>OX297854.1:162325318-163575318 GCA_946477585.1 Cheilosia urbana
AACAAGCATTTTCCTTGAAAGGAATTCCTTTGATTAACATTTCATGCATAAGGCAGCTGTTTATCTATAGAGAAAATATGCGAAACACTGTAGCACAAATCGCTGAAGCGCAGACATTAATTTAGATTTAAACATTTCATTTCTTCTCTTTTGCAGATTGCTGTAGACAACACTAATCAGCATTATCTCAAGTAGGCACCACTGTTACACTTAAGAAGACTGAATCTCTTGATCCCCGCATACGCAATTGAGCACAATCCACCAGCGCGCAATCATGAGGAAATCAATTGGAATTTTATTCGTTACACTAATTGGATTCGGATTAATAGATCTGGCTCCAGCTAAAGATGTCATGTAAGTATAATGCAGATTGAACCAGACATGGCGAGCATAATTGGCTATGCAATTTTCTCAATGACATAATTCTCAGCACAGAGCAAGTCCTCAATTTGAATGCAGTCATCAACACTTGTATAATTTGAGACCACAAAAAAGGCCGCCTAATTGATAAGCATAATCTAATACCAAATGTGCAATGCGTATCAACTTGAACACTCATCCAAATTACAGATACGACTAGACGGCAGTGGCAATTAAAACTAATTTCTGTATCACCAGAGCATATCTGAATTCTAAACCATTAAACTCAAGTGCAGCACTCAGATAATTTTTGCATTATCGTATTATGAGGCTATGGTAACCCTACTCCTTTCGGCATCAATGGAAAATTTAAGGGTGCACTGACACTTTGCTTGTGTTGGATTGATGTTTAGGAGGAAACTTTCCCATAAACCAAAAATTTTGAACATAAATATTTTGTTGTTGGTGTTCTCCGAAGAAAAGCGATAAATTACGAAATGAGGAAGCACGAAGTGTGCACATGTCAAGATGAATTACTTTCTGGGTTACGCTTGTGCGTGTGCACATGTTGTGCCGAGTCTGATGTTTCTTAACTTTGTATCCAAATTTAAGGTTGGATATTTATGGCTGAAATGCCCTTTCCCTGTGCGTAACTCTAATCTATTTCTGGTTTGAAACGGTTGTAGAGACGCAGCCGGCGCATCTCGCAGGGTCAAAATGCATCTAAAAAACCGACTCGCACTCGTTTATAAATAAACAAATAAAATTGAAATTCTTATTAATGAGAGTGCAAAGGCCTACGCACAGTTGCTGGATTCACTTGATTAATGGTCTCACTGATCTTCGGCGTGTTGCATTTGCATTGTTTACACATAATGATGAATGAAGATCTTTGTACACTGTTTCTAGGATTTTGTTTTCTATTTTTTTTTTTTTTTTTTAATTTCCAAAGACCGGGACTTTACTGAGATCAAAAATCATCAAGTTATAAAATAAAGTAAAAGCAATATATTATTATGAGCTAACATTTTTTATATTTTGTTATTTCTGACAGATGTCATTTGTTTTGTTTCATGAAAATTAAAGTATTTATGCAAGAGTTGAGGAACTACGGATACTTTTTCGGTTGTGACAATCTTCCTAGTGTAGTTTTGAAATGAATCGCATCAATTTGAAATTTCTATTTGTAGAAGACATGTTTCTGGCAGGAACTAGTTTAGTTTTTATTTAAATGTGCAGAGGGTGGCTAAGAAGGAAGATAGACGAGTCTACACATTTTTCAATTTGTTTTTAGGGCATTCTATTCACACCGATCTTGTCTTAAGCTTGTTGTCATTTATGTGGTATTCGATTGGGCGCTCTCAGTTTTCTTTTTCAGATTTCAGAGCAGTTTTGCGAATCTAGATATTTTATCAGATTTACCAATGCAAGTGCGTTTGAGTTTGACAACCGGTGGAGAGGGTTTAGGTTTTCGTGAATTTTTTCTACAGCAAAGAAAGGCAATGCTTCGGGTGAATCTATTTTTGTAAATTATCTTAATATATAAAAACGTTCGTGCGTATGTATGACCGACCATAACGGCTGAACCACTGAAGCTATCCCTCTTATATTTACTATATTTCTATATTTACTATATTTCATTTATTCAATCTACGATTTATAATCCACAGATTTCGAAAAACATAAAAAAGAGTTATATAATAATAAGTTAAATATACATTTAATTGTTGATAAGCAAAATTAATCTATCCTTAAAAATATTCCTGGGCAAAAATATATCCAACTCAGAATAGAACAGATTAAACAATTTAATACAAAATGAGATAGGTTCACGTTTACCATACAATGTAGTGTGGCTACTTTCAAATAAAAGTGGTCTTGATCTGAGAGATCTAGAAGGAGCGTACAAATTCAAACACATGAGTAGATTCTCACAATCAATACTGCCAGATAAGATATCACGAATAAACAAAATATTCACACCATATGTTTGTGTGGTGCTCCGGATGGTAACCAAACCAATAAATTGGTATATGTTTATTTTAGACCCTATAGGGGGCGCTGGGGGTCGCTTTTTTTTTTGAAAATTCTTATTTATGGACCGATTTGGCTCAAATTTACACCATATAACACTTAATAAAATAGAAAGCTTTTGCCAAAATTTGGACGCGATAGGTGGCGCTGGGAGATATTTACGAAAAGTTAGATTTCCCCGCATATCAATTTTGTATCAACAACATTAAATTTAATTGTAATAATATAGTTGGCGTTGGTGGTCTATACTTTTTTGAATTTGACATTTCAGTAATTCATATTTCATTTAGCTGTACAATTGTTCGACGAAAACTCCAAATTAGTTTTTAATCAATTTTAAATAGGTAAATAACATTTCCATTCGATTTCCGGCACAAATAACATAACCAAGGAAAATGTTCATAACCACTGAGCCAATTTTCATGGTTCTTCTTTTGTTTTGTTCGTATTGTTGTATTTCCGGTTTAGGCAGTCTTTAAAGAAAACACTATTTTCGACCCGATAAGTGGCGCTGTTGTCGATTTTCGAAATAGTTTTATTCAGACGATTGAAATTTTTGGATGGGTATGGTTGCTTCAAGTTTGACAGAGAGGACAGAGAGTTATGGACCCTATTGTTGGTACTTTAAAAAACATAGGCGGGATAGGAAAACGGGTTGCGGCACTTCTCATTCAAAAATAAAACCAAACGCTTTTTCTAAAGTTGTATAATTAGAAATATTAATGGACATTGTCCAAATAAAGCACTTCGCAAAATCTGAGCAGGACTTAATGCGAAAGGTACGAGCAAATCCGGGTGGGTACAACTACATGTAAAAGAGGCTGACGTCCGGATATGCACTCATAACTCGGGATTTGATTTTTATGTTTTTTGGTTTAAATTCGCATGGGCTCAAGGAAGGACATATGCTACTTTTTGTCGTGAAAACAAAACTTTAGGGGGATTAGTTGAATTTTTGAATTCCTTGGATGTTCCGGACTTACATCTATACAATTGAAAGTCGGCTCATTTATAATTTTGCTGTGTAACCTCAATGCACCGAGACTTTGTAACGGACGGTTTTGAGGAAAAAATTCAAAGACAAAGATTCTCATTCCACGGAATCCGCTTATTGAGAACGAATTTGTACGTCGTGTACTGTTAAACCATTTTAGTCAAAAAGCGGAAGGTTGACCGACACGTTAATCTTCTTTGTTGCGTTTGTCTACGCCTAAGGAAGGTTCATACGGCAAAAATTGGAAATTTTTTTTTTAAATTTTGATCGTATCAACAGTGAGAAGGTATTTGTCAAAAGCTACAGTTGGGAGCAATAAAATTAATTTCAGGTGGGAGTGAAAATTATTTTAGTCAAAAAGTCAATTTTGGGCGGGACGAAGTTCGCCGGGCACGCTAGTTTATGTATAAATATTTAGAAATCAATCGGGATGCAAATTTCGAATGTTTTAATTTAAAGTGATTGCCTATATGCGGACTACGTTGCTATTGCTGTCTCAGGAAATTAGGTACCTTAAGACAATAAAAGAACTCCTACAACACGATCTTAACAAGCTAATAAAATGGGCAAACAGTTGTGGGTTGGGTGTAAACCCTCACCAAACTGAAGTAGTCCTCTTCTCTAGGAAATACAAGATTCCACACATTGACCCTCCATCTAAAAATGGCACTAGCTTGACTTTCTCAAATGAACCTAAATACTTGGGCCTTATTTTAAATAGAAAGTTAACCTGGAAGCCTTACATCCAAGAAAGAGTTTAGAAGGCCACTGTGTCACTTTTCTCTTGCAAAAAGGCTATAGGGAACAAATGGGATCTACAGCCCCGCATCACTCACTGGCTATATGTCTCGGTCATAAGACCGATACTCACTTACGGCTTGCTTGTGCATCGGCGGGACTTTTTGAACCACCCCCTCCACTGCACTTAACATCCTGTTTTATCTGACACCCATAGTCATATTCAGCAGGCAAACTGCAGGTTCTGCAGCCGTACGCCTCAAGGCTAATTCACAATGGACCATAGCAAAACAACTGGCCATGCCGCTTTCTTAAACAACATTAGGAACCTTCCAGAAAACATCGACTACACCACACCAGAACTACAATTTGATTGAAACTTCCAGGTCTCCATTTCTTTTAGATTATTCTGGGAGGAGGAATCATTCCTGGATAATGAATCGATCCATTTCTTCACAGATAGTTCCAAAACTGTGGACGGTGTTGGTGGTGATGCTTCTCTGACAGACTAAATCTTAGTCTCTCCTTCCGTCTTCCTGATCATTGTAGCGTTTTTCAGGCGGAAATAATGGCGATAAAATAAGTCTTATCTTGGCTAAGGGAAAACGTGATATCTGCTTAAGATGTCCGTATCTTCTCGGATAGTCAAGCTGCTATCAAATGCCTGGAATCAGTCTCCACAAACTCTATAACAGCTAAAGACTGTTGTACATCTCTCAGAGAGATGGCGGAGCAGTTCAATATTCACCTGTGTAGGGTGCCGGGGCATAGGGACATCCCAGATAACTGCAAGACTGATGAACTCGCCAATTAAGGATTCCTTAGGTATTCCAATCGTTTGCAAACTTACAGTAAAGCTGGATGCTATCGAAAGAAAAAAATCTTAGGTGGACAACAGGCTCGACATGTCAAGCGACAAAACAGATCTGGGCAAAGCTGGATCTCCCTCGATAGGAAGCAGATTAGTGCAACAATAGGTGTCATCACGGGACACTGTCTTATCGGCAGGCATGCAAAAAGGCTTGGCATATTCTCCAACGATTTTTGCAGAAGCTGCTTTGACGAGGAGGAGGAAGAAACTATTCCCCATCTTCTCTGTACTTGTCCGGCTCTCTCACAAAGATGAAAACTCCACTTGGGAGCGTTCTACTTTAATGATCTGAACGGTCTAAAAAGACAGACATTCGAAATCTCCTACGCTACATCAGAAGCTCCACTCCAACTGGTTCAATAAGTAGGAAGAATAAATATAGATTCATATGGTATCACAAGGGACCTAATAATGGTCTAAGTGTGTCGGCTAGCCGACAGCCACTTCAACCTGACCTAACCTAATTTAAAATTTAACCAGTGAATGGAAAACGCTTTGAAAAGTATTGAAGGCTACACATATTCGAATTGCACGAATATTATCACAAAAAAGAGCAAGTGACGTTTTTATGTTCGATTAGCCACACGAAATCTGAAATCTGGGAGCGAATCTGAAGAAGCCCAGTCGAATACCACATTAGTTAGTTATTTTTGGCCATCTTTTACTTCAATGGTTATTGGTATTGGTGCTCTAGGATAGGGGTACATGTTATTAGCTATGACAACCGTTTTATACATAAATTATATTACCTACAAAAAACAATTTTCTTTCAGGAATGATCACCTACTCTCACTGGTCCGATCATATAACCAGCTAGAAAACAAACTCGAGCGTCACGAGTACCGAGAGCGAGCTTTGGGCGAGTTGATCAAGAAAGCTCTACAGTCGCTACAAATTGGTCAAAGATCAATGGAACCAATGAAGGGAATCTTTAGTCGTTTGGATGAACGTGTCAGCCAGATTGAGACCCTGTTAATGTCTGTAAGTTTAATTTAAACTCCCTCTACGATAAAAGCTCATATATTCTTCCCTAATTTAGCAAGAACAAAAGTACAGTCTGCAAACAGAAAAAATTGAAGAAGTGATAAAACTCATCAAATGGTTAGCCGAAAACGGAAACAAAAACACACCCGCCCCCCAGGAGCCTATTGTCGTTCAAGCACCAATGAACGCAGAGTTGGTCAACGAAGTTCGTGGGTTATCGGCAAATATTGAGAAGCTCTTGGCAATGTCTAATAGGGTTATGGAGAAAACCGAAACAATGGCAGAACGGACTCCAAAGACCGAAGAATTAATGAGCAAAATGGAGAGCAGATTGGTCAGCCTTTACGTACCACCAGTTGCCACAACTCAAGCTCCGTTAATATACGACAACTCTAATTTCGAGAACAAGATCATGGAAACATTCAAACAGATAGATAACAATATCAACGAACTGAAGACGGCTACTCCTCAGGTTCAGACTGCAGCTGGGCTGGTTCAAGCTGATAAGGACTTTATTCAGGGGCTCACAAATGAGACTTTGAATGCTCTGGAGAACCTCAAAATCGATACACTGAGTGCATCGGATAAAGGTACATATTAAAACCCATATCAAATTTGCGTTAATATAAACCATTCTTTTCAATTTAAGCTCTGGCTAAAACATCATCTCGTATCAAGGAGTCTGAAAGCAATGTCGACAGTTCTGTGAGCAAGGTGAACCTAAATCTGGGTGAAACGACAGAAATTCTCGAAAAGTTCTACAACGAAATGAATGCTAGCTACTACATGTTGAACGAAGGCCTCGCCACTATCAGCAAGGTTCTCATGGTAAACTCAGATGAGGTCTTGAAAACTCAACGAAAGGTCGAATTTGGAACTCATCAAATATCACAAAAGGTGACCGACATAATCGAAGCACAGCAACTGGAACTAAGTCAAGCTTTGATGAAACGATTTGATGATGTAGACGAAGCGATCGATAACAACCACATGGAATCGCTACAGAACATCAGCGCAACTATGGAATCAGAAATTAGCCACGTGTGGCGTCAGATTGAAATCATGCACAGCGAAATGACGGAAAGTAAGGATGCACTGAACAAACTCCATGGTCAGACAGAGGTCTACGTCAATGGCACTTTCAGCACGATGGATGGTATGCAGGGCAAGGTGGCACAGATCACAAGCCGCATGATGGAAGTAGATTCCAATTTGAATTACCTTCTTGGTCGCCTGTCTCTGATCACACAGGAATTCAATCAAATCAAAGTTGGGCTAGGCGATGCACTTGAACAGATTCGTGGTAGCTTTCATGAAATCAGGGATAAGGTAGCTAATCCAGGTCCTGGGCCACACAATATCCCCAGGAATGAGTATGAAACTGATTTTAATCTCCTTTCAAAGAGGAATGTTTCGTAAGTTTAAGTGGAAGTTAGCGTGAGACAAGATGGTAGTGATCGTTAAGAAATCAAGCATTTGAAATCGGTGCGCTGTTTGGTGCTTTGGAATTATGTTCCAGTCCAGTGCAGTTCTTGTGCTATTGCTAGACCTACTGAAGTGTTTAACGCAGCAAAGTAGAATTATTCTTATTATTTTTTAAGTTCTTTTATGCAGTCGTTTGTAAGGAAAATCGTATCAGTGTGTGCCATATTATTTCAAAGCATTTTGTGTTTATTTTTTAAAATTATTTAAATAAATTGTAATAAAAACATGCCGCTTTAAAGCAAAGTGAATAATGAAGGAAATTGTTGTTTTTATCATAAAAACAGTAGGTATGGTGAGATGAGAGGAGATTATTGCCAAAACAGACTGAATTAAAGTGGCGTCCAAACGCGACTTCTGGAAGATTTCAACTTGTGACAATCAGAAATATTGTATTGCTTAAAAAATATGGTGAGACCGTCTTCTACCGAACAGTGTTTTTCTGCGACGATAAGGGTGTTCCCTACACTGAACAACGGAATTTTCCACAGTTTTTGTTGGATAGCCATCACTTCACATCAAGCTTATGGGTTTTACAGATTCTCCAATAAACTTACGAGTGCTGTCTTATGTTCTCACGTTTTCGAATTTCTATACTTTGATTTAGTAGATTGGAAAACTGATTTTGTATTAACTGTTTTAAAAATCTTAGGCTTCGCAGCACTACTCTGCATTAAAAATAAACTCCTTCACATGTAGATGGCACACAACAAAACTTGTTCAAGCAACAATTCGAATCATAAAATTACGGGTCGAATCGCCACATCCGTCAACGAGCTATACGTTCACGGAATTATGCCGGTTTTACACATGAAACAACAACAAATTCCGTCAGGTATTGCTCGTTCTCGGAAGAGAAGATTCGACCCCAGCATTCAGCGAGGCTACCCCAAAATTTGACCTCGACTTTGATTTAGCTAACACACAAATCTGAGGCGTGTGTACACATTAAGCGTACTGGACTGTGCACAAATCCACTTAAAAGTCGTATCCTTCCTGCAGGCAAATACGGTATTGCTTCTCTGATTGAAGTCAGAGTTGTCTGCATTTGGGCTAGGCACCAGCCTCAATCATGAGTCAAAATTAATGCGACAATGGAAATTCGTTCCCCAACCGTTCCTCGTTAATCTTTCTTTTAAATAAAACAAACGAATTACTTCAGATTTCTGAACAAACTAACTTGATGTACATCTTTACTTATTTTTAATTAATTACAAATCACTTTTTAGGCTATTGCTACAAACTGAGGGCAGCTTACTCTAGAATCTCATTTCCCAAATCTCTGTTCACACTTAGAAAACTTGTACAATATACTGGCAAATGTGGCAACATTGAAAAAACTACCAGTCTTTATCAAATGGAATTCAGTGAAGCATGTGTTCCACGGTAAGAGGCCAAAGGTACACATATGTTTATTGAATATAATTGCACACTCTGGATCAGGCAGGTGATTTAGTTTCTTTTGAAGTGATTCTGTGATCTTACTCGTTAAACAAGCTCGATTTTTCACTGCTTCTTGCACATCCGTTGAGTCTCTGTTAGTGAACAGCTCCCTGCATATTTCAGCTATCAATGGTCTACCATCTTTACTGGTAAGCACAACAACCTGCAAATAAACTGTAAGATCGAATGCACTAAACCCATTAGAATATTATAACTTACCTCTATTGACTTTTCCATTCCATTTTTGTATGTTAAGTGCGCTGTTTTGGAACTATCGCCTGGCATTGACCAGAGGAAATGTCCGTTTTGCATTTTTTTACTGCACACGAACTTTGGCACCTGAACTTGCTCCAGTGTAAACTGCCGTCTCGTGTCGTAAATGCTGATGTAATCAATGTCCATGATAAGGCAATACACTGCAATTTTAGATAGCAATTCTAAGCTGGTGTTGTCATCGTGTCCAACGATTATACTTAGATGCTTGGGTATTTTGTGCAGTTCTCCTTTGCAACGCTCCAAATAGTCGAATTCGTAGGAGCCATTACGGTTGTTGGCCAGGTCATATGACTTCAAGTAGAAAGCCTTCAATTTTCGAATACACGAGTTAAGTATGTCATAGAATGTGGTTATTATGGTAAGGAACATCCATAGGGACTTGTATACACCGCTGGGCATGATTAATTTGTTTAATTATTTAGTTTTGATAAAAATAATAATTTAGATGGTCGGCGGATATGTTTCACATAGCCCCAGCGAAAAAATGAATAAAACGTTGGGTACTAATGCCAAAGTCTTGTTGCGTATTGTAACACGTATCCAATGGAAATGTGGTTTTACAAATAAACTGTTTACTTTATGTTTTATGTTTAATTAAACACATTTGTGTTATCATAGGCGTGTAATACCGACAACCGAGTTTTTTTTTTCCTATAAAATGTCATCAACACGTCAACCTCAGCTGTCAGAGGCTTATCTATGACATGGGGTTCGTTCGTGAGGTAATATGGAAGGAGTGTTCGGAAATGTGGCTTCTTGAGTGGTTTGTGTACAAGGTTTAATATAGGGTACCTCGGTTGGTTTGGTTTTGAATTTAATACGTAGGTACATTCAATAAAATCTGTAAAGCTAGAACATTAAGGATTTCAATTCAGCGCTATATTCAGTAAATTAAGATGGAAACATTTGTTTATGGAGTCTCGTGTACGAGCCAATAGAACGCGTCCTTTCTCATAACAGAAGATTATTTTCTTCTTTGAAGATATTTATATTTTTGGGGTCTCAGTATAATATGCAGTGGACAACAGAGCCCTCATTTTTTACCGAAATCATGGAGTAACCTTAACGTGGGACATTTTTCTTTATCAATATTTATTAAATTTTAATAATCATACATCTTGCGCCGTACTAATAACAAATTTTGGTCTCGACTTTAAATTGGGGTTGCTCACAATTGCGAAGTTTTTCTGAAAAATATAACAACTGTGAACTACTAAAATTTAAATTCAAAAATGTTTATTGGCAAGGCTACTTAAGTTTATTATCAAAGTTTTGTCGTTTTAAATTAGTTTCACTCTGCGATTTATTAATTCTAAAATAAAATTACTCCTTGACAAATCAGGGATCTAAACTTGTTCTTTCTTCGTTCAGAGTATGATCGAAGCGCACTCTATTAGATCAAATTAAATTGAATGAGCAGTCTGAGTGAAAATGTGAACATAAGACATTTTGACAAATAACTGTATGATAATGAGGATGTTCAAGTACCTAGTTTAGTAAGTCTGACAGCTCTCTGACTAGATGTATCTTGAATTTGACTGGTTGAAATCAGTCATTTATGAGCAGCGGTTTCAGTTGACGTTTGGGCGTAGCCGACGAATCTAGTGAAGAAAGTTGCGACTGATTACTAATCTGGTTTTCCATTGGGACTAAAAATCAATCTTCTATTTTTTTGCGATTCGGATCACTTTTTGCAGATCTCGATATTTTTTCAGATCTACACACACCAATATAATTTGCACAGCTGTTTTACGTCAGTTTAAGAAGTTTGCTTTCGAGAGAAATGTGCAAAGTTTCGTGAAAACCAAAATACATAAATAGCTATGGATATTATTTCGGAGGAATTATTATCTTCATTGTCTTCCTCGTCATCTGAAGACTACAAATCACCAATAATACTTCATTTGTATCTACAACAGGCGAAACATTTTTCAGGTCGAATCCATTTGTGATTTTGCCAAAAACTAATGCCATTTGAACAGCTGATATTGTTGTCAATTAAGTAGTAGTAGTTATTTTTTTTTATTAGTATTTAAATACTTTATAATTTACAATAATATAGTATAATGCACTAATCCATTTACAAAAGCAGATCAATTTCCAGATCCAGATTTTGCGTTCAGGTTGCATATTATCCAGACCAATCTAGGCGACTTAAGATAACTAGATTCTTGAATGTGCCCTTTGTACCTACTTTTATTACCTATAATCAGATCGCTCAAAATATTCTTTTCAAATCATTCTCCATTTAGTTCTTAGAAAGGGAGAGCGCAGATGCTTGTTGTTTATTGCAGAAATGTATTTCCATTTTTCCATCATACTCTACCTTCACCAGCCGAAACGAACCAATCCTAAAAAAAAAAAACAAATTTAACTGATTTTGATTTTTCTTTTTATTTCTATAATTATTTTTGTTCTTGTCTACTATTTTTTCACATTATTTATTTATATTTATCTTCTGTTTCTTTACTTTGTCTCTGCTTCTTTTTCAATCATTTGTCATTAATTATGTATATTTCTTTAATTATAAATAAAAATAAAAAAAAAAAAATAAAATTATACAATTGAAAAAATTGATTTAACTTTTTTTTAATCATCTGAAGACATAATTCCTCTCTTACTAAAAAAATTAGTTCTGTACAAATTTCAAAATAAAAACAAACAAAATATTACATCATTTATAATAACTAAGCAACTGGAAAAAATCAGTTGATGAATTACACAATTTGTTTTGCTTCTCCGCTTTGTTCTAAAAACAAAATCTAAAAGGAAAAAATTAACAAAAGGAAAAAAATAAAATGGTTTGTCACTTATTTGTTTGTCGGTAATATTAATTATATATAATATTTTTAATATGTACCTGATAATATATATATATACATATATATTTGTTTTTTTACTTTATATATAATATAAACGGTTTTTGTGTTTTTAATGAAATATTTGTTTTATAAATAATCGTTTTAATTCTTCTACTATAAGAACCATTAACGACAAATGTGTTTTTTGTTTTTAACATTTTTTTATATTCTGTTTCGAAAAAGAAAGAAAACTATTCCTGGTTGGTTTCATATTTTTGTTTTGACAAGACGAACAATGTTTATGTTTGTTTATGTGTTTTGCTTAGATACACTAACCATACCCGTAGATGGATAGTGCACAGTTTTCGTGTTTTTATTGTAGCTTTATACAGAGTTTCCTTTTATTATAAATTCAAAACGGTGAATAATATTATGTTCTTTAAAATGACGAAATTTCTGAAGAATTTGATTGTTTTTCTTTGTGTTTGTTGTGTGGATCTTTTTTGTTTTGTTTTTCCGCTTTTACTGATTGAATATATCTTTTTGCTTTTCATTAACCCTCCACGTTTAAGTTTAATTGTAATAATTTTATGTTTAAGAAATATTTTATGTCTTTGTTGTGTTCTTTTTTTTTTGCAATAACAATTAATTAGGTAAATGAAAAGAAAAAAAACCCTAAGAAAATGTTTTTTCTATTTTGTTTGTTGAAAGCGAAAGGCGTTTGTTTTTTTTTTGTTTGTTTTTATTTTTCTTTTAAACTTAATGCTATTTTTTATGTTTGTTGTAATTTTTCTTAAATAAAAAAATTATTATAAAAGCCGTCACTTTGTGACATATATCTCAAACGAAGTTCCATTTTTTTCTTATTCATAGATTGAAGATGTTTTAAAACGTGAGTGTTAATAATTATAACCTTTATTTTAAGCATTTTTTTCTCCTTAGATAAATTTACAAATTGTTATACTACATACAGTTTTTTGTTTAAGTTTTTAACTTCCACATTTATGTGGTTTCTTGTTTAAGTAATTACGAACTAAAAGATCTTATCTTTCTCAAAACTTGTTAAATATATATACAACTTAAATTTAAGAGAAAAAATAAAAATAAAACAATTTGTTTGTTTATTTATTTTATATTTTTTTATTTCTGGTGGGTTATTACTTTAGAAATTAAATAAAAAAATATAATTTTGCATCTTGCTAACAATATATGACCTTTTTCTTCTCTCAAGTAATGGAAAACACTTAATTTAGTTTTGTTTTTATGAAGAATTTAAGCCTCAAATTTACTTTTTATACATTTCCATTATCTTTTTAACAAGAAGAAAAACTACTAAACTTATATTAGACAAAAGAAATCTTAAGATTCAGTTTTTTTTAAAGCTTTGGTTTCATTGTAAAAAATTAACTTACATAACTAACAAAAAGAACAAAACGAAATTAACAAGATGCAATTAATAAAGAAAAGAAAAATCTAATTATTACATGAAAATTTGGGGCTTTTTAAGAAGCGATGATTTTTAAAGAAAATGTTTATTTAAACAAAAGTATTACATTGGCACATTTTTTTTTTTACATTTTTTTTTTTAATAACAATTGATTAAGTCTTAGTTTATATACCCCACTGAGTAAAATGAAAGAGAGGAAATTTTACTGACTTTTAAGCTTATAACGTTGTCGTTTTTAAATTCAATACAATTCGTATTTTGTTTATTTAAATATGAAAGCCAAAATCCCTGAGGTGGTAAAAAAATTTTGAAAATGTTGGGAAATAAATGTTTTTTGTTTTTATGTTTCGTTTCGTATTTATTGCTATAATATTAAACTTTATTTTGTCAAAGCTTGCTTGGTCAATTGTTTTTGTTTTTCTTTGTTTTTTTTTTTTTTTTTCCTTACAGAACGAATATACAATCTGAGATTGACAGTAGATGCGTCAAAAAACTTGTACGTGAGAAACCGATTGTTTTATTTTTGGATTGAAAGAGGGTTTTTCTTGAAGGAAATTAAACATGCAAAGCTGTAATGGTGAAGGCATGCAGAGATAAGGTTAAGAAAGTATAGGAAATTTTATAAGGTGAGTTTTGTATTGCCAGTTGAGTGCAATTTTTTACATTTACAAACAAATTAACACCGCACTGAAGTAGGCTTGCCATTCGACGCACACTAGTTGTGTTCTTGTTTTTCAGCTTTATGTCATATTTCTATCAGCGCAAATGACAAAAAGCCTATAAAGTTGTCATTCTTTTAAAGTTTGACATTTTACAAAAGATTACAAAAACCGCATTGACAACTAAAGTACGCAATTGCCCTTGGCGATAGTTTCAATTAAATTTAGTTATTGTTTTAAAACTATAGTCAGGCTTGATTGAAAGATGAAAACTTGAGAGATTTAACAACTACCTGTCAGTTTTAACAACTTCCGAGTGAACAGAGATTGACCGATTTTTATTTTGAATGCGTTCCCAGTTATCGACCAAATTGTTAAGTCACAATAGTGTTGTCTTTTTTCTTACAATGTGTTGACACAAAACCTTTTTAAAGCACTTCGGTCAATACGAAACCCACAAAAGTACGCATCATATATATTATAAAACCGCAATTTACTTGGAGTTTGAAGTGAAGGTTATCTAGTTTGACACAATGGAATTGCCAGATGTGTAAATTGTTAAGAAATTCTTGACTAGATTTGTCTGTCAACTGAGAAACTGCTCAGATGATCAATAAAATAAATAAATAGTTGGCGCAACAGCTTGGCGAGTTAATTTTTTGTTTAGGACGAAAGAAAAGGGGACATACAATTTTATCCTCATTCCAAACGGCAGAGTAAGCTTTTCAGAATAATAATACTCTCGGATATTTGTCAGACGTTGCTCGCAAAAGTAATATTTTAAACCTCTCCTTTCGAGTTACTGAGAAACTTTGACAGATCCGAAAGTCGACTTAAGTCATGTGAGAAATATTAATCAGTCAAACTAGTGACAAATGATGTCTGTGTTTTCGTTAACTAACAGTGGGCACGTTCAACACAAAATCAAAGACCGCTGTTCACTTAAGTGGACCTAATCATATAACACTTCCACATCAAGAAGGAGCAATTGAAGATAAATTCGGTATATAATTCGTATAGTGGAAGAATTAATATTGGGGGTCGTAAAAGTTCCTTCAAATATGAAAACAATTTTACGTAAATGTGTATAGGATAGCTACATTTGTTCGTTTCTTTTTATTGCGGTTTACCTCATAAAGGAAGAAGAGCAGAACCGCAACTAGATTCTAAGAAAACGTAGTCAAAAAAAAAGGTGGGAGCTTCTTGAGCATCAGCCGAGTGGGTTAAATCGAAAATGCAGGGATCCCCTAAAAGTCGTTTACGGGGAAAATAATTTAGTTTCCTTTAAATATTATTGCAGCAGATTTAGAATTTGGTTTAAGAATGTATATAAAAGCAGATGTAGCTACATTTGGTGGTAGGTTATGTTTTTTTCTTTTTTGTAAGTAATAAAATAAAAGTTAAAATATTAACAATCGACCAAACTGTATCTTCAATAAATTTGTAAATATGAAATATTATTTATTTTAAATGTCGTTTAAAGGCCTATAAATAATTCATAACGAAGTGTTTCTTTAAAAAAAATATATTTACATATAACAACATGGGAAGACAGTTAATTCCAGACGGAGGTGGATTTGCTAAATTTTCTAAATGAAAGTCGAAGACAAATGGAAACAAATCCGTTTGCCTAAGAATACATCTGTTTTTTTTACAGAATAAGAGCTTGAAATACAACAACTTGCATTTATTTTCAATTAATTTAGACTAAGCACGGATTACGCACATTTTCCGCTAGAATATGCCTTGGAGTTTCATAAAAGTTAATTTATAGGTTTGGTGAGCTAAATGCACAAAAATGACAATCGCTGGTGAACTACTTATTTGTTTTAAGGCGTTTTCTTTTCAAATTTTGTTGGTGAACGTAAACAGGAATCGAGTTTTATGTTTTGGATGCATATTTGTAGCCACCATGAACTAATCTCTGTCATTTATATAGAGGAAATCCATTTAAAATCCGACAGTCACCAGGGCTCTTTTAACCGTGCAAAAATCTATCACATTTAAAATTTAAACAAAAACAAATTGGGCCCAAATGTAAGAAAAGCAGGTAGGTATCCGGAAATGTTAAACCAGATTATAAAGTGTGCGCAAGTTTCTTCAAAAGGGGTTGCGCTAAAAAAGGTGAGAAGTGGATAAATAAACACGCAAAATAAGAGCACGCACTCATCAGATTGCGTAAGTCTTAAACTACCGAAATGCCGTGTATCTCAAGTTGTTATTATCTCGCACAAATGGATGAGCCTGTGCTTTTTGTGTTTTTTTTTAAAGAAGAGATGGTGTAGAAACTTAATTTTCGATAACGCAGATTGTCATTCGCACGCATTCGCCCACTAAACACGTGCGCCATGCTTCATTCCAGATACTAGAACACAGCAAAGTGCTGGGTTGAAATTAAAGACCTTCTGCAAATTAACTGTCTACCGATTGTCATTACGTTCACTCTTTATTCAATATCAACGCACACGCGAAGATGTACACTCATTTCTAGAACGTTTGCGCACTTAACATGCAAAAATCAAAATGATGTACGCTTTCCGAAAAATGGCTTAGTTCAGCGTGAATTTAATTTTTTCTTCCGTTTTAATAAACAATTAACTTTTTTTTTATATATATTATACAACTTATATATTTATGTACTTTAAATAGCTTATTGTTTTTTTTTTTAAAGATTTTTTGTTTTGTTTAATACTTATTTTTAAAGAAACTAAAATAATTTAATGTCCTATATATAAATCTCACAGTTGACTATCTTCATGTGTGTGTATCTTTTTTAAAATGTTTATTTGCCGTTGATTTTTAAAATCTAAGCAAAGTCTAATGATACAATTAGGATGTATGATGGAAGAGGGATGGTAAAACAGAAATGAGAGGAAGGGGTGTGTGATTGTTTTGTATAATTATTGTGATTAATTAATCAGTTGGCTTATATTTGTGTGCTTCACATATACTTTCAAATTTAACGGCTATTTCTCCGTTTTAATCGCGGGTGCAATCCCAATAGATGGCGGTGTTGTTGACGTTGACGTTGACGAAGACGACGACGACGATGATGATGATGATGAGGAGGAGGATGATAAAGTTGGTGATGGCACCGATAGCTTGGCATCCTTTTGTGGTTCCTCCATGGTGACATCTTCACCAGAATCTAATGGCGATGTGGACGATGTTGGCGCTGTCGACGAAGCTGAGGCAGATGGTGGCGAACTAGGCTTAGGTGGTGGTTCACCATTCGTTGTATTCACTGAGTTTGGCATTTGTTTGGATTCACTTTTGATGTCGGATGCGGTTGATTGTGGTGCCGTCGTTGTATCCTCGGTATTGGCGCTGCCAATGTTCTGATTCAATACAACAACAGACTCTTCGGGACTGCGACGTGATGACTTCTTTAGGGGTACCTTGATCTTTTCGTTTTCATTTTTGGTTAGCTTCGCCTCTTGCTGATATGAAGACGCTGCTGCTACTGTTGTCGTCGTTGTTGAAGATGACATTTCATTTTGGCTGCTGCAGCTGTCAATCTTAGCAATTACACTGCCATTACTACTGCTGTTGCTGCTGCTCGAGCTGCTGTTGCTACAGCTGCTGTTGGCTTTCTGGTGTATGATTGCAGGCGATAGTAGCGCCACCTGTCGCCGATAATGCTGCAGTTCCTGCTGCAGATCACAGATTTGTTCGTCCCGTTT
This sequence comes from Cheilosia urbana, assembly GCA_946477585.1. NCBI lineage: Eukaryota > Metazoa > Arthropoda > Insecta > Diptera > Syrphidae > Cheilosia > Cheilosia urbana. The sequence continues at coordinate 162,343,091 of OX297854.1, forward strand.
GCGTACCTCCTCGATCAGCTGCAGATTATCGAATCGTATCTGATTGTTATCGTGTATCAGCTTCTGTAGGAGTTGCAGGATCTTCTCGCGATCCTTGGGCCGTGTGTCTTTCAGGGCGTCGGCGGCCAGCTCCCAAGGCGCCAGTATATTACTCTGACTATCGGGTTCGCCGTTCAAACTATCATCATCGGTGTCCGTCGAAAGTTCAAACTCTGAATTGCCAATAATTCCCGATCCGACGCCATTCAGGTGAGGGTGGTGCTTCACCAACACACCCTCTGTGGCGGTATTACCACCGCCACCTCCCGTTACCAAATTGACGGCAGCAGCCACTGCAGCTCCCGTCGCTTGCGCCGACAACGAATTGGAAGACAATGATGCGGAAGACTGCGATGGCGATTGCTGTTGGATTTGGTTTGGTTGCCTCTTATTATTATATTGCTCATGGTTGACAGCAGATGGCGGTAGAGGTGGCGGTGTTGGTGATCGAACAATGTTCGAATGATTGATTAGATTCTTACTTATGCGAATACGACTTGGTAAACATAAAACGTTATTGTTGTCGGCAGTTGTTAGTAGTTTAGCGTGTTGATTGATTGTTGCGATTATCGATTGCGATTGATGGGTGTGATGCGGACTTAGCTGCTGATGGTGCTGGTGAATTCGATGTTGCTGGTGCGTATGGTGCTGATGAAGGCTCTGCTGTAGCTGTAGATGCTGCAGGTGATGCTGAATGCTGTTCGGTGATGTGGTACTCAGCGGACCGTTGTTAGTGTTCGGGATAGGTGATGTCGATGAAGTTATCTCATTCGAGCCGGAGAACTCTTCGGGGCTAATGGCTTGCGGCGGGGTATGGTGCAGGTGGCGTGGATGAAGTTGCGCAGGTGGTGGTGGTAGAGGTGAATGCATCGAGTGACGGCGATGATTTAGGTTGCCGTTATTGCTTTTGTTACTATGAGGCGACGGTGATGCCATATGCATCTCTTCGGGTGATTGTGCTAGATCATCGGGAGAAGTGGGCCGCTCCTGTTTTATATGTAGCTCAGCTTCGCAGAGATTTGTTATGGCAGCGTGTTGTGTTTGCTGTCGATCTAGCTCACGTTCTCTTTCTCGATCTCGTTCCCTTTCACGTTCGCGTTCTCGTTCTTTCTCTCTTTCTTTCGAGAGTATACTCTTTCGTGGCGCCAGCGCCACATTCGGCTGGTAAGTACGTTCGAATCGTTCACTTTCTGTATTGCGCACCACACGTTCCGGATTCTGCAGTACCGGCGGTTCCTGACTCAAGTATGGCAAGGCGGCTACCGAATTATATGGCAACGGGAGAAATGGTTTCGCCCATGGCCGAAAGGCGGACATCTGTCCATGCTGCTGTTGCTGCTGCTGGTGGGCACAATGGTAAATGAGGGCCTGCTGGTATCGCTGATAATCAAGTTGGTATACCGACGCTTCATCGAGACTCTTGATTTTTTTCGATGGAATGTCTATGGGTTCACGTTTGCACGGTGGTGCGGGTATAATCGTCTCGTCCAGCTCAGCCTGCAATGGAAAGAAAAATTTTATCAATTAGTTTCACATACGTGAGCGTGGTTTAGTAGAAACAAAATGATGGTAGCCAGTTAGATATATTCTACGCATGCAACCGTATCTTTGGCAGGAGTTGGGGACCAAACCCCAAAATCATCCTCTGGATGTACATGGCGATCGTGCGACCAATACTCACATATGGCAGCTTGGTCTGGTTGCAACAAAGAATAGCTTGTATAGGGACATCCGGCGCTATGAGAACCACACCTACTGCTGGACTAGAGGTGATTCTCAATTTGACACTTCTAGACCTATACATGGAAGAATCCGCTGCCAAAAGTGCTTTCAGGGAGCAGCCAAACTAACACTTGGAATCTTTGCAACTTTGGGCATGCACAGGTCTTATATAGACACGTGGGGAACGTTGTCACTTCTGACTTTATGCCCCCCTATATAGACTGTGACAAACCATTCACCTGGTTCTTTCCGAGTAGGGAAGAATGGAACACAAATGAACAAAAGAAAATCAATATCCATCTACACAGATGGTAGAAAGATGGACTGTGGAACCGGTGCCGGCATATTCTCTGAGGAATTAAATATACATTGCTCCATCAGACTACCTGGTTGCAGTAGTGTCTTCCAGGCGGAGGTTCTGGCTATCGCTGAAGCGGCCCGTAAGGCGTCAATGTTGGCAATACCTCGTAGCGATATTACCATCTTCATTGACAGTCAGGCGGCTATAAAAACAGTTTCTAAAAAGTTTCTAATAAAATCCAAATTAGTTCACCGCTGCCGCGAAGAGCTCAAGGTTCTCTGCTCGCAGCACACCACCAATCTGTGCTGGGTCCCTGGACACAGAGACAAGCCGGCAATGAGATGGCAGATGAACTAGCGAGAAAGGGGTCCATAATGGATCTTGATAGAGCGCTTCAATCGATCATGCCACCAATCTGCAATCTCAGAGAGCGAGTGGAGAACAAAATTCGAATGAAAACCAACAACAGGTAGAAAGAACTCACTACCTGTGAAATATTACGGAAGCTTTGGCCAGAATATAACACAAGCCGGAACAACAAACTATAACAGTTTGACAGGTCATCGCTATCTAAGTTAGTAGGGGCTCTAACTGGTCATAACTTCCTTAGAAACCACGCAATAAAACTAAATCTCAAAGATGACGACATATGTAGGGGCTGCGGAAACCTCACTTCCTTTGTCATTGCCCGAGTCTCTGTCACTTGAGGAACAGAACACTTGGAAGCTATTACTTCCATGACGTACATGAACTTTCTGATGTCTCACTGTCTTATCTTTACAGGTTCCTGAGGACATCGGGATGGCTAGACAGCGTCCGGTAACCGCAAGAGGAGAAGGAATGGAGACCACCGATGACACCAACGGTTAACCCCAAAAAAGGGCATCACAATGGTTCCACGAGGACCTGAGTGAGGTATTGCAGGGCTCACCCTGCTCTACCTACCCGTCTACCTAACCTAACCTAGATATATTCAAGCAGAACTTGAACTGCGAGCATCAAATTCAAAGGCGTGCGCTACATCTGCTTATCGAACGATTTACGCACACCCATTCTATTTGTCTAAACAAGGCGACACCCCCCTTGGTTCCTACTTCTCGGTAAAAGATTAGCAACTTTACGATCCTGATAGGAAAACAGATTGGCTCAAATATAGGGAGACTCTGAAACAATCAATTACCCCAGAGCTCTCAAGTACCCCCTGTAATGCCAATGAGCTTGATCTTAAAGTCAAGAATCTTACGTTGGCTTTAAACAAGGCAATGTCCTCCTCGTGTCCCCTAATTCTTCCAAGAGGGAAGAAGAAACCACATTGGTGGTCTTCGGAGTTGGGACTTAGTAAATCAAATTGCAGAAAACTTTTCAATCGTGCCAAAGACACAAGAAAAGCGACTGATTGGGACTCCTACAAAGAAGCCCTTAAATTATATAAGAAAGATTTAAGAAAAGCCAAACGAGTATCTTGGAGAATCTTCTGTGGTAAGATAGAAGAATCCTCCGAAGCATCAAGGCTAAGAAAGATACTCTCGACAAACCCAACTATGTCAAGCTGTCTGAAAAAGACAGATGGCTCTTGGACGACTTCTAGCGAAGAATCGCTTAATCTGCTGCTCGACACCCATTTCCCAGGCAGCTGTAAAGGTATTGCCCAAACAGATCCAAACAGATCAAACTTGCAATGTACCAACTTACAAGGTCTGATCACTAGAGAAAAAGTGCTTTGGGCGCTGCATAGCTTCAAACCATACAAATCTTCGGGACCAGATGGCATAATACCGGCCGAGCTTCAAAGAACATCGGATATCATTCTGCCAACGCTAATGACAATCCTGAGAAGCTGTCTAGATCTGGTGTACATCCCATTGCTATGGAGAGAAGTTAAAGTAGTTTTTATACCCAAAGCAGGTAAATGCTCTCACGTGAGTCCGAAAGATCTCAGACCTATTAGTCTTTCATCATTTCTCCTAAAAACTTTGGAGCGACTGATTGAAATCCATTTACGCAATAGCATTGACAAAAATCGACTGTCAACAGCTCAACATGCTTACTCTAAGGGCAAATCAGTAGAAACGGCCCTACACACGCTAACGCGCTCCATAGAAGATTCCCTTCGTCATAAGGAGTATACAATGGTTGCATTCCTGGATATAGAGGGCGCCTTCAACAACGTCGACTCATCTGCAATCGCTGGTGCTCTGGCAGCTCTGAACGTTGACGTCTCACTTGGCAAGCTGATCAATTTGATGCTTAATAGCCGGATTATCAACTCAAGTCTAGGTGAGATATCTTCCAGAAGATCTGTCAGTAGAGGAACACCACAAGGTGGTGTCCTGTCTCCCCTTCTCTGGAATTTAGTGGTGAATCAACTGCTGATATCCCTGGAAGCGGAAGGCTACAATGTGATTGCCTATGCGGACGACGTTGCTATTGCCGTCTCGGGAAAGTACCTTAACACTTTAAAAGAACTTCTACAACACGCTCTCAACAAGCTAATAAAATGGACAAACAGTTGTGGGTTGGGTGTAAACCCTCACAAAACTGAACTTGTCCTCTTCTCTAGGAAATATAAGATTCCACACATTGACCCTCCATCTATAAATGGCACTAGCTTGACGTTCTCAAATGAAGCTAAATACTTAGGCCTTATTTTTGATAGAAAGTTAACCTGGAAGCCTAACATCCAAGAAAGAGTTAAGAAGGCCACTGTGGCACTTTTCTCTTGCAAAAAAGCCATAGGGAACAAATGGGGTTTACAGCCCCGCGTCACTCACTGGCTATATGTCTCGGTCATAAGACCTATACTCACGTACGGTGTGGTTGTCTGGTGGACTGCCTTAGAAAAAGCGATTAATCGCGATAAATTAAGCAAAGTCCAAAGAACGGCTTGCTTGTGCATCGGCGGAGCTCTTCGCAGCACCCCCTCCGCTGCACTTGACATCCTGTTTCATCTGACACCCATTGACATCTTCAGCAGGCAAACGGCAGCTTCGGCAGCCGTACGCCTCAAAGCTATTTCACAATGGACAAGCAAAACAACTGGCCATGCCGCTATCCTCAACAACATTAGGAACCTTCCAGTAAACATCGACTACACCACACCAGAACTACAATTTGATAAAAACTTCCAGGTCTCCATTCCTACTAGATCATTCTGGGAGGAGGAAGCATCCGTGGATGATGAATCGATCCACTTCTACACAGATGGTTCGAAAACTGTGGACGGTGTTGGTGGCGGTGTCTTCTCTAATAGACTTAATCTTAGTCTCTCCTTCCGTCTTCCTGATCACTGTAGCGTTTTTCAGGCGGAAATAATGGCGATAAAAGAGGTCTTATCTTGGCTAAGGGAAAACGTGATATCTGCTAAAGATATCCGTATCTTCTCTGATAGCCAAGCCGCTATCAAGTGCCTGGAATCAGTTTCCACGAATTCCATAACAGCCCAAGACTGCCGTTCGTCTCTCATGGAGATGGCGGAGCAGTTCAACATTCACCTTTGTTGGGTGCCGGGGCATAGGGACATTCCAGGTAACTGCAGGGCTGATGAACTCGCCAAACACGGAACTACGATACCTCTGCTCCCAATTAAGGATTCCTTAGGTATTCCACTCGCTACTTGCAAACTCAAAATAAAGCTGGACGCTATCGAAAGAACAAATCTTAGGTGGTCAACCGGCTCGACTTGTCTAGTGACAAAGCAGATCTGGCCAAAGCTGGATCTAAAGCGTTCTAGGCATCTGATCTCCCTCGATAGGAAGCATATTAGTGCTACAATAGGTGTCATCACGGGACACTGTCTTATCGGCAGGCATGCAAAAAGGCTTGGCGTATTCTCTAACGATTTTTGCAGAAGCTGTTTTGACGAGGAAGAGGAGGAGACTGTTCTCCATCTTCTCTGTACTTGTCCGGCTCTCTCACAGAGACGAAAACTCCACTTTGGAGCTTTCTACCTTAGTGATCTGAACGATCTTAAAAACATAGACATCCGAAATCTACTACGCTTCATCAGAAGCTCCGATTGGTTCAACGAGTAGGAGGAATGAATTATAGATTCACGTGGTATCACAAGGGACCTTATAATGGTCTAAGTGTGTCGACTAACCTAACCAGTTAGCCGACAGCCATTTCAACCTAACCTAACCTAACCTACGATCCTGACAAAGTCTCACTTCCCGATAACAACCATTAACAGCAATACCAGTAGCAGCGATATCGGCGTACTAATTTCCCCATACCCATTTGGCTAATAGAATTCATAATTCCTGCCGCAGGAATCGCGTATCGTCTTCAAATGAAGCTCTCAGCAGGAAATAATCACTGCAATCGGGTCTTTGAAGTCTGCACCGGCCTGCTGCACCTCGCCGACATTTCAGAATATTCAAATTATATGACCATGCAAGTATACGAGCGCGGTTTCCAAGAATGTTTGCTTTTTATTATCCACTTCTGTGCAGTAGAAATGTATCTATCCATCTGTACGACACTAAATGCGACTAATAACAATATTTTTGCATCTCTGGCTCGGTGGCGATTTGTATTCGCGCTCATAAGCCACTTACTCGCGATTAATTATTTTCACATATATGCGAATATAATGAACGATAATGGCGGCCGTTGTAGTTTGTTTGTTTGTTTGGCTGTGCCAGCGGTCTGGGCATTTAGCTAAATATTGTTCCATTTCCAAGTTGATTTTTAATTAACGCATAAAATATAAATATATGTGTCTATATGTAACGTGAGTGCTTTCGAAAACAATACAATTCTCGGTGCGGGGGGTATGGTGCGGTAGCGGCTGTGTTAAAACTAAAGTGTGTATGGGCCGGCCTCTTAGCGCCCCCTATTCGGCTTGTTTTTCCTGGCAAAGTGGTGGTAAATTGAAAAGTTTCCTTTATTTGTTTGGTTCACGTCTCATTTGTTTTCGATTGTAAATTAAATTTTTGCTTGTTTTATTTTCCTGTTGTTTTTAAAGTTATGTTTCCACCATGAGGAACAAGGGCGAACCGTTTTTATTGCACACTGGGGAGTGAAAAGTGGTAGGCTCACTTGTGGTAGGGAGTGCTCCAGCTCAGTTGGCAGATTAAATAATGTAAATAAGAATTTTTGTTGCATTTAATATTGTGCCAGAGATATTATTGAAAAGTGATGAGCGCGCGGAGGCTTTGCGCAAACAGATAAGGATGGGTCAGGGATCTTAAGATGTCGTTGTTTGCTGCAAAACGATTTGAGTCTGCTGACGTGTCAGTTAAACTGATAAAGGTTGTTTATTGTTATTAAGACGTATTGTTAGGAAGGCTGGTCAATTGATAATAGATTCTTTTTATGGAAGCCAGCGCACATAAAGATATAGGTACCATCAATGAGTATGTCGCGTTGTGCTGAATTATCTGTTATGCTTTTTGGTACAATTGAGGTCGATTTTACGTACAAACCATCCGCAGAATCCTTCAACTAGACGTACTGCTGGAAAATACCCACCAACGAAAGGTTCGACAACGGAGTATCCACTAAACTGACGGATAGTTCAAAACAGATAACATTCATCATATTATATATATGAATAAATATTATTAACTATGTCCACATTGCATTTTATTGAGCGCAAGCAAACTGTTTTGGTGTCTTGTATTATATTCGAAAATGTGGAGGCGTTTCCCCATCATGTTTATTAAGCGCTAAATGTCTAGCGGCCATTGGAACGCATAATAGATGATGCTCGGCAGTTCATAGGTTTAAGTACTCAATACTACGTTGGCTCCCATCCTTTCTCACAAAAATAGATAGAATTCTAAGGATTGCCAACAAAGTGGGATGAAATTTTATTAATTGCATTTGTATCATGATCATGTGGAAGAGTTAGGTTAGGTTAAACAACCAATGTTCCATATTGAACTGTCTGCCTTCTGATTCCCTATCTTTCGTTTCGTTCGGAATCCCTTTTGAGGTATCCGTTCCGATACAACTTTTGGATAAATTCTCCGATGAAATCTAGCGCACCTTGTCGCATTTCGTGGAACCGCACTTTTGACAGCTACACGGCCAATTTTTTCCAAAGCTGTCTGACAACCAATTGCTGCGGAATATTTCAATCTGAATGAATGCTTTTATAAGCTTCATTTGTTTTGTTCCGAAACGAATACTTCGAACGCAATTCGAGTTCCGATCGGGTTTGATTTTCGTATCGGAATTTTTTCCGAACGGATACCTCGAGGGGTGAATAAAAAATATCCTTGTAAAAAAAAAAGGAAAACAAAATGGCCGGGTTTTACTGCCCGCTAGACGTCTTGAAAAAATATCTTAGATGAAGAAACGCTCGCGCTAGAACACTAGCGGCAGCGGCAAAGTCCCCACTACATTTAAATACATAAATGATACAAATATAAAAATAATATCTGAATTGCTATTTTATTTACATTATTACGAATTTTATCACAATTACTTACATTGAGGGCGTTCAAGTATCTAGTTTAGTAAGTCTGACAGCTGTCTGACTAGATCTATCTCGGTTGTGATTGGTTTAAATCGGTCACGTGGGCACCTGTGACATTTGACGTTTATGGAGGGGTAGCCGACGAATCTAGTCAAGAAATTCGTGACTGAGTACTAAGTTGACAGTTCGGGTATGTGGCTGACGTAGTAAAAGTGACGTTCCCGACCAATCTAGTTTTTGCGTTCAGGTTACATCTTATCCAGACCAATCTAGTCGACTTAAGATAACTAGATTCTTGAATGCGGCCATTTTGTAAACGTTTGAACGATTTCCTTTGACAGGTCGTTGTTTTTTTTTTCTCAATGCAGCGGGTAGTTTTTCGCTATATTGAGAAATTTCCCTGAAAGGGATTTTTCATAAAATGCAAATTTTTTTTTTTAAATGGAGTTTGACATGCCGCTAGTCATCTAGCGGGCAGTGGAACGCGGCCAATGCAAGACAAAAAATTCAACATTCAATTCAGCTGTCAATAGTCAACGAATTTGACAGTTCTTTCGACCTTTTAAATGATTACATTCTCGCAGCTGCCTTGGCTTGACACGATCAGCAACAAAAGAATACAATACTTAAATAAATATTACGTTTAATTGGTATGCACTCTGGAGGCTTTTTAAGAATTTTTTTCTTCTCGATTTTATTGTGAACTTCCGTAAGTATTTTTGCTATACAACCCACTTAAGCAACACCAACAACAAGTCGTCTCTGTTGAGCCATCTCTAAGGAGCGCAGCCCGCCAGCAAATTCTACATTCTGCACCCATAAAGTCCCGCACAAGACCGGCAATAAAATCCAGTAAAATACCAAAAACGGAGAAAATTTATTTAAATTGTCCCTTTTATTTATCGGGGATATCACATGACCATTCCAAGACATGCCATAATCTTAAAATTTAATGTGTCCAATAAATGTTCCCGGCAACGACCAAAATTGTTTTCGTCGTCGTCGTCGACGTCAGGCCAGCAGCCAAACAGCCAGTCTGCACACCACACGTACACGATATGGATTTGCACATATCTTACAGGCGAAGGTTGCTTGCATTTAGAGGCCAAAAACAGGTTAAGAATCGCTCAGCTCAACACCAATTATTATCAAAGTGGAAAGAAGTCGCGCACAGCCAAGCCAGACTTATACACACCATCACACCAGTTCATGATTGTCCGATTCGCGCTCAGACGGCGACAACAAAACGACGCGGCAACGATGACGACCATGACGACAACGACTGGTTGCAGCAGGAGCAGCAGCATCCTTCCGCATTGCCCACTATTAGTTGGGATTTTATGGGTTTCACCATAAGGATGGATGATGGTAGTGGGATGGCACGATGCGACGAACGACCAAAAGGAAGAGCAAGAGCCCAAATTGAATATTATCCAACATTAGAATTAATATTAAATGAAATCAATTTTTATTCGAAACCTGTGATATCCAATCAAACTAATAACCCCTTAGCGCGCGTCGTCTCTTTCGCGCATAAACGCACACATACAACTCGGCGGCTGCAATGGGGAATATTATGACCGCGGATAAGGAGCAAGCCTGTCCTGTCATCTCCTGTTGGATACCATTTAAATATATAGGCAACGACAATCGCCAAGTCGTCGTTGCACCATTAAAGTGAGGCTCCTCGTTGTCGTCGTCGTCGCCTATCGATGGTTAGAGCTGGAGAGCTGCTCTGCTCAGTGATCAATGCCATATGGTCATGGATCGTAGTCATTATTATAATCATCATCTGTGCGCATATATCGCGGTTCTTTCCTTTTTCCATCAGCCACCCTCCCCTCTTCTGTCATTGCTGTCTAGTTTTATCGCACAGTGCGGTTTTCTTATGCGGTTTGTCATTAGTCAACCGATGCACACATAGATACCTAGGCACTAGTGTACTTCGGAGCGTTTGCGGCTTTTGCTAAAAGATTTCGTCTTAGCGTTCTCTAAGCCGTAGATAAATGTCAGAGATAAAACATCGAATGGGAATAGAGCTAAACAAACGGAACGACATCAAATGATGATATTGTTTGAAGTGATGCTGCATTCAATCTGTTTACTCTTTGCAGCGCAACGATTTGAAACCGATGACAGGCGCTGTTGGTAGGTGCGAAAAGTACTCAGGTTTTGATATAGTATTTCCTTGATGAACGCGTCAACAAAACATGGTATTTTATATTTTATATCCTGCTGGAGCTATATAAAGTGTCAATGAGGGTGAAAAACCATGAGCAAATTACTTTTGACAGGTGTCAACGGACGCTGGATGAGTTCATTATCGCATGTCAGTGCGGTTTAACTGGCAAAACTGAATGTGCGGATAAAGAAATTGGATGCATGCTGACTTACGATTTATCGGTAAAGAGAAAAATACTCGTAGGTATATCTGTCAAAAATTGACAGTGAGCCCTAAAGCCTAGTACGCTGCTGTTCCGGAACGAAACTTTCCGGTGGTCTACAAATGGACAGCGAAACGTCTGCGAAAAGGCAGCGGAAAATAATTCGTAGAGAGTTCCATCAGCTGATTGATACACATACACAAGTAGCAGTGTTACCAGCACTGGCAATTTTTTTCCGATTCGGCTACTTGAACTTTTCACTGGCTCTTTAAAATTGTCATTTGAGATTTATCCTAATTGAGGCTATTCACTTTAAAGTTTTTCGATTTTTATGCTCCTTAGGAATGTAAAGAACAAATACATATTTCAATTGCGAACGTATTTTTTTTCGTATAATTAAAGCTTTCTATACAGTTAATTGCAATGAGCCAACTCCATTTTCATACCGTTTTTGAACAGACTCGCACATCTCAGCAGTTAAATCATCTCACAAAATATGCATGAATATGAAAACCACAAGCTATATTTTTACGGAGTGTCCTCGTTTTAGTGCGCTAGTATTGATACATAGAAATTCGTATTGACAAATGTCACGAAACTTCAAAAATTTCGGCTCACAAACACACCATCAAAAAATATGAACAACTTCCGCTGCGGGCAAAGTTACTGCCAGCGTTCGTATATTCTTTTCCGTTACATTTGAAATTATTCGTTACGTGTGTATAGTACTTTTTTTTTTTTAGAATAAGTGTACTTTTGCTTAAAATATTTATGAAAAGTGAATAATGTAGATCAGTTGTAGGTAAATAAAAACATTTTGAGCAAACTTTCACAGTTACGTATTTAAAAAAATGTACACGCTTAAAATCGAAGTTTATGATATTCAGAAGCGGAAAATACACAACCACGTTCTAATATGTTTCTCATTTAGATAGTTTTATTAACCAAACAAATTATTTGAATCGCCTTTTAAAAATATATATAATAAATAACCTCTCAATAACATTCAGTTATGTTAAAATGTGGTATTCCCGAACTTTATCATATTCCCCCACGGTTGGCAGCATTGATTTTATATTTTTTGTATGTTTTTGCATGTCACACGGATTCTACATAGACAGAACACTGATAGCAAAACAAAATGGTGAATTTGAAAAAAAGAAAAAGAAAAAAGAAGAGAGCGGCAAGAGGATTGGGTTCTCAGTATTGTCTCTGATGAACGCTGCGATTCGTGCATAATCTCCCAACAGCTGTCAAAATACGTAAAAATGCATTTTTAGAGTCGACCAAATATCGAAGTGGTAGACACTTACAGCTGTGTGAATTGGACGAAGCGCTGTTACTATGGATCAAGAATGCTCAATCTTTCTTCTTTGCTGACGACATACAACGCCTATCTTCCAACAAACCGGTAAGTCGCCGAAGCAAACTAATAAAATTACATCCGTTTTTAGACGAAAGAGGACTGGTTAGGGTGGGCGGTCGATTATGCAATGCATCGTTACTACCTGATAAAAAACATCCGTTTCTACTGCCAGGATCTTCAAGGCTCACTACGCTCATTTGTGAGGACATACATCGCATAACACTTCATGCGGGGCCGCAGGCTATGCAGGCAATGCTTCAAAATCGCTTTTGGGTCATCAGTGCCCGCAAAATATTACGCAAAATCTTCAGGCTGTGTGTAAAATGCAGAAGGCACTCCCGCACGCACTTCAGCAACTATTGATGGGGGATTTGCCTAGACCACATGTAGTAGCATGCCGTCCTTTTTTGCGCAGCGGCGTAGATTTTGCGGGTCCAGTTTCACTTCGTTTCAATAAAGGACGTGGTACCAAATCTGTAAAGGGATACATATCCATCTTTATTTGCATGGCAACTGGCGCTATGCATTTAGAGCTTGCTAGTGATCTATCATCCGCAACATTCGTCACAGCCTTCAAACGTTTCACCTCCCGGCGCGGACAATGTCGGGAATTATACAGCGACAATGGCACCAACTTTGTTGGAGCCGAAAAAGAACTCAAATTATTGCTATCGCAAGCCATAAAGGACGAACAATTGGCCAAATACCTTGCAGAAGATGGAACTGTTTGGCATTTCAATCCGCCAGCCGCTCCTCACATGGGTGGCTACTGGGAGGCTGCTGTTAAGCGAGTAAAATACCATCTACGCCGCACATTAGCGGAGCATTTGTTGACCTTCGAGGAATTCTCGACGCTGTTGACAGAAATCGAGGCGTGTGTCAATTCGAGGCCACTCTGTTCGATCTCTTCTGATGTCAACGACCTCATTGCCCTGACCCCAGCGCATTTCTTGATCGGGGAGCACTTGAAAGCAGTAGCAGAACCTAACATCGAAGACTTCAAAGGCAGTTTGGTAAAGAGATGGCATCTTATATCAACTTTAAGACAGCATTTATGGAGAAGATGGAGCGCGGAATACATCGTGAAACTGCAGCAGCGCTCGAAATGGACTCGTCCCAGCCCTAATATCAAGATGGGAGATTTAGTTGTGTTTCGTGATGAACGGCTACCACCAACAAAGTGGAAGCTGGGTAGAGTTATAGGTGTTAACCCCGGGCCAGATAGCAAGGTACGTGTCATTACATTTGAACAATTGAAAACTTTTCGCGATTTTTAAACAAATTCTCCAATTCGTTTCAATGTGGGCGGAATGTTGCAGCCAATATCTGCATACCAATGTTTTTTGATTGTATGCGTCAGTCTTCAAGCAACCGTCGTCGACAGCGGAACTCTTTTCTTATGACAGCAATAAATCGTTTTTCTTGTTAATTAAAATTGATCGTTGTCTTTTTTTTCATTGCTTTATTTTCGTCATACTAGCGCGAACATAGTCTTTAATAAAAGTATATCAGTGTCAGAATAAGTGTGCCTATGAAATACAAAAAGACACATTTTTTGTGATCTTCATATTTGAGTTTGGGTACTTTTGGATCCAAAATTTCTCACTTTGGCTCCATACATCTTATAAGTAAAACCTGGCAACACTGCAGTACAAATGTCAAATTTTCGCAAGCAATTAATGTCCTGGACAATAAACGTGTGCGAAAAGAGAGTCGAGAATTGTACCAAGCAATATACTACAATTACCCACTTATATCAGATTTTATAAATTTTATTTGCATAAATTCATTTGACATGGCATTGCCGTCTGCCGGGTTGACAAAACCGATATATAACTATAATATATGAAATATTGATCCACTTTTCAGTCATAGTTTCGCGACAGCTGCGTACTGCAAACTGCAAAACGAAAAGGAGAGCGACAGAGTGTCACTTTTGTATGGACTTTTCGATCCGGAACAGCTGCGTACTAGGCTTTGAGGAAGATATCTTGAACATGAGAAAATGCGAATAGATAAAGTGCGAGTTTTTAGGTATCAACGCTTTTAGGTTTGTAAACATAACAGAATTTCTTGCTACCTGACTAGCCATGTGTTAGTTCGCATTAACCTAAAGGATAAATCTAAAAACGCTACACTAAAATTGTTTACACCAGCTTTTAGTTCATTTGTTATTATTACAAGCGTAGTTCCCTTTCTAAACTCCAAGTTTGATCCTTGGCTCGTTTTTAAATCGCCCACTACCCCCATCAGTAGGTATTTAATATGTTTTTCATGTAATTACCGCTTTGTTAGTTTTTTTAAGAATTTTTAATGTCACGACAACACTTCCTTGTCATCCAGCAATTTTTAATCTTAACATAAAAAGAATCTCATAAACCGTACATGGGTGTGTCAATTTTGCGCACTTTCCTACATTGTTGCTTTATTTTTGTTGCCATTTATAAATTCCACATACCCACATGCGAAAGAAAGACCTTGCCCCAGCTACACTACGGCTGCTGCTTGTTGTTGTTATTGCTTAGCTTAACAGGTCATTGTACGGCATCAAGGTTGGTTTCAATGTCGTCATAGTTGCCTGTCGATGGTGGCGGTGGCATGTGATTTGTCACACTCCAATGAGCAGCAAGTAGTACCACTTGCAACTGGTGAGGTAGTTGCGTTTGAATGGAGTATGAATTTCATAACGGACTATAGCGTGTGGCAGCATCAAAATGTAAGAAAAAAAAAAAAAAACATTTCCCATCTAAAAGGAGATCTTGGCTCCTTCTCTTCCTGATGGGGTGCAGCAGGGATGGTGTAAGTTTATAATGGATTTGAGTGTGCGCTGTAGATTTTACGAGAGTTCGTTTTATGATTACGACCACCAGTCTTTATGGCATGATCGTTTATTGTGGGTATATCATTTGAAGCCGGACTTGCAAAAAAAAAAAAAAAAAACACCAATGCATTTGTCTGAAGACTTAAGATAAGAACGAACTGTTATTATACGATCTTCTGTTACACTCAAAAGGGAAGTAGATAATCTGTCAACTGTGACCACTGGTTTAATGGTGGTTGTGTAGGTGACGACGTCTGTTGACAGTGGGAAAGGTGCGAAGGCGGTGTGCAAATTGTGCTCTGCGACAAATGTTCGTCCATCACAAACTAAATGTCAACTTTCTCTCACAGAGTTTGACATTAATTTGACATAATTTTGAATGTTCCTAAAAATTCCCAAACTTCTACATACTTGCAGCAACACTTTGTAAACACTGGAATAGCTGCTCAACCACTACGACGAGTTTAGCAGGTTTTGTAATCCAAAAGAAATTGTACCTATTAATTACCGACAGCTTCGTTCAAATGTCAAAACAAATTAATCTCATAGCCATGCAGGAACCAAATGTTCTACTACTTCGAATGCGACTTTATTTTCGAAATACCTTCAACAAGAAATAAACTTCACTTACATTTTACCACTCCAGGAGAATCCGTAATTAATGGCATTCACTTGCACTATCCTAGTGATTCAGTTTAAGACAGATCTGCTACTACACATCTCCAGCAGTCATCCATTAATTTAACACACAGTCTACAAACGTCACTCTCCCAACGAACCGATAAATTATTCTCGACTGTTGTAACTCGTCACTGCCGACTAAGGCTAACCATCTGTCAAATTAAATGTTGTGGTTTATTTTCGAGCGAAGAAAAGCAACCGGTTCGAATGTCGTGCGTGGAAAGACGTCTTTTCGTGCCATAAATTTTATTAGTCAAAAACTTCAAGTTTGACACTTACACATCAGGAATTTATTTTTTTTCCTTTGCAATCTCTAATGCAGCAATATCGCAAACCACATTATGATCATAAAGACTTTTAGACGGTTTACAACGACGGAGTAATAACTCCAGTCACCTCTTCGCATGAATGCAATCTATCAAAGTGCTGAACCAGAACCGTCATACGCATCAACGTCAGCATTAGAGGTTGTCCAATAAAGCTTCTTCGTCGTCTCATACAATGTTGTATACGGTTAGCTGTACAGGTCGAGGTGATTTGCTATCGTAAACAAAGTGCAAAAACTACTGATCACTGTGCGAAGTGTTTTACTTCTATCATGGCTGTCAGTTGAGTAAGATGCAATATAAATAAAAAAAAACTTCAAATTAACGGCTCCGGCTGGGCGGCTGCACGTAGTCATGCTGCTGGTGCGCGCTGCTGCTGATATTTCACCCGCGAGGAGTAATTCAATCTTATTGTCTTAGACAATGTTGGTTGAGTTTTATTGTTGTTGCTATTGTATTTTTAATTTAATCACATTCTCATTTATTGCTGACCACCATTTGTGTGCGAGACTGCGTGTTCATTTTTGACATTTCTAGGCCGTCTCCGAGCATTAATGATTTTGTGTGTTGACAAATCTTGTATAAAGATGTTTGTTGGCGGCGTTTTGTATTGAATTTCATGCCGTGTATAGTTGAAACGCGAGATGACACTCAATTAGAACAGCTTGCTACTGTCTGTTTGACACTCGTCAAAAGACTACATTGTAGAGGTATTAAATTATGCTCTTGCCTATACATGGTTACTGCACTAGAAACAGAAATAATACCAAGAAAGATGTATTAATGCCAGACGTGCGCTGCAGCGTGACTGATACGATTTGAGTGACTAATCAACTGTCTTAGCTGGTGCTGTCAATTTGACGGATAGTTGCGATAAAAGACAGGTTGCGACTTTGAAATACATCCAGTATACAATTATGTCACAAATTTTTGACAGATGACTGATTGTTGGCACTATTTGTTAGACACATGTAGTAATTAAGACTTTTGATGACAAACAGCGGTGCGGATTGTCAAAGACATGAAGAAACTAGTTGGGCTTAAGAATTGAGAATAATTATGTAACATTTTCAAGATTATAATTAAGCTTTCAACAGTTTTCTTAGCTGGAATGTTTATTACTTTCAATTGTCTGTGAGTTAATTGGGATCAAAAAGTGTGTTCACATTTTGACATCTAAAGATTTGTTTTTAAAGAGCGGCAAAATTTTTTTTACGAACTCGCTTATTTTATTTGGAAACCAATTATTTAAAAAGCGTTCCAAGAATAACAACGAAATCCGTTTAAAACCAAGAAGAAGAAGACGAATAACTGACAGCTGACATTTTCGTTTACATCGAACAAGAGTTAAGCTGAATGAAATGTCAATGTTCGGCCTGCTCCCATAGTTCTGTAAATTATATATTAATCTATATAATGTATTTGTTTTGCATTCCTATCCTCACCTCATATTTTGGTATGTCATTCGGCAAATTGTGATTGTCACTTACCCAACAAAAGGTATGTTTTATTAAAACCTATTCTCCTTATTTGTTTTCAAATAAAATGCTTTTTACACAAAATTACGAACTCACAGTAGCAACTGTCACCCTCAACGTGTTCGCCTTCCCACTGGCGAAACAACTTTTCACCCAAATGACAGATAAGAGATAAAACCAACAACAGACAAAAGAAAATGTAAAAATCAACCGTATCGCATATCCACCACGTACGCGTTACACTAAAGAATAAACTGTAATTTTAAGTCAACAGTGACAGCGACACCCCAAATGTCAGTCCATTCGATTTGAGAATAATAAATTACATCAATGGCGCCATCTTACTGTCAACTAATAAATTAAATAAAGAAGCAAACCAGCAATTTATGTCCAAAGCCTTTGATGAACAAAACTCGTGGCGGCGGCGTATTTTTATTGCAAATAGAGTCGTATTATCCCGTATATAGTTCTTCGTTTCAGTGAATAATGTTCCGTCAAGTGTCAAATTATTCAAATGCTTTTCTTTTTTTTTCACTTGCGTTCTGTGTTCTTAACATTTGAGGGCATCTTTGTTTGACTGTCAACATGTTGGTGGAAAAATAAAACGGAAGAAAAAATAAACTCTACTTTTACCCTTTCTTTGGCAGACAAAGGACATTGCCTTGTCATAGTTTTGTTCTTTTCAGAACGTCATTGGTTTGGCAATGGCCATTCACCCGAAAAACAGTGCCACTTGATTGGTTTTATTTTTCGCAGCTCCCTTCCTAGAGATATGGATCTCTATTTGAACAAATTCTTTTTTAACACACCCTTTCGTCGCTCAATAATTGCTGTCAGTGTGACAGTATATAGAAACAAAATTCAGGAGATAGAAGGAAGCAATCGCTGGTGGAAATTTTAAAACCTTTTCCCGTCTTTGGGGACATTCTGTCGAATCCAATCTCAGCGTCATGACTTTATCAAAGTTCGTTAGCACCATTGAGCAATGAATGGTAATGTTAATGTGTCTACTTTCTTTGACATAATGACTTCTCTATATAAAGTGGCGTTTTTGTCGGGATTATGGCGTATATTGACATTCGTAGAAGTGGGGTGT
This sequence comes from Cheilosia urbana, assembly GCA_946477585.1. Lineage (NCBI taxonomy): Eukaryota > Metazoa > Arthropoda > Insecta > Diptera > Syrphidae > Cheilosia > Cheilosia urbana. The sequence continues at coordinate 162,361,729 of OX297854.1, forward strand.
GGAGTTTTTATTCGGATTGGTGTAGGGAGATAAGAGGTGGTGTGCTTATTGATTAAAAGGGGAAAAGATGTCCTTCAATATAATTGAAGGGCACATGGATTAGCTCGAAGTCAGTGAGTTTCAACTTTGACTTTTGACAGTTCTGGTTGTGTTCTTTATCTGAAAGCGTTCTTAATAAAAAAAAAGGCAAGATATAAACCGCATTAATTTTCTATGCCAATGGCAGTTTAAATTGTTTAACGAACAAGAAAAAAGTTGTTTGTTTTCACAATATAAACTGCAATACAACCAACTTCAGTGTCAAGGAAACAAAGGGAGGTGTTCGTAAGTTAGGTCTTTATATAGAAGTGGGTTGGAGTTAAGTATTAGTTCGTTGCTTTGTCAATTAAGAAGTCAAATTAGCGTTACCACCTTAAAAAAAAGCAAAGTAAATTTGACCCAAAAAGTGAAGCAGATTCAAGAAAAGTATAGTACATTTCAAAATCATAGTTTTATAGCGTTTGTAGGTTATAATTCTTTCGCGTATTTGGCTAAACTTTTAAGAACAGACCAAAACCCAAATAAACGTCAAAAAATTGTAATAAATTTTGCGTTTAAAGCGAACTTTGATGCGATTTATTCTTTTGAAATTTGAATCTGGGCTTACATGAAGGAGTGTAAAACATTTGCAAAATATTTTTTTTTTTTAATTAGATTTAAGTTTTTTTGTTATTAAATTTATTAAAATTGAAGCAGGTTAAATAAGGGATTTCAAAAGTGAAGGAGATATAAAGAATTTAACAAGTAGGTTAGTAGGGAGGGAGCAGATTTTAATTTTGTTTTTTCCAAAATTGAAGTAAATCTACTTCATTTGAAGTATCTCTGAGCTTATAGTTCTTAAGAGAGTCAGACTAGAGCAGGAATAAGCAAAAAATCGTCAAGTTTAAAGAGGTCATATCCATTTTCGCATATTTAAACAATTACCCGCATATCCAAATTGCGATCTCGAACTTGTTAAGCACCACAGCTTCAGCTACATTCTGTACAGCAAACACTTGCTGACTTGTGTCAGCGTAAAATCCAAGTTGACTCCTTGGAAAACAAAAGCCGTTGCAATGCATATAACCTTAAACACTTGTTAGCCACTTTTCTACCGGTCCTACTTTAATTTTTTTCCACACACACTACACTCCGCCAACTTGATTGAAACTTTTTCGAAATGTCAACAAACCATCAGAGGCAGTTGCTACCTAAAAGTTCATTTTTGTCCTTTTTCCTACTCCCCACATCTTCTCCAGCCAATTGGAAACACATGCCTCGATAGTCTGACATTTGAATAACCTAGCAAATAATTTAAAAATTTAAGAGCATTATTTCCTCAAGTAGCTTTTCGTTGGGCCGTGCCAGTCCATCCATACGACTCCCAATTCGGTTTTATTCATATGCACGATTCCCACTCAATGTCCTTTTTTTCCTGTACAAAAAAAAAAAGGGAAATAAATATAAATCCCATCCCATTCTTTGTTATAGGTATGCGGTACGGTATATGATATATACGACTATTTTCCACGGCAACGTCAATGTTTATTAGGATGAGAATAAGACTCTGGGATGTGGGAAAAGGAAATTGTGGTCGGGGTTTGTACGAGTTGAATGAGTGAAAAAGGACTCTAGCGGAAAATTTTACTCTTCTTGTAGTTCAATGACATCAGGAAGGACGAATGCTGCTGGTGCTATACGAGCGACACACCGATGTCGACAACGAACGACAACGACGATGACAACACAAAATATACAAAAAGGATTAATTACGTTAAATTAAGCACGAAACGATGTGTACAAGGGAGACCTTCCATTGGCGCATTAATGCGGTTGCAGCACAGGAGAGATGGGAATACGGAGGGCACATTGGCCGAGTTGGGGTGTATCCCATCCACAAGCAGAAACATGATTGTATGGTTTGGCTTTCGTTGAATTTGAAGATTTAATTTTTTTCCTGCCATATTTTTATATGAAGCTCAATTATGTGGATAAAGCAAGTAGTGGGATATTATACCTTCTCTTAAATCATAAAGGGGTAGTTTTTAAAAGCCACTTGATTGGTAAATTTATTTTTTAATCTCTATTAATAAACGTCAGCAATTTTAAAGCTAAGATTACACATGCCACTTTTCATGACAAATTTTGACATGCCCACGTCATTAAGACGTAAACATTTGTCCAAAAAGTGTCACTACGTGTGATCGCCTGTCAAGTGTCTGGGCTGTTGCAGCGCACTCTCACGAAAGACACACGAGTGACGATCGAATGGCCAAATTTTTGTTACGTCAGCATGTGTCAAAATTGCCACGAGGAATTGTAGCTTAAGTTCACATAGTTTATTCTAGAGTCAAATCATTAAGTGTCAGCAAAGGGTGAAATAATAATGACGATGGCGATCAGTATTTTCCGATAGTGATATTCTCGTAGAAAGAGTAAATGCCAAGTGCAACTCACAAGTCACAGCACTCGCTGTACTGAGTTGCTTAAAAGAACGATATATAATACTTTTTTGCGGTACGAATTAAAATTGTACTAGAGCTCTAGGGCAAATGGTTAAATGTACAAAATGCATAAAATAGCGGCCCGTTTTTTCAGTTTTCAGTTCACAATGGTTTATGTAAAACGTCAACTAGATTCGTCGACTATACTCTGTCCAAGAAAAATTGTCAGTACAGGCCTTATGGGAAGCTCTTTTTTCTGCCAGTGGTGCCTGTAGTACTCTCACGGCACTCAAACACAGGATTTGCCACTGAAATAAAAACGAAACCACTGGCATTCCAAAGCATTTTGTTGTTGTAATGTTTCTGAAGTTCGAATACATCCCTCCACAACCAGTCTGCCACGCAGCCGCGGGCAGAATGAGCACGATCGCTTGTGTTCGCTTGCTATTATCATCAACCAAAATAAGCAGTGTGAGTGACTGAAGCACATCAGAGAAGTGTTACCATTTGTCAATGTTAGCATATCATTAAGGGTTTTTCTTTGAAATTTGTCAAAGAACTTTCGGTTTTGGTGCTTTTTAGAGCTTTTTGGAGCTTTTGAGAGCGGCATATTATGTGGGGTGCTGCCATTCGGTTTTAATTTGTTTATATTTCTGAAAGATCCAATAATATTCAGTTAAAACATATTGTTGAATGTTGTCTTTTAGAAATAATGTTTATTCGTGAGGTGTTTTAATGCATTCATTTCACTAACGCAACAAGTGATCATATGTGCGTTGTAGAGATATTGCAATAAATTAATAGTGATTACTAGGGCAACTCAACCGGATTCATCCAAAAGCATGGTATTTTTTGAAATAAAATTTGATTAAATATTTTAATATAGAAAACTAAGTACAAATTTTCAGCTTTATTCGTTAGGGCATATTTCTGCATGTTCTGGTAGGTATAAATTGATATTTCACTTTGAAGAGCATATTTTTCACACTGAATTATCAAAATGATGAAGCAGGTAGACCTATACTTCTTATTTTCGGTCGTTGGGTTTTACCACATCCGGTCACTCCTCTCCACTAAAGCAAATGCCTTGAAATTTTATGATCCTTTTTTTGCTACTGTTTCTGTGAAGTTCTGCATTGACGGGTAATAGTTTTTTAACAAATATGTAATCTAGGTAGGTATATATGTCTATATTAAAAACTGTATGTAGAGCTGCACAAGTGCAGTCCTTTTACCATCTGTTTAGTAATATGACATTGTGTCGTGGTTATATAATTTTTTCTAATTGCCTGTTTGTGTATATAAGGCGGAAACAATGGTTGTTATCTCAATAGCGGATAGTGCATCTAAGAAAGTGGTTTACTTTATTGTGCATATGAATAAACAGAAACATGGCTACAAAGTCTTCAAAGGATCTAAGTGTAGAAAAGAAACAACAAATTGTTGATGCAACTGAAAAATTGTATGACCTTTTCAAAAGTAAATCGGAAGCCGTAGGAAATGCGGCTACTGTTTTTTCTGTTACGGAACGAACTGTATACAGGCTTTTAAGGGAAAAAGCAAACAAAGGCCACAATTCACCACCAAAGAAGAAAAATAATTCCGGTATCAAGAGCAAGATGGATGATTTTGACAAAATGTGCGATTAGGCGGATAGTCCATCAGTTTTTTTTATGGATAATGACCTTCCAACGCTAGACAAGATATTATTGGAAGTACAAAAAAGTGAAAATATAACAAAACTAAGCAGATCAACTTTGTATACAATATTGCAAAAAGATCTCGGACTTAAATTCGTCAAACGTCAGCGAAAGAATTTGTTGTTGGAAAGAAGTGACATTATTTCTTGGAGACGAAGATATCTACGCGAATTAAAAACAATTAGAGAAGAGAAAAGAAAGATTTATTTTACTGATGAGACCTGGCTAAATTGGAAGATGGTAACCCTAACAGTATTGCTCTCTGAGTTATGTCGAATTATCATACACACTACGGCAACCCTGTGAGAGCTTTAAAAAGGGACCCATTTATGTAAGTCATTGCAACCAGACTGAGAGACAAACATCCTATCTTCCCTGTACTGACAATTTTTCTTGGACAGAGTATAGGTATCCGAACGGGTTGACTAGGCAACTTGAATTGGTTTTTTTGTTACGCGCTCAGCGTTAGCTTTGTTTGATTTTGCCTCTTTTTGTTTGGAAAAGGCCTTTCACAATTTTTTCAAAAATTTGTATTTCCAAATAAGTACATCGAAAATTTAACACGGTCGCCTATCGCAACACTGTTATAATGTTATGCGAACTAATAGTTGTTAAATATCGTGGGAAAATGCTAAATGTGCAGAGTAGCTTTTATGATACTTTTTTCTCTCACCGGCACTTTTTTCCACTCTTCAGAATTCAGCAGCGACAACTCTGTTTATTTAAAATTTGACTCTACGAAATGTCAACTGAGTATAAGTTATGGACTAATAATTCAAGTCACAACTTAAAACAAACAAATTCTTTCATTATGTGATAATCTACCAGCGGTGTCTATTTACCACGCTCTCTTAGCATTATCACTTAGTTATCTCATAAAATTCAAGGTCAACTCAGAGAAGCTCGCGCTCATGTAAAATTCAAGCGGAATTCTGTGGTTGAATGGCGAGAATCATAGTAGATGCAGTCAGTCTCTCTTGGACCGCGTCGTTGGCAGCTAAAACTAAAAGTTCCTCATAGAGGAAAAGAGTTACCTATGTGCATACAAATTATAAATTATAAGAACTTATTACGATACCTACAATAAAGTTTATGTAAAAATAAATGTGCGTTGTATCAATAAATAATTTATACAGGCAGGGTTTTTTTTTCTTTGTCGGCTTCCCGTCCATAAACGTCAACTGCAAAAATTATACACGTGACCACTCTGGGCCAATAAAAACTGAAATGCATCTAGTCAGTCATGTAGTCGTAGTGGCTTAGTGTTAGTGTGTTGGACTACTAAGCGAGGGGTCTCAGGTTCGAATCTCGCAAAAACCCAAATTCCAACTTATGGTTTTTTTCCACTGCGCTACCTCTTGCGAACGTCTGACAAACATCCGAGAGTATGACTGTCTTGAAAGGGCTTCTCAATTAGCCGTTTGGAGTCGGCATAAAATTGTAGATCCCTTCCATTCGTTCCAAAAATGAAAAACTCACACAAAACGAATGGTTGTGAGAAGCTAGGCCTAGGGTCCATCCGTACCTGTTGCGCCAACTATTTATTTTTTATCTAGTCAGTCAGCTGTCGGACTTACAAAACTTGGAATCCGAACGTCCCCAATGAAGTCGTGTCAAATGTAATTCACTTAATTAAAATAAAGATGGCTAATGTAGTAGATCACCTTCTTGTCAACATTTGCTCAGCACTAGGACCTAGATTTTTGTAACATTATTACAACAAATAAAGTCAGTCCCCGTAAATATGAAGAATAAAAAAACCCTAATTGTCGCAAACGTACTATACCCACTTTTGCTTATTGCTATGCCAAACTGGAAAATTTGTTATTCCAATCACAGATTCCCTCTTGCATCGTAAATTCCTCAACAATCAAAAGCCACATATCTAGCCATCATAGAAGGAAAAACCACCTGCCTGGTGATTCCAATCGTACACTTGCACCAAAGACCTTTGTAGTTAGTTTTCCCCCACCAACGGCCCATCGTTTTAAATGCACATCTGTTTTGTTGGGAACCTCAGGTGCACCATCACCATCGCCATCGCCATCGTCATCGTCATAGTCATAGTCAACCCTCGAGCCCAACACATCTCGTATTACATGTAATTTCGACTTTTTAGCCAGCAAATATATAATAAATTATTTCCCTTCTCCTGCCCAAAACCCCACCGCAGGTCTAAGATTGATCTGTGTCAGTCAAAGTCACAAAGTCCTCTTTGCATCGCTTTGGTCTTTGCCTACGATTAAACTATTCTCAAGGCACAACTTTATATATACGTTTCCAGATGCAACCGTATCACTAGCTGCTGTCGCCATTTGAATCTGAGTCTCGTTCTCTTGCCGGCCGTCGTCGTCTCCGTCTACCCGGGCAGATGGATGAAAATGTTTATTATGATGTGCTCCGATGATAAAAAAAAGCATAACCTCAACTATACTACAAGGATTTAAAGTCTCTGCTTTCTTTTATATACCTAACCCAGTTGAGGTTTCTGGTTATGCGACAGCACCAGCAGTAGGGGTATGCGGACGAGGCGCATCTTCACCCAATGGACAGATGGAGGACGATATCCAGATGAAGGCAGCCTGAATAGCTGATGGTAGATGAATGACTGATGGAAATGCAGATGAATAGCTGTAGTTGTAGGATAGCGTTCCACTCGGACAGGCCTGTAATGAATGCCAGTTCGTTATTAGTTCAGCCCAAGTGACCATTGGCCGATAGTTGCTATATTGCTATTGCTATTGCTCGGCTGTGCTGCACTGTGTGGCTGTACGTGTATACGATTCTCTTGGGTGCTACCGAAAGGTGTTGCAGTTGTCAATTTCACTGCGGGGATGCTGCCGCCCGTATGGAGTCCATGATATTATTAAAAGCTATTCACAGTCAAGCCGGCCAACAGCCGAGATTTCTCCTCGCCTGCTTTGCGTAGTGTAATTACATGTGTGCTGCATCAATGCACTGCGCTATTGGGTTAGAAGTAGATCTTACATTAGAATGGAATTATTATCTTCGCATAGAGAGTACGTATAGTGGAGCCGCACATGCACATCAGACAGAGGAAGAGGTTTGTGTCATTTTTAATTGTGGATATCCGCTATTAAAATCGGTTATTTGAATTTGTGCAATTTATCTTATGGCATCTGTAGTAAACATCTCTGGCGCTGGTGCTGGCATCTAATGGATCTCTGGCGTCGTCCTTCAGGGTGTAATTAGATTGGGCGGTGCTCAAAGCTCCATGAAAAGAGGGTATAATTATTTCGATTTGAAATCGTGTATAGAGTGCAGAGGGGAGTAAACGGAACCGGAACGGTTTGTTGTCGGTCTTCTTGTGCGTATTCTGTTTGTCACATTCAGGGCGATAAAGGGGAATATTTTGTTGTTCGTGGTATGATGTCATCACAGGTATAGAGCTGTCAATTGAGTTGGTTTACAGGAATTCCTCCCAGGGGCTTGACAGAAACTCAGTATCATATCTCCGCGCAACGAAATGAGTCGCTTTACGCTTGAACAAAGTTTGGAAATATTGAAAACTCATTGCCAAAGTGAGTTTATACAGAGCTCCCATACAGTGCGTTTTTTCAAAAGAAATTTTGGTCAAAATGAAGCACCCACCGCGCCTGCTGTACGCAAGTTTGTGCAAAAAGTTCGTGAGACTGGTATGCTAGTGGACAACACTCATGGTCGCCGTCGTTGTGTGCGCACAGACGATGGTGCGGTTTGTGGAGTGGGGCATTATTGGACCACTTTTCTTCGAAAATGGGTCTGGGAACAACGTTTCTGTCAACGGTGGGCGTTACAGAACCATGTTAACGGATTTTTTTTTACTGAAATTGAGACATGGATTTGGACGACCTCTGGTTCATAGTGAATAACACGCCATGCCACACAGCCCATGCCACAATCAATCTTTTGCGCCACCAGATTCCCAAAACGTGTTATCAGCCGTTTTGGCGATGACAATTGGACGCCTCGGAGCTGCGATTTGACTTCTACGGCCGCTTTTTGGTGAGGAACCGTGAGAGACCGTTGTTATGTCAACAATCCGGAAACGATTCAAGCACCTAAGGCCAATAACATCCAAGCAATCCGTGAGCTACCGCCCGAAACCATCAACAAGGTCTTGGAAAATTGGAGTGACAGAATGCGCTACTGCGAAGCCAGCCGAGACAGCCACTTGAACGACAATAGGAATGTTTGTTCTTACTAATGAAGCCATATAATTCAATAAATAAAATAAATTGTTCATTTTATTGCATTTTTAAAAAGAAACTTGCATTTGGCTCACCCTGTACACAGGTTATACAAAAACAAATATTTAAAGATCGAGAAAAAAGAAAAATATAATATTTAGCGTTCGAAAATTTACATATTTTGTTCAATATTTCCACTTACCAATAGTAAGTTAAATTTAGTATTTACCTGAAAGAAAAAAGAAAAAAACTATGATTAAGAAATTGAAGCCTAATTGAAAAGCATAAAATATATTTTGTTTTCCTGAATTGAAATATGGCAACACTGTTGCTTACGAAAAAAATTATTAAAATGTCTATCAATCAATAACAAGTGCATATCTTTAAAAAAATGTTTTAGTGAACGGACCCACAATTTATTGTCAAAATAAAAATACATTTCATCTGACATTTGCAAATACAACGCATCTATTTTACATTTCTCTTAAAAACGAGACAATTCCGCGTTTAACAAATTTTATTTACCCCGCTGAACAGAACCACCAAAGAGTCCATAAAACTCCAGGCTGTCACATTGAGTTTGCTTTTTGACATTTCGAAATAAAATGAAAAAGTGAAGTAAAAAAAAAAAGTCTATTTATTTATATAGCCGCTTGAAGTCCTTGTTTTACTGGCCGTCTTGTTGCTGTTAAATTATTATAAATTCTACACGTATTAATTGTATTTAGGGCAATGCGAATATAAATGTCACTGCGACCAGAAGCTGACTTGTCTTTCTGGATGCGAACAGTGTCGGTAAGTGAATTCAGAAACTGACAAAGAGACGGAACTGAAATTTATTAGGCGCACTGTTTTTCAATGTCTGCTTTTAAAAGCAACTAAGAAATAATTATTATAATTATTAAACCAGACAAATGAAGTGTTTTTATGATGTTTTGACATTTTTGTTTCGCAATGTAATGGATATGAATTCAGTTGAGGGAAGACGAGGTTGATGGAATACAAATTTTGAGTACCTACTGTTGTACTGTTTTTTGCACATGTAGAATTGTATTTTGTCAGATTTTTCTGAATTGACATCTGTCATACGGCCGATATTGACAGTTTTTGATGCGCATTTATGTCAAAAATAGACGCGAAGATCTATGATCTACCATTCTTTTAGCAGATCTGCATAGGAAATATTGCACGTCTACAAGCCGAGTTAAATTCAAATTTCGGTGCTGCCAAATCGCGGGAAATGATATGATGCGTTCAATGCTGGGAATCTAAAAATACGTTTAGCTGCATGATGCACTTCTTCTTGCTTTATTTCTGTTCTTTGTTAAGCATTTTGCAAGACAATCGATGAGAGATGTTTTTAACGAAAATAATCTCAACGACTGACTGCGAAACTCGCTGCTGCCAAATTGATCGTATTTTGAAGGGTGCGTTCGCGCTTTTAATTTGTTTGTAACAACGAACACCGGGCACCGAATACTTTTTGTTCAGATTTTAGTTGTGGGTTGAGCCTACGAAATAAATTAGTAGAGATCACTTAAATTTGTCAGACTTAAATTTCCAAACGTCTATCAAAACTGAAATTTTTCATAAAAAGACAGAGGCTTCCGCCTCAAATAATTAGTTCTCCTGGACATTTTCAGTCTTTCAGAGACTCGAAATGGCTTTCTTTGTACTTCCCTTTAGTGCAAATAAAAGTACGTATCTCAGAAGCACTTTTCAAAACCGTTGCTACTTCAATCGAACTGAAAGACTGCCACTTTGAAGTAATTAGTTGCATAAGTTCCCCCCCTGCACGTGCAACCCCATCCGGCTTCAAAGAAATCTCAAGAAATTCCCGTATATCCCATGAACAGTCAATCAAATCGAAAAACAAACAACACATTTGTCACCGCTAAAGCTGCATCTATACATCAAAGGCCCATGTAAAACATCAAAGCTATCGTTTTTGCTTGCCGTAATCCTTCTCCTGCCCATAGTGCCTTGTAGGTATGTTTTTCTTTTTTCTTCCTTTTATTTAAGTTTTGCATAACCTGCATCAACTCAGAACCCTTTTACCCGTCTTCGAAACAAAGACGTTTCAGTATTTGCGCTCCTCAAATGCATACATGCAGGGATCCCCAAAGGATTTTCCTACTGCTGCTTGCTACCACTCAGCTACAATGGAAATGAAAAATATGTGGTCAGTAACCCCGTACGGAAACGGGGGAGGGATGAAAAAAAAAAAAAAAAAAAAAAGGAACAAAATATAAAAAAACAAGGGACACTTTCTATACTGCCAGCTTCAGCTAGGGGGTTTATTTGAAGTGGATAGTTTTTTTGAAAATAAAATAAAATGTGCCAAGGTATATCCCTTAATGGAGCCGTGCTGTGGGAACACCACTCTGGACGTCAGAGTACAGGCCACCTTTGCTCTTCAATCAGCTTTATTCATCTTGTTGTCGTTGCGGAGGGTTTGTCGTTGTTAAAGGCGGGCACACAAGGAGCTCTTTGTGCATTCGCAAAGATATATTGGGGTTTGTCCTTGTTTTTATATTCTTTAACAGAAACTCTCTCTCTCTCAGTTTTGTAGTAGTATTGTTTTCAAAAATTAATCGCATTAAAAGAAAAATGTATGTCAGCTTGGGTACTAGAATATTAAGCCTGAACTTCATCGAAACAAAAGTGGCAAAAAGTACAAAAAAGTTAAAATACTGAAAGACATCGAAAACACACGCATATTTATATGACATATATGGGAAAAGTCTGAATTATGAAAGCTTAGAGCTTTTTGAGTTTACATTTAAAATTTCCAGAAGCAAAGTGAAGTTAAAAAAAAAAATTTCCTTTCGAAACTGACAGGAATTGTGCGACGAAAACGTGATCTAGCGCAAAGCTAGCAACAAATTCTTTGAATTTATAGGTTTCTAGAGCTTTGCAAAAAGTTAAAGCTGGAACATGCTCGAGCTTTGAACGACTGAAAATTTTAAATTGAGAAAAAATATTCAGAGTGTAGGTATACACCCACTGCCGTAGCTGCGCCGACACCAACAAGAGTGAAACAGTGTTTCATCTTCTTTGTGAGTGTCCGGCCCTAGCCAAAACCAGATGCAGTGTACTAGGTCACCCTTTTTATGATGACCTTTCGGCCATCCAAAGTATCCATTTCAATAAGATCATAAAATTTCTAAAATCCTCAGGCTGGTTTTGAGCTCCCTTTACTCCCTGCTCGTCCTTTTTTTAGGTTCCATTAGTTGTGGTCTCAAAACGGCACTCAATGCGCTATTTGTGTTTTTCCTTAGTCAGAAGACGGGAATACAGCCACTTAAATCAACCAACCAGTACGTATACTATATGATGGAAGAGTATATAACGATTTTTTTGTACTTTTTTTAATTCTTATTGCGATGTAATTCAGGCTTTAAGGATAGGACTAGGAAGTGTACTGCATTTATTTAAGGATATGACTCAGAAAACAGAACAAACTACTTCTAATTAAATATCTGGTCACTAGCGTAGCAACCAAAATCAGTAGATTTAGTGGGTATAGGATTTTCCGATAAGAAACCGATTCCAAGTGTGTCCGGGGCTGTCAACAGACAAGTTCAATTTGTGACAGCGATAATTATTCCAATTCTTGGCCAAGAAGTATTTTTTTTTTTGTATTTTTTTTATAGCTCGGCGAAAGGCAGAGAGCGGTCCATGTGATCCTCTGTCAGGTCACGATTCACTACACCATACGTCCATACCCTTCTATTTGCACACGTCAAAAAAAAAAAAAAAAAGCAGCACGCTTAGCCCCTCTAGTTGTCTCTTCGCTTTTTTCGTATTTATTTTGACAGCGACATTATTAAATGACATTTCTTTTTGTGCCATGTTTGGGTGCGTTTATAGAGGAACTTGCATTCGAGCTTTGTAAACCCCTAGAGTAGTACTAATTGCAACTGCCGGCCATAATAAACGCTGTGCAAATCATAACACCTGTCATGCCAATTTTTGTATGATGCATATCTGACGTTTGCTTTACCTAACCTCTTGCACTTGGACTGTTCTCTTTTTTGTTGTAAGCAAAATCACTTTTAGAACTTGCATATTCATCTCTCTTACAGTCTACAAACTAAACGACGGCGAGTGCCTACCAGCTGCCGATCTGCCATCAGTTACAACAAAAACCCCTTCACACAAATATACAACTGGTTGATGTCCATTTAAACAGAAACAGAAAAAATCGTAAGACCGCATTCAAGGTCAACCAAGATTCGAAAAAAAACTTCTAAGAAAAAAAAAAGTGCATCTGAAGTTTGTTTCACAAATCACAAGGGCAATCCCTGCAGCTGTACACACATACACACACAGTCAGTCACCCAATGACGCTTCAACCAGTTTTTACAAAAAATTTAAGGAGATTCATTATTCAATGGACATTTTGTGATTCAAAGTTAGAATTTCACCCCAAAAAAAGCAAGAAAACAAAAAAGCAATCGTTCTGCAAATGCGCACCTGAACTGGTTATGTATGTCAAAGTCTGATCGAAGACACCAAACTGGTTCGCAATTACACAAAATGTCAATGAGTTCTTGCCCAGTTGGAAGAGGTGTAAGAACGCATGTAATAAATGTCAAAAGAATCATAAATTTCACTCGACTGCACGCCATACAATAATTGATATATATGCACATTTAAGCAACTCAAAAGGAGGATCACTTATGCGCGCCATAGGGGTGCTAGATCCTTTACGCTTCATTCGCAATTCATGTGGCATATTCAAAGAGGTGTTGAATCCTTTTGTTCAATCCCGAAGCGATACTCCAGTGCTAATAAAAACTGTTATTTACGATCCCCATGATGAATAAAAGAATATATACGAGTTGAAGAAATGCCTGCGCTTTTGACGCAGCATGTGTGCGCACCGCTTCCAACATGTTCTTTGGGGGCAAATTATTCAACGTCACACTTTGGCGTTAAATTTATACGCATTTTCTAATAATTTTAGCAGTAAATTTTAAGTGCTGAATATTTGTCTGTAAAGTGTGGACTGTGGTGCAAAAAAAAAAAAGAGGAATAGTTTAACTGGCGGTGGTAAATGGTGAGTGGTAACTACCGTCGTATCCGGTTACTATTTGAAGCGAGAAAATGTCTTAGAGCTGCATTTGCGCTGACGTGGCCACTTACAGTTGTGAATGTGATGGGTAAATTTTGTGAACATATCATTTTTAAATGGACGGGGGTGGTTGGCGTGTTTTAGAAGCAGAAGAGATTGGTCGGTCTGTTCGATTGATCAGTGATCAGCATAATAATTTGGCCTTACGACGGAATTTCCAGTAAGCCTTCTGTTATTGCCCACTTCAAGTGGGAAATAACTTCACATAAAAAAGTGAAATTATTTCCCACTCGAGGTGAAGTTATTTCCCATGTGAAGTTATTGCCCGTGAAGTTATTTCCCTGCACCTATATCTTATATCAAAACCGATAAAACCTAAGAAGGATCATAGTTCTCACATTGGGAGTGGGGCATATTTTCAAAGCCAAGAGTAAAATCGCTGAGCAACATAGCTCTTACACAACTATGAATGGGTTTGATCTAATAAATGGCCATGACGTTGTGTGATTTTGCATGCTGAACGATCGCAAGATTGACGATCACAAGATCTTGGTACGTCGCTCCAACTGTTTTTGTTGCCTAAATCCCTGGTCATATAAGTCAAGAACTTGCTCGTACACCGGTCCAACATATATGAACGGTATTTCAGATCGATCACAAAACCCTCTAATAACGATCAGAATCAGGGGCAAGCGATCATTAAAGAAGCGATCGCGCGTCGATGGGAACACTGTCTACAAAATTTTAGATGGCAATTGAAGGTTGTTACAAAGCTGTGATGGCATGCGCTATGGGTGATCACAAAATGTTTTCAGCCCAAACTGACCGAGGTTTCTGTAGTTATGTATTGCGAAAAAATTGGACCGCGATAGATAGCTCCAAAGATCGTAAGCTCAGCAAAAGACAAAACGTCGATCAAAAAAGTGAAATCAAACTGTTGGTGGTTAGGTGGTTATTTTGACGATTTTTAGTTTAAAATCAAATTTCTTCCTCCTGTGATCATAACGAGTTTACATATTTTTGTTTGATGCTATAAAATTCTTCAAATGCAGTTGAAATCTCAACTGGAAGACTCCGATCTTGCCAGATTTTCTATGAAATGGAGGACAATTCTTCGAAATATTTGAACAATTTGACGATCAACATTGTGTTTGACGATTAGGTGATCACGTGCGCGTCAGATTTGGCTTATTTTTGAGTGATCCAGGACGATAAAATATAACTACGCATTACTCTCAAAATAAACCTCAAATTACTGATCAAGATCGCATAAAAATTGCCAACCCCTCTGTCACATCAAAGAAAGAGCTCCCCAAAAATGTCCCACATGTTCGTCTGAAAACTATTTCTGATACAAAACAATTCTCCATTTTTTACGTTCCAATTTGTCACTTTATCAAATCCACAACTGAAAATCCAACCCCCCGACATAAAAAGGTCATAATTCTTTGGAAAAAGCACGTCGATAACCCATAAACTGAAAACAGCTTCGCTGCATAAGCGTCACAATTGTTTGTTCTTCAGCATTAGATGTTCAACTTTATCGCGCGGCCCATATGGAGGACATTAGACTCTAATTGGTTGTTCACCAAGCAACCCAAAACCATTAAAAGCGCTACAGCGAAATGTCTCCCACGATTTGTTCTCCCCTCCCTTCCCCTTTCAACACGAAGTAATATCCAAATGGATGACAATCTTATTTATAGTCACCCCCGCCCATGCAGACACATAGATATATGTCAGTGTTAATGTGCGCGTTGCACCAAATGCACCCACAGATGTCTGCCAGGGACTTGAAGGGTATCATCGCGCCACCATCTCTCAATACCACCTCATCTCTGTTCCAGAAGTTGGTGAAAGCTGGATATATACACTCCAGTGTCAGAGTCGCCTACTGTGTCGAACACAGAAGGGTAAATCGCATTTGAATGCGCGCTTTTCGCCGTAAAGTATAGCCCCGTGTAAAGGAAGGTGGGCGCACGAAGACGAGGTGCAGGTGATTAAATGAACACCATTCCAAGATGACCCCATAGACAGACTGTCTGGTTCTGCGTCGACGTCGTCGTCGCGAATAGATACAGCAACACCACAAGGAGAGAGCGAGTGGAAGATTATTTATGACGCTCAGTCCTATATGGGCCAAGTAGACTGCTGGTGAAGGTGATGATGCTGTTGCTGACACTGCTGCCGACGTTATAGTACATGCTACGGAAGGCTGGGAGAGAAGATGCCAACACAGTCTACCTATATGCATACGGGCAGGACGGGAGGAACGATAAAATATAGTAAATCACCGGATGAAGAAGAAGCATCTAGCGCTCTTCTAGTAAAGGTGAGGGACACGACGATAACGACGACGAATGATGCGGCTAATGATTTGGTGTTTTATAAGCTGATGCTGCGATTAAAGCCATCGTATGGGTCGTTTGCATTCGAGGGAATTGTAATATTGGCGCCTGTGAGACAAAAAAAGACCACACAGACTGGTTGGGATAAGGGGTGAGATTATTACACTGGGAGATTGTCGAATGGGACACATCTTCTTGTAATTCGAAGACAAGTTACATTGAGGGCACTGGAGACAGACTTTTTAGTTGTCATACTGCCGTAGTGGACTGTTTGAGGCGTTTTTTGTTTCTGATCACATATATTGCTCCTAGCTATGAGGTCCTGATTCTAATTTTTTGTTTGCAATACTATATCGAGTCAAATAACATATATGATAGTGTGATTTGTTAGGTAACATATCTCTTCATTTTGTTTTCATATCAAGTTAAGTTTGAGGAAACAAATTCCCAAGGAACTTCATTCGCTACTCGTTACTTTGTAAACCCACTTCTTTTCAAATCACACGTATGATATGGTGAATTGTTAGGTAATATATCTCTTGATTTTGTTTTCATATCAAGTTAAGTTTGAGGAAACAAATTCCCAAAGAATTTCACTCGCTACTCGTTACTTTGTAAATACACTTCTTTTCAAATTACACGTATGATATGGTGAATTGTTAGGTAATATATCTCTAGATTTAGTTTTTATATCTGGTTTAGTTGGAGAAACTTCAATCGCTACTCGTTACTTTGTAAATCCACTTCTTTTCAAATTACATGTATGATATAGTGAATTGTTAGGTAATATATCTCTAGATTTAGTTTTCAAATCTGGTTTAGTTGGAGGAACTAAACTCGCTACTCGTTACTTTGTAAATCCATTTCATTTCAAATTACATATATGATATAGTGAATTGTTAGGTAATATATCTCTAGCTTTAGTTTTCATATCAGGTTTAGTTTTAAGGAACCAACTCCCAAGGAACTTAACCAGCTACTCGTTACTTCGTAAATCCTCTCCTTTTCCGTCAAATGCAATAAAAAAACTAAATCGAGTCAAATTACATATATGATAGGTATAGTGAATTGTTAGGTAATATATCTCTAGATTTAGTTTTGAAATCTGGTTTAGTTGGAGGAACTTCACTCGCTACTCGTTACTTTGTAAATCCACTTCTTTTCAAATTACGTAATTATATGATATGGTGAATTGGTAGGTGATATATCTCTAGATTTAGTTTTCATATCAGGTTTAGTTTAAAGAAACCAACTCCCAAGTAACTTAACTGGCTACTCGCTACTTTGTAAATTCTCTCCTTTTCCATCAATTCTGACAAAAAGAAAGTGTACACAATATGTAGCATTGTGATCGATTTAAGCCAGAAACGATTCTTTGAGGCCTACAAAGCTACCATGGAAATTACTCGCTACTCGTTGTTTTGAAAATTCTCTATTTTCGTGTTTTTTTTTTTTACTTTGAGATCGATTTTAATCCTCCTCTAGGTGATTTGCACAACGTGAAACAAAAGCGAACTTTCCGGAAAGGGAGCTTTATAAATGTAAAACAACACCCGCTGCCAAAACATTTGTTGTTCCTGTACAACCGGTAAGGCCATACGTAAATGCCAATTACATGAGCACTCAACAATATGGCTTCCTACCGGCGTCCTTATTACATCAATTTCAGGACCGATACCAACCAGTAACTGGAAAAAACAACCTCGTAGGTTCATCGACCAATAGCCAAACTGAAGTTAATTCGTTCCGACATCTCGGGGGCACTGACAGCAGCGCAAACGAAAAAAAAAAAAAAAAATCAGGTACAGGTACTAGTGTAATCAGATTTCGTTGTTCGTTAGGCCTGAACCAAAACTATTACCCGACGTAACTCTCACGTTACGTATGTAAATGAACACAAACTCCTATGACCCTTACAACTTTTGAAAATTTTCCCGGCATCTCGTCGGTGCCTTTTTTTGCCCGGCCAACCACGGCTCCTTTGTTCCATACTCGAATGAACGATGACGCGGATATCGAAAATATAGAATTACATAACTCTGTTGTCCCTTTTTTCTCTGTCGTTTTTATTATTTTTATAATTCCAGAATTCACTGAAAGCGAAAGACAAACATGCTGCCGTGCCGTCGATGAACCCGAACATGTTCTTCGTCGCAGCAAAGAGGGTCGTCCTCGTTCGTCCACCATCTTGTTCTTTCAGTATACGGTATCGTATACCCCATAAACATGTAGATGGAGTTTCTCCCGAACGTTCCGAGTTCCGACAAACGATTACCTGATCCTTTATTTTGTGGTGGTTTTTATTTTCGATTTTTGAGTGGACAGTCATTTGCTCTGTCCGCGAACATAAAAGTGCACATCAATATGCGGAATTTTCGGAGGAATTTCGAAGAGTAAACTTTCTTTTTTTTTGCAAACGTTTGCCCCAAAAGAGGGCAGCGACCTCAACGCAATTCAATTGTTGTGTAGATTTTAACAGATAGCATGGAGGTACCGCGTGAGCAGGAAATCCAGAAATTTTAGAATTCACTCGCACTTCCGGTCACGTTGGGGATGAGATGCGGCATTAGTATTCCGTGAAACTGAAAGTTCTCTCCGCCCAGTAGACTATTTAAATATTATTTACGAAATTGTGAAACGTATGTGTTTACATTTACCAGAGAGGAATCTTAAATTCTTTGCAAATTTTCTACCAAAGATGCTGTGGCAGACATAAACATGGCGTTTAGTTGTGTTATTTGTCGGATGTTTTTTTTTTATTGAATTGTTGTGCACTGGTCTTGCGATTATTTACGTCTGCCTTGATGAGGATGAGTGAAGCGCCTTTCGTGATTTACGTAACGATATGTCTGGATTATTTAATTTTAGTGGTCGGTTTGATTGAAAAACGAAGAAGAATGCGGTACTGTTGCTAATTTTAGACAGATCGGATGGATTTGCATGCCGATTTGAGTCTTCTCTTTTTTTTGGGGCAAGTTTGTATTGATGCAAAACAAGGTCAATGCTAAAATGTTGCGATGGTACTTTGGTGTGACGTAATTACGGAGTGGAGATCATTTCAAGGAATTAGGGGAAGAGAATTGTTTTTGTTTGTAATTCCATGATAAGTGACGGTTTTCTTTCAGCTCTAAAGTTCAGCTGTCATTTTGCGCACATAGCGATTACTGGTCTGCGCACATGAGATACATATTTTCAATGAATTGGTTTTAACAATTTCAAACAACTTAATTTGAAGGAGATTCCGTTTTTATTGCACAAAAATAGAACAAGCAAACGTTCCATAAAATTTCGAAAGACGTGTAGCTTGTGCGTTATACGAAGGAAATCACTAAAACACATGTGCGCATGCGAACTTGTAATCCCACAGATCTCAACTTAAGGCAAAAGAGAGAATTTTAATGTGCGCAACTCAGCGCACATTCGTGTGCGTTAAAAAAAAAAGAAGATTTATGCAAAAACAATTAATATTGTTACGTCAAAATACGTGCAGTCTCTCAGTCTTTTCTTTAAAAGACACACCATTTCCGTCAGAACAAATATTGAAATTCCTGCATACAGACTGCAGAGAAGTAGCACCTAACGGTAGCATATTTCAACACACACGAAACAGAAGCACCACCAACCAACTTAAAGCGCCAATCAAAGAACACGCTCTCAACTGCGACTTGTTCAAGTTCGCATTTTATAGTTTAGTTTATTCAAATTAATGCACATCGCATATCTGGGTACAAGAATCTCATGCAGCTAAATGCTATAACAGATCTAGACCTACCAACCACTGCCGCCGCCGCCGCCGCCACTCGGCTGCATGGCATCTTCCTTGGCTATGCGCTACTCCCAACAACTGGTAATTGAGTGCCCTCGGGCCAATCCAACAACCGACGGATCATTAGAATATTATAACTTTCCGGAGATGTACAAGGCGCTTTTACTATCGCGCCACCGTTGTTGCCATACCATTCGTCTTCACCAGCCCAGCGCCCAGCAGTATATCATTGTAGCAGATTTATACGACTGAGCGAAATGTATCTAATTATTATTTTGCGAATGATGAAGCGATTTTTATGTCCACCGTGCCGCGCGCCTTCGGCCAATTGAATTGCATATATCGAAATAATAGTAGGGGAGCTGCCTACACATACAGGAAGAACGCTTTCAGAGGGCGCCTTCTGTGATTAGTTTGCTTATTGTTGCGACCATCGCCACCGGAGCTCCCGTGTGGCGCTGGCGGTTCTAGTTGCTCTTTGTTTCATTTGCACTGCTTAACATGTACAAGTCCATCGGAGAGATGTGTAATTATGTCAGACCATTAGAAGCAGCATTCCCTATGCAGCCCCAGTGCAGACTGCATGCTGATTTATTCGTCGTCGTCGTCATCCTCAGCCTCTCAGTCATTTGTTATTTATTCGGGAACAAAATAATTACACAAACTCCAGTCGCAGGTATAGGCGATTAATGTATAGGAATTGTTAGAACAAATTACAGGCAACGCGTAGCGAGCTACTGACGTGCGTGCTGCGGTGTGAAATGAACACCTTTCGGATGAACGAACGGATGTCGGAGCGTTGCAGGCGTTTCTTCTAATTGCATCTCCACTGTCCGGAATGGAATTGCTTTGTCCCAAGGCGTGAATGCCATTTATTCGGAGAATCGCAGTTTGTGGTGTGGTGTCTGGTGTGTCTTTGGGTTTGACTGATGGCTAAACTAATCAAGAAAACTAATTTTTTGAAGGAGCATGTACCAGTGGTTGAAGTTGGTTCTTTTCAAGCACAAAAGTCCAGGTCGCTCCTAATAAAGCGATTAGATCTGGGAAGATAATGACTGAATAATGGAGAGGTACCAGTACTTACGTTAATCATGTAATGCAGTTCGTGTAACAATGCATTGTAAGCGTAATGATAATGAATGAATGCCAGTTGTTTATTCGATGAACGGGTGGCATATATAGTGGTTGAACGTGTGCCAAGATGGATGTTATTTCTCCCTTCACGACACAAGTTGGAATGCTATTTAGAATGGAATTAGCACAATCGTGAGATGGAGAAACCGAACATGCGCACTACTGCTGCATGGCGGAACTAACATGTGTCAGACTGAAGAGCAGACTAATTTGAAATATGACTGAGAAAAACCCTCTCAAGAATGATGAGGATTGAGGACTGTCGACTATATCGAGATAAATTGTCAAAAAAGACAACACAAAGCAAAAACTACACACGTTATAGTTTCATTTAAAAACAAAATGCCCCTTAAAAATGGGCGTGGCTCAAAATGCTGTATGAAACTAAAAACAGACCTACATAATTATAAAGAACCCGTAGATATACCTTAAAGTAACTCGTTTCTTTCGGCATGAGTCACGTTTTAAAAATCGTAATTCTCAGAAAACTCTCCGATGTTTGTCAGACGTTTGCAAGAGGTGACGCAGTGAAAAAACCTCAAGATGTAATTTGTGCTTTTCTGGGAATCGCACCTGAAACCCCTCGCTCTCAAATGGTACAGCATACTACACAGTTAACATCTATAAATGCAGCTTGATTTTTCTGCTTTAATAAAGAAAATATTTGTTGTTTCTTAGGAAAACGCCCCCAAGATATGGGCGTGGCTTATATTCATATAGGGACAGATTGAAGGGAGGGTAATTGCCAGCAAAGTTGCTCTTAATAAATTTCTTTGTTTTCTAACAAATTTATTAAGAAAATTCCATTTTACAAGGCGCCTAAACTTTTATTTTGACATTTTTCTCGATTAAAATTTAAGACAATGAGCTTTAAAATTTAGACAAGGTAGTTGGTTGGGGCTTTATAATTTAGCATGATTGGAGAGAGATTAGTAGAGTTTTAAATGAATCAGAAAAATGGTGGAATACTTATGGTAAAAGTTAAGTTATAAAAAAAAAATACAGGGTGGGCCAAATACAATTTTTTTTAAATGCAATAAAATGAACAAAATTATTTTTTTCCATGTATTTTTTAGTAAGAGGAAAAATTTCCATTCCCCTTGTTTTGCAGTTGCTCATTTTGTCACTCCAATTTTCAAACACCCTGTTGATGGTTTCGGGCTGTAGCTCACGTATTGATTGAATGATATTGGCCTTAAGTGCTTGAATCGTTTTCGGATTGTTGGCATAACATCGGTCCTTCAAGGTTCGACACAAAAAAAAAAAAAGTCCAAAGGGGTCAAATCGCAGCTCCAAGGCGGCCAATTGACATCGCCAAGACGGCTGATAACACGATTTGGGAATTTGGTGCGCAAAAGATCGATTGTGACATGGGCTTTGTGGCATGGCGCGCCATCCTGCATGAACCAGAGCTCATCCGAATCCATGTCTTCAATTTGAGTAAACAAAAAATTCCGTTAACATGGCTCTGTAACTCCCACCGTTAACCGAAACGTTGTCCCCAGCCTCATTTTCGAAGAAGAAATAAAGGTTCACACTCTCGACTAAAGCAGTCACATTTCCGCCTGTGAGCACCTTACGACGACGGCGACCATGAGTGTTGTCCACTAGCATATCAGTCTCACGAATTTTTTTGCACAAACTTGCGTAAGGCAGGCGCGGTGGGTGCTTCAGTTCGGTAATTTTTTTTTTCAAAAAACGCACCGTTTTCTTAACATAACTTTTCAATACTTCCCAACTTTGTTCAAGCGTAAAGCGACTCATTTCATTTCGCGGAGGTATGATACCGACTTTCTGTCAAAATTTCTAGCGGGAAACAGTAAACAGTCAAAATAACCTAATGATTTAAAAAGAAGGGCCCACCCTTTACATGCGAACACACCATTTAAGAAGTCAATTCTGCGTACGCAGCAAAGAAAGAAACTCTTGGACCTATTATTGCAGCTTAGCGTTCGACATGATAAGTTTAAGGTTTCATGTGTCTAAAGGGAGGTGTTGCGAATAGTTACCGACTGTCTAACTAGGTATATCATTGGTAAGAGGTTGCTTCGGAGAGCCTAATCACAAGAAGTTCGTATTAGTGAAAGTAAGCTGGCCAGTTTATTCTATTAGCAGTCTATTTCTAAGCCTGTACATCATTTTTCTCTAAAACTGTCCGTCTTCATCTTCAAGATCCACCCTTCGAATCAGAGATTCTAAGTATGACATCGTTCTCAAAAGATTCCACCACTCTGATTGTCATCCTTAAGGTTATAATTTAGGTGCAGCAGTGTACATTTCCTAATACTACTGTGAAGAGAGCTGAGAAACTGAACACCAAGTTTGTATCTTATATGTAGACTGTAGTGTAGATAAGTTGCCTGTGGATGAGTTGTCCCACAAATGATAAGATCACGGATTTTCGCGTCTTTTCTTTTGAATGTCGGTCGACAACGCTTAGGACGGCTTCCACGATTTATATAACCGCTGCCCGTGTAACATGGTATTCATTAAATTGACCATATTTTTCGACTTCAAGTTACAGAAAAGCACTCTCTCGCCTGCTTTTAGTTTTTTCGGTGATCCCAAATTTTGTTGAATAAACCTTTCTGCTGGCATCCACACTTTCGAAGCAAAAAAAAAAACCCCCCGTCCGATAAAACTTTTCGGCCGAATGTTTATTTCAGACGCCGACGCACATCTTCATCAGGTTGCCTTTAATTTTCGGAAAGGTGGTAACTAAATGAAACACTGAACAACATTTTCTCGCAATTACTGCTCATTATCTATAGTGATTTACTTTCGTTACATCGCACTCGCGACTCGCACCCCCAACATTCAAAGTTCGCCCTCGAATTTGACAACGGCGCAGTCGTTGTCACCATATCAACCGCCACAACGCACAGCAACAGGTGTCATGGCCCTCAAATCAAAATTTTCCCCGAATTGTTTTTGTTTCAGGCTCCACGCCAAAAAAAAAATTCCTCGCGATAGAGTACTCGCACACATCTACCGATTCAAATTTAAGTCAATGCGGATCCATTATTAGCTGTTCCAACGAAAATATACACAAGAGTGTGTTGTTTTTTGTTTTTCACAATTCAAACGGTATACACGTATATACAGTGTACGCCTAAAGCTGGTCCCGTGGTCATAGACGTTATTTGTTTTTCAGTGGCTTCCTCTATTTATTTATTGTTGCAGGGTCAAGAGGAGGACTGCGCCAATAAACATGAAGCGTTGGTCCTCCTGCGTCTGGCGATCGTAAATTACATTTCAAAGCAAAAACGGAACACAACGATGCAGCGGTAATTAATAAATCACAAAATCGCTTGCAACAAAGTATCTAAGAGATTTATTTGGTTTTTTCTTCTTTTCTTTTGCGTTTTGAAATTTTATTTTTATTTCATTTTCTCCATCTTGTGTGTGTATATTAACAGGGAAGAGATCACAATCGCTAGCGAGCTACTCTGTCGTGGCGCGTTGTGCGGTAGCTGGCGGCCTAAGTGGCATAATGACTCAACAACAGCTCCATCTATAGTTGAGGGCTCGGATGTTTTTTTTTGTTTTTTTTTTTGGGTATTTTTTTTCTTCCACTCAGCAAAAAAAAATCGTCACATCTAGGAGGAGAGACCGAGACCACACCAAAGATCGTTCCGCGTTCGACAAACAGGAAAGCGAACAAACAAACGCGAAAAAAGGCCAAGTAGAAGCGGGCACTGCAAACCAAGAGTGCTTGTGCGCTAAGAGCGATGACCTTCTACGCGCCCGCCGCCGCCGATGTTTACCTTGCCATTTCGGTTAGCTTCCTTGATTTCTGGATTTTGTTTTGGTTTTTGCTGTCCTTTTGCGCGATGATCTTCATAGGCTGTGTCACCCCTCGAAGAGACCAGTTTCTGGTGTCTCCATATAGCCCATATGCGAACAGACGGGCTCGCTTGTCTTGTTTGCCTTGGTTTTCCTGTTTTTTTTTGGGATTATTTCTTTCTTTTTTTTCGAGTTGTTGCTCTCGTCCTGAAGTGCATCTCTTGCGCGTCATTCACGGCAGCTTCAACGAAGTCGCTGCATAAACGTGCTCTCTTATGTTTCGCTTTTTTTTTTTTTTTTGGCAAAGTTTTCGCGCGCGGTTCAGTTAGTGCTTCCTTGTGGGCTGAAAATCTGGTTTGAATGTTCCCTCTAGAAGAGATATACCTACCATGTACATAGCGACGCAAGTGTGCAGTACACGAAAACGTCTTTTGTGCTAATGGGTGGTGGATGCGGTTGTTCCGCGTTTGTACTCTGTTGTTCGGTTTTTATTTTGCTGTGTGCTCCCGATGATGTTGAAATCCTTTTTTTTTTTTTTTTTTGTAGCGAAGCACGTGGCAAAAACCAAGAAGCCGCTTTTTTTAGGGTTGAGGTGCGCTCAGGTTTACAATTTGCTTTAATGTTCTCTGTTGCAACTTTGTAACTTGGCGGACACGAAAGTCGTTCGTGGAAGTCTAAAAATGTTAATTATTCATGTAAGTGGTTGACATTGAAAAACGTACCTATGGAGTTATTGGTATACCTGTCTTAAAAGAGTTTTTTAGTTTCTTAGCTTGACATTTGAAGGATTTATTGAGAATGTACTCGGCTGATTGTCGAAAATGGAGTTATTTTAATTGAGATGAGGTCGTAGGACCTCGAAAGATTATTGATGACATATCCGAGCGTTCGCGGGAGACTGGCAAAATTTTAAAAGCAAGCTCAGAATGTCAACGCCACTTTGTGTACCTGTATTCAATTGGTGGGCTCATCCCTCGGTTGAAGAGGAAGAGGATTGGACGGGGATACGAAGAAGGATAACTCCCTGACTGGCGGAAAACAATCATATGTCTTTCTAAAAGAAATTTGGAGAAATGCCAGTCAGAATTAAACGCAAGAAACACCTAAAGGCGTCTGATGATGAATTAGAGCTGCAGTTCAAAAGATCTATAGCTACAAGTACCAGTCAGAATTAAACGCAAGAAACACCTAAAGGCGTCTGATGATGAATTAGAGCTGCAGTTCAAAAGATCTATAGCTACAAGTAAAGCCTAATGCATATATAGATATACGCATAGTCCTAGTGCGGTCCTTTGTCAACCCGAAATGCAGTGAACACCCTAATTCAATTATACTCACTGATCTACGTAAGTAAAACTGATTCCAATTATCCAATCAAGCCATGAGCCACTACCGCCTTCACCTCAATTAACTAACAGATGAACTTGAAACAAGCGCCAAAGTCGAAAACAACTACCCGATGATTACAACTCCTCCTCAGACTGGGTGGGCACCGCAATTCTTGCATTCCCAAATGCCACCCCCTCCAGCCAAAAGCCATAAATTATCAAAAGCCCACCTTAACCGTAACCGCAATCTATAGCTAATCTAGCTAACCGATCCTATTATACAACGATCACCTTTTAGCAACAAGACTCAGTCATTAGGCAGTTCATAAACCCTATAATTATATTCTCTTGTCGTTTGCGAGCTGCCCGCCCAAGCCTCATTAAAGTGTGTCATAAAAAAAAAAGATAAACCTGCCCGAATGGAACCTAATCAAATAAACACCCGCTGTGTCTGTTGCAGTCCGCACAACAAGATCGTTTATTATCGAAAACTTGCAACAAAACACGGTAATGAGCGTAATTACACTCTATACGAACTTCAATTCGCGATGGGAGTGTGCAACAATTACGCGATAATTGCAAATCGAATTTCAATTTGGATTGCGCACACTGTACACGAGTAGTGCGTGTGCGCGAACAGCGCCCACAACACTGGATGTTCAAGGTTAATGCACTTTTCAGTGGTTTTTGTTTGGCCGCTCTTTTGGTTATGGGGGAGTGAATGCATAGATAAATTAGCGATAGCCAAAATAGAATTCGGATCTATTTGCTTAGCTAAAGGCGCGCGGGCAAGCCTACAGTTTAAGATTACGGTGGCGCACATATACGCAACAGTTGTTAGGTTGTTCGATGTTCGCGATTGTGTTTTACAAGAAACTTTGGCGTCGTTGTTGGCGACCCCCACGCCACTGTCAGCTTGGCTTTAATTAACAATTATGGATTGAATTGCAGTGTAGATGCACATAAAGAGATAAACAGAATGCCAAACTAATATCGGTAGTCAATTAAAAGTCAAGTAATTTATACATTCAGTTTGAGTATAGGGAACGATGACTAATTGAATATCACCGCGCGGAGGAATTATGCGGGGTAAAATTATTTGAAGGTTTTCATTGGGCTTAGTTGAGTGGATAGTTGTGGTGGATAGAGTAATTGTCAAGTTCTTTCTTCTTGATGGACCTTGGCTTACAATACTTTGCGAGGCTTCCATCTTTGAGAGCGAAAGAAAAGGTATACGGATTTTTTATCCTGAAAGAGAAGGACTTGTATTTTTAACATTCAAGATGCAATCAGGGGTGGGATTCTATAAAAAACGAAACAAAAAACGCTTTCGCTTTTCAAAAAACGATAGAAATCACTCGAAAGCGAAAGTTTGCTTCATGTAACTCCTTTCGTTTCGTTTTTCTTTTTCGCACGAGTTTAAGAAACAGTGTGACGAAGAAATTAAAGTTTGAGAAGCTGAATGGATCAAAATGAGCTGAATGTATCAATTGAGGACAGCCAACAGCTGACAGCTTCAAAACATTTTAATTGTTGATATTTCGATCGTTTTGAATAAATAAGGTCAACATTGTAAGTAATAATGGAAGTTCATTTGAATTAATTACATATTTACAGGAAGTGAGCAACAACACAAACACAGAAAAATATAATGATTGAGTGGATGGAGAAGTATCCTTTTCTAGCAAAAAATTCGCAAATAATTCGCCAGCATATTTTGTATGGAATAAATAACACAACCATCAATTTAGCAATCAAAGAAAATGAGAAACGTCAGTGAATAAGCTGTCGTTGTTTTCTTTTCGCACGAAACGAAAATGTCATTCGTTTTTAGAGCTACACGAAGAAAAATAAAAGAAAACGTAAGCGAAAAGGCTTTTGTATTTTGCTTTCGTACCAGCTATAGGATAGTTCCCGACGTCAGTGTCAAATAAGAAGAAGAAAAAACAAGTGACGGCTAAAAAACTTGTAGAAAAACAAAACAGATTTTATATGGCTGTAGCATAATTATGTTAAAAATTTACTGAAAAGTTTATTATAAAGTGGACAAAATAAAATTATTGTAGAATTGACAAACACTCGAACCTGTCTAAGTGGGACCTGGCTAAGTGGAATACCTCTATTAGTGGGCCTAATTCTGGCGCGCACCTTCACTTTCCTTAAAAACAGTTCTATAAGTGACAATTTTTCCACTCTATAAGTAAAACTTATATTTTACAAATTAGCCTCTGTAATTGGACCAGACTTGTAAATTAATTTATTTTAACCTCTGTAAGTGAGACAGACTTGGAACTAAAATTGTGTTTTTGTCGCTACAGAGGCATGTGCTTGCCCAATAAGTGAAACAAAAATTTGACCCTAGGCCTAGCTTCTCACAACCATTCGTTTTGTGTGAGTTTTTCATTTTTGGAATGAATGGAAGGGATCTACTATTTAATGCAGACTCCAAACGACTGATTAAGAAGCTCTTTCATGACAGTTATACTCTCAGGTTCGCAAGAGGTGGCGCAGTAGAAAAAAACCCTAATAATTTTGGGTTTTAACCCTCGCTTAGTAGCAATTCTTGTGTTTGAGTGCCGTGAGAGTATCTACAGGCACCAGTGGTAGAAAAAAAGCTCCCCCATAAGGCCGGTACTGATAATTTTTCTTGGACAGAGTATAGACACATTTTCACTCTGGAAAGTTAGCGAGAAGAGATTTAGTAGAAAGTTCGTAAAAAGGTAAATTTTGCTTAACCGGCGGTTGGACGTTTAACTTCAGTCTCAGTAGTCCAATACACCAACCACTGAGCCACTGACGAGAACAAATAGAAAATAAGAACCTTCTTATTTATCGAAATTCATTTGCTTACAAGTCGACTGTATGTCAGTGGTAAATTTCAGCTTAAAGTCAGTTCAGCTTAAAAGTCAGTTTAAAAATTGATCGCCTGGGACGTGGTTCACTTCCTGACAGAGGAAAAACAGTCATTCCTTTCAAAAGGAAATGTGCATCACTGACCAAAGTAATCTGATCAAATATTCAAAAACTCTTTTAAAGGAGTCACAAAACAGTGGCGTTGCTCGAATGAATAGGTAAGTGATCGCGAGATATTTGAGGTCGTATACCCAACGTATGCTGAGTTAGTGGTGGCAAATTGGGAACAACGTGGCGACAATGGAGAATTAAAATATAAAAAATACTTGATTCACCCACCTATCAACCCGATGTATATCTGGCTAGTAAATGTTATATTCTGTTGGACAACAAAAATTGTCTCGCTCTGTCGAGTCTTATCTCTAAAGTGGCAAAAGGTGTATGTCGCCCGTAATTTTCAACCGATTTAGTTGATTTTTTATCTAAATTGTCGGTAATTACGGTGATCAATTGATAGGCCAAAAAACAAAAATTAAAAAACCCCAAAAACACTTAAATTCTATCATTGCCTGGCGAAGCCGGCGGGGATCAGCTATAGTTGTTTCTAAACAGAGTATACCTACTTTTGCAGATCTCACATGAACTTAAATGCCAAAGCTACAGCCAATTCACAGAACTACCTTTACGTCACATATTTTTCGTAATCTGCCTAGTCTACTGCGAATTTTGATTTCTTCCTCTCAGTTAAAATTAATGACCATACTTAAGGACTTAAGTCGAACAAAGAACGCCCTTTACCAAGAATTGTCCACTTTCGGTTAAACATTTTCACAACACATGTGCGCTAAAAATCAAAAACATCTTCTTCCCAGAACGTCCTCTCGCAGTAAACCACTCGAACTACAAGCGACAAAAAAAACACATAAATTGAGCGGAAATAGTTGATCCATAATCTCAGCTTGAAAAACATTAATTAAAAAATCCAACGGCCGCCACCAAACAAAGGTTTTTACTAGGAAAGCTAAAAAAAATCATATGCGCAATATGGCAATAAAAATAAATAACAATCTCTCGATCTTACGCACCAATTGTTTACACAGTCCACCACATCCCCAAATGTATCTCATATACCCATATTCTGGTTAAGTTCGATTAACCGATACTTTAATGTGTTTTTGTCTCGATCCATATGGCTGGGTTGTAATTTTTCGGATACCTACCACGTCGAGGCGTTTTCCATTAGCCCCACAAACTGATTCTAGTAACTTGTATAAGGGCACTCGGATATCGGTATCTTTGGCAGTTATTCGGCGTCGATTTTAATTTAACCGCGCCTATGCGAACGCACAATCCTTTGTTCGTCGCAAAACGCCAACGATACGCATGGTCCCACAGAGAAAAAAAATGTTCGTCCAAGAATGGTTTATCCAGGTATTACAGGTATGCGAAATGCGACGGAATCCCAGATAACAAATGGTTGGCGATTCTTGGAAAAAGCACACATTCGGAGGGATTAGAAAAAAGAGTACCTACGCAGAATCCCACCAAGCACACACACACACACACACACACACACACACACACACACACACAAACTGTGTTTTGTTTCCTAGAAAAGGAGCAACAAACAACAGAACAAAAAAACACCAAACGTTCCACAAAAAAGTGCCACCATTTACAAACCCAGCGTCTCAGCGAAAACAACCACAAGGAGGATGTTTTGGTCTGTTGTATGAATGGATTTTTTTTTTTTTGTCCTCATCATCTTCTTTCTCAAGTCTGTTTCGACAATTTGAAATCGGAGATTGTGATAAACAAAATTCCGTTCGCACACAATCTGGAGCGGCTTAGGGGTTTTAGGATGAGGGACTCTTTCATATTTACTTATTTTTTTTTTTTCGATGCCATTTTCTATGTGTATGAGACCTTGAAAATTGTTTTGACGCTCGTTCGGCGGTTGGTTTGTTTATTCCGTCACGTTCAAATTAATTGTGTTTGCAAAATGAAAGCTTGATGTAGCTTGAGGATGGGATTTTTTTTTTTTTTTGCGTTGGATGCTGTTGTTTGGTTACCACTAAGGAGAAGGCAGATCGATTTAAGAGAAAAAGACTCGTATCTTGTTTTTGCTATTCTTTTTATATATATCGTTTAAGTTTGAAAGTGAAAAGAATGGGAGATGGTTTTAAGAAATTTTGAGCCGAAACGATCACTTGTTCTCCATTTAAGTAATATCAGTCAGGAATCATTGCAAAGGGTGTAAGTAACCACGTTTACAAATGTGTGCTGCTCCATCAAAGTAGCAAAAGATGTTCGGCGAAACACTGCAATATTTTGGAAGTTATTGGAAAAGTATTACAGGACAACTAAAATAAGTAATTTTTATGAATTGTTTGAGAGAAACAACTCTTAACAACAATTCGCAGACAGTCACTTTTGGTAGGAATGATAGCTATTTCGAACTACACCACTTATAATTAGACTCCTTTGAAGTGATTGTTTGCATAGTTTTGAATTCTGACAGTCAATTCTCCGTATATAATTCCATTTGGAAAGACATTTCTGTTTTTCCCCTGTCAGGAAATGAATTTGCATTTTGATTTTTCTCCAATTGACCAAGTGACTACCACTTGCGCCAACTGAGCGACGAGTACAAGCCCGACAACTGTTGATTAGAACGGAGGGGAAGACCTACCTCTGTGCGTTGTTGTTGCTACGAGGTGTATTTTTTTTAAATAAATAATTTTCGCCAAATTGTCAGGAGCATTGAACTACTAAGCACGTCATGAACTGAGAAGTGTATATTTTGTAGAGGTCAGTTCACTCAACAGTTTGACAAAGAAAAACTCACAGCAAAAAGGCTTGCAAATTGTGGAAAATTATTTGACGAATCAAAGATGATACAAGGTGGCGAAAAATTATTCACCCTATCGGAAGATGTTATAATTTTATTTAAATGGCGTCGTACGTCAATAATATTTGACATTTGTGGAGTATAAAACAGACAAGCAATGGAACAAGAGCGTGGAATAATAATCTCAACAACGGAGAGGACGATTTTGTGCCAAAAATAATCATGAACGGTTACGTCAATAAGCAAAATCGTCGTTTCTGTGGGACTAAAAATTCGGTGTGATGCACGAAGAGCCATTACATCCACTCAAAGCTACTGTGTGGTGCGACGTTCACGAGGGAGGAGTGATTGGGCCGTATTTTTTGAGAACACCATCGGCAATACGGTCAATGTTGCTGGCGAACGCTACAGGGCCATGATAAACGACTTCTTACTGCCGGAATTGGATGAGCAGGACTTGCAGAACACGTGGTTTCAATAAGACGTCGCAACAGCACACACAGCACATGTCACGATAGATATTCTGAAGGATGGTGAAGGAAGTAATCTCCCGTTTTAGGGATTTGGCATGGTCAGCAAGATCGCCCGATTTAACCATCCCAGACTTCTTTCTTTGGGATTACTTCGCGGGCTTATGCCAACAAGCCTCAGTAAATCGGAGCACTTAAGGAGAATATTCGACAGGAATGCGAACAGTTATCACCGGAAATCTTGCGGTGCGACAAAACGGGGACAAATTTGAATCAGCACTGGCGGCAGCCACTTGACGGATATCAGCTTTTTCACTTAACAGAAAAAATTGTATAGGTCCAAAAAAAGATGTCCATTACTTGAGATGTAAGC
This sequence comes from Cheilosia urbana, assembly GCA_946477585.1. Lineage (NCBI taxonomy): Eukaryota > Metazoa > Arthropoda > Insecta > Diptera > Syrphidae > Cheilosia > Cheilosia urbana. Next base: position 162,394,070 of record OX297854.1, read on the forward strand.
ATTACTCGGTTTTTAAAGTTTTATAGACATCGAAAATGGGGTTTTTGAGATAGAGCAGTTTTCAAAAATTACCGGTTTCGGTTATAAACACAATTTATTTTGAGAGTATCAATTTTACTCTAATGTAAGTCTGTACTTTGGTCAAAATCTTTTCAAAAATCTAAATTTTTAAAAAGCATGTTTGTTATTAAGTTAGAAATGACCATATTACCTTCGAAATTAATTTTTATTAAAAACGTATGAACATTTTCCGAGATACATATGTCAAAATTTCAAAAGGGTTTTTTTTTTTTATTTTTTTTTTAGACAAAAACTGGGTATGCTGTAATGGTTACCCCATCCACTTGAGCTCGAATATCAATTTCGGTTGAAATCGTTGGAGCCGTTTTCGAACAAATCGAACTGGTACGAACATTTTATATGTAAAGTACCATTAATATTGAGATTAGATACCTAGCAAAAAAAAAAAAAAACTGCACCGAACTGTAAGCCCCAAACTCCAAATCCAAATTTTGAAATAAATCCAGACAGCCGTTTCTCGGGACAGACGAAAAAAAAAACAGAAAGACGGACAGAATTTAGCGACAGTTTTTGAGTTCCTCTATCATCGTAATGGCAGAATTGATTAACATTTTGAATTCAAAATTTTGAAACGTTTAAATAGGTATTTGCGTGTTAGGGGTGTATTCAAAATTTCAGACCCCGTTTTACATTGAACGGAAGAATATTGAATAAGACCTGGACACTGTTCTTGTTAGCTCTTCCAAAGACAAATTTTAATATGAGGATTTTAGAATCTAAAAAATTGAATACCCCTAAAAAAGCGGGTGCTTCAACATCGGTGGAAGAAAAGATCAAACGGGTACTCCAAAGACGACAGCACAGATTTAAAATCTGATCCGACATTGGAAACTATCTTTACCGAATTAATGGAAATAAAATCTGAAGAAGCTTAGTTTGAAGAAACATGGTTAAGGTTGGACTGCCTGCACTTAGCTCTTCAGCTTTTTAACTTCGATTCAGACAAAATTTTTAATCTGAGGCTAATATCACGATTCTTTGGACTATCAACCAGCTTTGTCCCTCTGATGAGTTGCATATCGGAGTTGGAGGGTCAAGCAAGAGACTCAAAGAATGCCCCAAAAAACTAAATATCACATCCGTTCAGCGATGTTTGAACCGGTTCACTGTAACTCTCACATCACGAATCACGAATCAGTCTGCAACTGAATTAAAGTTGTCAAAGCTGTCGTAGTCCGTTGAATACAACGCTTTATCTTTAAATGCAAAACCTTATATCCACACAAGTGATAAACCAAAGCCGATTTATAGCGAATGCGGCTTGTATTTCCTGAAATAACTGCAACGACTGAATTATTTATTAAGTGGACGTACACTGAGCTCATCATTCTTAAACCAAACAGAACGGTTGGGCGGTTCAACTCCTTATTTTTTTTTTTTTTTTTGTATAAATTCCATTTAACTGCATCAACAGAGGATAATTGAAATATTTAACTTTACGAGCATTTCAAATCCTTTTTACATTTAATTCCTCCTTTGTCCTCGTTCCACAGTTTATCGGTTCTCAATCAAATACACGTGCACACGCCCATCTGTGTGCTCATGTGCCCATTCGCCAGAGGCTAATTAAATTATTTACGATTCGGATATAAAATTCTTTATAATTGAAATTTTTACTACTACTAGATGGTGTCAGTAGTAGGTTACTCTGTGTGCAAGTGGACAATCTGACGACGACAACGACGAGAACGACGACGATGGGGCAACGAAAGGAAGTACTTGAAAAAAAATTATATATATATATATATTCATAAAATGAAATATTTCATCTGTTAGTTTGCATCTCTCTGTGTCCAGCATCTGTAAATTAAGGAGGCTTCGCTTGCATCGCCTTTGCGCAATTTAATCATCGCTTGTACATCTCTTTGCAGATGTAACCGTGATGATGATGATGGAGAAATAATGAAAACCAAATGACCGTTTATATGAATGCAGTGTTGTGTCTGCACACTGGGGCATCAACTAATCGCCGACTCCATATCGTGGTAACATTTAGTTTAATTAGAGAAAAAAAAGAAAAGGAAGAGGAGCTTGATATGGATCTTTGAAAGGTCGCACATACCTAGCAGCCTTCGCATAGAAGACGCAAATTAAATATGAAAAGTAATTAAATAAATCCACTGGTAATCAAAAGGAAACCCATTTTGACATCTACGATAGTTTGCGCACACATACGGTGAAGGGGATTACCGCTGATAGGAGTACACCATATCTAGCGGTATGTACTTACACGAGTAGGGGCAATTAAATTTGTCTTCTTTTCAATAAGATTGATGAAACGTACCTGCAAGAGAATAAAAAACACAAGACATTAGCATTAAGCCTAATAGAGGAGGAATTTAGTTCTATCAGAAGGTATTTGGATGGGTGAGTAATTTAGACATTAGACGGCTTAACGGTTTTGTTAGCAGCTAAGAAGTGGAATAGGTCGTACCGAATGATAAGGGGAACTTGCCTGGAATAGTTTTGTTATCGGAATTGAATTAAATTATTAATAAGAGGACCTCAACAGTCGCAAATACTCCTAGCGTTATATCCCAGTAATTAAACTATTATGGTGAGATTGCGCGGGTTATAGCTTAAGTCATCCTAATACCTAATAAGTTATTAGGAGATAGCGCTGCATACATAGCAATGTCTCTAAAACTGTGGGAGTGGTGCCAAGTCGATTGCAGCCACCCCGAAAAGAGACATGTGCGTTTTCGTTTGATTTGCGATTTAGCTTATAGAAACGAAGTGCCCTATTGCGTTCATCTAGTACTAGTTCATACACCTAGTTCAGCGTATTACAAGGCTGCCTTAGGGAGATAAGGCTGATGGCCTGGAAAGCAACCAGTCACAAAACCTGGATCCGCTTTGCTTACCTGCATATGCTTATACGAACTCGATGACCTTCGTGAACATATTCCATTAAGTTCCCGAGAGAATGTTTTTTTTTTGTGGCTCAGTATAGCACCAAGCCTGCGAAGACGTCTGTGCGCGTCATGAGAAATGCCAAATTGTGTACATGTTAGCTATGTAATTTTGCTGGGTATGTATTTTTAACTTTCTCGATCAGGTAGTAAGAGAAAGATATATGAGGTCTATTCGGGTACTTTGTCGAGCCAAACACTAAAAATCTGTCAAACTCAGAAAAATTAGCAAAACTCTCTCAGAGAGCTGAAAATATACTCAAAATTAAGTGGGTAGACTTTGAGCCACTTTTATCTTTGACATCTTATCAATGGCACAAATAATAATAACTCAGCTTTTTGCAACATATGAAACGTTCATTCGACCATCACCGATGTTTCAACTTTCTCGATTACGTATAGTAAGAGAGATATTGTTTTCGTACAAAATTTCGAACTCGAGATGTTAATTAATTCTGACATAACGATGATAGAGGAACTCGAAAAAGTGGGTTGAAAAATTCTGTCCGTATGCTCCCGAGGCCTACAGCCTTAACGGCTGTCCGGATTTCGTTCATACTTCGGATATGGAGTTTGTGGACTTGCGGCTCGAGGCCCTGTTTTTTTTTGGCAAGTTAACCTAAATATTAATTATGTGCTTCCCCCACATAAAATGTTCATACCAGTTCGATTTGTTCGAAAACGACTCCAACGATTTCAACCAAAATTGAGATTTAAGCTTAAGTAGATGGGGTTACCATGACTGCATACCCAGTTTTTGGCTCAAAAAATCGAATAACGGTACTTTTGAAATTTTAACATACATATCTCGAAAACGGTCCATGCGATTGTAACAAAAATTCATTTCTTAGGTAATAATGATTCTTTCTCACTCAACAGCAAACTCAGTTTTTGTCTATAATATCGTGCAACAGATTTTTTTTCTCAAAAAATTCGAATAAATCTGTTTTTTGATGTGTAAACATTTAAGCGCGCGTTGTTGGAATCTGGTAGAGTAATTCTACACATTTAACTTGCGGGGACGGAAATGCGTCACTGTGTTTTATCATTGCATACGTTTTCATCATTGCATACATTAACGAGCTGGGGCATATTAATTTCAGCTTTTTGTTGATGTGAAATAAAGCATGTTTTTCATATATGATGGTCTCACATTTCTTCCCTGTGACGGACATCTCGGGGAAAACAGTGCCAAATCTTTCGTGAATTACCAGGCACGCAGAAATCACAGCTGGAGAACAACTAACAAAAATGTCGTAGACAAGCACCTCTACAATATGCAATGCAAGCCGAATGAAATTCCAATGACACTTTCATTTACTGTATAACAGTTGATGTCATTTAACTTGCGGGGATGGAAATGCAAACGGGTATTTTCCACTGCATATGTTAGGAGTGTTTGTTGATGTGCAAACATCTAAGTGCGCGTTGTTTCACTGTTCGATTTCACTGTTTAATACACTGCTTATAATTCATTCAGTTGTGACTCCTTAACCTCAACTGTCATCCAACTCGCATCTGCTCTTTTCTCAATGACGTGTATCAAGCTACACACATACCGCACGCACGGTGTTTACACATATTTCGGGACTGTTGGATACAGTCGCACCATTTTTTTTTTTATTATTTCTCAAAATAGGTAATGATCAAAAATGATTAACCAAAAAACGATCTGTGTTCGTATATATATTCTTAAAACTCAATACCACACTTTAAAATTAAAATTGCAACGGCCTTTAAAAATGCAATAACAGCAACGCAAAACTTACTTCTAGCAAATATAACCCACTTCTTCTATTTTTTAACAATGTTATATACTTGAAATAATTCCAACCACATGGAGTTTACACAATCAGAAAATCTCACTTCATTTGCACCCCCACACACGTCCATCAGGACATTTAGTAAATAATGCAAATTCAAAGACAAATCTCTGAATTTTTACATAATGTGGTCATTGACACTTTAGACCAGCCAGCGTCACTAATCTAGTCCTGTCAAAAATGAAACTTCTAGTATACGTTTACATTCCTTAACCCAAAAATATTGTTAAGTATACAGTATATGTACAGTAGAACATGAGCAGGGTACACGCTATAACCTCGTAAAGTACGAATCTGAGTACAGCATCTTTTTTGACAACTATCCATATGATTGCTGATCAGGAATGCAAAAGCAGCAAAAGAAAATAGATAGTAAAAGGTTTGATGGAGCTTTAGTAAGTGGCAGCAATACTTCGGTACTATTCGACTCAAAATCGCGTTCAAAAACCTTCTCATGCGACAAATCAAGCTTAATGCAAACTTATTTCCGTTCGACACCTCCTCTTTCGATATGAAATCAACGCGCCTGTCACGATTCTTCTAAACAATAGACAGAGGAAACCCACTTCTTTATCCGTATCAAACTGCCATCCGCGCATCAAAGCGTTTGTGGCTCCGAACGGTGAACGACATTTTGTTGGGAATGTCTGTCAGATAAACTGACACCATGACATTTCACCACTATGCCATTGGAAGACATCGCGCGTCTGTAAACATCTGCGTGCCTGGTACAAGCTTACAAGAGCGCGCACAACACTTTGCTCGCGCGAAGACACCATGTCATTTGGCGGCGGCGCGGTTGTATTTTGCGCTTGTCGTTGTCTCCTCTCACTCTCTCGCTTGATCAAGATGGATGAATGGTTGCATGTTGAATCATTCATCTCATACAAACTCAAACACACACGCACACTTGGGCACACTGACCTCTGCAAATAGTTCTAGCTGCCAAGGGAGCTGAGATAACACCGTGTCAAGTCAACTGTCAGAAGTTTAAATCGAAAGCGTCGGTCGCAACGAATTTCTCGCAGCCTTCTACAACTTCCGTTGGCCGAAGTAACACGAGTACACCTAGGTGCAGTTGCAACAAGGCGTACAAAATACCGCTCGCGCAACTTTAATTGGGCTCCTTGAACGAGACCAACAACGAGTCAAAGCTTCCATGCGGCAAGACAAAAAAAAAATAAAAAATTAATCGCGCGCAACTGGTGGTGGTCTACTAAACGAGCGATGGATTTGTGGTAAAGGAAATTCATTGAAGCGAAACGGTTAAGCTTATTCTTGTTTTTTTGTTCGCGCAGAAGTGGTTCAGGGCCGAGTGCTTTAAAACGTCACTCCACGTCGACATTTGCCCTCGGGCTGTACACGAGTGCAGTACAAATTGACTTGGATTTTAATTGATGCATAATTTGCGGTTGCTGTTGCAGGGTGTTGTCGCGCCTCATTGTCTGAAGTTTGATTCTGCCATTGCATTGGCAAACCTGTTTGGAGCGTGCTGTATTTATTGCCCGATGGTGCGGGAGAGGGAGAAATGAAGTTATTACTGGATTATGGAATTGGAACGCATCCAACTCAATCCATCTATCGTGACTGATCAAAAGTAGGAATTTCTTGAGTGAATTTTTCACGCTCACATTCCCTCTATTAATTGATCATTATGACAGTTCGCGCAGCAACACAACGCAACCAAGATGCTCGCCTTGTCAATGCATCAGAATGCGCAATTAGTTCGCAAACATTGGCCACCTTGCCCACTATGTACTCCGTCCAAAAATACCCGCCAACACAAAATACACACCCAACACTCGTACACATGTCTCGAGCAATTAGAATTTTGTATATTTTTTGACATGAAGCCATTCCGCCAGCCACATGAAGTCGCTATACTCATGCTGACGCTTGTGCTGTTGCCACGCTGTTGTTGTGTGTCGTCCTCTGCGTTAATAGATCATTGATCATCGTCATCGTGCGATAATCAACAACGGCAACAACCATACACAGCCACAGCAATAGAAATCCTAAAGGCGCGCACATACCCATTTCCATAGCCAAGGAGCACATGTCCATATGTATGCCCGTGCCCGCTAACCCCCCCAAGCTTATGGCCAATAGAAAGATATGAACGCGTTTATAGATCTCTTCACAATAAATCATGTGCGCCGGGGGTATAGGGTGTACTCGGGCCCCGCTCGAGAATGTCATTAACCTGGAATTTTATGTTTTCGCGCATTATTTTCGGCGGCGCAGGACGAGTGCAGGGTGTACATGGATAGGGAACTTCAATATAGACGCTAGAAGTGGCGACTGCAGTTACGGTGCGCGCGGCAGACGCATAGCGTAAACATGATTTGCGCGAATGTTTACATTTCTACGAATGTAAAATGCGGAAGTTTTTATTTTCAGAGTGAAAATGACTGATTGTTCTGGTCGATGAGTTCGTGTTAAGGATTTAAATTTAGACAAGAGTTGGTTGCGCGCTTTTTTTTTTTTTTTGTAGGCTTCCCAAGTTTTACGGCCGCAATGCAATTTCGGAGAAAGGTGTTAAGGGATTCAGCGAAATGCTTATTGTTGTAGGTTTCGTGTTGGACGTGTGTGAATTCAAGGAAAGAAGTTTAGTCCATTAAAACTAAAAGAACAACGAGATCTGTCATTCCAGTGGTGACTATAATTTGAAGAAGAAAAGTCATAAAGGGACCAACGTGGTGCTCGGTCCAAAAAGTTGACGGTATAAATACAGCGAAACAAGAAGCAAGGTGGCACTTAAGGCACTACATCCCGCAAGTCGATTCCACATTAAATTTAAATTTCATTTAATTTGAATATAATTCACACTTTCTTGCGGTATCCAAATTTCTTATGAATTCAGCGAACTTTTCGGCTTGTAGTATGATGTATGAGCCAGAGGAATTTGGAAAGAACTGGAGAGTGGATGTCAGGAAATGCCTTCCCCTTAACAAGGTTTGAGTAGACTTTGGGCCTGATAAGGTTATAATCCTTTTAAAAAAAAAATTAATAATAAATGGTTGGCGCAACAGGTCCGGAGGGACCCTAGGCCTAGCTTCTCACAACCATTCGTTTTGTGTGAGTTTTTCATTTTTGAAACGAATGAAGGGGTTCTACAATTTTATGCCGACTCCAAGCGGCTAATTGAGAAGCTCTTTCAAGACAGTTATACTCTCGGATGTTTGTCAGACGTTCGCGAGAGGAGGCGCAGTGGAAAAAACCTTAAGTTGGAATTTGGATTTTTGCGGGATTCGAACCTCGACCCGACTTATAATCCTTTAGCATGTGCAAGAATCGTTCAAAGCTGGAATGCGTGGTTGGGATAAACCCACAGCCAACTTGGCACCGAAACATTAAAGAAAAGCAGGCCATATGTTGGCCAAAAATATGAGTGGCAATTGGAACCTAAGCTAGGTTGAAATTTACGTGTAGACATTGAGGGCGCCCAGGATTGTCAGTGGCGGAAATGTCTGTTATAACGATGTTGGGACATGATAGCCGTCACTAAAGTGATGAACAATCTTTCATGACAACAGGTCCATATAGGGTCCAAGGCCTTGTGTGGTATGAGTTTTTATTTTTGGCACGAACGGAAGGGACCTACCTATATACAAAAAAAAAAAAAAAAAACAATAAAGGCATAACTGGTTCTTTTCCGGGGGTTGAACCTGAAACCTTTCGCGTCGCATTTACATACGAATTAGACACACTGCATGCATGCTCGATAAGATTCGGTCTCAAAAAACGATGGCAGTGCGGTAGAAAATTCGATTAAAGATCCAGAATGTACAAGGACAAGCCGCAGAACAATTAGATTCGCTCCAACTTCGTGGCTTTGACATTTTATAGATGTGGCATAAAAAAAATATCGCGTCCATGAAATTACTTCCTTAACAAAACAGATGCATTCGACCCTAACTAGATCTACCCCATTTCTACGAACAATTCTCAGTCCCCGTCACAAGTCACGTCCAAAAGTCGTAAAAACAGTCAAATGAGACTTAAAAAAAAAAAAGAAGTATACCCGCCTGTCTAATTAGTGGGAGCCACTGTGTACACACAAAGTGAGCAAACACTCACAGCCGCCAAACGTAGTTGACAATCATCAAACGGACCGTGCACCGCCATAAAGTGGTGGCATGTTGCAGAGAAGCAATAAAATGTCCACCAATAATAAATAAGAGCCCCAAGCGAGGGCGGTGGCGGAGGACACAACAAGAACTCAATAAACAAAGCATAAAAACTCAAAACCACTGCAGAGATACATGGATTGGATATGCTTTAAATTGTATCTAAGAGATATGTGTGTCGGCGGCGGCGGTTGGTACCGCCAACGCGTATTTACATGCAGCGCAATTAGCCGACTTCAATCAGTTAAGAGAGAGAGAGAGAGGGAAAGAGAGGGAAAGACTCAGGCCACCATTAAGCCAGAAGGTACCTACCGTTTTTTTTTTTTTTTTTGTAAAGCTCAGCAAAATTTGCAGTGACAGCGGCAGCTACCGTCAACCAAAGTCGCCAATAATTCTTCGCCTCGTTCCAAAGACTGTAGGGGGAGAGAATGCGATTTTTGTTTCGAAATTGGTTAGCCTTTTATTTATTTTTTTTTTTTTTTTCTTGCTGGCTTGATGTGATGTGTTGATGATGATATGAGCCTTGAAAAATTCTTTTTATTCTCTTTTAGCCGTCCAGCAGACGCAATTTATTGGAGCAGTTGCGTCGTCGGCATGGTCGCGGACATGGTCTAGCCTGCGGCGTTTCTTTGAACTAGATATACGGTCGGCATGTTGTGTGCGAATTCAGCAAAAGGGTTTGGCTTTGATGAAGTGTCGGAGGAATTGATGAAATCATGACAGATTGCGTGTATGTGTGGGGTGGACAGTGCAAGTTGTGGGAATTTTTTTTTTTTTCTGACAAAAGGCAGCACGATATTAACCGCATAGGATTCTCGAAATCATTTGCATTAACGGAGAGTAGGTATATAAAAAATGTTCCCGGACATCTGTCACTTTGTGTATTGAATTTGACGCTCAGAAACTGTATAGCAGTTCGTGTGATTTCTGTCGTTTTCTATTGATTTTTACATTCCTCTTTGAAGAGCTATTAAAAGTTTAATGTAATAAGGAACGAGATTTTATTAGGCAGCACATAAAATCACTCCCACACGTATGGCAATGGCACGTGGCCATATTTTACTTTGTTTTTATTACCCCCAGACAGATGTTGCATGGATGAAGGAATATAGGTGTAATGGGTTGTAAGAACAAAAATTAGCATTTCTATACGCAAGTTGCTTTTGTACAGCAAATGGTTGGTAATCGCTTTGCTTAATAAATTTTAAACTTGGTGGGTGACTAAACGTAGACGGATCATACTTGGGGCCATACATCAATTTGGGACTCAAAATGGTCAAAATGGTTTTACTTTAAGTAGTCAGTCAGTGAATTTTCTAATCGAGTAAAAATAAGCTCTGCCGGCTGTTAATGCATCTGTAGTTTATTTATTTATTTATTGCCATCAAAGTACAAAGACTTTCTTAGACATTCATGCTTATTTTGACATTCGAACGAATAGCCAATTCGAACGAATGTCTATCAAAATACACACAAGTTCATTCGAACGAATAGAGACATTTGTATGAATTGGCTATTCGTTCGAATGTCAAAATAAGCATGATTATGTACAAATAAAGTAATATAACAACAAAAGCCAATGTGATTTAAAAATAGAGCAAAACGATTATGACCGAATACCATCCAGCAGTTTCCTTTTTATGGTGGCAGTCGATGCGTTAAAATCTATTAAATTACTATTATTTTTATAGTTTATCATTAAACCATTAATTGAGGTTAAGCGACCGTAATTTGTATGCGAGTGTGCTATACTAAGGAATCTGCTACTTCTTAAATTAAGGTGAAGTATGTTTAAATTTAATAGACTAAGGATCTTCGGAGAGTCAATCTCACCAATAAGAATTCTATTCTACAGTTCTCCTATTCTCATGAGATTCAAGGCTAATCAGTTGAAGTCTAGATTGATAGGAGGGAAAGTTACTAAGACCAACCCAAGGAAGTCCCTTTAAGGCGAACCTAAGAAATCTTTGTTGGATAGATTCAAGTCTTTTAATATGTAGATACATTATAAAAGGGACACCAAACAATGGATGCGTTGCGTATTCTAAAATGGTTCTAACAAACGAAAGATAAAGAATTGCGATAACATATGGATCAGAGAAATCACTTGAATAGCGCCTTAGTAACCCCCAAGCTTTATTTGCCTTGTTCGTAATGTAATCAATGTGGTGGCTAAAGGTTAGTTTTGTATCCAAAACTACCCCCAGATCTTTAATAAAACAAACACGTGGAATATAAAAACCAATGAAAGAATAGTTATACATAATAGGGGACTTTCAACGAGAATCTGTAATGACAGAGCATTTACTCACATTCAATGAGAGATAGTTTTTTGAGCACCATAGATAGAACTTTTGAAGACAAATACTTAAATGTTGGAAACAATTATTTTGTTTACCTGATAATATAAAGTTTAAAGTCGTCCGCATACAACAACATCCAACACTCAGGTACAAAGTTAACAACATAATTTACAAACAGAAAGAATAAAAGGGGGCCTATGTGGCTTCTTTGAGGGGCACCGGAGGTTACACAAATGTTTTGGGAATAATAATGACGGAATTTGACAAATTGATATTTGTCACAAAGAAATGATGAGAGCCATTTAAGGAAAATGAGTGGAAATCCTAATTTATCTAGCTTAGATAGAAGTGTTTTATGGTCCACGCGGTCAAAGGCTTTGCTGAAATCCGCAAAATCCGTATAAATTGCATCTATGTACTTAGTTTCCTTTACCAATTTCAGAAATTACAAAATTTTGTAAAAAGTAGAAGATTGGTAACCGTCGACCGTTTCTTCACAAAACCATGTTGATTATTGCAAATCAGAGATCAATTGTTCGTCCTTATAGCCAAATAAAAAAATAAACTGGATAGAAATCGAAGAGTGACACTTCAAATGACGAACATGAATATGTGTTGCAGTTGAATTATATTAAGAAATTTAATTTAAAAAAGCAAATCTTTATAATATTACTAGCTGTTGCCCGCGACTTCGTCCGCGTCAATTGCTGTTATTATGATCGCGATTAAGAAGTTTTTAAAAGATTGATTTCAACCGTTTAGTTTAAGTGATAGAAAAAAGCGAAAGAAACTTTCGTTTCTTAAGGCCCCATGCCTTAAAACAAACTTCCTAAAATGACGTAAAACAGCTGTGCAAAGTAAAGGGTGTTCGCGAAACAATTTTCGAATTTAAAATTAAATAATAAAAGATTCACAGGTTTTTATATAATCGTTTTTATTTTAAAATAAAACATACAAATGCGGATTTATGTTTTGAAAATAATTGAAGTTAAATGTTTACCACGGAGAAGAACACACTCATTTAAACGAAACACCATATTTGTGAAAACTTTTTTGCAAGTTTCTTGCGAAATTCCTCTGATTTCGTTGCGAATATTTCTTTTCAGTTGCAATAAATTTCGCGGTTTGTTAACGTAGACTTTAGATTTAAGAAATCCCCATAAAAAAAAGTCCGCAGGTGTTAAGTCTGGCGATCTGGGGGGCCATGGGATATCACCATAACGACTTATGACTTTTTCGGGGAAAATGCGCCTTACAATGTTCATTGATGCTCGCGAAGTGTGTGGTGTAGCACCATCCGGTTGAAACCATGTCGATCCGTTTACCTATTCATTGTTCTCCAACTCAGGTTCCAAAAAGTTTTCCAACATAGACGAATAGGTTCGGGAATTTTTTTTCTTAGTGAAAGACGTGGATTTGCAATAACATCACGACGAACTGCTTCAATTGTTTCGTCAGTTCTCACAGTTCGCGATACACCTGGCCCGTGTCCCATTACAGGTCCTTGTTCACGAAAACTTCGCACCCACTTGCCAATAAGTTGCGTACTAGGACAATCCCGTATACGCCGAATATTGAAATGTCTTGCGAATATCCTGCGCGCCGCCACGGGAGAATCGTTATTTTTAAAATATGCCTCTACAGCAAACGCACGATGCTCCGCCGACCAACGATCCATGGCTACTAAAATCCGCACGACGCGTAAGTGTAATGAATACGCCTCCCCCCTCCGCCGATACCCCGCTCGCCGTTTATTCAAATTTAAAGTCGAAAATTCTTTGGCGGACACCCTTTATAATGGTAGGTTTGTGCAGATCGGAAAACATAATGAAATCTACAAAAAGTAAACCGAATCAAAAAAAAAGATTGACTTTTTGTCCAAATGGAAAACGACAACAGTTTCACGCCGCGTACGAAGTTGCGGGCACAGCTAGTTGGCAATAATGCATTAATTTCGACCAAATTTGATTACCATAAAAAAGGTTACATATAATGAGTCAATCTTAAAAGATAGACATATACTGTCGCGGACATTTTTTTAGATCATTTAAAGAGTAATAATTCTTTCATACATATTTTTTTGGTAACTTGAACCGTTTACGCAGCGCACGCAAAGGAAGCCCTCAAATATGGATAATTTTCCCCGTTTTTGCAACATTGATGCTTCGCTTCTATTGGTCGCAGCGTGATGCTATATAGTCTAAATGCACTATCCTATCACAAAAAAAATTATTCAATTCGAACCAGTAGCTCCTGAGATTAGCACGTTAAAACTAATAAACACTTTCAGCTTAATAATATTAATATGATAATTCTATTACATACATTCATTTAAAAAGTTTCCATAAATAATCCAATCCAGCGTTTTTTATTCTTAGAGTTTTTGTTTGCATTTCGATTTAATTTAATCAACTGATTCAGTAGTCTAGTGTCTGTGTAAGACCTGGCTTTATCAGTTCACTGCCCGAATAAGTCCATATTCACTTTAACAATTAAGTTGAAAGAATTGAAAAAAATGTTTAATGTTTATATCTCGGCAACGGCGCCACCTATCGGGTCCAAAATTATCCTATCTTTCAAGTTGTATACACACCCGCAAAATTTCATTGAAATCGGTTGAGTAGTTTAGGAGTCGAGAGCGGCGGCGTATAGTGATGGCGACAGGCCAATTTCCGCCATCACGGTATAAACAGCGGCACGTCCGTCTTATTCGAGTCGACTTTACTCCCAAGTCGCGCCAATAGATGTTTCACATCTAGGATATCTTCAAACTGCGCCTGTGAAAAGAATAAGTTGAAAACCAGAGTTGTGGCAGTCGCTGGAGTTGAAGACAGTAGGTGGTATGAATAAAACCTAGCAATTGGTTTTACTCAAACGAAATGTCAAAATCGAAGCATTTGCTACGTTTCGTATGAATAAAAACTGATCTGAGCTAACACTACCTTTTGACATGTTCGAGAAGCGGGGCCACTTTTCTTTTACTCAGATCCGTATGAATAAAGAGTATCAATTGCTACGAAATTCCAAGTCTGCTATTTACCCGACCCAGGCCTTTTGCTAAATATTTTGTATGCACATTTTTAACATTAAACAATCTAAGCATTTTGAATTTATTAATAATTTTTTTATAATTAGTTGTACAGGAAAACCAACAAAATACTTATGAAAAAAACTTTCCAAGGCAAGTATATGTACAGCGAAGTAAATGGTATGTTCGAGTTTTCGAACTTACTTGAGCAAAGTAGGTTTTTCTTCATACCGACTCAAAGCAATTGCTAAGGGCTTTTAGCTTGCCACAACCTTTTGGTCAAAGCAAGTGCTATAGCTCTTATGAAACGACCCAATACTGCAGTCAATAGATTCACACTCTGATAGTCTACAAACTGTCTGGAAAAAATAATAAACAATGTAAATTGAGTCTACATTATGGCCATGGTGAAGTGGCAAGTGCGTTTTCCTGTAAGGTCAGCGGCAAGAATCGTTCATAAAAAGAAGGCCGTCTGTTTTGACAACATTTGCTGTTTTGCTTTATGGAAGAGTATACTTTCCGTAGTAGCCCAGTGGTTTTTGAGCTGCACCACTGTAAACCCGCAAAAAGCTCGAAAACTAAAAAAATAACAGGACAAAAAATGTAAAAATTTCCAAAATTGTAAATATATATTTCCAAAAATATAACATTTAGTTTGACAGATATAAATGTCTAAAATAAGGGGCTGCGGTAAGCCGAATCACAGCTTAAAGACCAGAAAGCCCAGTTGAACATAAAACTATACACGGCTCTGTCCCATATTATTATTTAAATTAACGATATCCTGACGCAAACTTTGTTTAGACTTATTTTGCTGTGATATTCTTAAGAGACGTATGAATATACGGCCTTTGTTGTGTAGAGAATGAACTAATAAAGGGTTTTCCAATAAGAGGTGTTATTTTGGTATTCAAAGAAAAATGCCATTTTTTGAGATAAATGATCGGATGTTTATTTCATAATAAAGAGGAAGGTATTCATAATGAAAAACAAAATCAGCCAAATGGCTCCACGAGCACGCATACAGGACCATATCCTTTCATCATAACACCACTTATTGAATAACCCTTTATATACTTCTTTGTCTTGTGGTGCTGACTTAAGCACCACGATCCGAAAAATTCGTCGTTCGACTACTATCGGTACTACTGTCTTTAGATTCCTGGGCTTTAATGGATAACTTCCCTGATGATCATTTCGCAGATGGCTTTAATATGACGAGCAAGTTTATAGGATAGGTTAGGTGGGTACATGATGGTCATGCGAATAACCATCGAAACTTCGACACTTTCAATGACTCTTAAGACAAATATAACTTAATCTTATTTCGATCAATAAAACGGTTCGAATTAGCATTTACATTCCCGCACAACAAAATTAAATATTTGACCCCACTGTCTGCACAAAACTATATGCAATACACATACCCAAGACTACACAATATGTGCCATAACATTCCAAAGCACTACGGCCAATAATTTGGACCGAATAGAGAGAGTGCTGCCTCTATTTTTTTGACGAACCATAAAAGGCGTCGAAACGTTCACCTAAATACCATTATGTGCGGTGCACCAACCTAATACCCAGACACTTAGGCGCGCAATAGTTCAGAAATCTAAGCCGTCCACTTATTATGTAAATAAGTACAGATACCTTACTAACCGTGGACAAAACAAAGAGACACCACCCTGACAAATCCCTTGTACAAAACAGCTAAGCCATATATCGACTCGTGGCAGACCGTACATCAGGTGTGTTCTGTTTCTGAAATTAAAATAAACCTCGCTCTTCATGACCGACAGCGCACCAAAAGCGACTTTCCAACAGAAAACGAATCCCTTACGCTGCCTCAAAAGGTGTTGATAGTGAGACGAAATAAGGTCACAATAGCGACCCAAAGCAGACGAAGAGCAAGAAAAAAAAATACCCACAGTCCAACGTGCGCATAAACAAAGCCAATGAATCCATAAAAGAACACCACGAGCATAACGTAGCTGGCAACCTTGCGTCCCTCCCTCCCATAGATATACAAGGTATCTACTGCATTAGATGGGCAAAGTGAAGAAATTATGCAATTCCGTGTGAGTGTGGTCTGCTGTGTCTGCGATGCGCGCGTTCAAAGGCGGATGGCGATGGCGACTACTTCCTTTTTGTCCGACCGCAATGCAAAGCAATGGCATGGATGGATCTAGCAGGCCACTACGGAGTGATGACAACAACAAAGGAAATTGGTAATGGCGGCGCGGCTAAATAACGTCATTGAATTACACTACACATACGAGGGGGCGGCTGCATGGCAATCGCAATCGCAACGTGCAATGGGCAACCACCAACAACAGTGCAGACCTACGTTCTACGTACAGCTTGAAGGAAAAACTGTAAATGAAAAATAAATGAAACTGTTTAACATGTGAAATACAAGGAGAAGACGAAGACAACGAAGAAGCAGCAGAAGACAACCGAAGGGGAGGAAGAGCAGACAAAGCCCCAGCAACGGGAATGAGTGAGGAAGTTATTTGCACCGAGTGACAGCGGGTGTCTTGTTTGGAGCCGCTCTTTTCATCGCCGAGTGCAATGTCATCGTGGGGATTCTCCCGCTGCCAACACTTGACATTTGATATCCGAGCTTAGGACGGATATCTATTTAGATGTGGGGCTGTAGATTTGCAATGGATTTTGGGTCGTTTGAAATTGTTTGCGAATGAAATTTGTCATACGATTGTTGGGGGAGGCAATTCGAGAAAATAGAATAAAAAAAAAAAACAATCATGGACACTAAGAAGGAGTGACACATGTCAAATAGAGCTCACCAATGGAACAGAAAATAGTGAGCGTATTTTTAGATATGGCAGACATAAGCAGGAGGGGGAGGGATGTTTTAATTCGCAAATGTATCATGTTGTGGTGTGTTGTGAGCTTGACCTTCTTTTCGACACAGCGGCGCCTTATAAGAGCTGTCAGTATATTTAAAAAGTTCAACTGTTAGATCGTCTAGAGTCTGGTCCATCAGCCTCGTTGGACTTGAGCTTAGATATTTCTTACCTCACTTTGGTCGGGGGGACGTAAAGTCGTGGCTTTCATCGTCCAAGTTGAATGGTCCACTCTCCCTGATAGCGGAATTTCGCTGTCCTCGTCCTCGCCCTTTAACAGCCTGCAGAAGTGGTTTGCCGACGTCATTATGACGTAAGCACTTGTCCTAAATGTGTCACTACGTGTGCGCCTGTCGGACAGTGAATTAATGGTTAGTGTGTTGGACTACTAAGCGAGGGGTCCCAGGTTTGAACCCCGTAAAATCCCTAAACTCCAACTTAGAGCTTTTCTCCACTGCGCCACCTCTCGCGAACGTCTGACAAATATGCGAGAGTATAACTGCCTTGAAAGAGCTTCTCAGTTAGCCGTTTGGAATCGGCATAAAATTGTAGATTCCTTGCATTCGTCCCAATAAGCCACCTATTGAGCCAACTATTAATTTTGTTAACATGTGGTCGCCTGCCAAGCGTCTGGCGGGCACAGCGTACTCTAACGAGAGACACACGAGTGACAATAGAAAGAGCATGAAAAATGCCACATGCAATCTTAGCTTCACGTAGTTTTGATTGCTCACCTCTACAGGTCTTTATTCGGATCTTGTTGCGTTTACGCATTCATTTTATCTTTTGCTAAGACTTCCAAAAAATACTTCTACAAAAATTGTAAAATTTCATAGTGAACTACCAAATTAATGAAACCATTCAAACAGCTGGAATCGTTCATCAGGACTGCCTTTTTCGTGTAACACTGTCGAATTTGTTAAGCGGGTTGGCCAAAAATTATGCAAAAACGCTTCTTTTACTTAACCAGTTGAAATAAGCCTCCGCCCTAAGACTGTGGGAATTGGGTCGTTCTACCAATGTCAATGAGCTTATTTTCAGGCGAGTTATTAGCAGCACAAATGAGAAGCCTATTCTCCTCAACTAAAGCGCTCATTAAATTTGCATTCATATTAAATATTAAAACTACCGACAAGAAATAATTACAAAGAGGAAACCTCAAAAAGCTACACAGAAATGTCCGTCTTTATATCTTCAGTTTTCCAATTAACAATTTTCTCCGCGCGATCCACCTTTGTGGCATGGAAAAACGTCACAGCTATCGAGGAAATTTCTAACCGCAAAAATAATCACTTCTTCAATCGGTGCTGCGAAGGACTTGACGCCGTTCATTGTCTATGATTGCTACCGCGGCAGACGATTAGAAGGCTCTTTCGTTAAACTTCATGCATTCACATGATACGAACGGTGGTATAATGATTTCCAATGACTTTGAGGCATGGTTTAAAAAAATAAAATAAAAAAATGTAATCAGAAGCGCCGCATAGTGGAAAACAGTACTGAAAATACTGCCCAGAAAATGACACAGGTAGGAGAGAAACGAGACACATAAATTAGGTAAAAAAAAAAAAAAAAACTTCAAGATACTTCAGTTTTATGTCATGCAGTCGGCGTAGTTTATTACACTTTTATTCCTATTTCATAGATTTTTTGAACGGCCACTAAATGTCAGTTTTTTTTTTTTATTAAAACGCCCCCGAATAGTGGGCGTGATTTTTACTACTCCGCAGCCTGTCTTTGAATAGATTACATCGAACATTCTTTACACGAAAATTGCTTTGTTTGTCGTGGAAATTTGTAGAATTTTCAAGGAGAATTCTGATTTTAAATCGTCTATCTGTCAAAACGCGGGGAAAATTGCCACATGTTATTCGCAACGAAACGGTTAAAATCGTGATGCGCAAGTGCAGTCAGCTTGCAGTAGGCTACATCCCTTATTTTACTTCGATTTGGCGGCATACTTTACTAGCAATTTGTGATGACAGATGACAGTTCTAGTACCGGCAAATTCTTGACGTAGCCTTGTAGATTGGGCACATTCAAGAATGCAGTTACCTTAAGTCGACTAGATTGGTCTGGATGATATATAACCTGAACGCAAAAAAACTAGATTGGTCGGGAACGTCACTTTTTCTACGTCAGCCACGTATCCGAACTGTCAACTTAGTACAGAGTCAGGAATTTCTTGACTAGATTAGTCGGCTACCCCTCCATAAACGTCAACTGAAACAGCTGCGAATGACCGATTTCAGCCATTAAAACCGAGATACATCTAGTCAGACAGCTGTCAGACTTACTAAACTAGATGCTTGAACGTCCCCAATGGCTTGCGGTTTTTTATCGCTGTCTCTAAGTGGACAAGCGAAGTGTCGCAGATTACGGTTGGTTGGTTGGTTTGAGTGGCTGTAAATCCCGTGAGGGAAGAACACAAATAGCGCATTGAGCGCCGTTTTGATACCACAACTAACGGAACCTGAATTTGAGGGGGGAGAAGGATGTTACGAGAGCTCAAAACCAACCTGTGGAGTTGAGAAATTTGATGATCTTGTTGAAATGGATACTTTGTATGGCCGAGAGGTCATCATAAAAGGGATGTCCTAGTGCACTGTGTCTGGTTTTGGCTAGAGCCGGACACTCACAAAGAAAATGGAACACTGTTTCACTCTTGCTTGTGTCAGCGCAACTACGGCAGTGGGTGTTATGGGGGATGCCAAGTTTGGCTGCGTGGGTTCCTAAGGGCCAATGGCCCGTACTAATTGCCGTTAGTCTGGCGACATCCACACGCGTTCTGGCTAAAAGGTTGTTTGTTCTGGCATCATCGTAAGTTGGCCAGATCTTCCTTGAAATGACGCAATTTGTCAGGTTCATCCATCTAGTCCCAGCCCTTGAGGCGAAGTGCAGGAAGATTTCTCTCTTTACATATCCCAGCGGAGGGAAGACTTCCTCCGCATGAGACACGCTCAGAGCTGAGCCACATCTGGCAAGTTCATCAGCTTTCTCATTCCCTTCAATGTTCCTATGGCCGGGAACCCAGACGAGAGTAATATCAAACCGATGACAAGCCATGGTCAGAGTCTCCCTGCACTCCACAACAAGCCTAGACGCAGACTTAGTTGAACCGAGAGCCTTTATCGCGGCTTGACTGTCGACGAAGATGCCTATTTTTTTTCTGGGTGTCGCACTGTTGAGGAGCAGTCTACACGCCTCCTTAATTGCAAGTACTTCTGCTTGAAAAACGCTGGCTGCGTTGGGAAGGCGAAGACTTTTAGAGATGTCTAATTCTGTTGAGAAAATACCTGCTCCTGCTCCACAGTTCATCTTGGAACCATCTGTGAAGATAGGTATGTCGAATTCGCTTACGACCGCATTCTCCTCCCATTCTGATCTAGAGGGGAATCTAACAGAGAAGTTTTTATGGAAGTTTAGTTTGGGTACAATGTAGTCAGTAGATATACGACCTATGCCGTTAGGAAGGGAAAGTAGGATGCTGGTATGACCATAAGGCCTTTCGAACCAACATTTAGATTCCTTCAATCTAACAGCGCTACACGCTGCAATGTTTTTTATTTGCAGATCCACTGGCAGAAAATTGAGAATCACATTGAGCGCCGCGGTCGGACTTGATCGAAGGGCTCCTGTGATTCCAATTCCAGCTGTTCTTTGGACTCTACTTAATTTAAGGACGTTATAGGCTTTGCTTAAAGCGGGCCACCATACCAGTGATCCGTAGGTGAGGATGGGACGCACCACCGCTGTGTACATCCAACGAACCATCTTTGGTTGAAGCCCCCACTTCTTTCCGAAGGTTTTACTACAGGCGTAGAAAGCTATGCTTGCCTTCCGCACTCGGTGTTCGATATTGGACTTCCAGTTGAGTTTAGGGTCAAGCATGACTCCAAGGTATTTAGCACTGGTGGATAAAGGGAGAATTTGGTTATTTAAGCGGGGAAGTGAGAAGGTTGGTATTTTGGTTTTGGTGGTGAACAGCATCAGATCAGTTTTGCTTGGGTTAACGTTAAGACCACAACTTGTAGCCCAACCGCTAATCTTACCCAGTGCTCTTTCCATGATTTCACTTATCACGGTCGGAAACAATCCTGATACTAGAACAACCACGTCATCCGCATACGCAACAACTTTGATACCTTCCCTGTCGAGATTTGACAGGATTTTGTTAAGTACCATAATCCATAAGAGAGGCGAGATCACCCCACCTTGAGGTGTTCCTCTGCTTACTGATTTGGTTAGAAGGGTGTTACCGAGTTTTGCTTGAATGATCCTTGTTTTGAGCATGGAAATGATCCATGAAGTGACGAAATCCTCTACACCTAGTTCTAAGAGAGATTCCTTGATCGATTCAGTGTGGACGTTGTTGAAAGCGCCCTCTATATCTAAGAAGGTAGCTAACGTGTATTGGTGATGGGAGATTGACCTTTCAACTGTACGCACTACTTCATGAAGAGCGGTCTCCGTCGACTTGCCCTTGAGGTATGCGTGTTGTGAATTACATAGGGGAGACCTTTCCAGGCCTGTTCTTATGTGAAGGTCAAGTATACGTTCTAAAGTTTTAAGTATGAAGGAGGTTAGGCTAATAGGTCGGAAGTCCTTCGCGGATTCGTGTCCTCTTTTGCCGACTTTTGGTATGAAAACTACACGCACATGCCTCCAAGACTGAGGTACATAGTTAAGTAGAATGCTGCTTCTGTAAATTTCAGAGAGCAGGGGCAGCAATATCCCTTCATGTTTTTGCAGCATGATGGGGAGAATACCGTCCTGCCCCGGAGATTTATACGGAGCGAAACTGTGAATGGCCCAGGAGATCTTTTCTTTGGTTATAATGCGCTCTATTTCTTCCCGTTGCGAGGGAAGATTCCCCCGCGAGTTGGGCGGGGTTACGCAGTAATCTGTACAACCAGGAAAGTGTGTGTTAAGCAGAAGATCTAAGGATTCGTCAGTGGATTCCGTCCAGGTTCCGTCCGTTCTCTTGATAAAAGATGGACTAGAGTGTCCTTTGGATAGAATCTTACTGAGTCTAGCAGATTCCTTAAGAGTATCGATAGATTGACAATATTCGGACCATGCTTGTGTCTTAGCTGATCTGATGGATTTTTTGTAGAACTTTAGGCAGTCCTTGTAAGGTTGCCAGTACTTATGCCTGTAGCAGATATTGAAAATGTCCCTAGTCAACCTTCTCAGGATGGTTAGGTCTTCATTCCACCACGGCGGTAATGTTTTTTTGCTATATTTAACGGGACACGATGCCTTAAAAGCTGTGTTCATCGCCTTCTCTAGAGCAAACGTAATTGTGTCCAGCTCTACACCTGAACCAATTTTCGGGTGTGGTAAATTAGGAACTTTAGAATTCAAAACTTGACCAAACTTCTTCCAGTCAATTCTTTTAGGATTTCGATATGGGACAGGGGTATCTACCTTGATACTTAGATTGAAAAGAATCCATTCGTGGTCCGAGAAGGACTTTGAGTTGGAGACTCTCCAATTCTCAACCCTAACGATGTCATTGTTTGTTTTGAGTGTAATGTCTAACACTTCTTCCCAGCCGTTATAATTGTCCGTGCTTGGAAATATAAAGGTAGGGGTGCTACCAACATTACAAACACATAGATCGGCAGTTAAAAGAAAATCAAATAAAGACTCACCTCGTTCATTTATTTCTTTGCTGCCCCAAAGATGGTGTCGAGCATTAGCGTCACAGCCTATAAGCAAATTTCCTTGCCCAGCTTGTATCTCTGCTGTGAGCCGCTGCACTTCTTCTGGCGGGGATGGTCTGTCGTGCGCCATGTATGAGGAAGATAAGAAGGTTGTTTGACCCTGGGTGTGTTCTAATTTAACGACGGTTAAATCACCCGAGCTAAAGTTGGGACATAAGAAAGCGTTAATGTATTTTTTAGCTAAAATGCATGTTCTTGGCTTACCGACGTCTCTTTTGTAAAAAAGGTTGTAGTTGTTGTCTGAGAGGCCCAGTATGGTCGTCTTCCTTACCCAGGGCTCTTGAATGATGCCGATGTCAATGTCTTCCTCTCTGAGGAAGACCAGAAGATTCTCAGATGCACACTTCGAGTGCTGGAGATTCGACTGGATGACTTTCAGCATGTTATTGTTGTGTGTTGGAAGCGATCGCCAGTTCCTCTAACAACTTGTTAGCCGCGACGACATCGTCCGTGTCGTCTTCAGGTACTGTTGATCGGAAGATCTTAAGTTTGGCGAGCCTTATGCCAAACCTTAGCTTGAAATCAGCTGCTTCTAGTGCCCCTAGGCACTCCTCGTTGATTAACAGCAGGTAAGATAAGCTGTTCTTCTGGGGTACTTCTGCCTTTATGACAGCCCAGTCGTCCATGGGAATGGTCGGATTTTGGAGCTTAAGGCACTTAAGAAGACTCTCAGAGTCTATCTTCATCACAGGTAACCAAATGCGGGCCCTAGGTCTCGTGGGGATATCTTTGGCTGGGATGAGCCTAAGCTTTAAGCCATCCCAAGCTTCACCGATCTTGGCAATGCATGAGCCTAGGAAATCCTTAGAGTACTGGTCCACGCACTTGATCACCCGGTACCCACGCACCACGTCCGCGCAGTCGAAACTGGGAAATCGGCTGTCGACTCCGGAGAGCACGTGTTCCACAACCATCTCGGATAGTTTGGCTTCAATGCTGCACCATCGGTCCATCACCGTTTTACCACTCTTAGACATCTCGTCTATAATGGCAACCTGGAGTTGATCCCTCACCACCTCGGTGAAGGTTCTAGTCACCTGGGAAGTGGATGGACCCTGATAGTTGGTGAGTCTCGAGGCAACCTTCGATTTTTTAGAGGCGTGAGAGGTCTCATCTTGGGACCTGTTTCTTTTCACACTCTCCTTTTTCTGTTGCGGTTGCTTTGGTTTGTTTTGGTAGTTAACGTACTCGTCGACCACCTTTTGGTATTTTACTTTGTCTTCCTTGTCCCTCTCGCAAGTTGTACCAGTCTCTTCGTTCTTCGCAATCTTTGCAAGAACGTAGACAGCTCTGTTGTACCTTGACTTCAAGAGAGAGCCGGAGGACTTTTTGGATTTGGGTGCACTGTGGCTGGTGCTCCCGGATGTGGTAGTGTTAGCAACATTCGGTGGCTTCTGGATACTATGGCTGGTATCCTCGACCCCTACTGTTGCCGTAGCTATGGATGAGGTGGTTGGTTGATTGCCTGAAGGAGTACTATGGCTGGTGCTCCTAAGGCTTGAGGGGTCAACTACTGTCTCCTGACTGGAGGCCAGCAGATCCTCCTCGGAAGAGGTCCCTAAAAGGGATTCCTCCTTTTTTGTTTTTTTTGTCTCTATTTCTGTTTTGTTTTTGTTCATTTTGATTTTATTTTATTAGGTCCCACGAGTAGGTCCGGAAAGAAAAGTCCGTCCCGGCAGAGCCGACTTACCGAGATAAGGCACTTATTACAACCGACCTTGCCTGAGCGTCGGAGGGAGCTCGTACGCGACTGGTTTTACCCCCAGCCTTTCATCCTTGGGTACGGTTTGCTATCTGCTCACACCACCACTGGAATTAGGTTGGATTTAAAGGTTTACTCCTACCTCAAACTAATGGATCACGAAAACGATTGATACGTTAGCGTAAATCCTTGGCTGACACTAACCATTTGACTGGTTAGCCATTTTCAGGCGGGCGCCCACGTGAAGGACTGAAGAATGAGGATTTGTGCCCAAGATTACACATTCAAACATTTTTGGACACAATTCCAATCACAGATCAAAGTTAATTTTTGACAGTTGAAACTTAAAACGTCACTCCCCACTGTTATATGTTTTGGTGTGTTATGTCGCGCTATGAATTGACAAGTTGATCAATTCCTGCAATGGCAGACACCATTTATCGATAAAATTTTGTTCCAAAAATCATAAGCTGCGAGTTTCGATCTGTAAATTCAGTGTCCAATCCACTGTAGAATGGCCACCGCCATCAGCATCGCAATTATCATTCTATTTACGCTGAATTGACGCGATAGTCGGTTAGACTAACACAGGCTTCAATGTCTACCCTTCCACCCAGTGGCACTATGCGAATGCACTTTTCTCGAAACCACTCTCCTAATGTATGGCATTAAAGGTGTTCGGCTGATATTTTCCCCCTTCAGTGGTTTTTCTTTTAAAAATCAAATTGCACCCTATCGTAGCGACGATGCCTTAACGCAGCTATACAGAGACCTTCCAGCAGCCGCCTCCTCGCGGCATGTCGCGCGGTTATGCGTTTGTTACTCGTGCGCCACTTAACTTCATTAGACGACGACGACAAGAATAAGACGAGGAAGAGGAGGAAAACTGAGATCAGTGGCGGCAGTTACTAACTGAAGAACATCTTCGCTGCAACAGAAGACTACTTGCGTCTTGATTAGATTCCGCATCTCCAAGAGATACATATATATAAATATAAAAGCCCAAGTGGTGGGTACACAGGTATAGATAGTGCCGTGACTTCCGTTTGGTGTTTTCACAAACATCCTTGGCAGCCAACATATTATTACAATCTATGTAACAATGTTGCTGTCATCATCATCATCGTCGTTGTCGTCGACGTCCCAGTCGATCTTGAGGTCTTTCCTGCATTCTGTATCTCTATCTGTGTATCTTTCTACTTGAGAATGATGATTGGTATTCTTGGCAAGTGACGGTGTAATTCGATGCAATGTTAATTGGGGATAAGTCAATTAGCTGGTGTGATAACATGGGCATCGGTTGCTATTCTTTTTTTTTCTGTATTTAAACAGTCAGCTCACTGAATGTCAAGTGGGGGCACCACGGGGATGGCACAGAGTTGGCATATTTTATGCAGATGCAAAAGGATTTCAATATAGTTTCTAACATTTTCAGAGTGCATATTGATTGAGCTGGAAAACCACAGTCAAAAGTTGATTTGACACAAATTGGGGGCTCAACCCGAGAGTAGGCAGCTGCTGTAACATAAACTTGAACATATCACAGTCAAAATGAGGCGAAAAAGAGTCGAAATTTGCCTTAATGAGCGGATACATTTTCAGCAGTTTCTAGAGTAGTATTAGAATATATGAAGTAGGTAGCATATGTTTGAAGAAAAGGCACTCGATGTTTGACAAGGGGATTTTCGCCCTAGGGCGACAAAAAACTACCGAGTGGCACGTTTGTGGTCCATTGATTCTTTTGTCAGAAGAATTTTATTAACAGACTTGCGCATCCTCTGAGACAATTGTCAGAAGAGTTGAAAAAAAAAAAAAAAAAAAAAAATCAAAGTGAAATCCCATCAGGCTGCCTTCTATGGCCAATACTGTTTCCCGTCATTGGCTGTTTTTGATCATTTTAATGCTCTCTTCATGGTATAATACTCTGAACTTGGTTGTGGCAAGACACTCAGCGCTAGTAAATTATTTGATAACGAAATGTACTTTATATCAAAGTTCCCGGTCTAAGGACATGTTCATATTCCATGCACAGCCTGTCATGGAAGGATTTTGTACTACCCATTTGTTTCTAGGGCTATCCACGCTCAAGACAGTTGGGACAATGCTCGTGAGGTGTGCCTATCTCATGGAATTTCCAATCGCAACAGCCAAAAATGTCGTAAAAAAGTCCAGTAAACCAACACTCATAATCAAAATCGATGTAGGCCACTACCAAATGACTGTATTGAGTAAACTCTGCTGCAGGGTACTCTTCAGTCAAGTTTTCCTTCTAAGATCTATTCAACGCCTATCCCATTTCACCCTAAGCACTGATTTCGTGGTAATTTTCCCACTTTAATGGTCCCTTTCTCAATTTCCACCGTTATACACCAGAACACCAATCAACTCGGATTGTTCCTCAATTCTGCGAGAACAATGCGCAACCGTATGATTGCTTTATTATGACCGAAAATTCGCTATAAAACCACTGCGCACTAACAAAAATGATTTCCTCACCAAGATAAATGGCATTCCGCAGGAATTCCAACTCGGTCCACTATCCGTATGCCCTTTGTACTAACAAATCGGCAATTTCATTGAAATAAACTGCAATCGAACCGACAATTTATTGCATATCTAGCGAGTTTTATGGCAGAGCGACAAAGACAAAATGCCTAAATGGATAATGATCATGCGGCAGCCTAAAACGATAACCGCCCCAAAGCCCCTAAAGGTATCATTTGTTTTTATTAAAAAAGAAAAAAAGAATAAGAACGAAACACGACTGCAGCTTCCTTTTGTTCATCGTCGTAGTAGTTGCTGAAGTAGTCTCTCTCTCTCTCTCTCTCTCACCGTCGTTCTTGTCCATTTTTATACTAATCTTTATCGTGTAGATTCTTCTGCAGCTCAGCTGCTGTTGCAATGATACCACGATAGCACGATGCCACTACTCCAGTTCGCCCTGCCGTTATGCTATGTAATTATCATTATTATTGAACGTAGGTACTGTGGACGACGCGGTTCAATAGTGAAATAATGCCACCGGCCACTCAAAGGAGGTTATTATGATGTTGCGCGTTCAAAATTGTAAAAATCCATCATACCAATGGAGCGCTGGACTGCTGGACTGCATCGCGCCGCAACAAACAACAGTGGCAGCAGCGAATGGGAGTTAGATTTATATGCCCAGATAGCCGCAACAAGGAAGTGAATCCATTTAGAATAGGAAG
Source organism: Cheilosia urbana (assembly GCA_946477585.1). Classification (NCBI taxonomy): domain Eukaryota; kingdom Metazoa; phylum Arthropoda; class Insecta; order Diptera; family Syrphidae; genus Cheilosia; species Cheilosia urbana. The sequence goes on from OX297854.1 coordinate 162,421,857, forward strand.
AGAACCGGCCAGCCGCTGCCCGACTAATGGGCACTTAGTTACCCTAGCTGCCCCCAGAGTGCGCGCGCGTATACGCTCGTACTATACACACCGAGAGGATATAGAAAAGTGTAATCATTAGTTTTTATAATGCAGTAATAAAGTGAAGTGGTCGTTTGTCTTGATTTCGCCAGGTTCATCTATAAGTAGTTGCAGGTGTTGCTTTTCGTTTGTCTACTTGTGTCTATAGGTAAAAGCTGATGGGTTCTACAGTTGACGGGCATATTGTTATTAAGTGATAAGGACTTGATAGACCCTTTAAAAGTTCCGCCTAATAAATCAATTCGACGTCCACAAAAAGTGCAATTTGATCCGATGGATTTTTTTTTGTCTTGCAAACATATAGCTGATATAATATCGCAAACGGATTGGTTGGATATGACTCGAAAGTTGTATTTTTCTTACGGTATCAGGCGGCCATGTTACTTACCTGAAATGAAAAAAAAGAAGTTTTATTAGAAAAGCACCCAGTGGCGAGTAAAAACACATGTTTAGAAATTAAAGAGAAACAGAATAACCAAAATTGTGTAGGGCAAATGATGCTTACAATAAGGGAGCCGAATATTCCGCTACCAGAGGGATGTTATATCACGGCTCGGCGAATTAAGGCGATGGTGTATGCAAAATACGTGCTTCAAGTTCAAGTTGCATACCTATAACAAATGTACCCACATTTAGTTTACATTTTAAGAGTAGGTAGTAAGAAATATTTGAATAAGTACTTATAATTTTTCAGAATGACCCCTCTAAAGTGACTAACCCGCACTAAGAAGGGATTTTTCGATACGACCTGCCCCTTTTTTAGAGAGGTTTTTCTGTTACTCAGGAACAGTTAGTTGTACAAACTTGAAATTTTGTTTTGGTTTATAGAAAATAAAAAATCATAGAATACCTATTTCGCCTCTTTATCACAATTTGTCTTAAAAAGGTTGAAGAAGCTAATATATATATAAATGTATATAGTTATAAAGGGTTTTCCAATAAGAGGTGTTATTGCGAATGACCCGCTATTTCGGTAGCTGTCACTTTTGAAGCTTTCATTATTTCACATTTGACAAGTAGAAACTACGCCATTACTTAAAATTGAACGATACACGCTTCAACAACGCACTGAAATTATTAAAATTCACTACAAAAATGGTGAAAACTTGCAATCATAGTTCGCAAAATTAAAGCATTTTTTGGTCGTCGTGAAGCAGCTTGTCGGACCGCAATACAGAAATTGGTGAAAAAATTCGAGCTATTGGGACAAGTTAGAGAAGTGAAAAATAAAACCCGTGCACGTCGCTCAAGAACAACTGAGAATATTGCTGCTGTAGCCCAAAGTGTTGAAGAAAACCCAGGTTTGTCCATTCCTCGTCGTTCTTTGGAATTTGGCATTCCACAAACGTCATTACACCGTATTTTGCATAAAGACTTGGGTCTTAAGGCTTATAAAATTCAGTTAACACAAGAACTCAAGCCGGCCGATCATCAACAACGTCGTGTCTTTGCTGATTGGGTCCTTGAAGGCATGAAAATGATCCGGAATTCCATCGAAAAATCATCTTGACTGATGAGGCCCATTTCCACCTCGGTGGCTACGTCAAAAAGCAAAATTGTCGCATCTGGGGCTCGGAAAACCCAAGAGTTATTGTTGAGAAGCCTCTCCATCCTCAACGGGGTGGGGTGATTGGACCATACTTTTTCGAAAATGAGAGATGATTAATGATTTTTTATGGTCGGAGTTGGATGGTATTGCGGCGTTTTTGATGGCTTCTTGGCATCGGCGCCACTGGTCTTCGGCACTACCGATCAAATATTCACACTACGGCAGATCCTGGAAAAAACCCAAGAATACCAGATCGATACTCACCATCTTTTTATCGATTTTAAGGCCGCATATGACAGCGTTTATAGAGACGAGCTATACAGAGCCATGTCTAGTTTTGGCATCCCTGCCAAACTTGTCAGATTGTGCAGAATGACGATGGAGAACGCTCGCTGCTCCGTAAAGGTCGGAAACAATCTCACCGAGACCTTTGATGTCAAAAAAGGATTTAGACAAGGTGATGCGCTGTCATGTGACTTCTTCAACATCATTCTTGAGAAGATTGTGCGAAACTCACAAGCCAACACCAGAGGCACAATTTTCTATAAGTCTGTGCAACTGCTTGCATACGCTGACGACATTGACATTGTTGGTACAACACAGCGAGCTGTCACTGGTGCGTTTGCAAGTATTAGTACAGAAGCGGCAAAAATGAGTTTAGTGGTGAATGAGGGTAAAACAAAGTGGAAGGGGATCTCAACCAACTTGGAGTGCGCAACTGGAGGCAGTTAGCCAAAGATCGCGCTAACTGGAGAGGCGTATTGGTTGAGGCCCAGGTCCACCCCGGACTGTAGCGCCACCTAGGTAAGTAAGTAAGTAAGTTGGATGGTATTGATCTGGACAACGTTAATTTCAACAAGACGGCGCTACGTGCCACACTAGCAACGAAACCATTGATCTTTTACGGGAAAAGTTTCCGGACCGTGTTATCTCTCGAAGAGGTGATCACAATTGGCCATTTAACACCTTGCGACTTCTTCCTTTGGGGCCACGTGAAAGATAAGGTCGCCAACGGCCAAGCGTCGATTCAAGACCTCAAAGATAAAATTCGTGAGGCTATCGAGGACATAGGGCAGCCACTTTGCGATTTGGTTATGGAAAATTTCATGAAAAGGATATGGTCCTGTATGCGTGCTCGTGGTGGCCATTTGGCTGATGTTGTTTTTCATTATTAACGGCATACCTTCCTCTTTATTATGAAATAAACATCCGATCATTTATCTCAAAAAATTACATTTTTCTTTGAATACCAAAATAACACCTCTACAGGGCGTCACGTAGAAAATAATAAATAAACACAATATTTTTTTACGTATATATTATCTTCATATTGAATTACTTTTTAGTGCTTCATGAATATTTATTGAATATTAAGTTCTATTCAATTGATTATTAAATCTGAACCACAAAGCGAATGTTGTCACGGTCTTTTTAAGTCACAGTTCTAATTCTTATTCTCTCAGGTACAACATTTTTTGACTTCCTTTCATTTTCTTTAAATCGCCTATTGCGCCATCTGTGTGCTAATCGCTACAATTGTAAGAATCGATAGACACTGTTAGCAATGTAGATGAAGCCATTAACTATCTGGTAGAGTTTTTCAATCCCCTTACGCCATCGGGTATTCCATACCATAGACTAACTCTTCGGAAGGGCACACCCGTAATGCTCCTTCGGAACTTAAAACCACCAAAAATATGTTATGGCCCTAAAGTGCAAGTCAAAGCTTTGCATACAAATTTAATCGAAGCTATTGTATTGACCAAGCTCAAGGCAAAAAGTATTCGTGGCGCACGTTCCTCTAATACCTAATGACTTCCCCTTTAACTTTAAGAGTCAATTATTGAAGTACGCTGGTATATATTTAATGAAAGATTGCTTTCGTGTAAATTCACCCTCAAGACTGGTAATATTACTGCCGCTCAATAAAAAAAAACAAAAAATATTGTCTATAAAGAAATACTTAAAAAAAAAGACACTTTATTAGAGTCACACGCCGACAAAGTCGCTGGTAACTGTCAGTATTCAATATAATTTAAAAATAGAACCCCATAACAAACCTAACCAGGCGTAAAAATAAACTGCGTCACTGAAAGCAACTAACCAAAATGTCATGTCACGATCCCTTATTTTACAAAGGCCTTTTCTGCTATTTAAAAATTCATCAGACATCTCCCAACTCCAAATGAGAAAGGGGACTGGTAGAAACCGACCGTTTTGATTGACACCTCATTCCAACAGAAAAATGTTGCGGCACGTGTCGGTATTTCGCTTCCTTTCGAGATAAGATATACACGACCGTTTGTTACTTTTGCTTTCCCCAAAATGATTGGAACATTCAAACGTCCAGCTTGAAATGCTGATTTTTCTAGCAGGAACTTTTCTCATCCGGTTGGATGGATAGCTACAAAGCCATCAGTTGGTCTATAAAACCATCAGTTGCTTTTTATCCTGATATGGAGCAATGCGAGTATCTCTGTCGAAGTTTGTGCTCTTCCTTGATTTAATTACTCGACTCCCAGTGATCTTCTGCACTGAGAATTAAGTCCTTTGTCTGAAGAAGCGTTTGAAGTCATTTATCGAATTAGCTGCCGGATCCAAACAATTTCGAAATTTACTTCGTTTTGTACAAAAAAATAATAAAAAAAAAACCAGCGATTTCTCGCTTTGGGAATCCTTGTCCTGCATTGACACATGACCAGACCATTACAGAAGGAACTTTAATTGATTTATTGATTTGCCAACATCCTTGGTCGTACACTTTTATTTTCGACGTCTTTGCTGTACACTCGATTTTATGTTTTTTTGGTTCGCACCGAAAAGCACTTAAAAGTCTTCTCAAATACAGTAAAAGGAAGGGATGCCTACTAAATTAGGACATAAAAAGGTTTCTCTTCGAAAAGTTATCCTGGACTTAATTTTGCACACGCGTGTCTTTACAGTCCTTTTTGCGAGCATCTACCTATAGAGTCATCTTGCTTTATTTTGTATTTTTGCTGAAGCTTGAGCTTCTTTTGTCATCGCCATAGGTGGTGGTATAATGGTCCTTCATTAACTTTTCCTCAAGTAGGGCAATGTCGGAAGGACATTCATAAAACTGAAAGCAACCATATGGCACAAAGGGGAATCGTTTTTTTTTTTCTTTCTGTGTAGAGAGCAAATTTCTAAAAGGACTTACTCGGTCTTGGGGTTTATTGCTGTGCCTTATTTTTCTTTGTTTCGAATAAAAGGAAATGGATGAGGTCTTTTTGTTTGCACTGCAATAGAAAATGACTCTACATACGTGTAGGGGAATTCAGAATTCAGGCAATAAAATACGCAAACCGAGGACATGATTAATTGGAGTCGCCAATGGGTTTTTATTTTCGTACTTGTGTTAATTTATATTAGGCGGCCAACTTTCGTACTGAATATAGTCCTTGCGATACATTTGAGAAACAGGACTTCCAAGAGAGCTAGTGTGCCCTGTTCTCCATATGGACAGTATCTAACTTGATGTTGGGCCTACAGGGTTCGCCCTTCTGAAGCTGGAAAGATGAGCAGACAGAAGGGGGCTTTGAGTGCGTGTCTCGGTTAACGAGAACATATAAATTTCAGTTGCTTATTCAGAATTGAGTTGACAGTTTGTGTGTTAGGAAAAAACTATCCCATTCAGATTGCAGCCCACATCTTTTTGTCTCATATGTCTCTTGACATATTCACATGAAGAATGTTCATCAGGCACATGCAAATGCGAAGCATATGATGTAACTCCCATTCCCTCCCAATGATTATGCAAAATTATTCACAACGAGCCACTGATGTTAATCTGAACATATTTCACCCGTCAGTGTCAGTAACACTCCATCTACTTAGAAGGATATAAAATCGATACCCGACGACGCTATAATTCATTTGTATGCGCAGAGCGCACAAGTGGAAAAAAAAAACTTTTCGAGACAGGCAGATTGCGGAGAACCCTCCTCACACAAGTTGTAACAGCTCCCTACACGAGTACATAATTAATAAACACCAAAATAAAGTACCAAAAGCGAGGCAAAAAAAAAATCGTCCTTTTTCACTTTCTTTGCATTTTTGCTGAATAATTTTTTCCTACACAACCATCTCGCTGCTCATTGATATACAATGGAAAAACTCTCTACAGGGGTGTCATAATACCAAAGTCGATCAAGAGTTTATGATGCCGAAAAAAAAAGAGAACCGGATCCCAAATCGACAGCGCAAAATAATGATGACGCCTCCAACGAAAGCATAGCAGCAGCAACAAGGACGACTGCGATGATGATGTACCTACCCCACCCACCTACTACTCGGTGAATAATTTTAGGGCATGATGACGGCAGAGACATATCCGGCCTGGCAGTTTATTTACTCTCAAAGGAAAGTACAAGCATACCCCTAGAAAACACATCTACATTATGACAAGAGAAGAAAGTTTGCTCAATCCGTAGGCAACGGCAGTGGCACTTGAGCGGGGACAACGAACAGAAATATGGAAAAACAGAAAAGCAAAAAAATGAAATTCGTCCTTTGGGGCGGAAATAAAAAGTGCTTATGCCAACAAAACAGAAGAGACGATATGAAAATAGTAAGTTAAAAAAAAAACTTTTAAAAATGCCACGAACATAAAACACGGCTCTCTCGACATTTAATTGTTTTAAGCCTGCAAGTTTGACGAAGTCCTGCCATGAGACGAGAGATGCGTCAATGCGGGAGTATTATATTATGTAGCTTCTAAAGCCGATAACGGATGAAAAAATTACGTCAAAGGCAGATTTGCTTTTTGTTACGTATACGCAAGAGTGTACGTCGGTGCTTTTCAATTTTGTACGCAGAAAGAGTATTTGGGAATATGTACCTCTATAGGTTGTGGCTTTCCGAACATATTTTAGGACGATAAATACATAAAAAAGGGCTCGATTTAAAACGTAAGTAAGATTTGCGCGGCCGACAATATTGACGGTGAAAATAACGGGACATATCCCCAAGTTAGTGGTGAAGCCCTTGAACGTGGCTCTTTGTGTCGAAAGTTTTAAGTTTTTCTCTGGATTTATTTTCTCGTGGAAAACTTCAACTTCCACTTGCAACTTGGGTTGTGCGAAAAAAAAAACATGGATTGGTATCAACAAGATAGAAAAAAAAGGTTACGTATACGCAAGAGTGCAACACTTTTCCGAAATTTGAGTTTCAACACTGAAAATATTGAAAATGTGACCGTGGGATAATTGTTTTTAATACCATATTTGTTACACAGCATACTTTTAGCACAAATTCCGTTTAAAAACAAGGAAGTGTCTTTGCGGCCATTATATTGACAGCTAGATCGCAGTCAGTGATCTTGAACGTTGAGAACAATCGTGAATAGGAATGGTAGGTGGACACCATTTTTATTTTAGGTGTCTGTCTACCTCAAGTCTTCTGTTATCGACAATTGTGTAAACAAAATTGTTCAAGAATGAAAAAGTAATCAACAGCTCAGTGTAAGCATTTCGAAAAGTGACAGTTCCTATGGAACTTTGATTGAGACTGATGAGAATTTTAAGTCAAAAGTAAGCTTAAGACAAGTCACATCACAAACACCTTGAAATGGCATAATTTGTTTACAGCGATCTCAGAAACTCATGGATTTACGGTTCCAGCCCAATACTGGTGGAAGAAGTTTGAAAATTCAGCAAAGATGGGGAAAACTAAACCTCCGCTTTAAAAAATTCGAGACCAAACTATCGCACATCTGGATTTGATAATGGAAGACTGCCTCTTTTATGGTTGTGTTACTGGATGATGGTTTCACTCTAGATGTCGTTGGTTGCTTACATTGCATAGTACTTGGTATGCTTGCGACTTGGTTTAAGCTAGCGCGCCGGTCTTGGATGGGTTCTTCCTCTTCATGCTTGAAGCAGCATTCCTAACTCAAGGAAAACAAACTGCATATAAAGATTTTACATTAAAACTATGTATCAGACGGACATAATCGACTGTTCAATCTTTGTTTCAAATATTGTAATGATGGCAGATGGAAAGTCACGAAAGGATATATTTAACCCTCGTCACAAAAGTGATCTCCTTTTGACAACGATGATATCCTGGAATTAAAATAGCTGCCCCTTTAAAAAAAAAATATGAAATCCAAAACTAATGAATGGATAAAACACTTTAAAAAAATAAAATAAAAGTATTAGTAATGGCATTCGAATTGAATATAAAACACATTAAGTTTAAGTAAAAAGCAAATGAGTTTAATTATAAGGGATTCTGATTGGTTTTAAATTTACTATTCAAAAACATCACTCAATTTTTAAATATAAAAAAATTGAAAATGACTTAGGCAGCAACATTTTTTACCGATGTTGAATGTGAACCACACCTAAACGTCAAGTTTTTTTCTGCATTTCATTTGACATTTCTCAATATCAGACTAACTCAATTTGAACCAAGGCACGAGCAACGCGTTGAAGTTATTCAGGCTTATTATGAAAATGGGCGTTCAAATCAAAATGCATATCGTGCACTTCGTGATTTTTTCGGTCAATTTAATCGTCCATTTTCACCTCAGTGGATTCGTAAACAAGCAGAATTGCTGCATTTGGGCGAATCCAATCCAAGAGTGATTGTCGAAAAACCAATGCACCCACAAAGAGTTACTGTTTGTTGCGGTTTATGGGCTGGCGGCATCATCGGGCCGTATTTTTTCCAAAATGAGGCCGGTCGGGCAGTTACTGCGAATGGTGTTCGCTATCGTAAGATGATAACGAAATTTTTATGGCCTGAATTGGAAGATATGGATGTGGACGATATGTGGTTTCAACAGGACGGTGCCACTTGCCACACAGCTAACGAAACAATGGCTCTTTTGGGCGACAAATTCAATGGCCGTCTTATCTCACGCGATGGCGATGTCAATTGGCCGCCAAAATCATGTGATTTGACACCGTTGGACTTCTTTCTTTGGGGTTATTTGAAAGAAAAGGTGTAAGTCGATAAGCCAGCAACAATTCAAGAGTTAGAGGATGAGATAATTCGGCACATTAACGGCATAAAACCTCAATTATGCCTCAGCGTCATCGAAAATTTGGACCATCGGATGGAGGTGTGCCGCCGAGGTCGCGGCCGCCATTTGGCCGATATTTTGTTCCATACATAATTGAACCATACCAATATTATCATAATAAAAAGAAATGACAATAATTTCCTAAATAATTGTGTTTTATTCAAAATCAACATCGGCCCTTAAAACTTAACCACACTTTATTTACCTGGTTTATACGCAACATATTGGAAAACAAATTACGACAGTATTGTATCTCTAATCAATCTTACAAAAAAAAAAAAAAAAAAATCAAGCGAATATGTTGCGTTTAAGGCAGTGAAAGTGGTTCTTAACAATTTATCTTCGCGTTTTTTTATATTTTCTACGAACGATTTTGATTATCTTGAAGCTTGTGCGCACAATCATCTCCTCTAACTGGAATCTTTTTTGTTTTTTTTTTTTTGTCTGCTAGAAACTAGAAGTTGTTATATTTAATACAGGAGTGAGAAAAAATCCTTTGATTAATTCTGCAAAGAATATAAAATATTAGAAATTACCCAAAATTGCTTTAGGTTAATCAATATTTAATAAATATGTATACCTACGAACACTTCAAGTTGAGAATATACCGTTTTTTGCTACTATAAAAAAAAATAGTTGCGAATAAAAGCACCTACTTAGTCTGATAACGTTTTAAAACTGATGATTTATCGTAAATCTTGTAAGGAAAAGTCTTCTGAATGAGGCGAGACGAACGTGGATTAAGGAGTGATCCAAATCTTCCAAATAGAGACCTCTATGCGGACACTACATACAGTTATACAGATAAAACCGGAAAAGAATCACAAACTAGTGAGGCCACAAACCAAATAGTAGAAACAGTCACCCAAGCTGCAAGCCCCTGCTCCAGCAACCATTCTCTGGTCACATTTCTCGTCACCCATTCCACTGTCTCGTGCATAATCCATCATACGAATGCTAACAATCCCCTTAGACTCAATTCAAAGCCAATTTTCACCAAGAAAGACAACGTTTCTGCACTGCAACACTCATAATACAAAATGGCATTCGAATTGAATTCACACTGCTGAGATTAAGAAAAAAAATAAAAATACAAAAATAAACCCCCAACCAAATACCTATGTACATAAAATAAACTTTCACCTTTCGCTACCAGCACCGCGATGTACAATCTGAGAAGACTCCCCGCTTTAACGAAGCCAGCCACATGTGCATAAAACCACTCTACCATAAAATCGTTTCACCTCCATCCATGTCCTTTTTCTTTTTTAAATCGCACCACCCACACACCCAATGCTGCATAGGGAAACAAAACAAAAAAAAAAAAAAATTACCAAAAGGCATTATCAAAAGCACCCAACACAGAGGAGCATTCGTAGAGCGCGAACTAACAGCCCAACAGTGGTGTATTCAAAGCATACAACGAGAGACAAGACAAAAAGGACGAACGAAGCAGCCGAAATAATTTTCGTTTTCATCTCTCGCGCGTTGCTTGGCAGAAAATAAATAAACGAAAATAAAAATGGCCTCAAGCTGTATTCAGGTTTCCCCCATCACCAACGTCCTCCTCTGCTACTGGTACTTCTGCATCCTTATTTTTATTATCCGTCTTTCCCTCTGGACACAACACGAAACGAAAAACCAATTCACAAAGAAGGACGAAAAAAAAAAAATACATCTCTACAGCCCCTCACAAGCTCCACAAGCACCCACCTCCGCATATATATAACGAAAAACTCCTGCACAGGGATACACAAAAATATTCGTCCTTCAACTCTAGTGGTAGATTCAGTATAGAGATAGGCAAACAGATATATGCTTACCCAGCACGTTTTTGTAGACTTATATCGGGGAGAATGTCTGTGTGCGCCATAGAGGCAGGATAATTGTATACATAAAATATATTGTCCCGACGACGACGCCGTTGTCTGGGCTTCATTTATTTTTCCTTTTCATTTTTATTTTCGGTTGGGTGTGGGTCTGTGTCTGTGTTGACGTTATATCGCCATCCACTAGCAAACATCAGCATCAACTCCTCCCTCCACCGCCGCACGAGACCATTTGCCACAGACGAACATAAATTTCGAAAGTTTATGGCAGGCAAAGGGAATAAGGACCAGCGTAGCAGAAAAGCGTCCTTTCACCACCCACCGCTCAATACAGCCGTAATGGCAAATGTCTGCGATAAGAGTTTGAGTGGATCCTGTTTTCGTAATGAACCTTTCGCACAAATCACACACAAAAGCACAAAAAGCGGGTGGCTTCACCGACCGGTGGGGCGTAATGTAATCGAAAGGACTATAGTCCCCGTCCCCGCTCTGTATTACACCAGTTGTCGAGTTGAAAGATAGCAACACAAACTAAACGAAAAACCTTGTTTTCCTTCTGTTCCAACCCTTCGCTCATATCCCTCCTCTTCCTCCTCCTCCACAGCGACCAACGCAAACCCCAAAAATCAGAAGCAACTCTGTAGAGTGAGAGGCATAGATAGATTGGATTTTTTTTTTTTTTTTTTTTTTTAAGGGAATGGTTTTTGGCAGCAACGATTATGACGACACACACCGAGAGGGAAAAAACTACCCTCCTCGCCCTTCTATCTGGCGCTGGGTACTCAATTCCGCACAAAGTAAAATGCCTCAGACACGAGTGGAGCTGGAGCTGGAGCATGGAAGGATCATCAGCACAAATCGGGAACAAGAACAAGACCAAGGAGAAGAAGAAGAAGATGGCTTAAACGTGCCAGACTACTATAATATGTTGAGGGTTGCCTTCTTTTCTGGTTTTCGACTTTTTGCTCGTTGTCGTCCTTTCTCTGGGGGGAATTTTGTATGTATTTTACGAGCGTATATACAAGCCCACTCTGTAAATTGACTGCATGGTTTGGGAGCTTCAATCGAAGACACGTGGAACCAAAAGTTAAGTCTATACCTACAAGAATGTGCGTATATACAGCTCACAGGAGCCATCATCGTCATCGTTGCCGTGGTAAACTTTCTCCCACCGACAACAACTCGTGAATATTTCTTCGAATGAATTTAAGGACTTGTGCGGTTTGCAGATATGAGCGCGTGTATGTGTGTGCGGTAGTTTTACTGGCTTCCGAATTGATGCGGCCGCACTGCGCTGGCTTGGGTGATTTCGTTTTGGGAATATTATTCAAATTTCAGTGATTAAGATGGTTTGGTGAGCATTTCAAATTATTGCCGGCAAGACATTCTTCCTCTCTGTCTGCCCTGCCAAAGTTCTGGAATGGATATAGAGGAAATATTTAAATTTTAATACGGATTTTCACAGATTTAAGGTATGCAGGAACTGTAATCCCAGAATGATGGTGAGATTTGATTTGAGGGCTGGATCTGAGGGAGGACGATTCAGACAGTGCGTAATGAATTCAAGTGGCAAAGGGACTACGTAATAACGGGAACAGATGGTGGCAGACATTTTCGGAAAAGGAAATAGAAACTTCTTCCTTAGTCGGCAAATTGATTCGGAAGAGGTGGCTCTGCCGGAGTCCAACTTATCTTGACAGCCATTATTGCAAGTTTCTTTGAGCGCTGTGATGTGGGCGCAGGTGGAGCCCACAGCTACTGACAATAATTCTTAATTGGTCTTACGGCGACAGGGTGGATAGACAAATGTTTGCTACCACCCCATTCTGCAGTCGAAAAACCAGTTAACAGATAGTTTACTGCTGGCTGGTGCCATTAGTTAACGAATTTATCTTACGATTTTTCTTCATTTGGTTGGGTCCTTTTGATGTTTTCTATGTCAGAGTATCGTGTGTCATGCTCCTGCCTAAAGATGGACAGGGGCACTTACTGCTTAATCGACTTTATGAAAGGAGCCTTTACGAAGCATAATCAGATCGAAAAGGGTTCACGTTGGATTTGTTTTTTGTTTTTTTGTTTTTCACCGTGGGGTATGCAAGGTTTTGGAATCCAAACAATATACGCTTTTAATCCCTTTAATGGAAATTCGTTGAACTTGAATAAAACATATCAATTTGAAGATTTCAAGTTAAAGCGATTTTTATAGCTGCTTAAATGCAAGTGGTGCGAACTTAGAGAGCCTGTTAGTTGTGATACCACTGACAGACCGGAGTTTGAGTCTGACCTGGAACCATCACGATTTCGACTGCAAGCTAGAAGGGACATAGGGCCGAGTCGCCGCATGAGAAGACTGATAGTGAGGCCTTGAGTAAATAAAGTGCACGACTGGGTCGAACAAAACTTTCTCGTAGATCAAAAGTTTGAATAGCTGTTTTCTTTAAGAATCTTAGAATGCTAGATAAAAGAAACCGTTCATGAAATATAGAAAACGGAATAGTGCTAAATAAATTCACTTTTGGGTTATTCATCTGATATGGCAATAGCAGTATATATATGTATACATCAAATAACAATGTGAGATTTTATAAGTTGAAGCCCTGGTAACAGGCATTTGTCTCGATTAGAGACGTTTTGTCTTTTAATTAGGGACTTTTAAGCGCCTAAAGTACTATTTTGTAACAAGATATTTGGGTTAAGAGATATAAGCATATACTAAAAGTTTCAGGGGTTCAATTACCGCATCCGTGATCGAGTAATACGTGACTGAATTTGTTATTGTTTTGCTTGTAAAACCCACAAAATTCTATGACGTATGGTTCGCTTACGGATGCGGTGGTGCGGCCCCTGTTTTCGGATCTGTTAGGGCATGTGTTTATTTTTGACTAGAATAGATTAGCAACGCTGGTTTAAGGAAGGTGTCAATGATCACATAATGTAAGAATTCAGAGATTTGTTTTTGAATTTGCATTAACAGTTATTTATTAATGCCTAATGGACGCAAATGAAGTGAAATTTTCTGGTTGTGTAAACTCCAAGTGGTTGGCATTATTTTTAGATGCATATTCAATATCGTTGGAAAAAAAAAGAAGAAGAAATGGGTTATGTGTATTTGCTAGAAGTAAGTTCTGCGTTGCTGTTATTGCATTTTTTAAGGCCGTTGCAATTTTAATTTTAAAGTGCGATATTGAGTTTTAATACAATATATATTTTTTTTTTATAATTTTACTCGCACACAGATCGGCTTTTTGGTAGTCATTTTTGAGAAAAAAATTAAAAACCCGATTAATTAGATTTTTTTAGAAAAACTAAGTACGGGATCTTTTTTAGAATATTGATATTATCTTTAATATGTATTTTTATCAAAATCGGTTGAGCGGTTTTTGTAAAATTACGCAGACAAAACCGTACCAAATTTTGCAATGTTTAGTTTGAAAAATAAATTAATAATAAATAACAAATAACTAATTTGCTGCAAACCGAGTAAAAGTTAGTGTTCTGAATGCAAGTAGTACCTACTGTTTTTTTTTTTAATTGCTATCCCAATCGAAAATGATGTTTTCGAAATATGAGCAGTTTTTAAAATTAGCGTTTTTATTGATTCGAATTGAAAATTAAATAAATAACAAATAAATTTCGAATACATCTATTTTACTTTACGTATGCATTTTGGTCAAAATCGTTCATTAAAACCGCTGTTTTCCGGTAAACTAAAGAAATATGAAATATGGGAAGTACCATTAATATTAAGGTTACCTTGAAAAAAGAAAGAAACAAAAAAAAAACTTCCCCGAACTGTAGGCCCCCAAGCTCCGAATCCGAAGTTCGAATGAAATCCGGATAGACGTTTAGGCAGTAGACCTCGGCACAGATGGACAGAATTTTGCGACGTACTTTTTTGAGTTCCTTTTTCATCGTAATGTCAGAATTGATTAACATCTCGAGTTCGAAATTTTGTACGAATACAATATCTTTCTCTTACTACGTAATTGAGAAAGTTAAAAAAAAATTCTACGTTAACAATGGCGACCAAAAAGGGTTACAAATATTAACAGACCAAACAGCTAAGATATTCGCGTTCAGACTATTCTAGGACTCCCAGAATTAGCATGTACATAGAACTGGGTGATTTAAAAAAAGGTAAGTAGCTCTGATTGTCGAACCGCCCAGAAAAAATTAAACAAGATATATCGATTAGTATGCGTTGGTGTAACGGGGGCAATGAAAACTTGTCCAACTGCAGTCATAGGGGCATTGCTCAGTCTTCTGCGTTTACATATTTCTGTAAAGAAGGAAGCGAGTCTCAGTGCCCTCAGGCTCCTTGATATATCAAATCTTAAAGCAGGAAATCTTACAGGACACCACCGCCACCGGTGCTTGGGTCTATGGGCCTAGGTTCCAAAGAGCCGTAGCACTAGGAAAATCACCAGACATCTTTCAAGCGGAGGTACACGCCATAGAGATATGTGTCCGGAAATGCATCCGTATCTACATCCTCTCAGACAGCTCTTAAGGCCCTAAGATCGTTTTCGATCAGATCAAAGCTAGTCTGGGAATGTTTCAATCTCCTCGAAGAACTGGCGAAGGACAACACAGTCACTGTTGCTTGGATACCAAGCCATGAGGGATTTGAGGGCAACGAACGAGCAGATTGTCTGGCGAGAAGAGGCGCATCACGCCTGCTCACCGGTCCTGAGCCCTACTTCGGGTTACCTTTGAGTTACACACACTCAAAATTCAGGAAATGGGAAGATGATCACCTTGCCGAATACTGGACGGAATCAAAGGGACAGAGGCAGGCAAAAAGATTCATAAGCCCAGCTCGTAGTAAAGCTAAAAATTTACTTGAGCTAAGCAAAGAAGATCTAAGGATCCTAACGGGGTATCTTACTGGTCACTGGCCACTAAGATATCATCTCAAAAAAATTGGACTTTCCGACGATGACTCCTGTCGACTCTGCGGAGAAGAGGAGGAGAAAACGGAACACATACTCTGCGAATGTCCTGCTGTGGCAAGGGGCAGAGCGATCCATATGCAAAGGGCGATTTTAAGTCCTGCAGACATTGGAAACATGGAACCAAGAAGGGTGCTGAGGTTTATAAAGAGCCCCAACAGCTCCCTGGGTTAATCAAATAAAATAAATAGCTGGGGCCTCATATTTAAATGGGACGCTAAGACAAGCTTCCCTCAGCCCATCATCTGTGTATATGTTTCATGTTTTGAGGCGAATGCTAGGGAGTTATCATACAATTAAAATTAAGAGGCTCAAGGGAAGTTATAGGCTCTGGTTCCTATAAGGGTATGAACCTGCAAATCGTTCAAATGCAAAGGAATCAAATTTGTATCCACATTCTCGCAGGAGTGGGTGTGTCCTTTATAGGATAGAGAATAGAGACGTCATAGTTATGTGAGATGAGTTCCGATAGAAGCCCGAAATAAACTTTTAAACTCTTGGTGCACAGATGTTGTTGACACAAAATGCTATTGCAATGCTGGCACGACCTCACCCAAGAGTAAATATTATTCACAATGAGTCTACATTTTTGTAATAATTTCCCATGAACAGCATTTAATTTAATTTGTAGCCTATTCGTTGAAGGTGGCGACTTTTTCACTTTAAAATAGACTAGAGGCCGCCCAGTGGTAGAAGGTCTACCATTATATTGACCTGGCTCATGAGCAACATTATTGGAAAACAAAGTACAGACAGCATTGCGTCTCTGAGCAATCTTGCGAATTAAAAAAAAGTTAATCGAATATGTTGTGTGAAAGTGGTTCTTAACAATTCCCCTTCGCATTTTATATATAAGAAGATTTGTCACTCTTTTTTAAAGCGAAAGGGACATACTTTGTCAACCAATGACAAAATTCTGAAATTTCTAATGCATTTTCTGTTTATTTTTCTGTAGTGCCCAAAAGAGGTTATGACTTTGTTATTCTCTTACAATGAACTATCACTAAACACAAGTTTAGCCACAGAAAACCGAAAACTGATGCACACTGATTTGAAATGACTTAAATTGAAAAAGACAATGACAACCAGAACGGAAAGGAATAATAATATTTTTTGGCAACAGCCACAGCTTCTCATGAAACTCGTTCAAAACAATATCACGTTTTGTGCCTTAAATTACATTCCTCCCGTTGACACTTCTCAGCAATGCATTGTTAGATTCTTCTGTAAAAGAAAAATACATTTCCCATGCAAATGGCGAAAAGAAAAAAAAAAAAAAACTCCTGACCGGAAAATTGAAAACGTTCCAAGTACTTTCAGTTTTATCCTACTTTCGATTTGTGTCTACACAGTATACACAAGGGAAATGAACAAAACGGACGAAAAAATTACCCAATTCCAGTACAACTTATATGTGATTGTGTATCGTTCTTCAATTTGTTTTGCTCTTGTGTGTGCCAAGAGAGATCTCTTACATCCGTCCGCAGGAGTGGAAAATTTATTTGCTAAGGACTCTAACAAAGACAATAGAAAAAAAAGAAAAAAGAAATAGACAACGATACCCAGCGGTTGAACCAAGTCGCCCAAGTTGCCCAACTCCCATCAACCCCACCGCTCACCGACTGTAGATGCGATGATCATTGTTTTATTTAATTTGTTGCACCAGTGGTGGAGAAATTGTAGTTGCAGGACAACCCGTCCTAAATTTGATATCCCTTATCCTCTGTGCGAAGGTACTTCTACCAGCAAGGAGTCCATTTTTTATTACCTCCCCAGAAGTGAGGGTTGATTTGCAACCTCTCCCATAGACATGGAAACGAGGCCATGCGAGGACGACGACGACGACGAAGACGACGACGACAAAAGAAAGAAAAACAAAATTAACCGAGATTTTCCAACGGCGACAACAGCGGCTATTTACGACAACAACAACGACGGCGACAAACAACAGAATCGCATGTGGAAAACGTTTTTCCCTGGGCTGGGTTGGGATGGATATGTACAGAAAGTTACGATTTGTGGTTAATGTCTGTGAAATAATTGGCGGTAGACAATGGGCGGCGGCAGCGACACCGACGACGCCGAAGTTTATCGCATGGATTAGCGACAAAGTGAATTGTAAATTCGATTGACAGGAGCGCCATATGTAAGTGACAGTTTGTTGTTTTTCGAAAGAAAGTCGACAGTGACTCGTCGTGGGTGCGTTGAATTTTGAGTTGGATTTCGTGTTTCACAATAAAAGCAGCCCGCAACTGTAGGTCTCACGATGGGAAATTGATTTCGCATTAGAAATGGTAATGCCGAAGGTATATTGGTGTCAATTTTGAGTAGGAAAATGTTTTATGACTGATGTCTGAGGGGTTTATTTTCAAATTATAATTAATGGGCATATGGTAGTTTAAAAAATACCCTCATCTGACCTGAGTGCATGAGACTACTCCGGAATTCTTAATCAAATAATTTTTGGGTTGAGCTACAACTTATCAATAAAAAAAACTGATAGAAGCAAACAGACAATAAGCTTGCTAAAGCTGTAGCAAACTGTAGCTAATATTCTTCGTATCCAACTTCATTTTAATCCCAAGAGCTTGGAAAGGCTAAAGGAGTTTTAGAGGTGCTTAGTTATTTTGCGTACACATACCCTTTCAAACTTATATCAGGAGGCGATCATACTTCTAATTGCGGTGTACGTCTGTGACGAAATCGGTATATCCTTGAATACAGAAAATACTCATTTCCCATAAATGTTTAAAATTAGAAGGTGTAACGAGACGTTTTAAGACGTCTATACCTCTATTTTAAAAAGGTCAATGTTTCTGTCGACTTTGCTTAGTAATGCGTAATAGTTGGAGCAGAATTATGACAATTTAGGCGTCAAAAGTGTCATGCATTGACACTGTGCGTATTTAAAGGGTGAAGAAACTCTTCGATTCCGATTATCGAATGTTTTCAGATTTTTTTAGCAGTACATTTCCAAGTTACCAAGTTTCATCAATTCGACATTGGACATTGCCTTATAGTGATTGAGTTGCTTCTACAAATCTACGACAATCTCAAAGCTCAGATTTTGCTTTACCTTATAAAGGGTCTTTCATTAAGGACTTGGCAAACATTTTTTTATTACTTACTATACAAAATATGTGTGAATAGAATTCGACTTTGTGCAAATGTCCACCACGGGAACGTATGCAGCGGTCGATATGTTGAAAACAATTTTCGGTGGCTCTGGCCTTCTCTTACGTCGCCGGCTTGTGTGCATAGACATGACCAGTGAAATAAATAGTTGGGGCAACAGGTCCGGAGGCACCCTAAGGCCTAGCTTCTCACAAACATTCGTTTTGTGTGAGTTTTTCATTTTTGGAACGAATGGAAGGGATCCACATTTTTATGCCGACTCCAAATTTCTAATTGAGAAGCCCTTTCAAGACAGTCATACTCTCGGATATTGTCAGATGTTCGCGAGAGCACCATAAAAAGTCTATAGAGGCGTTAAATCACACGATCTCAGCGGCCAACCGACGGGTCCATTTCTCGAGATAACACACTCACCGCACTGAGACTTCAATACCTCGATTGTTGCACCCGCTGTGTGGCTTGTGGCACCGTCTTGTTGGAACCACATATAACTGATGTCAAATTCATGCAATTGTGCTCAAAGAAATAACCCTCCAACATATCTCTGTAGCGAATACAATTTACCATAATGTGACGGTCTTTTTCATTGACGAAAGAAAACGGTCCAAGGACGCCACCGTATTTTGCTTATTGACGAAGCCGTTTAACCAAAAATGCGCTTCATCGCTGAAGATGATTTTGCGAGCGAATGACTCAATTTTGTTCACTAGACTATAAAATGCATGTCTTCTGACGAGAATTACGGTCGAAAATTCGCGTTAACGCTCTTAAAGTTGCGACCCCCGACTCGGAACTTCGGTAGTACCTAAATTTTAATTATTTGTAAACGTTGTTCCTTCGTGTGCTACACCATGCTAAAATTATTGAATATTTTGACATTGACAGTTCGGTAATCGGTTTAAGGGTGCGTTCACACTGATAGTTTGAAGTTGTCAAGTCGCTAATTGCAAGACCATATCGTTGCGTATATACCTTCCATTACGCACAGCCTTGAAGCTTCTACTGGCAGGCTATTTAATTCCGTATAAAATTATTGGTGAATGGTCTTAAATGAATGCATTCACTGAGAGTCATTAGGTAAAGTGCAGAGAACAGCATCAGATCTATTTAATCAGCATGAAGCTACTGCTAAAATCCAATTCCATTTTGACAACTATGCATATCCAAGTTAAAACTTTACTTTTGGGTTTAAAAAAAAATAATAATAATAAGAGCTAGGTATATCGTGGAGACTCCAATGAATTCACTTATCCAATTAATACACGTCCACCCCATCCGACCACAGCCTAAATTTGTGAATCGTGTAATTACTACAACTCACGGCCCTTCAAGGACGACCCAAATCATCCAATCATTTCTAGAAAATGTGCCAGATAGGGCGCGATTAAAATGTCATCAGTCACCTTCAAAAGGAAACACAATTTGCACCACTCCCTATACCTACACCAATCTAACAATTATCTCCTTAATCTTAATGTCTGCGAAACGTGTCATCAACTGCTTGGGCTCCTCAATGTGGGGTTCCTCGCAATCCATTAGTCACCTCATTTGTATCGACATTTCCCACACAATACGAAGACGGAAGACAGAAACCTTCGTGCAACTACCAACTACACTCGTTGGTCAAATCGGTGCAATTAAAATTCCCTGCATCGAAATGAAGCAATTAAGTGAATAAATGCACTCGAGAGGGGTAAAAAAACACAAAACAACAGAATCCATTACGGATTGCACTATAGGTGTAGGTACTCATGGCTCGGTGTACACCACAGCGCCATCATCATCATCTTCATCCAGAATGCTGAGGAGTACCGCGAGCAATTAAATCCTTATTGCGGTGATAATTTGTTACACCCGTCCTGTGTGCTACTTGTACAAATGAGAACAAATTACTCACTCATTTGTGCATTAGCAAATTACAAATGCATTAGCCGATACAACACGGCAAACTAGAAGGTGACGACAACAACATTTGAACAGGATCCTTACCTGAAATGAAACAAAAAACGAAAAACTCTTACTATTCCAGCCATTTAAGCACTTTCCACAGTAATAACATAGAGCATAGAGTCAAAATGTGAACCCTTTTCGACACGTGTACGCGCAGCGCCATTCCACCCCCGAGCGCAAAACAACGCATAAGCCAAATCTAACAACACGTCAACGCAGAATCAAAGTAACAGTGCTAAAGGCAGGCCAACAGCACGGCACACAAAAGCCAGGCGAAATGAGGCATAGGAGTGTGATGGGGGCAGGGGGACGTCTAATACAGTGATAAGGCTCTCAAAACAACTTAAATCCCCCCGGGGGTGACCCAAACACTGCAGAGGACGAAACAACTGCAGAGGGGATTATAATTCTGCGATAATGGGCTTTGTGAGCAGACTACACGAGGAAAGGTTTTCCATTCTCATGACTACCCCATCGATATAGAGCTGTGAGCAATCCCACAGCCCAGCAACCCACACCCACAGCCACATCATTATTCTTGGGAAACATGTCCCAAATTAACACTGTAAGAAGGTTTCAGGTCGTTTGAGCAACGTGTCTGACATTTAGACGACCCCCACAATCCCTCACAAAGAAGCGTATACTGTATAGGTACAGTATAGGTATACAACGACAAACGCAAAGCGATATCGATCGGTCTGTCTGTCTATCCGTTCAACTGACTCACTGAATTGCCAGAGAACGAAGGACCTGCTTGGGTTGGGTTCAAAATGTTTGTATGCTCTCTCCGACTGCTGACAGAGAGACGACCTCAATTTTTTTTTTTTTTTTTTATATCTGACATTTAAGGGTGAATCGAGTGTCTAGAACAGAAATCAATGGTTGTGTGCGTCGTTTGTGTATAGAAGGAAGAATGTTGCCAAAGTGAACTTACTAAAAATGCTGCAACAGTGGAGACAGTTGGAGAGGAAGCATAAACTTTGATGGTGCGACCTTCAGCCAAATCCAAACAAGTATCAGATATTTTCCCAACTGTGGTTAGATGAGGTCTCTTTCTTCCTGTAATTTAAGGGACAGTCAGTCAGATCGGTCGTCTTCTATTTTAGATTGTAGTAGAGTCACTAAAGGCTTGTAAAAACGCGAAGATCATCGTTTGAAAAATGTTAAATGAGTTTTCCTTCCGCCTTTTTAGGACTTATACCAAGTGCAGATTAAACAAATATTTGAAACTTCCCTGTCATGCATTGACCAGGAGCCGAACGTAGGCATTTCGATGTAATTTTGTAAGCTGGCGGGAGCATGGTAAACCAGTGGTCCTCCCTGAGTAAGAAGATCGCATTCACTTCGAGAAGCCCAACAAATTGGACTTGGTTCTGGCAATATGGAAATGATCCGAAAAGGGAGAGCACTTCTAAGAAAGCATTTTTAGCTTCCAACGGCTTTTTACATTCACCCGACTTAACAGCCTCAGGTTTGCTTCTAAATTTTTGCTACCCGCTTTAATTTCGGAGAAGTTTTACCTTCAAAAATGGACTTTCGTAATTTAGCTGAGGTTGGACAAAATCTACGTTTGTTTCCAATTAGCTTCGGGCTCATTGTCAGGCCAAATAACGCTTGTTAAGGACGGGGTGAATTTTAAAGCCGTTTTTTTTTACTTAAGAAGTGCCCTTTCAGAACCGCTGACTTAAACTTGTCTGCTCAGATCTGAATACCTAGAGTAAAACAGTCGCCAGAACAAGTAAACTTTGGAACCCGCCTCCTCGGGAACTAAGTGTAAGGCTAAATACCTACCCGCAAGCCTCATACATTGGCCATTCCCGAGAGAAGTTTTTGTAGCAAAAAAAAAAAAAAAAGTCTGGACTTCATTTTTCCAAAGCAGTATTTCGAAACCAGTGATCAAAAATGGATGACCCGCTCACTGCTTCTGCAGCGCCATGTCTCAATTCAAAATACCTTAAGCAGGCTCCTACGTACAAAAGCTCTGAGCTACAACTTTCAAAGTCTGTGTATTTTTACCCAAAGCAGCTCAAACACTCTAAAAGGCTGCTTTGTATAAGCCTTTTTCCACCCAATCCTCACCAGTTGCTGTTCAATTTTCGTAACTTTAGGTAAGGGGACTTGATCCCTAACCATACACCACTCTCCATTGCCAACAATAATCAGGAAAGAAAGAACGTTCAAGTTAGCACATTAATACAAAACCGAAGTTAGCCTTGGCTACGATATTTCATCCCAGAACCAATGCCTCTCCACTTAGAGCAGAAAGCGTTCGTTTTTCAATTCAAAAAAGTTTGCACATTAAATTTATTCAGCTCCTCGTACTCTCTGGCAACTCTGCACCTGCTCCATATTTCTTCCCACATCGCTATACATTCTGCAAAACTCTCAAGGGTATAAATAATTTCACAAAAAAGGAGCCGAAAATAACAAAAACCCATGCAGGACTGAAAATGGGTCGGATGACTACACGCTTCATATACACTTTATGTTGCCGCCATACCTCCATGTTGGGCAATCTCCCAAACATACTTGTAACAGCCACTACCATCCAGCAGCGCCAGTTGAACCATGTACTGCAGTAGCACATCGGATTTTCCCATAGGGTCTTATATACTAAGTTAACGGGCGAAAGATATACCAATCCCCCCATTCTCTCACTTTTACATAACAAGCCTGCACAGCTTTAATAAGTTTTTGTCGTCGTCGTCGTCGTGTGGTGTTCGAAATTCCACCCTTCAGGCGCGCCATGTACCACCGGCAATATACGGAACCCAACTGAACGGCGGATACATACAAAACTGTCAGCCGCCGAATGCCACCCCGAACACTCAAACCTACATCAACATTGTTTCCGATGATGCGGGGCACGGAATTACTGCGAATTTCTCTTCGCATTCACCCAGACCCAACTAACCAACCACCCACTGACGACGACGCCCGAGGGTGGCGGTTTGGGGCGGCTTTTGTTATTGTCATTGATCGATGGCGGTCACGCAAACTGCTGACTCGCTATCCGTTTACGAGTATATGCGGGGATACATATTACATTAGAGCGTCTGCGGACTACTTCACATAGATACACATCACTATAGCACCCTCCGGGCGCTATCTGTGTGTGCCTGTGTGTGTTTGTATACACGTTGACTGGATACTGGAATGGGGTATGGGAAATGGAAACCATGTCGGGGACTGATATAATGGAATTTGTGTTCCGTCATTTGTCGGGCGGATGGCTGATGGCGAGGGGTATGGTTCGCGGGTGGTAGACTGTCCGACGGACACCTTTTCGGTATATAGGTTGCCGTTTTCGAGGCGAACTTTAATTTGATTGTCTGCAATTTTAACGAGAAAGAGAGATACACAAACCCAGTGCCAGAGAGGGAGCATACATATGAGCCAGAACGGGAGCCACCAAGAGCGACGGCTAAGCTTTAGGAGTGGCAGTAGGTCGTGCCGCATACAGCACAGACCCGATTGATTTTCAACGGAATTTCGCATCAACCATGTATAGTCGGCAGTTGTTTGTATACATTTGCATGCATCTATAAAATTGTTCTAATTGAAGTGTAAAGTTTGTCAAATTATTATTCATTAAATATTTAGAAATGTTGACATATAGGTGGAACAAGTTGGTCTTGCTCTTGATCGTCCTCTGGGCATTCGTTGCGTTTGCCTATTTAAGAAATTGGTTGCTTAAAAAGGTATATTTTGCAGAATAGTAAATATTTAACTGTTGTTAAAATATTCACGAAATGACTTTTGTATGATGGCTTACAGGGTGGCCTTACTTTGTGTAGCTACATGTTGCCAAGGGAGATCGTTTGCGATGAAAGTCGGGTTTTTGCTTCTTCTTTTTTGGCATGAAGTGGTTCCTGTTTGAGGGGCGGATACGTGCTTTTAGTATTTTTTTTTCAAATGCCTGATATTATAGAGTAAGTCAAAGACTTTGTTTGTAAATTGTTGCAGAAAAGTTGAGAACATATAGGATGGCGAAGAGTGTGCCTAGTAGGCCTATAGCCGGTGGGGTGTTTGTGTCAAAGTTTTACAGATTTTTTGGAACTCCGAGGCCAATTTAACAGAATAAGATTCTTTTAACAAAAGCAGCTATCGCATGTGCATAGAAAATATCAGCTCTTTCTAGGAGGTGCGATGTATATATCAAAAAAAAAAATACCGGGCACCTCTTACTCATAATGAACGCAGACAAAATCGAAAGAACACTTATAAACGATAAAAAATATATACTGCAATACGTAAGCGCACACTCATTGTGCGGAACCCTTTGTATTTTAAAAATATGTGTGCGAAAACAAAATGTATGTCGACAAATTAAAGCAGCTTGCAAAAATTAAATGCTTTTACATCTTATCTACAAGGAAGTTGCCTAGCAAAAAAAATAATTGAAAGATGTGAATGTTATAAACCATCGGGGAAATATTGAACTAGCGTAAGCTGGACTTCATTTAACTGCACATCTAGTTAACGCAGACATTTTGAAATCGATTGTGAGCATATTAAATGGAATATCGTATACGCACACCTAGCGTGCGCAATAACACAGATGCAAGACTTTAGCAGATTTGACCACACAACTCGGTTAAGATGTAGTTAATTGTATAAATCGATAATGTATAATTTTTAAACTAAAAATCGAAACGCACACCTAGTGTGCGCTTGGCCTTGAAGAACATGTTGGATTGAAAAAAATGGTAGAATATGAAAAAATCATAGAATTTGATCTCCATTATTTTGAGTTGTGTGGAGTTTAGTAAGAAGTACATACTGTTAAAAAACAAGAAATATCTAAACGCACACAGCTACTCCTAAAAGCAGCTTAAGTGTGCGGATCAGAAAATGCGGACTCCTGAGCATTGACTCGGCTGGAAAAAGTACAAGTCGAGTTCCCCAATTGACGCATTCAAATTTTACACATGTGCGCTAAGCAAAAACGCCCGAATTTCCTCCCCATTTACATTGATTGTGCGCATATAAACTTTTGTTTTTGCGTCATTTTTTAGCAATATCCCTATTTCATGACTTACACCGAAAGTCGTTAACCACCGAATTTAGCGTGCGTCAGTAACCTTCGCCCTCAGTCGAATAAAATCGTTTAATTTTCAACAAAACCCTACAAGACCGCACCCACTTTTTGTTTTCGACAACGCCACATGCAATTTGCTAATTTTGTTATAACAACACAAAATTTATGCCATAGTTAGCACGTTCATCGCAGTCGGCGTCGTTCGTCTGGAACACCTCAAACTAATTCTATTCAAACACACGTACATGTGTGTGTGTGTCGTTTCAAGAATTGCATGCGCTCAGTCTAAACAACAACAATATATGGGCCGCCGTCGTCACTGCCGCACAGACGTCGATGAAGTTGTAGTGGTGTAGACAACCTACGAGCTCGACGGAATGAATTTGTTGACGTAATCAATTATGCCAAGTCCAGTCGGTTGAGACTAAGCTTCCATCCACCCCAAAACACTGGCACCTAGAGTGCAGTGGCGGCAAACTATCGAATGCAGCAAGCAAATTTATTCCCACAATCCGTCTACATCCACACCCGCCCAGTGGCATTTTTTACCACAGTAAATCATCGTTCAACGCCACATACCTACCATTGAGCGTTCGGGTGCCAAATATAGATTGCATGTCGAGGACATCGATTTGCCGAGAGTAGATCCCAGCGGTAGCTGTGGATGGTAGCACCACCGCGCGCCGCCGCCGGCAATAAACTCTCCTACAGTTCGCATTTATCACAGGGGTGGATTAACTCCCACCCACTTCAAGTTGACCTGATTTTTTGAAGGTCGTTCATCGAAAACTATCCTCTCTCGCTTGCTCGGCTTGTGCTGTGTTGTGATGGTAATGGTTGTGCTCCACTTGCGCACACACAACACAACCCCGGGGGGTTGAAGTTGATCATTTCAACTCAATTCCGCATATTGCCTCATGTTAGTATGTAGCTAGCTATGTTCATTTTTTCACCCCGCATATAGATTGGGTATATATATCGTACGTGTCTAGTAATAATGGCTTCTAACTGAAGCCGTCGGGGTATTGTGTTTCAACCGTAGTCTAGAACGGATAGCTGCCGCACACATTCACAGCCAACGACAGCGACGACAGCAATACGAGGCTTCATCACTTTGTAGAACGTGCGGCGCGGGTAGAGATGATGTAGCATAAGTCGAATTCTATGGTATCTTCGACAATCCTGAGAGCAGAGGCAAAGCAATTCCTCCCCTCCTCCCCGTCAACGTCAACATGCTCTAATGGATACCCGCACCGCGCACCGCCCTGGAACAAAAGGAGACGACGACGAGAAGGAGAAGGAAACATGACCCAGCTGTGCTAGAAAAGAATGTATCTTTATATCCACACACATTCGGTTATATACGTGAGTGGAATTTTATTCCAAACAATGTGAAATGTCAAATGATGAGTTGCTAGGTTGGGTAATGTACCATGTGCGCTTGGCGAATGGGCAATAGGGTGGGTAACAGGGTTGCCATGGAGAGAATGCTTTTACGCTCTTCCTCATTGGCATCACTGAAAAGCGAAATGGTTATAGCGACCACCGCCTTGCACAAAAGTAAGGGTGGATACGGATAAAGAGGTGGAGGGTGGTGGGGGGGTGCTCTTTTTTTACGAAACCAAGTAGAATGGGCTTGGAAATTATGTGCAAAAGAAAGACATTTCATTGAAACGTCGTCGTCTGTCTGGTAGAAGCTTTCAACATCAATTCAATGGCCATACAGCATACACTCAGCTGCTCACAGTAAATGTCTGTCTATGGAGAGAAGACGCCGCCTGCTTTGATGTGGGTATGTGTAAGTGCTTAGTGACGTCCTTAGATATACCGAAGAAAGGAATTATTGGAGCGTGTGTAGGTCGAGGGGACATTTTTTTTTTTTTTTTTTTTTTTTTTTCAATCAGTTTGCCTTTATTCTCGTTCCCTATATTCGTCACCATAGCGATCACTTTGTCTGGGAATAAAAAATGTGAGAGATGGTTTGGCATCGGCAATTGGTGTGGCACCACCCCCACGACGCGCTCTCGAAATTCATTACTCATTTGTCAGGATATCCGTCCGACAGTAATTTATAAGCTAAGAAGTCTCTCTGGAAAGAGGATTAAAATTAATAAATCTCTGTGAGAGATCATTTGTTATAAAGGAACCGCTCCCAAGTTGCAAATGCAAGTCGAATACAGCCGGGTGGGGGGGATATCACTTCTTGTTTGTTTTATTAGTGCACATTAAAATGGCGATTTGTTAGAGAATCATGCCAGGGAATGATGAATGCATGTGAGGAAGTTGCCAAGTGAACCGCAGTTTAGGTTGAAATTTGAGAACGATGCCGACATTCTTCACCCTTAAAGAGGGTCGATTTTCAAAGAGGCACTCCACAGACCTGGCGTCATCGAAAGCTGTGTCAACTGGTTCTCCACTTCTAGTTAGTCTAGTTAGTTTTGGTAATCGGAGTATCAGGTTATGAGGAGCGATATTGCCATTGCTGCTGCATATCGAAAATGGCTTTGACTGGATTTTGTTGATACTACAAGGCTCACACCTTCCTCGTGCTTCAACAAACTTTGGTGGCACGTCCTCCGAAACAGATTGCCCTTTTGCCACTTCGTTTTTTTCTTCTTTTTTTTTTTTGGTGCACTGTGGAGAATCGGCATTGTGATTTTCTTTTTCGACCACGTCTGTGAACAGGTAAATCCTTTTGTGACATAAGTCAATGGGTTACACAGTACATACCCTTTGTACTCCAGAAGGGAAAATTTTTCATTCATTTGGCAGTAAGCGATGGACGAGTTTTTAAGGCATGCTGTTGCCTTCCATTTATAAAAGTTGATCCCATCTTTTGAAGATCGATAGTCGTAGTCGTCTCTTTTTTTTTCCTGTCTTTCAAATTTGTCGGGTTCCCTTTTCTACAGGGTGTCCGCCGGGAAGGTATACTACTTTGTTTTGCCGCCATTTTGGTAAACATTAGTCTTGACAGTTCATATTTGGCAGTCGTGCAGTAGACACGTGGCAAATTTATTATGGAAAAATATTCGATAAACCAACGTATTTTAATCGTTAAAACATTTTATCAAAATCAATCATCGATTACTGTGACGATGAGAAAGTTACGTGAAATTTTTGGGAGAAACATTTCATTTGAATGGATATGTGAATAAACAGAATGGGTTCTGGGCAATGGAAAACCCTCAAATTATTCATCAGTCACCTTTGCATCCATTAAAAGTTACAGTGTGGTGTGCAATTTGGTCAGGAGGAATCATTGGACATTACTTCTTTGAAAATGAAAACGGCGTAACGGTAACTGTGAATGGGAAGCGATTTTGTGATATGATTGAAAACTTTTTAACGCCACAACTTCAGGCTTTGGGCTTGATTAACATGTGGTATCAACAAGACGATACCACATCATATACAGCCAGGATTATAATGGAATTACTGCGAGACCTCTTTCCACAACAAGTTATTTCAAGAAATGGTGATGTTGATTGGCCTCCACGGTCGCCTGATTTGACTGCTCCGGACTTATTTTTGTGGGGATAACTGAAAAGCAAGGTTTATGCAAACAAACCAGAAACACTTGAGCAACTCAAACAAAATATTCGTGATGAAATTAATGAAATACCGCGCGAAATGTGTGAGAATGTAATGAAAAATGTGCTCAAAATGGATCTTTAGACCACCAAGGAGGTTTGATTTGCATTAAAGCATTCTTTGAAAGGGTCTTATTACGAAACAAATGCACAATCAATCAATCACGAAGTATTAGAAATCAGAGGAAAGTGTATTGTAAAAAGTACCAAAAATTGTGCCTGAACGAACGATAGGGCATTACTGATTTGCATATGAAATTTGACAGATCAGCGGATATTTAAAAAAAAAAAAACCTTTCGAAAGATTTCTGTTGGGCAAATTTATATATTCGTTTGTTTTCTTTTTTTTTTTTTCTCAGAATAAAATACTCGTTGTGAAATAAACCATTGACCTTGTTTTTTTAAGAAATAAAATTATGAAATTCAAATT
The DNA here is from genome assembly GCA_946477585.1 of Cheilosia urbana. NCBI lineage: Eukaryota > Metazoa > Arthropoda > Insecta > Diptera > Syrphidae > Cheilosia > Cheilosia urbana. The sequence continues at coordinate 162,451,462 of OX297854.1, forward strand.
CTACCATGACAACAAATGTAGTAAATTCTAAGAAAGTTGTCGCACTAGGAAATGTATATTGGCACGGTTTCACCAATGCTGTACATTTTTACCAAAGCTGGCAGCCAACTAATTGTCGACACATGATTGATTATTAATAAGGCCGATTGAGTTTGCATCGGAAGTAAAATATTGTGCTACTTACAAGTACCGTCGGACAACAAAGGGTGGGCATGTACCTTGTACCGCATGTAAAATAACGAGTAATACGGAGCCATGTTTAGGTCACTGCAAAACTGAATCATCTATATCTATATGAAAAATCCCACAAAGCCACGAAAAAAAAAACAAGCTGACAAGTATAGCTGACTTCTTCATGGTCGAATTTTGCATTCGGTCATGCTCCTCTCTTGTTGGCCATTTACAGCTTCTCGTCGGTAAGTTACTGCTTCGTCAAAAGAACTAGTACATGTGCCAAATTATCTCTTACACGAACAGAAACGATCAGGTTTCGGCGTATGTCTTCGTCTACCCGCATGTAACAATAGCAAATTGTCCGTGCGCCATCATTCATTTCCGCCAAACACATCAAGAGAAAAGTATGAGCTAACTCCGCCACCATTAAATGGGTATTTTTCAATTTATCTCCTACTGGGTGGAGAGCATCATCTTATCAACACCGTATCGAATCGCCGCATAGCGCAGAAAAATTCATCAGCACGATACCGAAAACTCATTAACCTCAGCCCGTCTATCCGTCGCGTCGCACCAGAACCTATATACACAGAGCTATGCCCAGACGTGCGCGCGACGCGCACCCAAATTAGCCCCCAGTAGACGCTAATGAATGCAATTTTCAACCTCATCGAATCGGTTGCCGGTTGTCGGTTGTCGGTAGCCGTTGCGACTTGTTGTCGATAAAATTCTTATCCATGTTAAGAAATTACATTAATAACGTCCACTCAACTACCGGCTGGGTTTGTTGCAGTGGAGTGGCTCCTCCACCCCCATTTCGAACACCGTCCCGATCACCAGTGTCTGTATCTAATGCCAATCTAGCGAAAAATCCAATTTCAATTCAAAAGGTGGAGTAGGAAGTGCAGATAATCCACCTTCAATCTTTTCATTAACATATCTGAATCTTGTTGCTGGGACCAACAATGTCCATGATGATGAACCAGCCATGATGCGGCGGCTGCTCCTGCTGTTGTTGCTGCTGCTGCTGCTGATGATGATGATGACGATGATGTCCATGGTGCCGGTGATGATGCTGATGCTGATCGCAGTAGGCGGAGTAAATGAGGCAAAAATAGTTGAGGCACAAGGAAAAATGTAATTTAGTACATGATCGACAGTCAAGTGCATTAGAGGAGGTTCTAGCGTACTTTAGATGGACAGCGCGACTCCATTGCACGGCGAACAACATCAACTTGATTACACGGAAGAAAATTGCAATTTTCTATTCCATCGCGCGCGCGTCACCATCATCATCACCACTGCCCGTCGTCCTCATCGTCGTCGTCGTCGAGGCGGCTAGACCATGATAATAGTCGACGAAGAGACGCCGTATACAATATCTTATTTATCTGACCGCAAGCTAACCAAATAACAAACAAAATGTGTCCAATGGTTCTGTTGTGGTGTGCTTCCACTCCTCGAAAATGAAACCTGAATTGATTTCGGTAATAAACTGTGATAAAAGCCTCCTGATAAACAGTGTCTGATATTTTCCGACCCTCCGGCCATACTTTGTTTCGAGAGAAAATCAATGGCAACATAATGACGACATTGACTCTGGAGTTAGACTTTGGCGCACACCAACTACGAGCTGCAGATATGCACCAGACCTGTAAAGTCACGGAAGTCTGAACTTGAGGCGGCAATGGAATCTCTATTGTACTCGCAGAGGCAGACAATCGGGTTTGGATGCAGTTTATGGTATAGATAATTTGTTGGCCAACCGACACGATGGCTTGGTTTCTTTGCAACATCATGCCCGAGTGGCGGCAAATGGTGTATAGTCGTACGGTAGATGGGTGTTAGTCAAAGTATTAAGCAAAGCATTGGAAGAGTCGAAGTTGTGCTTGAATTTGGAAGTTTTGGAAATTCTGTTCAAGTTGATACACCAATAGTTAAACCTGATAAAAAGCTGCAATGGTTCGCATGTTTTCTGCGTATTTTCTCACACATTTTGGAACTCACAACTGAACATTTCGGAATCAAAACAATCTTCGTAATAGATCGTTCTGGGTCCTTAAAAAAAAAAATCGTCAAATATTTGACACTGTCCAGTTGCAAACGGTGCCAAGCAGCTTAATCGTTATTTTTCCTGTCAAAATCTGATATAATTATGCTTTACAGAACATGACAGCATACAAAAAACATGACGTTTTGTCGTTTACTTACAAATTTGTATGAGCTTGCGCAAATTTGTACAGATTCTTACTCCCTTTTCCCTTATTCGAAAAATTCATAAAAGAGACCGGCTTCAAATGAGGGACCGAACCAATACCGCTTAAACAGCGTTCCGAGACTGACTTAAATTCTTGAAAGTAGTACACCTCCGAAAATATGTGTCCAGGAAGAAAGTTCGAAAGTTTGCTTGTCCAAATAAGCAGGGGAGTCTCAGAAAAGTGATGTCTACTACTTCTTAGTTAAAATTTATAGAATAAAACTATCAAATCTATGACAGTTCACAGATGATTTCCGAATCAAATTTTTTACGCATTATTTTTCCAAGCGGATGATAGGAATTTATTTAAAACATAATGCCACGCCCACTTTTTGGGAGCATTTTCCAAAGAAATCTATTTTTTTTCTGACTCTATACTGCCTTTAACTTGGCAGTATTTAAATAATTCTTAGTCAATACAAGACTCAATAAATAAAATACTTAATGGAGCCAAGACTTTCTAAAACAGTGGCAGTTATTAATCAGATTTATTTTCCATCCAGAAGCTGAGCTACGGTCCAAAATCTAAAATGATTCGGCAAGGCACCATTGAAAGCAGTTTGTACCGTTTTCCCTGTTGGAGCGGAACGAAAGAGCCGATGGACGTGTGTGTTCAAATGAAGAGGGATTTTCTGATTGTATAAACTCCATGGTTGGGATCATTTTAAGGTTTTTGTAAAATTTGGCAGACAAAACAGTACCTACCAAATATTGCAATGTTTGAAAAATACGATTGTTTAACTATTCAGCTGAAGTATAAGTATGAGTATAAGTTACTGTTGGGGATGTAAGCATAACTTGGTTTTTCAAGTTTCATCAAAATCAAAAAAGGCGTTTTCGAGATATGTTTTTTAAATTAGAATTTTCAGTGATTCGAATTGAAAATTATGAACGCAATAATTTTGATACTATAAATTTTACTTCATTTTAGTCAAAAGTTTATTGCCGTTTTCAGGTAAACTAAAAAAAAAAGCTAAATTTTAAAAAACGTCTTTTTTCAAAAATTTATTGTACGATAATATAGAGAAAAACTGAGTTTGCTTTTAAGCTAAAACTGACCACATTACCATAGAAATTAGTTTGTTACAATCGTACGGACAGTTTTCAAGAGACGTCCAAATATAAAAAGGAACGTTATTTGATTTTTTAGCCAAAAACAGGGTATGCAGTCATTGTCACCTCACCTTCTTAAGCTAAAAGCCTAAACTTCTTTAAGTTCGTATACCATCGTAATGTCAGAATTGTATGATCTCGAGTTCGAAATTTTTTACGAATACAATATCTTTCTCTTACTACGTAATCGAGAAAGTTAAAAATTCTAACGAGGAACTTACTTATAGAAATGTACGTGATCTTTGACAGTCTGGGACGATTCGAAGAATAAATGAAGCTTAGACTTATATTTTAACAAAAACGGTCGATAAACGTTTTTTTTTTGCACATATTTTTTGAATTTGTATAAAAACTTTTCCTGCAATAAGCAAACCTTAAGCTCCGATGTACACACCCACTCAATTAATCACCCACCACAAAATATATTCAATTCAAATCAAAACCATTCTTAATTAGAATAGAATAATGAAAACTAAAAACAAAATAAATCAATAACATAGCAGTCGTCCTCTGTGCTTAACAATCAGGTGGAAACCATAGCCAACAGTGGGTGTAAGCTAAACGGCAGTAGTTGGCTGGCCATTTAAACTCGAAAACACTTGAATCAAAATCGATCCTAAATTGTCTGCTCCCTTGGTCGTAATAGGCGAACACATTTGTTCCACTTGATGGGCTCACAACGCAGCGCACCGACGAGAAGTAGCACCCATCAACTTATAAAGCCAATTAGTGATTGCTTGCTTGTGCTCGTGCACATGCATGAGCGCTAACGATTCGACACTTTAAATTTGGCAATATTGTCAAAAAACAAAAAAAAAAAAACAAAAAATCATAAAAGACAAAAGACGAGCCAACAACCCACCCATATATTTATGTAGGTGCACATGTCCGAGTTAATTTTCAATGAAACCACTCAAGCGCCTATTTTGACCTATTCGTAGCGGAAAAGTGAAAAGGAACTCGCGTGTGTGGAGGAAAAGGAAAATACATTTTTTTTTTTTTTTTTTTGACCCTAGTCCACCGCTGTCCCAATGGCAAGGGACGGGAAAATGTCTCCGACAGTGTTTACGCTTGATGTGTGCCACGAGCAGTAGCACCACCCGCAGGCAACCACTAACCATTACCCGAACAACACCCTCCATAATGACGACAGGCGACACACTACGTTGATCCCCCAAAAGGGCAACTCCGGAGTGTTGGGTAGACGAACAAATTGTAACAGGCTTTCTGTTTGTGCTTTGTGTGTGTGTGTTTGTATTTTGTAGGGATTGTCAAAAGCAGAGGGAGCGAGTAATGTACTTAGCGTGTGGAACAGGCAAAAAAAAAAGAAGAAGACGAATACAGGCACAGGCGTCCTCGTCGTCTTAGGCCTTGTAGTCGAAATGGGTGGTGGGGTTTTGATGGGTTTTCGGATTTTTTTTTTTTTTTTTTTTTTTTGTTCTGGAATTAATTCCTGGACACGTGTCCGTACTTTCTTCCCTTCTTGTTATTGCCGCTGCCGCCTTCGTGTGTGCTGTCCTTCAACTCGGATAGACATTGGGCGTCGATTCTGTCTTGTGTCCTTCAGAAAGGACCCGTGCATTATGTACTGAATACATTACGTGCAGTAGGAAGATATATAACATAGGCGGGTGGGATATACGCGCTTTGAAATGAAAGGCTGGCTTTTTTTTTTTAGCAGAAATCGTTGGCAAATAAATTGGGGACTTCAAGCGTAAGGATTACGAGACGAGTTTTCCTTTTGTGTGTTATTTCATCGACCGATTATACTAATCAAGAGTGGAGTGCGCTGGAGATGCTATTACGTTGAAGTTGCTATTGTTTAGACACTGGTTGTAATGATAATAAATTATGTATTAAGGAAAGCTTTGGTCGAAAGTTTGTCAGAAAAGATAGGATTAAAAAAAAAGGAGAAACGCACTTTATGTAGATGTGTGAGCAATAAAATTGCCATGTCTACTTGTGCGATACTAAGTAATGGGGTAAAATCGAGATCGGTTATGCTTGGAATGAACAAAATAAGTAAAAAAGGGGAGGACTTTGGCGAATAAGTGTAATTTGTTTAAACGCACATTAGTGTGCGCAACGAAATTCACTGTAAAGCCAACTGTACAGGAACAAATTTTACATGTTTGCACGAATTTGATTAACAACCTGGTTGTATATTATATCGCACACGAAATGTGCGCTGTAAATGAAAATCGAATTTTTCTTTTTTCTTTATCATGTTTTGGGAGATATGTCACTGAAAATTGGATCAAAAAAATGCAATGTAGGAGAAACTAAGATAGATATCAATATTATTACCAGAGCACACAAGCAGTAGGTACAAACGCGCACACCTATGTGCGCAACGCGATTAGAACATATGACAATAGCATAGTGATGGAAGGGAACGGTGCATATATGAAAGCCTTTGTATTCCGAGCTCAGGTGATAATCCATTGGCCAGCAAGGCAATTGTTCGACTTAAATGTCAGTTGTCAGAATAAACTTTACCATTCAAACATTTATACAATAAAATAGCATAGTTAAAATATGAACACTTTTATGCTTCGTCCTTTTTAATTAGAACCAGCTTAAGGAAATGCAAAAGCACAAATTTTGAAAGATCAGACATCAGAAGAGAAGTTGCAACAAAGTATTTATAACTTTCGTAATCTGCTTGACCTCTTAGGTTACCGGGTTACCTTAACAGAGAACAGCAAATATAAAAACAAAAAACGTCAAAGAGCCAACATTTGTCACAAAAATTTCACCATCAATTTAAAATGGGTTGGGGTTAAAATTATGGATGGGTCAAAGTTCATTTTACAAAATTCTGCTTTCAAAATGTTGTTTTCAAAATTCTGCAATTCGAAATTCTGCTTTACAAAACTCTGCAAACAATAAATAAAGGTTTGAAAAATATTAAAATGCGCCCGCTTTTGCACATTTTCCGAACCTTTTTTTTTTTAATTTTTATTTGTAGTCTTATTTTCCTTCTGGGTGGAAAATAAAAGATGTGATGGGATTTTTTTTTTAAATACGAAAGTAAACAAAAGAAGCGACGCTGTTATTGATATTTTGTAGAAGACTGATGGAAAAGGCCCTGTCTGTCCACCAAACCATCAATCGCAGCGTAACAATAACTACCCCGAACCTCCAAGGAGAGTGGCCTTGTTAGAGTATTCAATGATCGTACCGAGGTGTTTGTCGAAGGAATTTTCATCAAAAAACATTTCGGCTGTTCTTTTATACTGCCGAAATGAAGCTTTTACATTTGCCTTAAAAAAAAAAAGCTTTTATATGTTGCTTGAGTTTTGTAAGAAATGTTTGTACAGTCAACTCTCGATTATCCGGCATTCTATTAACCGGCAACTATTAACCGGGACATTTTTTTCAAAAATTTATTAATTTAGAAATCGATTTTCCGGGATTCACTCTATTATCCGTGATCATTTTTTATAACTTTCTTTAATTTTTGCAAACGAAACCAGACGTATCTGTAGGTGTTGTCTTTCTTATTATGTTTTTTAGTTTGTTGACTGTTTCAAAGTACAAAATCTTATTACAAATAAATGGAAAAATATTGTAAAAAGTTGGTTTATCCGTTGATAATATAATTTTCGATTATCCGGCAATTTCGATTTTCCGGTACGAGCTCGGTCCTGAGCACCCCGTTTAATCGAGAGTTGACTGTATTTAATTTTTGACATATATGCAAAGTGATTAGGAATTTCAAAAAGTAATATTTTTCAAACATTTTCAATTCTTTTTTTTCGGTATATCTAAGTTTAATTTATAAAGTACGTAAAAATATAATAGAGTATTAATAATTTATTAGTTTAAGTACAAAAACAAAACAAATGAAATTATACAAAAATAAAAGTTATAATTTCTGACTGCTTTATATCTTTTTTTTTTTTAATTAAATTTCACATTATTTTTTCTTTTTAAATTATTCATATTATTTTTATTTTTTTATGTTTTTTTTTTTTTTTAATACATGTGTATTTCAATCTCGTCGTTTACATTTGTTAGTTGCAAAAAAGCAGAATAAGCTTTAAATTTGAAAATTAGAATTTTGTAATCCAGAACTTAAAAAAAAAAAACTGAATTTCGTGTTAAGCAGAATTTTTGTGTGAGAAGACAGAATTTTGAAGGAAGAATTTAGACCCGCTCCCATTAAAAATATATCCGACAATCCAAAAAATATGCGGATTAAAAGTTTAAAATTACAAAAGTTGACAGTACGCACTTTATAGGTACGTACAGCTGTGAAAGTTTAGCCACTCCGTATGTCGACGTGGGTGTATCTGAGTGCGACATTCACCAGCTTTTCAAAGGGTAACCACTTGAAGTTCACTAAAAAATATTCCCTTTGCAGGTATGCATGCATACCTTTCTCTCCGCAGCGATGTCTATCTGTTTCAATGGATTTTCATACTCGTCCATTGAATTACCCTTCAAACTCCTGTTAAATATAAATTTTCCTCACAATTAGCTATGCACAAAATAAACTTTTCCTAGAAAACTCTCTCACAATGCCCAAGCGGATAGTTCGTGTAGAAATCTCTTTCCTTTTTGTGAGTCATATTTGCACTGCAATTTTAATACGAAAATAAATAAAAACGTATACAATATGATGAAATGTTTTTCGCCACCAGAACTCCGAAAACAGAGCATTAATGAACTTGTTAAATAGAAATCTCGGCTCCTGGCCAGACCAACAAAAAAACAGCAAAAAGCATATTTTCCCCGTAAAGTTCAGCAAACAAAAAACCGAATATTGCACCCATCAAATGTATGTATCTGCAAATATATATGACGATGGGGAGGCAGTATTTTCATTACTCAGGACGCAACAAAAAAAGAAATACATATATACCTAAGTAAAACAAGAAATGGTGAACGAAAAAAGTTTTGTCCTAGAAAATCCGAAACGAAAATACGAATATGCAGGAATAGAACAAAAACAAACAGACCGAGTCCGCAGATGATGATGATGATGATGATGATGATATACCCCTGAGAGCCACCGCAGCCATTCACAATTGTACTCTTGTAGCAAAAGCCCCTAAGGGCGGCCGCTGACGATGTTGGTGATGACGATGATACTGAAACAAAGGAAACTACTCTCCCTCATCTCACCCCACACGCATACTTACTCGAATAAAAGCATCGTCGTCGTCGTTGTCGACGGCGATGATGTGGTGAGGTGGGGTTTGTAGCATGACTGCGACTAGAGTGGTGCCACAAGCCTTTAGACATGGTTTTGATGCTACTGCTTGCTAAAGGATGGGGAATCCTCTCCACACTGCAACAACAAATAAGAAGAAACTATCCAAGCCGCCGTCATCATTTCCAGCTACAGCAAGAAAATCACACTAAAAGTGGCACGGCAGGAGGTCGGAAGCGTACTCCACAATGGCATTTTTTTTTTTTTTTTTTTTTTTTTTTTTTTTCATCCACTCTATTCAATCCAGACACATGCACAGAGAACGTGACTAGGAATGGGTTGGTGAGCGCAGCTGAAGCAGCCTCCTCTGTCGTCGTCATCGTCATCATGATCATCATGATCATGATCATCATCATCGTCGTAGTCGTCGTCTGTATAATGTTGCTATCTGACCTAGTTCTGTTATGGCACTGGAAAGTTGATTGAAAAAAAAAAAAAAAAAACAAGCTGTAGTTTCATATATTAAACGGGGAACAGAACGACGAATCCACCAAAACAAGGGTGATGAAGTGGGTCTGATGAATGCACTTCTATCTCTCTCTTTCTCCGTGTTTCCACCCCTAGTCTCTGCGAGTATGTAGTATAGTCCTTGTTGGACGCTTTAATATTTTTTTGTAATTAAAAAACAGAACAGCACTGCAACGCGGTCATGAGGGAGGGCATGGCGTTGTGAGAACTTAGAACGCGCGCGGTATTCGGAAAGTAAATCCAAACCAGCATACGGAAGGTGGAATCTTTTTAAATTTTTGTTCGCTGCACATAAGGAGTTAACTTTCGGGGTGAGTGCTACCGCCAGCCGTATCACATGAAAAGTGTCATAATCTGTTAGACTAGTTTCATGTGCCTTTGTTCGCTATTGTTTTGTTTTAGACAGATTTTGCTTTCATTTTTTTTTTTTTTTTTTGTACATGGTGACATGAAAGGAGAATATCCTTAGAAATGTAGACGGTTCGTTCTCAGAGGGAGGAGGATGTAGCATCATGATTTTAATTAAAGATGTCGGAGAATGTTTGGTTAGACGAATGGGAACATTAACTTATCAACGGGACAATGTTTTGAGGATCTATGGGCGGCTTTTTTTTTATCACATTCTTTTTGAGGGTGTACTAAGGACTTTGTAGCTCCTGAGAGAGTAATAATGAGTCGTTAAAAAAAAACAACAAATGGAAGGAATTGCAGTCGAAAGAGAAACGTTTTTGAAAGTTGCATCATTTAGTTCGGACAGCAACCATGGGCATCAAAGCACGCCATCTAGTTGCAAACAAAAATTACTCTACGAACTTGCTATAGCTGCCACACACACAATGAAAGTATTCAATCACAAGAAGCATGTCGCACGACAACTTCAATTGTTTACTGACTTAACCAACAAAACTGGTCTGAAAATAGTGTGCGCTTGGTCTTTGGAAGCCAAAACAAAAAGCAAGACAACTTTTCGATAGTAACTTCAAAAGTGTTTAAACAAAACAATTCCGTTTCGATAATACTCTGTGAAACAGATTTTAGTGTGCGCTAATTCTTTCAACTCATAATGCACGCTGGTGGTGTCTACATTTCAAAACTGTGCGTGTGCGCAATGTATGAATCATATTTCTTTTTAACTTTATATCGTGCTTCTAGTCTGAAAGCGAAAAACAATTCACAAGGATGCGCAGAATGTGTTTTCAATACGAAACTGTTTCCAATGCTGATAAAAAGTCTACAACCAAAATTAAAGAAGCTATCGGCCGGCGTTTGATTTACTTTCCCTGACGCACTTATTTTGTGCGTCAACCAGAAATTTATGTTTTTATATAGAATGTAGTGTGCGTAAGCATCAGGGATATTTTTAAAAAATAAGTCACAACCACCAAAGGACTGCCGGATGAGACTACTTCTTTTTCAGAGCTCCTGACCGAAGAGAGTCGAAGCAATGGTCACAAGGAGATAGAGGAGGCATATGTGTTTTTGGATGTACAACTGATTCCTTGCATAAAAGCGCTCCAATCTAATGAGAAACACGTGTTGGTACACCCTTAAAAACAAAGTTACCAGTTGCAGATGGCCTTTCGCAAACAATTCAAAATGCTAGTGCCCACAAAACACTGTCAGGGGCGGACCCAAGTAGAATATTTTCTTATTGTTGTTGTGGTTTGTTATTCATAAGATAAGTATCTTAAAAACTTCCATCGTTCGTAAATGAAAACAAAATTGTGTATTTTATAAAAACAAAATGATCCCTTAAGTCACCAACAACTAGGTCAAACATGCGTCGACCAAAGAATGTATACTGCCACCCTCAAAGAATGTCTTGGTCCAATTTCGGCGAACAATAATAAAAAAAAAAAAAAATAAATAAATAAATTCGTCAAAGTGACTACCAGGCGCCCGAAAATCCCGAAACAAAAACAAAATTAAATCGCAATCCAATTTCATTTGTTGAAATTTACGATGGTAAAATTATTCATCCCCTCCTTCGGTCGGCGTTTGCCTTCCTCCGCACTCTATCCATTGTGGCCCTTTCTTCTGTTTGGTCGAACTCTGGTTCTTTGTGTTTCTGTTTGTGTGCAGCTAACGACCCATCAAGGACGTTTTGAACTTTGCCTCGTTGTGAGACTATATCCAAATACTCTTAGTCGCCGTCGTCCTCGCTGTTGCCGTGTTGTTGTTGTTATTATTATTATTATTGCCGAGGAAGAAAATTCATTTTATAACATTCCCCTTCGCCGACATTTTCAACATCATTCGACCAGAGCGCCGCCGTCACTCAACTCACCCGACACGTCCTGACATCTCTGTTAGAAGCGAGCGTGGAGTAAACCACTACCACCACCATAGCACCCCAACCCTTCCGCATGACATTTGCATCAATCAAAGGGATTCCAAGACGGTTTTCGCAGGAAAAAAAAACCACAACGCTCATTCCGTGTCTCTCGACGCTTGTATGGTGTGGGGTAGAGCGTCGGGTGGGCGTAAAGAAGGATAGATTGGAATGTGTAATGAGAAAGGGTGCGCGTCTTAGTCATGCATATTTCATGTAGCCAGACGAGAACGTGGAACGCACGCCATTCCTGCCGCGCCAAACGGGCGGCTCCTGCGGGTGAGGATATTAATAATAGACAAAGAAATATACGAAAACCTACAGCAACACGATTCGATGGAACCACGGCCTGGCGCTTGTGGTTATACGGTGGATGAGTTGACGACGGTCTTTGGTGTGTATTAATGGATAAGGTGTTTTTTTGATTTCTTTCTTTTTTTCGCCTGCTTAATTGCAAGAAGTTTCTTCCTCCTTGCGTTTAGAACGCAAAAGTTGAGGTCGATGTTGAAGAGTTCGACCCAGATAATGAGTTCTTGGCACGTGAAGTATGTATACCGAAAATTAAGACATAAAACTGTGAGTGTCATTCAGTGAACAACGTATAAGTCTGATGTGAGCGTTTTGTGACATTTTTTTGTCCCTCTTCATTTTATTGCAGTTTCCTTGGAACAATAGAAAAAAAAATTGTGACCTACACCAATATTTCTAAGCATTTTGGCAAACAATTGTCTGCCAAGATTTTGTGATTCACGACTGCCACAATAGATGTGGCGCGTATGTCGTCTGTAGTTTAGTTGTGAGCAAAGACGATCCTTAAGTTGACAAAGTTGTGTCCCATTTAAGCATAGAGATTATCGACCGAGATTATATGACAACACAATATGTCGTTCATCAGGGCGTATACGTGACATTTTTTTTCGCTCGCCTTCTTTTTTTCAACATAAATAAAATTAAAATAAAAATACCCGAAAAACATGTTGTATAATTATTGTTTGACTATAGAAAGGTGATTCATCGTTTCGTAACATTTTTTTGCCATTTCTGTGTCAGTCTGTTTTTGGGGTTTATTTTGACGAATTTTACTTACAATTCACACAAAATGTATTTCTGATGCAAATATTAAGGCAAATTTATTATCACTTTGTATTTTGCATAAGTGTTTGGACAAATTTTTGAACTAAATATTATATGAATTGCAAATACATAAAAATATGTATTAATTATAATTAAAGAAGCACCTTGTCTGTCGGATATTTCACATTTTGACATTTACCTTATAAAAACTGCAAACGTTGAAACTAGTGCGGGATGTCTTACCTGGAATAAAATAAAAATACAATTCAGTATAACAGTCACATGTAGATTAGGTTAGGTAAGTGAGGTTCAAGCTCCATTGTAATGCCACATGGGGAATGTCATATAATATGTATGTATAAAAAATATTGCAGTTAGAAAATAAGTAGTCAATTTCAGTGGGGGCAATACCCCCATATATTTGGCTTAATAGAAGCTAAAACTAACATTTAGGCTTAAAGTAACAACTTAAGACTAAGATGCTTAAAACTAAGACATGAAAAGCCTTAAAACTTAGACTTAAAGATAAGGAGAGTGGTGAAGGAGATCAAGTTTGAGGTGGGCAGAGCTGCTGTTGAAATCGAAAATTGAAAGGTTGGAATTAACCTTTCGCAGCATACGGGAGATTGGTTCATTGGAGCCATATGAGGTACGGTGGTTTGATGGGTAAAAGAGTCGAGGGCAACGTAAATTACGGGGGTTTGTGTTAAAGAAAATAGAGTTGTAAAGAGACGCGCAATCGACGGAGCTTGAGAGAACACGATAAATGAAAAGTATGTCCGCAGCGTCTCTGCGTTCCTCAAGGGTATTCAGGTTAATGAGATTGAGCCGGTCTGTGTACGGTGGCAAGATAAAAGGATCGTCCCAAGGCAGACCTCGGAGGGCAAATCGAAGAAAGCGACGTTGGACGCTCTCAATTCTGTGAGCATGAACTCGATGAAAGGGAGACCACACTTGACTAGCGTATTGTAGATTCTAGAAAACAAAATTTGTTCGAATTACGTGTACAATTGACATCGGTACATTCAAAGTGAAAAAAAGTAGGCTGCGGTGTTTTTTACTCAAACAACCAGCAACTAGATGGCGCCTTGATATCTTATCGAAATTAAGGCGTACGCGAGATTTGTATTTATGTACAATTGTACATCCGCAGGAATTAGAAACGATGGACCCTTTGAAAGTTTATATACATTTTAAATTTAATTTTAATTTTAATTTTGGTTGGGGCAAAATGTAGGGGACCTAGGTCACTGCCTTGTGGTACACCAGAGGATCCCAGGAAAGAGACGGATAGGACGGACCTGAAGCGAACACTATAAAAAGGGTTTTCCAAATAAGAGGATATCCATTTCAGCAGTATTGGTTCAAAGCTATCGGGCCATAATAAGTAACTTCGCTCTTTGATCCCTTTTTATGAATCAGTTTTATGAAGGAGGACTTCCATATCTGAGGAAAGTCGCCTTTGGGAAAGCGAGAGACGAAAGAGGTACGAAAGGGGGTAGGGGAGAACCAGATAACACTTCTTGAGAAATATAGCGGGAACACCATATGGGCCAGTTGAATATTCATCATTAAGTTTTCGTAATTTATTTTATACAGGGTGTCCGCCGGGAAGGTATACTATTTTGTTTGTTTATAATTTTTGATTCAATGAAAGAGAATGGATCTTATATTGATAAATGTTTTATTTAATGTCGGCAATTATGTATGGAATACAATATCAGGTAAATGTCCGCCTCTGTTAAGTCTCACAAATGCGAGCCCTTTTGAGCACATTTTTCATTACATTCTCACACATTTCACGCGGTATTTCATTAATTTCATCACCAATATTTTGCGACCAAATTGCACACCAGACTGTAACTTTTAATGGATGCACAGTTAACTGATGAATAATTTGAGAGTTTTCCATTGCCCAGAACCGACTATTCTGTTTATTCACATATCCATTCAAATGAAAATGTGCCTCGCCACTCATTATGATTTTTTCATGAAAATCGGGGCAATCGATGATTGATTTTGATAAAATGTATTAACGATTAAAATATGTACGTTGGTTTATCGAATATTTTTTCATAATTAATTTGCCACTTGTCTACTTCACGACTGCCAAATATGAACTGTCAAGGCTAATGTTTACCGAAATGGCGGCGAAACAAAGTAGTATACCTTCCCGGCGGACACCCTGTATTACAGTAGGTTCAAAAGTTAGAGAGGAAGGGGACAATGGAGTAGTTGAGTAGGTAATTGAAATTAAAAGGATCCGGTACAAAAGAGTTGTCGGCGAAAAATTGTTTAAAAAAGGTGGCAACAAAATCAGCTATGGTGTGTGGGTCAGTTGAGGCTATATTTTCATAACAGAGAGATGAAGGGTAACTGTCCGATTTTGTCGTGTAGTTAACAAATCGGAAAAAAGATTTAGGGTCGCTTATAAGATTCGCTTACGCATCGTTTATAAATATATCACTGATAGGGGGAGTTATAGGCCTGGTTGAATTGCAAATGGGAGCCGAGATAGTTGGAATATTAACATAATATTAACTTTCGTCCTTTCTTTTTATCCATCTTTGTACACCCCACAAAGTTAAATATATCTAATGTGACATCATCTCTATTTTTCTCAAATATAGATGTCACTAACTATTCTGTATGTACTAGCTATTTTTAAATCTTGCTTTGTATTCTTGTAAATTTTTCATATTTTATACATACTTGAATAAAGAATTAAGTGAATTGAAGTGAAAAAAATAGTCAGAAAAAGACTTGTTTCGAAGGAAAACTGACCATAACTTGTTCTCTTGTTGCGTAACGATCGGAGGCTTCGATTCCTTCGATGGGGGGATGTAGAGAATGGTTTTTATCGAGAAATAGGAGCAAAAAGGGAGATAGAAATAAATAATTCTCTGCAAAATAAGGAGAGGGCATCATTTGTAGGGAGATTGGCAAATTCAAATGAAAGATAAAATTCCTAGGAGTAGCCTAACTTGAAAAAAATATTTGCCTGACAACAGTTTATCACAGATTTTTTTAATAAACTCCGTATGAGCACCGCCTTAATTTTTTATGAGTTGCAAAAACTTTTCCAAAGAATGCCTTTTTAGACAGTTTTCTTGGGACACCTATTTGTTATTATATTCCACATTAAAGTTCGTACAAGCAAAATTCCACCACCTATATAAATGCGAAAAGAAGTCAAAATGTCAATGAAATTTATCCATATTTTAGCGGGGAAAGCAGCAAGGTACCTACAGGACTGCCCTGCCGTACCCCACAGTCCTACAAAAGCATGCTGATTGTTGTCTATCCTGCAATGGAGCACGGTCAAATAAATAAATCAATATTAACCTCTTGGTCCATATGCGATCAACGACCAGTGTACCCTAGTCTAACATTTCGCAACAATTCGTTTGTCCGAGTTTTTTTTTTCCTTTGGGACGAACGGAATCGACGATTTCCTCGCTACATGTACATATATTCAATTTATTATTTAATAATACCTTTCTAACGATGCGTAGTTTAAAGACACTCTGGCCTTCTCAATTTGGTCCAAGTGTGTCTTTCTATCTTTTTAGACAGCAACCTTACCTAACCTAACCTAAGATCACTGGTAACGATCGTTATATGTTCATTCGCTTAGTATTATAGCACAGGTTCATTAGTGACAATAGTTGCAAATCAACTCTTTAATAAACAGTACTTAACGAAACAGCTTAGTCAAAACCACAAACCTCTATACACCTACAGGTTGTTATAAATCACGCGCCAGACGATTTAGTTGTAGTCGCCAATTATGTGCGAAACCCCTTTTATTTCGGTTTTTATTACTTTCTGTCTAATGAATTTCTTTGCAATTTCTAACTTAGCTTTAAAAATATATATATACCATAATAAATACATAAACAAAAGAGGAAAGCACAAAATTTATTAAAATAAAACAGAGAGGTAAAAATTCATAAATCAATTTTTTATTCTATACCTCTATCTCTTTGTATTTACGATTAGACATACGCACACCTAGAAATCCGTTGACTTTTGACGGGGGGAAGAACAATCCCTCCAACCAGTTCTGCCAGACAGAACTAGACAATCGCCTGCGGTGTACAAAAACGTTGCGCGATACAATTATCAATAGCACCAGCTATCAATCAAAGGTATCCTCCGGCGGCAGAGACGAAACGGACTCGGAATCTAGAGTTGCCACGAAATCCAATGACATAATCTGGCGACTTCGAATTTCGCAACGATGGGAGCAGTGTTCTCTGCTCGCAATCAAGATGCTTCGATGGACCGAGAAAAAGAAGAATCCTTCGCCCGACGACAACGACGACGACGACTAGAGCGACGAAAGAGATCAACTTTGAAATGTTAATGGCGGCAATTAATACGTCAATAAAAGTCGTTAGTTTTAAAAATATTCAAATGATCTCTCGGCTCGTTGCTGAGATATTTCGCAGTCGCAGTTGTTTTCGTTTCGTTTTTATTTTCGGGGAGGAGAGGATATTTTTAAAATTCGCAATAGCTAGTGCGCCACTTAAATCCGACAAAACCAGGAAAATCCACTAAATTTCATAAAAAAAAACGCAATGGATCTACGACACGAAGAAGCTCTACCAT
Organism: Cheilosia urbana; assembly: GCA_946477585.1. Lineage (NCBI taxonomy): Eukaryota > Metazoa > Arthropoda > Insecta > Diptera > Syrphidae > Cheilosia > Cheilosia urbana. Next base: position 162,468,715 of record OX297854.1, read on the forward strand.
TTATTTTCTATTTTGCGCTCGATAGAATTTATGTTTTTTTCAAAAAGGGATGCCCGTCTCCCAATCGGCGAGTGCAAAGCAATGGACGCGGGAACCATTTTCACTATACTCGCAGTACGCAGAGGATGCATTTAGTTTTTGAACAAAATTTATGTTGCTAGGGTTCTATGTGCATACGATTTTAAATCGTGCATAAAATTGCACACATTGCGCGCACTTAGGGCAAACAAAGCAAAGCAAAGTGACGCCAAAACAAAACACACTAATGCTAATGCTCTAATGGTGAGTGAAAGGACATCATTGGGTGTTGGGGCGGGCGGCGCGCATGTTGGGGAACCACGGTTTTTAGATAGAATAAACATAAATCAGTGCAATTTATTTGAAAACAAGCTATGCCACCAGTCGACACGGAACATCGTGAATACGAATACCACACCGAGCCATAAAGTGCATCACCATTTGGCGCGCGCACATACAATTGATGTGTAAGCATAGTTGGTGCGTGAATAGCCAGAACACCATACCAGCATCGTATGCGGAGTTTTTTTTGTTTTTTTTTTATTCCGTTTCAGTGATAGCCACAGCGGGCCAGAAAGAGGAGGACCCAAACGTCAGGACTAATACAAATAAGTACAAATTAAATTTTGTTTATAGCGGTAATTTATTACGTGACAGTAGAATTATTGCCAGACGAACAAATATTTTTAGATATAGTGAGCTTAATCCTGGTGGTGTTGGGTTTTGGATTTAGCCCGACCATTGGTATGAGCTTGATGGTATAGCCATGGCAAACGTGTTTATGGGTGTGACCGCGGTGTATAGTGGACAAATGTGTTAGACGTACTTTTTGGCAGAAAATTAATATCTTCAATGAAATAGAATACACAAAGAATTTAAAAAAAAATGTTTGCAATGATAAAACACAGTGACGCATTTCCGTCCCCGCAAGTTAAATGTGTGGAATTACTCCACCAGATTCCAACAACGCGCGCTTAGATGTTTACACATCAAAAAAATATTAAATATCTACGACTAGTTCGGACATCAACCACGACCGTGAATATACGCGTGAAATTGAATGTTGAAGTTTCCCACGAGGTCAATAAGGTATCATTTCGGTTAATCTTCTTGGCAGGGACTAGAGTAAAGAAGGACAGATTTTTTGCATTTCTTTTACACAGATTATAAGGGGAACCTAAATAAAAGGATATAGTACTCTTCCCTTAATAATAGTTAATGTTGAGGACCGATTGCAAAATGAACGCCCGTGGATAACCATAGCTGATTTGATATTTTCCATTCACAAAACTACAACAGGTAAGTAAAGTTTGCGTAAGAGAATCAAGAAGAGTCGGAGGGCATGAACTGTTGTCACAACTGTTAACAGAGAGTTCCTTGGAGCTATTTTCGAACCTTCATTAGCAACACCAGGTGACGCAAGTAATAAATAACCGAAGACTATTATGGACTTTTAGGGCTGATGAGTAGTGTCGCAAGCTCGAAATGGAATTAGAAATTCAGCAACTCTTGCGGATATGCACCCAGAGAAGATTTTTTTCTTCCTGACTGCCTCTGGAGTGAAAAGATGCCTCTAGGAATTTACCAGGGCACGCACAATAGGCTGCTTTAAGAAGCCGCAGTGCCAGAGCCCCTTGAAGGCTCCCCGCCTCACAATCTTATCTAATCTAATCTTGGCCTCGGAAGAATAGACTTTTCAAGGACTTTGACGGCTAACTCCGTCAGGTAGGTTTATAGATCGTTCTCGATATTTTTGTGATATAATTTAGTTACATATTGATAAGAGTAAGTCATTTCTGATATCCAATTTCTGGGCTCTCGCAATCTTCTCAACAGTGGAAAAAGCTTTGAAAATATTATTAAAAAATCATATGATTGGCTTCCACACGGAGACGAACGAATTATCGATTTATCATTAAAAAAAAAGCATATAAAAGGAAGCCATAGTTCTGACAGCAGATATAGCGTAAAACTATAGTAAGTCGTAAATTATCTGTATATGTATGTATTTAAAAATATGAACCACCTTTTATGGCGCTTACAGCATTAGATGAACGTAACTCTTTTTTCTTTTCTTTTTTTCAGTATTACTACAGAATCGGTTGACGTATGACCCTTAGGCTTCGGCCACGCAATGAGCGACGAGCGACCGAGCGACTGAGCGACGAGTCGCTGAGCGTCGAATCTGAGTGATGGGTGGCCATTTACTGAACGACGTCGCTGAGCGATTATTGGGGAAAATGCCATCGTCAAGTGCGGTTCGTCGTAGCTTATAAGTTGAAAATCGCGTTCATATTTACAGATCGAGAATTCGTAGCAAATTATGGTTAATTTCATCATTTATATCAAAATCTTCGCAGATTTACAGATCGATTTCGGCAATATTGTCGTATGTCAGTTCTTTCTTTCTTTCCACTCTTTATCGGTGACATTTTTATTTTTATAGTCTTTGTGGGTGTCCTTCTCGTAAATAAAAAATCTGTGAACCTTCTAGAACAAACTTTAGGACGCAATTAAAGCAACCATTTTATTTCGAAAAATTAAAAGAACACAAAAGTAGCAGAGTTGCCATAACAATTCATATTTCATTAAATTGACATATTCTTTTATATTTAAAATGATTTCACCAGTCCTGTCATAGTCCTGGACGGCTTTAGACAGCTGAAATTAAATTTCTGTGTTTATTTTGTCCATCTTATTACTTCGTCGCTCAGCGATCGACTGAAAAATTAAAACAGATTTGATTGCAGAGCGACGTCGCTCTGTCGCTTAAAAAATCGCTCAGTCGCTCAGGGTTTATGTGGCCACCTCCATACGATTTCATGTGTTTTAATTTTTTTGCGTCGCTCAGCGACTCGTCGCTCAGTCGCTCAGTCGCTTGTCGCTCATTGCGTGGCCGAAGCCTCAAGCGAAAAATTCTCAATTTAAAAAATCAAGTTCAGCCGTAACATACAAAATTTTCTCGACTCGCACACTGATTTTGTTCACGATTTACCAGCTTAAAGTCTAGACTTGATTTTTTTTTTTAATTAAACTAGGAAAGAAAAAAAGACATTTATTATTACTTTTATTAAATGGTGGGGTTCCACCACTTGCTGTTTTTTTGTTTAACATTCGTTAGATCGTGACAGTCATACCCGTCACCATCCGACCGGTGTTGGGGAGAACCTAGTCAATAAATACCTAGACATATGATCCCCTTACTCTATGTGAAATCGCAAATTTATACAATATACACATCCACACAAAGGTATGTTGTAGATTGTCGCGACTTTTGAAATATCCGGTCACGCTTTGTTGGTTGAGAGATACGCGCAGATATATAGCGGTGCGTATTCGCATTAATCGCTTCTGCTTTTAATAAAGCATTCATTGGCACCGACTGAAAATAGAGGGATAGTGGACATGACGAGGAGTACAATTCTTATACTTCTCGAAGGGAACTCTGGTGGCGGTGCTTGGATATTTCAAAATTGCCAACTCACGGCAAACCAACTGGCGAATCGTTTTTGTTTGTGAACGCACTCTGATTTCCATTTTGTGCTGGTGGTGATTAGGCCAACCCCTCATTTCATAATTAATCCAATTGAATGAACAAATTATGAGACATGTGTGTTGAGTACCACAGAGATCTAGGCACTGATGCACATCCAGAGAGGAGAACTAAAGCTTTGAAGCAAAAATTTGCGAAACAACAACAGGATGACCTTAAACTTTCGCATACATCTGCTACTCATTTGCGTGATTATTTGGTAGTTTTTTTGTTATTTTTTTTTTAAAGTTGAGGCTAATGACCTAGTCGCACAGACTTAGCCACAAACACAAATGTCTCGCAGTATTTCTTAATGATTATGAAATGAGCAGCGAGCATTGAGAGAAGGGAGATTGCGATGGAGCTAGGTACACGAAATACTTTTGGTTTTATTTTGTTTTGTTTTTTTCCGAATGGCAACTGAGTGATAATTTTCGCTGGAAAATTTGTACGGCCGAGTTGGGTAGCGTGTCGTTTTGAGTGGAGTTTGTTATGTAAGTGGGAATCGTGATGAAGATCGTTAAGAAACGCAAGAATAGGAATTCATAAATAAATTTGCGTTTTATATCGTTCTCAGTTTTCGGATGCACTGTCTACTTCCTTTTTTCAAATTCGTGTCAAGAGGTTTTTGAAAACAACTGTCTTTATCACGGCCTATAAGTGCAGGAAGATATATTAAACTAGTGTGCAGCATCATCGCCCGGACTTGTAAGACCCTCAGGTAAAAAAAAAAAAAAAAGATAAAAAGCAAAAAATGTCATATTTGGGGTTCTTTTTGCTTTGTCGTGACGACTGTAGAAGTGACGAGACGATGATGCATGAAAATACACACACACAATAATTATAATTTTTTTTTTTTGTGACATTGTTCACTGTTGGAAATTTAAATAGGGAAGCCAGTAGGAATTGGGTTATATGGACACTACGCCACTGCTATTCACCACCATTTGTTACCAATCCTTAAGTCAAATTGTGTATACAAAATTTTTAATAAAAGCAAATGTTATGTAATGTAAAAACTAGTGTGCTCTTAAGTCGTATTAGAAACAGAACTTGGATCACCCAAAATTTCTATCTACGTCATGGATTGCTTGCTTTGGGGTCGAAAATTTTGCTTTTAATATTCACGTTTTTATAGATCAGTGAAAAAATCAAGTGAAAGGAGAAAATTGGGCGGGTCAGGGGACACTGAACACTGTTTCCCTCTGAGTTTTGTTCAAAAATAGCATCTTGTACTGTTTGACATTGTAAAGGAATGACCAGGCCTACTTTTTAAAGACATTTTCCAATTTTATCGTAAAAGGTACCAACAAATTTGTTGAAGAACTACATTTTTCACTATTGAGTGTTTCCAGAAAAAAACATAACTAACGGGTGATTTTTTAAGCGTAGTTTTTTTTTTTTAAATATCGAATAAAACACTCAATTTTGCATCAAATATTCAAAATAGGTCCTTGCCATTTACGTTTTAAAGACAACTTCGTGTAAATGTTGTCCGCGGCTCCGTTTCAAATGGTCCATTCGGAAGGTCCAATTTTGCGTCACTTTTTCGAGCATTTCGGCCTGTATTCCACGAATTACGCGTGTTATGTTATCCTGTAAGGCTTCAATCGTGTTCGGCCTGTCCACATCGACTAACGACTTTACATAACCCCACAAGAAATAATCAAGTGGCGTTAAATCGCATGATCTTGGCGGCCAACTCACAGGGCCATTTCGAGAGATAAGCTGCTCACCAAATTCATCCTTCAACATTTCCATTGTTTCACGAGCTATGTGGCATGTGGCACCTTTTTGATGAAACCACATGTCAACCAAGTTCAACTCAGCCAACTGGGGCAAAAAAAAGTATCATGGCTCGATATCGTTTGCCGTTGACGGTAACGTTTCTTCCACGGTCGTCTTTGGTGCACATTTTTAACAGAGCACGAATTTTTATAATAAATTTCAATAATTTCCAATTGTTGCTCGTTTGTAAGTCTTTCCACTATTAAATGCCAGAGTACATATACTGAAAACTTTTCACTTTGACAGATGACGTTTGGACGCCATTACTAACCAGTGCTGCCAACCTGAACAACTGAACTCTTAAAAAATCACCCGTTACCTTGTAATACTAAAAAAGAGCTTCGAATCTATCTCGCCTCTCCTAGGGCCATTTTTAGTTCCCACCTTAAAGTTTCCGAAGTGAAAAGCATTGCTCGACATAAACCCAAAGCCAATGAAATTGCCTTCATCAAAATTGAGAAAAACAAAAAAACAGTTCACGCTCCATTTTCCAATAAAACCTGACACACTTAATGAAATCCGAAAAAACATTAAAAACTATTTGATTCACAATTCCTATTGATACCCTCTCCATCTATCAAATACATAAAAACCAAATACTTCTTGATCTCACAAGTTGTTTACTTTTTCCGAATGAAATTTTCTGAAAAAGGAAATGCGGTTCGCACAAATTGCCTGTTTACGCGACCATTCGTTCCTGGAAACGTCTGCAATTCCCCCTAGCACGCACAACATTTCCCTTTCATTGAACACTTCTCAAGAATTCCGAGAAGTATAACCAAGAACAAATGATTTACAGCGCCGACATTGCTGCATACACAAGCTAACCATCAGCCAGACAGACAGGAATTATGTATACGCAGGAAAAAAAAATAAAAAAAACGTAGTCTTGTCAAAGCAAAAAAGTGTTAGATAGACAACTTCACCTTAAGAAGGCAATGACTTCGCTCTATTACTAGACAAATGATTACTTATAATTTTCATTATTATGAATGACAGTAGGCACATATCTATATGTGGTCATGGCGATGTAGACAGCTTTTTTTGCTCATTTCACCGGCGCGTCTTTTTATTGTTTGGTTTGTTTGCGTAGCATAAGGGGCTTGTGCATGACGCCATTAGTTTTGTTTTTGAGTTAGTTGAGATTTAATGTTGCAAACAATGGCCAAAAATGGTTGAGTTTTTTTCTGTAGCATTCTTTTGGCACACTAAACGAAAACTTAAGGGCAACTTTGCATAATAATATTGAGAATAGAAATATAAGAGTTGTTTTCAACAAACATGTTTGCTTTAACTGTAAGAAAGCCGCGCAAAATATTTATGCTGTTGGTCGTAATTTTTTTAAGTTCCTTAATATTTCTTTGATAACTTTCGAAAATGCAACAATATATTCCCCTTTGATCACGAAAAACCAGACAGAAGAAATTAGAAATCAGCATTCTGTACATGTGAAACAAGTACCATGCATGATTTCGAAGATTTTGCTAGTTCTAAAAAGTGCTAACAATAAATTCAGCCGCGCTGTAAGAAAATCTAGACAGAAGAGCTATGAATTCTAAATTATTATTAAGAATTCTGTAGGAGAAGGTCTGTACCTTGGACCGAGTGTCATTTGGCGTATAAGCACGGAGGTGTAAAAAAAAAACATAATAAAACGAATCACACCCGCGAAAGTATATTTTTTTGTGCTCTTTTGGGCAGTGTTGTACTCATCCAATTAAGATATTTCTGTTTCTGTCGAATTACTGGTTTTTAATGTGTAAGTTTATATATAAATTTAAATTTAATAATAGTTTATTTGTTACAGTTGTGCAAAATAACTTTATTATTTATAAAAAAAAGTGTAGTGAATGTACATTGGACCTACATTATGTCTATGCACGGGCCGGTCCAAGGTACATGATTTTAATTTTAGTTACGAGTTCTGTTTTCCATCTACTTCAAGAAAAATTCCAAGGAGCAAGTCAGGAAAAATAAAATAAATTATACCTAGCTCTTCAGCCTTAGAAAGCTAAAACGAACAACCGGCGGTCAGTCGAAACGACATGCCATTAAAAATCGATAGTAGCAAAGCAAAAGGCACAGGACTTTATTTCTTTCGATTGATGATTCAAATGTTGAACATGATGATTTCGAAATCGAAAGTGACTGGTCGATTTCGGAGTTGCTTACAGCTACTAGAAAAAAATTTAATTTTCTAACGGGTGCCTTCTTATTTGTTGGCTTTGTAGATGCCTACTTACATTTTAATTCCAATAATTTTTGTTTATTCAATTAATAAATGGATTTACATTTTATTAATGGGAAAAGATATTAAAATATGCATCATCTACAATTGATTTCAGTCGAAGGTACATACACTAAAAGACCAAGGTACATGCACTGTATGTACCTCGGATAGTTTGAGGTTTGCTTTCGAAGTAGAATTTTCCAGGCATACCTTAACTTCTTTAGAAATAATTTTAACACCAACTCATATCCAATAAAATACATGTTAATGCAAAAAAAAAAAAAAAAAAAAAAAATGGGAAAATTTGGAACGAAGGAAGCATTTAAAATTGTCCCGTCCAAGGTACATAACCTTCCCCTAAATTATTTTAATGAATTTGCTACTTCCACAATGATGATAGTCGGTAACATAAAAAAGAATACCTTTAATACCACTTTAATAGACTTAACTGGCAAGAAAACCTTGGTGCTAAATAAAGTCAATCGAAATATCTCAATGCGAACAAGCACACTTAACAAATTAAAATTGAATGTTTAAAAAATTCCAACAATATATTCAACTCCGCTGTACGAAAACCAGACAACGGACAATTATTTTCGTGAATATTGTTTAGCATTCTTTGCATTCTATACAATTTGATTTAATGCGTCCATTATTTCATACATTTTCCATTAACTGCAAAAAAAAGAATGCCGGTAAACCAAAAATAATATTTCTAACGCTATGCTCTCTTCTGTTGTAAGAAAACCGGTAAGCAAAAAAGGCAAGGATTTTAAAGAATCGGAGAACTTAAGCCGTGAAACCTGTGCCTAAAAGGCAAAACATCTTAAATCGTCATAAGTTGTTTTAGCTATTTTACGTTATTTGAATTCTGGGGTCAGATTATGTAAGGCGAAACGTTCAAACGTGCACGAAGAAATTTGCTTGTGTAACACAGCGCAAATCATTCGTGCGCACGAAAACGTTTGATCGTTTCGGCTTACAGAACTGGCCCCTGTTTTCCTTATTCTATTTTTTAAGCCAAAACAGGTGAACAAATTTCAAACAATGGGGAAGCTATATCTGTTGTGAAACAGCTTAAGTCATCAAATGTTGTGCACCGCTTACAGTTTAAGATTGCTCTCCTGAAAAGTGTACAAAATTGACATAAGGTAACAAACAGCATTCAAACTTCGCATGGTCGAATCGCAAAAGGGGTAAAAAAGGACTTTTTCACGTTTTTATTCGAGAAGAACTCAATTTGTTTTCGTAAATCGCACGACTGACTTGAGTGAAATAAAATGAATCAACCATCGGTCAAATTGCCGTATTCGTAAAATTTTAAAGTGGGACTCTTGGAAACGGGATAGTCTGTAAATTGAAAATCCCATCGGAAACCTTCTCCCGCCTTTAATTTGGTGTTGTATCTCTTTCGAGCAATATTGGGATGAAAACAGGCAAGGCGGTGACACCTAACAGGAATCTGATTCCTAAAAGAAATCAACGCAGTTGCCACCAAAAACCTCACTCATCAAACTTGGTTAATTTGACCTACCTCCCTATCACATTCAATTTGACCCGAATATATGTTAGGTTAGGTTAGGTTTTTGGGCTGACGAAGCGGGTGACCCTCGCTTCGCCACACTCAGGTCCTTGTGGACCCATTGTGATACCCTTTATTTGTGGGGTTTGGCCGTGTTGTATTTCGGCCACGTTTCCTTCTCCTTATTCGATGTTGTCCAGCCATCTTGATGTCCTCAAAAACCTGTGAAGATCAAAGAGTGAGATGTTTGAGAGTTCTTGAATGTCTTGGAAGTAATATCTTCCAAGTGTCCTATTTCGCAAGTGACAGAGGCTCGGGCAGTGACAGAGGAAGTGAGGTGTGTCCTCATGCGTCTCCTCATCACCGCAGCCCCTGCAGATGTCGTCGTCTATGAGGTTTAATTTCATTGTATGGTTTCTTAGGAAGTTATGACCTGTCAGAGCACCTACCAACTTAGACAGCGATGATCTGTCAAACTTCAAGAGTTTGTTGGTCCGTCTTTTGTCATATTCAGGCCAAAGCTTCCTTGATATTTCACAGGTTGTTAGTGTTTTCCACCTGTTGTTGGCTTTCATTCGGATCTTGTTTTCCACCCGTTCTCTGAGGTTACAGAGTGGTGGTTTGATCGATTGTAGTGCCTGATCATGGTCCATTGCAGACCCCTTTCTTGCCAGTTCGTCTGCAATCTCATTGCCGGCTTTGTCCCTGTGTCCAGGAACCCAGCAGAGATTTATATTATGCTGCGAGCCAAGAGCTTTGAGCTCTTCGCGACAGCTGCGAATTAGCTTTGATTTGATTTCTGTAGCCGAAATAGCTTTAATGGCTGCCTGGCTATCAATGAATATGGTAATATCATTACGTGGTATTGCCCTCATTGACACCATACACGCCGCTTCCATAATTGCCAGAACCTCGGCCTGGAAGACACTGCTGTGATCAGGAAGCCTGATTGAGCGGCGTATATTTAATTCCTCCGAGAATAGACCGGCTCCAGTGCCATAGTCCATCTTTGATCCATCTGTGTAGATGGATATAGATTTCCTTTTAGCGGGTTCGTTTGTTTCCCATTCCTCCCTGCTCGGAAAGGAGCAGGAGAATGGCTTGTCGAAATCTAGGTAGGGAGACATGTAGTCAGAGCTAACATCGTTCTCTACGTATCTCTTCAAAATCTGCGCATGTCCTGTAGCATTAGGATTCCAGCCTTGTGTTTGGCTAATCCTGAGTGCACTTTTGACGGCCGATTCTTGCATATATAGGTCCAGGGGTAGCAAGTTGAGAATGGCCTCCAATCCAGCGGTTGGTGTCGTTCTGATTGCACTGGTTGTTCCTATACATGCTAATCTTTGTATTTTTGTCATTTCTTTCAGATTGGTTACCTTGTCCGCGGCTTGCCACCAGACTAAGTTGCCATATGTGAGTATCGGTCGCACTATAGCCGTGTACATCCACAGAATTACTCTAGGGTTTGGTCCCCACTTTCTGCCGAAGATACGGCTGCATGCATAGAATGCATTTGCGGCTTTCTTTACTCTTTCTTTGATGTTTGGTTTCCAATTTAGTTTCCTATCTAGAATTATTCCCAGATATTTCGCATATTCTGCCACTCTTAGGGGAGTTCCCTCAATAGCTGGTGGCTCGAATTGCGGTATGTTCCTTTTATTTGTGAATATCACAAGTTCGGTTTTTTGGGGGTTGATTCCCAGACCACATTGTTTTGTCCACAAGTTGAGTGCACGTAGTGAGTTCTCCAATAGTTCGCTTATGGTCGATAAGAATTTGCCTGTCGCAAGCAATACTACATCGTCTGCGTATGCAACTACTTTGACCCCACTGTTTCCAAGTTTCATTAGTATTTCGTTAATGACAAGGACCCAGAGTAATGGGGAAATGACCCCTCCTTGCGGTGTACCTCTTGAGGCAGTAACTCTTAGGTCAGTGTCACCTAATTTTGCATTGATATTCCTTTCATTGAGTAGATTCATGATCACTTTAATGAGTGATTGTTCAACGTTGGAATTTTGTAATGCCCTTTTCACCGCGCATGTTTTGACATTGTTAAACGCCCCTTCAATGTCTAGAAATGCGGCTAGTGTATATTCTTTGTCTTTTAATGACTTCTCTATAACGCCAACGACTTCGTGTAGTGCTGTTTCTACTCCTTTGCCCTTTATGTAAGCATGTTGTGTAGTGGAGATTACATTGCTATCTATCCGACTGCGTATAAAGACGTTTATCAATTTTTCGAAGGTTTTCAAAATAAAGGATGTTAGACTTATAGGTCTAAAATCCTTGGCAGTGGTTTGGCTAGCTTTCCCTGCTTTTGGGATGAAGACAACCCTCACTTCCCGCCAAGCTTTCGGAATATAGCTTAATTCCAAACTGCGCATGAAAATCCTTTTAAGAACCGGAGTGATGATGGTCCTTGCCTTCTGGAGCATAATCGGAAATATCCCATCGACTCCAGGGGATTTGAAGGATGAGAAGGTATCAATTGCCCAGTTTATTTTGTCCTCTGTTATAATTCCTTCTGGAACTGTCGTTGCAGTTGTTGAGGCATTATTATATATGTTACTGACGTAAACTTGCGAGTCGCATACTCAACCCTTTATAAAATTAGCAATTTGTCTACCTAGTTGCTGTCGAAAATTCAAAGGTTTCACACGAAACAAACAAATTCACATAAAATACCTTTCTCGAAAATGTTGCATTTACGTCAAACAAATTGCAGCAGTTAGTAGCAAAGTATGTTCGTCCTTTAAAAAGAAAGAAATAACTAAAAAGTAAAACTCGTTGGAAACATCAAAAGGGATGCACATAAGGCCGTGTGTTCTTTGAATTTGTAGAAAAAGCACTTTCTACTGCGTTTATACAACACTGGGAGGAAAAGAAACATAAAGCGGATCAAGTAAAATAAACACAATCCTTTGCATCTTTTCAGGAGTTCTTTTTTCTTTCTTTTTTTTGTAAAGCGAATGCATAGTCTTGTAAAAGCATTTTAACTTACCTTAACGATTTCGCAGCTAGTGTAGTCAATACTATCGAGAAAAGAAAGCAAGTAAATCAAAAGGTAGGACCATGTGCGTGTATGTGAAGAGGATAACGACGGCGATACGACGAGATGTTGCGATGGCGATTGTGTGTGCGCTGTTTGTGTATGGTACTCTTATTGAAAATGACGCCACTGCTGTAGCACATGTATAGGACTCACAATGTCCTATTTTTAGTCTGAATTATTTATGTAGTTCAGCGTCAGCACAACCATCGTCACCATACCACCAACCACATTGAAGGAGTAGAGCACAGAAAACAACAAACCTGTGTCCTGGTGCTCTACTTTTCCAGCATACACAATCCACATGTGGATTTACTTTTTTATTTTTATTTTTTGCTGGCTGCAAGTTCTTTTGGTCCTTTTCGGTGGTACACACACTCGTAATGTACAGCGCGCAGCAGTCGAAGCGAAAACCCAGAGATATGAGGAAAACATTTTAATGGGTTCACAAAATACACACCACAACACGCCGGTTGGTTGGGTGGATGAGGAGGATAGTTGCAGTATTATCGCCACGCCTAACAACCACCCACTATCAGCAGCGGCAGTAGCAAGCAGCAGCCACAGCCGCATATAAAAGGACCAAGAAGGAGTAGTAAAAAAAAAAAAAAAAAAACAAGGAATAAAAAATAAACAGGACGATGGCGGATTATTTGAGTGCAGTTATATGTTTATGTGTCTATAGTGTGCTAGAGATGAATTGCAGCCGGCGGTGGTTAGTGGTGTATAGAGTTACCAACGCAACCACGACACCACCACTGAGGCTGGCTTGCTCTGCTCCTGATGGAGGAATGTGGTGTATCCTACATTCGTATATAGAAGATATCAAACGCGACGCGCAAATAGAAAAGACAGAAACTGGAACAGGATTGATGCATGTGCGCTGAGGATTCGCCTCATATCTCAGGATAAACTGAGCGGAGTGTCCGCTTGCGGTTACAGAGTCAGTGGCCTACATTTTAGGTGGGAATGGAAGACGGAAGGATGGTTACTCCACAATGATAAAGGGGGTTTGTCCGAAGAAAGGATTGGGTGTGTGTTTTTTTTTTTTTTTTTTTCCTTTTCAATGATTACTTTCTAGAGCAAAGTAAAAAACAAAGAAAAAAACACCGAGGACATAGGACACAGGGTCTAAGAAGGAAGTAAGTCGCCCGGGCATTCCATTAACTGACAGTTGACAGTGTGAAATGCTGTCTAGTGGCATATTGTCTTGGGAGTGCTTTCATTACTTGTGCTGAAAAGTGGTTGAATCGGGAGGTGTAGATGTAGATAGACACTAGTGTTTGGGTTACCAGGACAATGGATCATTGACACTTGAAGGCTGGAAGTGGATTGCCGAGAGGTCATTTGGGTTGGGTCAATATTGAGAGAAGAGATTAAATCGCCAATAGAGAGAATATTAAGTGAGACGGGTAACTCGGCTGAAGGGTAGTCAGGAAAAGACGTGTAATAGTGTAAATTCAGAAACGTCAAACATTTGCGCAGTGATGCGGCATCACTGCTTATTTGCTATGATGATGCGATGCACAGATTATGCTGATGCGTTGGTGATAGAATGTGTCGTTTGATTTCTAGAACGCATTGTTTGTGAACAAATTAATATAATGACTTCAACAAAAATGTATGAGTTTGTCTTTCAAAAGCATAGTAATCTATTGATAAAAATGTTTATTTACTAATTTTTCTTTCACTTCCAGCAGTTTTCTTACTTTTTTGCCGGCGAATCAACAGCGCATCAGGTATTTCTGTGATGCTTTTTTGCGTCATGTTTGCGCATCAGTTCCATCAACTTTGCAATAATGAACACTTGACGTTAAAAGTGATGCCAATAGTTTGCATTAATGAACATGATGCATAGCATCATCAGCATCGTTATGCGAGTGATGCGTTATTGAATTTACACATAGTATTCGCTTAAACTTAAAAAAAAAAAAAAGATTTTCTTTGAAAAAGGAATTAACAGAGAAAGGAATTAAAGAAACACTTTAAAAACAGGTAAATTTTTACGAATCTTGTAGAAAAAAAGTTGGATGCATAAAGTTAACGAACCAATCTATACATATAATAAAACTGTATGCATTTTTCTTGTTACCTAATGGCGTGAAAACTACTGCACAGATTTCGATGAAACTTTTTTTGAAATGTTCCTTAAGATTCTGAGAACGACATAGGCTATTCCTTACGGGACACAACACCTTGCGATACCACATGAAGAAAATGCGACTGACCGAGGAAGAACTTTGCAGAGGCTGCGGTGACGAGGGAGTTATAGAGGATACAACCCACTTCCTATGTCACTGTCCAGGTCTTCAACACTCCAGATACAGAGTCCTTGGAAAATTCTTCTTCAACAACCTGAACGAGCCTTCTAGCACACCAACGGACAAAATCATGAACTTCATCAAATCCTCAAGATGGTTTGTATGCAACGACACAGTAAGTAATTAATTAATTAACTTTACAGGCAGAATAGGTGACTACGGATAAGGGATAAAACCTTTCCCCCGACGGGTATCACAATGGGTCAATTTTGACCTGAGTGTGGCGCGGGACACTCCCCGCCAGCCCACCAACCTAACCTAACCTAGGCTATTCCTTTCATTGCCATGCCTATTTTTGGAGCGTTTTAGACCAAAATGTGTTTTTTTTTTCTCTGACTTTACTGCCTTTAACTCGCCATTACTCAAACAATTCTTAATCAATGCAAACAAAACAAAATACTTGGGAGCCAACACTTTTATGGTTATTTCAAGCCATCAATAGCGTTCTATGTCTTCTAGAAGCTGAGCTACAACCTAAAATCTAACATGAAAAAAATAAATTTATTTTCTCAAATCGAACATTATCAGCAGCCGCGGTTCTTGATCTTTGTTCTACTTTGGGTTGGTTGGGTGGCGCACATTGCACAAGCACGTTCAAATGAAAAAAAAAACTGAGTGGTGTTTTCCCCAGATTAAATGAAACGAAAGAGAAGTATGCGACGTGAATGTGTATGTAATCAACAGCGACAATGTGTGTCTGAGGAAATGCGTTGAGAAAACGGTCAAATCTCTTTTAATGGAAATTACACAGTCTCACGCCGCGTAGGAAGTTGCGGGCCCAGCTAGTTCTTAATATTTTTAGCAAGTTTTAAAGCAGTTTTTTTTTTTGTGGCGCATAAGTGTACCCTATAAACTGTTTGAGGATATATGAGGATATACATTTTTTTTTAAGCGAGAGTGTAATCTTGGGAATTTTTATTTTCGCTTCATCGTTGTCACTTATATTTTCGTATTTGTTTTGGATCAAAGTTAAAAATTATTGAGAATTCAAAACATTGATAAAGTGTTCTAAAATGGTTCTGTTTGGAATATTCACGTTAATATTGAATTTGCAAGCTCTGCTCTTCAGTAAAGTCTTTTGAAAATGAACACCATTTATCCATTGTCATGGTTTATATACCTGCATATGTACGTGAACAAGGATTGTTTTACCTATGAAATTGAAGCTTCTCTGATTTATTAATTCATAAAATAATAATCCACAATTAAATATTTCTTTCAACTTTTTGTAATGTTTAGGCAATAAATCAAGTAATCCCTTTCTTTTGGCAAGTTAATCTATGTCTCCGTATACTTTAAGAATTAGAACAATAATGATTTACAATAATTTAAGTAATTCGAAGAAACGCAGTTACAGGATACCTCAAAAACCCTTTTGGGTTACGAGGAATTTATTAAAAAAAGAGTCGTTAAAGTGGGCGTATTACATAAACCAATTGGCTTTTATATAAAAATGTTTGCAAGGAAGTGGGTAGATTTATTTTTAACGATCAAAATAATAACAAAACCATTTTTAATTGATATTCGAAGAAAATTTCACGCTCTCAGCTCTTTTAATTTACAAAATATTTGAAATAAGGAAATTTGCATTTAAGGCCAAAATGTCAGCACTGGGAACATGGCTTTTTTTAAGCAAATTTAAATTTCTCCGAACATTGCAAATAGTTGCAGCTATAATTTGGCATATGGTTTAACAAATGGTTAGGTGGTCAATTTTCCGTGGGAACTCGCGGGATGTTTTGAAAAAAAAAGTGGTAAAAAAGGTGTGCACTAAAAAAGGTGTGCGCTAAAAAAAGGTGTGTGATAAGAAATGTGTTTTTTTTATTTATTTATTAAAAATATTAGTGTTTTTTTTTATGAAAATACCTATATATAAAATAAATAAACTACATTCAAGAAAATTACGATTTTTCGCTTAATATACCATAAAAAAATTAAGAAGTTGCTTTTTTGTTTTTTTTTACTCTAGAACAAAATTGATCAACTTTGAAAAGCTTTATAAGTCAAACGTTAGCAGAAAACTATTTCGTTTGCTGTTTTTGACGCTTCGTTTATATTTCTATTAAAAATAAAAAACAAAACAATAAAAATAAAACATCGAATTTAGTATTTTTGTAACGATATTTTCCTTTTTGGACAACAAGGCGGCGGCGTGGGTCATTGTGTTTTTTGAACTACTCAAAGAAGATTTCCGGTTGAACAATCGACTGTCGCATCATTTTGTCTGATAAGCAGCATAAAAATCAACTGTCCGCAGACAACATAAACTCCTATGCCTTCTCTGTGCCAACTTTCGATGTCTAAGATCGGTAACAAAATCCCATTGAATCCCGCTGCGAGATAAGTGAAAAGCACGGCACCACAAAAAGTAGTGAAGACAGTACAAAACTCTGTGGAACACCGTCCTTTTGTTATCGCACTCGAGGGGTTAATAGGAGAATTCGTCAACGAATGATGACATCAGTGGCATATACAACGAAAGTAAATCGAATCCAAGAGACAAACAAGAGCTACTTGCAATCCCTTCACCCATATACATGAAAGCAGCACATATATCTACATACCTACCTACACACTTCCTAAAACTAACTCCCATAGGTAGTAAAGCCTCCTTCCATCTAATATTTCAATGGCTTACACCACATAGACATTTTGACAATAACCGTACCATTGAACTGAATTCTCGCCCCAACTATCTATTCTCCCCTGAAAAAAATCGAAACAAGAACAAAACAAGATACAAAAAACTGCAAAAGATACAACGAATTTCATAGTTCGGCATATAGCCGTAGCCGTGCAACTGCGAAAAAAAATAATGCTTCCAATTTAAAATCTCCAACAAAACAAAAAAAAAAAAAAAAAAAACAAAATAAATAGATACAAGTTTTTGTATCTCAAAACTTGATTCAAAGGCATGAGCATCAGCATGAGAGGACCGCAAAAAAAGAAACCTCCCCATCAGTGCGTATGGCGAGATGTGATGCCTCAATTCTGGGGGCTGCTGCCGCTCCTAGTCGTTGTCGACATCTAATACAAATCTTTTGATCAATTGCGCGATTCTTTGTGCATCAGTTGAGAGTGTATAAACAAATTAAAAACACTTTGATATCGAGTGTTGTCTTGGCCTGTCGGCGAAAAATTATATTGCTCCACACAACCTCAACGGAGAACAGCGGGTCCAATTTTTCTCAGAGGAAATATTTAATTAGGCATCTTTGGCAAAGAATGAAGAGGACGACACACTTTGATGTGGGCTGAGCGATGTAATTATGTATTTTTTTTTCTCCGCTTTTGCTGTTGGTGTTGCTCGAAAAAATGCGGACCCCCTCTTAGATTGTGCTGATTGAAAATACGAGTTGCACGGATAATAATGTGCTTTTTTGTCGAGCTGCCTGCGATGACCTGGTTCAGATTAGTAGCGGTTCGCCTTTATTTGTCATGCCTCCCTGGTTAAAAAGCGCGCGAATTCGTGTGCACGGCCACATATTGCACTCACATCGACTTCACCTAAATAAATGCAGATGGATGGATGTGGGTGGTTGGGAGACTGCCATAAAAGGCATCGACAGAAAAAAAAAAAATACAGTCAACGAGTGCCGGCAGTTTACATTTTATGAGTTGGGCGGCAATATCCGAAATAGGAACACGACCTAAAGTGCAGGCATTTTATGTTTTGCATATGGCATGTCCTTTTGTGTGCGCACAACTGAAATGTTGCAATTGAAATGTTTTCAGCTGGCAATTGACACTAAAGTGATTGGGGGGCGGTTCGGTTCAGTTGAGATTCGTTATCGAGTGTGCGGTGCTCTGTTTTGTATTGAAAATGCAAATGAAAAAATGATGACGGCCCAAGTGGGTTGTCCTTAGGCCCTCATGGCAAATGCTTGGCAACGGCGTGAAATGGAGGCACAGAATTGTGTGCCAGAATTTCGATGAAAAATATCGAAAGTTAGCAAAGGAGCAACACCTCAGGCGATGAACTATTTTTGTTTTTTTTTTAAATTGGATTACTTTTGAATTTATGTGGATTTTGGTCTTTTGGAGAGATGGTAACTGTATGGAATCTGCAAGGTAAGTCTTTCATCAATAAATCTGAGGAGAACTAGTCAGTGGTAACAGGAAATTTTGAAATTTTAAAATCAATGGTAATGGTATCAAATGGTAGCCGTGGTAAATGTTTGCATTGTTGCCAGCGATGCCAACTAAGGCTTTTTCATGCCTTTTAGGCATTATTTTATTAGCTAAGGCTTTAAGGCTTGTTCTTTTTTTCCAAAAAGGCATCTTTTTTTTTATTTCAAATATTTTTCTTTTTCTAATTCAACATACTTACTGACTTTCAATTTTTTAAAACATTCTTAAAAAATCTTGGCCAAAAAGAATTTTATATGTTACATCGTTCTTAAAGAATGTGTTTCCACCTTCAAACTCTGTCCATTTTCCGAACACTTTTATCTGTCATTTCTTTTCAATCAATTTCAAGTAGCTTTTTAGATTTTCTACCAAATTTAATTATTCTACAGGAATCGCAAGTGCTCCACATAATTTTCAAAACTTCTGAGAAAGTGGGTGGGTACCACGCCTTCTTTGATGGAAACCTTGTATTTTATTCTTATGCTTGCACCACAAGACCTACCGTTGTGCAGATTTACAAGATTCTACGATGTCGGAAAGTGCTCCATAATTTTGATGATCTGTCAGTCAGTCAACTACGTTTTTTTTTTTTGTGATTTTTGAAGCCCTATATCTCAGGAACCACTAATGCTAAAAATGAAGTTTGGTGAGGCACCTGTGCTTGATCAGCTTAGCAAATATTGCGAATTTGAAGTTTCTGACTTCATTGGTACTGAAGATAGAGGGGGGGTCGAAAATCGCCTGAGTTTTTCCCTGTATAAGGGTTTAGAACTTGGCTGTGCCCTTTGATAAAATTCAAAGTTCCACTTCAAACGCTCATCAAACTTAAGACTTAAATTTAATCGAGATTCCGTTTACCGGTCATAATTTAAAAACCTGACCACACCGCGTTTTTCCTTTGTTTAAATGAAACGAAATATGAATTTCAAATTAATCAGCATTATTACAAAAGCCACCGCACACAGCTCATCAATTCTAATTTAACGCTGCACACTTTTTAGCTTGCCGCTAATTTCACTAGCATTGTAAGTTCGTTTCGGTGTCGTCGTCGCTCCTATTAGCGCGTCTCTACAAATTTCTGCTCTACATGTTGTTACACACAGCCACCCATGAAGACAAAACACTTTCCTGTCACTCTTGCGCCTAGTGTCTAAAAAGGCAAATACAAAATAAGGCCCCTAAGCATGAGGAAAGCAAAGAGTGACTTAATATGTGTCTTGACTCTATCTCAACCAAACGCTGCGTGTGGCCATCGTAGTCCACTTTTGTAGTGTCTGATGGTCGAACGAATATATATCTGTATATTTATTTTTTTTGCTATCAAGGAGCGAGAGACAGTAGAAGAGAATTCTGTGTATGGAATCTAGTATCGAAGTGACCTTTTAATTTGCTCATGGTACTTCCTTTACTGCCGCGACTAGCCGCCTTGTCAACGACTTGGCCGTCTTGGATATACAATTAATTAGCCACTTTCAATTAGTGCGACGCTATTATCTCATCAGTTGTTTAGATCTGATTAGAAATTGCATGCAATATTGTGTGCACACTCATATTATTTGACGGATTAGGGTCGTGACGGTTCTTTGGAGTATATAGTTCGTGACATGCGGTACGGGCATCGTCTGGATGGAAGCGAAAAGGAGTGACGATAGTGGAAGAAACTGATATTATCAGAAGAAAAAAAGGCAGTAGTGGACATTTTTTGGCATTTATATGTTGGTTTTTGAGCTTTGTCATGACTACAGCCATTGCAAATCTGATACGGGCTTAAATTTGAGAAAAAATCATAATTCGACAGCCAATACTGTGCTAAAATGATTTTATGGACCTTTATAGATTGCAGACGAGGTGCCTTTCTAGTGTTCCCCGAGTCGGTTACTGTTAGCAGCTATGGCACAGCCTCTAGTAAGATCTAGTAATGAAGACTTTTAATAAAAAGGCTTGCTGGTTCAACTGGCTTGAAAAAATAATCAACTCAGGTCAATATTGACCCATAAACACCCACAGATAATAGGTTAGTTTATTAGAGACTACGATGAATAACACTGCGATTACTTTCTACACTTTTCTGCGTGATTGGCGCCCAATGTAAGACCCTTTGTAAGTTACCTTCGGTAATGACGAATATAATCGCACAAAAGTGCTACCCTTCTGTTAATAATAGAACGGGCCTTATGAGAACAGACTATGATAGAAAACTTGAGAGAAAAGTACACGATTCAGCGCATTAAACATTCAGTTAACAGGTATTTCCTAGAATGGCGCCCAACGTTGGATTTTAAATAACTTTATAAATCTATTTATTTACGGCGGCAAACAGCCCGAAACTTCAGCGAAGCATGTACATAGTCATGTAAGCAATTCCTTAAAATGTTGATCTGGGAAGACTCATTTAAACCACCACAATGTGCCTGAAAGCATTTCAAACCTTTTCACAAGAGCAGTACAACCGTCGTGAATGCAAGGCGCATTTCCAAAACAACTCCATATCCGACTGATTTACTGTCGAATATTACGGCTGGCAATTGGCATATCACAACCCTTATACGTCTGGTACGTCACGTACTTCGAGTATCGATTTAAACCCACACGTCCACAACTGCCAATTAATTCGAACAGAAATTCCTCTACTCCTACAGTTCGATGCTATCTATTTAAAGGCACAGTAAAACACAGCAAATTGCCAGTTTTTGACACCTGCCGCTACTGGATATGCCATGTGATTTGTTTACAAAATGAGTAATATGTTAAAAAAGTGACACAAACAATGGCCACTTGTCACAAAAGAATGACTTTTCTACTGTATTAGTATGACAAAAATCCAGAAATCACCATATTTTCGTTGGTCTTACTATGTGTGCGGTCAGCAGACGGAATGGGAAGAATTGCAGCAAAACCGCTGCCGCGAAACTCCACGATATCACGTCACGAATGTTAATCGAGACGTGTTCTAGACGTCCGCACCAACACTACATGTTGTAGCTTCTTCTGGTTCTGCGGAATTCTATTGTGATGGGGAAGGAAATAGAGACGACTTCCCCGATGTCATTACATGGTTACGTGACTTAAGAGTCATTACTACCGAAAACAATTGCCGAAGACTCTTCCGTACGTCAAAGCGGCACAACGCTCCACGAAGAGGAAGGCATGATTGATTCCATGGAGTCGTGTGAAGGGATAGGTCATCGATCTGCTGAAGAGCTCACGCACCGTGAATATTACGTTTAAATAGGTATATAGTTTTTTTTTTTTTAATTTTCTTTTTTTATCATTCTAGGAGTGCGGAGTGCGTGTAATTGTATTGCAAATAGACAAACTGTCAGACGTCGCGTTTGACAGTTTGCGTCCCACTTCAACTCCCTTCTCAACTATGTACGTTTGTACGAACACGACGATGATGGTGGTGACGACAAGAGAGAGAAGTACACTGATTGTTATGCACGAAATGTTTCAAGTGGGAAACGCGGAATCATGTGTTATAGTGTACACGCTTTAGCTTCAATTCACAACTTGGCTACTGGTGTTGGTTTTTCATTTTGTTTCGTCTCGTAGTTTTTTTTTTTATTTTTTGGGCCGTGCATGATCCGGTTGCTGGACAGCTTTGGATAGGAGCGCACAGTAAGTATAGTAAGTGCTGCTACTTAACAGCCGCCTTGTTGCATGTAATTACTTCAAATGGCATTGTTGGTGTATACAGTATACCGTACGTAACAATGTGTGCCGGTTGTTGTCGATATCGTCGTTGCCGTCGTCGTAGTCATCACGAAGGGGGTGCGTTATGTGCGACGCATTTTCAAGTTATTCAAATCAATTTGCAAGTTGCAGCCAGCAGCAGCGGTAGGTAACAGCATGTGGTAGTGGTGTGGCTTGGCTCAGTTGAATTAAACATGGGGACTCCTCGAATGTTTTATAACAATTGACAGCTCTACCCGGAGATTGGGTGACAGTTCCTGCGAAAAGGACCGGAGAGGGCGCAAAAACTCTTAAGCGGTGTGCACTCTGGTAATGTGTTGTTTCAATGCAGGCACACACTGCACACACACACACCGAAGATGAGGCAGAAATACTCGCAGTTGCAAAAGTGCTAACAAGATGGGAGGAAATTCAATTTTGCAGTTGTGATGATTTTTTTTTTTTATCATGTAGGGGGACACCATTTTCAGTTGTTGTCAGCAGATCTTGCCTTTCATCGATTGAAACTGTTCGTAACTGATAACGTATTGACATTAGTTGTTATTATTGCTTTCCTGCATCATGCCTCTGGGTCAGACTTGAAGACTCTACGGTCCAAAACATATGGGTCCACTCTACTTAGACCAGAGATGCACACTTTTCTTACGAAGTCAATGTCGCTTTACAGCTCTGTTGATAAATCTATGCTTTTCTGCACCCCTTCAACGCAAACCACAACAAGGGGTCAAATTCTGGTTCGTTTTAACGTTCGCTTTCACACATTGCATTCATTTTTTCGATTCACTCGGTACTAAAAAACGATTCTCGCTCAATAAGTGAATATATCGTGGTGTGGTGAGCTCAATATCGCACACTGTGTTGTATGAATTGAGGTTCTCAATTTTCAAACTCTCAATAAATCCATTCACTTGGAAATGAGAACGTAAAAAAAATGTAAGAAATATGAAATTTTTTGTTTAGTTTCCCATTTTCATATAACGAGAATCAAAATTGCGGTGAAAGTGTGAAAAGATTTTCGTTTCACTTTTTCACAGAAAGAGAATTGACCGCCAGAAGTATAAGGAAGAATTTTGCGTTCAAAGCATCTAAGCTTCTGAAACACCTATCAGAACTAGGATGATAAGAGCATTATAAAGGTAGAAACTCCTACTACAGGGTGGCCCAAAAGTCGTTTTCCTACGTATATATGAAATAACTGAACGAAAAGATAAAAACTAATGAAATAAATTACAAATAAAAGTTGATTTCATGGAATTTTTTTACATTATCTATGTTAAATCGTAGCGGTTAAGTCGCCACCATTAGAATGCATGCATTCATGGGCTCTTTTGATGGCACTTTCCATGACTTTTTGAAGTGCTGCCGGCGTAATTGCAGCGATTTCTGTGCGAATGTTGAGATTCAACTGCTGTATAGCATGTGCTTTGTTAATGCAAACATTTTCCTTCAGGTAACCCCATACAAAAAAAGTTGTCGGTCAACATAGGATTCTACAAAAATTCTTCGTCTTTCTCGGCGATATTTAGGACAGTTCTGCAGTACTCCAGAAGTTTTTCTGGGTCAAAAGGATTGAGCTGTTTGGCCAACAATCAATTGAACAACACGGCGAATCCAGAGCCGTAGCCTTGGACATATCAAAGGCATTTGTCTTACGGATTACCACAACAACTCTGCGGATTGATGCAAAATTTTCTTCTGGGAAGATCGATCCAAGTTATTGTAGATGGTGTATCATCCAATTCGTTTGCTATAAATGCAGGAGTGCCCCAAGGATCTATTCTTTCTCCAACTCTATTTCTTCTCCACATCAACGATTTGCTTGGATCGACAAATAATATCTACAGCTTTGCAGATGACAGCACTCTTATATCCTCCATCTCGAACAATGGGCCTCTGAATACGGCTACATCACACAGTCAGAGATGTAAACAAATTAATTCTCTAAATGAGGATCTGGACAAAATCTTGAAGTGGGGAAAGGACAACTTGGTTGTATTTAATGCAAGCAAGACACAGCTCACAACATTTTCCAGAAAAAATGGATCAACAGTTCCTCAGATCCAAATGGATGACCATCCAATCCATCACAAGGACTCTATGCACCTTCTAGGAGTCACAGTCAATTCAGGAATCACATGGCAGAACCACATATCCTATATCGCAAAATCGGCGTCCGCAAAGTTGAGCTACCTATTTAGAGCAAAGAGGTACTTTAGCCCCAAGCAACTTCTCCGTCTCTACAAAGCACAGGTAAGACCAGGCTTGGAATATTATTCCCATATATGGAGCTCGGCCCCAAAACATTCACTTAACCTGCTTGATAGCATACAGAGACGAGCAGTTCGACTCATTGGATACCCTTCACTCACATCGAATCTACAACCGTTGGTGCACAGAAGACAAGTCGCTGACCTATGCTTATTCTATAGGAACATCCATGGTAGATGTTCTGAGGAACTCAAAGACATTATCCCTCGAAATGCAACTTTTGGGCGCCCCACAAGACAGGTTGCTAATGCTCATGACCATACAGTACACTTGACAACGGCGAGGACATCAACTTTCCAAAACTCCTTCAGTTAGAGGACAAGCAAACTTTGGAACTCGCTTCCTGGGGATATATTTCCAGAAGACTACAATTTGCAGCAATTTAAGTACAGAGCAAACATACATCTGCAGGCATCTCCGGGCGCTGTTGAAGCGTTATAGGTTCGCCTTTCCCGGGAGAAGTATATATAAAAAAAAAAAAAAAAAAAAAAACTGCATCTTGTAAGGGAATAGGTGGAGATCTTTCCTGAAAATCCCCTGAATCGTGCTACTCGGTATGCCGTAGGCCTAACTGTGTTGAACGCCGACGTGTCGATGTTTCAGGATGGGTTGCAACACTTTTCCTAAACGACTTGGATGTTTTAGATCGATCGCAAAAAACGAGGCCTGACCGAACGCCTCACATCTCCAACGTTCCCTATTGCTCAAATTTGGCTACCACAGCACGAATGGTGGGCGCTGTGGGAACGAAATAAAATTGCCGGTAGAAACGTTAAGTACTTACAAATTATTGAGAAAAAAAAAATAGTTGGCGTAACAGGTCCGGAGGAACCCTAGGCCTAGCTTCTCACAACCATTCGTTTTGTGTGAGTTTTTCAGGTTTGAAACGAATGGAAGGGATCTACAATTTTTGCCGACTCCAAACGGCTAATTGAGAAGCTCTTTCAAGACAGTTATACTCTTGGATGTTTGTCAGATGATCGCTAGAGGTGGCGCAGTGGAAAAAAAACCTTAAGTTGGAATTTGGGTTATTGCGGGATTCGAACCTCGACCCCTCGCTTAGTAGTCCAACAAAATAACCACTAGGCCACTGCGCCTACGCGATTGTGTAGTGCTCCATGATAAATCTCCCAAGCCTTATATTTGAAACAAACAAAAATAAAAATATTTTTGTACATAGGAAAGATAATTTTGCAACCCTGTATAACCTGAAAATGTCCCTCTAGAACGCCGATCAAAAAAAAAATTCGGAAATAGCAAATTTTTTTATTTTTTACTTTCCTACGACCAATTCTGTTTTATTCCAAAGCAAAATACGACTTATTATACAACTGATCTGCATTCTACCATCTATACTGCTGAGACCACTAAAAATCATTCGGATATCAGCATAAACCTAAAAAAAAAACATCGACCTTGTCGCCTCGCATCCCCGAATGGACTCAGTCGAGTAAAAGTTCTCCATTTAAATTTGTTCACTTGATGTTGATGAATGATGACCAACATCAATGAGTTATCCATTCAAACAGTCTCGTTGCTTTGAGCTTATTTGTTGCTAAATTTATACATAATTGCCCAATAGAGGCCTTGAAATGCTATCGCACCTACCGATAAACTTAGCAATACATGAACCTCTATAGGTACACTCGTGTAAATGCCATCCTAATCAAAAAAAAAAAAAAACAAAGAAGAAGAATCAACGAAAGAAAGGAAAAGGAACCAAGTGAAGAGGAGTAGAAAACAAAAAAAAAGTTCACGTCTAGCCGTTTGGCCACTCTTTCGTAAAAATAATACAAACGCCACCAGCTACCCTTGCCAAGCAGTGATAGCAAGCGCACATCACACTACACACACGACACATAAAAAGCTCTGTGTGCAAACAAAGGAAACTAAAATGTGCTTAGGGTGGGGGGTGGTCGACTATTGTATAGTGCGGGGGTGGTGACAATCGCAATCGCAATCGTGGTCGTGGTCGTTCGAAAAGAAAACAAACGTCGTCGTCGTCTAGTTGGCTCCGATAAATTACTTTTGACGTTCTCGTCAGAGATTTAATTCTTTTTTTTTTTTGCTTTTCTGTCCCGTCAATTGAATTACAGATAGTCAGATACACAACGACCAAACCCAAGCTCAATATATTGCCGGGTATTCATGAATGCCATTCAGCCACACAGTCGAGGGTTGGCCGGTAGGGGTTTTTGGAATAAATAAATATTTTGCGCAAATTAAATCACTTCCAATTCCAATTTAAGAATGAAACGACGTTCTCTCTCATTTGTGCATGAATATACGATTTTCGTTGGCAGCAAAAACATAAAAAAAAATAATAAAAAAAAACTTGTAAAGGAAATTCGGCAACCTTGCCAAAATCAAGTGAACGTCAACAACACACATCACCCTGTTTCTTCTTATAGCTAGAAGTGTGCGAATTTTATTTATTTATTTGACTGTTTTCGATATGCGTTTAGGTCCAATTGTTGTTGGACATTCCATGAAAAAGTATTATTATTATTATTTTTTAGGCGTGACAAACCTGTGCGGGGTAGTGTGATGCAGAGCAGACTTGTTTCCATGTCATTTGGTTGATTTTGATTCTTTTATTTTTATTTTTTTACGAAGTTTAGACTTTTGTTGATAAGGATAAAAGGAAATCAGATTTGGAACTTGGGAATTCAAATCTTTTGGCAATAAAAATGTCACAAATTATGGAAAACAAAAATAATAAACTGATTGTGAGAGCGAGGCCTTCAAGGTGAGAATAATCGATTGGATACTAGTACGAGACATCTCAGAATGGTTGCTGTGATGAGCACCAAGAGAGTTGACTACTGTCACGCGACTATCACTGTTTGAATTGAAAAAGTATGTTCGGAACTGCGTCATTCGGTTTTTTCTCGCAGAATTGATGTCTATGTACCTACGCAATTTCGGATCTGTGTGACGTAAAACCAGGCAGCTAGTTAGCTGGACCAAATTAGTAGATGCGACTGTGGTAAAAAGAGAAACAAAATGTTGACGTCACGTGACAGTTTTAAACAGTGTTATGTAAAAATGTCAGAGCTCAAAAAACCTGTAATTGACGTTTCTTTTTGTTTTTCCTTCTTAAGTCAAACTTCTCCGCCGAGATCCTGTTCGCCGTACAGTAAGAACGCCTGCGGTGATTTGCAGAGGAACTGGTTAAACGCACTGGCCAATGCCATTTTATAACTGGTGTCAGGGGTTTCCGGTTCAACCCCCGGAAAAATACGAGTTTCAGCTTAAGGTATTTTTTCACTGATCCACTTCGTGCGAATGTCTTCCAAACAGCGGAAAAAACTTCGTAATAGTCACATTTAACTTTTATGTAAGTAAGGGGCCAGATCTTAGTCGACTCTGTTGACAAACTCAGATCAATCGCATCACATCAGAATTCAAGGGAAGGAATTAAGGACTTACTCTTGTCAATCGTCGTTTCTTTGGCCTTTACGAAGGCCTTTTCAAGAAAAAATAATGACAGGTCCAATAAGGCACTCATCCTGCCCTTCGAATGACATTTTGTAACGATTGTTCTTACGGGAGAGCATCAAGAAACAACGAACTCTGAAATACGACGACAATGACGCTGTTGAAAAAAGTCGGAGTCATTCGTCCAAGGTGTCTAGGAATCAATGCACCACTGGTGCATTTTTTCAGGCAGTCAATATATTCAGCTAACATTCTAAAAACACGTGAGAGGTCTCTTTTCCGTTTGCGTTTATTCAAACTCGTACAAATTTATGTACAATATGAGAGCACGTTCCCCAGCGCAACTAACGGGTGATTTCTTAAGAGGTTTAGAACTTTTTTTTAAAAAAAAACACAAAAAATTCGAAAAAATGAATGAAATATTTATTTGAATCGATAGTTTGAACCTTGCAATTTAATGTTTAAAGATAATTTCATGCAAATGTTGACCGCGGCTGCGTCTCAGGTAGTCCATCCGCTGAGTCCAATTTTGGCATACTCTTTCACACATATCGGCCGGTATCTCACGAATGAATGCATGGATGTTGGCTTCCAGTGCGTCAATCGAAGCAGGCTTGTCCCTATACACACTAGCCTTGACATACACCCACAAAAAATAATCTAATGGTGTCAAATCGCACGATCTAGGCGGCCAATTGACCGGCCCGAAACGTGAAATTAACTGTTCACCAAACTCGCCTCGCAATTGCGCGATTGTTTCGCGTGCTGTGTGGCATGTGGCACCGTCTTGTTGAAACCACATATCATGCAAGTCAAGAACTTCCATTTCGGGCAAAAAAAAGTTTGTTATCATCGCTCGGTAGCGTTCACCATTGACAGTAACGCTGCGATTCGCATCATCTTTGAAGAAATATGGCCCAATAATGCCGCCGGCCCATAAACCGCACCAAACAGTGGCTTTTTCGGGATGCATTGGTAGCTGTTGCAATGCTTCTGGCTGATCTTCACTCCAAATGCGGCAATTTTGCTTATTTACGTACCCATTCAACCAAAAATGAGCCTCATCGCTGAACACAATTTTTCGATAAAAAAGCGAATCCTCGGCCAGCTTTCCAAGAGCCCATTCACCAAAAATTCGGCGTTGTGGTAGGTCGGCTGGCTTTAGTTCTTGCACAAGCTGTATCTTAAAAGGCTTTACGCACAAATCCTTCCGCAAAATTTTCCACGTAGTGCTGTAACAAAGGCCTAACTGCTGGGAACGGCGCCGAATCGACATTTCGCGGTCTTCTGTCACACTAGCTGATACGGCCGCAATATTTTCTTCACTACGCACAGTACGTAAACGTGTTGGTGGTTTAATGTCCAACAAAGTAAATTTGGTGCGAAATTTGGTCACAATCTTCCGAATAGACTGCTCAGAAGGTCGAGAATGCCGATCATAAAATGGAAGCAGCGCGCGATGAACATTTCGAACCGAGCACGAATTTTGATAGTAAAATTCAATAATTTGCAAGCGTTGTTCATTTGTAAGACGATCCATGGTTAAATTGCAAACCAAACTGAAGCTGTTTGACAGTGACACAAGGTACTAAACACACGTCAGCTGTCAAAACCAGTGTTGCCAAAACCAAACCAGCTAAAAAATCACCCGTTATATAGCATGTGTCTTCTTTGCAATCATCAAATGTACGGCAACTGAACGGATTATCTAAGTCAAAAGCGCACCACGCGCTCCAATTTCAAAATCATTGCAAAAGGAAACGAGATCATATTTCCAGGAAATGACCTGTCCCACTTTTGTTGTTTACAAATTCATGTAACGATGGTATACCGTATACCATAGCTGTAGCTGTGTCGACTCATCACCAATTAAGCAACTAGACAACAGATTTCATCAACTGTCAAATTTCCAGAGCAAACAAAAAACGAAACTGTATCCACAACACCATGGCTCTGAAATGGAAATACCTACGTATGTGTTTGTGTAGGTTCCACCCCAGTTTTATGTAGTTTGTTTTTTTTTTGCAATAAATTGTTGCAAGGTCAGTTGGTATTTGTTGTTTATTTTTGCTCTCTCTGGAATCATCATCAGCAGCGAGCAGCATCATCATCGTCATTGTCGTCAGCATCATCATTGTCTACTTGGGAGAAGCACTATAGTCCTATATTGTCGTGGCATTTTTTTTTTTTGTTTTACTTTTGGAATGGGATGCCATATTCGTTTCCCCCTTTTGAAGTTGAGCATTTTTATTTATTTTGTCTGGTTTGCATATATACGAAAAAAAAAAAACAATATGCTTGCAAGGGAAAAAAAATACATAAAAATTGCGCATAACGAATTTAACTTGGTGACAATGTATACGGAGTTTAACGCGATCTTTTTAGTTGCACAGGTGGAAGCTGGCCAAAAATAGTCTCAATATTAACTTATACCGATATGTTTAAGCAAAATAGTTCAAGTCTAAGGCAATATTTGGGTTTGTTCTATTTTGAGCAGGGCAAATAACATATCTCTAAGCGGTATCGTTTTTGCAAATTTTAACGACTAGAATCAGTATTTTTTGGATACATTCTGTTTCGACTTGGCGTATTGAACTGGATTCCGGCTACTTTTCGAGGTCGTCGCTGAAGGGCTTATCCATCTGATAATTTCAAAAATACAACCAGTGCAATGTAAAACTGAAAATATTCTAAAAGCGAGCAAAATCTGATTTGGACTTCTCTGATAGAAGAGATTCCCGGTTGAACCCCTAAAAAAAAAATAAGTATGCTACGGCTACCCAGCCTTTAGCAAATATCTTAAAACGTGTTCTCTTTTTTTTATGTTCGTTGCGCACTTGCAATTTCCATCTCACAGGGGTCAAATCGCGTCATCCGTGAACGAGCAAAGCATGGCAGGATTTGTTTTGTTTTCGTATATTAAATTGACTTAATTCCATGAACGTATAGCTCATTCACGGATGTTTCGATTCGGCCCCAGATAACTTCAGCGCGCATAAAACCTCGCACTACATTAAAATTTAGTGGTGCGACAAATTAATCGTGTGACGAGATACGATTGATGCGGTTCATGCAGATTTATTAAGCTTGAAAGGGAGTCTTCTTTGTAAGCTAGCGCCCTCATAAATTATATTCACACCATGATTGATGAATTTTATTTCAAAAACATCTATCAGTAGCAATTTATTCAAATTTATTGGATTGGATTTAAAATTTACATAGACGAGTAGGTACAAATACGCATATCAGAAATCTCTGCGATAGATATCTTAAACATTATTCGAATACTTTGATTCCTCCTATCGGCATTGTTGTGCATGCACAGGCACTTTTACGAAGTTTTAACTACTACAACGTGCTCGATGATATTAGTAAACAAACTATAGCTGATATTAATATTCTCGAGAGTGACAGTTTAGTAGACGTTTCAAGCGGATTCATTGCATTTTTATTTATATGGCATTGTTCTTGTTTATAGGAATGACACGGTCTGATGTGATTTTCTAATATTTAACGTGGGTACAGAAAATATAGTTTGACGAGAATTATTTGCTAATTGGGGTAGACAGAGCGTTAGGAACAGAAATGTGAGTGTCAAGATATATGAAGAGAGTCAATAACTTTTCATATTTTCCGCAACGTTTTAGTTTCACAATCGCATTCTGACATTCTGTTTGAATCCAATCTGAGCGGAATATGAATTGTCATATCATTTTGTTTCACCATCTCATTGAGGAAAGTTGTCACAAGGGAAGACTTCATTTAAGTATTGCAAATGCGGACAATTCCAAATGACGAATATATCGGAAGAAAACGGAAAGAAATGAGAAGGTATCAAACGAGTCTTTGAGAAAGAAATCTGTTGCGAGACGCCTATCAAAATGTCAATTAGTAGAGACCTGTTTTTGCGAGGGAAGTTGTTGTCTTAGATACTTTAGTCGATGCAACCCACAACCATACTTATCTGCCTGAATGCTCAAGATTTGGTCACCGATACTTTGATGACCATTTTTACGGGCCTAGTTCTCCAATTTTGAAGTGTAGCTGTAGGTTGAAGTGGTGCAGGTGGTCACTCTACGACATTGAATATTGAAGTTAGCTCTCGTTTTTTTTTAGAGGTATAGAGCTTTAAGTTGGCAACAGTATTTTAACTGGCGGCCATTTTGTCAGCTGTCAAGTGATTTATTTTTAGTTTGTTTTGGCATTTCAACATGAATAGGCTGACGCCTGAATAACGCTTTAAAATTGTACAAATTTATTTTGAAAATCATGGTTCTGTTCGAAATACGTATCGCGCACTACGTCCATTCTACGGTGTTTAGCGATGAAGCTTACTTTTGGTTGAACGGATACGTCAGTTAACAAAACTGCGGTATTTGGAGTGATGATATTCCTCAAGTGTATGTTGAGACACCGTTACATCCACAAGAACTAAGTGTTTGGTGTACTTTAAGGGTTGGTGGAATAATTGGTCCGAACATACTTCTTTAAAAACGATGCTGGCCAGAACGTTATAGTCAATTACCGACTTTTTCGTTCTTCAATTGAACAACCATGATGTGCAGGAGCTGTGGTTTCAACGGCGCAACATGTCACACAGCTCGTGCCACAATTGATTTATTGAAGGAAACGCTTGACGCATGTTTTCACGTTACGGACCCGTGAATTGGCCTCTGCGGGGATATGTGAGAAGCTAGGCCTAGGGTCCCTCCGGACCTGTTGCGCCAAATATTTATTTATTTATTTATTATTTATTTTATATGTGAAGTGCTCCACTTGGAGGACAACATTCGCCGCGTTATTGCCGATATACGTTTACAAATGTTGGAAAGTCATTGAAAATTAGACCCCCAGATTAGACTTAGTTCGAGCCAGCCGGTCATATACCAGAAATCCTATTTAAATTATAATGCCAGAAGATTATCTTTCGAATAAAGTAAATTTCATGTCAATTTAAAAAAATCATCTTTGTTTTATTCCATTTCAAAGTTACCTCTAAAAAAAAACACCCTTTATTAAAAATGAGCCTCTTCGGTATTTTTTTTTTTTTTTTTTTTTTTTTTTTTTTTTTTTTTTTTTTTTTTTTTTTTTCAAGGAAAAGAACAAGTATTCCTGCCAAATTCACAAAAGGTACCGGTAATACTTCGCAGCACCCAAGGTTGGGTGAATGCTCATCTAACCTGGCGAGCAATCAATTTCAGTTTCACGGCCTTTCATTGGGCGCCATTTCGATGCAGATAAAAAGTGGTTTCAATTGCATATAACTTATGGGACAAGCTCTTCTTAGAGGAAGATCACCTTACCTTATAGAGACTTTTATCACCTACTTGAATCCATTCCACTTCCATTCATTTGAAGGAAAACCGACTGCTTACGTAATAAAAATAAAACGTCCCGCAACCACCCAAATCGACTTACTCTGACTCACACCACCTTGAGTAGATGCACAAGCACTCACCTGAAATGACAATAAATAAACACCATTATTAATATACTTCATCACAACTCGTGTGGTTATTTTTAAACAAAAAATGCATCATGCGCGTAAAAATAAACTCTCACAAATATAAAGGGACTACCCCATCGTTATTCCGCACAAGCTGCTTTTGGCAAAAACTATAGAGAAAATGTTTGAATGTCCTAACTAAATCATTCATTTGACAAGTGCATTTATTTCAATCATGCCACACACAAATGCCGTACACGTACCCCAAGGATGTTCCCTTATGATATTTTGACTCATCTGGTTGTAAGAGCCAAGCAGCAAAATAAAAACATACACATTCACGAAACAGATTTGAAGAAGGGAAAGCCGCACTGAATCACCGCCTAAATTTATTACAAAACTAGAAAACGATTTTGAATGATCGCAATTAGCTTCGGCTGAACCCTATGTTGGCAACATTTTTCTTCCTTAACTTGTGATTTTATTTTTGCACAGATATTACAAAAACAAAAAAGGGAAAGAAAAATCTGTACTGGAAAAAAAAAAAAAAAAAAAAAAAATTGTAGGAATTCTGAAATCAGGAGGCATGTATGCCGGCCGGCCGTGCCGCCACGCCACCACTGCGTAATTACATTTGACAAGCTAATGTTGCTATTTTTATTTGTTGCAGGCAGCAACAGTAGTAATGGTAACATTGGCGGCATAAACCCGCAGCCGCCGACAACGAATTCCACCATCAGAGACACAACCCCAACACAACGGTTGCTGCTGGCTTGTATGTATGAGCAATCCATTCGCTCGCAGGGTATTCGATTTTGATTTGATTTTTTTGTTTTTTTCTGTATTTTTATATAGATTTCTTTTTAAAGCGTTAGGTTCGAGAAAATATCTTTTAACGCGACCAAGAGTGACGGCACATTAATAATTGAGCATGTAGCGCACAACGTTCGCCCGCTTGTCAAGGATTTATTATGCACTTAAAGTTTTTTTTTTTTTTTTCGTTGTTTTCTTCTCCTTTTGTGTACATTGAATTATGTGGAGCTTTATTTTAGTTTATTAAATGAAAATGTATTCAGTTAATTTCAATTATTAAAATAGGGCGACATGTTGTGAAGAAGAGGAAGGGATGTGTGCGCTTTTGGTAGGGTCAATTGTCTAAATTAAATCTATAGTGACGTTAAGTTTAAACGAGGAGATCAGTTTAAAATGTTTGGAATTGGAGGCTACGGAAACGCAAACACAGAAGTCACATCGCACATGGATGTGCGCAAAAGATCATTTGTTCGGAATCGATCAATAACATCGCATGGTTAAACCCACGATCAGTAGTCGTCATCCGCACACTGACAGCTAAGCCTCTTGGCATTTTATGGTTATATTGCATTACCAATAAACATTTTAGGTTTCGACTCTAAATTTTAGTAGTTCACAGTGGCTATATTTTAAATACAAATTTCTCAATTGTGAGCTTCCGTAAATTTAAATTTGAGACTAAAATTTGTTATTAATACATTATAATACATAGTGTTTAACAAATATAGAAATTCAACGCCTGGCTTTAAAACTTTAGTCTCAGGAAGAGCATACAGCAAAGAGGTGTACACTTACTGTGTACTCAAACATTCCGCCACTTAGTTGCTTTTTTTTTTTTTTTTTTTTTTGGATGCGCCAAAGGATGTCGTAATCTTCTAAAGATGCGGTAGCCCGTGCTACCAACATGCACGATTCGCAAACCCGAATATTCGATGCCAGGAGTGCGCCTACGTACTAATCGACACCACTATGTCCTTCAACCACTCTCCCCGCGGAACTGCCGTCAGGTATTACTTCGCGGGGCTGGTTAGCAAATCAAGCTATTTATCCTGTTTCACCTGCTGCTGAGGCTTCTGCTGCTTCTGTTGCTTTCCTTAGCCTTTCTATTCTCCGCAGCTCATTTTGTAGAGTTGTAATGTAGTCACTTATTACCGTCCAATTCTCTTCCGACTGCAACATGTGGTCGATGAGTAGCGACGGGCTGGGCAGAGTGATTCTCCATGCAGTGAAGCGTGTGCAATAAAACACTGCATGCTCCGTATCTTCATCTTCATTTTGGCATTCGGGGCAAGATGGTGAGCTGTCGTGTCCAAATCGGTGGAGATATTTGCGGTAACCACCGTGGCCAGACAGGAACTGCGTAAGATTGTAGTTGCAGTCTCCATGCTTACGATTTATCCAGTTTTGGATTGTCGGTATTAGCTTGTATGTCCATCTGCCTTTCGTTGTATTTTCCCAACGAGTTTGCCACATAGCTGCTGACGCCGCCTTTTCTTCATTTTTGATCTTCTTTATACCACTGGCGTCGGGTTGGCCTAAGGCTTTTCTATTATATACCCTCAACATCTCATCTGCAAGGATGTCAATGGGGACCATTCCAGCTATAACAAAGGCGGCCTCGTCTGAGATGGTTCGAAAGCCGCTGATTGTCCGTAGCGCGCAGAGTCTATATGTTGACGATAGTCTCCTTTTGGTCTCCTTGGTCCTCAATGCCTGCGCCCAGACTGGGGCCGCATACAATAAAACTGATGTGATGACTCGGGAGAGTAGTAGCCTTTTTGCGTATCCAGGTCCTCCGATGTTAGGCAGTATGCGCGAGAGAGCTCCCTGCATTTGCGACGCTTTCTTGGTTAAGTAGTTCACGTGTATTTTGAACTGGAGTTTGTTGTCCAGCATTACTCCAAGGTATCTAACCGCATCTTTGGACCTGATTGTTTGGTTGCCGACCCGAAAATTGGCAAACTCTACAGTTTTCCGACTGGTTATGAGGACAGCTTCTGTTTTATGATCGGCTAATTCCAGTCCGGCGGTTGCTAGCCAATCTTTTATCCGGACAATTGCTTCGTTTGTAGCTGATTCAACTGTCCTAATCTGCTTAGCAACTGTCACGACGGCAATGTCGTCGGCGAATCCAACTACCGTTACTCCCCCGGGTAGCGCTAATCGTAGGACTCCATCGTACATGATGTTCCACAGCAACGGTCCCAATACCGATCCCTGTGGAACTCCTGCAGTGACGTTGTAGTATTTTAGTCCTTCATCTGTATGGTATCGCAACTTCCTGTTGGTAAAATAGTTCGTCAATATACGCAGCAAGTAGTATGGTGTATCCATTCTAGCTAGTGATCTTCTAATGAACGACCAGTTCGCAGAGTTAAACGCGTTTTTTACGTCCAAAGTAACTACTGCACAGTACTCCTTTGTGCCGTATAGCCATCTTTTTCCTTCGATAGCACCTTTTGCTATATCAACTACTGCTCTTATGGCATCAACAGTAGATCGCATTTTTCTGAACCCAAATTGACGGTCTGAGAGAGCTCCTTTTTCGTCCGCCACTGCGAGCAATCTATTATAGATTACTTTTTCGAGGATCTTTCCCATAGTGTCCAGTAGGCAAATTGGGCGATAGGACGAGGGTTCTCCTGGGGGCTTCTTTCCTTTTGGTAGCAGGACCAAATGTTGCATTTTCCAATTTTTAGGGAAGGTTCCCTCTTCAAGGCACCTCTGCATTGTCGTTATGAATAAGTCTGGTCTCTTTTTTATGGCCGCCTTTACTGCCTTATTTGGGATGCCGTCCGGTCCGGGTGCCTTGGCGTCACCTATCTTGCTGCATGCCTTTAGAAGCTCTTCCAAAGTAATTGGTGGGATGTCCGCTGGACTGACCTCTCTTACGATGTTACACATAGTAGCTGGTATTTGGGGAAAAAGATGCTCTACTATGGACCTCAGCATTATTGGACATGTTATTGGAGGAGTCCTATAGCCCTTCAATTTTGTCATTACCATTCTGTATGCCGAGCCCCATGGGTTAATGTCGGCTTCCTCACAGAGACGCTTGAAGCATGCGTTTTTGCTCTCCTTGATGGCTCTATTTAAGTTGCTTCTTGCCATTTTAAAAGTGTCTAGGCGTTGTTGGAAGTCTGGTCTCCTTCTTGATCGCTGGACTTTGCGTCGGGCTAGGAGGCATTTTGCCCGGAGTGTCCTTATCTCTTCGTTCCACCAGTAGCACGGTGCTGCCTTTCTTTTGTTTGATCTTCTAGGCATGGATGCATCGCACGCTATGGCGATCGATGTTGTAAGGTGATGTGCGAGGGTCTCCGCTGTTCCACTTATTGGTAAGTCTCCGTTCAACATTTCTTCGAATGCATCCTTATCGAAAGATCTGTCGTTCCATTTTGGACCCGTAAGTTTTGGGAACAAGGTTGGTTTCATTCCTTTCATTTCCATTATTATTACTTGGTGGTCGCTGTGAGAATACTCCTCGCTAACCCTCCACTTTATGTTTTTTTGGATGGAGTTACTCACAAGGGTGATATCGATGATAGACCCTATACCAGCTTTCCGATAAGTATTTGCACGACCCTTGTTAGCAATGACTATCGATAGGGGAGCGAAAGTTTCCAGTAGCGCCTGTCCTCTAGTATTGGTGAATCTGCTGCCCCATTCTGTGGCCCACGCATTAAAGTCGCCTCCTATAACCACTGGTGCTCTCTGGAGCGCATCTGCCGTCAGGTTGTCCAAAATTAGTTGGTATTCGCTGGCCGTCAAACTAGGTCGAGCATAGCAGCTATAAAAGTGGATCCCATTTATTTTCGCACGCACGAAGCCTTCTGTTTGGTCATTTATTTCTTGGAAGGCATATCTTCCACATATCCATATTGCCGCCTGTTTTGCCCTATCGCAGATCCAATTATTGTTCCCTTCAGGACATTTATAGGGTTCGCTGATCATGATGACGTCCGCCCTTTCGTCCTTGGCAGTTTGTGTTAGGATGTCCTGGGCTGTTCTACAGTGATTTAGATTTATCTGTAGTATCTTCATGGTCTTTTGTTTGTAATAGCTCTCCGGAAGACTGGGCATCTTGCACTGCCAGCTACATGCTTCGCGTCGTTTGGATGGCCTTTCTTGCAGAACATGCAGGATGGTTCCTTATCACAGTTCTTTGCTATGTGGCCTTCTGCCCCACATCTCCTACATAGCTTGGAGCGGTCTTCATCGCTTTTGCATTGCCGGGCTAGGTGACCAAACTCTAAACATTTGAAGCACTTTCTGAGCTGACTCCGCTCGTGCACGCGGCAGTTAACCCAGCCGATTTTGATCCTTCCAGCTTCTAGAAGCTTTCCAATGTCTTCTGTGGGGAGGCTAATCGTTGCTGTTTGGGTTCCTCCGTACGCCTTTCGCAGGGGCAGGGTATCAGCCGGGGAAACTTTCACTCCAAACTGGGTTTTGATGGCATCGATTACGTCTTCGATAGTTGTGACCTCATCTATGTCTTTGATCTCGAGGGTAGTGCGGTGCGTGAGTGACTTTACATTCGCTTACTCTGCTAACACTTCGCTGAGGATGCCTTTAAACTCGGTGGTCTTACTTCCCGTCTCTTTCAGTTGTATTAGAAGATCTCCCTTCTGTGTCCTTCTGATTCTAGACACTGCATTTCCCACAGTTTCCAGTTTAGGATCTGCCTTCACCTTTCGTAGTATCTCTGCGTATGAAAGGGTCCCCGTCGTTTTAATGACAATAGCATCAGGTCTATATTTGGGTTTTTTTTCTCTCTTGTTGCTTGTTTTTGTCGATCTGCTTTTTGGCCACTTAGTTGCTTATCGCACACTAAATGTGCGCAAACGTAGCATTCGTATTTCGCTGCTCCTAATCGCTATTATACTTGTCGTATGATTTATGCAGGTACACACGATTCCAACGAGAAGTGTTGAAAAATATTTCATGTGCGCTTTCGAAAGTTTTCCGCACATACTTGTTAATATTGTCAAATTTGTATATTGATGTTGGCAAATTTGTCCAATAATCTACATTACCGCAAACGCACACAAATCAAAAATAAACCAAAATAAATTTCATTTGTGCTTATAAAATATGTGCGCTTAGAACAATAACTGCCTAAACACAATGAAGCCGCGGTAGTAGCGGTATGCAGCGCTGTCAAAGTTAAAATACACAGATTACATGTAACATGAACATAATGGGTGGAGCCGCTGTATCATGTAGTAGCGGCCGTAGTACATATTGGCCAACTTTTAACTTTTGTCGCGCTACATCGAAATAATTTTCGGTGTAGGCAGTTTTGTTTGTTCAGTGCGGTGATAATTTGAAATATTTTTGAATGTACCTACTTCAAATTTAAAGCAGGCGCCGCGGTTATAGGTTCTTTGAAAATATGCAGGCGGAAGATTGCGAAAATTGAATTAAATGAAGAAAATCACATAAAACAATTATTTGAAAATTTTACTTTTGACGTATCGCGCTACTTCATTGTATATACACTTTTTGTGTGTGCAGCTCCACATATTCTGAGAGGTCCTACTACCGCCGCATACCACTGCTACCGCGGCCTCATTGTGTTTAGGCAGTAAGCCTTAAGCATGTACATAGAAACGTTTTCGATTACTTACCAACTTACTTCTTAGGGGAATCTCTATGGAATCTCATTGACTAAGTGCGAATCTATATTGTAATCAAAAGAATAACATTTCAAGGACCAACACACTACCACAGGTCATTTTTGCATATATACAACAAATACGTAAATAGAATCACCCTAGCAACTCGGTACTTTTGCATACTTATTTGTACAACTGCCATTATTTGCATACGCGTAGGCTTACGCAATAACTCAGACAAGGGATGCAGCAGCATTACTTGAAACAAAGTCGTATGTTCGTCACTCTAACTTAGGCTCCAGGGCTTGTGTCACCTCCCACCTATTGAACTTCAATATTGTTTAAGCATCATTAGCATCACATCAGCATAACACTGAAACTGTTTTATTTACTGCATGTGTCTCTTTTCCCTTCTGTCTTTTGCAATTGAAATGCAACCAACATACACACACTGTGTGCGCAACGACAAGCAAAAAATAAAAAAACACACAATTCTTGCTGATTTGAGGTAGAGAATGAGCTTTTGTCGGGGTGTTCGCGATGCAAATGTCATGCTGAAGATATGAGGGGTAAAAAATAAATAAAAATGCAAACATAAGTTGATGAAGAAACAGGACTCTTTGAATTCTTTCATGATGTTTGCATCTTTTATTTCTTCCCTGTTGATATTCTTTTGTGAGTTCCTTCTTGTCTTGTTTTTTTTTTTTTTTTTTTTTTTTTTTTTTACAAGAAACAGAAGTCAATGAGCTTCATGGCCAATAGGGGGAATTTAAAACAATAGGAATAGATTTTCCAAACGGATAACAGTTTTTTTTTATTCGCCCTTAGGTAGGAACTCCATGTTTGCCTATAAACCGAGTACTGTCCCCTGTCGTGCATGCTTTCCTCTGGAAGATTTCGGTGACAGATAACAATTCTGCCAATAAAAATATTACTCACACGCAAATACAATTCAGGTCATACATATATCTGCTTACCAACTGCTTTTAGCCTTTGAAATGATACTTCCCAATTGATGTCTCTGTATCATTATCCTTGAATGCCGGCAGATGATATGAGCATCATCAGTGACATTTCATCAAGATCCACAATCACCAAATCTTGCAAGGAGTCCTGTCATGCTGTTCGAATTTCTTTAATTTCCACCACCTGTTCTTGGATGTATGGACGCTAAATTTTCTGTCTGTAATACAAAAACCGCAAGCAGTCATCTTGTCATCTAAGGATTAGACATGTCCTCTTTACAACATCCAAGATCGTCGTTCACAATATCTGCAACAAAGTCTGTATACAGGCATGCAAAACAGCTTTGTCACGCTTTGCGAACACGACACGACAAACAACTGAGCGACAAAGACTAATGAAATATAGCGCATTCTACAAGAACTAATTATGCGCAACATGTTTCCGCAACAATGTAATAGAAAAAGGAAAATCCCAAAGCGTTCGACTTTCTGGATAATTGCGTTGCACCAAATATGCAAGCGGACCCGAGCAGAGAACTAAATTAACTGAGACATGATACAGCCCATGATAGAACTGGAATTCGCCACACTTAATCAATGTCGCATTCCGTTAGATTTGAGCCAACTAACTAAGATGATATGATGATATATTCCTCAACCTGATATGAAGATTCATTATCCTCACTGTCGTTGAGGAATAAAAATTTCTTCAAAAGAAGAAAACATAAAACAAATTTTGCCAAGGAAACTCCCTAACAAGTGCAAACACCATTCCCAGACCGCTCATTCGAAATACAACACAAAGTGCTGTAAAAACAAAAGAGTGAGAGTATGTAGAGGTATGCAAAATTTTAATTTACAAAAAGGGCACTGAACTCGGTTTTAATTTTTTTTTTATTTTTTGTACTAAAAAAGCGCGAAGTAGGAAAACAAAAATTTATATTATACACCCAAGAACATTTTGTTTCATTATATTCGTCAGCTTTTTCGGTGTATTGTGTGGCAGCCACCATATCAACGACACAACAGCGCCAACCGCAGTGATGAAATGTTTACCAAGGACAAAATAGAATGGGAGAAGCAAACAAAAAATAATCTTGATTATTGTTTCCATTAAGATGTCATCTGCCAGATTAAATTGTGAAGTAGTGTACAAAAAAAGATAAATATCTGTTAGATTTTAGCCTTTTAATTCGGGTGAATATATGATGAGCAAGGAATTTGCAAGAGAGTGGGTAGTTTTATTTATTTTGTATTTTTAAGGCCTTCGAACTACACAATGCACAATATGGGGAAGTGGGGACGTCGAATGTTTTATTTCAACCAGGAGGAACGTGGTGTGGAGCAAAATTACAACCAGTTGCAAGCCCACAATGGACCTCAACTAAACCTTTTCAAGAAGTCATATGAAAAACTTACTAGCAACTGTTTATTTTATTAAACTTGTATTTCTCCTTCCTAAGTTTGATGTCAACAATAATTTCAGCACGGTTGGCATGTTTTTCTTGTTTTAAGAAAGTTGACCGCCAACTTAAGGTAGGCGCAGGGACATAAGTCCCCGAGACGAAAGTCCCGAATTGATGTTTCTTATGTCCCACTTTAGCGGGAAATAAGTTCCGAATTCAGTTCGCCCTTAAAGTACTCCTAAGTATAGTCACGCTAGGGAAAAAAGAACATACAAAAAAGTAATATTTAAAAAGTACAAAAATTCACATTAAATAATTTGCATAATTTCCAGAAAGTCGTGTTTTTCTCACGGTATGGATACCCTTCATATAAATACAACTCATCTATGGTCATCTAATACTCATACTTTATACAAACGCTTGTATCCTTTTTCGGGCCAAAAACAGCAAATCAATTTAAAAAAAAAAAACAGTATTTTGCGCAGTATATTCAATTATTCAATGAAAATTGACGACGATAGCAAATTAACCACCAAGCGATTCATTTCCATCATCTGAATCGTCTTCGTTTTACATTTTGTATATCTCCTTCCATGATTGTTGTTTTGTATTTGTCCTTCGAAGCAATTTGACGAAGCAATTCCCGCTTTGTTTTGATGTATTCGAAGAAATCAAAGAATGAATATCATAAATCACATTACGCAGTATTTTGTGAAAACAGTTTTACCGTTTTGGAGTCTAAAAAACAGAATAATACTGCGAAAATCAGTAGGTAGCGTTAGTCATACCCTACATATATTTATCGGTTATAGTTTATTATTTGTTTCTTTCTTAAACAAAAATACCATTCAAAAAATTGGATGAGAGGTTTGTGGATGAGTTGTCCTAAAGTTTAGTTGTATCGTAGATGAGTTGTATGGGTTTGGTTGATAACTTGGCCTTCGTCGTTTGGCGTGTGAAGTTATGTCAATTTGAGTTTCAGCAGCGTTTACACAAAATTTACACAAAAGTCTCTTCGTTTTCGTTATCTAGAACAGATTTTGTTTTATATTCCACCTTTAAGATGTTTATCTAACTAAAAAATTGCTTGCAGTTTAAGACAAATTTTCTTTTAGCTGTATTTAATTTTTGTTTTTTTTAGGTTGTTTTAAAGTTTCAAAAGGTTTGAATTTGAATTTCAATTTATTAACATCTTCAGTTTTGAGTTGTACAATAAGACTTGGTCTTTTATAGTACAAAAAGTAATTGCATCTATGTATATACATTGAATAAATATTAATAAATATGGCGAAATTAACTAAATTAACGTGAAAACGAATGATTATCAAAAAAAAAAAAAAAAAAAAAAAAAAGTTCAAAAATTCAAGGTTAAAGGTAAGTAAGTAGGGAGAAAATTATAGTTATCTTGAAAAATATTTTATATTATTATTATCATCATTGCTGCACTGAAAGGTATTTAACAATTTTATATTTGAAGTTCTTTGGATTACGAATCAATTTAATATGTATAGGCAAAGAGTTCCAAAGCCTCGCGGAGTGGACGAAAAACATACGGGAGGAATTTAAATATTTAAAGGACGGAATATTGATATTAAGTGTTCTCTGAGACTGTGAAAAAGATAGTCTGTTATAAAGGTATCCTGGAGTTCTGCTATGGAGGAGTTTATGACAAAATATGAGATTACGAGCATTTAAGAATTGGTTTAGAGTACAACCTAGGACATTACTAGATAGAACAGA
The DNA here is from genome assembly GCA_946477585.1 of Cheilosia urbana. Lineage (NCBI taxonomy): Eukaryota > Metazoa > Arthropoda > Insecta > Diptera > Syrphidae > Cheilosia > Cheilosia urbana. Next base: position 162,512,696 of record OX297854.1, read on the forward strand.
GATTCTATCATATCTCTTCAGTCCATAAATGTATCTAACGGAATCATTAAAAGCAACTCGTAGTTTATACTGAGATAGAGAATCTAAGTCACTATAAGCTACCTCAGCATATGTGATGATAGGTAAAATCAGAGCAATTACAAGTTTGCGACGAGTTTCTCGAGGAGTAAAACTAGCAGACAGCCACAGTTTTCTAAGACACCCATAAATGCGGCCAACAACAAAATTAACGTGATCATAAGACGACAACGTACGGTTCAGTTTGAAACCTAAGCAAGTAACTGTATTAGCGTAACTAATAATTACGTTTGATAGATATAGATTTGGCAAGATGTTTGGATCAATTGGCTTATTCGCAATTGCAATAATCTGAGATTTAGTCGGATTTAAAACAAGTCCATTCGAAACGGACCATCTAAATATCGCAGACAAGTCTTCATTATACTTACTTGCAAGATCAGGGATATCACAAAGAGGACGAGATAGGCACAATTGAACATCATCAGCATAGAGGTATGTAGTCACCAGTGGCGTCTCGTCAGGGTGTGCAAGGTGTGCATTGCACACCCTGATCTAACGGAAATAAGTCCCTCATCAAACACTGTGTAATAATAATAACACACAAATAATGATATGCACAATTCCATAACCCATAAAACCTCCATAACACAGCTACAGTCTACAGCTACACCATACCTATTCATATTCATCCTTTATAAATTTTAATTCTTCTTTCAAAATTCCTTCACCGCTGAGAAAAAAAAAATAACTCGTACAAAAACTCGCTGTGCACCATTCTGTTGATTTCATCAAATAAATTCATCCAACTTCAAACTATATCCCTCTCTACATGATTTCTCCAGTATTCATCCCCATCGTCATTCGTCACCCGCACGCCGCCGTACTTAACTCGCTTTACTTTGATGAACTTGTAGTGAACTCGTGCGAAGGTTTTCTGTGCACGGGCTGTATTCATTTTCTCTTCTTTTGCATCTGTTCTGTTCTGTTTCCGTAAAGCGTCATAAGTCAAATATACAATGTATTACATCGATACTCGTGCAAATAAAAGCTGTGCACGAAAGCCGATGAATGAATGGTTGAACTTAGCTTTTCGTTTAAGTGGTTGGGGATTGGGGTTGCAGTTTCGTGCGGTGCTTTTGATTTTGTATGCGAAAGTTTTATTTTTCTATATTTTATTTTGAAAACAAAATAAGATATCAAAAACAGCAAAACAATGATTGAGAAAACAATAAATCGGACGTGTTTTCAGGCAATTAATTGGTATTTCTAAAAAATGTATAATTTTAAAGAATTTGCACACCCATCTAAATAATTCACGCGACGCTGCTGGTAGTCACATATTTACAGACAGTTGGAAGATCATTAATAAACATACAAAACAGAATTGGACCAAGAATTGAACCTTGAGGAACGCCCTTGGTGATAGACTTAGACGAGGAAGACTTACCTCCAACTACTACGTTCTGTTATCTGTTACTTAGAAAACTCTCAATGAGCTTAGTAGCACTAGGGCTAAAACTGAAAAACTGTTGCAACTTCCAGCACAAAAGATTATGATTGACCGAATCAAATGCCTTGGAAAAGTCAAGCAGACAAAGAAAAGTAACATGACGCTTATCAATATTTAACCTGATATCATCCATAATATTTACCATTGCTGTAGAACAGCTATGACCTTCTCTGAAGTTGATGAAGTAAGGAGTTACTTTGAAGGTGATGGGAAATTTGGTTAATTTAAGAAAAATCTTTGAAAAATATGTCGCTAGGTACACTGTTGCAAAGGTTTCAGATTTTCGAACAGTCTAATAATAATGTGTGTAGTCGCAGTGGCTTAGTGTTAATGTGTTGGACTACTTAGCGACGGGTCTCAGGTTCGAATACCGCAAAAACCCAAACTCCAACTTATGGTATTTTTCCACTGCGCTACCTCTCGCGAACGCGTGACAAACATCCGAGAGTATAAATGTCTTGAAAGAGCTTCTCAATAAGCCGTTTGGAGTCGGCATAAAATAGTAGATCCCTTGCATTCGTTCCAAAAATGAAAAACTCACACAAAACGAATGGTTGCGAGAAGCTAGGCCTAGGGTCCCTCCGGACCTGTTGCACCAACTATTTTTTTTTTTTTTTTTATAATGGTAATGTTCTGGTTCAGATGGCCTTCCCCAACACCTTTTGGGTTAATCCCTTCTAGGCAACAGATTTTCAAATACCGTGAAAGCAACCTCAGTTGGGAACAAAAAAGAACAAATCCAGAAGAACTCTTTGAAATACAAGTGTTAGGAATACAATTTGTATCGACCAAGCCGGGGACAACGAATTCGCACCGTCTCAGAGGGAGCACTGTAAAATAAATATTTTTGCGCAAACGTGTCCGCAGAGCTCAGAGCAAATTATTTTATTTGATTACTTAAAAAAAAAATGGACAGTGCCTATTTTTCCTGAACGCTTTTAAAATTCCCTGACTTACGCTGACAAAATTTTCGTTCCTTGACTTTCCAGACCTGTGGCAACTATGACCTATATCATAACGACAACGGAAGCCTATCAAGAGAAAATACTTTTTGTTTTTATAAACAATACAGCAAAATAACTAAATTCCATTGAAATTGTATTGTTCAATATTTGGTAACATCAACATCATTCAAACAAAGTTATAAAATAATTCCTTCGGCGGCACCAGTAACTACCAATAATTTTTTTGCATGTAGTTTTTTTTGGAAAATATATCATATTTAAATAAAAATACATATTAACAAAATAAAAATAAAAAACTCTCTTCGTTAACATAAATTATAATTATTATTTTTTTTTTTTTATTTCAATATGTTTTCCTCATTTTTAACGTTTTTGTTATTCATTGATAAGTGACTTGACCTAATATACATTAAAAAAAAAACGATTTCCCGCTTCTTGGTCTAAAAAGTGTATTTAACAAAAATCATTGGCTTCGCTTAAATAAAAGTATAAATTTGAGTATTTTTAAAATTAAATTATATTCAATGAAATTACAAGTATTTTATTTTTTGAAACCTTCTAACAAAACTTTTCATCTCTGTAACATTTTTAAATAATCTACACGGAAGTAAATACAACAAAACGCAAATCTCCCATCACCATATTCTTCGAAAACCTTCTCTCTGTTCCTTTCCGAACATTTACATTTTTTTTTTCAAAATCAAATTACACCATTCAGATCCCTAACTTGCTTATCACCCCAAATATAAGTCTTGAATTCACTTAAAAACAAATCATACATAATCATAATTTGAAAATACTATTTCTGAATTTATTTTTTATTTTTGTTAAATTTAACTTGAGTTTAATGCGGTTTAGCCCTATAAAAGCAGCATAAATTCTCATTTACTATGCTTAACCTTCTGTGCACTGGCGTCGTTGTCGACGTTGTTCTGCTTTCAAATTACGCAAATCATCCCCACACCCACTAATTTGTTATAAAAAAAAATAAAATAAAATCCAAAAGTCAAACAACCTATGAAATGGACGCGACGCTCCCCAATCGTCATCATCATCATCACATACGATGCGAGTGGTCTTCTTTATCGTTGGCGTAGTCGCCATCGTCCATCTCTCCACATGTGCATCAGAGATTCATAGAAGGCAGGGAAATCAACTACAAAAGCCCGCTGCACCGTGCATGCTCGCAAACAGTAAATGCTTGGTAATTTGCATAAATTGTGCACATTTATGAAGTCGTCACTATTTAATTTAAGCAATCAGCATATACGTACCGTACGTACACACCATGTGTATCCCCCCAGTCGCGTCGTCGTCGGCTTGGTCATGGACTGGACGGACTTATGGCCCGATATGAGGTATTATGGTGGTGATCTTTCTACTGGTACTATTCTCTTTCTTTTTTGTGCACACAAATACTTAATTGATAGGTAGCCAGCGGGTGTTTGACCAGGCCAATGTGGCCGGAGAGAGGCTGCACACAACCCTCGATCAATCGTCGTCGTCATCGTGGTCCGCAGTTTGAGGTTGTTTTTTTTTTTTTTTTTAGTGGTTTTTAATGCTACATAATGTTTCTGGTATTACTCCCCACTCAACATACGAACAAGTGGTTTTGTCTAGTTCGCCAAGTGCTTCTGGTTTTATATCTACTTGAACAAGTATCTTTTGTATCTTCTTTCGCTGTCTGTCGGGACAACTCACTGAGTGACTGATGATTATGCTGGATTGGCTGCACTCGACTTTCAAAAGCTCTGGCAGCATCCGAGAATATAACTGTCTTGAAAGAGCTTCTCAATTAACCGTTTAGAGTCGGCATAAAATTGTAGATCCCTTCCATTCGTTCCAAAAATGACAAACTCACACAAAACGAATATTTGTGAGAAGCTAGGCCTAGGGTCCCTACGGACCTGTTGCGCCAACTATTTATTTTATTTTTTTGTATTGTAAGAATGGAATTGTAGATCCCATTTTATGGCGAGTCCGAGCGGCTGAATTCACAAGTTTTTGCATGACAGTTGTACGCGAGAACAGGTGCAGTGAAAACATCCTTAAGATGTGTTTTTTTTTTCGAGCTGTTCTCGGAATCAAAACCTGAGACTAGGTTGACATAGAAACTACTGGGCCACACCTACCTACAACATACAAAAAAAAAATCATTTTGCATTAAGGAAAGTAATATTTTTTGAAGGTCAGGTAGGTACATTGAATTTGAACAACAACCCCTATAAGTGGTGTTGGTAAAACACACCTAATCGCGAATGCATAAGTACAGGCACGACTATGCAATTAGACCCCCATGCCAACAGACTTATAGGTCTCCGAATCGTTACTAAAGCAGAAAAACACGCAGCGCCAGCTTTCTCGGATAAGGAAATTAAAATTTGATTATCGCCACGATAGTCCCAAAATATATCAAATGGCCTTGAATAAAAAAAAAAGCTCGATAAGGGAGCCAACTTCGGACCATGCTCGTGCACAGTAAATCACCCAGTTATGGTCACAGAAAAACAGCAAGAGACAACTGGACTTTTATAGTTTATAGGTGTGTTCAGATCTGTGGGGTCCCCGTGACATACGCAAGTTGAATTTTCCACCACAACATCAACTCTACTGACTTTATTTAGCATCCTTGCATAATGACAAGATGCCGCCTCTCACCGCTCACATTATGGGTGGCTTCCAGGCGACAGCAACACAATTCCATTGCCTCAGCCCGGAAAAGCATGGTGAAGTCTCCGATACTAGTTAATTCCAAACACAAGAAACGAAATTAATATCCGCCATCAAATCCAATTAGCCGCAGCTATGTAAATGTCTGCTCTGCACTCTTACGGTGGACATTCTATTGGAACTGACATTAGACAGTTTGCCAGGAAAAAATCATAATCTGCATCCGCTCTCTACCTCTATACATGCGCATAGAACTTTGTTGCAGATGGACACACGTGCACATGGACGAGCTACAGGAATAGCATTTTTTACGTGTGATCAAACGGCTGCGACCAGACTCGCGACGTCCACAACACGGCTCCCCTGTAACATGTCACACGTCACGTTATTTTAATCGTACATCATGTCTCGCCTAATAGGCGTAAAGTAAGAAGGCGCGTCACAGAATCACCAGCAACAGCACCAGTGCAAAAAAAAAAAAAACAGACCCTCTCTCGAGTGCATTAAATTGTAACTAAGTTGTGAAAATCAAGGGGAGACTACTTTGAATGTCAAGTTAGAGCAGCAAAGCGAAAGCGTGCATAGCAAAAAAAAAAAAAAAAAACACATATCTTCATGCGGAAATTTCCTCCTTTTGACCTCATTTGGGCTGCACCTATTTGCCGGCGATTTTCTCCATCCTTTGCAATGCCAAAAGCCGTCGAATGATTGATATGTCATTTGTTAAAAATGCCATCGACCGCTGTAAGCTATCAACATGTTGCCAGCGAGTATTTGTCAAAAGCGGAAAATCTTCTTTGCATATCAATCTGAGTGCGTTTAAGTATCCAAGTGATGAACATTCCATAAAAGAATATCTACTCGTGTGTCTTGTTATGGGTGAATTCGAGGAGCGGTAACTTATTCATGTATCTATGCACCATGTGCATCTGCATAGATACAATTGGGGATTCATGGCACGACATTGGAAGAGAGAAGCGCTTTAATGCAATCCCTCGGCCTAAGTGCGTCCCCCTGCATTCTGTATCCATACGAGCAGCGCACCAGCAGCATTTGATTGATCTCTCATCCATGGCGAAGCAGCGACAGAGAATTGGCAATGACAATAAATGTCTTGGCTATGATGAAACATTCTTGAAATGGCCTTGTGTGCATATTGAAGAGCACAGCGAATAGGATCGCGATGATGATGATATGAGGTAGTGGCTGGTGATGATGGAGGTCTTGCAATAAGCCAAACCAGTTTTTTTTTTTTTTGTTTGTTGCTTTGTTGGTTCTGGGTCTGGCATGCAAATTTGCCTTGCCTAGCCGTGTTTGAGACGCGAAATTGTCGGCCACGGTTGGATGAATTGGATAGATTAGATGCAGGCATGCATGCATGTACGTCGTTTGTAAGCGAAAATTGCACTCCTCCTTCTGCGTCTCTCAAGCGCGAGCAAACAACTAACGCGACGACTACGACGACGACGACGTTGATGATGACTACGGTGCACAACTTGGGAACTTGGGTGTGGTGGACTCGAGTCGGGGTGATGGTTTCAATAGTAAAATACTGGGTCGTAGTCGTAGTCGCATATGCAAGCGGAGAGTCTAACGCTGGCTGCGGCTCTATTATTATTCATAATTCATTACTAAATGATGCATTTTAGGTGAAGTCTATTGTGAGTGCGGGTATCGGGTATTCGGTGGGGCACTTGTGGTCATGAGTCGGGGATTTAAATCAATGAATTTCGATGCTAACGAGGGCTTAAGTGGGCGCGACTCCAAATTAATGATTGCGAGGGAGGAGTTTTATTCAAATGCGAATCTATTTCCCCTTTCATTTTTTCATCGGCAGAATTTTCCTCTACAGGTACAACTTGTCCTTTGTCCGTCAATTAGGGCACAATGTGCGCTTGAAAATGTATACGAGGCTGCGCCCACTTCAAGAAAGAAAAAGTACATAGATGCGAATTTGTGAGTCCTTTCCATAGATACGCATATTTCTGAGTTTGTATTAAAATGCAAATGTTTGCTTTTTTGAAGCATAAAAGACATCAATTCAGAGCTGCTTTACAGGCCCAACAGAGGAACCTAACGAAGTGATCATTTTGCTTCAGTTCCTGATTCATTTAGACCTTGTACGGAAATAATTCGCGGTCTCAATGTAGTCAGTCAGCTGAATCAGCATTGCAATTTCTCCCCAAGCCTTTCGTTCTCTTCGTGTGGTGCGGAAGAAGAATTCGTTCGCCGGCAAGTTCATCTGAGAGTCCCAGAAGATACATATTTCATATTTCCACCGGAAGTGGGAAAACGTCGTTGTGAGTCATGTTAAAAAAAAAAAAAAAAAAAAATAGCCGCTGCTATTCGCCCAGAACATTCGAGGAAGAACAAAATGCGAACAAATAGAGGAAGCTTATGCGAATGTATAGATAAAGTTTATGCAAACTTCTTAGAAAACGATATGTAAGTTACCTTGGGTGGACTATGCGAGCTCACAACAAAGGCATTCACGGGTGAACAAAATGCGAACATTAGAGGAAGCTTCTGCGAATGGATGCAGGGAGATTATACAAACTTCGTATATAACGATGTTAATTTACTTATAGCAGAAGAATACTAGTTTTTTTTTTTTTCAAATGTGTATAGATACGATAAAATTGTTTTCCAAAAAAAAAAACAATTCCGGAATCAACCAAATTTTGATCGAATGTCATATTACCATCGGGCAAGTATATAGAGTTGATTAAACTCCTGGAAGTAGGTTATCAAAACCTTATAATGCTGACTATTCTCAAGGCAACTTGCATTATTAATTATTACATACCACAGTTGAAATCAATAAAAGCCTCTCATCACATACCTGCAATGAGAAAAAAAGACGAAATTTATTTTCAAGAAAACATTTCACAAATATTAAAGATAAGCAATAAATTATATAGAACAAAAAAGAAAGTCCATTAAAAATGCAATCCACCTCGCACCATGCTTTCAAAACTCAAAAGTGTGTCTGCACACTCAGCATGAGTAAGAACAAAAATTATAATTATTACTTTTACAAAGAGAAAAATAGAGAAAATCCTTTGCCGCTAAAATAAATTGCAATCATTGTCGGGACGAGATCACACAGAAATCGTGTGTTGGCCAATGCAATTGCAGGCAATTTATTCTTAGATCAAAATATCGCGTAGCAGGTGTACTCTTCGCCTTTTCGTAAGATTCACGAGCGCAATAGCCGCCTGCCAGCTTGCTACTACTACACACAGTAAGAGCAATTTTCTTCGTTTTTTGTTTTTTTCTTTTTTTTTTTTCGGCGGTTTTATCGTTAAGTCACTTCTGTGTAGTGAATTATGCCCCCGAGGTGTACGCGCGGATTCTTTTCTGGATATACATATACACCAAGCCAAGAATCCCCAAACAGCGGACTACGTCGACAGCGACAACGAGGTATCAAGTTCGAAATTTATGCATGCAAAACCCATTACTCATATTGATTTATATTTATTATAGTTGCAAAGATATTTATTGTGCCAAAAACAAATGCACACAAAATTAATACAACACAATAATAATTATTATTATTCTTGCAACTAACGAAAACAAGTGGTGAAATAGCAGAAACGCTTTAAAAATACATACAAGTCTTTGGCCGCAAATATTGGCTATACATTTTGCGAGTTCGAAACGTACATTTGCGTTTGCACATTGGCGATCATGAATTCTGCGATTGATTTTTTTTTTTTTTTTGGCAAAGTTACTGCTGACTTGTAAAAGGGTGAAAGAGTACTGACGAGTTTTTAAACAGTTGAACTGCAGTTTTCGCGTTGCACTTTAGTTGCTCACTGCTAGATGGCGCTGTACAGTAGACATATTGGGTCGAGTAAAGTTATCCTCCATACAACTACTCTATGAAGACGCAACTGATCAGCAGGCCACTTCATATATATAATATAATATTACATAATGTAATATAATGTAATAAATAAATAATACAACTTTTAGATAATTTTTGTAATACGTTCAATTTTACATTTGCTTGTTGCCGCAACAATTTACAATCACAGAGATATGATATCAATAATCTTACTACTGAACAATTAATTTAAGCGTACCTATATTGAAATATTAATTTTTGAAAACAATAAACTTTTGGACAGTTTTCTGAACTATTGGGGCACAAATTTCTTTTTATAGCCTATGATTCTACAAATATAAAAATTAAATGAAATGTCCATAGATTGGTTGCCTTGAAGTTCATTTGTCCAACAGAATTTCGACCCTGGTTCCTTACTTAATGCTGGTCACCCCCTACTGGAGATTAAGGCCAGCCCATTAAAACAATTCGAAGCAAGTTATTAACGCAATAAAATTACAAGATATAGAACAAAACGATTCCGCAAGGACCTTTCCTATACGTTCGGGAAATAATTACAATCGCGTAGAAAAAGTTTAAGAAGCGATGGTAAGGGTTTGCTGTACCAGTTGACAACGATGTTGGTATAGTCGGTTCTTGGTTGACGACAACGATGATGATGATGATGATGATGCATTCGAAGCTTTGAATGGGGACAAGCATAACCCTCCACAATGCACTGGCGTTGAATGCAAACGAGTTAACAAAAAGAAAGGAATCCAGCTATATGAATAATTTCAAATCGAGAACAGCCCCGAAAGGCAAACAAGGAGCAAAAAAGGAAAAGAAAAACAAAAGAAAAGAGAAAAAAAAACACGAAACTGAGAGAAAAACAAAAGAAATAAGAAGAAAAAATCCCGTTGAAGGACGACAAAGATGGCAGCGGCAACGAAGCAATGTATAACAAAAGGATTTTTTATTTGCACACATACCGCCCACACCCTCCGTGTATCATCATGCCGCATGCAACAACAGTCTGTCGTCAACGTACTAGGCACTAGTACTTGCGCACGAAGAGATATTTTATCCTGCTGTCCTCCCCCAACTCATTTCCTCTTGAAATTGATTTTTTGTTAGCATTTTAGACAGGGATGGTAGGGACTTAGTCAGGCAGCAGATAGAGGAAGAAAGGGTTGGTTTCGGTATACGTGGAAGGCCCAAAGGTACAAAAGGGTTACTAGCTTCTTCCAACGCGTATCTCCTTTTTTTTCACGTCACGGAGACATATTTCTGTACCTTTTTTGTTTTAGTTTTATTCAGTTTTTCTTGCTTCTCGTATTTCTTTTAAGTTTTTGTCAGAATTTTTTCAAAGGAACAAGGAAAGCTTTTTTTTATTTATTTATTTGCCAAGTTGAAGGATGCTTTACACAGTTTTGAAATTCCCCAAATTCGGTGCATAACAATCGCGACGATGCTGCCAGAGCGACATTAAGAGATGGGTAAGGATGGATAGGGATAAAAGAACTTGAAAGAAGACGACAAAGTCAGGCAGAGATGTCTGGGCGGTTGTTAAACGATGATGACGAGGAAACTCTTTGGCAAACAGTTCGATTTTTTTATTCTTTGTTCATTGCAAACATAGCCTAAACGATGTAATATTTCAATATCAAAAATTAGAGCACGCAAACAGAAATATGTATGTCATCAGAACTTGAAAACAATGTCGCCAGATAAGACCAATTTCAGACTGACGTATATACACCAATACACTTTTTCCTCTTTACTTAGTTTAAGTTTCTAATCCAGGGATGTTATTCGTAGGTTATCGCTTGAGCTTGTGGCTTACGCAAATCTTATTTGTCTGTGGTGGGTCTAAGATGTTTTTTATTTTTACTTCTGTATGCTTTGTCGAAAGCCACTTATGGTAAAGTTTGTTATTGTAGACAGCGAAAGGGAAAAATCGATAAGAATGTCTGCGGGTATTTCGCAAATACGTTGAAATTTTTATAAAAAAAAATAAAGTAACGATTCATGTTGACAGTTGGTTATATAGTAATCTTATCTCAAAAGTATCAAAAATGAAACGAAAACATATTTCGCAATCAAGTAGATAGAAAGTTATGGAATGTACTAAGGAATTTGTTAATACGCACATCAACTCGAACATTCTACGAATGTTTACCACCATATCGGTTGAAATGAAAGAAAATACTTCAAACCGTCTTAGGTTGGGTTTTCTTATTGACCGAGTATAGACGTTATCAGAAATCTGCAAAGTCATTGCCTAATGTGACAGGATTGAATGAGCAATTTTCAATTTCAATTTATTTATTTGATTGGTGATTAAGATAATATCTTTTATAGTAGGTACTTAGAACTTTACGTTGTTTTAATATAAATTAATAAAGAAGACTGGCGCTTTTGAAACTTGTGATTAGAAATTGTTTTAATCCGCGTAGGTAACGAATTCCATAGTCTGACAGTGTAGATGAAGAATAGACGTGAGGAATTGAGGTGCAGGTAACGAAAAGGGATAAAATTCATAGTCCTATTTGAACGAGAAAAGCTGAGTCTTGTGAACAAATAGGTTGGTAAATGGTTGTATATGATTTTGTGATGAAATATGCAGTTCCTGGCGTTGATGTAATCTTGCAGAGAACATCCAAGTAGCTCCCTAAAGTAAATGGAGATGTGGTCGCTTCTTCGAGGGCCATACACATATCGCACAGCATCATTGAAAGCAACTTGTAGTTTACGTTGCGATAAAGAGTCGAGTGTGCTATAGACAGCATCATCATATGTAATGAGAGGTAGTACTAAGGCTATTACCAGCTTTCGTCGAGTTTCAGTGGGGGTGAAATAAGCAGAGAGCCACAATTTACGAAGACATCCATAGATTCGTCCAACGACAATGTTTATATGATTGTAGCTAGATAGGCTACGGTTTATAACGAACCCTAGACTACTGACACTTTCCACTACTCTGATCATAGTTGCACAAAACAAGCTTATAATATATGTTGTTTCTGTAGCGCACACTATATGTGCGCTTAGGTCTGAATATCAGCGTGAATTTCATATTTAAATCAACGTACGCGCACGTGAAACGCGATTTAAAAAATAAATGGACTAATAACTAAACCTTATTCAAATATTCACACATCAACGCCGATCCCCTTCACCGCTGTGCGTTTAAATGTTATGTAAAAATATTTGAAAGCCAATAAAATCCAGACGCAAACACAATTTGCAAGTTATTTGCAGCGCACATAAGTGTGCGTTTCAGTTAATCGTTGAAAAAAAAACAAAGTTTGGTTGACAAAATTCAATGGACGCTCGAAATTTGTTGGTATTCGTTGGAGCATGATACCATAAAAAAAAAAACTGTGTGCGTTTCTCATTTCGGTGATCAAACAGATTGGAGTCGCCGCTGACTAAGTAAAATCTAAGGTGGCATCTGTCAAATCGAATAAGTTGAAGTTTCATTTTGGGTGAATTCCAAGTTGGTTATTGTTAAAGTACTTATTACTTTGGGAGCTTTGTGCGTGCCACTCTTTATTATGTATATGCATATGAAAAAAGTGAATGAATTTGCGTTCATGTACCCACTTGTATCGGGTTTTTTAATAAGAGCGCTACAAACGTTTTTTTTAAATAAAACAAAAACGGTTTTGGATATCAATGAAATTCTTTATTCCTGTGACAGTACGTTCGATGCCATTGTGTATGGAACTCGATTTCTTTTGCAAGGACACCACGGGCACGCTTGCAAAAGTCCAGACGCTGAACCCAATTTTCGACGGTTTTCAAGCATAAATCGGCCGATACTGCTGCAATTTCACGTTCGATATTCGTACGAAGTTCATCAATCGTCGCTGGCTTGTTGGCATTGACCATAGACTTGACGTAGCAAGAAATTGACAAGAAATAGTCTAACGGCGTCAAATCGCACGACCTAGGCGGCCAAGCGACTGAACCATTTCGTGAGATAACACGTTCTCCAAACTTGGTTTCCAATAAATTGATTGTGACATTCGCTGTGTGGCTTGTGGCGCCGTCCTGTTGGAACCACATGTCCTCCAAGTCCATATCATCCAATTGGGGCCAAAAATATTCGGTTATCATTGAACGGTAGCGATTCCCATTCACAGTAACGTGCCGGTCTTGATCATCACGGAAGAAGTACGGCCCAATGACGCCGCCGGCCCATAAACCACACCAAACCGTATTTTTTTCGGGATGCAATGATGACTCATGGAGTACGTGTGGATTGCTGCCTGACCATTACCGCATATTTTGTTTATTGACGAAGCCATTCAGCCAGAAATGAGCCTCATCGCCGAAGATGATTTTTCGATGAAAATCCGAATCATTTTCAAGTTGTTGCTCAGCCCAATTCACGAACATACGACGCTTCTGGTGGTCAAGCGGCTTCAGTTCTTGCGTCAATTTAATCTTGTAAGGATGTAGGCCAAGATCTTTTCGCAAAATTCGCCACATCGACGTCACAGAGATGCCCAACGCTTGAGAACGAAGCGTGAGAGACACATTTGGGCTTTCTTCAACTGAAGCCTCAGCGGCAGCAATATTCTCGACTACGGGCACTTCTTTGTCTCACTGGCACGGGAACATTTTGTACTGTGCCTATGGATTCAAATTTTTCCACTAGACGCTCAATTGTTGATCTGCTAGGACGATTATGACGAACATTAATTGGACGTAGCGCTCTAAACGTTGAGGCCACTGACTCCGAATTTCGGTAGTAAATTTTAATAATTTCGACTCGTTGTTGGCTCGTATATCTTTCCATCATGAAATGGCAAACCTTACTGAAGAGAAATGTCAAAAGAGCGGCAAGAAATTCGGCGTCGTTTGCTGTCCCTGTCGCTCTACTTTTGTAGCGTCCCTGTTCAAAAACCCTTTACAACGTTTTGTTGAGAATGCAAACATTTTTATCGAAATCGAAAATGTGGTGTTCAGGATATCAGCAGTTGCTTAAAGTGACAAACTCTAAAAACGAAGTTTGAAACAAATTCGCTGTAATTAGCTATAAGCCTTAGAAGCCGATGGACAGAATTTCGTGATATAAGAATGGATGAACATCTCGAAATCATTCAAAATTTTGTACGAAAACACTACGCATAAAAAAAAAGTAAAAAATACAATTCAGCTCAAAAAAATACAATCGGAACTAATTTTCTTATAGTCCACACCGTTCATTGTTCATCTCTGTGATTAAAATCAATGAATTTAGAGTGTGCAAGGCATGTAGCAATAAAACAATAAAATATACTATTCTATACTTTGTGGATTGTATGAAGAGCATTAAAGGACTCCTCTAAATCATCAAAGTGGCAGCTCATCAGATGGACTATAGATTTACGGTCGACATGTAGTTACATTGACACCATAACACGTCAATACTCAATATGCAAGTCATTACTTATAGTGGAACACGAAAAAAACAAGCTGCAGAAAAGGATCTTCCGACTTGAGCAAAGTCCACTCACTAGTATTGCACAACCAGATCTAGCAAGGGGGGCAGTAAAAGTTGGCTAAAATAAGACATTCCAATGGCCTGAGTTCACAGGAAATCACAGACCGCGTGTGCCTGACATTTGGATTTTCCACAAAAAAAAAAAATATATATATATACCTATATACAACAAAATAAAATAAACAAGCATCCACTCAACTGAATACCCCTGTTCGATAATTTTTAAAACAAAATTCCATACAACTTATTAATAAGAATATTCTTGCTGACAACCTTGGTAGTGGTTCTCTTCGAAGAAGAATACAGGAGACTCTTCCAATCATTTTAAGCAATAACTTTTCGAGTCAGGAATTCCACGAATATCTATACGAATTTTCCGAATACTGAATGAATATGTTGCAGAATATTCCGCCGACGATAAAATCTTCTTGAGAGAAATGTTTTTGTTGCTGTTTCATTTGGAAAACATTGCCCGATAAAAATACATAGTATTGATAGTAATAATTATTTGCCGGGGCTAATAATAAGTTGGCTTATTTTAAGAACAGCCATCAAGACTGTTTGCTTTATAAGGTGGTTTATGGTTGGCTGATGCGTTGTTACGATTTTTTGATTTTGAAAAATATGAATAATTAAATGGGAGGTGATTCCAAGAAAAAATTGTTTAGGCTACTTTCCTCATCTTTCTGATGTGTAGGTGGACGAGTGGTATGCTTTCGAAAATTACTGTGGGAGATATTATTGACTGTTCAGTGGAATATCCTTAAGCTGATTATGAAATGTTGAGAATTGTTTTGCTTCTTAGCTGTAGGATTACGCCTTAGGGAAGATTGATCCAAATTGATGGGAAATTTATCCTTTTTTGTTAGGAGTTTACGGTATACCTGAGCTAATGGATTACACGAGCTCGTTATTTGAAGGGCCTCGTGTGTGTTTTTTTTTTTTTTTTTTTTTTTTTTTTTTTTCAATTAAAATATTTAGAGAAATATTCGAGGTATGTTTCTATCAACTTTCGGTTGAAGAAAATGACAGTAAACAATGCTTTGATTATCTACTACTAGCTTGAAAGTGACAAAGTCCGTAATTGTAATGACCTTATGATGCTTAAGCAAGGCAACAAAAGGCCATAAGTTCGCAAATATGGCCCTATGTGACGGCACCAAAAAGATCAGCTCACAAATCGGGGCTATCTGCAGGCTGACTTCTGTTGAAATTGGAACAAGTTTACAAATAAAATGTTAATGTCTGAGACTCCCACCACTCCTCAAAACGAATAACTCCAGATACTCCGTCCGATGATGTACCTACAGAAAAAAAAAAAAAAAAAAGTTCAGGCCCCAACTGGCAACGTCATGGCACACCACCGTCGAAATATATATTATGCCATTCGCATTTAAATCAATTTAAATGTAAATTGCAAAAAATTATAATCAGATCCTATGAAATTTATCGCACAACGCATTAATGCCATGCAACCTCCGTCGACGGGCGTAGCATGAACTTTCTGGATTTTATGTGTGGCGCGCTTATCGATAAAATTGTATCTCACTGCTGGGTTGCATAATACGAGAGATATTTTGATCCCCATCCCACCCCACCCGCATGTTTTTTGGGGCGTCGATGATGCGGCGTTGCTGCTGCTGCTGCTGCTGCTTGCGCTGGTGGAAAGTATTCCCCGATGTAGGTTAATGCGATAGTGTGATAATTACTCAACTGGCAAATGGGCGTGGGTAAAATGCAATCCGAGGAAAAAACCTGCAAAGTCTGCCTGCAGATATGCGCGCTATGCACTTTTTACTCGTATTTTCCTCTCCAATGACGACGGTTATGTAGATGGAAATGCATTCACGCATTCGTGACCTAGAAAAAAAATATATTTTTTTTTTGCGTTCATGCTCGTTGGGTTTTATTTTTCATTTTATTTTTTTGTACACAGAGTCGAGGAAAAACGTGCAAAAAAGGTCACTGCAGTTGTTGATCCATCAGCAGCAGTCGTCGATTCAATTCCATCCCATTCGCCACCGCATTCATCATCACACTGCAGCAATCATCGTCGTCATCATCATCATCGTCATCAGTGGCATCATCGTGATGAGCATCGTCGCCGCCGTCGTCGTATAGTCATCGATGGGTATCTCGCGAAAGTCGCCTTAGATATTTTTAGATTGATAGATCTATTGGGATCTGCCAGTTATAGCCGCAACCAGCCATTCAGGCATCACTACAGCAAGCCATCCAGCCGTCGAGCGTCCAGGGCCTGCCTGAGTCGCCTGCCAGTTATGAATTTTTCATTGTGATTACCTTGGCTAATGTTGGCGCGCTGCGGCTGATGCTGCTGCTGATGCTGCTGCTGCCGATGATGATGATGGTGATGACGATGGAAAACAACTGAATTTTCTAGTTGATTTCGATTTACCAATTTTGTTAACTAGATTCACCTTTGCGGGCAACTGGAAAATTCCATCCTCAGATGGCTGGTGTTGATATTGATGTTGTTGTTGATGCTGACTGCTGGTGGTGCTGGTGCAGACTGGAGGCAGCAGGAGCGGGAAAAGTCAATTACTTTATAAAGCTTTCAGTGCAATTATGTCATTACGGTTGCTGTATGCAATTTTTCTCAGTAGTTTTTCTGCCTTTTTGTCAGCCGTTTTTCTTCCTTTCATTCCTACGCCAGCCATGACCTTAAAAGTGTGATTAATCTCGTGAGGCTGATTATTGTGTAATACGTTACATGTGGCTGTTTCTGTTGTTGGATGATATAACACATGTTTAGGAAAGAAAAAAACAAACAATTTTCTTTCGGTTTCGTTGTTCTTACATTCTTGCAGCGTGTTAGGGTCTTCATTGATGACAGAAAAGTGTTTCGAAAGTGTAATTCCTGTCACTGTCACTGAGTTGGGCAGGTTCATCTGGATGTATATGTACCTGATGCCTGCACATGGTGTTGTCAGAGAGAAATGTAATAACAAGGTCGAAATGAAAGTGACAACTGATGATAGGTGAGTGAGTTTGTGAAGTTTGTCTCGGATGATGGAAGCGGATTATTTTTTCTTTCATGTTAAAACTACTAGCGCCAATGAGATGTGTTGGCAGCACTAAGTTTTGAGGATGTCGTCGGTAAATTACTGCGCCATGTGACGCTTTGTCAATCATTTACGCCGAGTCTCAGTCTTGTGGTCAAATCGTTTACTCGAGCAAGCCATTTCATATACCTGTAATCGAAAATAATAACTGAAACAATGATGGGTACCACCAAAACTAATCGCACATATCGTGTGCGCTATGAGAACCGCGTGTGCGTTTGGTCAAGTCATTGACTAGGCAAAATCATGTTACGTTCCGTATATCCCTGAACTGATCACTAATTTGTGACACAACTCACAGTGTTGCCATAAAAATATTTGGACAAATCTGCAGTTATGGCAACCAAAAAATCTGCAATGCATATTTCTATGGAAAAATCTTACTTCACAATTTTTTTTTTTTTTTTTTTTTGTATTTATGAGTTGAATACGAAAATGATAATAACTACAGCGAAAGCAAGTGCGCAAGAAATGTTAAAATTATTTTTAAAAAATAACAAAATGCATTATTGCGAATGCAGACAAAATTTGAAGACAAGATTTCTGAATGTTTAAAGTCTGTAGCTAGTCTGTGGTTGAAAATCTGCAAAATGCAAACAAATCTGCACTTATGGCAACGCTGTCACAGGTGTTATTTAGTTTTCTTGGATGATTTTCAAAAAGCCATGTTTATATTTTATTTATATTTTGTTTGAATTTTAGGAATATCGATTGCTTGTCGGATGGCAGTAAAGTGCTACCGCATCATTTTTCTTCGAAAGTTGAAAAGACTACTGCGGATTTTCTCCAGTCATTAGATGTCTGTCAATTTAGGAAATGTTCGCAATTCTTTCAGTAATTTGTAAGATCTCGTTTTTGCATCTGAGGACATGAATGTTTCGGTCGATACTTGTTTACCATTATAAAGCAGCTCTGTGTCTCATAAAGCTACTATTATTTTAATCAAAACTTACGACTATAATAATCAAGTGATGTTTAATAATTCTGAATAAAGCGCGTAGTGCATTTGGCATCCTATCTCCAGTGTGGAGCTCAAGCAATATATCGCTTCGCACTAAGTTAAAACTGTTCGAATCCATTGTAAAATCTGTACTGCCTTACGCATGTGAAACGTGGAAATGCTCCGCCAACATCTCGAGCAGGTTACAGGCTTTTTTTAATCATTTTCTGCGTTACATCCTAAAGATCCGGTGGCAACAAACAATTTCCAACAATGAATTGTGGCTTAGGACTGGACAAACAAAAGTGGATGTTGACATCAAGCAGAGAAAATGGCGTTGGATTGGCCATACACTGAGGAAACCAGATGACAACATAGCGAAGCAGTGCTTCCAATGGAACCCTCAAGGTGCAAGGCGATTTGGTAGGTCAAGAACAACATGGAGGTCAACTGTTTTGACGGAAGCTCAATCGGAAAATTTACGATCGTGGACACATCTGAGGTATCGAGATGCAAACAGAGAGAGATAAAAGGACCTGGTTGTCGCCCTATGCTCCAGGAGGAGTTGAAGTGGTGCTGCATCAGCAGCTCCCGGAACAAAAGTAAAAGAAGAGTTTAATAATTCTTCTAAATTTATTTTTTTAGTTTAATAGTTCCGACTTCCGACCTGAAATTAATGAAGTAACCGCAAAATGTTAAAAATAGAGCTCATAAATCTTATACAAAGTCAAATCTCAATCCGAATATAAAGTATTTGCACGGTTGAGAAAAGAATGAAGTTTTCTTTTCCGGTTTCTCTCGAACAAATACATTCAAACATTGGAAAGCAATCGAAAATTCAACCCAATGTGTTTTTGGCTAGATGTAAATTCTAAACGGGCCAGTATTGGTTTTCCTTCAACTATGAATTTTCAAGATCAATCATCCGATAATCCCAGAGACATTTTCAACATTTTCGCATCCTGTTTTCAAAGCATTTATGATTCCTCAAGGCTAACTTCTTTGAAGGATGATTATTTTGATTCTTTTATTCTTTCTGCCTCAAATTGTCTTGTATTTAAAAGATTAGAAATATTGCGGGCACTGAATGATTTGAAAGCCAGTAAAAAATCCCGATTTCTGGGGTTTTTACCCTGTGGTCCTCAAATCTTGTGCTGATTCTCTCAGTTTCCCCCTACTCTCGATCTTGAATCAGTCTTTGGCTACTGGGACTTTAAGTGATGTACAGAAGTATTCGCTTAAGAGTGGTAAAAAAAAATCAAATCTCGAATTATAGACCTGTTGCTAGGCTCTCTAAAATTCCCAAACTTTTGGATCACCTGAAGTGAAGGAACGAATGGTTTTAATTTCAAATAGCTTTTTAAGTGATGATGGCTTGGAATATTTGGGGAAGCATTGTCTAAATAGCATTTTAATCTTTTTTGGATTGACCAAGTTTTGTGAATGTAATAGCAGTTTGAGTGAAATAAGATCAAAATAGAAAAGTTGGCATCGTCCTTTTCAACCTTTATAAGACTTTCAATGATTTTTTTATTTTCTACAAACCTACAAAATTTCAAGTAACAGAAAAATCTCTCTAAAAAGGTCAGGCAGGGTCTTATCTTAGTGCGAGTCTACACAGCTAGTAAGTGGAACATATCCTGAAAGTTTCATGAACCTTCGTTTAGCGGTCTGACGATGTCTGTCAGCTCAATCACGCTACTCTTGAATGTATAGACATTCTCAACATGGATTTTGGAAAGGTCTCTCGACATGATCTAACCTAGTTCAGTTTACTAACTATTGCTTAAATTCAGTTGAAAATCATAAGCAGGTGCATGTAGTGTATTCTGATTTCGTGAAAGTCTTCAGTAGAATAAACTTTCTTGTTTTTTTTTTTAAGAAAACTTAAGTGTTATGGATTTTTCAGTGCGTTTATTTTAGTGGTTGAAATTGTACCTTTTTGGTAGAAAAGAATTTGTTTCCATTGGAAATTTATGCTCAGTTGAAATTAACTCTGCTTTTGGATTTCTGAAAAGATATTCATCGGACTTCAAGGATCCATACACCCTTAAGGACATATATTTAAGCATGGTTCGACCGTTTCGGTATGAGTAGTTTCAGCAAACCGGCCTTAGTGATTTACAAAGATATTCGTTTGGGTTAAACAGTGTGCGCTTTAGAATTGGGGGTTTCCCGTAGGGCTTGGAACCGCACATTTAGTGTGCGATATGAAATTTGTATGTGTTTTCGTTATATTCGTTCGTTAAGCAAAACAATAGACCAATAAAAATAGCTGAAACAACTTAGTCACACTCAATAATTTGTTGGTTGATTCAACAAAAGAAGTGTGCGCTTCCACTTGCCGAGGCTATTTTATTGTTTGCAGGATGTTAGTCACACATTTATTGGGTTGAGCACCCCGGTGTGCGTTTTCTAGTTTTTAGTTTCCACAGCCTTGGGAATCGCACACATTTTTTGCGCACATTCTGTGTGCGATTTGAAAAGTGCTATAGGTTTGCTTGAGGCATTCATATTTTAAATACTTACTTACGTGCTTAAGGTGGCGCTATAGTCCGGGGCGGAACTGGGCCTCAACCAACAAGCGTCGCCAGCCAGCACGATCTTTGGCCAGCTGTCTCCAGTTTCGCACGCTAACTTGGTTAAGGTCCCCTTCCATTTTATTTTAAATACCCACTTTAAGAACCTCAAACAATCAAAATCCTAATACATCTTCGTTTGGTATTCTCTCAGAGACTACTCTTTCGAATATAGTACACTAGGTGCACATTATATAGTTCAATTTGCTAAAATCGAGATTACCCAATATGACCTTACCACAAAGGACACAAGACCCCTCTCGTTCAGCAGATTAGTTTCATTATTACCTGCTCTTGGCAGATAATCTAAATTGGTCATTATCTACATTCAACGTTTGCATGGTTTATGCGGAGATGTTTCCATTAAGTTTATCTAAAGAAAACCATAATCCTTTCACATCAACTGATAAAAGAACCAGGATTTCCTTTCACATAGCAACAACATTAAATACTCGTATGTATCCGTTTCCATGGATAGCGCCGACAACGCACTTTTCCAAACAGCTTTAAGCCACCAAAGTATAGTGAGGAATGAGTGACATACATATAGGAAAACAGGATATCACCGCAGCAAACACCTGGATGGTGGCGGGTACAATATTTACACCTCTTTCAATTTAAATCTCGGTGCGTGTTTAACAGTGCGTATAGTCAGGGGACTCCCTTACCGTGATGCGTCGTCGTTATTATAAACGTTGCGCACACATCCTTATAATGAAATAATATGCACTGATGGGGGATGTGTGTAAACCGGTATGTGACATAAGCATCTCCATCGGAATTCGACATGAATTACCCTATCCACGAGATTTAATGCGGACAATACACTCGGCCCATACTCCTTTGTATGCTATATGTCAACCTTCAGGGCTAAAGGGAATTTGTTTATATAAAAAAAAAAAAAATCGCCCTATCGTCCCTGTTCTGATGTGGTTCGTGTATAATGCATGCCGCGCGCTTTAATTTAAAAAAGTCGTCATCGGAATATGAGATCAGTAAACTCTGGCGATGACACACGAGAACGCGGTAGGGAGCAGCGATTGAGGAGGATACACTTCACAAAACATGTGCACCAGCGCCAGCACATAGGTACGTGAGTAAGTCAACGAATGTGTGTGTGTGTGTGTTTTGCGACTGGCAGTGCCAGGACTTAAAGTGTTGCGACAATTTTCTGCAGTAGAGTGCGGAAAGAAAGACAGAGAGAGAGAGAGCAATCGTCGGCGCTTTTTGGGAGCGGGAAATCCTTGAAAGGTTAAAGACTTGTTTCTGTGCTAGCACCGTTGTCGTCATCATTCTGCTCTGGAAATGATGACAAGGAGAAACAACCGGATAAATCCTTTTATGATAAAAGTGTTTTTTTTTTGTGTGTTGCTCTCTTCCCTGTTGTTTCCAATCCTCTGTTTCATCCTTTAGTATCATTCTTTGAGATTTCTTCTTTGCAGTTCGACCGACTGTGGGTAATACAAAGGAAAACAGAATGTTTATGGCAAAAAGCTAACAACCCATGAATAAGGGACAAACTCATAAATACACACGTTTAACTTCCCCCAAGCCCTCGAATTTTATATATATACATATCATTGAGTCCTTTTCTCTGTCCTTGATATGGCAAAAATACTCTCTGCAAAAGGGATGAATGACCACATTAACGATTCGACTCAACGGCACCCTCCCATTTTACAGGTTGTTTCGGTGAGAGATTTAGTGACTGGTTCGGAGTTTAGTTAGCAGCTCAAGTGTGAATTTATCGCTCTTGAGCAGGGTCGTTTGAAAAACGGAACGTTTCTTACAGAACTGCACACACGAGACCGTGTAGGATGATGATTTAAGAAAACATGAGTTCATTGTAGCGCTGATGTAACAAGGAATTTGCTACGACATTGAACGCACCCATTTCGAATGGAGTTCTCAACGAAGTGATGGATCGCACAGATGATGATAAAGTGGCCCACACATGTTAGAATTGGAGTGGTTGCTCCCGATATACGATGTGGATTTATTTGTTGCCTTTCTAAAAACTTACAAAGATGGAAATAGTTTTGTTTAATTTTTTTAGATATTTTTTTTCTTTTCACAAAAACTCAATCAGAAACTAGTGGTTAAGTGATACGCCATAAATGCCTGACGTCAAAATTGCCTAACTAATCTAATATTGAGAGGTTGAAAATAAAATATAAAACACCTGGGCAATTAGATGGGCTAGAACTTTTACTACGTGTATACCTCTTGCTCGTTCACGAATAATGCAATCGCACATAGGAGTTACTGATGCAATTCGCCACCTGGATAAAACAAATCCAACCGCAGCTCATCATGAGTACAATGACTTCTTTCAGAAGACTGCATCTGTGAAAATTTGTTTTGGAAACGAAACCAACAAAACCTACGTCAACACCGACTGTCTTCTCCCTCAACATGTGACCCCTGAATTTCCTTAATTTAAAAAATAAACTTTTACAACATATTAAAACAATTTTTAATGACAAGATGTCACAGGAACACAAAATAAAGAAAAAGCAAATTAAAAAAAAAAAAAAAAAATGCACACTGCTGCTCAAACATTATATTCAAATTTAAATAAATAAAATTCTGAAATTGTTTCTATGGCGAGACAAAAATTATGAACAGTAGACAAGGCTGAACGGATATAGAGACAGAAATACGTATTTCTATACCATAAAATTATAAATACATAATAAAACAAGTAAAAAAAAAAAAAAATCCCATCATTTGAATGGAGATAAAAACAAAATGATTTTCTGACAGATTCACCGTTCTATGTACTTCTATTCACCACAGTGGGGGATAAAAATGAAAACATATACAAAATTAGTTTTTGAATTTCTAATTTTAATGCAGGAGGCACAACAGCATTCGAAAGTACCATTCTTTAGAAAATTGTGGTTTGCCATTCACAACAATCTTTGGAATCTCTTCCTCCGTACACTCAATATGCGAAATTAATTAAGAGCAACTGACATGGAGAGATGTTTCTATTTTTTTATTTAAATTGAAAATATATTTATTCCTCCAAGTGCAATAAAAGGACCATATATATATATATATATAAATTTTTTTTAAAGTGAACACAGAATGGTGCGACGTTTTGGTGGAAGATATGTACCAAATTTAAGGCCACTATTTGTTGAGAGTGTGTGTTTGAAGTAGAACAAAAGGCATAACCATAAACTTTACTCAATTTAATGGAGGATTTCACCAGATAAAAACAGTAAAGATGTTTTAGACCGCCAGGACAGAATATTTTAAGGACTTTTGAGAGCACTCCAAGAAATACAATTAGGTTAGAGGTGCTCTTGTGGCGTTTGCCACAGCTTCCCTTAGACCATGAGTTGGGTCCATTGTGTCCAGTTACGGGAACCATCCATTGCAACCTGTTGAAAAACAAGAAATAAACCGCTTTTCATATTGGAGCCACATAGATTTAGAATGAATCTTATGGGTTCTTAGAAATAAAATAAGACGTGACTAATATTCCGAGCTCACTTTGAAGCTATTTGAATATTTTTCTAACAAGTCTTGCGTTATTTACAGAAGGTATCATTGGCAAATAAATTAATATTTGCTTCAAACAAACGCAATGTGCGCAATGTGTGAGATGTGAGTTCACGCTTTCCTCAGGTAGGTACATGAGTCTGCCCAAAGTACGAAAATGCATCTCTCTCTTGTATTGTTTTTTTTTTTTTTTTTTTTAAATAAATTCAAACATTGGTAAAAATATTCCGGACAAAATTTTAAGGCGCTTCATCTATCTGTGTGCGCAATCAAAGAACAGCAAATTGCAACGGACATTACATTTCAAGTTAAGAAAAATATTTAAATAAAGTAGCTGAAGCAAAATAAAGATTCAAATTCAAAAGTCAAAATACGAAACTCGCTACGATCGATTTTAAAAGTAAATATGATTACATGTGCGCAATCCAGAAGCTATGTAGAACGTGATGCATCACGCACTCGATTAAAGTGCGATGAATATATGTTCTGTTCGAGGCATAAATAATAATAAATATTCAAGTCTTGTGTACCGCACATAAATGTGTGCGATAAGCAATTTTCAATGAGGAACCAAAAAAAACTTACAGTTGTCGACTATTCATAAATGTAGCAACGAACATCTTTGGCGATTTATCTGAAGCTGATAAATTATGAATGTTGATTGTAACGCACACCCTTGTTCGATTAGGTTTTTTTTTTTTTAATGTTAATTTAAAATCTCCTAACGCAGGCATCCATTTTTTATAAATGTTAAAAACATCGAAGTCGATGGATTTTGATGATTTTAATCATGTGCGCTACCCAGTAATTGTGTGCGATTGGCAATTTTTTGATGAAAATCAAAGAAAAACTGATAAAGTTGTCGGTTCTTCTTCAACTTTGAAAAATCACCTGCCATTGTCACCAATTTTTCCAATCACCATTCAACTGCATCAAAGTGCAAACCTTATTCGCTTGCAAATTACAAAGAGAAAAACCCAGGCATTCAGTCGCTTCTTCAAACACAATAGTCAATCCTATTCTGATCAAACGTTTCGGCGGCTTTTTTTACATCTTTATGTTAGGTGCCGCAAAGGCCCAACTCGTCCACCCATTTGCTTATGCAAATCGGCTGCATGTCTCGAAAATCTGCATTGCGGGGGTCGCGTTAAGGTAGAAATTCTAAGTCTGCTCACACTTTATTGCAGTAAATTTGCAAATATTTGCACATCGCTTAAAACTACGCCAACAACTAAACAGCTAAGCACGCTATCACGCTTTCTTATTGCTTTTTGGATGTCCCAACACACGTTCGCACACGCGATGGCCAAACTAATATCGCGTGGCAAAGCGCAATATGCCGCCGCCGCCGCCATCATCGACTGTACGTATATATACATATTTGATATTATGACGACAAAGTGACTTGCCATCATCCTCATCTCACCCCCTGACCATAGGCAGATAGTTTGCGGGTGGAAAGACAAAAGCCACCAGTCCTATGATAGTGTCTTGCAGCTCGTGCATTCTCGCTTGGCATACAAATCATCTCTTTTGTTGGCGCGGTAATGGCGGCCGTCGACGGCTCCCTTATATCGTGACTATGTGAACCTTGCGTGTCATTCGCTAGTCAAACTCCAAACATAATAAATATCAGGTACACAACTGAAAGTCATACTTAGAGTAACACTTCGATCCCATCACCATTACGCTGCCATCATCATCACCATCATCATCACCATCATCATCTACATATACAACCAAGTCGCCATCGTTGTCTTTATTGCTGAGATTCTGTCGACGCGTCTCTTCACGCCTTGGTAACTTGAGACACCTCTGGAGCAGCACCTCAGTCAGAGCAGCATTGACAGCTCGCCAGTGTGTGGCACTACTTTACTGGCCGTCAACAGAGCAATTACAGTAGTCGCCCGTTTATTACCAAACGCCAACATTAAGAAAGCACAAACACCCGAACGGAGACAGAAGTACATGACTTTCGGCGGGAATCTAATAAAACGCAATGGAGACCGGGTTATAACGAACTGTCATGATTGCAATGTGGTGGGGCTTCCCCTCAAAAGCTCTGCTTCGAATCTGTCACGTGGTGAGGTGGAGGTGACATTTGATGATGATTGTCCGCGCGGCATTTCATTTGAAGATTTTTATTAGTTTGGCGGAATAAATTATATTTCATGTGCACCCGCTCGTTCGTTATTGTTGTAATCGTACCGCTGGCTATCTTCCTTTGTAAATAGACACGCTACGAGGTGTAGAGCTCTATGTTGTTTTTATTGGCGTCACGTAAGCCATTAAGTGAGAGATCTACTATCAGCGACGTTTTTAACGTCAGAGTAAAGTGTCACTTTGGACGAAAGATCAGCGTGGACTTGATGATGATTGTTGTTGTTGTTGTTGGTTTAGTAAGAGAGATAGAGAGCTCTTCGTGCATGGCCATGGCTAAATTAACCTATATAACCTGGTTTGTTGGAAAGTGAGAGCGGTCTTTTATATATACCGCCAACGGGATATATATTTGTATTTAATGAGAGAAAGTGTTTTCGAGTCGAACCTTTTATTGTTCGAAATGAACTATTACATAGAACTGGAATGTGCTGGATGTCTGTCAAGGGTTAACACTGTAATTACACGGAACCTTTGACATCTTTGACACTTTTGATACCATCAAAGTGACACAAGGTTTGTGCAGTATAAAACCTCAGATTTTAGACTGATAGGTAGGGCCTTTTGTGGAAGACGTATAACTAATGACATAACTTAGGGTCGAGAAAACTTACGCCATACAATGAGTTTTGCACTTTGGACGCTGTTGTCATTTTGGCTGCAAAGTCAGGCTAAACTATCATTTCACTTAATGGCACAGTGCGACCAGCTCATCCATTTGTGTGAAACTTTAGCAACAGATCGAAATTCACTGAAATTTAGATTATCTGTCGTTACATTTTAATATCATTATTCTCGTTCAGCGACTTGAATATTATTGAATAGGGAGACCAGAAACGGTCATCAAAACAGTCGACTACAAGAGAACCAGACATGTCACGTCAAATAACTTTTCGCTGTCATCGACAACTTTCACGTTTCACCATCCATTTCAAACAACGTGTATAGCTAAATACATAATGTATATTTTGCGGTATTTGGACGTACCCCATAACATCTGGTCTGTATGATTCATTTGACCAACCTCTGCACTCCGTTTCTTTTCCAAAAACAAACTTTGAACATCAAAACGAAAACTTCCCGAGACAAATGCTCTCAAACCATAAAAATTGTCAATTCATGAAATCATTAATTTTTCCTAAAGAGTTTTTCAAACAAATTCCTGTCAAACTTATTTCGAAATTAGTCATTTTGAATTCATTCTCACTTAAAATTATTACCTTGAGGAGAGCGTTACGTTTTTGACGTCAATCGAAGCATTTGAGTTGCCAAAAACTTATTCAAATTGTATACCTCTATCTAATATATTCAAAAATCAATAACAAAGCTACCTTCCGTTTTAAATTTGAGAAACTAGATTTCAAAGTCGAAGTCCCAAAACTTGATTGTTCGAAAAAAAGGAATATTTTGCTTTCTCTTTGATAATATGACAGGAGTATATTTAATACGTAAACTTAAATTGTGCTAATTTTTGACAGCTATCATGTAGTCAGTAGTACCAACTCCTCGGTTTTTTGTTTTAAATTTAAGAAACTAGATGTCAAAGTCGAAGTCCCAAAACTTGATTTATTTTTTTTTTTTTGTATTTGATAGTATGACAGAAGTGTAATATTTTAATACGTGAATTCAAATTACGTTAAATTTTGACAGCTATCATGTAGTCAGTAGTACCAACTCCTTGGTGTTTGTGTGCTGACTGCTGAGTGTTGCTTTTCAATCGAATCTAAAGTTTGAATTTAATTTCCCACCCCAAAAACATAATTTATGCCGAGCCAGCGCCTCTTTGACAGGTAACAATTATTAACAAATACCACAACGTAGTCGTATCCCAGAAGTATGCTCTTCATAAAGATCATTGTTGTTCCATTTCTGCGCAACAGACACGACAACCCTTTCAAAACATAAATAACTTTCTTATGCCGCCCTGTCGCTGCCCCCCTCTATCTACCAATTTTGCAAAAGTTAATTTTATTCAAATTTAAATGTATTGTATATGTAAAATGACTATATCCACTTTTAATTTGCATTTCCTATCTATGCAATCTGCCAGTTGTGACTGTATAATTCTTGGTTAGAAAATGACATCTTTATTTCCTCTTGGAATGCATTTGAATGTTTTACTATCTGACAGTCAACACCTGCTGCCGCCACTGGCGTTGTTTTCTTAACCGAGATCCGCTATACTAATGTTCGCCTACCCAACAGCCATTTAAATACGTGTACACACTTCTCGTTCTTGGTAAAATGTATCACTATCAACTGTCAAATGGACTATTTTCACTTGTCATTCTCATGAGTGCGCTGCAGGTGGAAAATATTTTCTGAATCCAAATCTTCGTATACATTATATAAACGTAAAAATAATTCACAGACTGCAGCGTTTTGTGTCATGTTTCATTAGAAAACTTAACTAATTAACAAATGCAGCATCCACGCGACGCACAGACAACATTTCACTAAAATGCATTTCATTTGCGGAGAGATGTTTTGAAAAGTCCGGCACTTGCTGTATCGGGGGAGGAAATTAGTTAAGACATTGGTATAGTGACAAGATGTGTCACCGAACACGGTGTTTGTAGATTTTTCATTTTTCTTCGACTTTGTAGAATATTATTTCAAACGACTATTGCTGGCTTGTTTATTTGCACCAAGCGGTGCTCGTAAAATTTGTCGACATTTGATGGAGAAATAAATGCGAAAAATGCAGTGCGATGTGCTGCTGAATCTACGGGTACTGCTTACAATAAACAATTAGACAGGTGTCAACAATTTAAGAAAAGTGGAAGAGAATGTTTGAACGTCATATGTTATTATAATATTTAATGGCTGAGCAACAATACTGAGTTTAGATGGTCGCGTTCTAATTACTTTATGTACTAGATTATTTTGATTTTGATTTTCGAAGACTGCATTCTTTTTGTCATAATGTTACCTATGTGGACTCAATACTACCGAAAACACAAAATGGCTGCGTTTTCGTGCGTCCTGTGAATGCATGTTTCGAATTTCGAAAGTGGAAAAAAAAGAAGAACGAATTCGTATTTGTTTATGGTCACGAGCAAACTACCGGCTGCCTTAAGTTGGAGACTACGTAAGGTCCTCTACTGTCTACAATTTTATGCAAGAGCAAGGCTACCGGCAACGTGCTAAATAAAATGTCAAACTATTGAACGACGTCTGTGAATGCATGATTCGAATTTCGAAAGTGGAAAAAAAAAAGAACGATTTCGTCTTTGTTTATAGTCACGAGCAAACTACCGGCTGTCTTAAGTTGGAGACTACGTAAGGTCCTCTACTGTCTACAATTTTATGCAAGAACAAGACTACCGGCAGCGTTCTAAATAAAATGTCAAACAATTGTGAATGCATGTTTCGAATTTCGAAAGTGGAAACGTACTTGTTTATGGTCACGGGCAAACTACCGGCTGCCTGAAGTTGGAGACTACGTAAGGTCCTCTACTGTCTACAATTTTATGCAAGAGCAAGGCTACCGGCAGCGTGCTAAATAAAATGTCAAACTATTGAACGACGTCTGTGAATGCATGATTCGGATTTCGAAAGTGAAAAAAAAAAACGAATTCGTATTTGTTTATGGTCACGAGCAAACTACCGGCTGCCTTAAGTTGGAGAATACGTAAGCCTCTACTGTCTACAATTTTATGCAAGAGCAAGACTACCGGCAGCGTTCTAAATAAAATGTCAAACAATTGTGAATGCATGTTTCGAATTTCGAAAGTGGAAACGTACTTGTTTATGGTCACGGGCAAACTACCGGCTGCCTGAAGTTGGAGACTACGTAAGGTCCTCTACTGTCTACAATTTTATGCAAGAGCAAGGCTACCGGCAGCGTGCTAAATAAAATGTCAAACTATTGAACGACGTCTGTGAATGCATGATTCGGATTTCGAAAGTGAAAAAAAAAAAAACGAATTCGTATTTGTTTATGGTCACGAGCAAACTACCGGCTGCCTTAAGTTGGAGAATACGTAAGCCTCTACTGTCTACAATTTTATGCAAGAGCAAGACTACCGGCAGCGTTCTAAATAAAATGTCAAACAATTGTGAATGCATGTTTCGAATTTCGAAAGTGGAAAAAAAAGAACGAATTCGTATTTGTTTATGGTCACGGGCAAACTACCGGCTGCCTGAAGTTGGAGACTACGTAAGGTCCTGTCAAAGTAAACGACTGTCTATATTTTTATGCAAGACTAAGACTACCGGCATTATAAATAAAATGTCAAACAATTGAACGACGTCTGGATGGAAGGATGAGTTACTCTTTTGAATATATAAACAAATTGTTCAGTTTTTTTTTAACCACGCATTAAAAAATAAGCCACTGCACTCAACTAAGTAGCTTTGAGCCGATAAGACAGTTATGTCAGTTTCGAGTGATGAAAGCAAAGCTCCAATTACTCAAAAATGCCCACCTTCGATCTCCTAAATGGCTTCCTTCTGTTGAGGACTTCGAAACACAAATAATTGAACCTAATGCAATCGAATGGGAATATAGGAAACGATCTAATATGAACCTACTAATCAGTCTAAAGAAAATTATATAATAAGAAGGACAAAGGTCACATGTCTAAAGCCGGCCTGATTTCCACTTACAATTACGAATATACACAGACTATAGCTACACACGTATCGCATAAATCATTCGAAACGGATTCCCATGTGAACTAACCCCACATAATAGTTTTTTGGGGGGGATAGGATGGGTCTCGGCTCGGCATCGGCAATGACTGCATTTGTTGAAGATGACCCCAGTGAGAGAGAGAGAGAGCGACGATACACATGTGTGTTCACCTTGTTTGTATGCACAGCTATAGAATTTCGTTCCACTTTCCATTTCAAGGTTAATGGAGGCAAAATCCAACTTAAACGGACTGAAGCAGCAACAACAACTGACGTCTTCGTGTCGCCTGACTATATGATAAATGGATGAGGCACAGCACAGACACTGAGCCAGAAGTTCGGGGGGATTACGACGTGGACGAGTATTCTTCACTGCTGGTGTACTGCTGTGGAATATAAATGAGCTGAATGTTGGTGCATGCACATCTTCCATGTGGAAAATCAACCCTCAAAGCTCGTATTTCCAATTAGACAATCACTAGGTGCTTTTTTTTACTTCGTATTTGGTTAGTAAGCAATTTTACTTATGTGATTGAAATTGATTTTGTTTGGAGCATTTTATTTATTTTATTTTATTTTTGTTTGCATTGAGGAAGTGCGATTGAATGGAGAAGCCAGTTAGAAGCGGACGAGGCGGATCATTAGTTTTCGTTAAAAAGAAGAAATGATGTCGTCTTCGATGCCAAATAAGTCAGATTATGGAAAAATGCAAATGAAAGCCGACGGAAATTCGAAATCAATGCTAATGCATTCCGAAAAATAATATCGGGTTAGACACGTTCAAAAATAATGGAAGGACGGAGTTTGAATACGTATTTCTAAGGACTGAGCATGAGCATTATAGCAATTATTAATAACAATTATTGGAGTAATAACGATTCGTCGCTAGTTTTTGGGGTTAGTCCTGACAATTTCTATTGGGAAATAATTTCAGTTGAATTATTGTTTTTGAGACAAACCTTTTAACAACAACTTGTAGACACAGTCACTTTGGTTTTTATATTTATTATTTCATGAACATTTTTTTTTGTGGTATACTTGGCTCCCAAACCTCAAAACTTGACGTTACTGCTGCGTAATTTATATGTGTAATAAAAACTGTTTATAGCTTAAAAGAAGAGCATTTTACCCGATCCACTTTTTTCGAGAAATTAATACACCCACTAGTGGCTAAAATGCAAACAAGTGGGAAAAAATTTATCTACTGTGACCTATACACTTAGATTAAGGTCCGTCGACTCCTTATTGCAGCAAAGAAAGCGGCATTGGCACACCATGCTTTGAATTGGTCTAAGACTAGTGATTTCTAAACTTCGACCTGATTTTATTCTAGATCACAATAGCCAATAATGTATCAAAAATGTCGCTATTGTGTTTTTTGTTAAATGGAAGCTGGATACTCAAGATAAATATTTTATTTATATATAATATCCACCAAAAATTTCAACCAACTCACAATAGCGAAAATTTCCGTATAAAATTCGTTATTGTGATTTAAAGAAAATGGTTAAGTTAACTTAAAACGACTGTTTGTAAGGCCCTACGATTATTAGTATCGAGAAGTATGTTGTAACCCATTTTCTAGAACTTTCAACTTTTACTTGAAATAATTTGGTAGATCACAATCAGAACTCAATTTCAACAACTATAGTTTAGAGCGATTATTTAGAAACGAGTAGTATTTTCAATAAATGTTAGGAATTGGGCGGTTTCAAGTATCATATATTTTAGCGCAGATGTCAAATTAAACGCGCATACAAAGTGTCCATTAAAAAAGAAGCTATTGTGACCTAAAATTGAGTTAAGGTATGATGGTTCAAAATTGCTTATTTGTAATGCTTATTGTATCATTTGATCGGTTTTGTTGGTGTACTTCATTTCCGTTTTAATTGATAAGAAACGTTTAATCTTTAATGGAAAATATTTTCGAGAAATCTTTTAGAACTAAATAAGGCGAAGACAGCTGGTTGGAGTTATTACAAAAATGCACCTTTAATTCGACGTTCACCTTTTATTTCAATTTCAATTTAACTTACGTTAGAGAAAGCTTTTAAAATTTAATAAGATAAATTTCATCAATCAATCGAAATTCAATCGAAAGTTGACGAAAATTCCGAAGCACTTGACAGACGCTGTACAAAATTTCTCACTCAACCAAGCACAGGTATGCTCATATACGGCTTGAAAACCCCATGTACATTCACACGTTCTAAATGAAATAAATTTACTTTTTATCGAAAGCGGCAATCTGTCAAATAGTTCCCCCCAACTTTCCAGACACGGGCCGTGTTGCTCAACGTGTCTCGCTGATTTGGGTGACTTGCGATAACAACGCCTCGTGGCGCGACTGGCTGGGAAAACATTCACATTTTGTTTTGCGAATATTTCTCTTATCCACAATTTATGATATATTTCATTTTCAATGATTTAATTTTCATTCGGTTGAGTTGATATGGTTATTTAAAAAAATATATATGTATATGCAGAGATACAGTACACATCCGCTTGTCTTACATACCTCGTATATAATATGTGGGTGGGTTTTGTGTCGCAGTCGTCGTCGGAAAACAAGAAAATTTATGAAGTTTTTGGTCAGACATTGAATTTTGAATATGTATTTAGAAATTTATTGTTCGCTTATTGTTGTTGGAGTTTCGCTACTGGCTATTGCTAATACTAATAATCAAACAAAAAAATTAACTAAAATGACAAATTCCACTCGACTAAATATTAGCAATTGCGTTGACAGATATGTATCATTAATTTGAGAGCGTTATTCGTTTGATTGTGCCAGAAGTATGTAAAGGTCGGCGGCGGTTTTTATAAATTTATTTGCCTGCTTTCTCTTAATCACTTAACGGCAGGACTCGCTCGATTAATGGGTGTTTTCTTGCTGTTTGTGTTTTTTTTTTATTTGTATATTCTGAATTATGGCACCGGTGTTGCATAATGTTCTAAATATTTTGTTCGTAAATAAAATCATGCCGACTTTTTATCAATGTTAATTCTCAGCATACCTTTTAGATGAGTATCTATACGAATATGTAGATTTACTTCGACAGAAGCGTTTATTTTAACTTGCGTCTGTATCTATTTTCAGCTCGATTGACACCTCACTTACCCATGCAAAATGAATCTCGCTACGAATATGAAACTCACCTGAAAAAAAAACCAACAAAATAAAAATTAAATCAGATAAGATTACAAAGAGAAACGTAAAGCGGTAAATAAATCGCAATATAGGTGTATTAAGTTGCATATTCTGTGAAGGGTCAATTAAAATAGTCGACAAAGAAAAAAAGGTTCGAATTTATATGCAGTCGCACTTGCTTGCGCAACAGCAGACTTTAAACGCATTTTTTGCAAATTCAGGAAAATAAACTTGGTTGCCGGTATGCTATACCGTTGCGAGTGCGTATAAAACGCACATGGAAATGGAAGACGTACAGCAAAAAAAAAATATATATATATGCTTGAACCAAAAAATGCTAACAGATGGATATTTAAGGAGGAGTCAATGTGGCATTAAAGTTGAGCACACGCATTTCAAAAAAACGACAAATACACACCGAGGTTAGTACACGTCTGCGCCTTATATTCAACCCTGGATGATGTTACATAGCTTGGATGCATAGACCAATCATGGCAATATTCGCCACACATTTTGAGCAGCTCGAATTTGACTCAAAGACTTGAACGACAGGTAGGTAGGTAGTGTCACTGAGAAATTGTGTTACTGATACTGACTTGCGAGTTATATGCAAATTTCCAGGCCAAAAGTCTTGGTAGACCCGTTTGCAAGCTTTATTTAACAGCTAGCACGTTCTCCACCGTCATTTCTCCAAATCTGACAAGTTTGGCAGGGAAAAATCCGAGTGTTCCGAGTTCTACTCTTTTTTTTTTGACAGTCGAGTAATAATATACACAGCTATGTAAACTCTGGCACTCTTATTTACCAATCACATCGGCTTAAAAAAATTAGTTCCGTCCGATGTACAGCACGATCGTGTATGGACAATTTTTTATAACAAAAAAGAACACTACACACCCAACATGAAAAATACCAACTAACCAACAAGTAGGTAAACAATTTTAAGGATACCACAAAAGGAAAAACCAACTGACCACCTTTCACTGTCCTTCTACGGTCACTTCTTGTTGCACCAACCTATACGGTTGATAGTCTTTTTATCTTATACTCAAACCCGTCTGTATATTAACGAATTTCATGGATGAGTAAAGATAATAAATGTTGAACATGCAAACAAGTAGGCAAACAGCAAAGGGCAGCTACAGAAAAAAAAAAAATAGCTACACCCATCCCAACACTGGACACTACATTGCCCAGCTCATTCAATGAAGTCGAAACATGTTGGCGACTTGCCCCCAGTAGACAAAACATACGGCGAATACAGAAGATACATTTTAAGATATATACACTCGAATGCAATGCATATGTTTATAGCACGTCCGTTTCCGTTTCGTGTATCATCTCCCCAATAGGTGATCGTATGAAAAAATAAAAATAAAAGCGCGCAAAAAAATTAAGAACAACCAAACAGGGTGGCTATTGCTAGGAGAGTTCATTGCTTGATGCAAGGAGTGTATAGAAGCGGCAAACACACAGGTGAAACTGGGCAAAAGTCTTCCTTTGGCTTTTACAAGATTTCTCAACATGTTAACATGTTGAAGGAAATGAATGTTAACATACAGCTGGACAGGTGTGTGGCTAGGTGAATAGTGGCTGCATCAGGTACCCAAGTGCAGCGCAGAAGGTTGAAGACCTTTTTATTCGTCTTTGTAGAGTCTTGTGCACTTGCTGTTTGCACTACACATATATACAATACAATATACTACATCTGTGCAGGGGAGTAGACGAATCGATTTTCGTTTAGGAGCTTAATGGTAGATTAAACACGAAACTTGTAAAGCCAAATTGAAGTACTGGGAAGAGAAGGCAGCGCTTGGTTTTCATTTTCATTATGGTCGATTGTTTTGTGAATTATTATACAATTTACAGGATTCTGTGAATCAATATTCCTGACTAATAATTAAATTAAATTCAATTTCTTGTAGGTCACAATAGGTAATTTTATATGGAAAAAGTCGCCATTGTGAATTCTAAAAACATCCTAGCCCAACCCACCGTGTCATTCAGTATAAGGAGTATTTTTTTAAGGTACTTTTACATCTTACTGCCTTATATATATAACCATTGTACCATCACCCTAGATATTTTGTAGGTCACAATAGGTAATTTGATATGGAAAACATCGCCATTTGAATTTTAAAGAAATCCTAAACCAACCTACTGCGTCAATTCGTATAAGGGGTATTTTTTAAGTTGCTTTTACATCTTACTGCCTTATTTATATAATCATTCAAACATCAGCTTAAATATTTTGTAGGTCACAACAGGTAATTTTATATAGAAAATGTCGACATTGTGAGTTTTAAAGAAATCCTAGCCCATACCACTGTCATTTCGTATAAGGGGGATTTCTTTTTTTTATTTCCTACGTTTAACTATCTTACTTTTATAACCATTTCGAATCTTTATTTTGAATGTTTTGTAGGTCACAGTAGACAAATTACTATGGAAAATTTCGAAATTGTGAGTTTGTAACCTAGACACTGAACTGTTTGCTGGACCTGGGCGTAGGATATTAATTTGATTAATAATTCAACTTGAACTTACGAGTACTTTAGGTCACAATAGATAACTTTACTGATGTGAGTTATTTCCATATAGGTGGACGCTCAAAATGAGTATAACTGCTGTGCCATGTGCATATTGTATAAGTCTTGTATAGAACTAAATGGGGGCCTTACTTATACATCCTTTTAGTTTCGCTCTATAAAACTACAAGATGCTTGAAGATAAACAAAAAAGCAAATTTCCCTTTCGCGCGGCAATAAAGCCTTCCTTACCTTTGGTTTTTATTTTGTTCTACAGGAATTTCTCTATCAGTGCCAACTTAAGCCATTTATAAACATGTCATCTTGGAGAAACTATTTCAAAGTCTTCAGTCATAGGTCCCTTCGACATGACATACTTTTACACACATGTAAACAGCTCAATACCAATTACAGTCAATCAGTTCAATCCAATTCGAATCCAGATAACAACAATAATAATCACGAGTCATAAAGGTTTTAATACGCGAATTTTAATCTCCTACAATGAGTATGAAAATGTTTATTATATCCACAGCTGTTTGGCGGACATGACACAAAAATAGAACAGATGCGGGGAAAAGTGCACAAAAATAAAATAAAATAAACTAAATAAAAGAACTTTGTGCGATGCACTATAATTAACTGAAAAGGAATTCAGCGCTATGCAGCTATGATGAACTTGTTGCCGCGCTTACATCCAATTTGAATGCAATCGATGTTGGTTTTCATAGAATTAATAGATAACGATGGTAGTAATTTTAATAGATAACGATGGTAATTTGTAAGTGTTTCCAAGAATCGAGAAGCACAAGTGTCCGATGAGTTATGCGCTGTCATGTGTGAGATACATTGAAACTCAAATGACTCGCTATGGACGAAAAATTCTTTGAGCACAATTTCGAGTTAAAAAAAAATCAGGGAGCTTATTTTTTATTGTATTTCGCTTTTAACAACAATTTTTTTAGAACATCGGACCATAGCGTCTCGGGTTTGTGAAGCAGATAACTCGATTCGACGCCCTAACGTGATGATGATCTTATAAAGGACAGAGGTAGTCCAGGGTCAATAGTTAACGCGAATCTAATTAAATGTTATGCATTCGAAAGTAAAACAAGTCTTACTGGCATCAGCACCAACAGACCACATGCTCGATTTAAAAGTATAGCGAACGTATATCTATTTTGTGAAAGTGACACTTGGGTAACATTCTGACACCCACTTCTTAGCTGCATTGGCGTACTCTCTGCGTGGTGTTTTCGGTCAAAGTCCGACAAACCCACTACCAGATCACGCAAATACTCGTGACATACCAACACCTGTCAACTATAAAAATCAAAATCAAACGCATTAAATATAAAGCTTGTCCGATATCAATATATTCCATAAATCTTTAATAAACCGACAGAATTTTGCTGTCGCCCTCCCACACGTACAAGTACAAGCAGGTACACCTCGCATATCTATAATGAAATTTATTTTACTATCCCGATGCCGAGACTCAACCCCTCTCTCGATCGATATGCTGAATCAGTTGTGCTGATAAAAACTAATCTGCTCCCAACGAGGTGCAATGGTCACATAAAATGTTCCCCCACGCTCAGCGCACATCCTCCTCTTCATCGTAGGTCGTCCCCAGATAAAAAAGAAAAGGGGGACCTAACAATAAAGATTACTAAACGAACGAAATGCCATCATAAAGTCTGTTCGGGAAGCGGCGACCGAACAAAAACACGCAGAACTTCAAATTATGTTCAGCATTTCTTCCATAATTTGGATAAGAACGGGGGACCGACGACCGTATAGTGGTGCATTAGCCATCCATCCACTCCAACAGCAGCATAGCTCCCACATCACAGATGGTATCGTTTTTTTTTTATGTTCTCGTTGATGTGAGACTGCAGCAATTCCTCCAACTTCGGAGTCGGGAGTGAAAGTGTCATTGAACGGTGTGCCATCGTCATGGCATGTCGGGATGGCGGCCGGCGAGTGTGTGTGTGTGTATTGTTCGGGGCGGGAAGCTCGAGAACAAAGAAGTTGAACCTGTCATCCCACACACCCTTTTTGCTCTTGCTCTATGCACAGCAATTGTTCTTTGACGGGTTTTCCTTCTCTAGTTTTCTGCGCATTGGATGCATTAGAATGGTTTCAGTTGGCTTTGGTGCAAATGGAAGCTATTGTGTCTGAGAGCAGGAGTTTACCATCTAAAGGATGTGCCCGCGAGGATTTTTTTTTTTTTTTTTTTCTCTTATTTTTGCGCTTGAAGCAATTTTCTTCGTATCCTGTTTAAATTAGATTCACACCGTTGCGTCGAAGGTGAGGGGCTGCCACATGAAATGTCATTGCTCCTTTGTAACGTTTTAGTAGTCACATACAGAGAATTATGCAATTAGCAGAGAAATTTTCTTTTATTTTTTGTGCACACAATTGTGCAATGACAGGCAGAGGGAGAGATAAATGGGGCCAAACTACGGATGACATGACTGCTGCAGCTGACAAAAGGGGTTAAATTGGGTTATGACCTCACGGCGCAATTGTTTCCATTTCGGATTGAAACCCATTTCTGTTGAAATTTGATTTTCACAAATATTCACTTGTGACATTTATTTAATTTGTCATCAATTGAGTTATTTTCAAGAGGGACAATTTTTAAATTTGCTCTGAAAAATACGCCTAGATGACATTTACATAGTGTACAGCTTTAAACTGTCAAAAAAAAACACACATTTTCGGAAACATGTATGCAGTCATGTAAATAGCAACAAATGGATTAATTTTTCAAAGAAATATGGGAATTAATTCCGCCGTTTGCGTAGCCAATGCCAATTCATAATCTCTTTCGATCGTTTTATTGACGTCTACAAAATTAAAACTGATTTGAACAAGAAAAATAAAAGTGCTCATAGTTTGACTATTGTGTCCATAACTTATTCGAGTTTTCGCTGGGGTCAATATGACATAAGGTGACTTCTGAGAGGTGTCAGCACTCATGGCGTGACAGTTTGCCATTAAGAATATCAAAGTGTCACGCACGTGCGACCGTTATATCTTTGTCGGCTCATCCACTTGTGTGTCTGTGTACTCTTATCAAGTAATACGATAACTTTATTAAAATATGTATTGTGTATACCTACATCCAACGGAAAAACATTGAGAAGGAAGAAATTATGAAGATGTGCTGTTTTCTATAGGTAAAGCTAGATTGTAGTAGATTATTGTGATTGCAGTAATTGGTGGTTTGGATTTAGACTCCATTTAGTTCTCATTGCATGTCTAATATATATATGCTAAGCTATTTGTGAATTTGACACCTGCGTGGCGTTTTTATAGTTATTGGGTTATGGGCAGATGTCAAAAAACGTAATAGTTGAGAAATTGGTTCAGCCCGAACTGTAGAGTCGCCCAAAAAACTAGAAGTGTGGCTGCTAAATAATAGACCAGGGATGGGTTTCTGTAAAAACGAAACGAAAACCACTTTCGCATTTCAAAAAACGAAAGAAATCACGCAAAAGCGAAAAAAAATTTCATGTAAAGGACTATTCAGAGAATTGCGAACAAATCAATTTAACTTTATTTATGAACTGAAAATTGCTATTTGTTCTATCACAAAACCATTAGGTATATTTAATTAATCTAACATCTAATCTAAAAAAAACATGAATATCAATTGATTTAGTGCCCTATTATCGTTTGCGAAGCGAAAATTCGTCTCGAGGCGAACGCTTTAGCGAATGTTCTGTGTTTTTGTATTACCGTTGGCGAATAAACTCATTCGCTTAAAATCCAATGCCGCCACGATAAAAAATAAAACAGAATTTTTTGCAATAAGTGTCAAAATGAAAATATTTATTATAATTTTGTATCTTTATTGAGCTAAATTCACGTTTTGTAACATAATGATAAGCTCCATCGACCTGTTTAATGACGATAATGATGAGAACGAGACTTTAATAGCCACTACCGGCATGTTGCGGCTTTTTTCTTTTTTTTTTCTGTTTTTCTTTTCTATGAGCAGAATTTTGCAAGGCCCTTGGTAAGCTACCGGGTAGATTTCATCCAGCTTTTTGAATTGAATAAATTATTGTCAATTACTTACTTACTTTTTTTTTAACTATGTGCGCACTCATATTGTTACAATTGTGCAAAATAAACTATATTCGCGCCATAGTCACAAACTTTGTTCATTCGCCTTTTTTTCTTTTAGAGCGAAGGAAATTGTTTATTCGCTAACAGTAATTCGCTTGGTTTACATTCGCTAGTACTTTGACATTTAAGGCGAAGCACTTTTCTAATTTCACGAATTGTAATACCGATTGGAAACATTCGCAGACTTTTTTGTTCGCTTCGCAAATGATAATAGGGCCTTTAAACAGCTAAATTAACAATTAAAGCAATTTTCCCGCGAATTGACAATTCTTGCCCCGAACTGTCACACTTTATTCACAATCCACACAAAACAGTCGCGATCCACAAACTCACGAATGAAACATTCGTTCGAAACTAAAATGAAACTGATACGCGGCTATCTACGACCAAAGAAAGTTTTCATGTGAATGAAGTGTCAGAAACTACGAATATTCGCGTGGTCGCAGTTCGCAATTCGCAATTCGCTATCATGTGAATAGGCCTTAGCTCCTAAAGTTTTTTTTGTTGGTTCACATTCGTTAAGGTTAGAGAAACTGTGTAACAATAAAATTATAGTTTGGCAGTCTCAGTATGTCCTTTTATTTTCGTTAATATTTTGACAACTAACAGCTGACAATTGAAAATATTTTGTTTGTTGAGTTTGATTGTTTACGAAGGCGGACGTGTGGAATGGAAATGTGAGTTATGTCGTTTTCCATTGGGATATTCGGATTTTGGACTCAGATTTCGGATTTTTCTTGCAATTGCTATTGTTTTGGCCGCGTATGTATTTGAGAGCAGCGAAGATGGTAAACGCCACACAAACTTAGGCGTGTTTGGACGAAGTATTGGTTGGCCCGCCGACAGCAGGAGGGAATTAACGTAAAATTGAGAGCTGAGGAGCCAGAATTGTATCGCAAATTTTTCCGTATGGATTCGAAACAATCCGATGGTCTCCTAACTTTGGTGACTTCAAAAAGTGAGTGAAAAATAAAATAAATATAAAAAGCTCTTCTGCCAACTGACGAAAAATTAAACAACGAAACAAATATAAGACAAAAAGCAATTAAAAAGGATTATAAACATTTCCAGATAGTTTTACAAGCATCATAAAACGGAAAATGCAAAATATGCATACCTAATACAAAATGTGATTATAAAGGATCATATTTCTAGATCCTTTTACAATGAAATGAAAAAAATATATCTTACTATGTATGCGATGTCTTAATGTATATATTTTTAATCTTCGTGTTAAAAAAGGAATCTTTCCAGATGCACTTAAGTTAGCAACTGTTATTCCACTGCACAACAAACATGAAGCTACGATCCTTAACAATATATGATCGCCCTATTTCCTTTTTGTTAATAAATAAATAAATAGTTGGCGCAACAGGTCCGGAGGGACCCTAGGCCTAGCTTCTCACAGCCATTCGTTTTGTGTGAGTTTTTCATTTTTGGAACGAATGGCAGGGATCTACAATTATGCCGACTCCAAACGTCTAATTGAGAAGCTCTTTCAAGACAGTTATACTCTCGGATGTTTGTCAGACGTTCGCGAGAGGTGGCGCAGTGGAAAATACCTTAAGTTGGAATTTGGGTTTTTGCGGGATTCGAACCTCGACCCCTCGATTAGTAGTCCAACACACTAACCACCAAGCCACTGCGCTTTTATTTTTTGTAAGTCTTCTATAAGGTCTTCGAAAAAGGTATGACATCAATAATGCTTTTCTTTTTGGACAAAGGTATTTAGGGCTAGCTTTCGAGGGTTTATTCATGACTGTCCTATGTGTGACAAAAATAATTTGTCAAATAGATGTAGATATCATTTTTACAAGCCTTACTAACTATAATAAAAATAAAATATGTTCTGATAGCTGTTTTAAGGTTGAACGTGTTGAATCATTTAAATATTTAGGAAAAATACTGGATAGTAGGTTAAGTTGGAAAGATCAAACTTTGCATTTGAAACAATACCTAAACAACGTTGACGAATTTATCATCTAAGTCTTTATTGCAGTCAACACATTTTAAAATCAATTTAAAATGGTCTATTCAAATCTTAGCTCCAATATGGGTTGACCTGTTAGGGTGGTACTCATTGCTATACTAAACCTTTACTTACTAAGCAAAAGCATATCATTCGTATTTCATCTAAAGTTAACCGCAGAACTCACAGTTTTATTTTATTCAAAAACCTTAATGAACTTATATTTTTACAATGTTCTGAAAACATTTTTTGAACATTCCGGGTACTCGGCTTCTGGATTGTATGGTTCGAT
Source organism: Cheilosia urbana (assembly GCA_946477585.1). Taxonomy (NCBI): domain Eukaryota; kingdom Metazoa; phylum Arthropoda; class Insecta; order Diptera; family Syrphidae; genus Cheilosia; species Cheilosia urbana. Next base: position 162,556,187 of record OX297854.1, read on the forward strand.
TGTATGGTTCCCATAATTTACGTGTTAATAATCTTAATTTTGTTTACGTACCTGTCATAAAGAAATCACACTTTTCACCGCCTGTCGTTTATTCAATAGTTCACCTTTTAGCCTTAGATGCGAGAGACGCAAATCAGTTTTCTTAAATAATGAAAAAAGCTATCCCTTTTTTTTATATAACCATGAAGAAATTGATTCTTTACTGAATTTTATGATTTGATTTTTGTCTTTCTCTAATTGCATTAATTGAAACGTTGATTTTCTTTTTCTTTTTTTTCCAAAGATTTAACATGATTTTAGATCTAAGAGCTCATTTACTTCTTGACAATTGAATGCTCCTAATTATTTCATTAAACTTAACCTCATATATTTGTTATTAACAAATTTAAGAATACAGAAAATGTTAGCTTTAAATTCCTACATGAAATAAAGTTTAAATTATAAAAGGAAGAATACAAATGACAAAACAAAAAGTAATTAAGAAGGATCATAAACATTTCCAGAATTTTTATAGAAAGGAAAATACAAAATATACCGACAATAAAAAGTGATTCGAAAGAATCATAAATATTTCTAGATACTTTTCGAAGTATCATCAAAACGGGAAAGGGTTACAAACTTTCCTAGATCATTTTTCGTTGTTATATCGAGTTCTTCGTCCGCGAACATATTTCAAATTATTTGATTCACACACATTTTGCACCAATCTACAGAAGAATGCAAAGAAAATAGCACCGAAACTTCGTTTTTTTCGTTCAAATTGTGAAAAATATTGGTCTACAAATGAACAATTTGCTGACGTCGTAACCACAGCACATCTGCCAAAAAACTATGAGTCAGCAATTGTTCTAAAAGTCTGGCAATAGTCTGACAATGATACAATTGGGTATTCAGACGATTGCCAAATGTCACATCACAGTTAGTCAGTCGCACATGCTATACCCAGTTACCAGAACTCACCAAGACGCAATCATCTGCAAAATGTATTCCAAAAAGAAAAATCTTCCTTTCAGCACACTTGTCATAACTTCACTTCCGAACAAGGACAAAGCCAAGAAAACCTGCAGAAAAACAATATACAAAAAAGACGAACTCGCATTTGTGAAACCAGTTTCTGTCTTATTTTCTTCGTTTCAAAATCTAACCCAGACAATGTCTTGCCTCCACACACCATCCACACCATCCCCATCATCGCGGCAAAAATAAAACCCAATCAACAGCATAATGTTGCTCAATATTCTTCTTTCAATTGCAAAAGCAAAAAAAAAAAAAAAAAATACGCCAACTTATTCCGCCCCTTGCATGTCCCGCCGCCGACCGACGACCGCCTCATCGGCGTCAAAACCATATTCGAAATAAAGTTCAATTCGTTTCCACTAAAGTGCAACATACATTTTCATGCAAGGAACCCCCAAGCCAGCAAACACAGTCTCTGGCAGCAGCAGCACACTTTTTCGCTCATATATGTGCAACAGTGTAGTTTCGGTTCGGTTGGATTGTTTTATGAACCAGACCAAAAGTGTAAGCCGGACTGACTGTCCTTGGCTTACACTCTGAAGTCGGGCTTAGTGAGTCGTGTGCTGGTGGTAAGGTTATGGCGCAATACCTCCATGTGTGCTGCGCGTATGTGTATTTGCAAGTGCGCGCGCACATTTTTCTTTTTCTTTTTTTGTATCTCTCTTTTTAAACTTGAAGAGGTGAGGCTGAGGCTGAGGAGACTTTGCGCGAGGCTGCGCTGACTGTAGCCATTGCTGAGCTGCGCAGCCGTCATCGCCGTTCCTCAATGGTTCACATTTGGAGTTATTACCTGGCGGAGTGGTGTGCTGCAGTTGTAGCGCTCTTTTTTTTTTTTTTTTTCTTTTTTTGCATACAAGCACTGGTTGTAATTTTTATTGCCTTCCTTTTTATTTGAGCCGTTGTTGTCGCTGCTGTTTTCTGGTTTATTTAACTTTGGCTCATGATAATGATGTCAATTGGCTGCATTGTGTTTCCTTTGCTCTGTCTGTTTTGCGGTGAGCAATTTCGATCGGAATTCAAGATATTGGCATTGTTTATGGAGCCCGCTTTTGTAAGTCGACACGTATAGTCGACTGCATATGGCTAAACGTATATATTCGTATTAGCCAGCAGCAAGCGCTTGTCCCCGAAGATCTAGCTGGCGTTGCTCTTGATCGTGATCAGACGATCCATACCTATATAGCTTAATTTCTGGAAAAGTGATTGGCATTGTTTATTGACAAGATCTCTCTATGTTTCGCTCACGCTCGCGCTAACATCAGTGTCAGTCGTACTTTTTGATCAGTGATGGCGGAAAAACAAAATAACAGTGGAAAACAAAACAAACACGACAAGCGAGAGGAAATCCACTGGTGTAACTAGGTGACAGACAGGCATAGCGTTGCAACTGATTGGTAATGACAGCCGTTCTGATGGTTGCATAATCGCACTGGGTCAGGGCGCTTGGCTTTAAGATATCGCACTAAGGGAAAGTAACAACGAAATGTAATGTCATCCAAGGTTAAGGTAGTGAACGGCTTTTATTAACTGGAATCTGTTAGCAGGTCGTTAGACAGAGTATTTTGCAAGTAAATTGTTGTGTTTAGCTTTGAAGGAGCATTGATTGATGTGTGAAACTTGCCAGGAAAATACATTCCGTCGGAGGGAAAATAATTAAGCGAAGAGACAGAAATGTCTCAACAATTTGCAAGTTGTCATTTGCAGATGTCAAGATAGGATTTTTTTTATGAGGTTATCTTTATTTGTAGTCAAAGTAGGATATTGCTCAATAAAAACGAACAGAGAGTTTTCAATCAGTTGGTTTAGATTTAATTTAATCAACTGATTCAGTAGTCTAGTGTCTGTATAAGTCCAAGCTTTATCAGTTCACTCCCCAGGTCCAGCGTGCGCATAAAAATCTTCACTTTAAGAATTAAATTGAATGAATCAAAAAAATGTTTATATCCTATCTTTGAAACCACAACCAACCACATGCATCCAGAAAATTTCATTGTAATCGGTTGAGTTGTTTAGAAGATCGACAACAGCGCCACCTAACGGGTAAAAAAAAAAGATATGAAAACATTTGTGTCTAAGTTGTATAAGCTGGTACACTTTGATGTGTGTTTAAGGATATAACAGCTTTACCATATGCGAATCGTTTCGAGCAGTAGAAGTGCCACGAACGCATCCATACCATAGACGATAGAGAGTTGTCAACATGACATTTCCCCCCGAGCGCTAGAATTTAGTTGGTAAAATGTTGGTGTCAAATTGGGTGTAGTTGTTGTAATTACATAAGGAAGATCGTCATTAAAGCAGCCCTTACAAAGTACCAGTAAACAGAAGTACTCGTATGACGACAACACACACATCTGGACAAATTACATAATTGGCTTGTCAGATTTTATGTCATTTGTGACTTATGACATATATTTGCGGTGTAATTATTTCTTTAGATGATTTATAAGATTTTGATTTTAAATTTGTTATCCATTCCCTGAAGGCGGTGGGACCTTTCGGATCACTGTTAAAACATTAAAATCTGTCAAAATGACTGAGTTTAGAAAGTTATTTTTTAAATACATCACATTTTGAATAGAAATTAAACAAAAATTGGCAGGCAACTGTACAGATGAATCAAATGAGAAGAAACGACTAAATTAACGAGGCGATAAGTAATTGATGTTCTTATATGTCAGTTGATCTGGATAACCAGATTTTCTGGCGTAAGGCTTAAAATCTACGCAAATCTACTTTCCAGTTATATGTTATACGTGCCTGCGTGCGCATGACTATCTCGCTGTGGTGCATATTTTGAATATTACCCAACAAGTTAGTGTCTGCAAATGTCACGTTCACGAGTGTTAGATGACAGGGCTTTTTTTTTCGGTACTGCTGATATTTGCGGTATTAACTCAATTGGCGGTAGTGTGTAACAGCACGTACTTTGCAATTCTAACGAATGTTAATTGTTTTTGGCATAATATCGGCTCCATCAAAAGATTATCAATTTGATAATTGTTAAGGTAAAGATTCAGAAGTATTCAATTATAAACCAAAATTCGGTTGCACTTAAATTTCAAATCGCGATCATATTAGGGGCATCCCCTTTGTTGACATTTTATAACCAGTGATTTTTTAAGCGTAGTTTTTTTACAAATCGAATAAAACACTCAAATTTGCATCAAACCTTACTTTACATAACCCCACAAGATCTCCACGGTCTTTGGTGCACATTTTTCACACTGAAAACTTTTCACTTTGACAGATGACGTTTGGACGCCATTACTAACCAGCACTGCCAACCTGAAAAACTTAACTCTTAAAAAATCACCCGTTACATACTTAAAAATGAAAAGTGAACTAAATTAGGTAGCCTAATGATCTACGACAACATGTCGACTATTTAAGCTAAACTTAAAGTCCCACGGGTCATTCCAATGTTCAAATACCTGCCCTATACCAATAACTAAATCGACCTCGTTGCATAAAGAGGCCTAGAATTTGTTCACACTGTCGTTTATAAAATATCTTCCGACCTCCAACATTACCACTGCAAGAAATGAAACGAAGAACCCTCTTAAAAGTCAAAACAAACAAAACTAAACTCGTCATTTGTGGCACGCGTGTCATACGTGCGCACACCAAATCAGAGTTGTAAAAAAATGAAATCTTTTCAGTACTTCTTTTGACTAAAAAGACGAATTTTGAAATATTTTTACTCCGCTTAGGTACTTTTACTTCAAATTTTAAGTCCCAATATATTTTAAAGTCTTAAGTGAAGCAATCACCTGATGCATTCAAGAGACTTGAGGTCAAAAGATTGCAATACCTTTTTGATTGTTGGAATTCTTTTTGAAGTCTTTTCCATTCTTTTAGTCATTTGAATGGAATCAATGTTAGCGAATTCGCGCAAGTGAAATTCGCTTGCACCGGAACCACAGCACGTTAAGAACTTAAGTAAATTCCTGTTGCGAAGCAATATTTTCCATTGTCTAATTGAGAGAGAAAATGTAGTGAGAAATATTTGTAGAGATTGTGAGCTCAATGCTTTACCAGCAGCTGGTCAAAGAAATTTCAAAATGTTGATAAGGATCAGCTCGGAGTCGATTCTCGTTCTGTGATATTCTGAAATTTTCGTAAATAATTTTTCATATCACATCATCAGTATTCTTATCTAACCCAATTGCGAAGCTTGTTTAAATTCATCTCTTGGTTAATTTATAGCATTGGCACCAATATACAAATTCAAAGTCTACAAAAGTGCAAAACAATAAGAAAGTACGATAAAGTCAACTCTAAAATCAAGGTTTCAAATCTACAAATAAGTTTGGTTATTACTGAAGTCTCTAGCAAATCTTTTCAAATTGTTTACGCCGATTTTACTGATTAATTTAATCTGCAAACAAAATAAGCTTACTTTTTTTCATTTCTTTGAAGTGCTGACCACAAATAGCAATCATGACCAGTTGATAATTTTGTTATTTCCTTTCACTGTTCTCCGATGATATTTCTCCTTCTGATGGCAAAACTGATGAGCTACTCTCAAGCCTTCTTAAGTTACTTTCTTGCGCGTATGGATCATCTACATAGTCAGAGGATCATTTAGAATTTTGTGTGCAGTTTTCAAAAAAAAAAAAAAAAATAGCTGGGATCACCTAAACTATTGTCTGATGAAATATCAATTTTCAATACACTTTCCTGTTTGTGAGCTAAACTGCGAGACTTAGGCCCGTTCACGTAACCCCTAGATCTCTTTGTACAAGAATCTGCTGCAAACAGCGTCCTTCGGTTATAAAATAAATAGTTGGCGCAACAGGTCTGGAGAGACCCTAGGCCTAGCTTCTCACAACCATTCGTTTTGTGTGAGTTTCTCATTTTTGGAACGAATGGAAGGGATCTACAATTTTATGCCGACTCCAAACGGCTAATTGAGAAGCTCTTTCAAGACATTTATACTCTCGGATGTTTGTCAGACGTTCGCGAGAGGTAGCGCAGCGGAAAAAACCCTGAGTCGGAATTGGGTTTTTGCGGGATTCGAACCTGGGACTCCCGCATAGCAGTCCAACACACTAACCACTAAGCTACTGCGACTACGCGTCCTTCGGTTAAGCCAGACCAAAAACTGGAAACACAGCCTAACAGGACACGCACAAATTCTAAACAAATTCGCGGGCAATAATATATGCACGGACTATATCATTCCCCGACTAGACTTCAGAAGACCATTTACCACGTGTTTCCCCAGCAGGGACGAATGGAATGAGGACCAACCAACATCCATTGGACCAACCATAGGTACCCATATACACGGATGGATCAAAGATGGAAATTGGCGTTGGCGCGGGTTTCTACTCGGAACGTCTCGGACTATCCAGTTCAATCAGACTACCCAACCACAGCAGCGTATTCCAAGCTGAGGTATTGGCAGTGACTACAGCTGCTAAACGGGTTGCAATGATGGCAATACCTCATGCAGATATTACCTTTTTCATTGACAGCCAAGCGGCAGTAAAAGCGATCCTGCCGCTGAGATAAAATCAAAGCTTGTAAGTCGCTGTCGCGAAGAGCTGCGGGTTCTTGGCGCACAGCACAACGTAAGACTATGCTGGGTCCCTGGGCACAAAGGTGTGTCTGGGAATGAAAAAGCTGATGAGCTGGCAAGAAAGGGATCCTCCCTTGAACTAATCCAGGCCGACACCACAGTAATGATTCCCCCCTGTAATCTCAGACAGGCGATTGGGAACAGAATACTAAAGGCGACAATTGAGAGATGGAGCAAACTAGACTCATGTGTCATAACCAGGAAAATGTGGCCAATCTACAACAAACAGAAAACGGAGAAAATCCTACAACTGAGAAATAAATCATTGTCCTTAATTGTGGGCATTATCACCGGACACAATACACTGAAATACCATACCAAGAAGATGGGAATCAGCTCAGATGACCTGTGCTGAGGATGCGGTGATGAGGAGGTGCATGAGGACACCCCACACTTTCTTTGTCACTGTCCAGCACTCTATCACATAAGAAATAAATTCCTTGGCAGTTACTTCTTCGAGGATTTAGAGGAACTCTCAAATAGGTCCATTAACGACCTACTAAAATTTGTAAATAAAACGGACTGGTTTTCTAATCCGTAGGTTTTTCGTAGGTTTCCAGTGTATGGGGCAGTAAACCCCTAGGGCATCACAACGGATCTACATTGATCTAAGTGTGGCACGTACATGTTCCCCTGTTCTGCCAACCCACTAACCTAACCTAACCCTAGGCCCGTTCGCTGATACTATCTACTCATAGCGATTTAAGTTCCACTTAAAATCTTTTGTGACAGTTTATGACATAAAAAAAGTAGCCCATAAGGTATTTAAGTAGAACTTAAATCGCTGAGTAGCATCAGCAAACGGGCCTTAATGTACCAACTATGTTGTTTTTCACGTCTTATCTTATACATAACTGCGAAGGAAGAGTTACTTTAAAGTATACTTAGGGTTTTCCAATAAGAGGTGTTATACAAAGAAAGATTTTTGAGATAAATGATCGGATGTTTATTTCATAATAAAGATGAAGGTATGCCGTTAATAATGAAAAACAACATCAGCCAAATGGCCACCACGAGCACGCATACAGGACCATATCCTTTTCATGAAATTTTCCATAACCAAATCGCAAAGTGGCTGCCCTATCTCCTCGATAGCCTCACGAATTTTATCTTTGAGGTCTTGAATCGACGCTTGGCTGTTGGCGTAGACCTTATATTTCACGTGGCTCCAAAGGAAGAAGTCGCAAGGTGTTAAATCACAACACAAGATCTCGGTGGCCAATTGTGATCACCTCTTCGAGGGATAACACGGTCCAGAAACTTTTCCCGTAAAAGATCAATGGTTTCGTTGCCAGTGTGGCACGTAGCGCCGTCTTGTTGAAAGTAAACGTTGTCCAGATCAATACCATCCAACAATCATCTCTCGATAGCGCAATCCATTCACCGTAACTGTTGATCAAACCTCATTTTCGAAAAAGGTAAGGTCCAATGACCCCACCCCGTTGAGGATGGAGAGGCTTCTCAACAATAACTCTTGGGTTTTCCGAGCCCCAGATGCGACAATTTTGCTTGTTGACGTAGCCACCGAGGTGGAAATGGGCCTCATCAGTCAAGATGATTTTTCGATGGAATTCCGGATCATTTTCATGCCTTCAAGGACCCAATCAGCAAAGACACGACGTTGTTGATGATCGGCCGGCTTGAGTTCTTGTGTTAACTGAATTTTATAAGCTTTAAGACCCAATTCTTTATGCAAAATACGGTGTAATGACGTTTGTGGAATGCCCAATACCAAAGAACGACAAGGAATGGATAAACCTGGGTTTTCTTCAACACTTTGGGCTACAACAGCAATATTCTCAGTTGTTCTTGAGCGACGTGCACGGATTTTATTTTTCACTTCACTAACTTGTCCCAATAGCTCGAATTTTTCCACCAATTTCTGTATTGCGATCCGACAAGGTGCTTCACGACGACCAAAAAATGCTTTAGTTTTGCGAACTGTGACTGCAAGATTTTCAACATTTTTGTAGTGAATTTTAATAATTTCAATGCGTTGTTGAAGCGTGTATCGTTTCATTTTTAGTAATGACGTGGTTTCTACTTGTCAAATGTCAAAGAATAAAAGCTTCAAAAGTGACACCTCTTATTGGAAAACCCTTTACATACGTTTACGCTTCATTACACTTCGCATTTCTTTTCATTTGTTTTTATTTATTTGGAGCAATAAATCTACTTTGATGAATATTTATCTGAAAAATGTTAAGGGCATGTTTTATATTATATACAAATTGGCGAAGGCGAATAACAACAACTTTCACTGCCCTAAACACAATTTATTTATATTCCCTTGATTTTTTTTTGTTTCCAATATGTTTTGGTTACTATAATCGTATAATTTCTACCACTGGGCGAACTCTATTTAATGTAAAGAGATACAGTTCTAGCTTGTTTCTCTTGTTGTTTCGTGTACCTATACATTTTAAACTTGCATCTTACGCCTGAAATGTGAGTTTCAAAAATTCAAATGAGTAATGGGGTTTTTTTTTTCAAGAAAAAATACTTCAAATCAAGCAAAGAACTGCAATACATTGAATGCATTCAAATGACTAAAAGAATGCCAAGAATGGAAAAGACTTCAAAGAATTCAAGCAATCAAAAAGTATTGCAATCTTTTGACTTCAAGTCTCTTGAATGCATCAGGTGATTGCTCCACTTAAGACTTCAAAATAGACTGGTATTTAAATGTTGAAGGAATAGTACAGTTGTGAAGAATTTTTACTGAAGTTGCAATAAGCAATCAAATGACTGCGACTTCAACGAGTGCAATTCGAATTTTTTTACAACTCTACACACCATTAATCCTCCATAATAGTCAAAATATTGATCAACATAAAAATGAAGTGGACCACCTTTATTTTTAAAACAATTAACAGCCTTTCAAAGTCTATCGGAAAATTACAGCATGTGACACAATGCTCTTTAATACCGCCATTGCTTTTTTTTTAAACATTTGTTATTCTGCTTTTATAGAAAACACAAACAAACTACATATCATGTCCTCAGTTCCCAATAAAAACAAAATGAAACCATGTCTGGGACGTCTGGTAATTTCCACAAAAAGAAAAAAAAAAAAAAACTAACCAAACGTCCGCCGCAAAAACCATGTTTCATATTTATTTTCTTACATAAAAAAATTTAAGTACAGGGTGGGCAAGAAAATTTGCTGATATGTTTTTGGCGTCAAGCGGGGGGGTCGGATGTGGGTGGAGAGTGCCTCATTTTTTAGGGGACTTCCTGAAGTTTCATCTACGCCGCGGTCAGTCGACAGACGAAAGAGCAACGAGCATTTGCTGGCGAGGCTGACTTTTCCAACGGTCGTTCATTTCCACTCAACGTGCTTTCCGTACTCGCTTCAATACCCATCCCGCAGGTCGCGTTCCTGGCCGGCAGTCGATTGTTTCGTGGATGAAAACATTCAGGGAGATCGGAAACGTGACGAAATCCCATCCAGCACACCGGAGAATCAAAACAGGGGAAAACATTGAGGGAACATTTCCCCGATCATCTAATCTCTTTTGGGGCGACCTTACGTGGTCGGCGCGCTCACCTGATTTGGCTCCGTTCGATTTTTTTTTTATGGGGTTACCTTAAATCTATCGTTTACACCGATCGGCCTCGAACGTTAAATCATCTGAAGGACAACATTCGTGAATAGCGAACATACCCATCGATATGCTTCAAAGAGTTCAGAGGAGCTCCGAAAATCGAGTATCTCAGTGCATCGAAAACGGAGGCCACCACTTGTCCGATATCATCTTTAAAACCATGTAATGAAAAATTCAGATCGTGCGTAACCAGAATAAACAAGTTTTGTAACGGTATGTCCACTACTTTTGGTCTTATTTCCTTTGAAAATCAGCAAGTTTTCTTGCCGCATCCTGTACTATGACAAAGAACATTCCCAATCAATCGGCGATTTTATTATTTGAAAGATGAAAGCAGATTCATTACCAGTCCTAAGTGAGCTTTAACTATTTAAATTGTTGTCATTAGGCGCCCCTATATCAAAATATTTGGGTAAATATTGTCTTGGCACGAGTCCGTGAAATTGATTATGAGAAATAATAACATGTGTCTAACTAATATGAACTAGATGGCTCTTTTGGCGATCTTTGACTAACCAGCTCATACCAGATTCACGTTTTTTTTTTTTTTTTTTGCAAGACTTATAATTAAGAAAATAACCAACACCCAAACAAATCGTGTGCATGCAATTAAGAATGAGGAAAATATTCCAAACGAATACCACGAGTGGTTACAAAACGTGTGCAAAGGGAAAACGACAATAAAACAAAAACAAAGAAGAATGAAAAGACATAACAGCGACAGCGAGCGCACGGCTGCACTTCAAGGTCTTACCAGGTGAGATTTTTTTTTTTTTACCCACCAACAGTTTTCCTCTGCTGTATGCCTGATTACACCCACGGCAGAGTGATATAAATTAGGGGGTGTGTTCACAAGTTGGCTTTACTATATAAAAACAACATTGATGGATTGAGCAATTTAAATTGATGCCCAGAAAAAGACAAAATAACTATGTCAAGTCTGCCAATTAGAACCTGATTAATTTATTCAGTCATATTCATATTAGATGCGGCGAGTGTGAATGAGCTGGATTTGTGAATGAACAATGCCGATTAGAGCGATTGAAGATTTTTCGCCTTTTCTATCGATTTCATTCGATACTTTCATGGTGACTCCCCGCTGCCGCTCATTCCGTCAGAGAGATATATTTGGATAAAATAACAACACTATTTTGTCTATCGTTGGTTTTTCTTCGCAGAATTCCAAATGAGTTGCTTTTTAGTGTTATAAAAGCCATAAAACGTCCAAGTGACGTGTGTATTCTGCCTTATTTGATTATTTATAAACTCTGTATGGAATTTGTTTTGGTCCGCATTGGAATTGTTTACACGTAATTGTGCCGACAGACTGGTTCTCTAATTCGGTGGAGATTGAAAGCGAAATCAGAGTACGAATTAGGCGAGACAGAAGAAAGTATCGCTTGGTATTAGTGCGAATTTTATTTTGAGTACGATTAAGGGCTGTGTTCCAAGTGGGTGAACGATTTTAATTTTGACAAAATAAAAAAATAAAAAAATGAAAATAAACTTTCTTTGATATGCACTTTAGTAGATGCCATCTCGGGAAACTGCATCGTAGGGAGACATGCTCTCAGGTTGGGCCTCCCTTCAAACGATTTCTGCAGAAGATGTATGGGCGAGGAGGAGGAGGAGACTATTCTTCACCCTCTTTGCACGTGCCCAGCACTGTCATTTGGTGGAAAACTATTCTTCGGTAAATACTTCTTCGACGAAATCTCAACGAACTCGCAAACAATGAATCAACTGCATTCAACGCTTCATTCTTAGCTCCGGCTGGTTCAACGGGTAGTTTATGAAAACACTGATCCTGTTGTATCACAATAGGCCTACTTTGGCCTAAGTGAGGCTGCACTTGAGGCGGCCTGCCACTGTTTTACAAAATTTAGCATTATCTTCAAGAACCTTCTTAACTTTGGCAATGGAACGGTTCATTTGTTCAACCTGGGTTGGATTTGATTAGCTGTTTGGGGGAGGTGGAAACAAGTTGCCATATCACTGCGGCCACGAGTGGGCCTATTGTGATTTCCTCTATTTAGAGCTCGCTTCTGATACCGGACTTAGTGATGAATCCTAGTGGATCTTTGAGTGTGCTGTCAGATATGTCCTCTGGTAAGGTTTTCCCATATGGTGTTGACGAAGTCTGACTAGACATTCACAGTGACACAGTATGGGTTCTGCTGATTCCTCAACCTGGCTTATGTTGTTGTGTTATGTTAGAGTGGCTCTCGGTGCCATTGTGTATACCACAGCTGTTTCAACCAGTTTTAGTATTTTATATACTGACACACTGCTCAAAGTATTTTTTTTTTTTTCGTATTATAGAAAATAGAGAAAAATGGGTCTTGATATTATCCACGCTCAAAAAACGCATGAAACGTAGAGTTCAATAAAATTTGCGAATGTATGACTTATACGCCTCTTGAAAAGAAGACTGACTTGAGGACTTTTGCCACACCTACAATCGTGCATGCTACATAGTGTCCACCCAAAGCTAACTATCACATAGTGTGGTATCTGCGATACCCTGTTGGAGTCTTTTACCAGCTCATTGAAGAGCTGTGCCACAAAGAAAGAAGATTTTTTTCACGTAAGTTGTGAAATGACAAGCCGCTTTTAATGGAGATTCCTGCGGTCAAGGAACCAGCTAAATTTTCGGGAAAAACGACATCATCATCAAACACTTTACCCAACTCTTCCAACATCAGCCGACATGATACCCGAATCTCGGTCTGAACAGGGACAATCATCAATACTAGAAGAGAAGGACGACACGCCGACCGCTACATGGTATGGATGGCCATACCACCTTGCCGATATCCAAGGGTAACAGGGTCACCCGCTACGGAAGACTGGTAAAACCACCCCAACGCTATCGAACGAATTAAAAAAGGCATGAATCTGGTATCTGCGACACCCTGTTGGAGTATTTTACCTTGGAGGCTGTCATCTGCTGACAGCTGTCATAAGACTCACGTGGAAAAAATCAATGAAGAGCTGTGTCACAAAGAAAGAAGATTTTTGGTTTAAGAAATAAAAAGAACTACAAGTTTATAAATTTTCTATTTTTCTTAATTAGGTTGCAACACATAGTTAAATAGAGTCTCAGTGAAAAAGAACAGCCGAACAATTTTTGTTCTCCAACACCTCATGTCACAGTCTACCAGGCTTGAAAACAACTATTCATCGGAACTTGTTAGCTGAACTTTCGTTTCATTGTGCTACAGGTTTCAAATCGAAGTATCTGTCTTATCTTACACCTTTATACACTGAGTCAAGCGATCATCAAAACGCAAACACTTTTCTGTTTGTTTTAAATTAATTAATTCGTCCATGATTGTTTTAGCTAAAAAAACTTTAAACGTCACACACTTAAAGCAAAGAGGAGCTCAGAGGCAGTATTGAACGAGAAATAGCGGCCGTATCGGTTGAAAAAATATGCGGCCGAGTCATCGAAAATTGGGTTCAACGTATCGACCGCTACATACGTTCCCGTGGTGGGCATATGAACGAAGTCGAATTCCATTCATAAATGTTTTGATATTAATTCAAGGCAATAAATTTTTGTTTGTTGTTGATATCTCCAGTAGTTTGCATTTTATTTAAAAAAGTTGTTAGGTTCTTAAAGAAAGACACATGTCAAGTCATATTAACTAATAGGCCAACAAAAAAAATCAACATAAACTACCCCTTTAGATACTAAAACGAACAGGTACGTTGTGATGGAAATAAAATGCCACACACTGTATCATAAAAGTTTAATTATTAATTTCCATTCCATTCTCCCATTTCAATTAGGTACTCGTCTCTTATGTGTCACTAAAAATCAGTTCTAATTGTTGCACACTAAAACTAAATCTAGTCCTAAGTGAATGCTAATTCAATGGGGAAGGGCTTCTCGTTTGTCGTTAATTTACAGGCGTGGAAATTTTATCACGAACATAAAAGTTTTGATTTAGTATGACCGTAATGTGGTAGTTTTATGAATTTGCCTCTATAAGTGTCAAGTGTCAAATTAGAGAAGTTCCGAGATGAACTCTCATTTAATTTTGAACAAAATGTTTTAATGTTTGACAACGTCTAAATTCCTAATGACATGACAGGCCAATTATGTAATTCACAACTTGAGTTTCAATATAACCTCGCATTATTCTATAGATGTTGGTCACGTACATAGCCACAAAATACGGTGAAAATAAATTGCTAGTCAATACTTAAAGACACCCTACTGGCGTCGCTAAGTAGAGATATTTAACGGCTAATCATGCGCAGCTGTTTTACAGCGTCTTAAAAAGATGCAGTTGTAGTAAACTGAAGTAGGTTAGTACTAATAAAACAAGGCACCATTCCAAGCTAAATTGACTTTATGGTCAGGAACTAGGAAACAGGTTCAACAACTAAGCAGTCACCATTCATAGTTAGAGTATTAGTTGGGTAATAGAATAAATCTACCTACAGCTTACGAGTAGTTTCTTATTTTTTTATTTTTTTTTTGCACTGCTTACAATTATCGCCAGTCCTAAACATTCTTATTATACAACTCGCTTTAATTTAGGACGTTCGCATAAGAAATCTATTACTTTTTAAAACAAAACGCCCACTTCCATGATCCATATTCCATAACAAATGTCTTAAAAAGCATGAAAAAAATCCCTTCTCACGCTTTCGAAAGCTGATACTAATTCGCAACGAACTCTAATTTGTATAATTATATCAATAATATCTCTTCTCACCTTCAGTGAACAAAAAGACGTCGTTAAAACACCCGCGAAAAAAAACAACAAACTCCCAACGTTTTCGAAGCGCGTGCACCGGTTAATGTACCAGTGACCTTTGGACAAATTAAGAAAAAAAAAATACCACGCCATTCATTTGTTGGCGTTGATGCATTAAACATTTGTGATTCATAACCTAAAACATTGGGCAAGAGAAAAAATAGCAAATCTCCATCGCATATTATAAAATCATTTAAATTCCATTTTACGACACCCAATCAATGCAAATGTGTGACAGCGAAACCACAAACGGACACTGTCAAAAAATAAGCAAAGCTGCACTATTTACGACAATTATTTTTTATGTAAATATAATATGCTGCATTTCCAATTCAAATTTGACAGACCGAACAGCGTCAATTCACTTCATTGCTCAGCTGTCAAAGTTCAATAATGCAAAAGTGATTGTAGGTAATTACATTCACTCGACGCCGACACGTTGTAAATATTTGACAACCATGCATGTGCATACTAACTAGAACTACCAGCCATGTTTGTTCTATTTCCACATTTCCTTTGGTAAAATGTCAAGTAACGTCAATTACCAGAAAACGTTGAATAGAAAAAAAAACGACACCACCTCCATCTGGTCGCCATACTCTTTTCCCTCATACTTCACTTCTCATCCACACACCATTCAATTAAAATTACTAATAGCGACTAGACACAACCTGTTAAAGTGGAATTTCAATAATAATACAAACACTATTATTCAGTGCGCCCCAGACCAGAAGCCCATACGTCAGACTACTACTAAAAAAAAAAAAAAACCAAAGCTCGTCAGTTTTACTTCGGCAGCTGAAGTATCGAATCGACCTAGTAGAGTTGGTAGGTATATGCGAGAGCTTCCCAAAGCGGGCGGCAGGGGGAACTATACTCTTTCCGTTGTGTATTGTATAAGCTAAGCGGGGCGAAACGTAGGACGGCCTCCACAGTCCACACAGTAACTCTTTGCGCAGTTAATGTTAAGAAGTGGAGAGGAGACGAAAAAAAAACACAAAAACTGAATTGTTTCGAGTGGATAGTGTGGATGGGGACTGCGGACGTGGAGTGGCGACGAGCGACGACGACGATATGGTGGAGCAGCGCAGAAACGTCAGTCAGCAGAGGAATGAGTGTGTGTGTCGGGACTGGCTGGCTAGACATGGGTTCACCTTTTTGGGGTCATTAGATATATCTAATGTGTTATGAGAGCGGCCGAGGAACTTCTCGCTTCTCGGTCTATGAACTATGACTATGTTTATAGAGTTTTGCTCTCTGTTATTGCAATTCGTTAGTTATAATTTGTTTTTTTTTTTTTTTTTTGATTCAATTCCAATAAATCAATTAGCCAAATGGCGAACTCTGGTTGTTGCTGAGTTCGTGTGTGCTTGTGTGCGTGTTCGGAATGAAATTTTGAAAACACAAAATTTTACGTAAGCCCGGACAAAGCATGTGCGAGAGATTGCGCTGCGAGTGCGAATGGAGCCTTATCGTGAGGTTCAAAGACATGTTGTTTTTTAGCCGTTTTAGATTACATATTGTTATTATTTTGTAATGCGAAACTACAAGTATGTATGATTGTTTTCCTATTTTATCAGTAGGAAGATTCTATCTTTTGTTTGCATTCGTTTGTTTCGTTACTCTTTAAGCACGTAGTTTAGCGAGTAAGTAAATGAAAGGCATAAATCTACGTTACCGTATAATGTTTTTTTAATTGGAGCATTTTTTTTTAGTTTCACGGAATTTAGGGCATTCACTTAGAGCCTCCAATGTCAGTCGCAGTAGGTATGGGACTTATGTCGGATGATGGGGGTTTAAAAGATATGTATTTGCAGTTCCAAACGGCCAATTGAGAAACTATTTCAAGATAGTTATACTACCGGATGTTTGTCAGACGTTAGCGAGAGGTGGCGCAGTGGAAAAAAGACTAAGTTGGAATTTGGATTTTTTGCGGGATTCGAACCTCGACCCCTCGGTTAGTAGTCCAACATACAAGTCCCATGCCCACTTGGCCGACACTGCGACCTGAAAGATCGATTGTATCAATGGGAAAAGTTTAATCTAAGAGACGTGCGACCTCCCTAATGAAGGTCAATGTGTCCTTAGAAGCAGAGTGCGCTATATCTGCTGGTGTACGAGTCTCTCCATTAAAGACACGTTTTCTTAACCAATGAAAAGCCGGGCAGTCGCAGAAAATGTGTTCAAAGGATTCGACATCCTCCAGACAGAATCTGTATTCTGTTTCCTGGCAGAGGTTCATTTTTTTGAGGTGATATCTAAGGCCACAATGACCTGTGAGGAAGCCCACTTTCTTATATTATCCTTACTGAGCCTAAGGATTTCCTTATACGAGTAAGGCTAAATTAATCGTTGGGATTGTCTTAGACCAGGGACATGTTCCCAGTGTTTAAGACGGAGTTGTTGTTCCCAGTCATTAATTTGCCTCAGCGCAGTAGTCCAATTGACTGTGCAGTATGGTTCTGGTCCGCACAGAAAAGATTTGGAACCAGCCCTAGCTAGTGTGTCTGCATGTTCGTTGCCTGCAATACCCTGATGACCCGGCACCTAGCCTTTCCTTGTTGTGTATCGCTAGGGCTTGCAGAGCATCGTGCCAGCCCTCAACTGTTATGAAGTCCATTGTATTGGACGCCAAAGCTAGTAAAGCTGCCTAACTGAAAAGATTTGAATGATTGCCCCTTTCATACTTTTTTTTAGAGATAAGATTAGCGCAAGTTTCGATCGCATGGATTTCCGCTTGAAAAACCGTGGGACTCATTCCCATGGGTATAGATAGTTTGGTGTAGGGTCCAAAAACACCAGCTTCAACTCAGGAATCCATTTTTGATCTGTCGGTGTACCATGCTAAGCTTTTCGGGTTTAGCGTCGGAATACCATTGGACCAAATAGCGCGTTCAAGTATTTTTTACCTCGTATAATTTCCTGAAACTATACTCCCTAATCATAGTATCCGGGACGGTGCAGAATGTGTCCCAGTTTGGGATGTTTTTGAGTATTTTCAGGTGTTCCACATGATCAACTCATTAAAATTTGTATTCAAGCTGCAATTTAATGGCGCATCTAGCAGCCGTCTTCATAATGAAGAATTGCAGAGCCCAATAATGGTCTCAATTGCTGTTGTTGGCCAAGTGCGCCTGCGCATAGAACCGGTAATGCCGAGGCAGGCAATTCGTTGAAGCTTCTGAAGCTGGTTTGCCGTAGTTCGGTCAAGTACTTTCAGTCACCAGACGATAATGGGTCAACCGCTCTGGGATTAAGACCCCAAGCTCTGCCGTACAGACACCTGCAGGCCCACATGGCTCTACCGGCACGCTCTGTGGCGGACTTGATGTGTAAGTTCCAGTTTAGTAAAGTCCACGGACATAGTTCCATTTAGACATTAATCCGGTCATAATGTCCATGGATCTCGTGACCGTTGCTCTTTTGAAGTGGTTACAGTTAGTTTGCATTTTAACTCTATTTGGGAGTTGATTTTATATGTTTAATCCTCAATAAAATAAAACATTTTGTGATTTCTCGATTTTGTTAAAGTTTAAATGAAAATTGTTGTTCGATCTCAAATTATGTGGCTGTGTATTTGATCGTAGGATTAGTTTTTTCTTCAAGTATTTCTTCATTGTATTGGCAACAGATTATTTTTAATTTTATTTATATGTATATATAAAATTTAATGTACAATAAAAAATACCTATATTATTTTTAATATTTAGCCACTTCAATGTTGTTAACATAAATCTTACCGACGTATTTCTACTTAAAAGTAATATAGATATCAATGACAACCACAAAACTTCATTTTTGTAGTGCTCATTTTTTCTCTAAATCAAAGACGTCACTATCAATGTACAATAAATAAACAAATAGACATATTTGGCATAAATATTCAACAAATCGAGAGCCTAATTAATATAAATACCACAAGCAGAGTTCGGAAGTCGTGGAACTGTATTTTGAGTTGTTTTATATTTCAGGGGTCTAGGTGGCCATGTGGGTTTTATGTAAATGTCAGGTGAGGTTGTAAAACTCAAATTTGAAATCAAATTACTCATGGTCTTGTGAATGACGTGAAAATGTATTTCCTTGAATTAAAAACTTCAGAGATATTTTTATGGTACCTTCCTACCAAGTATCATGGTAGTAGCTATGGGTGTAGTGACCGTTCGCCGAATATTTTTGTTGAATTTCATCAGCTAAAATGACAGAGGTCACGGGACCAAAGTGAAGCAAAATCAGTCTATCGAAGCAGAGCGCACACACAACTGATTCGCGTAATAATGTTGCCAGGTGGGTATGTTAATTATTGGGGCATGTTGTGTACTAAAAAATAAAAAAAAACATCCCGTGATTAAGATTAATAGATGGGAATACCTATACCTACTTCGTGCATGTTCGGCTTTGTTATGCTAGTTGAGATTGAGAGTGCAATTTGACTTAGTAGGCGGGTTTTATTAACATAATCAAAAGCGGCTATCCGAGAGTTACATTAATTCCCGGAGATGATTAAAAACGGAAGAAGTGGGCTATAAATGGGAAAAATGAAAGCAAAACAATTTGTATTGGAGGTGGACACACAATGATAATATGTATTTACATAAAAAGCCAAAAGTGATTTAGCGTTAGCGTATTATGCATAAAATCACGAGCTGTTTGTACTTTTGAAGGAGAGTGTGTTTATCAGTGGTAAAATTAGGTAGATGAATCAACAATACGAACCGTCAATATTGATTTTTGTTTAAGAAATTTATTATATATACAGAACAGAGGAAGGTTCTAGCGCATTTAGTTATATTAGGTACTAGTGCTATTCAGGACATTTATGCTCTCGAATATTTGCGGAAGGTGGCGCAATAAATATAACAGACGTTATAATTTTGGAATTTGAACCTGAGACAACTTGTGCAATAACAACTGAGCCATTGCCCCTAGAAAATGTTCAACATGAATGTAGGTATAAAAAAAGATTCAGAACGTAGTTTTAAAACACCTAGCTAAACTCAATTGTTTTTATAAACAAACTAGGTGTTCCCGCCCGGCTTTGCCTGTGGCAAGGTCCTTTGTTGCTTAAATATCTTGCATAAAGTTCCTTTCAAATTTAACATTGTTTTGACAGTGCAGAGCTTACGAAACCATAAAAATCAGGCAGAACTACAATCTCACTGTATAGTGCGATAAAAATTAAAAATTAAAAATTAAAAAAAAAAAAAACGTACAAAATGAACGGAAAATTACCTTTTACGAATTTTCCAATTTTCTTTTAAAATTTTCCAATTTTCTCGCCGTATGAGCCTTTCTTAGACGTAGACAAACACAACATGTAAAAGACAGCTGAAATCGGACGATCCGTTCTTGAGTTATGAGCGTCTGTCCTTGCGACTTCTTATTTGTCATAGTGAAAGCGGGACGCACGGGAAATTGAAGACTCTTAAATACCAATGGCTTAACTGCAGAGCTTTTTAAGACAGCGGGAGATAACTTTTTAGAGAGCATACACCAACTTGTCTCCAAGATTTGGTCAGAGGAAAGTATGCCTGATGAATGGAACCTCAGCATCGTTTGATCCACAAGAAAGGAGACCCTCTAAGCTGCGCCAACTATAGAGGTATCAGTCTTCTTAATATCGCATATACAAGATCCTGTCTTCCATACTGTGTGAACGCCTGAAACCGTTCGTTAACGATCTGGTTCGTCCCTACCAGTGCGGTTTTAGCCCCGGTAAGTCCACAGCCGACCAAATATTCACACTACGGCAGGCCGTGGAGAAAACCCAAGAAGTCCAGATCGATACTCACCATCTTTTCATCGATTTTAAGGCCGCATACGACAGCATTTATAGAGACGAGCTATACAGAGTCATGTCTCGTTTTGGCATCCCTGCTAAACTTATCAGATTGTGCAGAATGACGATGGAGAACGCTCGCTGCTCCATAAAGGTCGGTAACAATCTCACCGAAACCTTTGATGTCAAAAAAGGACTTTGACAAGGCGATGCGCTGCCGTGTGACTTCTTCAACATAATACTTGAGAAAATTGTGCGAAACTCGCAAGCCAACACCAGAGGCACAATTTTCCAGAAGTCTGTGCAACTGTTTGCAGACGCACGACATCGACATCATTGGCAGAACACAGCGGGCTGTTACAAAAGCGGCAGAAATGTGTTTAGAAGTGAATGAGGGAAAACCAAAATACATGCTGTCAACAAAAAGGGACACACAACATCGACGAATCGGACAGAACGTCACGATAGACAGCTACAACTTTGAGGTAGTTAGGGACTTTGTCTACCTCGGAAGTAAGGCCTTGTCGAGAAATACTAAGGAGACTCTGTATAAGACCCTCATCATCCCAGTCCCGCTTTATGGTGCAAAAGCATGGACGCTATCAAAGGCGGATGAAGATCTCCATTTGTTTCGAACGCAAAATTCTTCGAGTGATTTTCGGTCCCGTTTGCGTTGACGGGATTTGGAGAAGGAGATTTAACGGCGAATTCTACGAGCTGTACAGCGACATCGACCTGGTCAGAAAAGTGTGCATCAGCCGATCAAGATTGCTAGGACATGTAGAGCGAGTGAACACCAACGTTTCGGCCCGAAGAGTCTTCGACTCCAACCCGGAGGGACAACGCAGTAGAGGAAGAGCTCGCCTTAGATCGCGCGCGCAAATGGTCAACCAACTTGGAGTGCGCAACTGGAGGCGGTTAGCTTAATATCGCGCTGACTGAAGAGGCGTATTGGTTGAGGCCCAGATTCACCCCAGAATGTAGCGCCACCTTAATTAAGTAAGTAAGTAAATAAAAATGGTAAATCGTTCTGAATAAGCGGAATCCGCGGAATGAGAATGTTTGCTTTTGAATTTTCGCCTCAAAATCAGCGTTTGCATGATATTTGATTTGAGATTCTTCACATTGAAATCAAAATTATAACTGGGCCGATTTTCAATTTCAAATTCTGAAGCGGTAACCCCAGAATGTCCCAAGAATTCAAAAATGAAAATGTTTAAATAATTTTTGTTGTATTGGAAGTGACACTATACCCGTTTTTCTATCCAGTCTATTTTTTTTTCCAAGTGCGGTTCTCTATACAAAATTGTATCCCCAATCCTCCGCTTAAAGTTTTGTTTTCGGGACAAAAAGAGGTATGTGTCCTTCCTTGGCCCAATACAACCAAGCCGAAAGTCGTAAAAATCGAACGATCCGTTCCAGAGTTATGTGCACATAATTATGGATAAACATTTGCTTTTATTAAACTTTTTGTATATACATATACAATTTGACTTAAGGCTGGATAACAAATGGTAGTCGTCGTTTGGCGTCTGTCGTCTGTCGTCCTTCGTTTCGGATTCATACTCGTAGTACCTATACATCGTTATCTAGGTTGACCACAAGGTGTTCAAGTCCGGGTGTTGATTGCACATACGACTTTCAGTCTCTTAGGAATTCTCAGACTTTTATTTTTTCCTAAACCTTTGCCTAACAAATACGAACAAACCCGCAGAAGAAATTATCCAATTTGGCCCAGTCGTTTGCAAGTTTTAAGCATCCTAACACACCACGATCCATTTATATGTAGGTATATTCACTGTTTTATTTAACTGACGAATGCGCGTGGTCGTCAAACCTCGTTATCATTAAATTAGAACACCAATTAAACGACCATCGATTATAAAAAGACACTAATCATCTGTTCAACGATTTGTTAATTGCTTGCACCAATAGTGGGTTCAGCCTATTAGGTATATTAATTAACTGTCAAAACAGGTGTCTATAAAAATGTGTTACTAGCTGTCATCTGATTATCACGGGTATGGGTATGTTGCTGTTCATATTTTAATATTTTATTGCCATCAAAATAAGTTTGTTTTACATTTAAATGTAAATAACTTCACCCCGTATGTAGGGTTGCCATATTGAGAGCTTTGTTGTACTTTGGGTCTATTTTTTCTTAAAAAACGATAGAAATGAAAAAAGTTGTGTTAATATTGTGAACATTTTTTGAATAAACACGCACTTTTAAAACTTGGCAGCACTCTTGCAGTGAAGTGGCATCGAACAATCGTTAAACTTGCACGTAGGTAGGTACATCAATTTATTCGATTTGACACCAATGGGGACATTCATGTATCTAGTTTAGTAAGTCTGACAGCTGTCTGACTAGATCACGGTTGCCAACACGGTACCTTTGGGACAAAGTCTTTGTCTTTCCCAATGTTTCTTTGCCCTTTGTCCTTCCCGACGATTTCTCAGTCCGAAATTTAATTTAATTCAACAAATAACTAAAAAACAGGGTAATGTACATAAATAACCTTGGTTATGGAAAACATATTTTTTAGGTTATTTTAAGTTAGAACGTTTTGAGGTGTACTAAAATACGAGTTGGGTGAGCAATTTATAAAATTTTTAAAATTTGTTATTTGAGTTGGAAAATTAAATCTTTGTCCCGATGTTGATTTCTCTGTCACATTTTTTCGGTATAGGTATTTGTCCGAAGTTATGTTTCAAGTTGGCAAGACTGGACTAGATGTATCTCGGTTTCGATTGGCTGAAATTGGGCATACCTATGAACAGCTGTTTCAGTTGACGTTTATGGAGGGTTTGCCAACGAATCTAGTCAAGAATTTCGTGACTGAGTACTAAGTTGACAGTTCTGAGATGTGGATGACGTAGAAAAAGTGACGTTCCCGACCAGTCTAGTTTTTGCGTCCAGGTTAAATCTTACCCACACCAATCGACTTAAGATACCTATATTCTTGAATGTGCCCAATTGCATAAAATAGAAGTCAAATAAAATCCGCGGCGCACATAAGTGAGATGTGTAAGTGTTGCCAACATTTTCCACGATTTTTTGCGCTTTTTTCTGGGCAACGATTTTGGGCTAAATTTTTTTAAGGTTTGGGCGCTTATAGCAAACTAAATTATGGCAACCCTGCCCGTATGCAATTCTGTTATGCGTTTTTTGCCAAACCAGGCGAACGTGTATGCAGATTGTAGGTACATATATTAATTGAATAATTTATTTCGCGAACTTTTTACCGCAGAGTCCAAATACATATAGGTACCTTCTATTTATCTCACTTTTGTCCGAAAACCAAGACAAAAATGGAATCTCCCAACTGTCATAAATATGTCTAATATAAACTGACGCCAGACGAAAAGTAAAAACCACAAAACAACATCTGATAAAATGCAAATTGTGCCAGCCACCAAATATTTGACAAGTAGTTAAAAATGAAATGCTTGCTAAAACTAGGCTATCTACACAATCTATTTTTAAATGATGACGCTATGAAATAGAGAGCGTATGTGAATCCGTAATTCAGCCTGATGAGGTTAGGAACTTCAAATTATACAGCGAAATGAGTTCTGACTCGTTTGTGAAAATACAAGGATTTCTATTTACAATCCACTGGTGGGTAGTCTACAATAGATTATAGAAGTACAAACTCTCTTACTTAACAGTCACTTCAATAAAAACAGGATCACTGTCGTTATAGATTCGTAGCCAAGCAAATCGAATATCCAAACCTCTCTACAAAACAAACTGATCCACTGGTATAAGATCAAACGCACTCGGCTATCTAATCCGAAGCATATGGTGCACTAGACTGCGTCTACGGCGTAGTAGGTCAATGCCCTACGCAACACCAGGCATTCCCTTCTACATGTGCAAACATACATTTTTCCACATGGACTCTTCATAGAATAGTGACGTACCTACCTACAATAAATCATTCACCCATTTCGAACAACAATCTAAAGGCAGCCTTTCAGCTAGACAAAAGAACAACTTGGGCGACACTTATCAACCGAAAATACAAAGCGCACAAAACGTATACCTACCTATGCACGCGATCCTTGGGACGAAGTTCCCAAAATCTCAATCAAACGAGGATCAACAAGGATAGACAATGGAAGGGATAACGACCATGCATGGCGCACACTATTTCAGGTAACCAACCGCAGAGGGGTTCAACGACCCTTCCTCTTTCACATTGCTTTGTGCGCAGTTATTTCGTAGATGAGCTGATAAAGGGTTTCGGCAGAACGTCGATGATCACGGCAAAGAATTGGATTTTGTTGGCCAATAAGATTATAATCAAATGAAAAGTGACAGTGAACAGGTATTTCACATCAAAAAGGAGAAGATAATGGAATAGCAGTTTGTTATTTGCGCATCTGTGAATTTTAGTTCAATTCGTTGAAAAGACGATTGACAACGTATGCTTTGCTCAAAACGTTGACAGTGCGGGCTTTAGAACCAAAAACCTACAGGACAAACAAATCGAAATAGGTACACATAGAAACTCACCTTTCTTTTTAAATAGCTCAAGTCGCGCTGCGCTTTAAGCGTCTCCTTGCGCTCCACGTCCTTTAGTTCGTCCAAAATCTTTGTGTACTTCTCGCGATTCTCCACGTCTAACGCGACATGCAAATAATCATGCCAATTCCTCGAATCGAAGCCCCAATGACAGGTGCGATTCTCCTGCTGTCGATGCACATGTCCAACGAATTTCTGCGGCGATAGCCATCCCTTGCACTCGATACACATTATGCATGCCGGCTTCATGTACGAGTACATGTCTGGCGTACAAATCCCCTCGCACTTGCCAAAGCATCTATGATAGACCTTAAACGATATAGCACCCTTAGGAATGTCATCTACCGCGTACTGATGCCGATCAGCCGATCGGTGCAGTAACGCTGCACACAATCGCTCCGCATCGGTGCGCGTTATCAAGCCACTCGCCTTCACATCGGATGGCAGGATTTTGGCCGCCTTGAATTCCATTAACTGATCTGGCGTGCATTGTGAGCAGAAAATACCCAACTCATCAAATATCCGATTTATCTGATCGAGGGTAAACTCCGCTAGCACATTGTTGAGAAATTGTGGCAAGCACAGTCGCAGCTCTCCGCCCAGCGAAAAGCAGCCAATTGTCTTGCCCTCTAAACGGGTCTCGTACAATTCGCCACGTCCAGTGTC
Source organism: Cheilosia urbana (assembly GCA_946477585.1). NCBI lineage: Eukaryota > Metazoa > Arthropoda > Insecta > Diptera > Syrphidae > Cheilosia > Cheilosia urbana. The sequence goes on from OX297854.1 coordinate 162,582,147, forward strand.
GGCCGCTGTCAAAATCGGTTGTGGCAGCTCTGGCGGAGGCGGTGGTTGCACGATAAGGGTGGGCGATTCATTGATGTCCAGCGGTTCGGGTGAGCTTAAAATCTCCTTTTTGATAATTGTTGTTGGGCTAACAGCGCCGGCGGCTGCCGCTGCCGATGCCGCTGCTACTAGTGATTGTCCAGGACCCTGAAGACTTTTCGTCGCACTGCTTTGGTACGTTTTCAGTACAGTGCGAATGTTTTGCGTTACGTATTCGGTCATTTTCTTAAACAAAAATAATACGTACAGTTTACTTCTCTTCTTATAATTCTCTATACAAGATTGTCAACAATTCGATTCCCAAATCGAATCCTTACATGGCGAAGCGGCTGTCAAAATTGCTTCACACATTACGCGCACAAATTATTTGGAAAAAAAACGCCGCGCGCGTTAAGTGAGTTGCAAAAAAAAAAGTACCATTCACTCACCGACGGGCAAACACACACGAGAAATATTTGTCGAACGATCACAAAAAAAAAAAAAAAGACGAACTTTGTGTATTCACACACAGTGCGAAAAAGTTCATCAAGGCAGAAGAAAATAAATAAAAAAAATATACATATATTTATTTATTTTTAGAGCACACACACGTTCTTTTTCGGTATTCTCGCTCTCTCGCTCGTTTTCTTACAGAATCTTCTTTTCGTTTTCTTATTTATTTGTACCTTTATTTTTGTTTTATTTATATTTATTTTTCTTTTGCTTTTACTTTTTGCACTTTATTTTGGCAGGAATTGAAAAAAATTCCTTCTCACACAATTTTCGTTGAGTTGAACTGGTAACACTTTTCACCGTCATCGTACACTCTCAAGCTCAGGCATCTGAGAATTCTATTCAACTGCTTCCACCAGTGCATATCCATTGCAAGGGGCTTCTGAATTACCAAATCTAACTCTTTTATTTTTCTAACTCGAACTCGACCACGAAAAACTCACTTGAAGTTGAAACAACAATTTGGCGATCATAAATCAACATGGGATGGAGCACACACACAGCTGAATGGAGACTATGAAATTTAACGCACTTTTTATTTCAGATCCACCACACTTCTCCTCTTTGTGTGTCTCGCTTGAATTTTCTTGTAACTATTTCACTTTTGCACACTTTTCTTTGCAACGGAAAACGAAAAGTAAGAAATACTTTTATTCCATAGAAAATAACAACTATTGTGACAGACGGGGAGCGAAGTTTGACAGCTCGACGTCTGGCGGGCTAAACTCACCGACGAAACCCACACCGGGGGAGTTACTGCGAGGCGCCGCGTTCTACTGCAAGCTTTTTTTCTTTTTCTTTTTGCACAGAATTATTACATAAAATGTTACTCTCTGTGATTTTCACTTAACAAAAAAATTATCATTTTCACACGACAGAGAAACGAAGACGACAGCCAGACGATACACGAAGGTTAGGCTATACGATTGGGGCAGCGAAAACACATCGGCAGAGGATTCCAATTGGAGATAAAAAAAATTAAAAAAAAAAAACACACCATCCAACGAAAGAACGAACGGAAGGGAAGAACAACACTATAGAGGTGAATTTTAATTTTGTTTTTCTTTCGATTATAATTATTACTGTAATTTGTTTTATTATGGTTTTGTCGTTGTGTTCTTTTGGAGGTTTTATCTTTTGTTTTCTTTGTTTTTGTATATTTCTTGCGAATTATTTTTTTTACGCGACGACCGATGCGACCACAACGACGACGACTGCGGCGACGACGACAGACACGGAGAGCATTTTGTTCCTCTCTGCGATATTACCAAAACATGTCTATTGCATGAGAATCTTGTTTGAACATCGCAAACTGTCGCTTTTGCTAAAAATGCCAGGAGAGAGCGAGAGGATGGGAATAGGCTTTTGGTCTTTGTTCGCAGTGGGTATGGGGCGAAAGAGGATGACAGTTATACTTCGAACTTGCCATAGACAGAGAGAATAGGTTCTAAGTGGAAATGAGACAATTGGATTTTTGCGTTCTGCGGGTGTGTGATGTATGTGTTCCAAGGTATATAGAATACATGGTATGATATTCCGGAGGAAAATATTGGTTCAGTTCTGCGCATGTACGTCACGTGTATCACATATTTTGACACTTCAGAACAAATTCGTTCACATTCATGTGCTTTATATTAGGGTTGTGGATTTTAAATTAATAAAAATGTGATTTGCAAGATTTAGTGGCGAAATTGTTTTAAAGTGAGCTGATGGTGGTACGATACCACTTGTTTCCAAAGCAATACAACAAAGAAATCTAATGTTGACAGCTGTTATTCGCAGTTTTATTCATCAATCAAATCTCATAACCATAATGTATAAATAGTCCTTTATAATCTGCGAAAATATTAGAAATAAAAACAAGTACATATCAGTTTTACAATTAGTTCAGCGTTTTATTCATTTTTTTTTTTTTTGCAGTGATATTCGTAATAAGTGTTTTGTTAAGAATTCGAATCTTAAAGAACATTTTGCACCGGAAAAACAACTTTCGTAAGGTTCGGCAAGGTCTAACAATGTTTTTATGTAATTTTGTCCAGTTTTTAGACCAGTCGAGTTATATTCATTAAAAATACTTTCAAGAAGTCGTATTTTTTCGATAAAAATAGTGTTGGGTTTTCGAAGTCCACCATCGCTGACTTGATCTGTCCATGTGAAGGATCCGGTCGGTTGTTCTTCAGCATAATTTTGCAGTAGGTTCATTGGTGTCCTGGGTAACTTGCTCACTTGGAAGGGCTTTCCTTTGAAAATACAAATTTTAAATTAGGTACTAATTACGTACATATTTATAATTTGTTCACACTTAAAACTCACAAAATTTCGCGCACAATTTTTTGTTTTGTATTCCGCCTTTCATAATTCTCCTGGCGCTTATTGTCAGAGTCCTTGGAAGTGAAAGGCAATTCCTACTGTTTTTGGGTGAATAGTTTAGCAGCTCATGTTTCAAGTTTCGCGCATATTGGTCACTGTTAAAGTGTTTCGAGCAAACAAATGCATTATTTGCATTAAACTTGTCTTTTCTACCACACTTTTTTCATAGATTCATCCTTGGGAAATCTGAAAAACGACAATTTTTCGCGCCCGGGAACCTTGTTTTGCTTTCGTTTCTTGTCGTTGTTATTATTACAGCCGAATATCGCACAAATAACCATTTTATTTTAATTTGTTTAAAAAATATTCCACAAAAACCTTAAGAGAACGTCGAACTTGCACTGAAATGTCAAAACAGTGTGATACACGTGACGTAACAGTGTGCGAGTGAGATAGGATGCGGACATGCGCAATATTTTACCATGTTATTCTATATACCTTGTATGTGTTCTTGGAAAGAAATGAGCGCCACTCGGTTTTGTGGAAATGCAATGGAACAGTTGATTGTGCTAGTACTGGTAGTGGCGGCGGCGACGGCGACGGCTACTGTGGCTAAAAACAAGCATGGCCGGCGTTTCGCATTGCACGTGTGCATATGTAGATGGGTTAAGTGGCAGAATGGGGTTCGGAATTGGAATGCTTGTGTGTGCGTTGTTCGGCTATGACAGGGGCGACTATAGACAGAGTAGGTTAGGTATTGTATTATGCTCGATGCCGTGTGCCTGTGCGAGCGGCGACGGCATTGGATTTTTTATTCCTACTGTCGGTGACTTTGTCAGATTTTGTGTCATTTGGTTCTTTTTCTGTTTTCTTATTTGCAAAATAAACGAAAACAAAGAGAAAATGCGGGGTTGCCGGGCTTAGTACAATGATGAGGACTGTGTTCGAAGAGTGAGCGATTATTGGTCGGAAATATTTGTTGCGGAAACATGGAGTGAATGTTGAACAAAAACAAAGATAGGTACATAGGTATAATGTGTAGTTAAAATTGAAAAGACAGGTTGATGTTATTCTAACTGATTAAGGGCGACAAAAAATAAATTTCCATCTATTATGATTGGAATAGTTTTCTAGATATGGATTCTGTCTTCTAAAAAAAAAAAAAATAATAAAGCGCAACAGGTCCGGAGAGACCCTAGGCCTAGCTTCTCACAACCATTCGTTTTGTGTGAGTTTCTCATTTTTGGAATGAATGGAAGGGATCTACAATTTTATGCCGACTCCAAACGGCTAATTGAGAAGCTTTTTCAAGACATTTATACTCTCGGATGTTTGTCAGACGTTCGCGAGAGGTAGCGCAGCGGAAAAAACCCTAAGTCGGGATTGGGTTTTCGCGGGATTCGAACCTGAGACCCCCTCATAGCAGTACAACACACTAACCACTAAGCTACTGCGACTACATTCTGTCTTCTATATGGTATAATTTTCAGAAAAACCCTTTCGCATATATTAATATGTTTTAAATAAATTTTAATGAGAGTCTAACAAAATTCTTAAGCCGATTTCAGAAGACGAACACTATTGTCGGTTCGATTTGGCTTTTCAAATTTTTATCTGACATCTGAGATATCTGCTGCCAAATTGAACATGAAATCCGAGTTTAATTGGTTCGTGTATGTATTGGGTTGGCCGCAAAGAAATATTTGTTCTCACTTGCACTGGAAATCCATTTCAATTGATTTTCACAGATCTATAAGAACGCATTTTGAAATAATTAAATATAAAAACTCACTCACACACGAGTAAAATGAATAATTCAGCTAAAAAAAAACAATCCTTCCAATGGTAAGCAATTCTTAACCGGCAGCTAACGTCATAAACATTGGTGTTAGTGAATGTATGTGTAGATCTGAGAAAAAATCGAGATTTCTCAAAAAGGTGTCAGAAAAGATTGATTTCGGCAAATAGAACATGAAAAGCAATTTCGATTAAAAAAAAAAATTGTTTTTATTTTCGCAACAAAATTGATCTCTTTGCCAAATCGAAAACGACACACTTACATACATATTATTGGTACCGTCTGGTAGGTAGGTATTTGATGTTTCATCTCATCAGGTCGTATCCATTTTACCACTTGGTACCCCTGTTCTTTCAACAGTTCACCAAATGTCAGTGTTACTCTCTGTCCGTAGCGTTGCTTCAGTCTTCCACAGATTAAAAAAAGGTGTGTATCTGTTAAAAAAAAATGCAATTTAACTACTCCTATTCGAGTTTTGTATACAAAATACAAACGTCCCATTGATACTGGTGGCCCTAGGGACACGATTCACGAGATTTCTCCCAAAATTAAGATAAAAAAAAGCAAAACAGAGATTAGCACTCAATCAAATGCTTGCATAATGTCAGACTGACTTGGAGGAGGTGACACTAGTTGTTGTACTTTACTTTCGCCGAGATAAGATGTTTGTCTTAAGTCCTACAACAAAAACAAACAAAAATGGACCAATCTTCAGAATTCGATATTTCTGTCGGTGTAGCGGTTGAAATCCTTATTTTTGCGTGGACCGAAGTGAAAAAAACAGGGGCGTCCAATAAAAATTAGAAAAATAAAACTCCTGATTAACGTAAATTTCTTTGGTGAAATTTTTTTTTTTTTAAATATTGAAAACCCTGGCGAATCGGGCCTTACTGATAAAAATATCAAAAGAAAAGAATCTACTACCTTCCTCATAGTTGCTCTCAAAGTGTGTCCTATTATACCTTACATCCAACTTCACGTTTAAACAAATGACAGCTGAGGGCGGACTGACATTTTTTTTTTTTTTCAAAATCGAATTAAAATTTGGCGCGCTCTCTCATTTTCCTTTTAAAACATTACCGTCGCAGTTGTTCCACGTAGTATTCAAAAGTGATTGTAGAAAATCATCAAAATAACTCCATTCTTTCCATTTAAAACATGGATCTCAACGATGCTGTCCTAACTTGTGCAGTTAACATACAATGGACCAACTCGGTTGGTGTTACAGGACGAAAATTGGTCTATCGAACGGCTACGCTGCGTCTCGTTCGCAATGAACTTCGCGAAATTTTCATTGAAGTTTCTACCGAAAAGGTAAAACCAATAAAATTCAAACTAAAGGACATTATGGTTCACAAAAAGTTCATGAGCGAGGGAAAGGCTACATTTAACTTTAAGGCTGAAAACTGTTCGATATACCTGTCGAACGCCCCACCTGGCACTCTAATGGCATTTCTACGCACAGTATTTATCAAGTTGAGTGGATCGTCCACTGAGAACCAAGATGAGGCAACAATACAGAAGAATCTGCGAGCGCATCTCTTGTCCGGCAAGCCGAGTAAATTTGAAGAAGTTAGTCCAGTAACTACAGCTGAAATGGTGCTCGCCAGAAAAGCGGCAGGTATCTCTAAAGCAAGCGTGACCACACCCTCGCCGAAAGCTGCCAAAAAGCGAAGATTTGATGATCTGCGCGGTACAACAGCTGCGGAGAGTACCGTGCCAGCGGCAAAGAAGCTATACCAACCGTCCCCTTTGACCGAGGAGAATGTTAAACTCTGCCTGGAGCAGACACAGGTGCTGCAGGCTTGTATCTCGGGCAAGAGTGTTTTCTTTACCGGATCTGCAGGAACTGGCAAAAGTTTTCTCCTCAGAAAGATCATATCAGCTCTGCCTCCTGATGGAACTGTGGCAACGGCTTCAACTGGTGTGGCTGCGTGTCTCATTGGTAAGGTGTTTGGCATAAAAACACAAAATGGGAGTGAGATTTATTTTCATTTCAGGTGGAGTCACACTGCATGCGTTCGCAGGTATTGGCAGTGGGGAAGGAAATCTGAAACGATGCATCGAGATGGCATCACGAACTGTTTCGGCACAGAACTGGAGGAAATGTAAAAGGCTGATTATTGACGAGATATCAATGGTGGATGGGGTTTTCTTTGAGGTGAGGTTTATTTCTGACAGAAGCATGATTCACCTAGGAATGGTGTCGTGAAAAACTGCTTACCTGGGTAATATGAGCAATTTTCGTTCCATGGCTCAATTGCGATGGCTCAGCACTTTCATTTGTTATGCATTTGTCGCACACTCAAACTAGGTTCCTTTGTTTGAGGCACACAAAACAAATCATGCCCCAATTCGGCGAATACTAAATTTGTTTGCTTAAGACGCGAACTGCACTATTAGATGACTTGGATTGTACTCGTGTTGTGCTGTGGCTTGGCAGTTGCATTTAAACTCCATAATACGATGTGCTCGCTGAAGTGACTAGACAGTTCGTATGCTTTGGCTCTCGCTGTTGGCGCTCATAAACCATATTCCATCAATTTTACAATTCAGTTGAAGTGCAGCCCGTTACGATGTCACTTTTCTTTTCAATTTCAGAAAATAGAGGCGGTCGCACGTCACGTGCGCAAGAATGACAAACCTTTTGGTGGAATTCAGCTCATTCTTTGCGGCGATTTCCTTCAACTTCCCCCTGTTGTTAAGCGCGAGGATTTCAACAATCCCCAGGTGAATGTTCAACGGTTTTGCTTTCAATCGAGCGCCTGGGAGAAGTGCATTCAGAATGTCTACGAACTAAAGGAAGTCCATCGCCAAAGTGATCCAGAGTTTGTGAAAATTCTCAATCACCTTCGAATTGGTCACGTCAACGAGGACATCACCAAACGTTTGATGGCAACTTCGAAGCAAAAAATCGAAGGCAATGGCATTTTGGCCACCCAACTGTGTTCGCATACCAACGATGCGAACTCCATCAACGAATCGAAGCTGGAAAATCTCGAAGGCGAACAGGTTCTCTTCAAGGCAGAGGACAGTGACCATTCTATGACCAAGCAGCTGGACAGCCAAGTGCAAGCGCCCTCACAGCTGTTTCTAAAAATTAACGCCCAAGTGATGTTGTTGAAGAACTTGAACATTGCAGCTGGCTTGGTGAACGGGGCGCGTGGCGTAGTCGCTCGCATCGAGAAAGGAGTGCCTATTGTGCGTTTCAAAAACAATCAGGAGTACACCTGTAAGCACGAGAAGTGGACCATTAAAACGCCCACTGGAGGAATGGTGACACGTAGACAGGTGCCACTGAAACTGGCGTGGGCCTTCTCTATTCACAAGTCGCAGGGACTTACGCTGGATTGTGTGGAAATGTCGCTGTCGAAGGTGTTTGAAGCGGGCCAGGCGTATGTGGCGCTTAGTCGTGCCAAGAGTCTGGAGAGTGTGAGAATATTGGATTTTGATGCCAAACAGGTGTGGGCGAATCCACAGGTCTTGCAGTTTTACAAATTGTTCCGGCGACGTCTTCATGACACGACAATGATTCCGCTCGGTGTCAAAAATTCCAAGGAGAGCAAGGAAAAGGGTGCCAACACCGCTCTAGCTAAGCTCAAGAAGAGTCTCATTAACAAACCATTGGTGTCGATTAGTTAATGGCAACGTAGTGCCACCTAGTTTATCTGTTTGCAATTTAGTTTATCAAATGATGCCGAGGGGGTTGAGATATATATATTTTTTTTAATAGAATGCAAGAAATGTACGACAGTTGTGAATAAAGCATATTTCAACTTGTGTGTTTGTAGCTAAATTGAATTTTTATTTGCATCCAGGGCATGGGAGAGATGCGTTCTGTTTGTCGTCATTGACAGCGTTTTGTTGATAGGTTGTTGCACTATCGGAAATTTTCGTTCCGTGTTAATATATACATTTCTATGAAAGCTGGACAAGAAATATTGTTTTCTTAATCCCAGGGACGTACAAATGCTCAATTTCATGAGAACCGCGAGTGGAGTCAAAATGGAGCACGCTCCAGAATGGGTAGAAGTTTAACGTTGACACCCCCATTTCCATAGATTTGAAATTCTCATCGCTGCGCAAGCACTCTTGCTTGGAAACTTTTATAAATCAATCCCAAAAGCAGCCACTAACTATGAACAAAAAAAAAAACAAGAAACATTGATTTGCAGTGAAAAAGAATTCACCTCGACATTGCATATATTATCTAGCGTTCGCACTCCATCACTATCTACAGAAGATTGGTGTTTTTTCAGCTAAAAAAGTGAGTTGTTGTCCACTTTTCGTCCTAATGTTGTTCCTCGGGATTCTTCATGCCACTGCCGACGGGTCCATGACGACGTTCCCAAATCAATCGATGTTTTTGCTTCATGTAACAGGACTTGGCGGTAGCATATGCCCCCAAATCGCCGTCTGAAAACAGAAATTTCCCATTTAATATCAACAAATGCGCACTATGCAATGCACTTACACTTGATAAACCAGTTCTCAGATGCCTTCTCGTAGTCGTCCAATATTGGCCTGCATTTGACCATATGATCGGGAGACTCATACAACACACAATCCTCAAATCGTTGACGGAGAACGTTGACAATTTCGTTCTCTACCATACGATCGCGACGAAATTGTTGATCGGCTTCGAATCGGCAGACCACATCGTCAGTGTAACACTGATCGATGGTCGGTACTCGACGGAATTGTTCGTGATACCAGGGGTACTTCTGCTGGTTGGGTTCGACAATCGTCTCTGTGAATAAAAGCAAATACAGACGCTCGATAAACAGCTGATGCGAGAGGTTATGTTATTATGTAATGAAATAGCTACAAAGTGGATTTGAAAGTGCAACAGAAGTATTAATTTAGACTTTGAGTTGCGGGAAATGCTGGCAGGGTTCAAATAAAGAGTCCTCCGCGAAACTTACTTACCCCTGAACCAGGTAATGGGTCCATCAATCATGCTGTATACTGAATTGGCAAAAGCCTGCATTGGGTTGCGAGCTTCCGGCATCTTGATAGATGATTACCTAAAGAGAAGTATTCATTAGTTGAGGTAGAGGAAGTGGCTGTTGAAAAATACTTGGATCTATTTATATTTGGAAAAGAAAAATCCGATTCCGTCCGGATAATTTATTGGAATTGGCCTAAACTTCGAGTAGAGTGCAAGGTTTTTTATTAGGGTTGGTTGTCAAAGGTGTCAGTTCTTGGGTGACAGTGAAAATGTAGTAGATCGTAAGACAGGGTGATTTGGATTTGGTAAAAATTGTTTGCGTTACGTTCGTTCACAATGTTAATATTTTTATCAGTAAGGCCCCGATTCACCAGGGTTTTCACCATTTTCCTGGAAAAAAAAAAACGTTAATCCGGAGTTTTTTTTTTATTGGACGCCCCAAAACATCTAGTGACTCCGCCTCCAATTCAGTCTGACATTATGCAAGCGTTTGATAAGTGGTGGTTAGATATCTCAGTTTTTTTTTCAATTTGGGGAAAAATCTTGTGAATCGTGTTCGTAGGACCCGATTCTGTGTCAAATTATCAGGATTACTGGTGTGTAAATCCTTAACTATGTACTACAAAAAGTGAACTACTTTGATCTACAAAATTGGGTAGGGCATAAAAAAATGTTGAGACTCATGCAAAGTATATCTACTTAAGTAAATATTAGACGTTTGTATTTTTTGGACAAAAGCTCGAAATGGTAGTTACATTTCGATTTTTAATTATTTATAATATAAAAATTACTTTTTTTAATCTCTGGAAGACTGAAGCAACGCTACGGACACTCGGACCAGAGACAATACTGAGACCCCCAACTCACAATCCTTTTGCCGCTGACCCCCTCTTTTTTTCAATTCGCCATTTTGTTTTCCTATCGGTGTTATGTCTGTTGGAATCCGTGTTACATGCAAAAACATACAAAAAATATAAAATCAATGCTGCCAACTGCTACCAAACATAGGCGAATTTTGAATTTGAATTTGAATCTTTATTTAGCTTCGGCTATTTTATTACAATTTCTTACTTAACTAGAAATACTTAAAAGAAAAACTATTTTTCTGTTTATTTTTTAATTATAGTTAGTTTTGATATGACATATGAGTTTCTTTTTAAATAATATAATATTATTTTCTGACTTAAGGTCATTTGGCAAGGCATTGAATAAGCTTAAACCTTTATGAAACAATATATTCTGAGATCTTCTTGTTGATAATAATGGTAGCCTAAAGTCTCCTCTATTTCTTAAATTGTATGGTTGTAGATTTGCCACATAAACGATTTGGTTATATAAATAAGCAGGTAACATTTGTTTTTTATTTTAAATATAAAAATGAGCACATTCATCACAGTTCTTTGTTTAATTGTAAGCCAATTTAATGCATTTAGCATTAGCTGTATATGTGTTAACATATTGCACATTAAAATGCATCGCATACCTCTGTTTTGTAATTTTTGCAATCTATCTGTCATTTGGTTATTCCCTAAAAACAAAATTGTTGAACAGTATTCAAAGTGCGGTTTAATCATTACGTTGAATATTTTTATTGCACAAACCATGGATACCCTACACCTTATTCTTTGAAAAAAAACAATTTTCTTCGCGATTTTTGTACAAACATAGTTTAAATGTGATTCAAAATTTAGTTTTTTGTCTATAATTACTCCTAGGTACTTTATTTCCTCAACTTTCTCGATTGATTCACCGTTAATTACTATATCTTTATGGGAAACTCCATTAATGATAATTGTCTTTGTTTTATTTATGTTGAGCTTCAACTTATTCCTTTTAAAGTAAATTTCTAATCGTTTTAAATCCTCATTCAGTTTATTGATGCATTCATCCGCAGAATCTCCAGAAACATACAATAAAGTATCATCCGCGAACAGTCTAGCCTCCGTATGCTGCAACACCTTTTCCAGATCATTTATATAGATGATGAACAATAGAGTTCCCAATGTCGCTCCCTGAGGTACCCCCAGATTAACATGTAAAACATCCGAGAGTTTGTTGGACTGTGATAGAGTTCGGGAGTACCACATTCTAAGACAACTTAATGCTATTGGTTGGTTATTATAAATGTTTAAAAGACGATTAATCTAATTTGTTTAGTTAATAATGCTACCTTAATGAGATGTTTTATATACCAGAAGCATATTAGGACAAATATTGTTGTCTATTTTCCGCTTTTTAATATCATATTAACTTTGATATATGATGAAGAAAAATTGCTCAAAATGTTTTTATTTTCCATTTTTCGTAAATATTTTCAGCAAAAGTGCACTTATTCCTAAAATAAAATACTATTTTCACGAAACGAATAATTTCAAATTTAACGCTGGCAGCAACTTTGCCGACAGCGGAAGTGGGACACGCAAGGTGCGAGTGTGTTGGTGAGTGAAGTTACGTGACATTTGTCAATACGATCGTAGAAAATCGATTTTCTATGTAACAATACTAACGCAATTAGCGTGTACCAACCCATAGAAATATTGCTTGTAGGCAAGTAACGGAAAATCGGCCGAAGTTGGGGGTCTCAGTTTTGTCTCTGACTCGGACAGCGAGTAACACTGACATTTGATGAACTGTTAAAAGAACAGGGGTACCCTTTACTCTGTTGTATTTTCCCGTTGGAGGTATAAATACTTACTTACTTACTTACTTAAGGTGGCGCTACAGTCCGGGGTGGACCTGGGCCTCAACCAATACGCCTCTCCAGTTAGCGCGATCTTTGGCTAACTGCCTCCAGTTGCGCACACCAAGTTGGTTGAGGTCCCCTTCCATACTTGAGCGCGCCACCTAAGGCGAGGTCTTCCTCTACTGCGTTGTCCATCCGGGTTGGAATCGAAGACTCTCCGGGCCGGAGCGTTGGTGTCCATTCGCTCTACATGTCCTAACCATCTTAGACGACTAATGCGTACTTTTCTGACCAGGTCGATGTCGCTGTACAGCTCGTAGAGTTCGCTGTTAAATCTTCTCCTCCAAATCCCGTCAACGCGAACGGGACCAAAAATCACTCGGAGAATTTTGCGTTCGAAGCGACCAAGAAGATCCTCATCCGTTTTTGCTAGGGTACATGCTTCTGCGCCATAGAGCAGGACAGGGATGATGAGAGTCTTATATAGAATCTCCTTAGTGCTTCTTGACAAGGCCTTACTAATCAATTGCCGCATTAGGCCAAAGAAACAGCGGTTGGCAAGTGTGATTCTTCGCTTGATTTCTGATGTGATGTCATTATCAGAGTTTATAGCGGAGCCGAGGTAGACAAAGTCCCTAACTACTCCAAAGTTATAGCTGTCTATCGTGACGTTCTGTCCGATTCGTAGATGAGTGTCCCTTATTGTTGACAGCATATATTTTGTTTTACCCTCATTCACCACTAAACCCATTTTTGCCGCTTCTGTACTAATACTTGCAAACGCACCAGTGACAGCTCGCTGTATTCTGCCAACAATATCAATGTCGTCAGCGTATGCCAAGCAGTTGCACAGACTTATGAAAAATTGTGCCTCTGGTGTTGGCTTGTGAGTTTCGCACAATTTTCTCAAAAATGATGTTAAAGAAGTCACATGACAGCGCGTCGCCTTGTCTAAATCCTTTTTTGACATCAAAGGTCTCGGTGAGATTACTTCCGACCTTTACGGAGCAGCGAGCGTTCTCCATCGTCATTCTGCACAATCTGACAAGTTTGGCAGGGATGCCAAAACTAGACATGGCTCTGTATAGCTCGTCTCTATAAATGCTGTCATATGCGGCCTTAAAATCGATAGAAAGATGGTGAGTATCGATCTGGACTTCTTGGGTTTTTTCCAGGATCTGCCGTAGTGTGAATATTTGATCGGTCGTGGACTTACCGGGCCTAAAACCGCACTGATAGGGACCTATCAGATCGTTGACGAATGGTTTCAGGCGTTCACACAATACAGCAGACATGATCTTATACGCAGTGTTCAGGAGACTGATGCCTCTGTAGTTGGCGCAGTTTAGAGGGTCTCCTTTCTTGTGGATCGGGCAAACAATGCTGAGGTTCCATTCATCAGGCATACTTTCCTCTAACCAAATCTTGGAGATGAGTTGGTGTATGCACTCTACCAAGTCATCTCCTGCTGCCTTGAAGAGCTCGGCAGGTAAGCCGTCTGGACCAGCAGCCTTGTTGGATTTAAGCTTAGATATTGCTATCCTCACTTCATTTTGGTCAGGTGGACGGAAATCTTGGCTGTCATCGTCCAGGTTGAATGGATCGTTCTGCCTAACAGCGGAATTTGTGTCGTCTTCGCCGTTTAGCAGTCTGCAGAAATGGTTTTTCCATGTCCTCAGCACCGACTGTGACTCTACTACAAGGTTTAAGGAGGTATAAATGTACACACCTGTCTTCTTTCGATATAATTTTTATGGAAAATTTGTTTTTAATGTGGTATTCGATTGAGCGCTCTTAGAACACTTTTTTTGCTCTCAGAGCAGTTATGTTCGTTTGGTACAAAAAAAAAAAAACAATCTTTTTTCAGATATCAGAGCGAGGGCGTTTAGGTTTTCGTGAATTTGTTCTAAAGCAAAGAAAGGCATTGGATCGGGTGAATCTATTTTTGTTAATTATTTATGTATAAATATTTAAAAATCAATCGTAACGCAAATTTCGAATGTTTTAATTTAAAATTTAGCCAGTGAATGGAAAACGCTTTGAAAAGTGTTGAAGTCTACCTATATTGGAATCCCACGAATAGTATCACAAAAAAGAGCAAGTGACGTTTTTATGTTCGAAATTCCAACTTATGTTTTTTTTTCCACTGCGCTACCTGCTACCTCGAACGTCTGACAAACATCCGAGAGTATAATCATGCTTATTTTGACATTCGAACGAAAGCCAATTCGAACGAATGTCTATCAAAATACACAGAGTTCATTCGAACGAATAGAGACATTTGTATGAATTGGATATTCGTTCGAATGTCAAAATAAGCATGAATGTCTTGAAAGAGCTTCTCAATTAGCCGTTTGGAGTCGGCATAAAACTGTAATCCCTTCCATTCGTTCTTGTAATGTTGATGTTTGTTGTTTGTTACTGTTTTATCTCCAAATATATTTATTGAATTCCACAGAGTTAAAACACGTCCATTTTATTTCAATCCATTAAATACTTTATTACTTAAAAATACGTCTCCCTCTCTCATTTACTTAACTACCAAAAATCTCCACTCTACACTTCACCAATGGTGCCAACTAAAAGATATTACATTTCCTCCTTTACTTATTATAAAAATAACTGTTAAAATATTATTAAGTTCAAAACGTTATTCAAGTTCATAATCTTGATAACGTATCGGTTTTATGTTCCTTGTGCTACGCTTTCCGATGTGTCCTGGGTGTAAGTCCTGTGGTATTGGCTGTGGAGTGACGTATACTTCACTGTCACTAACTTCACTGTATGCATCGTTGTTGTCATTGTCAATATCAGCTGGTGTTGTTGCTGTTGGAACTGGTAATCAGAGACAATACTGAGACCCCCAACTTCGGCCGATTTCCCGTTACCTTGCCTACAAGCTATATTTTTATTGAGTTTACACAATTTAGTGCGCTAGTATTGATACATAGAAATTCGTATGGACAAATGTCACGAAACTTCAACACACCAACACACCCTCAAAAAATATCAACTACTTCCGGTGACTTCCGGTGTGGGCAAAGTTGCTGGCCACGTTCATAGAATTATATCCGTTAAATTTGAAAATATTCGTTACAACTAAATTTTGTGTGGACAGTGATTTATTTTCAGAATATTTGTATGTATATTTTTATTCAATATAAGAAAAATATAAAAATAAACAATACTGAAGGATTGTATGCAAAAAAAAAAACATTTCTTACAAACTTTCGTAAGGCAGTTAATATAAATCGAGTAAAAAATGATAATTATATAATATTTCTTATAGTTTAGTTACAACTTATAACTTTTAATTGATTACAAAAATGAAAGTGGGCCATATTCAAAATCAGAAAGTAATTTTATTCAGTAGTTTCTCATTCTACTCTTTCTAAAATTCTACAAGTTGCGACATATAAATACCTACCTACAGTTGCAAAAAGATGTGTCTTTATTCTAATCTTAACTAAATGATCACTAAATTATTATTATTATCATAAATATGAATATTAATATCGTTGTAACTAGTTATGTACAAGTATAAGATAAATTAAGAGTACCTCCATTAGTCCAAATGTAATAAGTAAAAAAGAATTATTCGTTTGTATATTTGTTGTATCTTAAAATGTCTCGTATTTCAAAGCTTATTATTTATGTTTAAATGTCATAATAGTATTATAATGGAACAATAGATCTGTTGATTACTATCGTTGAATAGCAATACAGAACGTTATGGTATTTATATGATTAAGACTATGATTTTAAGATATTTTTATAAATGCGGAACGAAAAAACTAATATGAAAATGTACTGAGATAATATACCTACTTATTCACCAATTTTATGTTGAATTTCTAAAAAAAAAAGTTTTATTTCTGAACACTGTCTATCACAGCCCACCACGGTTGACTGACACATAGACCCACCACTTGTCAAATTGTTTATTTACGTGGTTATCGGTTTTAAAAAAGGAATAAAGAATAAAAATTAATAACAATTAGTCTAAAGTTTCTATGTTTAATGTGAAAATATTGCAAATAATGTAAAGTTAAAGTGCGCCAACTTGAAACAGCTGCTGCCAGTAAGTCGAGTGAAAAAAAAAAATCTGAATCCGAGCGCGTAATATACTGCTGATTATAAAGCAGAACAAAATTCATTTCAGTTAAACCTTGTAGAAAGAAGGCAAATTTAAGTGTTTAGTGATTTTCTGTAACATTTGGTATTACAAATCGGCTTCCGAGTTTCGCAAAACAAAATAATCTTGTTATACTGAACAAGTTTTACTTGTGTATTTTGTGTGAAGTGAAAATGACAGTGTTTTAAACGCATTTGGTATTACAATTTTTTTAAATAAAAAGATAAATGCAAAACAATATATACCATTTTGTAGAGCACAGATAGACGAATCCAGGAATACCAAATACTCCGTGATAGCTAATACGGCTCTCAAGAGACAGGTGCGAATGTGTAGCTTTTTTCAGTAAATGTGATAAGTGACTAAAAAAAGCTACACATTCGCGCCTGTCTCTTGAGAGCCGTATTAGCTATCACGAAGTATTTGGTATCCCCGGATTCGTCTATCTGTGCTCTACAAAATGGTATATATTATTTTGCATTTATCTTTTTATTTAAAAAAATTGTAATACCAAATGCGTTTAAAACACTGTCATTTTCACTTCACACAGAAAACTGAAGTCAAAACATGTTTAGTATTGCAAAATTTTAAAATAAAAAGATAAATGCAAAATAATAAATACCATTTTGTTGAGCACAGTCAGACAATTTCAGGGATACCAAATACTTGGAGGTAGCTTACTTGAATTTTTAGGAGCAGGTGAAAATAGATTACTCACTTACTCAAGTTAGAGCGAAATAGGCAAATTTTATGAAAAAATGAATGTTGTCACTTTTTCCTATGAACCTGAGCAAGCTTCCACTATATGTTTGGTATCTTTCAGTTCGTCTGATTGTGCTGCACAATATAGAATCGATTGCAACGAGTTATGCATTGAATTCACAATTTTGGTAGTTCCAAATGCATTATCAGATCGTTTTTTTTTTCGCGAAACTATGAAGCAAATTTATACTTCCAAATTTTAAACAAAATCACTAAAAACTTAACGTTCTATACTTTTCAGTAGGATGAACTGAAGTTAATTTTGTGCTGCTTTTGTAATCACCGTCACTTGCGTTCTGATTCGAAACGTTTTTATTTTGCAAATATGTCACTGGATTTATTCACCTGCTTTATTCTGGCGCATTTAAATTCTTACGCATGTGGTGATAAAACTTTGCAGTAAAATGCCCGAGAGTAGCTTGAATCCATCAATTATTTCAAGACTGGTGCAATAGGCCTCCTGGGGAAACCGAACACCATAAAAAACCGGTTAACGCGCCAATATGCATACCTCATGGGTGGCGTGGAAATGCAACAATAATCGATTTTATGCCCAAACAGATTTTATTCCCAAACAGATATTCACTCAAAATCATCATCATCAGCATCAACATGTACCATGCGCATCATCATCTAAAGAGGATCATCTCATCATGTTATATTACAAAAAAAAAAACATTAAATAAATAATTTCTTTGTGTAAATTTATTGAAATAAATGTAAATCACATTGTTTTTTGATATAATGTTTTAATATTTTTTTTTCTACTTTCCTTGTATAGTTGCGATCAAAGCAAATTAAAATTCATACCAAAGTGCCTTGGCGATCAGGAACATTGACTTCCACTTTACTTACAGTCGATGTTAACCAGTTTAGCCTTGTTGTTAAGCAACACTGGTTGGGCTAATGCGCCAAAATCGTTGCATGGTTTCTCTTGAGGTGGGGTATCTGTTAATAGAATGTTATATAAATGACTCATAACCTGCTACACGTTCTATACTGCAATAGCAATACTTATCTTAGTTCATCTATCGATTTGTCCAACCCGTACTGGCTTCCTTGCGATAGTGTGGATACTAGAAATGAAATAAATATACGTTAAAAAAAATGTTCATTGTTGGGTATCAAAATGAATATTTCTCCATGCTCCGTGGCAAGAACTAAACAAGAAGGAGGATTTGTATCACTCGAAACCCTATGCAAGCACTTCATGGCAACGATAGTTGAAAACTTCTGCAAAGGTATATCCGCATGTTCCCAAATAAAATTCTACATAAAGTGTTCATATAAAATTAATCATTTTTAGCTGACGAACTATCAAATGTATACAATATACATACATGTCTCTCTTGATCCGAAAGCGTCTGTAATTTCTGGGAAATTCTTGTCAGTTGGTTCTTTTCCAACAGCTTCAGTTTCTCAATAAGAAGTTCCTGATTCTCTTCTCGTTCTACGGGCAGTTTCCTCCAAATTTCTTTCTCCTCTTCTTCGGCATACATTGCTGGGAGAGTGTACTTAAAATGTACTTAACATCGGCTTCTTCTAAGGCTACAAGACAAATATATTTATTTATTAATTTAAACACTTAAAATACGCGAAAACTTACATTTTTTCAATTTGGTGGAAGAAAATCACAATCTGATCACAATACGTTCTACATATTTTGACGTTTTTGACATTTATGTCAATCGACTTCTGTCAAAAGAATTTCACCACATTTTTTTTGGTTTGCTTTTTTTTGTTGATGCTTACACCGATAGGAAAACAAAATGGCGAATTTGAAAAAAAACTGAGGGGACCAGCGGCAAGAGGATTGTGAGTTGGGGGTCTCAGTATGGTTTGTCTATGCTGGTAATGATTGAATTTGTTCCTGTTGCTGCCGAATAGAAGTTTCTTTTGCTGGTCCTGGATTATGAATGTATCTATTTGTAGATCGTGTTACAGCGCATTGTCCATTTGGACCCGGATTTATTGGATTTCTATTGAAATGCTTAAAGAAAGAAGAATTTCTAATTATTGTTTTGTCACCTCTACTTGCCCAAATTTGTGATCCGATGATTTTGATGATCTTTAGTGGAACATGGTTAAACGGTGGTGTTAATTTGTTTATTTTTTTTTGTTTGCACAGGACTTCATCTCCGATTTGAAAAGTAGATGGCTTTGTATGTCTTCGTTTATCCGCATATTGTTTGTATTTAAATTTGTACTTCTGTTCAGTGCTATTACTTATTTCTTCTTTTTCTCTCTTTAGTGTTGGTAGAAAATTGTTCATCGTCCTATTGAACATCATTTCAAAAGGCGAAGATTCTGTTGTTGCTTGTGGTGTCGACCGGTAATCCATCAGGAACATGTCCAACTGAGATAGGCAATTTGAATCCTCTAACTCCGATGACATTAGCGATTTTTTGATTGTTCTCACCATCCTTTCGGCTTGACCATTTGCTTCTGGCCAGTAAGGAGTTGTTTTGTGGTGATGAATGTTGTATTCTTCCATAAACATTTTGAAATCGTGACTGCTGAATGGTGGGCCGTTGTCTGACTTCAAATTGATTGGGACACCGAATGTTGTGAATATTTTCGTCAAAATCTTTTTTACGTCTACGAATTTTGTAGAGTTGATCTGTTCAACAAATGGAAATTTTGAATATTCGTCGACCAAAATGAGTAAATATTTCCCATTTGGAAGCGGTCCAGCAAAATCCATAGACATCTTATCGAATGGTGTTGATGCAGGTTCAACCAAGACAATCGGTTCACGAACGTTTTGATTGGTAACTGCTTGACAGATGTGACACTGTGAGACTGTTTTCTCAACACGTTTGTCCAGATCGGGAAACCAAATTTTTGTGCGCAGAAGTTGTTTTGTTTTAACCATTCCCATGTGTGATTTGTGTGCTAAAGCAATCGCTGTTGATATAAGCTTCTCGGGTAATAGTAGTTGCGAACCCTTTAGTACACATCCATCTGTTACGCAAAGTTCTTGCCGGACTCCTTTGTAACGCGCGATTTCTCTGCAACTCCACATCTTGTTTTGATTAGTCGAAATTGCCTTAATTAAAGTTTGTAGAACGGGATCCTGCGCGGTTTCCTTTTGTACTGTTTCAAATGAAATGGCTTTTGGTAGAGCGTTCTGAACTACGAAATTGATATAGTGTTCCAGGTTATTGTGTTTGTTGTCACTGCTATTGTCGGTGTTATTGTTGTTTGGATGTCGAGAAAAATAATCTGCAGGATTAGAGCTACCTTGTTGATGTTGAATGTTGAAATTGTACTGCTGTGTTTTCAGTAACAAACGCTCGATTCTGCTTGTTGGCTTTGATAAGGGGTTTTTAAAAATGCTTATCAAAGGCATATGGTCTGTATGAAGCGTGAACTTTGTGCCGTAAAGGTAAATTTTGAAGTGTTCCATTGCCCACGTTGCCGCTAACATTTCCTTCTCAATCTGGCTATATCTTTGCTCGACCGGACTGAGTGCATGGCTTGCGTATGCCACTATCTCGTAGGTGTTGTTGTTAAGCTGTGACAAAATGCCAGATAGACCTTCGGGTCCTGCATCGACATGCAGGTGTGTTGGTTTGTTGACGTCATAGTACGCTAGTTTTGAAGCATCTCCTAATAGCTTTTTAAGAAACGTTAGTGCTTTCTCGTGTTTATCCTTCCAATTGAACTCGTTGTTTTTCTGTATAAGTTCTCTTAGCGGTTGTGTGTGTGTTGCTAGTTCTGGAAGAAATGGCAAAACAAAATTTAACATACCTAATATGCTGCGAACTTCTGAAACGTTGTTGGGTGTTCCAAGTTTCTTAAAACTTGCTACTTTATCCGGATCTGGTTGCATTCCGTCTTTTGAGAACACAAATCCGAAAAACTTCAGCTGCGGTTGGCTAAAAACGCATTTTTTCTCATTAACAGTGAGATTGTGCGCTCGAAGCCGTTGGAATACCTCTTCCAATGCTGCATCATGTTCGGCTTGTGTTTTTCCAAATATAAAGATGTCGTCGCTCACATTTAAAGTGTTCTTTATGTTGTTAAGTGTTTGTCTGATGATGTCCTGGAATTCTTCGGCTGCTGTGTTAACACCAAAGTTTAACCTTTTGTATCGGTAAACTCCGCAGTGTGTGCTAAATGTTGTTATGAATCGAGACTGCTCATCTAGTTCGATTTGATGATATCCTTCGTTGAGATCGATTTTGCTGTAGACTGTCGTACCATTAAGTGATGTAATAATGTCTTGTAGGGTCGGTGTTACTTTCCTGACACGTTGGATGGCTTTGTTGGCGGCTCTCATGTCTATGCACATTCGTATAGCAGTTGGGTTATGGGGTTTTGGTACAATGACAACCGGTGATAACCATGGTGTTGGGCCTGTTGCTTTTTCGATGATGTCTGCTTTCAATAATCGATTGATCTCGTCTTCAACGGCTGGTCTCAGATGGAATGGAATTCGACGGAAACGCTGAGCCACTGGCGATACATTTTTGTCGATGTACAGATGAACTTTGTACTTGTTGTGTTTTCCGATTCCACTGAATACTTCTGGATATTTTTGTTTTATGTTGTATGATGTTTTATTTGGTATTGACTGAACTATTTGTATTATGTTAAGTTGTGTGGACGCGTGATAACTTAGTAGGGAAGCTGAGTGGCTGGCTATTACGTATACTGTTTCGGCTACTGATTGTTGTTTGAATGTTAGGTTTACTGTAAATTTTCCAATTATCGGTAAAGATGTGTTTGAGTAGGTAATAATTTTTTCTGTTTGTTTCGTGAGTGATGGCTTATTGTGCATTTTGTTGAATACGCTACTACTGATGATTGTTGCTGTTGATCCTGTGTCGATGGTGAATTTTGTTGCCATGTTGTTGAGTGATACTACGACCGTTGGTAAAATGTTGTTTATGTTTGTTATGTTGAATACTTTCTTTTGTGTTTCTTCTTCTGCTTTATGTACGTGATAAGTTTTGTTTGTTTTATTTGACATCATGCACAACTTTGCAAAATGTCCCTTCTTATTGCAATTATTACAGTAGATATTATGTGCGGGCCAATGTTGAAGTCCATCGATATGCCATTTGTTTCCGCAGTTCTTGCAATTTGGCTTTTGATTTTGTGTTTTGTTAAATTTTGATGTATCTTTGTTGCTGGTGTTTGTGTGTTTTACGTGTTGGTGTCGTCTTGCTCTTACATGGTTACACTGTTCTGGATGTTGTTGTTGTGCTTCAATTTTTACTGTGTGTTCTTCAGACATTTCGTATGTTTTTGCTTCTTCTAACAAACTCTGTAGAGTTGGCCTTGTTTGAAATGCGAAATCTCTAAGTCTACGTGATAGTGTTGTACATATGATTTGAGATTTGATTTCTTTGTCCCTATCTGCGAAATCACAATTGGCACTTAATTTTAGTAACCTTGCATAGAACTGGCCAACTGTTTCATTTGCGTTTTGTTTGGCCTGGCGGAAAGAAAATATCTCGAACTCAACATTCGATTTCGGGGAAAAATAGTTCAATAGCTTTTGTTTCGCTATTTCGAAACAGTTCATCTCTACTGTTTTTTTGTCGCCATTTTTCTCTGTTATTACCTTTGTTGTGCTTACTAGCTCTGGTAAGTTGTAAAAAATCTCAAAAACGTCTTCTCCTGCGTAATGCAATAGTAAAGCCTTTTGTCTATCTACATTACTTATCTCACTTGCGATGAGGAAATTCTCGAACCGGGCAATCCATTTTTTCCAGCGATCACCTGCGTTGGTGGTGTCTTCGTTGTAATTGAAAAATGGTATCCTGCCGCTTTCCATGTTGAAATTTTATTTATTTTAAACTTGTACCTTTTATCTCGTCGCCAAATGTAATGTTGATGTTTGTTGTTTGTTACTGTTTTATCTCCAAATATATTTATTGAATTCCACAGAGTTAAAACACGTCCATTTTATTTCAATCCATTAAATACTTTATTACTTAAAAATACGTCTCCCTCTCTCATTTACTTAACTACCAAAAATCTCCACTCTACACTTCACCAATGGTGCCAACTAAAAGATATTACAGTTCTAAAAATGAAAAACTCACACAAAACGAATGGTTGTGAGAAGCTAGGCCTAGGGTCCCTCCGGACCTGTTGCGCCAACTATTTATTTTTTATTATTATATTTCAAAATAATAAAGATTAAAGAATCAATTTGAAATCACTCTTTGAAGCTTTATATCTTTTGAATAGATGGCACTCCTTTGCACAAGACGTCGCTCTTTTGTTTACATGTTTCTATGGAAACGAATTTTTTTAAAAATTCCGTTGTTTTGTTTACGTTACTATGGAAATTTAAACTTGACGGCGGCATGTGCTTCGTTGCTAATCCGCTATAAAACATTAGCGCCTGTGCTGTTTTGGAACAAATGTCTATGAAAATGACATTTCATTAGCAGTCCATATATAGTAGGGGTTATCGCGAATAAATTCCGTGGAAAATGTTTCCCTTGTCAGCAATGTAAGTCAGATTGCTGAACAGAAAAGATTCCCGGGGAAATCTTATTCCCGATAGGGGTTAGTATGTCAATGTCATTAATGTATGACCATTTGTCATTTTAATATTGAATATGTAATTACGGAATATAACAATGATTAATAAAATGATTAACTCTAATCACGAACCGATTCGCAATACGTTCATTGAATTTTCATTGGAATCAAAAACAAGCAGCAATATATAAAACAGATAAATAAATCTAAAACTGATTTTCCGGTTAAGGCCATTCTACCCAGATATACACAGAGCATACTGCATACCCTATTAAAATTTTGCTCACTGGGCTTCCTGTAAAAGTCTGACAAAAAACATGGGCACATTCAATAATCTAGTTGTCTTAAGTCGACTAGATTGGTCCGGATAAGACGTAAGCTGAACGCAAAAACTAGATTGGTCGGGAACGTCACTTTTTCTACGTCGGACATAAATAATGCGAACTGTCAACTTAGTATTCAGTCACGCATTTCTTGACTGGATTTGTCGGATACCCCTCCATAACCGTCAACTGAAACAGCTGCTCATATAATCGATTTCCAATCAAATCCGAGATTTCAGACAGCTGTCAAACTTACTAAACTAGATACTTAAACGTTGAGCCATTTTGCAAGAAAAGTTCTGGCATCAAATATAAAAATGCACTGTAAAATTCATCCGAGTTAGTTTGTTGTTCATTTAAAACTTATACTAAAAAAGTTGGTAGGATGTTCATTTCTCTAATCAGTCTAATTATGATTGGCATACATAAGAACCGCTATTCAGCCTTATCACAGAATCCATTCGTAGAAAATCCCCGAATGAAAGCTACGCTACGAACTACGAAAAGTTTACTTCACAAAATCCGAATGGAATCAACAGAAGCATTGCCTCATTAACCGCTCTCATTCTCATTTTCGAAATCAGCTGTTTTGTGTCAAACATCGGTCATTGTGTGAAAATTATTGAAATAAATAGTGAGCAAATTTTCAAATAAATAAGATATTCTTTTTTTTATCAATAAAATAAAATAAATCGTTTAAAAATGGACTCATTTGCATTCGCAATAGTTGCTGGTCACACAGAGACCTCCAGGCGAAAGAGAAACCTGAAAATTCAGAGAAAAATACTTCGAGACGCTTGTGGTCCGTTTGAATTGGATGAACTGAATTGATTAGATGAAAGATGAATAAAGAAAACACAATCTTTGTTGCATAGAAACCGTTTTTCTCAACGTCTCCGACGCAAATTACTTGTCGTAGAAAAAGAGGTTTATTTTCCGTTTCACTCGGATTCAGTGATACCAAATTTCACGAATTTCGAAATTCGTAGCATTTTTTCCACTACGAATGGATTTCATGATGTATTTTTCGGGATTCGTAGCGATTTTTCGATTACGACGGAATTCATGATAGGGCTGATTATCATTTTATGAAATTGTTTTCTTCCGTTATGTAACTTAAAAGTTAAAAGGCACGAACATATCTCGTGTTCTGTGATTCATCAATTAAATTGCGCGATTCTTGAAGACATTTCAGCAGACGTAGCGCAATACCTAAAAATGATGTTCAATAACCCCAGACATTGTAGTTTCTGTTCTTTTTTGATAACGATTTTCAATTTAACCCAAGGACAAATATGCTGTCACATTTCTCTCTGTTTCACCTAAGAGCTTTAGTTTGTGTCATCTAGTAAGCAACTTCATCATCAGATAATGACAGTTGATGTTTTTTTTTTTTTTCAATGAAAAACTGCTTTAATTTTTTCAGCATATAAATATTTTTTTTTTTATTATTTCTCAGCATAATGACATTTTTATGTTAAATACAATTTTATAGAAGATTTCTTTTCATTTATTTTATTCACTTTCCTTCATATTTTATTTTAAGCGTATAATTAAAGTTTTATATAAAAAAAATTACGGATTCCAATTAACATTAAATTTGACGAACCAATTTGTTTTACATGCGATCAAGCATAAATAACCAAAATATGTCAACTGATAATTTAACAATTAAAAAAAAAAAAAAAAAAATTAGATATTCAGAGAGTTTGCAATATTTCAACTTGAGATCTTCTAAATTTAAAGTTTACTCTTAATGCGCTCGAACTCTCTCAGATTTGTTTTCTATATCTGATCAGTCAATATGACTGAAATTTTAATACAAAAATTATACATTTTTTTAAAAATTTCATAATGATTTGCTTAAGTATACTCTATAGGCAAATGACTATTCAAGAAATATGAAATTAATCAAAGAGCTAACAAAACAAAAAAGTAAACACTAAATTCTAGGACGACTTATATACTATAAATTTTGTTTTTGTATGTACAATGTTTTAGCGATTGTTTTCTTTTTTCTTTTTTATATTTGGAAACTGCATTGTTATGATGGATTTTGTTTTTAAATAATAACATCGAAGTTTGCACTTTTCGAGGGTTTTTTTTTTTTTTTTTTTTGGCAGGTCACTCTCACTTTTTTGCACACACTGTAACTTTAGTGATTTTTTTTTTTTTGTTTTTTTGGTATTTACAATTCCAATTGGAATTGTTCCTGGTTATCCTCAATTTTCAGCGATGTCTTGTTGTTTGGCTGCGGGGTAGGTACACACTTGCGGAATTTTTGCTTGGGGGTACCACGCATCAAACATGCTGGAATATTATTCGGTGGGGTCTGGCTCATTGGCGAGTTTCGCAGATTTTTCATGAAATTACGCTCATAGATCAGTTTGGTACCTGGAAATGAACAAGAAGGAAGGCTATTAGTAACATGTTGAAATAAAGTAAAGGAGTAGGTGAGATGTGCTTTAGAGAACGAATTTTTAATGCAGACACTTGGTCCCTATCGAGCTAGAAATAATTAGTTAGTCCATTTATTGCATTTTGGGTGTATGTGGAAATCCACAGGGCCTGCTATAACGAAATAACAAGTAAACCTTATATAAAAACGTAATCTACACCCTTCTACAGCATTTACGAATTTGGGTTAGGTTTAGGTATATGACCGAAATTTTGAAAGGTGCAATTTGGTCAAAATTATGTAGGTAAACAACCAATAGTCCTATAGGAGTGCTCAAACTTGAATTAAGTTGAATATCGTTTCTCAATCAAATGTACCTACGCAAATCTTCAAGGCGAAGAACACTAAATGACCATAGGTATAAACTGGAAAAACTACAAGAATCTATGTCGGCGAATGTGCTAATAGATTTATGCTGTCCCGGCAAACTATGTAAACGACGTAAACAGCAAACTGCGTTGTTTACGAAAATACAACTAGGTACGCGGGTACGCCTCGTTGACGTTGTAGTTTAGTCAATAAAAAAAAGTTGTATGTACCTATTACCCTATTGCTCTCTTGCCCAACCAGCGGCCAACCCCACGTGTTTCGCAAATTCGTATCTATGTACACTTTTACAGAGTACGGTACATAATTTTTGCTGCGCAATTTATTTCAGAGCGCATGCCGGTGTCCACCAATTGCGTCATTTATTTTCTTAGGCATCTCTCCGAATATTTTCAAAACACAATCTCGATCTTTTATCACATCACCCTTTTTCGTTTCAATAAAACATAAAACGTCCTTGTCATGAAATTGAATTATTGTCTTTTTTATTACCGCACAAAGTCGAATTTCCACAAAAAAAAGAGCTCTTTGTAGGCTGTTGAAAAAACAAAGGAAAAAGGAAAAAGGAAACGGAAACAAACAAAAACTGACGCAATTCACTTTCAATTTGTTATTGTTACCCGATTAATGGCTATTTGCTAGTTTGTTTATTTTGTTTACAATAAATTATATTCGCAGTTGAGTCCCGTTGCACGGGGGTGGAGGGAGCTAATTAGAAATATGCAAATAAACTGCAGGGTGCCTGGTCACAACAGGGGTGTTGCTTGCCAATGGCGTAGGTAGATATCTGACGACGCGACGTAGCGAATTTAAGGAAAATTCCAAAGACATTTCATGATGTGCTAGCATATTTTTATGTTTAAACTGATTCACAACCAGTCAAGGTGAAACACCGCGTGATAAAATTTAAAAATCCACTTTATTGGTGATATAAATTGATGTGGACTGTATGTGGAACGTGTTATGAAAATCTACGCTCTAGGAATCTAGGATTTGCTTGCAATTTTTCTTGTGGAATTATTGCAAAACGTGTTGTTTATGAATAGTTCTATCATATTTATCAGACTTTTTCCAAATTCCCCAGCTGAAATTGGCCAATTAATGCGAATTTGAAAAGGCTTGCACTTGCGTTAATCACTTTCTTGCACTAATTTTAATCTCGTTTCATTTCTCGTAAGGCTCTATTTTTTTTTCTGAAACTTACCTCCAGGTGTGGTTGAGTACATGGTACCACCAGGCGTTGATGAATAGACATCGGGCATTTGGTTTGGATCCGAAATCAGGATTTTCTTCGTTACAGGGATTGAGTGGGAGTAAGCCTGTCTGGCAGTTGGTGATGCGGACATGATGGTTGTTATTTTTTTTTTTTTAAATTAATTTAAACTTTAAATTAATAGTTTGTTGTAAGCGTAGCTATGCTTTTTTCACACACTTTTCGATTACCGAAACGCGAATACTTTGTATTTGTACGTATCTATGAGATAATTGCTTAAAATTTCACTTTAAGTAAAATTTATTAAATTGATTTAATTTTACTGAATTCAGTTAAAAGGTTAAACACTGTTGAACGATTCCCAATCAGAAAAAAAGTAGAAAATTTGTCAAGAGCTGCAGTTAGTACACAAAACTCTGTTTTATCTCCGCGGCTTCTCCGTTTAGAGGACTCGGTTTAACAAGACCTTTTTCTCTCCTTCCCTTCCTCACAGTGACTCACTCGGGTCTGAACTGAAATGTTTTACTCGATGGTCGATGGTTTTATATACCAGAAATTCGCCGGTGATAACTGCGCAATGCGCAAGCGTTTTAGAATTTTTAATGAGAATCCAAATGGTTGAGCTGAGCAATAGCTATAGCCATAGACATAGTACTGTGTATATACGTTACGTACACACTGTATATTGCATATGGGTGTTGTATAGTTCTGTTCTGAGATCTGAGTAGATATGGATGTTTCTATATAGAAGTAGTTATATGTATAAGAATAACCAGAAGCAAAACGGAACCAGAACAAAACAGAGAGCGTTTTGTATTCATGAAATATTTTTGTTTTGAAGAAAGAAGGGAAAAGTATGTGTAAGTGTATCGAATGTAAAAAGAAAACCAACTCAAAGCTATAGGTATTAGGTACCTACTTTTCTGTTTTTTTGCGTATCTACGTTCTACGAGGTGGTTATAATTTCGTCTATGGAATGGATATAGATGTGATAGGGGAATATTAAAGTTTATTGGCACAAATAAAACGAGTAAACAACTTTCAGACAAAAAAAAAAAATTTAAAAAATCTTGTGGACGTTTATCTGGCAGAGGCAAACGTTTTTTTTTTTTTTTAATTTTGTTTTAAAAAATTTCAAATTCATAGGTAGAGAAAAGATTAGAAATTCGCATTTAGGTACCTATAGCCGTATAGCATATACATAGGTAGGCATAGGCATGCGGTTGTGGCATGTGGCCTGTTGGCTGTTGGGTTGGGTGATGTGGTGTGGTGATGATAACGAAAATTAAGGTGATGACGATGACGTGGCCCTGGACCCTTTAACTTGTTGGAGAGGCTTACCCCAACAAAATTTATTGCATGTAAAAGCGTGGATAGTTTTTTTTTTTTTTATGAAAGTCGCTGCATAGGTACCTATTTTTTTTTTAAAGATTTCGTCAGAAATTACTTTGCAGCTACAACACAACATAAACAATATTTTGCTGTTTATGTTTTCATTTATTCATGTAGGTAGGTAGGTATGTAGAATGTAGCTAGGTTTGGTACCTACGTCGTATCGTAGGTTGGTAGGTAGGTATAGGTAGGTATAATATGATGGGTGACTTTAAGTTTTAAATAAAAAATAGACTGGCCAACAGGGATTTTGATTATTAAAATTATGGAGGTCCAAATGGAGGCTGGTAAGGTACCTATGTAACTTGTAGGTACTTAATAGGTACCTATGCTTTTTGTCGGCGTTTTTCTTTTTGATTTGTAGGTAGGTAGGTAGGTAGGTAGGTAGGTAGGTATCTATTTGGTATGGAGATAGGTAGGCACAATAACATGAGATACCATCATGCACGAGCCACGGACGCATATTTCAGACCTGTTTTTCCTTTTTGAGTAGGTATAGGTAGGTTGGTACTTTTCTATAGGTTGGTAGGTACCTATGTATACAATTTGAGTTGTTGTACCTACGATTTTTGAAGTGAAACTTCTTAGGTATGCGACTTCCAACTCAAGGTCGCGTTAAACGTTTAACGCTAATAATTGGATACTCAAAGGCGTGAGCGAGGGTGAGGGTAGCGCACATTGCACAGCACAAGCACGTTCATATGAAAAAGAAAAGAAAAGTGGTGGTTGTTTCTGAGGAAATGCGCACTTGGCTGTTGACGTGCGCTGATGGACTTATGGTGGTGTATATAGAAATTGAGTTCAAGGGTTTTGTTTCAATGGTTGTTATAGTACATACCTACATACGTTGATACCTACAGTATAGAATTGAAGAATTCAAGAAGTAAAGACGATATAGGTGAATTATGTTGTTTGATTTATTGAAGTGAAACTTCTTAAATGCTTAATGCTTATAGTAGCATTTCATACTCAAAGGTGTGAGGGTACCGCTCACGCTTCAGAGTATGCAATGGTGAGTGAGTTTATTGGCACCAAATGCTGGGAGAAGAATATTCTGTGGTGAAGATTAATTTCCAAAAATAATGACTAAATTGTCAATTAATGTCTTATTGAAGTGAAACTTCTAATGCGACTTCCAACAAGGTTGCGTTAAACGTTCAACGCTCCTGGGGAGGGGGAATAGAAGGAGACAGAGCGATAGTGAATGCGTGGCACTCGAACGCATGCGCGTAGTATACCTGTTACAGGCCAGCGCGAGCGTTAGCAACGAGTAGCGTCCTCATTATTTCATTTACTTGTTTTAGTTTGATTTGATACACATACCTATAATTTAATAGGGTAGTGTTTTTGAAGTGAAACTTCTAATGCGACTTCCAACATATCGTATCTTACTTAAGTTGTCATTATCCCATTGTAAATGTTATGGATTTGGATATTTCTCCACTCGAAAAAGATAATTAAAAGATGCGATCAATTGTGAATTGTAAGTAATGTTAATAAAGTTTGTCTTAAAGCCTAGTATCCTGCTCGCGCTAAATTTTATCTCCCATACAAAAATGTCTACAAAGATAAAATTGAGCGAGGCAGTTTAGCAAAGCATCAGTATCCTGTTCGCACGCCAAATCCTTAACTTCATATAGATGGGCCGATGAAAAGTCTCCACTCATTTAGCTCGCGAAATAAATGTCCGGTGCATTAAATCGAAGATAAATTTTGACATAAAAAAACGGAGGAAAGTGGTTGTGTTTTGTTTGCCATGATTTCTTTTAAGCATATGGGTTTTGTCCCATCTATATCATGTTTAATAATAATTTAGCGACCATTTATCTTTGGTGTGGAGAAACGAAGTGGAGACTAGGGGCGCTAAAATTTAGCGCGAGCAGGATACTAGGCTTAAAGAAACAATATAATTTCACTAAAAATCAATTTCTACCCCTTCCTATTTTCATTTCCACATTACGAAGTTTCACTTCTTCCGCGCGGAGGGACTCCACGCACTATTTTTTTTTTTTTTTTTTTTGAAATTCTGTTCAATAATGTAAGTTAGAGGCAGTGTTTTTATATCGAGGGATTTATCCCTTTTTGTGGGAATTTCGATGTCCGAAAAGCACTGGTTCGATGAGTTAGGTTAGGGTTGCCATGGCTGTCTAATAGTACATTCACACCACACCTAAATTCATCGTTTCGGATAAATTCAAAAATTCAGGCCAAATGTCCAGCATTTCGCTATATCCCTAGGTAGTTAGGTAGGTATTAATATATGATATGTAGGTACCTACATGTTTTTAATACTTTTCTTATAGTCGTATTTATCTTTAGTTAGGTACTATTAAATAAATATAAGGTTATAAAATGACTCTTTCTCTTCTTTGTTCAGAGTTCGAAAGAGGACAATTTCTTAAAACGTCAGGGGACGTTCCGCGCGGGGTTAAAAAGAGGACCTTTCTTAATTAGGTACCATTTATGTTTCAGCATAATGAAGATTATTATTTAATGTGAACAATTCTGAAAAGAGCTAGGTATAACCTGGCAGGTGGGTCAGTAGTTAATTTACAGAGAAACACAACCTTGAGATATTAACGCTAGACAGACACAGTCACAGTGGATGCCATTAATTGACACGTGAAACACGTTTTTAAGTGATTCATGAGTACCTATTCATTTTTGTAAACTTGCGGTAGAAGAGTAATGTTATTAATTCAAAGAAGAGTGTAAAGCGTTTTGGAATTAATTGTTCACGTTATTCATCGACTTCCTCGTACAGGATATAGGTATCAGCCTATATATTCAAATACTCTTCTACATTTTGTTCAATCACTGCGTCGTAGGCCGCGAGCATTCAAAGCGTTGGGCGCCATTTAAAAAAAAAATTTTATGGATATATCATGAACTTTTTTTGGCGGACCTCCCATTTATATTAACAGAAAACTTCGTTTGGATGTTTTTATGTTTGACAAGAAAAGAAAGAATAATGATATAAAAATAATTATTTTATGTATTTTCAACGGAACCCCTTTGATCCTTCCACAGAATAGAAAATAAACTGAAAGAGTTATACAAGTTGCACAGGCGGGGAATCGGGGATATATGTATAAACGCTAGTTTAAAATTCAACAACTTTTAACTCCAGTCAAGGTCACTGGACTAAGAGTATTAAAATAAATGGGGAAAGATGAGGACTTGTGAACGTTTTTTTTTTTTTTTTGAAATCGTGTGCATGACCTCAGAGATATAAATACGAGCATAATACACAACACATCTGCTTTCTATCAGATGTTGGATGAAAGATTCAATTGAACACTTGCAAAAATTGACGAATGATGAACTGAACGCCTTATTCTCTATAGGAAGCTTTATTGTAAGTGAAAGATCGTAATAAATAGAAATGTGTCAGATATGCAATTTTCTAAATATTTGTATTGAATCGTAAATTAAACTAAAAGCTCGTTGGGAGCTATTCAAAAATGTCGGACTAGTACAAGGCTGCGAACCCATTGTGTCATAATTCCTGAAAAATAAGACTGATGACCTCTGAGATTGACTCAATAATACTCAATTGTTGCTTTGTTCACTGAAGATAATGATTGCTTAATTTATCTTATTGCTCAACTTACAGTAAATACCTACTGATGGAATTGATTAATTTTTTTTTTCGTTTGCAACTCACTTCGCAACTTCGATAATATCTGAAGATCGGTAAATTCGGTGCAGAATTAATTAAACTTGTTTCCTATACATTTCCCAACTTGTTTCGAGATATTAATCATTGGTTTGTGATGCTTGTAAAAAAAAAAACAACCTTGCACTGTGTTACGCTTTCATATGTACATCAGTCAATTCAATCGGCACTCAACAAAATTGGTCGATATTTAGTGTTTATTGCTGGATGTGATTTCCATGTGGTTGCGTCCTTAAAAGTGTTCCGATTCCAACTTCTCAACCTTGCCCCAGTGATGATTATAATCTATAATATCTTAATTAATGTCGTTTTCCATTGGGAATTAGAGATTTTGTTATCAAATTTCAGATTTTTCGTGCCCAATGGAACAAAAAACGAGATTTTTCTTCCTTTGCATTTGTGGTGGTGCGAGTTTTAAAAGTCAGCTGTTCTCAAATTGTAATTCGTGTTTGTAAAAACCCATTTAATATATGTATGTTGATGTCTATTGCAGCGGCCAAATGGAGATTTTTCTCTATTTTTCACAGACTTCTCGTCTAAAAACGTAAGTAAACACACTTTAAAGTTTGACAAATGTTTTGGCGTTAGTGCAAATAGGTGTACCTAAATCTTGCTCAAATATCGAGATTGGCAAAATCGCTCTGCCTCTTAAAAAAAGTATTTTTTTTGCGGCCAATGGAACATGAAATCTGACAGTCAGTTGATTTCGAGAGCAGAAAAACTGAAAACCAACTTTATAATTCATAAGCAACATTTTAAAACCAAGATTGAGGTCACCCACCAAGTTTAAGTCGTCAAAAAAAAACAAAAGAAAATGTATGCGGTTCCGTTTCACGTATGGCTATAACTAGGACCTAAAGCTTCTCTCCAAATTTTGCAATTTTCGCACAATATTTTCACAAGTATTAGCTCGCCAAACGTTATAATAGTGTTGTGATACTCAACCGCGTTCCATTTTAAACATATTTATTTGGAAATCACAGTTCTTTAAAGAATTTGCGAAGTTACTTTTTCAACTTAAAAAGGGAAAAAGTACCAACAAATTGTATTAGAGTCCTCGAAAAAAGTGTTAAATTTTTGAACAACGGTCACGCTGGTCCAGCGCGCGGTGTACTCACACATTAAAATCCGATTCGGAACGTTCCCTAGCGCAATTGTGACAAAAACCGCACAAAATCAAGGCACTGGGAAAAAAGTTCCTAACAGATGGAACAGTAAAGAAATAAAATATTTCAGTTTGTGCAATTGACTGAGAAGTTGATCAGAAAAAGTTTTCCGTACGGAAAAATGAATAAATTATTTTTCTAGAAAATTTTAGATCATTTGCATAGGTATATGTATATCTATATAGGTATATATATTTTTTTTTATATAATCTAACTTTATTGGTAATTCATAAGCAACATTTTTAGACCATGATTGAGTTCAACCATAAATTCAATAAAAGCAAAAGCAATTTTTTACGGTGTGGTTTTACGTATTGTTATATACTAGGGCCTTATGGTTAAACTAAATATTGGCCTTAAAACGTTGCTTATGAATTCTAGAGTTAGTTTATTAAAAAAAAAATAGCAAATGGTCCTTAAATTTACTAGAAAACTAATTTAATCATTTTTCAACTTTTTCGGTTGCGTTTTACGTATGGCTATAACTAGGGCCTTAAAGTTTTTCCAATACCTATATTACGCAAACAGATATTTTGCGATTATTTTTATATCTTTACTTTGTTTACAAAAATCGTTGGTTAATTTTGTAAAAAAAAAAAATTTTATAACATATAAAATCCGCTGGGTTTTCCCAAATTAAATTGTTTCCAACTAAAGTGTTTTCAATGACAAACAATTTTTTATGGTTTTGTACCAGAATTACTATAAATAGAGCTGGGAGCTGACTATCACTAGTTATGACATGAATATTTATGACCACCTAAACACTCAAGTGTGTGGTTTATTCGGTCAAGAGTACTTTGGAGCCATCATCATTTCCATTCACAAGTATCTAATTTAAGAAGTATGTATCGTTTCTTCGTTTGAAGTTTCCGCCCCGGGTAATTAAAAATATGAAAAGAGTGCACCTCTTACTACCACTTAAGATGTGTGGGTATACTTTTAAAGAAACGAAAGGAAAAGAAAAGAAGAGAAAGGGTGATGAAATTGCTATTATTATCATTAACTAGAATCCAAAAATTTAAACATATATTTTCGGTTATTGGTGTAGCTGTGTAGGTCTGCCTTTTGACGTCTCAATAAAATTATGTACTAATACCTACCTAATTTGTTAAAAGGAAACCGTCACCGTAAAGTTGCTTATTGGTAAAGGTATATGTAGTATTTGCACAGCAACATAAGGTTGAGTAAGGACTGACTAAATGTCGGTGTTGATCTTGCTAAAATTCATGCGATCGGAAATGATTTGTTCCTCTGAATTGAGAATATGTAATTATGTACCTATATAATGTACCTACTATCGTACAAACTTAAAGCCACAACCCACAACCAGTACCGTCTTTACCATAAGGGCACACGGGGCCCGTGCCCAGGGCCCCCATCCTCACGGGGCCCCGAATCACCGATATATCCCCTTAGGCACTATAACTATAAAAATTAGCAGCCGTATTAATAATTATCGCGTAACTACATGTTTGGCCTAACTAATGGCAAACACATTCGTTAAACTCAAATTCCTATTAATAAACATTTTTAGAAGATCACTAACGCTTCGTAACTATCACATAACTAACTTAAGCTAGGAGGTCTGTTAGCGAGTCAATAATTCTTAGAAACATGGTTCCTGTCAAAATGACAAATGAATTGAATTTAAATTTGAAAAAATTGTGGAACAATAAAAACCGTTATTCAGTGTTTTTGAATGATGTAAATATGTTAGGGGAGGATTCGGTTGCCATCACCCCAACTCGAAAATAAGTGTACAAAAAACGAAAAAACCCTATGACAATGTTTACAAATAAAACATTCAAAAATAAATATAGATTTTCAAAAGAAAATATGAAAAAAATTGTTGCTTTTTTTCTTTTTCACTTTTACCATTAACATTGTGAAATAAAATTTTTATTTTTTTTTATAAATGTGTATAGTAATCAAGAGTGGAACTCTGATTTCTTTAGAAAGTTATTTTTTTCAATTTAAATATACCTGCACCAGTAATTGAAGACCAAACATGAAGTTTATTAGATAATTATGGGTTGTTTTAAATTACTTTATATAAAATATAAAAACCGAATTATATTAAAAATGGAATCATACAAAATAGCTAGGTATCTCGCCCGAGGCAAACAATTCCTTTATTTTACTGCTGAAGCCCCCTGAAAACTTTATTTCAACGCTAAACATCCTTAAAAAAAAATATTCGCCGCTAAATCTAAGGAAAAAATATATTTAAGCAACTGAGCCCCCTGAGAGCAATTTATATTTCAATAACATAGGTCTAACTAATTAATTCGTATTATTATTCATTTCATTTCATTTATTCAATCTACGATTAACATCAACAGATTTTGAAATACATAGTTTAGTGTTATAAATAAGTCAGAAATACAATTCAAAATGTTATAAGAGATATTAACATATTTTTAAAATTAGTTCTAGGCAAAGATATATCCAATTCTGGTAGAACAAAGTAAACGTTTTAATACACACGGAGACAGGTTCACGCTGACCATACAATGTACAGTGGCAACTTTCAAATAAAAGTGGTCTCGATCGAAGAGATCTATATGGAGCATACAAATTCAAACACGAAAGAAGATTCTCACTATCGATACTTCCAGATAAAATATCACGAATTAGCATTACGTTATACATTTTTCTCCGCATCTCAAGAGTTTGAATCCCAAGTAAAAGACATTTTGAGTGGTAGGAGTGATGAACGTTAGTGTCATTGTTGCAGAATAAGTGACGTAGAGCAAATCTTAAAAATTTCTTTTGAACGCTTTCAATTCTGCGCACATTCAATGCAGTAGTAGACCCCCAGAGAACGCTACCATATTCCATGACAGGGCGCACAATACTGCAAAATAATGCCTTAAGAGTGTAAGGATCTTCAAAGTCTGCAGAATTCCTTTTAATGAACCCTAAAAGTGAATTCCCTCTGGAAACAATTGAGTTGATGTGTAAATGAAAAGTTAATTTGGTATCAAAAATTATACCAAGATCTTTAAAGTCATCAACTACTTTTATTTGAACATTATTTATGGAATATTGAGGAAATATGGAGTGAAAAGTTCTATTAAAGCTCATGCAGGCACATTTGTCCAGATTTAACGATAAATCGTTTGAACTGCACCACGCAGAGAAAGCAATTAAGTCTGTCTGTAACTGTAAGCAATTATTTACTGTCGATATTTTTTTAAAAAGCTTTATATCGTCTGCATACATAAGGCAAGAACAATATTTCATTAATTCTGGTAGATCGTTAGTAAAAAGTAAAAACAGCAGAGGACCTATTACTATAACAGTCTGAATTTAAATAATCTTAATCTTAAACTTCATGAATATCGCTTATAATTTATGATAAGTCTACTTTTATTCTGTTTATTAGTTACTAGCTGACGCGTGGTCGCGTTTCTTCTCGGAATTTTTAGAAAACTTCTACTGGCTATTCTATAATAAGATTATAGCAAACAAATTTGTAATTTTCCTTTTTTTACTTTTCAAAAGGGCCCCAAATTCTTGTGTGCCCAAGGGCCCCGGCATACCCTAAGACGGCCCTGCCCACAACTCATGTTTCACTGTAACCTTATAGGTAAACATATCATCAAAACTAGTAAAACAAATGAAATAGCTAATGGGATTGTATTACTAAAGGTAATAAACTTTGTTTTCCAATGTCGTTACTGTATATAGTAACAATTGCAATAGCAAGTCATGTGACGTAGAAGCATTAGAAGCCTGGATACAATTCCACTACGCAGAAACGTCCAAGTCTAGCCTATGTATTTATATCTATCTACCTATGTTCCACTCCTTATAGTTTAT
The DNA here is from genome assembly GCA_946477585.1 of Cheilosia urbana. Lineage (NCBI taxonomy): Eukaryota > Metazoa > Arthropoda > Insecta > Diptera > Syrphidae > Cheilosia > Cheilosia urbana. The sequence continues at coordinate 162,620,210 of OX297854.1, forward strand.
ATGATAGAATATAAAAGGTACCTACAGTGATAGCAGTTAGGAATTGTGCAGAATGCCAATGCCGAGGAATGGCATTCATCCCCGCTTTGAATTTATAGAAATATTTACCGAAATCCAAATAGGTAGGTACATCCGAGTACAACGCCGTCATCAACCCCTTTTCGGAAGTTGCATAAGGAAAACTACGCAGTTTGTAAAATGCACACCAAAGTACCAGCGGCATGTACCTACCTATTTGCTCAAAATTGAATCGACGATACGAATGCGACTACGATTCTGCCTTTTCTGATCTGTGCCCTACAAAATTCTTGAATCGCATGGGTTTCCCTTGAATAAACTGCGTCGCGTCATTTTATTCGGACAATTAATCCAGATAGCATCTTTTTTGTTTTTACGTTGCAGCGTAGACATTTCTTGTTGTACATGCGATTTGTTATGTACCTATTCACTTGTTGCTTTCCACAGTGCGTTGACAGTGTGATGCAGATTCAGAAAACGATGCAAGGGTGGCTGAAGAAAGACGTCTACGTGCCCATTGTCATGTCACGCTGGTGCCCTGGTGGTACATAAAGGATTTTCTCCCTTTAAATTTAGTGCTATAGAATTTGGGTCAAATTTTCATTTTCTATTCGGTTGTTTCGTTTTAGTTTCTCACAAAGCCGGATAGGTAAAAAAAAAAAAAAAATAGATACCTACGTACAATCGAGCGTTATTGCCCTTGTATTTTTCAAAAAACATCAATCCCCTAGATATAAATTTATATGGAGGGAAATTCTGGTGGTACTAATACCTACTACCTGTTCATAATATGCAGTGGAGAACGCCGCGCCGCGCCGGCTAGCCGGCAAAACATGATAATCATAGACAGAAATAAACAGAACGATAGCATTGGTGCGCAGCGTCGCACTGGATATGCGATGCCTACGTGATAGTAGAAACGTAGTAGGAATTGTGAACTCGATTGCAATGACTGTTACGCTTACGCACGTATCATCTAAATAAAATGATGGACTTGAAAACCGACTGTTCAGGTAAACATGGTCGAATCCCTTACAATCCCATACCTACGAGAGTTGGTAGGTTCCTATTATTTGTTTTTAAATGTCATTCAATTTTAAAATTTTTAATTTTCGGTCGCGATATCGACAAAGGTCGATATATATCTACCAAGTTATCGTATAAGGTACTCGTACCTGCCCATAGTAGGTAATTGAAGGCTTTTACGTAATTGTTCAGTCAATCTTCTTTAAAATGAAACTGAATTTATAGATAGTAAAGTCGGGTCATATGGCACCATAGTAGGTAAGACACCCTCTCAATATTTCTTACTTAACGATTTTATTTTAAAACAAGGACATCAAAATATCATTTGCGTTTTTTTTTTACATTGTTTACTCGTGTACCTACATCTTTTTTCAATACATGTAGCGATTGTGGGAAGAAAAACACCAACACAAAGAACTTTTACGCTTTTAAAAATTTTAGTATGTTTCAAACTATGAATTATTGTATTTATGTTCCTATTTTTTGTTTTTAAAATAAACAAAGAGTTAATATATTTATGTTTTAATTTAAAATATGCTTTATTTTTTGAGTTGTAACGAAAACAAAAAATGGGTGCCATATTTACCGACTTTACCCAATAGACGACAAAAGCTTTCAGAAACAAACGGTAATGTGGGGTTCCATTGGGACCACCAGAAATCTTTTTCAGATCTCAGATTTTACTGTGCTCATGGAACGCGCAACGAGATTGATCTGCTTTTGTAAATGGATTAGTGCATTAATTGACAACAATATCAGCTGTTCAAATGGCATTCGTTTTTGGCTAAATCACAAATGGATATCGCCCTCAAAAATGTTTTCCTTCTTGTAGATACAAATGAAGTCTTCAGATGACGAGGGAGATAATGAAGATAATAATTCCTCCGAAATCGTATCCATAGCTATTTATGTATTTTGTTATTTTGGTTTTCACGAAACTTTGCGCATTTGCCTCGAAATGAAACTTCTTAAACTGACGTTAAACAGCTGTACAAAGTAAATTGGTATGCGTAAATCTGAAAAAATATCGAGATCTGCGAAAAGTGATCCGAATCGAAAAAAAGATTGATTTTTCGTCCCAATGGAACGCAAAAAGTGATTTAGATCAAAAAAAAGATTGATTTTTTGTCCCAATGGAAAACCACATAAGATATATGTATGATCTTTGCTGTCAGATCTGAAGAAATGTAATGTAGTACCTATTCAATCGGGCTTCTTCAGATTTGCTCTCAGATTTCAGATTTCGTGGGGCTATAAAAGAAATAAGATCGTCACTTGCAATTTTTTGTGTTGATATTCTTGCGTTTTGAGTACCTACTCGAGTACCTATGTGCAGTCTTCAACACTTTTTTAAGCGATTTCCATTCACTGGTTGAATTTTACATTTTAACATTAAATTTGCATCCCGATTGATCTCTAAATATTTATACATAAATAATTGACAAAAATAGATTCACCCGATTCCTTAATTTGCAGTAGAAAAACTTCACGAAAACGCAAACAAACTCCATCATTTGTCAATCTCAAATTTGCGTTGGTAAATCTGAAGCAAATCTGAGAAAAAATCTAGATTTGCAGAAGTGCTCTTAAATCTGAAGAAGAAGCTCTGAGAGCGCCCAATGGAATACCATACAACGTAAACATAAGTGCGAAACAGAAAAATCGTAAAACATGTTTTGTCATTCGCAGATTCGGGTTGATTTTAAATCGTTTTATTTTTCGAATCGCTCAAAGATCTCAATCATATTCATAACCTCTTCAAATACAATCGAAAACTCAAAACAAATCGGGTTTCATGAAATAGAGGTCCCTTATTCAGGTCTATACTTGACACTTCGAAGAATCACAGTAGCTGTTGTAAATGCGTGCTGAAAATCCTGCTTTATTGGCTTTGTTGAGATCGAAGCTCAAAAAACACGCCGTATAGAGTGATGACATGTACGTTAAGCCCCGTCCAGTAGCCAGCCTCTGGAATACAAAGAGTATAGCGCAATAGTTAATCCTTTGGTCTTTCTTCCAAGCGAAAAATATTATTTCCTTGGTTAGCATTTCTCCTATCTGTGTAAGGGCAGGGGCGAACGCGAAGTACTTAGGTATTAAAAATCATGATTTCTTACATTTCTTGCAGTTTCTGAAAAGACGGTGAGTGTCGACTTGAAATTATTCGTCTTTTCCAGGATTTGCTTCAGTGTGAAAATTCGGTCTACAGTCGATCTGTCGGGCCACACTTATGGGGCTGACCACACCGTATATGGAAAAGCAAAGGTTGATGGAGCCTTATGAAAATTACACACTTTTTTCAAAACGCCAACTTTGTTTTTCAGTAATTAACCCCCTGTACATTTACAAGCGAAATGGGGGCTGAATATGGAAGACACGGTTCCTTTAAAAGTTTTCCAGTTGTCAGTCCCCCCATTGTTATGAAAATGTGCAAATTACTGGATCATGGTACCTATATACCCTCTTCACTTATTTTGTGAAAAATTGCATTAAATAGCTCATGTAGGTACTTAACAAGCTTGGCATTTTTTCCAATTTATTGACTTCAAGTATTCAGAAGAACCAAATATTTGATTAAATGGGTAGTTGAAGAATGGATTTTTAAGGAACAATCAAATACAAAACATAAGCTGACCCTATAAAATAATAAAATAAGTTTGAAACTAGTTTCACGTGTCGCTATAGTTACTCAGCAGAGCAAGCATCCTGCATCAGCTAACCTGTAATGAAATTATTGGGAACATCAAGAAAGATGGAAATAATTTTTCTTTCCCGTAACCTTTCGCTTCATAATTCACCCATATTTTCATAATATGACCCATAATTACAGGATTTCATGAGTCAGTCCGGGCGGTGAAGACGGAAGGGCGCTCGATGTGTTCACAGCATCAGCATGCTCGCATTTTTGCACGACCTAGCTCGACGGATATGGGGGATTCTTGCTGAAGACACAACGAACAGATGTTACTTAAATTTCCAAGCTGAAATTTTGGAAAAAAAAGATGTTATTTTTTTACAATATAGAAATTTGTTTAGGCCAGAGTTGTCTTAAGATCTCTTAACATTTACTACGATACCGATTTCTTTCATGACAGCAAGCGAAAATTATTTATACTTGCTCAGAGTTAGCCCTACCCCTATGTCAGCAAATATAATTTGAAGACACGTCCTTGCTATTAAAGAACTCTGTGTTATTTTTTTTATAATAGCCCCAAAAAGTTATATCATCATTGTTCTTCTTTAGACCTCATCGTAGCTGTCACATCCACCAAATTAATGAATTTAGTATACCATTTCTTTTCCTTTTTTAGTCTCTAATAATTTTAATTCTTAAATTCAGTTGAACAATTTTATATTATATACGAACTAAAACAATATTTATTGTTGTTTTAATAAACTAAAATTAAGTTAGATGAATGAAATTCTCAAACAATTTAATAAAATAAAATACCTAACTTAAAGTTGTTATAGTAGATATATGTCGAATCGAAGTCAAGATTAAATTATGAATAAGTTTGATTAAAATTATGAATTAAGAAAGGAACAATTATTAAAACTAGCTATATTATGTGTTCAAAATGGATCGTTATATAACCAAAATTATAAAATTTGAATAAAGATTAAAGGAAATCACTCACCGAATAATTTTCTGAAGTATCCAGGGGTAAAAAAAAAATAGAAATATTAGCTTTTTTTAAATAACGTACAAGATTTGAATAAACACACATAATTTAGGTATTCAATGATAAATACTTTATTTTAACCCACAATCTCTACTCTTTTGACATTTTGTTTTTATTTCTACTTTACGTGACGGACGTAAGCTCTGGCTTAACATCATACACATGCGTCAGTTATAATATACAAACGTTCACGCTCTTTTGAAGAAGCAATCAGATTTCAGACCAACCAACCAAGCAGTATAGTGTATCAAGTAAAGTCATTACCATCCGCATGTTGTCGCATACAAATCGCATTAATTCCATTCCATTAAACCAAATCACAGACGTATATCTCATGGTTATGTCAAATATTAATTTACCCATCCAATTTATAATGAACTGAACCACTTGGTATGCAAACAGAAACCCTAGATCGCATTAAAACGCAAGAGAAAAGCTTCATATTCCCTACATGCTACATGCTACATGTAACGAAAATACCCTGCCTACTTGCTTCCTGAGTATTTAAATTATTGTCACATGTATGCAAGAGCACACACCCCTTGTTAGGCTGGAATAGATTAAAACAAAAGGCAGCAAAATAACTTTAAACAACAAAATACGTAATCGAAACCCGTTCATGTAGACGTCAACCCGCACGATAATAACATCGTCTTGGGTTACACTTATACAACTTAAAAGTTGTAATGCTTGCGCCATTACAAAACATAGATATCTACTTTGTTTTTCTACATTCTTGTTTTGTTTTTGCTGCCGGCGAAAACATAAAACGTCGCTGTAAATATTTACTTCATTCTTATTCAAACTATGTAGTCGGGCAAAGCGCATATAGAATACGTCAACATTTGAATATCACGCCATGCTTCCTTGGCTCGCGGGCTAAAGAAGACAGCCGGCACTATTTTATCTTATATCTAACTCATGGCCAAGAGGAATTCTGTTTACAGTTCTACACTGTGTCACGTTAATTAGGAAAGTGTCTTTGATTGAGGTATAGGTACTTGAGTATCTAGCTGGAAATTAATCCGGCTGGCCAACATTCATGGAACCTATGGAAAAAAAATTCAGAAACAATAAACAAGCCACTTGCTTATAGGTACTATTTATAAACGTGACAAATGACAGCACAGGGAGGTATATTTATGCGCCCTGTGTCCTATCGGTATATGGTTGGATATTCCAATACTTGTATCTGAGTATCTCTTATCTTTAATTGGTAATCTGCACGGATCAGTGGGCGATGTGATATTGTTTGTTTCAATTAAATGCTGCCGTCTCGTCGGTGAGTCAGTCAATTAATAGTATTCATCTATTTGTTTATCTAATGACAAGTGGTTGCACTTTTATTTAATGTAAATATGTTTACGTTTTGTACCTTTGCGACAGCCACTGTGTAAATTTTGAGCTGTTGACGAATTTCAAAGCGATGAGTAATTTACTGAAATAAATCGACAGTCTTCTATTTGTTTATATTTTTTCAGGTAATTTTTATCTATAATCTATATCTTTAATGGGAGATAAAGAAGCAGTATAAGGGTACGGCTGTAAGTGTTTATTATTATTAACAAAATGGAAGGAAATTTTTCATGCTCATTCTTTGATAACGGCCATTAGTCATGACTCGTGCTTCTTTCTAAATTCATCAGAGGAAATATTGATTTCTATTATGAAATACTAAGGGTACTTATTCACTTTATTTCATAATTTTATGCAGCTCGTAAAGTCATAAATTTCTGCTGTACTTTAAGTGAACACCCCTCGGAAATGTCATTGCGTAATTCGACTATCAAGTCTCTTGTCAAACTCTGTTGTTCTTAGACTTCCCAAAATAATCGATATGCCAAAAGTAAGTGAAAAGAAACAATTTAATTCTTGAAGAAATTGGCAGTAAATGAGTTACTTATATTGAAAGATTTTGGCGAGAACAAAGGTACATTCATTCATTTCATTTCATTTCATTTATTTTACAGAGTACAAATAAGACTTTGTCTTTTATAGTACATAAATTACAGAATTAATATTAACAATTTTCAAATATATATATATAAGTAAAGAGGTAGAAGAAATAGATGGTGTAGAAGAAGTATATTATTTAAAATAAAGTGAGAAATACAGAAGAAAAAGAAAGGAAAGGAAAATGTAGTTGTTGCAGTTAGCAGAAGTGTTCTAATGCGGAACTTTTGAACTTGGTAGCTCTCATTAATTATATAAAAATACATAATATTTCCATCAAGTGTGCTTTATATACCTATACAAAGTTTTATTGATTTACAGGCCATAAACAACAAAAAGAGAACAAGATTTAGGAAGAGTTAATTTATTCAATGGTTTTTCATTATTTTTTTATTCACAGCTTGACATTTGAAAATCGATCGCGGAAACTATTTGCCATACAAAATCTGACAGTTGATTTACGACGTGGTAAATTTCTGCAGTTTACGCAGTTTATTATGTAGGCGCAGTGGCTTAGTGGTTAGTGTGTTGAACTACTAAGCGAGGGGTCGAGGTTCGAATCCCGCAAAAACCCAAATTCCAACTTAAGGTTTTTTTCACTGTGCCACCTCTCGCGAACGCCTGACAAACATCCGAGGGTAAAACTGTCTTGAAAGAGCTTCTCAGTTAGTCGTTTGGAGTCGGCATGAAATTGTAGATCCCTTCCATTCGTTCCAAAAATGAAAAACTCACACAAAACGAATGGTTGTGAGAAGCTAGGCCTAAGGTCGTCCCTCCGCCCTGTTGCGCCAACTAATCATTCATTAATTACGCAGTTTATGAGGGTTTAACGCGCTTAAGTGAATAGGTATACCCTTAATATTTCTGCGGAATGAACTGCTTTCAGTGTATAGACAGAGATCGCCTTCGTTTCGTTTTTGATCTCTGAGCCTATTCTGACAGATCTGATGTTACTACTTTCTCTAAAGACCTTTCAAAATGCTTTCATTCTTAAGGCCCAGCCCTTAGAACTTATTGCATCCGTCGCATCGACGTATTCGTCAATATTGACGTATTCGACGGAACAAGCAATCAGTGTTGTTGTATCGTGGGCTTTATTTTGTGGAATTTCGATGTCCGAAAAGACTTTCGTGGGATAATGCGGGAAAAAACACCAAACGTGGAAATTTCAGGAATCTATAAAAAAAACCTCCAAACTATAAATTTTTGCTGAAATTTCTTCAAAACTCCTATTTTTACCATGATTATCAACACACTGAATGTAAAAAAAAAAAACTCATCTAAATCCACTTTTATCAAAATTTCTTAGCATCCAAAAATAATCGGATCGGAATGTAAACCTAAGGTTAAATAAGCCTGACTTTCCTTTTGCGTGTAATACAAATTTAACTTTTAAAAACTCGATTTTGAGGCAAAAAAGTATCGTGGCCCGTGGGATTTAAAAGGGAGGAGATTGCCTTTTTGTACTAAAAAATGTTAGTACTAAACATTTTTGCTAAAAGGCGATTTAAATAAGCTCTTTTTTATTATGTACATTTATGTGTCTTATCATGGTGAAATGTAGATATTATGTACATATTTTGATGAAATTAAAAAAGAAAAAAATTCTAGATTGAACGCTTTTTGCAGCTTTTTCTTTTTTCCACGCAAGACTTTTCGAACATCCCGAAAAAAAAATGAAGAAATCCGACGACATAAAAGTACTGGCAAGAGATCCGATGACAGTTTCTCTTATGCTCTCAATATGTCCAAGAATGAAAGGGCTCCCTCTACCCTCTTCCGCTGTGCCAACTGTCAAGGTCAACGTGTGCGACGGTCGACGAACCGAAAGGTAGAAAGTAAACCTACCTTATCATTCGCAGCCGGCACGTGCACTGCTAATGGGTCACATTCGACCTTCCATAAACTACTGTTCTGTGTTCTGTATCTTTAATCTGTCAGTCGAAAACGTTGTCGTAACGGACGCGACGGATTCGCACAGAATTCAGAAAATTCGCAAGAAAACGGGCCAAAAAGAGAAAAAAAGTGTTTTGAACATTTCGTATATTTGAACGATATTTAGCAAGCATTGTCTCGCCAAACACTAAAATAGTGTTGTGATAGCCAATTGCCTTAATTTTGAAAGGTTTTTATTTGAAAATAACAATATGTATTTGAAATTTTTTTGAAGCGCCTTCTTCAACTAAAAAAAGGGGACAAAATAGCAAATAATTGTGGCAGGGTCTCAATAAAAGTACCAACTTGCGACTTAAGTCGCACTACGGTCACTAAGCTGGCTTGGGCCCTTTACTCTAATTTTTAACGTATTTGCCTGACAGAAGCCAGAGATGTATGTTGGAACAAATGGAAGTGGGACGAATAGCTAGGCAAGCTATTCTCCGATTTATGTATGACAAACGCAAGGACATCACTTTTTAAAATACCTTCAAATTATAGGACACGCGCAAACTTTGGAGGTGGTCGACTTTTTACTTCCCAAAGGAGAATCTTTCTTAGTTCAGGGCTCAGTCTAAGATCTGCTGTTCCATTACCACACGCGGAATGTTACTGTACTCAAAATTGTTTATCTTTTAGTCTCTATGACAGATGACTACGCCAATCTCGATGGGCACTAAACAGACTTGGATGCGATTTTATCTATTATAATTTCGATGTATCATGAATGCATAGTAAAATCGAAGGTGTCTTTGTTATTACAAACAAAAAGGGGCCCAATCCACACCTAAATGCTGCCTGATAAAACTGTAAGCTATACCGAATAGTCTGACATGTAGGTATAAATTCGTTCATCAATGTGACATCCACGTTTGAGGCCACCACAAATGTGTGACCCATGACTTCCAAGAGCTGCTTGATACTTGGTAGTCTCTTTGGGGGAGTAACCACATCCTTGGAACTAAAAAATCTAATTAAATTTTTAGGCTTAAAATGTCAACAATTTTCCCACAACAATCGCTCTACATTTTTTTATGAGCCAACACAAAGAACATTAGTTCGCCCTTAAAAAAAAAAAACATTTCCCCACGCTAAAAATAAATCACAAAAACAAAGGCAAATCATACCATATCTTCCCCACATTGAGATAACAAAAATATGGAGGCCACCAGCAAAAGAAACAAAAACATTCACCAGCAATTAAAAGTCACATATGAAACGGTTGTCACGTATGCCAAGCATCAACTCGAACATCGACCAACGGATTGGGTTCCAAATATGCCCGCCAGCCACTGCACAATGCCCTCCTCACGACGAATGGGACGGCGGGCACGGGGATTGCTGCCCAAATCTGGGTCACATTAAATTAGAAAAAGCTTCCCACTTTCCTCGTACGAAACATGTGCGTCAATTAAACAATTCACCGCAACATAAATAAAAACAATAATAGAATAGTAGCGCTCAGTTTCTGTGTACTCAATGTGCGCAATAATTATAAACAGTATTCAATCCGTATCCACCCCCTCGTACAAGAAAATAGTGTTAGGTAGTCGTAATTTGTTTGTTTACACAGCGCTGAAAGACTACCCTTGGCACTCGGCGCCCGCCCACTTTGGGGGTGCATCGCGAAATAGCCGTGCAGTGCACTGCGTCTTTAGCATTCGTGTCTAAATTTAGTGATGCATGCTCGAAATTAGCCCCATCGCGGTCAGCAAAGGGTGTATGAGGCAATAGCGTTCTCACGATCAGACACAACACAAACAATCCGAATGCATAAATGACATTGTATAGTTGGCCACACATAGGGATGCGCCCGACGGGATCGCGATCTGTTTACGTGATGTTGAAAGTGCAACGCTGCACCAGCTCGCCGAGTGATCTTGTTACGAATTGTTGTTATATTTATGCTCTCGATTAAATTATATATCGTGAGGCTAGGTCATAGGCGATCGGCGAATGCGAAACTGGTTATCTAAACAAGCTTAGAGGCGTCTGTTACCCATTTAATTAAACAAGCAACAGTCTGATGCACAGTTTCATTTGTTTACAAAGTGAACTGGCCTTTGAGTGGGCGATAGCAACGCGACAGTCGCTTGTGATGGGGGTCAATTTGAAAATTATTATATTGTTTTCAAAACATCTAGAGGTTGTTTACATTGGATACATATGACACTGAAGAATTTACCACGCGAAAGGGGCGGTGTTGACTTGTTTTTCTCATCACCTACATAGTTGAAATAGGGCAGCAGGTGGAAAACATTTTTATTTTTCTTATGAATTTATTTGTGGACGTGACGAAACGTCCGAGAGGTGTGTGCCCTTTTCATGTGCAGCTACGTGCGCGCGTTCCGCCGTGATGCGTGGTGGTGCTGACTTCCAGCACCTTCTTCCCTTAGTTCCTTTTTGAACCTCAGGACACCCGCCCCCGTTTGAAAAATGATAAAAATGGTCCCTTTTTCAGTTTAAGTAAGATTTTACTCTTTATTGGCCGAAAATGGTTGTCGCAGTGGCTTAGTGTTAGTGTGTTGGACTACTAAGCGAGGGATCTCAGGTTCGAATCCCGCAAAAACCCAAATTCCAACTTATGGTTTTTTCCACTGCGCTACCTCTCGCGAACGTCTGACAAACATCCGAGAGTATAAATGTCTTGAAAGAGCTTCTCAATTAGCCGTTTGGAGTCGGCATTAAATTGTAGATCCCTTCCATTCGTTCCAAAAATGAAAAACTCACACAAAACGGATGGTTGTGAGAAGCTAGGCCTAGGGTCCCTCCGGATCTGTTGCGCCAACTATTTATTTATTTTTTTTATTGACCGAAAATGACTGCAAACATATGAAAAGAAATATTTCGTAATGAAAAAAAAATTGTTTTTTGTTAGGTACAAATAAATGTTTTTGTTGCACTGTTTTGTTTTTTTTTTTTTTTTTGCTAGAAGTGTTTTATGTGGCCCATTTTTTCGGCTCTGCTTCTAGGGAATATGGAATAGGGCATGTACGCACGTATTATCGAAACGTTTCCCAGGCTAAGCGACCTTTAAAATAAAGGGTGGTAAGGATTTAAGGGCCGATGTTGATTTTGAATAAAACACAAATTATTTAGGAAATTATTGTTATTTCTTTTTGTTATGATAATATTGGTATGGCTCAATTATGTATTTAACAAAATATCGGCCAAATAGCCGCCGCGACCTCGGCGGCACACCTCCATCCGATGGTCCAAATTTTCGATGACGCTGAGGAATTGTCTCATCCTTTAGCTCTTGAATTGTTGCTGGCTTATCGACGTACACCTCTTCTTTCAAGTAAACCCAAAAAAATAAGTCCAAAGGTGTCAAATCACATGATCTTGGCGGCCAATTGACATCGCCACCACGTGAAATAAGACGGCCATTGAATTTGTCGCGCAAAAGAGCCATTGTTTCGTTAGCTGTTTGGCAAGTGGCACCGTTCTGTTGAAACCACATGTTGTCCACATCCATATCTTCCAATTCGGGCACTAACAAGTTCGTTATCATCTTCGTTATCAATACGGCTTGATGATGGCGCCAGCCCATAAACCGCACCAAACAGTCGCTCTTTGTTGGTGCATTGGTTTTTCGACAATCACTCTTGGATTATCATTCCCCAAATGCGGCAATGCTGTTTATTGACGAATCTACTGAGGTGAAAATGGACGATTAAATTGACCGAAAAAATCACGAAGTGCATTTTGATTTGGACGCCTATTTTCATAATAAGCCTGAATAACTTTAACGCGTTGCTCGATTGTGTATCTTTCCATGGTTCAAATTGAGTTAGTCTGATATTGAGAAATGTAAAATGTAATGCAGAAAAGAACTTGACGTTTAGGTGTGGTTCACATTCAACATCGACCCTTAAAATTTAACCGCACCCTTTACATCAAGCGGGACTTGAAAAATTCATAAACGGGAATCCACAATATTTTGTTCGGTGATTTTGCTCCATCTGAATAAAAATCTTGCTTACATTCAAAAATAGATCACGAGCAAATATGATGTTTCGGAGGTATTTACAAAAGTCTGCAGATTTCTTTTCCTGCCGGAACAGACCTACAATTCGCTTTTTATGTTGACACTAAAGTCCTCCACAGTTAGATGTATCGACTGCCCATCACTAGTCCATACTATTAGTTACCTTTAACGCCTCTTTGATTTGTCTTCTTCATAATTAAGCCAAAAGAAAATAGTAGCCACCACAATATTTGTTTTCACTTAAAACCAACCTTCAGTACCTGTTTAAGTAAACTCAACATCCAGTAACCTTCGTTAATAAAACGAATGGTTGGGTGAAAAAAAACTGACCCCGGATAAATAGTTACTTTTTTCTATCTTATCAAAGAAACTTCAAATGAGTACACATACCTGTATCTGGAAATTTTCTTCCGCAAATATTGTCTAGCTGATGATTATGATAACATGAAACGAAAATATCACGCTATGCCTAGTGTGTCAACGGGTACAGTATTCTCGAAAAAAAAAAAACAAGATATGTGTCAAGTTTTTTCTAGTGCGCACTTCATTAATCGCCGCCATATTCTTGCGGGCAATGAAGCCATATTCTAAGTTAGGGTGACTGGCATTATGCCACCTACTTAAGCAGTTTGCGCGTAACATAAGTTTAAACAGTGTAATCTTATCTTCTGGTGAGTAGTTAGTTGAAAACACACCTAAGTACAATCGACAGCGTTGTTTTTCCAGTAAACGTAGCGATGTTGTTTTGAGGTCTATAACTCCAAAGTGTCTATCGTGGTTTAGGTTTCTTCTGATAACCTCCACGTGTTTCGGCCTCATGGGTGAATTTCACTGTAGTTCTGTTTAAGCATTGTATATAGAGTCTCTATATACAAAGGTTTAAGGTAGGTCCCTCGTAAAAATTCGCTTTGCGAAATCTCAAGTGTACGCGCGGCACGTCGAGCGTCGAGGAAAAACAATTTTCTTGGCAACATATTCAGATGCTATGAGACTGCCTATGGATGTTTGTAGAGTTGTAGTACGACGCAATATAAATAAATGCGATTGATAGCGGTGGGTGAAGTGTTTTTTGTTTTTGTTTTTAATATATGTAGGTACCTGGGGAAAAATTATGATGCAATAGCTGGGTTTGCTTACATCGCACGATTCGTGCATGGTTTTTGCGCGTTTCGAGAGTGATTTTATCAGGAGTCTACTCTCTACTGATGTTTGTGTTAATTCATATTAGAGATACACATAGAGGGGTCAAAAATAAGCATTTTTTACTATGTGAGGGGGGGGGGAGGTCTATTTGCAGTGTTTTGGCGGAGGAAAAAAAATACTTAAAATGGCAACACTTACAATAAAGAAATTTACTATTTTTGAAAGCCAGGAACCTGTTCTTTCACATTATTTCCATTAATTGCATTTTAAGTTTTTTTTTTCTTAAATTACCCCTCCAGCCCAAAGCGACCCCCCCCCCCCCCTTCCCATAGCAAAAAATGCTTTTATTTAACCCCTCTATAAAAAAAACTGTTATCAACTTTTGGCGCCAAAGTTATCGTACTCTCCCCCATATTTGTTTCCAAAAAAAAAGAACTAAAAACAAAACAATTCGATTGAAAATGAATAAATGTTTGCGAATGGATAGGTCTGGCAACTTGAGGTGGGTCATTTGCAATGATAAGTATGTGACTGATGATTACATATCGTATCGAATATTTGTTTTGAAACAACAATTTTGCCAACCTAATCCTAATGGATGGGCTTTTATCGATTATTCGAGACGTAATATAAGTAGGTACCTAGTTTTTGTATTTCAAAGTTTACAAAGTTTACAGTTGTCCAGATATGCATAGGTTCGTTCGGGTACTTCTTTGCAAACGTAAAATTATTAAAATCTTGTTAAAAAAAACTGTGAGAATATGCGACCACGTACTGAAAAAATTGGACAAAAATGAGAGAGAAATTTTCATTTTCTTTTCATTTTTTCGTAAAATTCTACTCGCCGAATTTCAACTTACTGAAAAATGAAAACTAAGTGACAAATCAAAAGTTTGACAAGTAAGACTCTATTTATTTTCGTCTTCAACGTTGTCGGAAGAATATTTTCTTCATCACTAGGCTCGAATAACATTTCAAATTCATCTTCACTTTCACTGAAAAGTAAACTGTTTCTTGATTATTATTAGAATTACACATTTTGAAACGTAAAGCTTAGTACGCTGCTCGAGCTAAACTAAGTATTATCTGGTCTCCAACTTTTCTCTCCAAACATTAGCTAAAATCCCAGCTAAATTTTGACATAGAGCACGTCGCGGATAAGTTTCACAGAACTTTGAAAATAACTTACTTCAAAAATTCACCACTCTCTGATTTCAACGATTTCCGATTCTAGGTATTCCTAGTAGAGGTATTTATTAAAAAAAATCATCCTTTCTTACTTCTCCCATTCCTCGCAATACAAACGCAACAGAACAGCATAACACAAGAATCTGTCAATATTTAGCTTGAGAAAATGTGCCACCCCATTAAATGGGGACGCTAAATTTTGACAGATACATGAAGTACATTCTGAAACAAAAGTTTAATTATTTAGCTCGAGCCGAGTACCACTCAGCTAAATGAGTTCGCTTCATTTTAGCTCAGCTAAATTTTGGAGAGAATTTTGTGTGGGAGCGAAAATTTAGCTCGAGCAGCGTACTAACCTCAAACGTTTATTTTACGATAATGTCAAAATGACCACAAAACCAGTCAAGAAGGTTGAAATGGAGAGATTTCTTTCTCGATTTTTGAGATTTAACATTTTTTCATTTTTCTATGCTGAAAGTAGACGAACGAACCTTATATTTATCGGCTACCCTTCCATTAACGTTAACAGTATAAAATGTTCAAATGATTAGCCTAAGCCAATAAAAGTTCAGACCCAACACGTCAGCTAGCTGTCAGATTTAATACTTTTGACCTACCCTTTTAGGTCTGCAATCAAATTTAAATTTGTGTTGCCAAAATAAAAGTATTTGGCATCATTGCGTTTGACGTTTATTTCAAATATTTTGCGCACTAAATGGAAGAAAAACTAAGAGAATTTGTCAACGAATACATCAATCGGCTAATCGGCACAGATACAAAAACTTGCAGTACGGCTGGTAAACCGATAAAAGTAATACAATTTTGCGAATGTTATTGAATTTCTCAATTTTCATTCACAACGAATTTAATTACAAACAAATTTCCAAAAACACATCAGCTGCTAAGTCGGCGAATGACAGGCTGATGCAATGCATGTCAAACAATTTTCACTCCGTCTAGATATTCAGCACATGTGTTTTTGGCATTAAACAAACAAAAAATGGATGTGAGACGCTAAGCTTATACCATGTTTCCACCAACGTGATTTAAGCCGGAACCACACTTGTAACGTCTTTTGTGACGTGGAGTGGCGTGTCGCTATCACTCCAATGGATTTTATTATGCGTAGAAACATATTTCTCTCGTGTGTTGTGTTGCAGTGTGTCGCGTTGTGTCGAAATCGCTCCTGTACCGATTGCGCCACAACGCTCTATGGCGCAATGAAGCGAGACATATATATTATCTGAAATTGCATATGTGAAAGAAAGAGTACACATGATCTAGGAAATTAATAACGTCAAAAAAGCAAAACAAACAACATTTGAATTCATTTAAAAAAATGACAGCACACTAGAAAAGTGTGCACAGAGAACGAAACGACAGACCACACCACAACACACCACACGTTCTAGGTCTGGTGCGGGCCTTAGCCGAAGTGATTTATAAATCACGAAACGCGTTTCCACCGAACTTTACGTGTTTTAGTGTGTCATTTACGTCAACTTTGCTCTATCAGTGATGGGACTTTTATCACTTAAGTGGTATTTCTACCGCTTTTTACACTTTCGGAAATTCTACCAACCTGAACTCGAAATCTACCACCTTCAGTATTTTTCTCGAAGAATTGCATCAGCAAAAACTTTCAGTCCAGTGTACACCATTTACTGCGCCATTACTTCATTATTTACTGAATTATTCATCATGGACAATTTTTTTTTTACCTCCGTTTCACTTTCCTCAAGTCCCATCACTGACTTTTCGTTTGCTGAATGAAGTGCTGAACATAATAAAGGTATGTTCGATTTTATTTTGTGTGGACAGATACGTAATTAAAACTTAAACACGTCTAAATCACGTAATTAGTAATCATGAAAATGTATGGTAAAACACGTAATTAGTGAGGTGTTTAAGCTTAATCATGTCGATTTAGCTTAAACACGTCGGTGGAAACAGGGTATTAGGATCAAACTATGGAGCATTTTGTTTCGATTTTTCAATAACCTAGTTTTGATTAAAAGTTTTATACCATAAAAACTTTGTAGGTAGACTTTTAAACTACCTATTTAGCAAATATTTTCGACTACTGAGCGAAGAGTTTGAGGTTGAGTTTGCACTGATGTTGAGCGCATTGAAGCAACGATAACATTTTGTTTTGACAAAGAAATAAAGTGCTACTTGTACAGGCCCTTAATTGAGGCGTAAAAGAACGTATGGCGTATGAAAATATAGATATATATGCGAACAGTAGGTTGGGTATTGCGTAATCATTGTTTTTATATTTTTAATGCGGCTTTGTATTGAATGCCAACAAAAAACTCCTTTTAAAATTCATCCATGTAGACTAAGGGTCAATGAACCAAAAGGCCAGCTGTATACGAAAACCCATGAAATTTCAATTCGAAAAAGATGGTTTAAGGAAACAAACAATCGACTCAATCAGTAACCACATCGATAAATATTTAATCTCCCATCTCTATGTGAATCCGAATTAAAAAAAAAAAAAACAATTTATTCTCAAAGTAGCAGAGATCGCTGATTGATTCGTCGCCCGTATACTTACCTATACAGAAAAATATACAAACAAAAAAAAATTGTCACAGGCAGTCAGCGAAATATTTACACAAAAAGGTTATCGCGCGACCTTCGATGAGGCGCTGCTCCTAGAAAGAAAAGAATCCTCCACGTACTGGCGGCACTGCTAACTTCGCAATTGGAGCTGGAAGTCAACAATTTTACAATTTTAATTATTTATTTATTTGTTTGTAAAAGTGTGAAAGTCTCGTTGTTTTGATAAGGGCTCCGAAAAGCGGTAGGTACAGTTTAGCTTTTGCGTCTTAATTTTTTTTAGAGTTATGTTGGCGCACAGCCGTATAAATATTTATGATTTTTAAACAAATAGGTTATCATTTGATAAGGTTTCGTTAACTGGACTTATTTGGCATATACAACCCTAAATCAAAGATTAAGTTAATTTTGTTAGCGATTATATACGCGATTCCAAAAAAAGTAGAGTCTCAAATCAAGATAAGTTGAGCTAATTTTGGTACGCTTTGAAAACAGCTGTCAGAATCACGATGTTTATGAATGTGATCGTTATTATCTACCTATTAACATTTTGATATACATACTTAAAGTGTTTTTTATGTGTCGTTATAAACAAAGTCAATTTCTAGACAGATGGTAAATAAGGTAGTAAAAATGAATGTCGTTTTAGATTTTCAGATTTTTATCTGAGATCTCAGATTTTTGCTGCCAATTCGAACATGAAATCCGAATTTTATTGGGACTTGTGTGTACCTATTGGGTGGAGTGGCTTAGTGGTTAGTGTGTTGGACTACTAACCGAGGGGTCGAGGTTCGAATCCCGCAAAAAATACAAATTCCAACTTAGGGTTTTTTCCACTGCGCCACCTCTCGCGAACGTCTGACAAACATCCGAGAGTATAACTGTCTTGAAAGAGCTTCTCAATTAAGCCGTTTGGAGTCGGCGTAAAATTGTAGATCCCACCCATTCGTTCCAAAAATGAAAAACTCACACAAAACGAATGGTTGTGAGAAGCTGGGCCTAGGGTCCGTCCAGCTGTGTGCCAAAAATATTTGTGTTAGCATGTGTAGATCTGAGAAAAACAATCGAGATTTCTCAAAAGTAAAATAATCTAACTTGAAAAACAATCTCGATCGAAACAAAAATCGAGCCAAATCGAAAACGACATTAGTTTAGGTAAAATAGGTTTGGGTATGGGAAAAGCTTTCAATATGATCAGTGGGACCTTTGGAGGTTAGTTGAGGTGAATGTAAAATGGCAAAGGGAAATTTACTTAAATTAGCTATTGGGTCGTATGAATAAAGCGTAGCAATTGCTTTTACTCAAGAGAAATGTCAAAGTCGAAGCATTTGCTACGTTTCGTATGAATAAAAACTAATTTGAGTTAGTTCAAACTTTAGACATGTTCGAAAAGTGGCGGCACTGACTTTTTACTCAAATCGGTATGAATAAACAAAGCAAATGCTATGCAAATTCTGAGTCTGCTATTTAGTTGACTCAGACCTTTTGCTAAATATTTTGTACGCATATTTTTTACAAAAATAAAGTAAGCAATATGAATTTTCGATGGTTTGTCTATAAATAGTTAAATTACATTTTGTTCGTGCAGGAAAATCATCAAAATACCTATGAAAAAATCAATTATTTCTTGTCATGGGCACCTGAAGAAGAAATAAAACATCAACAACCTAGTTGGCAAACAAAAATCATATTTCTGAATTTAATTTTTTTTTAATTTCAATTTCCATAAAAGTCGTTAGAATCTCAAGGAAAATTCAAGAATTCAAATTTATTGGTCAGGTTTGACAGAAATTGCAAGGCAAGTAAAAGCTATGTTCGAATTTTCGAACTTACTTTAGCAAACTAGGTTTTTATTCATACCGATTCAAAGCAACCTTTTACTCAAAGCAAATGCTAGTTTTTATTCATACGACCTATCATCTGTCAAATTGATTGTCGCTGTAAAAGTGTTGCCAATTAGAAAAACCTGCCACAAACACAACCGTTGTATGTTCAAGAGCATACAAGGTTCTTTACCTATCTTTTGGACTCACTCCAACATATCTGGAAAATACAAATAAATCATCGCTTCAAAAATTTGACAGATGTAAGGCCAAGATTGAGTACCCTGAATTTTAGGTTTTTCGTGGAAGAGCTGTATGACACCACTAAGGGTATTTCAAAATTCCGCAATCTTGGAGATGTTGATAGGTAAACAAGAAAAAGCATATTTCAAACCTTTAGTTGACATTAAAACACATCCAATGCTTTAAATTAAATATTCAAATGAATGATGAAACTATAGTGAAGATTGCTTAAGACTTGCTTATTTTCGACAGAAAGTCCAATTTCACAAGGTTAAAGTATATCACAGTCTAATATTTTCGCCCTGTTATCATTATTATGACATATTATGAGTTCATTGCATCATGGTACTTGTAGAAAAACAATGCTTTATGCGATATATGAGTTCAAGCTCAAAGGCATGGATCAATGTCGTCTTTCACTGTGCGAAAAGAACTTGTTTAATATTTAGCATCCGCCATTAAAATAAGGAAAACATTTTTTGAAACTATCTTACACTGCCGATGGGGTTATTAATGTGATGATTCTCTAGAATTTCATAACTCGAAGGCAGATTTTACAAGTTAACTGTGATTGTGTCCATACCGTAACCTGGGGTTACTTTGTGCCTGCAAGGTTACTTTGTGCCAACCGTACTTTTGTGCATTCAATTTCACTTTACCAATACTTTTACTTAAAATATGAACGTTTTTTCACTGTGCAAGGCTGCTGGAAAAGCTTTCCAGTAAATATTTTATATTCATCAATTTCCTTGTTTTCACGTTTTTGAATAAAGACATGAGATTCAAAATCAGGTTTTTTCCGAAAAAATTCTAGTGCGACAAATTTCATCTACCTAAACCAAAAAACTATAATCGCTAGGGAATTGAAGGTGGGTTATATTATTTTAAGATATATTTGTGATTAATAATATTAAAGTTAATATTAGCAAAACCTATTGTTTTAATTTTTACGCCCCCTTTTCAATAAGGTCGCAAGTTCATGGGGTAACTTTGTGCCACCATCCTTGGTGTTTAACTTGGCAGAAAGTTACCCCTTGTGGATTGCTTTTCTTTTTCACGTACAGCGTTCTTGGTCCAAAGAAACCCCTTGTTTTTAATTTTAAATTTGAAGGTTCCAGAATTGAGCCGAAATGCGTCGGCAGTATATAAAAAATTCGGTCAGCCGTTTAGGCTGTAGGTCTGCGGGACAGACAGGCGGACAGACCGGACAGAATTTTGCGACCCACTTTTTTGAGTTCGTCTATCACATCTCGAGTTCGAAATTTTGTACGAAAACAATATCTTTCTCTTACTACGTAATGGAGAAAGTTAAAAAGATAGGAGGACGGCCTACAGCAATTTCACCCAGGAAGCTTTGAAAAAATCTGTGCAGGACGTCCGAAGTGGACGAACTTCAATTCCAAAAGCGAGCGAAAAGTACGGTATTCATAGGAATACTCTAATAAATAAAGGATAAGATGCTCATTCAAATGTTGCGGGACGTCAAACCGTTTCCAGTGCCGAAGAAGAGTTGTAATGGTATATCTTATTTTGTTTCTTTTGTTTTTTTTTACAAAAACTTCAAAAACTGGCACAAAGTAACCCCAGTTTACGGTATATTTGACATTTTACCAATATTATAATTGGTATTGATCCGATGCAGTTCTCTTGGTTTATTGGATTTCAGAATCAACGAATGCCCGAACAGATCTGTCTCGCATAGGTTTTGTAAGTTTCATGATTTTTAATACATTGTAACACCGCCCTAACGTTGCCATTTAATGGGAATATAGTTTCAAGAGAACATTTAATTATTATATTATTACGCTGAATTACCCTAGGTAAGAAACATTAGATCGTAAAGATCAAGAAAAAAAAATGAAACGTAATGACATTTTAAATACTCTAAGCCGTACACGGTCGCACCATTTAACTCATTATACCGTGCAGTCAGAAATGAACATTTTTATTTATTATCCTTTTTTTTTCGACAGAAAAAACTGTAGTATAACGAACAAATAAATTTGATTTATATATCATGCAATCTTAATAGCTACCATTAGTCATTCTGATAATTAACAAGACCTGCCCAAAAAACCATACAATAATCTAAATTCTAAAAAGATAAAATATTTTATTGGAGTTTTTTTTTTTTTGTAAAGTTGCAAACCTGTTTATTATTCAAGGTTGACCTAATTTTGATGTTATTGTCAAACTACGACATGGTGAGTAAGCGCTTGAATTATCTTTCGGAAAGTTTTTTTATCAATAAGAATGCAATGAAAATGATTTCGATCTGTCAAATAAAGAAATCAATTAATAAGAATGCTAATCAAATCTGAGTATAATGCGTAGTAGAAAAATTGTTGATGAAACATCCATCAATAGTAATGGTTTCAAAGTTCATAGTATAGAGATTGTCCATTTTAAAAAGAGTTTTCACTTGTCTTTTATACAGCCAAGATCAAATTTATGTAAAACCGTATCGTAAGTTGCTGACTTTTTAGAACTATAGACTTTTGTAAGAAGACCAATAGTAGTTTGTTAATATTCGTTCCAGTTCGTGTCGGTGGAGAATCGAGGGACTGGTAAATGATAGAAAACATAATGAGCAAATGCACATGTGTCTTATACCACATAACCTATTTCATAAGCTCATATTGAGTCGTCTTTTATGCTTTCTACATAAACACGCCATTTCATTTTCCACTTTTAAATTTGAGAAAACAATATCGTAGGTTTGTTCCTTTATTTGTATATCTTACGAATTTTTACTAATTCTTACGAATGTTTACTCAGTGCATTCCTTAACTCGAAAAATTTGTTAAAGAGCGTCATCGAGAGAGCAATATATTACGCCTCCAGTGAGAATCTTACGAATTTTTACTCACAAATTTCCTGGTGTAAGAAGTAAAAAAGCTGTCAGTAACCTTACAAATAACAGCTGATTTGAAATTTGTTGTCCCATTTGGCATATGCGTGTATTATTTTTTTGATTTCCATTATACGTATTAAAATGGTATCAACAGGCGGAGAAATAAAATTGAATGTTCTCCTCAAGATTCTTCCGAAAGTGGCAACGAAATTCTTCCTCGATGGAAGAAGAAACATTCTCCGCGATGTCATCTTAAGGTATTATCGGTGTTTCCTCTTCTCGAATGCTTGTAGTTCAATCAGTGCAAACTTATTCTGAACAGATTTTATTATTTCCGCATACGCCACAGGCGAATTCTTCTCCCAGTAGGTATATATGACTTTCGAGTCAAATTCGTAAGAAGTAACAAGTAACCCGTAAGCAACCAACCTATGGAGCTAAGTCCACCTAAACTAATGTTTGACAAACAGTGACAGGATACAGGAAATATGTATTTCATTTAAAAATATAAAAGAAAGAAATATTAGACACAATTTTAAAGTGCCTTAAATAAAACTTAGGTGTATTTATTTTTTAGACACAAATAGGTAGGTACCTACCCAAAACAAATGAATGATGGTTATTGATTTTTTGAAAATATTCATGTATTAATATTTGAATTAATTAACTATTTAAATTTACAGCAGAAAACATTCTTTCAACATATCCAGAGGAATGTAAAATCTTTTAAGATTAGTAATGGGATGTTTCCATCCGCTGTTTTTACTCCTAAAACATTTATCCAAAAACATATTACCTACATCAGTTATTTTATCAAATAATTTCCTTACTTTAGAGTTGATGGAAACGTTAGTAAAACAAAAGTTGTGCGTGGGCTCTATTCGATTCACATTATAAATGTATTTACACCAGCACGCACGTGAATTTTTGCACGAGACGGGACGGAGAGATCCGTTTGTCTTAAGTCAATGCTAATAATAATGTCATGGATATTCTTGCCATAATTTTGGATACGTAAAGGGGAAATAAAGACAACTTACGGCGACCAATGAAATGGGTGTTTTAATTAGTTTCAGTATATTAAACCAACAATTCATCAATCATTTATACGAAATAAATGAATAACATTTCGTTAACCATCGCTATAAAAATATCAACTTGCGGAGCTTTCCTATAATTCCTACCACGTAAACAAGATGGGCGACCAAAATTACGTGTCGCGTTTTTTTTTTTGCGTGTTGGGCCCTAGTTATAGCAATACGTAAAACCAAACCGTAAACATTTTCTTTTGATTTTTTTTGATCACTTGAACTTGATGGTTGAACTCAATCTTGGTCTTAAAATGTTGCTTATGAATTATAAAGTTAGATTATCAAAAAAAAAAAATTATGCAAATGATCTTTAAATTTTTTAGAAAAATAATTTATTCATTTTTACGTACGAAAAACTTTTACTGATCAACTTCTCAGTCAATTCCACAAAAGAAACCCGAATCATTCCACTGCAGTATTTCATTTCTTTACTGTTCCATTTGTCAGGAACTTTTTTTCTGATGGAATCCAATCAGCATCAGAGACAATGCAATGAGATCCCCAACGTACAATCCTCTTGCCGCTGGCCCCCTCAGTTTTTTTTTCAAATTCGCCATTTCGTTTTCCTATCGGTGTTATGTCAATTTAGAATCCGTGTGACATGTAAAAACATACAAAAAATATAAAATCAATGCTGCCAACCGCTACCAACCGTGGGGAAATGTGAAAGAATTCGGGAATACGACATTTTAAGATAACTGAATGCAATTGGTTGATTATTATAAATTTTCAAAAGTCGATTAATATAATCTGTTTGGTTAATAATACTATCTAAATGAGTTGTTTTATATTCCAGAAACATATTAGGAGAAACATTGTTGTGTATTTTCCGCTTTTGAATATCATTAACTTCGTTTTCATGAGTAAATTTTTCTTAAATAACTGAAGAGAAATTGCTCAAAATGTTCTTATTTTCCTACAACCATTCTGGAGTAATAATTTTTCATAAGTATTTTCAGCAAAAGTGCACTTATTCCTAAAATAAACTACTATTGACACGTAACGAATAATTTCAAATCTAACCGACCAAATTCTATGAACGCTGGCACCAACTTTGCCGACACCGGAAGTCACCGGAAATTGTTGATATTTTTTGAGGGTGTGTTGGTGTGTTGAAGTTTCGTGACACTGTTCAATACGAATTTCTATGTATCAATTCTAGCGCACTAAATTGTGTAGGTACACTCCGTACAAGTATTGCTTGTAGGCAAGGTAACGGGAAATCGGCCGAAGTTGGGGGTCTCAGTATTGTCTCTGCCAATCAGTGGGGGTTGGTTTGTTGTAGGTAATTGTCTTAGGCCCGGTTTCTTCAATCTTGGTTATCTTTAATCATAGTTTATTCCAGCTGATAACCATCGAATGCGTTTGTTCAGCAAAATATTAACCAGAAAATCAGTAGTTTGGTTAGCTAACCAGTGAAATCGATAACCAGCTGATTTTGAGCGGTTAATGAGATTTAACCACTGATTATCTGTAATTTCGTTTGTTCAAGATTTTTTAAGGACTACGTAGGTATTTTGACGTAACTGATAATATACAAAAACTTTCGAACAAAAAGAAAAATGTAAATAAAAGAACAAATGAATATATAACGCAAGATGGAGTGAACCAATAAAATCTTTCACATCGATTTCGTTGAGGTTTTCAACTGACACATAAGTATATAATACACAACACGCCAAAATAATGGATGCAAAAGGTGAAGTTAGATTATTTTCAACATTTTTTGGCCGATGACAGTTCTCATAAATTGAGATAAAGCACACGCGTTAGGAAAAATATTGAGAGAACGAGAAAATTGCGATTGACTTTGAATAAATTAACATGAGGCCTGTTAATTTGATATGGTTTGGTGACCGAAGCAAAATAAAAACGGTCAACAGACATTCATTGGTTATCACAGATTTATAATCATGGGTTAACCTAAATCTGTGGTAAACTAACCAAGGCTTTAACCGGCTGTGAACAGACCGGCCCTTAATAGGGAACTTTTTTTCTGACAGATCTTTCGCTATGACCGCCGAAACGAGAAAAAACTCATTTTCATACTGTTCCAACTTTTTCGGTTGCATTTTACGTATGGCTATAACTGGGGCCTTCGCCTTAGGAATAAGTGATGGTGTAAATGCAGCATACACAATAATAATACTGGAATGAATGGAAAACGTTTCATTCAATAGAAAAATTGGGTTTAATTTGTTAGATTTAGAATATCAAAAATTTTGAAATATGATGAGTTTGGGGTAAAAAAGTATTATAAATATTTTGTAGCTCAAAAATCTTGAAAAAAGAAGATATACCTAATCTTGAAATCTGGCATCACTGAAAGCAAGTTCAGTATCAGGGATGGAAAATGACATTTCCCAGTTGTACTGAAAACTATTGTGAGATTTTACTGAAATGGAGCCAATTGTATTGAAAACATTTTTTCGTATTAAAAAGTGAATATTTTATTTTTTAAATCATAAAAAAAAAAAATGTATTTCCCAAAATTGAATAAAAATCTCTTCGTGAATGCTGAATTCGTTAAATGGCTGTGTTCACTGTCAAATGAGAATTGTAATGACTTGTTCACACGAAGGGTCGTCTAATTTTATTTTATTTTATTATTTGAATTCATAATTTGGCTTAACCAAAATCCTGCTAACTTTTTCTGATCCAGCATGAAATTATGCTAAAAAAAAATGCTTGCATGATTTAAAAAACATAAAATAATCCTACTAAATTTAGCAGAAAATATGCTAAATTGGTCACACTGCCTGAGCTTGAAACTCATAATAAGACGAGTTTCTAATGAAAAGTAGAATCCAGTCAACGCTCTTTGTAAAACTTTAAACAAATAGATCGTCATTTGACTTGATTTTATACTTTTTGGAAAAATTTAAATTGGAGGAGGAGAATATGAACGATAGGTATAGATAATTTGTGTCGAAATAAGGAAAATTGTACTTTTGTACTTGAGCAAACTCATTTGTATCGAATTCGATACAATTACTCGTTTACTCGTCTATGTGCGAAACCTCACGCATCCCATTTTAGTACTGTCTTTTTTTACTAAGCATTTAAATTTGAAATGAATACAGTATGGCTATTTAGACTTTAGAAAAAGTATACATAATTATGCAAACATCAATACCCAAAGAACAAACAGCAATAAATTGCGTGCGGAACGTCATGAAAATGACACGTCAACACATTATTTATATTCGCTTCCCTTTAGTTCACAGAAAACAAAGTTTCTTAATTTTATTATCTGTTTTATTTCCCGAGAAGATTGATCCCACCCTTGGAAATTGATTCAAGCCACTACATTGAACTTGAAATGATGACTGTGGATGTGGACTAAACTAGTACCTACATTAAAATGAAATATTTATGAAGCCTCCCTTTCGTTGGTCACATAGGTAGGTATGCGTATAGGTACCCAACATGCAATGTCACGCGGAGAAGACAGAAGACATCCATGAAAACAACTCAATTTCCTTGTTATAGTTCTTTCCGGGTTTTTTAAAAATAGCCGAATATTTCGCATACGCCTCGCTTCCGCTTGCAGTGTATGAGTGACTATAGACTTTTCATCTGAGATGCTATTGAAATGTCAAATTCTAAATTTCTGAAATTAACGAAACATTTTGTTATAACTGGATCAAGGCTGACTACCTAAAACATACGCCAAATTCTTCCCCACTTATGAATGTATGTATATGTAGCTTTCATTATAATCAGCACACCTATTCCTGCAGAAACTGATATCATGTGCGCGTGTTTATTTCAGCTACTTAACAGCTATGTTTACGAATAAATTTTATTTCTCTGTTCGGGAAGTGGGTCACACGATAGAAATCATAAAAAAAGAAGAGATACGTAGAAGAAAAACAAATTTATACTTTTCGTTTCATGCTGTTTCATGGTTCATTAGCGCCGTTGCTTGTGCTGTTGTTGGTGATGACGTTTAAAATGTCATTGCTTGCGAAATTTGTTCACCTCCTCTATAATTCGCTAGTACGATAACCTTGGGGCTTACTTCCTTGTTTTCTTATTTCATAAATTTTATTAAAGGCGGCTCTGATGGCCATGTGCATATGTATTTAGTGCTAAAGGAAGAAAACCGCAAGGGTGGGTTAACAGAGTTCAATTTATTTACAAGGTCGCTGGGGTATGATATGGTATGGAGGTATGGTGTATCTTCGATATAGTTTTGTTGGCGATATTTCGCAAATTGTTAAGGCAATTGTTTGAAGGCTGTCGGGAGCTATTTTAAAGCACATATTTTTGAGGGGTGAACTTAAGATAGTGCAATTCAAACGCTGATTTTTAATACGCATTTATTCGTCGAGAAGTTATCGCTTGACAAACCCCAATGACGTACTTCGACCGACTGGACCAATGAAATAATATTCTAAGGTCAATTGGCTTAATTGGTTCATTTTCGTTAATGTGCGCTTTCACTCAGATAATCGAGGAAAGCATATACAGCTAAGTGCTTTGTTTTTTACGAGAGCAGATGGCCTGATGTAGGTACACTACTTGTCAGTCTATTTCAGGAAGGGGCTGTTGTCTGTGAGCTGGATTTTATTGTATATTTATATTTTAGTTCGGTTTCAGTTAGTAAACAAAAGGAGAAGAGTTGTTGTGTAGGTACTTTTGTTCAGTCGGAGCGGATATTGATGGGATGCTGATGATAAAAGGCTAATCACAACCTTGGGCTTGGTTTGGCACTTGTCTGGCACGCGTCGTAATGCTTATCTTTTAGGTAGTAAATTTCGTTTTTACTAAGTATAAGGTGGTGTAGGAGCTTTTGTTCGAGATTTGTATGATAGGTGTAATGTTCTTTGCTGTAGTTTGGCGAGTGCTGACATAATTAAAATCTCTTGTACCTTGTCTAATGAACGTTGCACTTTTGTTTGTGTGTACAGGCTTAACTCAATTACCTAAGTTTAATACGTTCCTTGATGAGTTTTCTTCTTATCTGTGTCAAATTAAAGCAGCAAATCTTGTCATTTTAGGTGACTTCAACTTGGATTTGTTAAAGTCATCTCCCTCTTTAGATTCGTACCTATCACTTCTAGCTGAACATGGTTTAACTTCATTTATCAATGAAATAACAAGGCCAATTGCGAAAACATGCCTTGATCATATTTTTGGACGTTTTCTGAAAAATCAAGTTACTGGAATTAATGTTGACCTTCAAATTTCCGATCACTGCATGACGGGTATTATTTTTACCTTTTTGAAAGGCAGTAATAGCGAAATGCATGATCTCCACCGAATAGTCTAACCAAAATTAACTTTAAACAACTGAACCATATTTTGCGTTTCAATAATTGGGCTGAGGTCTTAACTGAAGAAATTGTAACTAAAGCTTATGACACTTTTTTGGAAACCTTAAAAAACAGTTTTGCCACTTGTAGTTTCGACGTTGTTCAGAGAAAATCTGAGATGAGGCTTAAGCCTTGGATGTGCCTTTCTCTCCTTAAACAAATAAAACAGAAACATAAACTGTGGAGGAAATGCAAGAAACATCCGCTTAATTCAAGTTTGAAAAAGCGTTGTAATAGTTTGTGCCAAAGGATAAACAAAGAAATTCGAACTTGTAAGGACAATTATTACCATACTTAAATGAGACTGGCGCAAGGGAATCTGAAAAAAAGAATGGAAGGTAGTCAACAGCATTGTTACCTTGGTAATCAAAAGAAATCTATAGAATTACAAAATGATAATGCTAGCATTTGTGATCCTATTGAAGTTGCGAACATGTTCAATGACCACTTCGCTTCAGTTGGACATATGTATATCTTTTCCAAGCGAGCCTACTAGTAACTGTAGTTGTTGTCATGAGTCTGGATGGGATGTTGTAGATTCGGCTTTAAGTCGTAACAGTTTTTACTTTGAACCAATTTTTGGGCTTCAAGTATTAAAAAGTATAAATTCTTTGGATCATTCCAGTGGTACCGATGGTATTTCTAACCAAGTTTTGGAAAAAATTGTTCTTAATATAGTTGACGTCTTGGCTCATCTTTTTAACCGGAGTGTTCTATCTGGAAGTTTTCCCGAAGAACTCAAATGTGCGATTGTGTTACCTCTGTATAAAAAAGGAAACAAAAAGGAAACAAATAATTATCGACCAATTTCACTACTACCTGCTGTTTCAAAAATATTTGAAAAGGCAGTTAAAGTCAGAGTTTTGAGATACCCCACTCGATGCAGTTTGGGTTTAGGGCTGGGCTATCTACTGAAGACGCTCTCCTGCAATTTTGTTCTCTTATACAGAAAGGACTGGATGATAAAAAATGTTGTGCTGGGCTCTTTGTAGATATCACTTTGTAGATATCACCAAAGCGTTTGACATGGTGATCACAATATTCTCCTGAAAAAAATTGTTTAATGTAGGTTTTCGTGGATCCATTCATGATTGGTTTGCCTCTTACTTGAAGGACAGAAAGCAAAAAGTTAAAGTTGGGACGAGCCTAAGCAACTGCAAGGTAATCAACCTTGGCGTTCCTCAAGGGTCCGTTCTTGGGCCAATTTTGTTTCTGATATACATCAACTCCTTATTTTTACAACCTTTTATGGGTAAAGTAAAGGCTTTTGCTGATGATTTAGGTATCGCATATGACTCAGTTAACCTCTTTAACTTAGTAGCTGCTATGAATCATGATGTTGACCTATAAAGAATCTGGGGTCGAATCGCCACTTCCGTGAACGAGCTATACGTTCATTCGAGCGCGCGTACCGGAATAAGCTTCAACAATTGGTTGTATTACAAAAATGCGCAATTAGAAAGGTTTGTAACTGTCCTCGCCTAGCCCATTCTATGGAGCTTTTTCGTCTTACGAACATCCTTCCAGTTAGACATTTATTTTATTACAAAGTCCTTAAGGTTTTCTTTATGAGAGGTGGATATATGCAAGTCCAATTTTTGACACTTATATCTTACGCAATAGCTCACAAGGTCGTATTGTCATTCCGGCGTTCCGCACTACCAACTTCAGAAATTCTTACTCCATCATTTCCCGCAAATTGTTAAACAGGTTCCCTGCTAATATACGAATAATAAGAAATAAGTTCGCCATTCTGATTAAAGTAAAAAGTTGGCTTCTTGATTTTGAACACAAAGAAATTGAAGTATTGTTGCGTTACATTGTTTAAATTGTTTAATTTTAATTGTTATTTAGAAAATAATTGGTTGCCACCTACAAAAACAAAAAAAGTTCACCCCACACTTTTGCCTGTTTTGAAGTGACATAATCTCTGTTTCATATGAAATATTAATGTCTCTAACTATATTCTCATCTTCTTATTTATACAAACTTAATCTTAGTTAAAACAAAATTGTATATATTTTATGTCTGAGAATATTGAAAAATAAATAATAATAATAATAATAATAATAATAATATCGCTTCGGCGCAAGTTGCATATCAGCAAGTGTAAATGACAGAAATATGAATAGTGCGTTTTCGACTTCCTTGCTTTTGAAGGTCATCTATTAATTTAAGAAAAAAAGCCGTTTCCTTACAGTTAATCTTATAAAGAAGTAAAGGCGTACACTATCATTGAATCGATCTCAATCGTCATTTCATCGAAATAAAAATTGCCTCAGCCGCTTACCAAATATGAATTCTAATTCTAAAGGGTAAATATGATGAAATATTTAAGAATGTTCGGATAATGAAATACTGCATAATGGTATTGGTAACACGTCGCAACCGTCAGTTCCAAAAAAAGGTACCGGTTATTTTACTGCCTCACCGGTAAGTTCATGATCAGAAAGCTTGGCGTAAAGAACCGACACACCCCCTTTTTTGGTTAAACTGATGACAGATACTTTGAAAGCCGCACACTCGTCTAGTCTCTATTTAATTATGCATTCGGCTTGAAATCTTAATTAACTCAGAGCTAACCTGTTTTCACATAATTCCAAAGTAATATTCCACAAGGCAGCTGAAAATTCTATGCAAATTGAAATTGCACTTTGTACTACACAAAAAGTGAGGTAGTATAACAATTCTAAAATGTGCTTTCACATTCGATGGCTGTGGCACTTTTAGGAAAGGCGCAGTTATTTCAAATTTCAAATATCAGCTGTTATCTCTAATTGGTGTGATATAGGTTCCTTATAGATGGCATTGGACGATAGTATCGTCAATAATATTTAGAGATGACTAAACCGAAAAACCGCTTTATCCGCTGACCCAGTTAACCTAAGGCCAGTGATATTAAAAACAAAAAACAAAAAACGTATGCAGCCGACAGGTTTGTTTGTTTTTCAGTTTTTAATTGTTATTGTTGAATACGTGTAGCTTGCCCAAGTAGAATGGTCTGATCTGATATTCTGATTTCTGACAGCTTTGTTGACAGAATTCTATGCAAACTGTTCGAAGAATTTCAAATAAAATGTTTTTTATTTAAATTTTGTTGATGTTATGCGCATTTCCGAATTGCGCCTCAAGATCGGATGAATATATTTTATAGTGTTGTGCGTTTTTTTTGGAACAACCAGAGAAGTCGTAAGAAGGTGTCAAGTTGCGCAATGTTCATTTTTTATTTTTTTTCTTAATTTTAGTTTTACAGTTTTTAATGTTATTGCAGCAAATGGGCTGCCGCAGAAACTCCAAGTGAAAACAATTTTTAGTTTTTATATAACCTTTATTAGAATGGTATATGTAATTCGATCAGTTCATTAAATACAAATTCATTACATAGTCTCTTCTTATTTCTACTATTTTCTCTTTTTAATTCAAATTTTAATTAATCTCAATCAGCGCCTCGTGGCAAGAATAAACACCCCTATCGTGGAAGACGGCGTATTTGAGATTCACTTCACATAATCGGTTCACTTCTCACCGGCATCGTGAAATCCGCCGGGTGAGACTGTCTTATCGACAGGCATTTTCGTTCAAAGTTGGTCGGAAAATCAGCTGTTTTGCAATAAATGGGAGCAGAGATAGAGCAAAGCAAATTAGAATTTATTTTACAGGAATCAAATAAAAAATAAATGGATAGTATATTTGAGTAGAATATAGTTAACAATGTGGAAAGAGCATCCAACGAAAATTAAATGCGTGCATATTAAGAGGAACTGCAAAGGACATATGGAACTTTCGGATTCGATGTGAGTTTTCTGAAATGCAATTGTTATTCAAATTGTTTATAAAGTTAATTTATCTCTCAGATTTACTTAGTACTTCCGTTTAAATAAAGTAACATTTTCATGTTTTTAATGTGTTGAACTTACAATTTTTTTAGAAAATCACGACGTAACCGCACAACAAACGATAGGATACGCAATGAATTAGCTGCGTATTTGAAATGTCAAAGTTTGTATGGGGAGTTTCACTTCGATCGTTTTCTACGATCGTGTTAAACGCATTCACTTTACCGACTGGTGAATCTTTCACTTCGAATGTATTCCACGATGCCAAGTATTGAATTTGGGTGAAACCTTCCCGGCGTATTCCACGATAGGGGTGAAAGTTTCAAGTGACAAGAACAAGACTTTATCGCTTACGGCGATATCTTTTAAACAGTTGTAGGAGAATATGTTTTCCAATGGTTTCACGCGGGGATCCACTCATTTTGTAATCCAATGGATAAAGAAAATTGCTTCTGATTGAATGCACAAAAATATTGGTCAAATGTCAAAAATAATCTACGGCAGCTGTCAGCTGACTTGTATAAAATACATAAATTACACTTGTGTGAGTGCTTCTTGAGTGGATTCTGACTTCAAATCTAGAAGCGAAATTCTCTTCTCTGAATGACCAGAAGAGTATTTTTTGTGTCAATTAAACGGTTTCAGAGGCGTTTTTTTTTTTCGATTCCAGACCCTCCCGGACTCCTCTTTTTGCCCAATGGAAAACTACACAAATGTGTCACTTTTGAAATAGTCAGCCTCATTTCTACGTGAGGGTGGATAGTCGAGAATACAAAAATGAAGGCATTTGCTGGAAAGAGACTCCGATCTATTAAAGTAAATAGTAAAGGGTGGTTAAGTTTTAAGGGCCGATGCTGAATGTGAACCACACCTAAACTTCAAGTTTTTTTCTGCATTTCATTTGACATTTCTCAATTTCAGACTAACACATTTGGAACCATGGAAAGATACACAATCGAGCAACGCGTTAAAGTTATTCAGGCTTGTTATGAAAATGGGCGTTCAGATCAAAATGCATATCGTGCACTTCGTGATTTTTTCGGTTAATTTAATCGTCCATTTTCACCTCAGTGGATTCGTCAATAAGCAGAATTGCCGGCATTTGGGCGAATGATAATCCAAGAGTGATTGTCGAAAAACCAATGCACCCACAAAGAGTGACTGTTTGGTGCGGTTTATGGGCTGGCGGCATCATCGGGCCGTATTTTTTTCCAAAATGAGGCCGGTCAGGCAGTTACTGTGAATGGTGTTCGCTGTCGTGAGATGATAATGAACTTTTTATGTCCCGAATTGGAAGATATGGATGTGGATGATATGTGGTTTCAACAGGATGGTGCCACTTGCCACACAGTTACAATGGCTCTTTTGCGCGACAAATTCAATGGCCGTGTTATCTCACGTGGTGGCGATGTCAATCGGCCGCCAAGATCATGTGATTTGACAACATTGGACTTCTTTCTTTAGGGTTATTTGAAAGAAAAGGTGTACGTCGATAAGCCAGCAACAATTCAAGAGCTAAAGGATGAGACAATTCGGCACATTAATGACATAGAACCCCAATTATGCCTCAGCGTCATCGAAAATTTGGACCATCGGATGGAGGTGTGCCGCCGAGGTCGCGGCAGCCATTTGGCCGATATTTTGTTCCATACATAATTGAACCATACCAATATTATCATATAAAAAAGAAATGACAATAATTTCCTAAATAATTTGTGTTTTATTCAAAATCAACATCGGCCCTTATAACTTAACCACCCTTATATATTGTGTATGTGTATGACTCGACATTTTTCACAACAACTAGCATTAAATAGAGTCTATCATTCTAGCAACTTTTTCCAACATAAGAACAATGCGGTCAGTGTCTTCCAGTTTGTCGAAACAGGGGTGCTATGAAATGTATGGCTGTACTCGTGTAGGTGCACACACAGAAACAAAACGCCAGCGTACGGACATATACATGTCAAAATGAGGAAGCATACTTAATGCCCAATTCACAATTCGGCGTTGCACGCGTGCGTGCGTCGGCGCGCTTTGACACGCTTTATCGAAATTCTACGATTTTAAATGCCAAAGCGCGCGAGCAACAACTTTGTAAAACAAAATGCTGCTTTGAAGCGAATACGCGTTAACAGGGAAAACTTTGACAAACTAAAAGTTCTGTTTGTTTTTTGGCTAAAAAATACAAATTCAGAGCAGAATTAAAATTTCAAGTCTACTCCCTTTTTTTTTTGAAGCTGTAATTTGTATGCACGAATTGAAAAACGATTCTCCAAAATACAAGAAAATCATATTTAACAATATATCAAAGCACACAACAACCTTAATACGGATACAAGACCCTTGATTAATATTTGTCCTACAAAAAATCTAAAGAAATTAGTAGTTGCCCTACGAAAAAAAAATTTTATTCCTCATTCCCACACTGAATTAATTAATTATGCTTTGAAAAACCATCATATAGCTTTTTAAAAGTTGTGTATAATAAACATTAGCGAATCTGTGCCACTCCATCTATAAACGGTACGTTCTATGACTTCAAATCGAACAATTCGAAATTATAAAGTTGTCAAACGCGCGTGATAGTAGAAAGTAGCTCTACTCACGCGTCGCGTTGAACTTTACGATATTTACGGTCTAAAGTCGACTCAACGCCTGAAGCTGCATTTTGTGTGGCACCATATGAACGCTTTGTTTCTACATAATCTGTCAACGCACGCGCGCGTCAACGCGACATTGTGAATTGGGCATAAGACTTAACTCTAAAGTCTAAAACTCTAAAGCCAAGTAAAAATGCCCATTTTAGTTATACGTTCAATGCGGTAATGGCACATTCGTAAATCCACTTCCACTGCACTGTAAATGATTATTTGCTTGAAATTATTCATCTCATTCTCACCCTATTCAAAAAGCAGTATCATTTTCGAACGCCACTTTAGGTGAAGCACGATTTCTGAGATAATTTCAAGTGTTCAATCTGAAATCACACGATAAATGGTTGCCTTGCCTAATTTGCATATTTTACTAACTCTCATAAGGCACTTGTGCGCTTCAGTCGCACCTTAAATTTGCAGAACATTACAAATAATTTTCGCCAACACAGACTACGTATAAAATAAATAAATTTACCTATCAGTTTGGACGTATGTCTGCCTAGTTGATTAAATATTTGACAAAAAAAAAAAAAAAAATACAATCATCATGGCCATGTGCTGCACACGCCGGAATGACAGAATACAAATAGCGCTCATTTCAACTCGTTTCAACAAATATTTTCGCAGCAATCTCAAGACTCAAGTGGCTATGCCCAATCTGTCTTTTAAATTAAAAACCACTATTCTATCGCTATATTGACTTGAGCTTGAGTGTGGTTGATCAAAAACACAGCCAGTCAGTGTGCCAGTGGGTATAGATATCTGTTCATAAATTAGTTAAAAAAAAAAATTCCATTTAAAGATGGTCACAAAAGAGCACATCTGTAGTAAGAGACGGTTAAATTAAACTAATTGACAATTTGCAGCTTCACGTGCTGACAGAAAAAAATGAATAAAAATATTTATCATCACCAATTGACACGAGTGTCTGTCGCGCTGTCGGTCAGTGTCACTTGCGCATATTTAATTTGGGGTATACGATGACGACTGCACAGCAAAGTGTCACTATTCACTAAGTACCCGCCAGTAATCGAGGTTTTTTATGTTCTTCCAGTTTTATATAATAAATACGGGTCATGGTCTATCAGAGACAATACGAATTTCTATGTAGCACTACTAACGCACTTAGCATTTACCACCTCATAAAAACATAGCTGGCTGTAGGCATGGCAAGTATTGGAAAACCGGCCGAAGTTGGGGGTCTCAAATCTCAACATTGTCTTTGCTCACTATATGAGATGCAGACGGCAAACAACTTCAGAAGCATATAGTGGCGGCGCGGCGCCTGTCATTTGGCTGTTGTTTTCCGCACTAATGGTCACACTCCTCCACGTGCTTGAATAATTTAAAATTTATAATAATTGCCATGTGTTTAAAAGGAATAAAAAATGTAAATTAGATTTCCAAATTCCAACACTAATAAGTTTTGACCAGTAGCGCGAATTGGATTAAAAAACATTTGTTTACCCCGATAAAACTCTTATCCGGTGTCCCGTGATCTACATCCACACGAAGGAAGACGTGGGGGCAGAATTTTAATTATTGTTTTATTTGTGAATCAAAGTTCTACGCTTCAAAATTCATATTCCTTCTACGCTTCGGCGGATTCTAAAATTATTCCCCCTATCGAATTGGAGCCCGAATTTTGTTTATGGCTTCTTTGTTTGCTTTGGTTATTTTAGTTGCATTAATCGTGTTTTTTTTTTTTTTTCTTTGTTTCAACTGAGGGCGGTCAATGTCCTACAACCCAGCATGTTGTTGTTGAAAACAACATTTTTATTGTCGTCTTTACAGCTTGTTGTTTTCTGACTAGTAATCCGATTAGAATTAGCTGTAGATAGGTATATGGAGCTGTTTATGGTGCATTCCGCATTCGTATTGTTTCGCAGACGTAAAGTGTGTATTCGTTTATTGCTTTATTTGCGGTTGCGACGAGTGCCTACAATAAGTGAAGGCTGTCAAGCACACCCACAGAAGATTGTGTTCGATTTCGGATTCAAATGAACTGTTGAAACTAAACAATATTAACGACTTTTTATGGTAAATTCTTAAGTTAGGAGTAGCCCACTTGACTGGTTGTATGTAGTTTTGGAAAATTTAATTGAGTCCCACGCGATGAAATGATCACACGAGTGCTAAGTTGATTTTTTTTTTCTTTTGTATAAGCGAAAATGAAAGGATGTAGACGATTACTAATCATAAAACCAACAACAGAAAAATGAGTATGTCATCTATTTCAATATTAGGTATGTATCATTAGCACCCGGCCCAAATTCGTTAATGTTATGAAAACAATAATTTCGAGCATGCAAAATGCACAAGCTGCTTGACGTAATTCGGTCAATTCAAATTCGTTATTCACAACTTATACTTTTTTAATAGAAATATTTGAAGTACCTATAGCAATGCCGATGTGTTCTGCTATTTGGACAATGTTCATTAATAATTTTAATTATGCATCTTTAGAAATAGCGTTTGATCTTATTTTTGAATGGGAGTTGCCACAACCAGTTTTCCTATCCCGCTATAGTGTCCAAAACTATCCCTTCTTTCAAACTGGAACCAACCATACCCATTCACAAAACTTCAATGAAATCGGTAGAGATGTTTCGGAAATCGGCGACAGCGGCACCTATCGGGTCGAAAAGTATTCTATCTTTCAAGCGGGAACGAACAATATAGATGCACAAAATTTCATTAAAATTGGTGGAGTGGTTTCGGAGATCAACAACAGCGCCACCTATCGTGTCCAAAATTATCCTATACGACCCAAACGCAAAATAGTTGGTCCACCCACTTTCTTGCACTTGGAAACTTCTTTATTATTAGTTTAACATACATACATATTTAATTTAAAAAAAAATAAAAAAAAAAATTTCATAGAAAATTATACTCTTTGATTGAATTACCGACACAAATAAGCAATATCACAAAAAATACCGTTAAAACTGTGTGCTTTCTCATTTGGTAATGAGTGCAAAATAGTTGGTCTACGTCATTCGCGATGCAAAAGAGTTGGTCTACTCCACATCATCGTATGATTAAGTTAACCGTTAGGAAAAATTAAGAAAAAACAAGTGTGCTCTTGCTTTGGCAGGTTATAAGTGTACCTGTGCAATAAGTTGGAATTCATTTGTTGGGTTATCATGGCGCGTGGTGTTCACTTATCTAAAGATCTTAGGGAATCAATTATAAAAGCTTTTGAAAATGGCTTTTCAAGCTACAAAATTTCCAAAAATTTCAATCTCTCTCGTTCATCAGTACAGAATATTATTTCGCTCTTTACTAAGATGGGTAACATTAAAACCCGAAAGAAAACTGGGCGGCCACCGATAGCTAGAGCCCGCGATTGTAGGGTAGTAAAAAAAATAATTAAGGAAAATCGTCGTCAAACTGCTGCTGGGGTAACTGTAGAGTGGAAGAGCCACATCAAAAAAGAAATATCCATCGACACTTGTAAGCGCAACATGAAGAAAATGGAATACAAATTTTACAAGGTTTTTTTAAAAATATTTTCTTTGTTTTGCATTGTTATTTTTTCAACCCATATTAATAGGCGAAAGAAAAGCCTCTTCTTACGCCAAGGCAAAAGAAGAGGCGACTTGAATAGGCTAAAGAGCACACAAATTGAACCTTACATCACTGGCGGGAAGTAATTTGGAGCGATGAATCTAGATTTGAGGTTTGTGTTGGCGATGAGCGAAAGCGTGTACTTCGCACCTCCAAAGAAGCTTTCCATAAAGACTGTCTGAAACGAACGATAAAGTTTCCAGCATCGCAAATGATATGGGGGTGCATGTCTGGGCGTGGTGTTGGTAGCCTATGTTTTGTGGACGGCCTTGTGAATTCTGCAAAATATCGC
Organism: Cheilosia urbana; assembly: GCA_946477585.1. Lineage (NCBI taxonomy): Eukaryota > Metazoa > Arthropoda > Insecta > Diptera > Syrphidae > Cheilosia > Cheilosia urbana. The sequence goes on from OX297854.1 coordinate 162,659,399, forward strand.
AACATCTTGGAAGATCATCTGCTTCCATCAATAACACAACTTCAGTCAACCGAGGGAGTCTACGTATCTCAGCAAGACCACCATCTTGCCACACGGCAAAGGAAACTAAAGCCTGGTTATCTACTGAAGCACTTCCATTAATGGAATGGCCATTCAGCAGCCCTGATCTTTCGCCAATCGAAACTCTATGGCACAAAATGAAACAAAAGTTAAGACAGCAACCAGCAAGGACCCGCACAGATCTACTATAGACTATCAATGATATTTGGCAATCATTTACAACCGATGATTGCCAAAAACATGTAAACACAATGCCACAACGAATTCAAGCAGTGATAGCAAAGAAAGGTGATGTAACGCAGTGGTAAAATCACATTTTTAATTCTTAGACCAACTATTTTGCACTCAAACAAAAGATGAAAAAAATATTACTTATGTTTATTCAGTAATAACTTTAAGTGTAACAACTTGTTGATTAAACTTTTGTTTTATTTGCAACAAAAATATAAATAAAAATTCATTTTCGTAAACAAAACTTTTTATTTTAAGAAACAAAACAAGTTTGAAGTTATAAACAGAATGTATACGTAGTCAAACAGCATAGACCAACTATTTTGCGTTTGGGCTCGTATTTCAGGAACCAGCCATAGGCGTCCAAAAAATTTCATTTAAATCGGGTGAGTGATTTCGGAGATCGATTGATCGTTTAAGACTGCCTTAACCTGAAATACAAAAATACGAACAAAACAAAAGAAGAATCATGAAAATTGGCCCAATAATTATTTTATCAATCTACTTTTTGAAAAAAAAAAAAAAATTATAATAAATAAATAAAAAATCTACAAAAAGTACGTAGTATCTATTTTAATTAACTTTTTATTTTCCGGTATTTTCTCTCTTTCTAAACCTGATATACAGCAATACAAACAAAACCAAAAAAGAATCATGAAAATTGTCCCAGGGGTTATCGAGTTATAACATCATCGAGTTTCACCTTTTACCCCGAAAGAATTATATGTATAGAAGAAGAAGATATTGTCCTATTGGAAACGTGGAAGTACCTACCTACTTGTTAGTTGTTACCCGTCTGAAAACAGGGAGGGTTATGTGTTTCGCGCGTATCCTATGTTAGTTCCTACGTGACGCCCTGTAGCCCAAACGGCTTGACCGATTTTGAAGAGCTATAGGGGCCATACACGACACAGACTTGTCGTTGCAGACCAAGGAAAATTCAAAAAGTTTTGAACTCACGCAGACGGTAGTTGCAAAGGATAGACATATATAAGATACATACGACACTGATAGGGACAAATACATTGGTTTGCAACCACATGTCTGTGTCGTGTATGGCCCCTATAAGGTGTCAATAAATTGATATAGCAATAAATTGTCTGTGATATTAGGATCTAAGTTTCTTGTTTGTCGTCTTTGTTTAACGTACAAAAAATTGTCATATTGTTTATTAATTGCTCAGTACGGTTGTTTTTTGTTTTTCGTTTGTTTAAAAAAACAAAAATAAAGACTAAGACATCCCCCTGCGGAAGTTGGAAAAACCCAACGAAACGTAGAGAAAAGAATGAAATAGTTTATTTATTTTGATTCGGAAACCACTGATCAGTAAGCTCATTAAAACAAAAATATAAATTGGTATTCTTTCCCGGAGTGTCATAGGCTGAACAAATAAATATAAAAATATAAACTAAAAAAAAAAAAAAAACTATTGTCACACAAAAGTTAGTGAGATGTTGTTTACAGGTAGTCGGGTTTTTTTTATTTCTTTAAATTAATAACTTTTATTTTGTGTAGGTATGTGTTGAAAGACAGTCCGACCGACTGTCTCAACTCTTAACAATTATTGTTCTCCAGACCTTTGGAGCAGTTTTGAAGAAAATTTCATAAAATGTTTATATTGCCCATAGATCTATAACAATTAAAATACCTAACATTTTTATTAGTAAAGAAGTAACATATTTTGTTTGGCGCCCCAAATAGATACAGTAGTGCCCGGTTATAACAAACACGAGGGGAATGAGCAAATTGATTTGTTAAAAAAAAAACGAAGATTGTTGCACTTGGCTGAAAAGAAAAGATAAAATATGTACCTACCTCAAGTTCATTTCTCTCCATTTTTAACATCTGACAGTGAGGTAGGTATGTAGGGTATTGCTGTGTCGGTCTTAAGAAATCTGAGACAATTCCTGAAAATTTGTTCATTTTTTGGTATTGTGGCGCAATTGGACGTCCGGCTGTCATGATTAACTGCTCCATGAAATAGTTTTCTTATTTTTTACACGGTATTAAAAGTCGACCTCAGACCACACATCTGAGGCAACTAGTTGCCGGCTTAATTGAATTTTAAATGAAGAAGCACTGTGACTGTCATATTGATACTGATTTTTTTACCAACTGATTTTTAATTTTGACTTGGAAAGAGGCAGTGCGTTTTCTATAGTTGTATATACCTAAAAAAAAATTTTTATAAACGCAAACTGTGACATTTCGTTTTGGCAGATTTGTTCGAAGAAGAATGTTGGCTATCCCTCAGCCCGCGATGTCGTTAATATTTACTCGCTTTGCAGTAAAGTATCAAAGTTCATTGGAATCGTTAAATTTGTTCGTGCTCCCAACTTAAAAATTGCTGAAAAGTCACTTTTATACCTTAGCCGCATTTTTGTGTACGTCTGCTCCTAACCTCAGGTAATAAAATGTGACAAGGTTCATACTAACGTAATTTCCAATTTCTCATATTCTACAACTTGTACTTGTGCGTTGTTACAAACAAAGTATAGCAGGTAGCACTGCTACTTATTGGTAAACAAAATAAGACAATAACATTTCTTCTCATCCGCTCACATTGCAATGCACTGTTTCACTGTATGAGCACCACATTCCATAAAATGTTATTTAATAGTTGTTTGTGTCTGGAAAATCGTTCTAACAAAAATGTTTCCTATAATGACGCAAGTCGGCGCTTTACAGACCCGCAAAGCAACGCCATTAAACAATAGAGAATATTAAATAAGCTTTGGGAATTTTCGTATAGAAATCGAGTGCTCTTTCTATATTATTGAAATTATATTTATGGAAATATTCACAAGAGTATCTGCTTCTGTAAGTAGTTTAGCACTTTGATGATTTGATTACGAAGGAAATGCTTATGCGGCAGAAGTTTGTACTGGGCAGCGAAAGCGATTAGAGTCAATTACCGTCACTGAGAATTTAATTTACAATGCGATAATCTAGTGTAAACATAAATACTGTCTGCCTCAGCGTTTTATTTGCGTAAACACAACTATTAATAGTTTAAATTAGTGCGATTACTGCATTTAGCGAGTGAAGGCGAAATAACCATAAATTGATTTCTGTCTTGCTCTCAAAGCTAATTGATTGTGGGACAATTTTGCAAACTTGATTATAACCGGCTGTGTCGCGGCATAGTTTTTTTTTTGCAATTGCGTTCTTCAAATTTGTTGCACCTTGGAGATGTGTAATTTTTCAATTTCTTCGGGGTGCAATAACAAGCTGCGATTGGATTTATTGGTTAGTTCGATAGGAGGCACTAGTTAAAACTTGAAAGGTGATTTATCTTCTTTCCCAAGTGGGTGACAAGAGAAATACATAATTTATTCCTTTTGAGCAAGTTCATGTAAATTTAACAAATTGATGCAATACTTATCTCTATCGAAAATTACTCCATTTGAAAAGCATTTTTTCCCCGTCTTGAATCCCATTTTAAATGAATTGTCTGTTAGTGTACACTATGCCGAAACCTTGACAACCTTTTACACCTTTTGCATGGTGTCACACAGAAAGTGTAGCGGAGTGTTTAAATTACATAGAATAATACTATTTGTGATCTTTTATCCCGATTAAGAAAATCAATTGTCAGAAATGAGGGTTGTTCTAAGCTTTCTAAGAATATAACAAAGTCTTTAATTTTTTCTTACAAAAACACACATCCTTGAATATAACTCGCGACGATAAGAAAATATATAACTTATACATACAGAATGCTCTACTACCCCAATTGACAGCGATCCAAAATAAATATCCCAAAGTTTGGTTGATATTTCAAAAGAAAACATTTTCCACACTTACAAACCACATGTACGTAGGTATCTACACGTGGATGACATCGAAACTTACGCTTTAAAAAATTGAAAAACAAATTCTGACAAAAATCGAAACTACTTAAGCACTCCCTCCCATTGGCTTTCGCAGAATGTTTTCTCACGGCATTGACGTCAATCACGTTCAGTCTTCCCACATCACACGCTCTCACCCAATTGTCAATTAATTAAAAAAAAAAAAACAAAAACTTAATATTAAAAATAAAACAAATAAAATAAAAATATACTAAATCATCTTTCAGCACGCGCATTTCGACCGAATACGTGGGCGTTAGCACATATCCTGGGGCCACTTTCGACATAGTATCGCTTATTTTTGTAATCATCGAGCGTGTCAGAAGTCTAAGATAGAAATTCGCCTAGTCTCACAATATAATTTTCAGTAAAGTCGTCCAACGCACGTTCATAATGTAGATACGTACGAGGCATCTACTATACACGAGTAGCTATAGGTAGGTACCTACTCTGTTCTAAATTCAAGTCTTGTGTTGACTGAAATTTTCGGTAGTGTTGATCTTATGAATAGAATTGAATTAATCGCATTTTACGTGAATTTTCTGCGGCGGTCATCACAATACTGACTGACGTACACAATCTTCTTCCATCGAGTGTTGTTGACACATATTAGAAATGACGCAACATCAATTTGCGGATTAGGTTGACATGTTTTCTTTAATGATACATGTAACATGTACCATGTACGTAAGTTCTGCAGCGGAAGAAATATTTCATTATCACGAGCAGTTGCGATGTATTTTGCAAAAAAAAAAAAAAAAAACACAGAAAAACGTCATTGACCACAGTTTTTGGTAGCTCGATTTGTAATGAGCCTTGTATTTCTACTTACCAAATTTAACAGTCTGATTTTTTCTGATTGGGTTATTGTTTATTTAATCTGTAAGTTATTCCACACAAATTTATTACAAGTTATTTATTTTTCAAAATATCTATCTGTGTACTATTTTAAATTGCTGGCGTTTGTTTACAAACTCTTCGGTTGAAAATGAAACATAAAAATAAACAGAGTCCTGAAGTAGTTCTGTGCCTAAAAGGCAAAACATCTTAAGTCGACATAAGTTGCTATTTAACGCTTTAATTCTGTTTTCCTTACTCTATTTTTTAAGCCACCAGGTGAAAAAATTCAAATATTGAGGAAGCTATAGCTGTTTTAAAACAGCTTCCGTCATATACTGTAGTACACCACTTAAAGTTTAAGATGGCTCTCCTGAAATGTATACAAAATTGACATAAGATGTTTTACCTTTTATGCACAGAATTGTTTAGACACTTTAATTTTGACAGTTTGGAAACTCGCTATTCGTTTTTCCCCGTTCGGAAGTGAGCCAGCACCTCACTTCGCCTTCAAGTATATATGAAAAATATATAAGCAAAAAGAAATGCAGAAACCAAAAACTTTTCTTTTCCACAAATGAAAATTTCTATCATTCGTGCATGCCCGGACTCAAAAATTCCATTTAAAGCTAAGTACGCTGCTCGAGCTAAACTAAATTTTATCTGCTCTCCAACTTTTCTCTCCAAACATAAGCTAAAATCCCATATAAATTTTGACATAGAGCACGCCGCGGACAAGTGTCACAGAAACCAGCTGTTCTTTCAAAATAACTTACCTACGTCAAAAATTCAATTCTAGGAATTCCTCGTCGAGGTATTTATTACAAAAAAACTCGTCCTTGCTTACTTCTCCCATCCTCGGCAATACAAAAACGCAACAAAACAACAGAACACAACATTCTGTCAAAATTTAGCTTGAGAAAATGTACATTTTGACAGATACATGAGTACATTCTGAAACAAAATTTTGATTATTTAGCTCGAGCAGCGTATCACTCACTTAAATGGGTCAGATAAATTTTGGAGAGAATTTTGTATGGAAGCGAAAATTTAGCTCCAGCAGCGCACTAATCTTAAACCTCAATTTTATTCACAAGCACGTTTCTTTAATTTTATATCTTTCGAAAAAAAAAAAAATTGAACACAAATTGGGCTGGAAAAAGAATTTACTTTCGAATCAATTCCACATAAATTAACCACTGTTCCACTGAAATGTTTCACTATTCTACTGTTTCGTATTTTTACGTCAGGCCTCACGCCTCAGTTATAATATATAATACAAACGAAAAAGTTGGAACAGTATGAAAATGAGTTTTACTACGCTTAGGCTAACACACAATATTCTTTTCAGCAAAAAATCTTTCAGAAAAATAATGTTTCCCTGCAAAAACAATTCTTACAAACCAACCACCACTGATTGGAATTGGAATCTTTCGGAAAAAAAAAATTCCTGACAGATTGAACAGTAAAGAAAATAACCATTTTTTTGTCGTTTTTTTGTGGTTTTCTTGAAACATTTTTGAATGGCTTTCGTGAACGGTTTTTGAAGATTTTGTTACCCTTTTTTAGACTCTTTTTTGGTAGAGCTTCGACCTTTTATTTGGCGGAATTTTCAGCATGTTTTTTTAACGTTTTTTTTTTTTATTTCAGAAATTCTGACGCATGTGTCCCGTTGCGTCTTTTATGCATGTGCGAATTGTGAAATTTTGGCAGTCGTTCAACTAAACTCATTTGAGTGAGACTTGTAAATTAAGAACACAAAACAAAAAGAAACTCCGCTTCCGAATCGGTCCGAGAAGCAAAGAATTTTGAACAAACGTCAATCTTAAAATAAAGTTCAAAAGTCAACTTACCAAATCTTATTAAAAGTGACTTAAAAAGTCGTTTCTACGATCAAAAATAGCTCCAGAGCACTAAGATAAATCGTCACAAAGAATAGCCTAAAATAGGTTGTTGTAAAAAAAATTAGATAAAAAATGAAATCCACTTTTAAGGGATCAAAATATGGTTGGTCTTACATTTCTAGATACTTAAAAAGGAAATATAAAACCAAAGCCAATAAATAGAACCATTTGCTGATAAAATATTTTGCTCCCTTAAAAATAGTTTCCTGCAAGTTTTTGGGTAAAACTGATTTATATGTATGCTTTGGGCCTCTTAAGGCTATTTCAGTTCTTTAAATCCGATGATCTAGTCCTTCTCCTCGAGAGTGAATCGCTACCAATTCAAATTCACACCGATCTTAATTGGAAGCGGTACGAATTTAGGATTGTTGTGAGAAATTTTTGAGTACCTACATAGAAAGGTTTCCTGTCTAATTTTGTTAAAAGACATACCGTTTACCAAAAATCAAACAGGTATGAGCCTCCTCTTAGGGTGGTGACATCAAAGCGATATGTTTAATTGTAAAGCAAACGTCAACCTGCCTACAACTTTCTAAGATTAATTACTTCAGAACTAAAAGCACTCTCTGCGTATTCAGTGGGCTGAGTCCTGGGTTATACGATGATGTCGGTGGAGAGCACTTTGAAGACCATTCCACTTACGTTTACATTAATATAGGGTACAATATCATTTCACACAAAATTAGAGGTATTCCAAGGTTTTTGAAATATTTCAGAGGAATGATAATGTTTTTTAAGTATGAAGAATTTGATCATAAAAAAACTGTTTCGTACGGAAAATTTAATAAATTATTTTTCCAGCAAATTTAAAGATCATTAATCATGATAAACTTACTTCATTATTCATCAACAACATTTTAAGACCAAAGTTCAACCATCAAGTTTAAGTGGTCAAATAAAGCAAAAGAACATTTTTATACGGTTTCGTTTTACGTATGGCTTTAACTAGGGCCGCCTAAGTGAGTTTGTTTAGCAAGCCTGTTTGCCATTTTGGATTAAGATATTCGCTCAATTTTTGCTAAAAAGATAAACTGAAAAGCAAATCTGGCAAATAATAATAATAATTACAATAACCAACAAATTAATCTAAAAGAGTGCAAACTCATACTAATACTCATATCAGTGTGTAAATCCCAAATATCAACAAAGTGCCATCATTACAGTAATCTGATGGCAAGGTACTGATACACCTACCTCGTATTATCGCTACATCAATAAAGTTCACGTTCTTTCTCACGTTAAGCGTGTACACTGAAACAAAACTGCCAAAACTAGATCTCGCACAAGGTAATAGTTGCGTATACGGCTAAGCCTGAATTCCTATTTGAACACCTTGTTTAAAGTCACTATACATAAGAAAGCAAGTAGAATAATCGTCTCAAATGTTCAAGGCAATCAATACACTAACGATTTCCAATTTAAAATTTAAATAGGTACCTACTCTAGTTAACAGCTATTTAACCTGCCTTAAGATGTATCTAATGTCTGGATAAATCGGGCCTAGAGCTGCGGTGTCCGAGTGGTTAAGGAGATGGACTTGAAATCCATTGGGTTCTACCCGCACAGGTTCGAATCCTGTCCGCAGCGGGAGTTTGTATTTTTTATTTGTATTTTTGGAAGCCTCTGTTATTCCAAGTTAACAATTATGATCGCTGATGAAGCGAGCATTTCGCACATTACTGCAAGCAGTTTAACATGTTAGTCATCAAACACACTCTTCGAATTCGATTTAGACTCGATGAAACGTTTATATACTGATGTCATTTACTACAAGCCGTCTCAGCTAACTTTGTGGCTTCGAAAGAGATTTTATAGCTGATTGAACAAACAGAGGTAATTTATCGAACTCACACTCGAAGTCGAACTCGAACTCGAACTCACAAGTCACAAGTGCAAGTGCACATTCCCTTATTCTCATTACTAAATTATGTTTCCTTAGCTGTTTAGATTTAGACTTTCGCAGTCAATTTCCTTAGTAAAGTTGAACGTTATAGGTATTTATATGTTTTCATGTTGGCTTGTGCGCACTGCGCAGTTACTTTGCATTCTTTGAAGCGTTCGTTTATAAGTAGTTTAGGCTTCGTGTCAAAATGTTTACTGTTTTCTTAAAGTTATGTGTGCATCATGTCAATTTTTGGCTACTTGACAGTTGTCACTTTTGAAACATAAAATTATCTAGGTATCACCTCTCTATCTCTTATTTTTCTCATTTATTCCTATACTTTCCACATTTTTTTCGCAACAAAAATTCTTATATAAAATATATACATATATTTATCGTCGTTCCAAACACGAAGTGGCGTATCTGCAAAAATTGACATTTTGAGATATTTGGCGTATATTATCTACCGATCGTTATTTATCATCACACGAAGTGGCGCATCTGTATCTCAAACCGTTTTAATTTTATTAACAATTTCTGTTTTATCTACATATTTTTCTCTTGGAATTTACTCAAAAATGGTAAATGTTTATGAAGAAACCTTTTTAACACAGTTTTAAGCTAAAGGAAAAAAAAGAAAAAAAAAAAAAAAAACAAAATTTCGTAAATTTTTGTTTTGGCTCTACTGTAAAATTAAGATTTTGCACATACGCCACTTCGTGTTTGGAACGACGATATATATTATATAAAAATATTGTACGCACTCAGAAATAGTTTAACACTCTTCCGGCAGACAATTTCTCTAAGTCTAAGTCATAAGAAGATATTTTTTTTTATTTATTTGTTTCAAAAAGAAAAAAAAAAAAAAACATGCTCGTGTCAAGAATTGTCTGCACACTTCGTTTAAGTTTATCAGACATATTTATGTATAAATATACACTCATACACATTGGCTAGAAATTGGTTATTGTTGAACACAGTAGGAGTGTAGAGGGTGGGGTGTTCAAGCTCTAAACGCTTAAATATTTATGACTTTGGATTTGTTCTTTTTTTTTGCAATGAATGGATAAAAGTTGCGTTTTAAAGAAAAAAAAACCTAAAGCTTTTTACCAGAAGAACACCGCAAACCAGGGCACTCATTCCGTATGTCGATAATCGCCCTACGATAGCGTTTCGACGATAGCTTTGCTTCACGTAACTTTAATAATCGTTTATCGTCCAGACGATATCATTTTGACGTTTGAACATTTGCTTCACGTAAGACAATAATCGTCGAAACGCTATCGCCCAGATGATACAATTTGAGCGATACCTAATGAGGTGTCGTTTTGCATTGATTTATGTGTTTTGCAATCAGCTTAAAATTTTTTTATCGAATTTCAAGAAGAAGAATTGACTTTAGATATTTTTCAAATACCTACATACTACCAAATATATAAATACCTATATTTTAAACTTGTTTGGAAGCTCATGCAAAAGCAAGAAGTATTGTAGAAAGGTGTATTGGTGTTTACTGTTTCCAAGGGTACAAAACGTAAATCACTAACTTCATATGGCATAAGATTACATGTTGTCATAATCCTCAGGTCGATGTTGAGTTCTACTTGAAAAAAAAAAATTATAGCTAGAGAAATTGCGATTTTTGCAAATGTTTGTTCTGCCCTCCATAACAGCAATCGAACAATACGAAGATTTAGCAAGTGCAATTTTAAACGACTCGCAAGCACTAAGTGGGAATAACCGGATGCGACAGTTGGCTTCAAAAATGAGGGATGAAATAAAAAACTCGCGTTAACTTCAATTATTTTATTGATGTTATATTTTGCTTGGTAGCTGTTTGGCTTATTACCTTTGGCCAAGACCGGATGGTCATGAAAGCAATTAAAATTGTCATATTAATAAACTAAGGAATAACAATGAATTTAATACACTTTGCAATTTTCAAATTTGCCGGCATCAAACACAAAATGATTGAAAAAAAGTCATTTATGACATTTTAAACGACATCTGATTGGAATTTTCACTATAGTTTGAAAGTCTCTGGAAGAAACTCAGTGCTCTCAATGCTCTCTCTCGTTGCATACAAAAAACGATAGACGAGACGATAGTGATGGAGTTACGGAAAGTAAATTGATGACGAGATCGTTGACTACTATCGCGCAAACGATTATCGTTCTCAGAGTTACGGAATGAGTGCCCAGGGCACTATCGTCTCGTCTATCGTTTTTTTGTATACAACGAGAGAGAGCATTGAAAGCACTGAGTTTCCTTCAGAGACTTTCAAACTATAGTGAAAATTCCAATCAGATGTCGTTTAAAATGTCAGAAATGACTTTTTTTCAATCATTTTGTGTTTGATGCCGGAAAATTTGAAAACTGCAAAGTGTATTAAATTATACCTTAGTTTATTAAAATTAACAAATAATACCGAAGAAATGTATTTCAGCAATGCATATGACAATTTTAATTGCTTTCATGAATGACCATCCGGTCTTGGCCAAGGGTAATAAGCCAAACAGCTACCAAGCAAAATATAACATCAATAAAATAATTGAAGTTGAAGCGAGTTTTTTATTTCATCCCTCATTTTTGAAGCCAACTGTCTCATCCGGTTATTCCCACTTAGGGCTTGCGAGTCGTTTAAAATTGCACTTGCCAAATCTTCGTATTGTTCGATTCCTGTTATGGAGGGCAGAACAAACATTTGCAAAAATTTTTCAAGTACAACTCGACATCGACCTGAGGATTATGACAACAAGTAATTTAATACCATATGAAGTTAATGATTTACGTTTTGTATCTTTTGAAACAGTAAAGACCAATACACCTTTCTACAATATTTCTTGCTTTTGCATGAGCTTCATACAAAATAAGTTTAAAATATAGGTATTTATATATTTGGTAGTATGTATTTGAAAAATATCTAAAGTCAATTATTCTTCTTGAAATTCGATAAAAAAATCTTAAGCTGATTGCAAAACACACAAATCAATGCAAAACGACACCTCATTAGGTATCGCTCAAATTGTATCGTCTGGGCGATAGCGTTTCGACGATTATTGACTTACGTGAAGCAAATGTTCAACCGTCAAAACGATATCGTCTGGACGATAAACGATTATTAAAGTTACGTGAATTAAAGCTATCGTCGAAACGCTATCGTCTGGCGATAATCGACATACGGAATGAGTGCCCAGCATACGTCCCGCATATTTATCCAAAATATATCCCCATCCCCACATGCTGGTTCTCTTGATGCCGGGGAATCGTTCAATCTTGTACGAGTTATTGCGTAGATATGATGACCGGAACTGGAGGTGGGAATTCGCATCTAATTTCTTTGTTAACTTTGAATTATAAAAAAAGCTCAAAAAGTCATATGAATAAAAACTAGCATTTGCTTTGAGCAAAAGGTTGTAGTAAAGTAAGAGCCCTTAGCAATAATTTAACAAAAATGTATATAAATTAACAAAGAAATAAATAATTTAGATATTTAATATTTAAGAAATGCGCATACAATATATTTAGCAAAAGGCCTGAGTCAGGTAAATAGCAGACTTGGAATTTCGTAGCAATTGCTACGTTTTATTCATACGGATCTGAGTAAAAGGTAAGTGGCGCCGATTTTCGAACATGTCAAAAGTAAGTCTTAGCTCATATCAATTTTTATTCATACGAAACGTAGCAAATGCTTCGATTCTTACATTTTGTTTGAGTCCCTGTACCAATTTCACCATTGGTCAGCCTCCATCATTTTGAGGTTGGACTCGTGGTGGCTGTGGTTTATTTCAAATGCGGAAGACAAGAGCGTTCTTTCAGAACGAAGAGGTGTCAAGATAGGCCTCGCCCAACACGAATGGGTCGATGGACTGTATAATCTTGCCTAACAGCCACGGTAATTCTACTAAGGTCAGTACTTGTACTTGTACTTGAACTGGCCTTGGGACGCCTTGTCAGCGTCTTTCTCAGTGACACTAATGTGGGTATGCCCACCGTGAAATTAAGCCGTCAAGGCAGGTGTTCACGTAAAGCATAACTTTCATTTCATTTTGTTTGAGTAAAAGCAATAGCTAAGTTTTATTCCCACCACCCAAAGTCTGAAATTTAAAAAGACGCATTCTTTTTACATTTTAACATTTCTTTGCGCTATTAAAGCAATATTATCAACAATTGCCCTTTATTACCAGAGGCAAAAATTCCCTTATCCCTTCCATTTTTGTCGAAGTTCTCCAATTTTAGCTCTCGTGCATATCCCCCACAATGAACAGATAAACAGTCAGCTTTTTTTGATAAAGAAATTTTACAGTGCCTTTGGATTACCGAAGTTTTTTTGACGTTTGGAGACGTCTCTCAATACGAATTTGAATGCAGCAGTAACGGCGCACAACTAAGCATTTTCCAAACTGTTTACAAAGAAGAAAAATTTAAAAGCTGCCAACAAAAATTTAAACCAATGAAATACAATAAGTTGATTAATATTATTGGCATAATGAAAACGTACCAGTAAATCGCTTAAATATTAAACGCAAATCTCTCTTGAAAATTATTATCTTTTATTCGTATGTCAATTTTATTGGTTTGGTTACGCAACTTAATATGATTTCTCTTTCATTTGTTTACCCGATTGGGTTTATTTCCGCTCATTTGCCCCACGTATATTCGTATATGATAACTTCGAAATGAAATCCACTTTTTATTCTTATTCTTCAATGTGCAAGCACACAATTTATTTCTCATCAATTTCTATAGAAAAAGTCATGACCCACTTTCATTGATTTCATAAAAACCCACCCACACAGGGTGATTCAACCGACCTGTCCTTCGCCAAATAATACTTGTATCATAGCGCTTGTATTTATTTGCCACACTGAAAATTGGATCAGTTTCAAATCCGCTATTTACTAGATACTCTTTGCACTTTGCGTGTGTCAATGAATTGACAAATTATTTCTATTCTGTTTCGGATTCATTTCGAACACTTGCCAAATTTTACTCCCACCTGAAGTAGAAATTTTCCTGAGTCAGTAGCTAAATAAAACGATAAGACAAGTGTCACTTGAGGTGACAAAAGCGCAAGTCAGCAAACAAGGCCTTGGAATTTGCATCTGTTTTGTTGGGATTTTTTTTTGTTTACACAAAATATTTTGGAAAATCCCAACTCTCTTGAGAGTGAACAGCTGTTTTTGAAAAATTCAACATTTTTTGAGAGTTATTATTACGATTTTATAAGAGTATAAAAATAAACAGACGGTCGAAGTAAACGTCTTAAAATAATCGAATATTCGTAGATCTAATTGGACGACAAACATCAAACATGTTTTGTTTTTATATAAAGTAGGAGTGTTCTAGATAACAAGGAATGTGTTGTTTTCAGACCAGGTAAATATAGACTGCAGGTAAACACGCTTGTTAGTTCTAATGACAGGAGCAGATAATACTATAATGCGTATAAGGAGTAGATTAAAAAGATTATTTCATAGACTTAAGGATTACTAAATATTGTGTGATTAGGTTCTGTCAAAAGCATCATAACGGGTGATTTTTTAAGAGGCTTAGAACTTTTTTAAAAAAAAAAAACAAAAAATTCGAAAAAATGAATGAAATATTTATTTGAATCGATAGTTTGAACCTTGCAATTTAATGTTTAAAGATAATTTCATGCAAATGTTGACCGCGGCTGCGTCTCAGGTAGTCCATCCGCTGAGTCCAATTTTGGCATACTCTTTCACACATATCGGCCGGTATCTCACGAATGAATGCATGGATGTTGGCTTCCAGTGCGTCAATCGAAGCGGGCTTGTCCCTATACACATTAGCCTTGACATACCCCCACAAAAAATAATCTAATGGTGTCAAATCGCACGATCTAGGCGGCCAATTGACCGGCCCGAAACGTGAAATTAACTGTTCACCAAACTCGCCTCGCAATTGCATGTGGCACCGTCTTGTTGAAACCACATATCATGCAAGTCAAGAACTTCCATTTCGGGCAAAAAAAAGTTTGTTATCATCGCTCGGTAGCGTTCACCATTGACAGTAACGCTGCGATTCGCATCATCTTTGAAGAAATATGGCCCAATAATGCCGCCGGCCCATAAACCGCACCAAACAGTGGCTTTTTCGGGATGCATTGGTAGCTGTTGCAATGCTTCTGGCTGATCTTCACTCCAAATGCGGCAATTTTGCTTATTTACGTACCCATTCAACCAAAAATGAGCCTCATCGCTGAACACAATTTTTCGATAAAAAAGCGGATCCTCGGCCAGCTTTCCAAGAACCCATTCACCAAAAATTCGGCGTTGTGGTAGGTCGGCTGGCTTTAGTTCTTGCACAAGCTGTATCTTAAAAGGCTTTACGCACAAATCCTTCCGCAAAATTTTCCACGTAGTGCTGTAACAAAGGCCTAACTGCTGGGAACGGCGCCGAATCGACATTTCGCGGTCTTCTGTCACACTAGCTGATACGGCCGCAATATTTTCTTCACTACGCACAGTACGTAAACGTGTTGGTGGTTTAATGTCCAACAAAGTAAATTTGGTGCGAAATTTGGTCACAATCTTCCGAATAGACTGCTCAGAAGGTCGAGAATGCCGATCATAAAATGGAAGCAGCGCGCGATGAACATTTCGAACCGAGCACGAATTTTGATAGTAAAATTCAATAATTTGCAAGCGTTGTTCATTTGTAAGACGATCCATGGTTAAATTGCAAACCAAACTGAAGCTGTTTGACAGTGACACAAGGTACTAAACACACGTCAGCTGTCAAAACCAGTGTTGCCAAAACCAAACCAGCTAAAAAATCACCCTTTACTAGTGTGCTTTTTTTTTGTTTATTTTTGTCCAAGGTTGTTACTATCCGATGGAGCACTCAGACACAACTACTGGTCCATTGTACTGCCAAACAGACACCTTACATTTATGTACTTAGTTTTCCCGTCTTTCGAAGAAAGATGAGAAGGAGCTTCAGTGATGAAGAGCTTAGATGTTCGGCACTCACCACGTCAGCCCCAAAGATCCGCCACCTGATGCGAGCAAAGGCAGGACAGCTACAGAGGACTCCGCTGTATCGTCATCCTCTCCACCAGGCAGAACAGATGGTGGAGACGCTCAAGCCCAAAACATTTAAGTGTTTGGCAAAAGCTTGGTGGTCAGAAAGGATGCCCACAAGCGGTCTACAGTCGCTTCTCCTGAGAGACAGAAGGAAGCCCGCCGACCTTTTGCAGATGTCCGGACGCAGTCGTTTGGTCTGTCCACACCCAGCACAGCCACGCCACCGACACTCGTGTTCGCGAGAAACCCAAGTATCAATGGATGACTTAACCACCGATGTAGGCAGACCCAACAGGTTCAGGTCCTAAGTCTTCTTCCTCTGAACCCAGCCTGGCAAGCTCATCAGCTATCTCATTTCCATGGATACCAGTGTTACCTGGGACCCAAACAAGATACACTGTATTTAGCCTTCCGACCAAGTTCAGAGAAAGCTTGAGTTCGAGCACTAATTTAGATGGGGTAAGAGGGTTAAGCAGCGCTTTTAATGCAGCTTGGCTTTCTGTTTATCACAATATAGCGCATAGCCATAAGGATAGCGAAAATCTCCGCTTGGAAGACAGACGCATGGTTTCCTAAGGGGTAGGTTTCCACGAAGACTCCCAGAACCAGATCCCTGTCCGGTTCTGGAGCCATCCGTTAAAATACGATGGCAATCTTTCCCTGGCCCAGAGTCTGGCCTAAGCCATTCCATTGCCTGAGGAGAGTTGACGTGGTTGTTTTGTCGCAGTAGGATTTCTGGAGTCATTGCGTCAGAGGGCATATCCGTAAGACCGGGGAACTCGCTTCCTGGGGATATATTTCCAGAAGACTACAATTTTCAGCAATTTAAGTGCAGAGCAAACATACATCTGCAGGCATCTCGGGGCGCTGTTGAAGCGTTATAGGTTCGCCTTTCCCGGGAGAAGTATATAAAAAAAAAAAAAAAAGGATAATTCTCGCACAAGTTCTTTAAAACTCCAATGCGCGTGGTACCAAAAGCCACCTCTCTTTAACCGAGAAATGGTTTTCAGCGTACATCCCATGATAAAAATATCAAGGGGTGGGGGGGAGGGGGGGAGTAGTTCATCATAGCGTCAGCCCGGTGTGCTGGAGAAAGGCCGACGCGTATGAGAGGAGTGGTCTTATACCATTGCCGTATAGATCCAAAGGACCCTTTTTGAAGATAAGCCCCATGTCTTGCCAAAAGCGCCTTTACACTGTGTGCACCAGGACTAGTATGCATGGCCACGACATACGATTCGAATTTAATCGCGTATTAACTTAAGCTAAAGTATTCCGTTGAATCACGCTGTAGTTCTCCCTTAAAGTCATAAAGTGATGCCATTTTTTACGATTTTAATGCGAATCAATTTATATACATATTTCAGATCAGTATATTTTAATGCGGGTCAAATATGAGGCACAGAAAGAGAGTACAACAGAAAAGTGTAGGTGGCTTTAATATGCCCACCAAATTTGAATGGTTCCGCATGAGTTCTGCTACGAACGTCAACCATTTGTGTCGAATACTGGTATATCACCAAAATTAATAACTTTCACACTTCAGAAAATAACCAAATGACACGCATAACAGGCCACTTTATTTGTTGAACAGAAAAGGAGCTAGTCACGATTTTCTTCCATACTGAATACACTACAAATTTCGATTTAATTACTTGGCTCGTATTTATTTACCAGAAATTCAATGTCCCCTATAAACTCGTAGCTCATATAACTCAGCAATTTCCTAGAGCTGTTTGGTTAAATTACTGAACCTACTATTATTTTTGTAATGACATTTTTATGCCAGACAATGTCTATCCCATAAAATACGTCGTTAAACGTCCTCTATCGCATTATTTTCTACGCAATATAAAGATTTAAAGACCGGCTATAAATTCAATCCATCTATCACCATTAGTATTGTGATGACTAGAGTTAGATAGAACTGCCGCAAAATGCTTTATTTAAACTGCTTAATGCGACCGTCCTTGTAGATAGTATGAAATCACAATTTTCCTAAAAATAGCTTCTGTTTTCATTAGTTTCGAAATCGTATCAGAAGTCGTTTCGATGTGGCTACGTTATGGGACGATAGTGTATACTGTTCCAGATACGTTATCATTAGCAGCTAACATACAGTAGAAGCACGTGGCTTGATTACGACTAGAGAGGGACTAATTTTGTTATTCACGGATTGTTGTTTCCATTTCAAGTATATTTTAAAACTCTTAAGTTGCAGATGGTTATAAACTCAAAAATAAAAATAAAAATATTTATAACGAACTAGCTGACCTGGCGAACTTCGTACCGCCTAAAGGTTAATGAATTTAATGATACCTTTTAACTTAACTTAATTTACTATTTTAATTAAGTTCAATATTTCATTAGGAAATACAAATTCAATAGAAGTATAAAAATCAAGTATTTCAATGCCTTACCAGTAAGACAATTACTTTGATGGAGCTATGTATTTAGTTGCATTGGTTTATATTTGGATTTATTATCTTCACTGACGCACCTTGTGATACACAATATTTTTCGGTTTGTTATCAGGCGGAAGATCAAATAAAGTGGATGGTTTACCTACGCGTGAATATGCCACGTACAATTGAACATGGGCAAAAACATGTGCTTTTTAATTTCAGATCACAAACACTCGATTGACCTTGTGATTTGTGTTGGGGAATGGGTGAATGCAAGACAAATCGGAAATTGTATTAGTTTAAACTCAAGGGGAATGGGCACATCGGTTTGGATCATCGGTATCCTCGGAATGAGAACTTCCTTCTTTAAAACACATTGATCATCAGTTTTCTTATCACCAAACTTTAAAGCTGGAAGCAATCATACCTATCTACAGAATTTCAATCAACTCGGTGAAGCTGTTTCGGAGATCGGCAGCGCCACTTATCAGGTCCAAAAGTATCCTATCCTTCAAACGGGAACGAAGGATATGCATCTACAAAATTTCATTGAAATCGGTTGAGTGGTTTCGGAGACTGACACCATTGACACCTATCTGGTCCAACAGTACCTATCGTATCTTTTAAGCTAGAACCAGTCATACGCATCCACAAAATTTCATTGAAATCGGGTGAGTGGTTTCGGAGATCGACTACAACGCCACCTATCGGGTCCAAAATCGTATTTTTTAAGACTATCTAAACCTGAAATACAATAATACGAACAAAACAAATGAATAATCATAAAAATTGGCCCAGTGGTTATCGAGTTATATCGTCATCGTTTCTCCCCGAAAGAATTAAAGGTATGCAAAGAAGATTATTATTGAAGAAAACTGAATTGAAATGAAAAACGAAGTATAGGCCTACAATGCCACATGTTGAAGATTTTCTGACTTTTCTTTTTTCCTAAACCATCCCTGATTTAAGACGAACAAAACAACACAAAAATAAATAAATAATAATAAAATAATAAATAAAATAATCCTTCAAATCGGTCGAGCCGTTCTAGAGCCTTTACCCGACTAACGCACAGCAATTGATTTATATACATATAGAGAGATCAGATCGCTGGTTCTACTTGGCGTAAATCTGAGTAAATTATTATAACTATAATATTGATGTATTCTTGCATAAGTTGCAATGCAACTAACTTCGCGTGGAGTCAAACACAAGCCGCGCCGCAACTTTTATGATTTACAGTTACAAAAATTAGAAACAGTTAAATATGTCATCTACTATAATTCTTAAACAAAACAAAAACAGTCAACGTATTTTTGTGCAATACACAATTTCGAGACTTCTTTAACAATGAAGTCATAAACAGTTGATTGTTTTTGTTATTATAAAAGGGAACTAACATTAATCTTTAAATTTACCTACAGTTTCGAGGTTTCCACAATAGATGACACAGTGTTCTAAAAGACAGTGTAGTGACATTTGGTCTGCATTTTTTTCTAGCAATTTCATATGCTTGTAACTGATAATTCATCGGCGGTCAACAAAAAATATGCCAATAGTATGGACGTTCAGTGTCTAGTTTAGCAATCTGACAGCTGACTGACATGAGCTGTCACAGTTTTGATTGGCTTAGATCTGTCACATAAATAGCTTTATCATCAGTTGACATTTATGAAGGGGTAGCCGACGAATATAGTATAAAAAAAATTCGTGACTGAGTGCAAAGGTGACAGTTCGTATAATGTGGCTGAAGTAGAAGTAGTGATTTTACCGACCTATATCGTTTTTTCGTTCAGGGTACATCTAGACCATTCTATTCGACTCAAGATAACTAGACTTTTGAAAGTGCCGAGTATGAATACAAACCAGGGCCACTGTTAGCACATTCAAATTGCCAACTCTTTATACATTAAAATTTGAGAAAAACGTATCGCTGTTCATCAATTTAAGATGATTTAAAATTTAAATCCGTATGGCCTATGGGTATCTAATTTAAATGGATAAAATTGGTAACAATGACTGCTTTTTTTACACATTTTTAATAATAGTGCTTAATAATGGTGACGATACTGTAAAAAAAAATGTGCATCTTCCAACATGGGGATATTTTAGTATTGACGGAAATTATTATTATGGATCCAACCATTAACAGTGGCTTCCTAATCTTTCTATTAAAAACAAAGGCAACATAGGTAAACCCATAAACTAAGTTTTAAATAGACCGTCACGCGTCAGCTCTCGCGTACGTACGTACTACCCGATTCCGCCCGCAAATTTTGAAAATTAATTTCACTCTTAATGTCAAAAATCGTAATGGCGGAAGGTGTAATAAAAGAAAAGAACAGAATAAACTGTCAGTTTCTTATGTGCAAGTGTAATACGTGCGTCTAATTTACTTTAATATGGCACACATTCTTTCCCACACAATAAAACGGAAAACAGCTTGTAGACAATTTTTCTAAAGTTCTCTGAGCTGTGAGCTGACAGTAAAGTACTTTGCTTATGGTATACCTACCTACCCTGATTCTGATTTCTGTAGACGCTTACACGCTGTCTCCACTTCCGATTATTTCAGAGTATGCGATAGAGCATGCTTTAATCATCACAAGTTAAAACTATTATATAGCTGCTTTATTTCCGTATCGCATAGGTACCTGCTCTCAAAATGTTTCATTTGAATTAATCAGTTATCGCTTCAAGTTTCTTTTTTATAAACATAAAAATAGAAAATTTGGAAATAAAACTCTAAGAAATCTTAAAACTAATAAATTATTCAAAAATTCGTTTGGCACATCACTGGCGATAACCCATGTAGGGTGTTGCCAACTTTTGAACGCACGCTTTACGCGGGAAAAAAATAAATTGCTTTTTTTGACTTTTCTCATTTCTGAAATAAAAAAAAATATTGTAAAGTTTTTATTAATTTTTGCTAAGGCCCTAGTTATAGCCATACGTAAAATGCAACCGAAAAAGTTGGAACAGTATGAAAATGAGTTTTTTTTCGTTTCGGCGGTCATAGCGAAAAATCTGTCAGAAAAAAGTTTCCGTACTAAGGGCCGGTCTGTTCACAGCCAAAACCAATAAAATTTATTACAAATTAACAGGCCTCATGTTAATTTATTCGACGGCGATTTTCTCGTTCTCTCAATATTTTTCCTAACGCGTGTGCTTTATCTTAATTTAGAACTGTCATCGGCCAAAAAATGTTGAAAATAATCTTACTTCATCTTTTGCATCCATTATTTTGGCGTGTTGTGTATTATATACTTATTTGTCAGTTGAAAACCTCAACGAAATCGATGTGAAAGATTTTATTGGTTCACTCCATCTTGCGTTATATATTCCTTTGTTCTATTATTTACATTTTTCTTTTTGTTCGAAAGTTTTTGTATATTATCAGTTACGTCAAAATACCTACGTAGTCCTTAAAAAATCTTGAACAAACGAAATTACAGATAATCAGTGGTTAAATCTCATTAACCGCTCAAAACCAGCTGGTTATCGATTTCACTGGTTAACTAACCAAACTACTGATTCTCTGGTTAATATTTTGCTGAACAAACGCATTCGATGGTTATCAGCTGGAATAAACGATGATTAAAGATAACCAAGATTGAAGAAACCGGGCCTAAGACAATTACCTACAACAAACCAACCCCCACTGATTGGATTCCATCAGAAAAAAAGTTCCTGACAGGTGGAACAGTAAAGAAATGAAATACTTCAGTGGAATGAATCGGTTTTCTTTAGGGGAATTGACTGAGAAGTTGATCAGTAAAAGTTTTTCGTACGTAAAAATGAATAAATTATTTTTCTAGAAAATTTAAAGATCATTTACATACTTTTTTTTGATAATCTAATTTTAAATTTCATAAGCAACATTTTAAGACCAAGATTGAGTTAAACCACCAAGTTTAAGTGGTCAAAAAAAGCAAAAGAAAATTTTTACGGTTTGGTTTTTAATATGGCTATAACTGGGGCCTAACGCACGTTGGGGTCCCCGTATAATGGATACGGCAGTAGCTACGCCCCTGGCTCGTTGCCATTCTATTCTTACTAAGAAACTACACAAGAAATGCCCATCGGCCATCATACGAATTTTGACAGTTGTTCTGATAGGTAAGGTATGTGTTGCTTTTGTTTGCTGTTGCTCTTTGCTTTGAATTCATCGCAAGTGGAGAGAGCGTGTTAGGAAACTCCTCCTGCTTTTATACTCAAACCAACGACAAAAAAGTTTATCAAAGTTCAAACAAATGTAGTTCTTAAAATTTGCAAAAACAAAATAAACAAATCAATAAGGCATTTCATAAACAAAAACAAAACTTTCAGCTTTATAGCTTTATCAATCTAACTGACAAAAGAAACGAACTTTATCGGCTTTGAACTTATGTCACAATCACAAAACGCTTTCATACCGCCAATACCAACAAAACAAGCCAAGCCATACAAGCGTCAAGCACTTTGTGCGGTTTTGCTTTGCTTATAAATGGTTCGCGTACAGCTGGTTTGGTTGGCATGACTTTCCGCTCCCGCTGTTTACTTGTGGTATTTTCTGAGCACCCAAGTTCTCCGATGCAGCATGGACAACAAAAATTACCTACAAGTTGGACTGGCTCTGGCTGTTGGGTTTTGTATAGCCGTCGTCTGTCCTACACTGAGAAAACTAAATTGAAAAATATGGGTACCAAACCCGAAAATTTCTTTCCTATATCCATAACTTGGCAAGCTTACCCATGTCTTGGATGTCATTCCCAAATCGAGGCTAATGTAGCCAACAAAGAGTTACCATAGCTCTTTAGCACGCGGTTGTTAACAAAATTAATTAAAATTAATTTGGGTCGGGTATGAACACCGTACACCAATGTCCTGTTACCCGCTAAGCTTGCTATGTTTGCTTTCAACAACCTTTTATCAGCTGCGTTACCTAGTTGTTACGGTACAAGCACTGCCATACGGCTATGATAGCTCTTTTCTGTACACAAAGAGGTTTTAGGTATAACAACTGACATGCGGCTATGATAGCTCTGTGTTGGTCTAAGCAATTATCTTTCTGCGTTTCTACTGCTATTAGTATCGAAGACATCGCGCTGTTCAGACGCGTTATTAATTTCGCCAGGTAAGAGTTCATTTTTTTTTAAAACTGTTCTAATATTTTCGTATGCATGTAAATGTATCAAGAGTGAAAAAAAGACACCGATTCTTTTTCAATTTTATTTTTAAATACAACAGATAAGGACGAATATATGCAGCTATGGAACGAGTTTCAAGAGACAGCTGCCAAACAGTGAGCTTTCAAATTTCTTAGGAAGTCAGGCTAAGTATAATAAGGGGCTTCCCATTTGGGTTGTCAGAACCTCTCAATAAGGTGCTAACAGCTCTGTATGCAGCTCCTATAAATCTTAAAAGAGGTTGTGACAGCCTTTCAGAAGGTTCTGACAGCTCTGTATATGGGTATCACAACTTGTTTAGAGGCTGTGGCAGCCTTTCAAGAGGGTGTTACAGCTCTGTATGAGGGTGCCATAAATCTGTGTAGAGGCTATGACAACCTTTCATGAGGTTCTGATAGCTCTGTATATGGGTACCATAAATCTGTTGAGAGGCTGTGGTAGCCTCCACTGCCTTCGCATTAGCTCTGGAAAGAGGTATTAGCAGCTCTGTATGCGGGTCTGATAGCAAATTTTGATGTCCTCATATATATTTTGTTGGTTACTGCAGCTCTGTTAATGTGCTGTACCCATATAACTGAAGGCATCACACCTTAGTTTTGGTTGTACCAGCAACAAAGTTAGCAGTTGATGTGCCTACACAAACAGAGGTGGCGCATTTAGTAGGGCTATCGTAGCTCTGTAGTTTTCTGAGTGTACTCTCGTCTGTTGAAACACTCGGGCACTTAAGTGCTTTGCTTTTCCCCATCCCATTCGGTTTCTACTTCTCTGTGTAGTTGTATTTCGGTCTGACAAGATGTGAACAGAGCCAAGAGCAATATTATTAGAATGGTTTCAACTTTGTAGTAGCTCCCTGTCCCTCCTTATGCCATCCGCCAACAATGAACTTTAACAACTGTTGCTGTCTCTGTCAAACAAAAGAGCAGTTTCTCTGCCAGCAAACCAAATACCAAGCGAAAAAATAATGCGCGGGATTGCTAAAGCACCACAAAATACCTACTGTTAGCGCTGAACACCCAGCAACGATTACAATAATTCTACACCGAAGTCGCTTTAAAATGATTTTCACGATTTGCGTTGAAAAAAAGTTTGAGGTGGTTGGGAAAGGATTCATTTTAAATTTATTTTATGCTGAAAAGTTTGCTTTTGTCTCAAAGAGCATCTCAATCCCAATGTTTTCAAATACTTCATTAAAAACAGTCGGAATTGCTTAAAGATGGCACAGCACATCGAACAATTAGATGCAATTAGGAGGAGTCAACATTTTGCATCAACACCAAATTAGTCTTTATTTATTTAGGCGGTTTTAATTGCATGCTGGGCTTTAATGTATCACTTTTAATGCGTATAGGTTGGACTATAAAAACGTATTCTTCTTCTTAGTTTTATTGTTCACTGTTTTAATTGTTTAAATACAATGCGTAATATTTATAATCATATTTAGTGTCCAGGCACGATTTTACGTACTGGCGTAGCGGCGAAACTTTCAATATAAAATGACCCATTGTTACCTACTAAATATTAAGTGTGAAGGTTAAAAATGATTATTATTAAGGTTCAATATATATATAGTCCTGCACACAGCAAATCAGTGTCAAAAATCATTATTAGATTATAAACCTGCGGAGGTTTTTCTCTCATTTTGTATGTTTGTTTCTCATGTCAAATTTGTAGACGTCATCGCAGAGTATATCAAAGTCTTAATAAATATTTAATTCCATTTTAAAAGTTATCATAATGTTAAAATTTAAAATATTGCAAATATTTCAATAAAAACGTTAATGAAATTAATAAAGCTGACAAAATGCTTCCTTTAGCGATTTTGTATTTAAGTTTTTGGAATCGGAATCGTTTTCCCCTGGGACGAAAAAAAAAGCACTTTTTTCCGATTCAAAGCAGTTTTTCTGATCTTGAAATAAGCTGGCTGTCAGATGTCATGTTCCATTGGCCGCAAAAAAAAACACTTTTTTTCAGAGTCAGAGCAATTTTGCGAATCTCGATTTATGATCGAGATTTACACATACTCGCACTCTCCCCAAAACATTTTTCATTTGTCAGAGTTTAAAGTGTGTTATTAATTACATTTTTAGACGACAAGTCTGTGAAAAATTTATATTTGCAAGATAAATTGAATGGAATGGATTTTTTCTAAACACAAATTACAATTTAAGAACAGCTGACTTTTAAAACACGCACCACCATAAATGCAAAGAAAGAAAAATCTCGTTTTATGTTCCATTGGGCAAGAACAATTTGAAATTTGTGAGCAAAATCTGAAAATTATAATTGAAAACGATATGAAATAGCTTTCGTTACTAATATCAGAGTTAAATGCTTTCGGAGTATAGGTATTTACAGTTTAAATGTTCATTTAGGTATACCACGATCGACACGATGGTGTCAGGAAATGATCCGAGGGTTAATATTTAGCGCAATTGACTCACGCCATTAGTTGAGCTTCCCCCCCTTAAACTGTCACAACTGTCGATGCTGTAGTTCATTTTTGTGTAGGTACTTTGATAGTAGCTGATAGCTGAACGGACCACTCTTTAAAACATTGGCACATTCAAAACAAGTCGTTTTAACTTGGGTAGATTTAACCAAAAACGTCTAGTGTCGCATTTACCAACCAGTTGTGATCTGTCAAATGACCGATAGAATAGAAGTATTAAATAAACAGCTATAGCACTAAGGCAAAGAAGTCCTATTCGGAAAGGAATAGGTGGCGCAGCTGATCATTTGTTGTTCCACACAAGGGTAGGTAACAGGTAAACGAACAGTCAGTATAGGTACATACTTTACTTACTCACTTACTTAAGGTGGCGCTACAGTCTGGGGCGGACCTAGGCCTCAACCAACAAGCGTCTCCAGCCAGCACAATCTCTAGCTAGCTGTCTCCAGTTTCGCACGCTAAGATGGTTAAAGTCCCCTTCCACTGGCCTGCGGCACCTGAGTCGCGGTCTTCCTCTACTGCGCCTTCCCTCGGGTGTGGATTCGAAGATCTTCCGGGCCGGAGCATTCGTGTCCATACGCTTTACATGACCTAGTTCGTTGAACCTTCACACATAGGTACATACAGTCAAATTCTAAACCGTTGACATCCACGAATTTTGGCTAACACAACTAACATGGTGACTCACTGTTATCTGCAGAACCATCGATTTGTGACAGAGATATCAATGGTTGATCAGCTTGTTAAGGTGTGGGGGCAGTAAACATTTTTTTTTGACATCGGAAATTGCAACAATTTCATTGCAGTATACCTAGTACCTGACTGAATTTTTGTTAGCAACTGTTTGTTACTAACAATATCAAAAGCCCGGCACCTGGCTTCGAAGGATCTGTTACTTGACACTTATGGTATTGATATGTAAGCAGTATCTATGTGGTCAGATTCATTCGACCGAATTCCTCAATAATGAGATAAAGTCGTTTGATGGCCTGCCAGCCTGGCAACTTGGAATAGCCGCTCCGAGACTGAAAACAACACAACTATTGAAAATGCAGTACGAAAAACAAGAAATCGAAAAGTTCACACCGCATAAACCCCAGTAAGCTGCACAACTATAATACTTTTCAGGTTGGGAGCTTCTCCATGAGCACCACACCGACTTTATCTTTCCCGCCCTTAATTCCTCAGCACGACCGTGACTGTATGAAAATCTCTCATCGTAATAGTCTAGCTGCTAAAACGCTTAAGAATTTTTGGCTCCTAGTACAAAAAAGTTCGATTATAGCTTCGGCTTCAGCTTCGACTAAAGTATAGTTTCCGCTTGCGCCCCTCACCAAACTAACCCTGTGCACCTATTTAAATGAGCAAAATTATGTATATTCTGGTTTGATAACATTTAAAGCACATCGTCCCGCAATATACTTGAAGCTATACTCTCTTCCACTTGCCACCATACGTGCGGTGTATCACAATTCACAAGCGCCAACGTACGAGCAGAGAAATGCGCTTTTGTAAGTTTCAGTTTTCAACTTTTCAAGCAAAAAGCGGAACATAAAGCGTCCCAAAACTCTTTTGTCTCCTTTTGCCATAACCAAGTGACGCAATGTCTGCTGACTGATGCTGGACTGGAATAACGAAACCCAAAAGGCATATATGCAGTGCTTTTTCAAAATGCAGAAGAACAAGAGCACGAGTAGGGTATCTCGTCTGTCTGCCTTCCGTCTGTCAGATCAAAATCATACGTATACCTATATAATAATCATGCTAGCTGTGAGATTATGCTTTCAATAGCAGCGTTTGCTTACAGAAAGCGCACAAGTTCTAACAGTGATGTGATGATACTAGACACCACGACGAGGAAGTATCTTGAAAGCCAGAGTAGTATATAGGCAGGCACTATCTGAATCTGGGAACTTTAACGAAGCTCTTTGGATGGAGGACGTACACGGTACACGTCATGTGTCTCAGTCTCAGCTCTCAGGTTCTATTTATGTGACTCATATAGGTGAATGAAAAAAGTTGTGTTGCTTGACTTTCCTGTAAATTGTTTACGAATTTCTACTGCTGTTGAAGTTCCATAAAAGTTGAATTGCCGGGCCGGCTGTAGAAAGCGCTTTTGGATGAAAGCCGATATTAAGTTGCAAATTTTACAAAGCTGTGTTGAGCGTTATTAAGCAAGTAGAATACTCGTGCTTGCAGGAAATTATAGTATGTTAAGAAGACGGTTAAAACAATTCGAATCGCGAAGGTTGCTTTTAATTGAGAGACCTAAGAGTGTCACCTGCTCTTCTCGACAACTTGACAAGCTTGAAGCTTGATTGTCCTCCCTGAATGTAAAGGGTGGTTAAGTTTTAAGGGCCGATGTTGATTTTGAATAAAACACAAACTATTTAGGAAATTGTTTTTATTTCTTTTTATTATGCTAATGGTATGGTTCAATTATGTATGGAACAAAATATCGGCCAAATGGCGGCCGCGACCTCGGCGGCACACCTCCATCCGATGGTCCAAATTTTCGATTGACATCACCACCACGTAATATAACACGGCCATTGAATTTGTTGCGCAAAAGAGCCATTGTTTCGTTAGTTGTGTGGCAAGTGGCACCGTCCTGTTGAAACCACATATCGTTCACATTCATATCTTCCAGTTCGGGGCATAAAAAGTTCGTTATTATCTCACGATAGCGAACACCATTCACAGTAACTGCCTGACCGGACTCATTTTGGACAAAAATACGGCCCGATGATGCCGCCAGCCCATAGTCACTCTTTGTGGGTGCATTGGTGTTTCGACAATCACTCTTGGATTATCATTCACCCAAATGCGGCAATTCTGCTTATTGACGAGTCCACTGAGGTGAAAATTGACGATTAAATTGACCGAAAAAATCACGAAGTGCACGATATGAATTTCGATTTGAACGCCCATTTTCATAATAAGCCTGAATAACTTTAACGCGTTGCTCGATTGTGTATCTTTCCATGGTTCAATTGAGTTAGTCTGAAATTGAGAAATGTCAAATGAAATGCAGAAAAAAACTTGACCTTTAGGTGTGGTTCACATTCAACATCGGCCCTTAAAATTTAACCACCCTTTACTTCAGCGCGAGCTCGATAGGTTTGCAAACCTATAAATAGCACGCGGTGTTGCTTTTTAGTGGAGTCTACTACTACGACTGCACTTATTTACGTTTTTTAATCTACCTTTATTTGTAATCTAACCTCGAATATGCGAATTAACAATATGGTCGCCTACCAAAGCAATCAGACATGCACCTACTCATTATAGCATAATAAAAGAAGAAAGTTCGACACCCCAACTGAATTCACACGTCTCTGGGATCCTATTACTATGCAGAAACTGACAACCTGCTATTTATGACATATTTTTAATTGTCTGATTAAATCTAGGCTGTAGCTTTCAGTGCAACATGTCGCTTTTTACGACGGAGAACGATTCGCGCCTTTTAACACTGCAAATGAAAATGAAAACAGCCTTTGGACTGGTACCCGACCTCATCTGCATTCTTTGGTCGCCTAGTAACTCCTGCACGATACACATGTTAACAAATGTTTTGCCATAAAAACAAACAAATTCATGTGAACAGAGAGCGAACAACGCCAAGCAAGTTGAGTTATAAAAGTGGTCCCACAAAATAGCTGGGCTGGATGGGCCCAACCAATAAGGTTTGTCTCCTTAAGAAATGTTGTCGTGTTCCAACTTTTTAGACAAAATGGACCGCTCGCTAACTAAAACAGTTACCAGGCCAACAGGCATCGTAGCAGCATTCCTTGCTTCCAGCCCAATAAACTTTCATAATGAACTCGCTCAATTGGTCTGCTGGCGCATCCTCCCCCTTTTAGTACACACAAACAAGAAGCAAACTCAAAACGAAAAGGCACAGGCAATGAACGCATAATTATAGGCAATGGAATTTTTTTTCATTATATTTTGTTTTTGTTTTTGTTATAATGCCCTCTTTTATTCATGAATATCCTCCACGTTAAAATGACCAAGCTAAGAGAATAATTGTTCCCGCCGATGTTTCATTTTCTTCGGGCGAAATTTACTCTTTGACCCTCACTGTGTGGGCTGCGCTCCTGTTCGAAAATTCACATTTTGCACTATTTACGCCGTATGGTATCGGGATTGGGGACCACTCTTCCGGTACGTTACAGTGTGGCTATGTTCATTGTGAGCGTGCCGTCATCACCAACTGAAAAGTGAGGAGCCACTGCTTTTATATCTCGCGCTGCTCTGCTCAGTATTTTCAAGTTTACTTTGTATGCAGGTGAATAACGGCTAAAAGGTGGGTTCAATCAGACTATAATCGGAAATAGATTTTCCTGCACAGCTGGGAATGTGTAAGACCAGTCCTTTGTTTGCGGGGAAGTTGTAATGTTTAACAGTATTAAATCCCTACGTTCTAGCACCGAATAGTTCAATCTACAAAGTAATTTTCAAGATTTAAATTAAATTACTTTTCATGCTCAAAATTAAGAAGTTTGCCAGCGTTTATTATAATAATAATCATGTGTTCAAAGTCCCGACATCTTCAATAGAAGAAGTCGTCTTAAATACAACGAAAAATTCGAATACCCGATATATTAAGACCAACACGAAATGTTACGTATACGACCCAGTTTTCGAACTTTATTTATATACTTACTTTATGAATAATACACTACCTATAGCTACCGTAAGACCGCCTATAACTCGAAAACGGATCTTCCGATTAGAGATATATTTTCTTTGATGTGTTTGTCTATGGCTAAGAGAGGTTTATACGGCAAAAAAATTGGAAAATTTGGAAGGGGAATTGAAATGGTCGGCTGAGTGGCTTAGTGGTAAGTGTGTTGGACCACTAAGCGAGGGGTATCAGGTTCGAGTCCCGCAAAAACCCAAAATTCCAACTTTGGGTTTTTTCGACTGTGCCACCTCTCGCCAACATCTGACAAAATCTCGGGGATAGTAACCGTCTTGAAAGAGCTTCTTAATTAGCCGTGGAGTCGGCATAAAACTGGTGTACATTCCATCTTTTCGTCCCAAAAATGAAAAACTCACACAAAACGAATGATTGTGAGAAGCTAGGCCTCTAGGGTCCCCGCGGACCTGTTGCGCCAACTATTTATTTAATTTTTTTTAATTATTATTGAAAAATTCGTAAAAATTGATGTTCCATACATTTTTGTACAGGGAATTTTCAATATCAAAACATGCACTATCAAAACAAAGCACTTTGCTAAATGTGAGCGGGACTTTAGACAAGATATTAAAGCAGCAAATTTCCTTACCACGGGCAAAGCCGGGCGGGAGCAGCTAGTTCACTATACAAAAAATAGACAATTGTCATAAAATTTACATACAACAGGGTGTCTCAAAACTATTACGTGTATTTTACACTTAAATTTTTTTATCTTTGGTCAACGAATTTTAACTAAAAAAAAATATATATAAGCATGCAAGTTGAGTTTTTTTTTTTGTACGATGTAAATAAAGGACCTTTTTAATTATTATTTTCAACATTTAAGCATTTAAGAATATCAATATTGTGAGTTCGTAAAACTAAACATGGAACTTACAAACTTAGCACCGTGCAATACAAGAAAAGTAATTTCCTGCAGATTTTCGACATAACTCAATCTATGCTTACGAAAAACTTGAAATAAAACACAGGATGCTATCTTTAGATCGATACTAATATTAAAATAACGGTGATGTTATTGCTGCGTCCTAATTGGTATTCAAGAGATGTAGTGCCAAAATTTTAACATAAAAGATCAAGCCATTTTATTTGTATAGGTAGTTATTTATATTTTGGGCCACCCTGTAAAAACGTTCGCCATGAAAGTTCGATATTCCCGTGAATTCATATCCAATTGCCATGGCAAGCATGTGACCGTGACAGGTGAGCCAAATTCCAGTACCAATTTTCCAGACGTAAGAGAACAATTTGGTAATGAATAAGAGTCTATCGGACATCTTTAGTCGGTTCTTTTTTTTATTTGAATAGTCGTCATTTGTTATCAATAATTAATATGTTCGCTAAAATAAATTGACAGGGATAGTACATTTTAAGGGAAAGACCTTAATATACCTACATTGCTTTTTCACGTTGGAATTGCTATTCATTTAACTTGTTTGTCAACGTTGCAGCTCACCGAAAATAAATCCGAATATCTCATTCCATCAGGCAAATTCATATTGTAACAGTTTTTCGTTGATACTGTGCGTGGTTGTATTTTTCCTGTCGATTGCTAACAGCCACCGCGCTGCCTCTTCTTCTAGCTGGTACCTGCAAACAGCAGGCAGTAACTGTGATTATTCCCATTTTTCCAGAAGTTCTCTAGCCAAGCATATTTTGTCTAAGCACGACAGTACAATTCCAACAAACTGATACCAGAGATGAACTGAGGCGCACTTGGGTTTCCAGCGTCATAGAAGTTCATACTTTGCAGTTAGGTGCCCAGTGGAAACATTTTATACGTGCTTACTGCTGATGCGGCCGTCTGATAAAACACAAGTTCTCTGTCGTACACATTGCGAGTATACTCGCATATGGTACTCCCCAGTCCCCACCAATGCATTTGGTCTGGGCTTATTGTTATCATCAAGTGAGCAAGCGCACTATCCACCATTAACCGTGTGCAAAGAGACAGACAGCAGTCAAGAGTCAACCAACCCTCTGCCAGCATTCCAGGGCGAGGTTGGGTTGGGATGACGGATGAGCTGCGAGTGCGAGCAGCGAGCACATGTGTGTGCCCTGCCCTGTGTTGTGAACGAATCGTAACGTATGCGCCCGCCAATTTCAATGCCAAACGATTTTCAAAGTCAATGTCGGGGCTGTCTTTCTGTTCTCCTGTTAGGAAATTTCACTAAAAATTGTTTGCACTCTCACGAGTGTAAGAAATTGAAGAAAGTTTTTTGATCCTCTTAGTCAGGAGACAAGGAGACTTCTTGGTTTTTATAGTAGATAAATTCTACAAGAGTGAGAAGACCTCTTCTTGGTCCAGCAAAGAACAATTTATTGGAAGCCCCAACTCTTGACGATTGTTACAATCGGTGTGGTTCCCTTAACGTGAACAAAACGCACTAGTGTTGTTATCTAACACACTGATAGTGCACCTCCTTCTAAAGGGGCTTTGGCGCTAGAAACATTTCTATCAAATAGATATTCACATACTTATGATCGCCTGGGACTGACTCTGTGACTTCCCCATGTTAAGTTGACGCCGATTTTCATCCCCTGTTCGATATTTCATCATCGTTCATAGAAAAAATTTCAAAAAGTCTCCTCCGCTGTGTGATATATTTTTTCGCTGGTGGGTCATTACTTCCCCACATCGGTGTTGGCGGTATGGTTGAGAATGTTGCTGGGGCTCCCCTCTTAAATGAACATATACACTCTGTTCTTTGTATATTTTAATCAGCTGGATGTTTGGCTTTGAAGCTGCATTTTCTGCTGCGTTCCTGGTACAATTAAGCAAGCGGAATATAATAATAATAAATTATAATTTTATTTCAGAGCGCGGTTGGTTATTATTTATTTGTTTTGTGTCGGCTCTTGAAGCCCCCCATTCCCAATTTGAATTTTTTGCTAAAGGAATGGGAATTTCATGAGGGCTCCCTTTCAATTTTAAAATGTATACCTAAACCTAACAGTATTCGTGGCTATTGTCTTAAGAGTGTAAGAGACAGAAAGAGAGGGACTGTAGCAGGTTTTTATTTTGACACGAAATTTAGTCGGTGTATAACTGAGAATGCAAACAGAGTGCAACGACCAACGATGATACAAAAAGGTAGAATGGGAGAAGACTCTCGAATGCAAACAGGTTAAAAAGTTTTGTTGGCTCGATTTGCTTTGCAAGGGATACAGATCCAGGGGTGTTATGGACCTACATTTGAGTGGAATTCTTGACTGAGGGGGCGATGACCACCAAGTCGGTCATACATAGTCCATAGCAATGTTTGCCATTAATAATCGGCCAAACTTTTCATTCAAACAGCTCTCGCTTTAAAAGATGTTATGGTTATTTATGAAGGAATTTATAATATTCGTGCCTTAAATATAAATAAAATTACAACAAAGAAACGAATTTTAAAAAGCTAGACAATACGTCTATAAAGGACTATTCACATGAAAGCGAACTGCGAATAGGTGAATTGCGAACAAATCAATTTAAATGCATTTATGAATTGAAAATTGGTTTTTGTTCTATCACAAAACCATTATATCTAATTAATCTAACATCAAGTCTAATAAAACATGACTCTCAATTGATTTAAACAGCTTAAATCAAAACGACTGACATTGACTGATGGTAATCTTCACTTTAATAATTTTCCTTGCTACTTCAATAGAAACAAAAATGTATTTCAGATATGTATGTAGGTAAACCCAACTTGTATGCATTTAAAAATCTTCTCAGGCTGAATGCTTTAAACATCAACATCAAAATATTAATAAACAATCCACATTTATTAACAAAAAAATATTTGTTCTCCCCTTGAGTTTAAGCAAACATTTATTTAATCGAATTGAATAGTTGCATATTTTTCAAGTACAATCAAAATGATAATTTTTGAGATTTTATTCGGTTTAGCAACCTGCAGAAATATTGACTATAAATCTCAAACAAAATCAAGACACCTTCATATTGTAAATCAGGTAAAGACTGCTCCATTTGAACAAGCTCTATGTTTTAGCCTTCTTGCATTCCTCTACTACTTTTTGAAGTATTTCAATCTCATTCATAATAAAATCCAACTGCTTCTGAATATCATGCTTCTTGTGAACCGGATTCAGTCCTGCAATAAAAAAGAACCTCTTAACATAAATTTTGGCTAACTTTCCATTTGCATTGCTCAACTTCTGCGCTTGCACAAATCTCGATACATAAGTTGAATCCCATCGATCATTCGCTTCGTTGAAAGGTCATTTTCTGCCACGCAATTTTTGATATTGGCCAGTACCTTCTCCCACTTTAAACATTCTGCACGTGCTTGATCATATTCCTTCTCCATTTGATTCAATTCGTTAATATATCCAAGCACTATTAAAGCCGACTCGTTGGCCATCTTGACCATTTGAGCACGCATCGTTTCAATTTCTTTGATTTTGTCTTTTTCCATTTTAGCAATTTCGGTCCGAGCTAGCACTAAAAATTCGAAACATCTTAGTACCAAAATCACACAGTCGCACACAGGCCACAAACTTACTTAAGGCATCGCATCTATCCATGCACTCTTTCACTGAGCTCCAAGCATCTGAGTTGGCAATCACCTCGTTGATAACCTTTTCATAGGGCTCAAAATCTTTAACCGTATCAGCCAGAGTGTCTCGAAACTGGGTCAATACGTCAATATCGCATTTATACTTCTCTATTGTGTTTTTCATCTCTTCCTGTTTTTCCTTTTCTTCAGCTAGTTTTTGTTCTGCTACGCGTTTCTTATGATCACAATCCTTCATAAAGGAGTTTACCTCTGAAAAACGATTCCGCAATTTCGCATGCAATTGGTATATCTCCTGAACGCGATTTGAGTTTATTTCTGCCTGAATTTTAGCATTTTTAAGCATATCATCCTGCAGCTGAAGCATGTCTCTGTGTTCACGTTCATTTTGGATGGCCAGCAAGTCGATGCTATCACCGGCGCTGTCCCAGTTTGGAGGCTTTCTGTTGGATGTATGTCTATTGTTCTCATTTTTTTTATGAAATGGTTAAAGTGTTCTTACATTAGAAATTTCTTCTGCTGCTTGGACTCGATGAAAAATCCAGATGCTTCTTCTGGTTTTAAGTCGAGATTTCCAAGGACATCCACTCTTGTTGTTGGCTTTAGATTGGGCATGGTTGGTATCTAGAACTACACTAAATAAACAAGCTATTTCAACAGCGATTACACTTTTCATAGGGCTTGTGGAAATATTGATTTAATAGGGGTTGTCGTAACTACCAATTTTGCTTGTGTAACTTGAGCAGTTATTCCTAAATTATTCTGTTTGCCGTTGCTACACGAATTTCCTTCCTGAATTTAGTTCAAAAGTTTAAGATGTTGATAATTTTTTTCATTTTTTACTCATTGGTGAATTAAGTAATAAATTAAATTAAATAAATATTTAGAAAAATCGCCGTATTAAGTAACGATGCTCAAAGTTCGTGTATATATGGTTTGTTCGTTCAACTTTCTTCGGGAAGGACTCGGCTGTATAGCACTTCGACGTATTTTTATCAATAGCAGTGTTTATCGTGTACCACTTGCTTCATTAAATGGACTTTTCAACTACAACAAATTGTCAAGCCCTAAATTGTGCTTTGCCAGACCTCGAATATCTAAAATTAAATTCTTAAGCTGAAGTAACATACCAAAGTGCCGAACTGTTTTATAAAACAATTTAAATTAAATTCTTATTTCAGAGCACACTTTCGAAGTGCCTATATGCTCCTGACAAGATTGCCTCCACAATGCCCGCCCCCAACTCATTGATACTAACTTTTTTTTTATGCAATCGCATACTAATGTCAACTTTTCGCCCCTCCGTTCGTTGATAGCAGTAGTGCTGGTGCTGGTGCTGTTGCTGGTGCTCTGGCTGCTCTGACCAAGTCCAAGTGTAGCTGAAAAATCACTTCTCTTGGCATGTAGCTTGCCCTCTCTTTCTTGACGTCATTCAAATCCACAGTGGCGCGAGCGAAATAATTTGTTTCCCGCCTTTAATAGCAGAACGGCTTTCTGTATAAACGGAACATTCATATACGAATACTCAGAAGTTCGATGTTCATTTCTCGATTGCTTGCTACTGTTCGTGGCCACCTAGTAACTTAACATCGAAAGACGCAAACTCTGGAAAATAAAAAACCGATGGAAGTGTTTGTTTTTCGCTCTTCTGGTCGAGACTCTTTGCTTGTTGGATATTGGATTGTCGCCGCTGCGTTATCCGCACTGTTGGTATTTAAATACGAGGAATATTTGATTCTCGCTGTGGAATTGGAAGCATTTGGCAGTTCATTTTTCTATTCGGAAAACATGAGTATTGCAGGCAACGTTTTTCGTTCAAGCGTTAGCAAGCGCATCGACGGGAGAGACTTTTCGAAAATATAAATCGTTTTTCGGAATTTCAAATAAAATTCTCTCTGCTCTGTGGGATGGGCATCGCAGTTCCACTCTTTCCCACGCAAGTATTCCAGCTGAGTAGAATGACCTTGGCAGTTGAAACGTTTTTGTATGTGGAATCAAAATAAATCGAACATCCATAATAGCACTATAAAAGTTAGATTTTTAATATGGCTTACGAATTTAGAAGAAGATATCGTAAAATGTACCTAGGAGCAGGAGGAAAGGATTGTTGAGGCTCGAGGGTTTTGACGAATGCAGAATGCAGTAGTTGTGCAGCTCGGTAGGTATTAGTTGCACAAATCAACTCACGCGCATGATGCATAATGAACGTTTTGATATTCGAATGGGTATGAATGTTGTGGTATGGAGTTACATGAGGCTTGGTTTATATTTATACGCTATTCACACTGAGCCGAAAACCAGACGTTTTTCCATACATATTTCATTTTTAAAAACGAAAACACCACGAAAACGACTTGCAATCGTAGCTTTGTTGAAACAAACACACCTTTTGCAACATTCAACAGAGCATCTGACCGAACTAATGTCACAACTCACAGCTTAAACTTATTTTCCACACTTAATTGATGGACTAATATTATTTTTAAATGCTCCGAATTAATGTTATTTGCTAATTAATGCGATCGAAATTTGTAACCAAAATAATTTACACAGAAGTTTCACGGTTATCGTCTCACAGCTGATTGAAACGTCAAATGAAAACTGTAGTTATTTTTCGGTGTGAATGCAATTTCGAGTTTTCGACGAAAACACGGTTTTTGCTGCGGTGTGGAAAGGGTATTACTCTCATGACTCGAAAACGTCTTAAGGTTAGCTGTCTTCACAGCTAAAGTAAAATGGTCGCCTGTACAATTTTGAAATGTATATTCTTTAATAGATTTTATGTGAGAGTGGGCGAAAAATAGTTTCAGCGTATATACAATGTGATGTAAACGTAAGTTAATCTTTAACGATTTGACAATTTACAAAAAATTGACAGCGGACGTTTTTGGGTATACATTTTTAGATGTGTGTAAGCAATTGCTTACGCTACTTTTTCCCAAATTCTGCGTACGCAAAAAGTTTTATGTTTCTTAGGCTCGATTTTTAACTTCCGCAACTACAGTGTAGTACACTGAAAATAAAACCCTGGTACATCTGATAAAAATGAGGCTTGATTCAACAATTTTTTTGTCAATATACGTCCAACAAAATGTTTCTATCAGATTGACAAAATTTTAGTAAGTTTTATCTCGTCTTAAAACTTTTGTTGTGGTAACAAAAAAATTGTTGTGTTAACAAAAATCGTTTCTTGTGCGTATAAAAATATTTTGTTGAATTAATCAAAACGTTGTTAATTTTACAAAGAAATTTATCAATTTAGTCTTTATCTTTTGTCAAATTAACAAAAAAATTGTTAATAATATCGAAGTAGTTTGTCAATTCAGTTATTGTATTTTGTTAAATCAGCAGCAAATATTGTTGATTGTACAGAAATTATTTGTCAGTACTGCGGTTGTGTTTTGTTGAATCTATGAACAGGTTGTTGGTTACATAGCAACATTTTGTCAGATCCAGCTTTTGAATTTGTTGATTCAACAACAGCATTGTGGAGTGAATAGAAATAATGTTTCAGTTCTTTTTTTATTGTTCTGTTGAATTAAATAAACTCTTTTGTCGATATGATAAATACTCACGCAGCTGTACTTTAACTTATTTTGAAGGTACAAAATGAGTATTTATCTTAATAAAGAAACAATATCCAAAATATGCCTACAATATAGCTGTAAAATAGATTAGGTATTACCTGAAAAATGATATGCAAAACAAATAAGTTGAAAAATTCGATTTATTAAAAAAGATAATTATAAAAATTAAATTAATTCATAAAATAATAAGGAAGTACATATTTTGTACCTTGTTTAACTTAATACTCAATATTAATTATTATCCAAATCGTTTCATAATGAGGCAATATGTGGATGGTTTTTATCAAACTTAGTTTTAACGCTATAAATTTTTTTTGTAAAAATCGCCAAACGAGGGAAGCTGATAGGGGATATTCTAGATTAAATACGTGGAATATTTGAAAGCATGTATCAATGGCTTGTAATGTCGAAGAAAAATTTGTATTTTATCCCATCGAAGTAAACTAAAATATCTTCTGGTTTAAAAACAGTTCCAACAATTAATATAAGTGGCTGGATGGATTTTTTTTTGTCCTGCATCCTCGTTAATATTCCTTCCACCTCGTCTAAAGTTTTACCAATAACCATAAAGGCATTCTGGGAATCCTTGATGGAATATTTGATATGAACCCTCTTTCCGCCTTCGTTGGTCACTGACTTGCTGGTCGGTATGAAAACTGCATGCAGCAAATAAGACATGGTGGCAAATCGGCCATCTATTTAGAAAAAGAAAAAAAAAAAAAACATTTGTTGGATGAATCAACTAACAATTTTTAACTATTCAATAAGGTATGGTATCATACTTACTTTCCGATACAGACACAGATTTATTCATCTCATTTAATGTCGCTATGTTCGATGCGTCTTTTATTTTTAACTGCAGCATTTCCATAATTCGTTCGTATTTTGCAGCACATACCATCTCGAAATCTGCAGAATCTGGAAGCATAGTCTTGAAGTCAATTTTGATCTAATTCAATTATTATAAGAATAAACTTGCGAATTAAAACATCATATATATAAAATTCGTTGAAATTCTTACCAATATACATTTACCTATATATTATCGCACTAACTTCT
The DNA here is from genome assembly GCA_946477585.1 of Cheilosia urbana. NCBI lineage: Eukaryota > Metazoa > Arthropoda > Insecta > Diptera > Syrphidae > Cheilosia > Cheilosia urbana. The sequence continues at coordinate 162,699,121 of OX297854.1, forward strand.
TTCACTTACCTTTTAAATATTTCCAAATGGGGCTATGTTTTATTGATGTAAGTTTTAGTTCACTTATTAGCTCCTCGTCCATTGATTTAGTTTTAATATGTTTTTTTCACCGGTTAGGTACCTTTCCACTTCATGTGTGAGATATAAATGACGCCATCAATAGCATTGCGTTCAAAGGATTGCAATGCTTAAAATGTATTTTTGTCGATTCAACACGTGTGTTATCAATTCTACAAAATTTCTATCATATCTACAAACATTTTGTTCATTTCAACAACATTTTTGTAATATTGATAATCTGTATTTTGTTTGGCCAACAAACATTTTGCACAGGTTTTGTCAATTTAACAAATATATACAAAAGTGATTTTTGGTTCTGTTTTTATTGATATTACAAAAACTTTGTTAATTCAACAACAAAATTGTTCAATTCATACAATATCGATTTATCAAACTGAAAATTGGATTTTGTTAATCTGACAAAGTAGTTTTTCAGCAAATGTTTTATCCGTTTGACAAAATATCTTTCAAACTGACAAAACTTCAGTTGTATTGATAAATTTAATTTATCATTACAACAATTTTTTTTCAGTTCAACAAAACTATTTTTGTTGAAATTTAACAACAGAATTTTGTCAATATTACCTGGTTTTTTATTTTCAGTGTAGTAATTAAGTAGTATAATTTTTTTATAAACATCTATTTCATTCATTTTCTTACAATAATTTCCATAAAAAACGTTGGCCATTGCCGTTAGCCAAAAAAAAGAGAAAATTACCTATGACAAATTGTTATTTTTTGTTATTTAAAAAGCTTTGTTCATTATTTGCTGCCGGTATTTTTATGCAGCTCTTAAGTAGGTAACCAGTACGGTCCAGTCCTTACCATTTATAAGTCAGCCATTTAAAACGTCTCTTCATTCCAATGAGCTCGTCTGATCTCCTTTATTATAGGATAAGTTTCAATAAAATCCAAAACGTCTTCTTTTTGTCGAAGGTTGCATAAGCTGCATTCCGCATTCCCTTCGCTTAAATGTGGTCTGAAGTTCAATCGAAGTAATTCGCCTCTGGCCTTGAATATGTTAGAAATTATGTCTACATTCAACCGATCGCGGAAATAATTTTTCGTAGCTAGGTCATGGTTCCGGTAAGTACCTATACCTGACCTCTGGAGATATACCAGTTTCCAAGTGCAACATGTATTTCGGCGTATTTTTGTGTAGTCTAAACATTTAATTTTTAGAAATACCTTAAAATTTGTTCAACCTCTTCGTAACGAATACCCCCCAAACTTGTGCAGAATATCACATGATTGAAAAATCTCCCTCGAAAATCTCGACAGAATATTTTTCCTACAGAGGATTCTCCGTCAACTGCAATATATTGCCTTTTTGCCTCCTTTAGTTTATCTCTCAAGAGGGGTTTGATGGATGTAGTTGAGATGTATGTAAAACTCCGAGGTACCTACTTATACGCCTTAACCAATGCAAGTTCCTATTTTTTCCAAGTCCATCTCTCTTGCCTTGAGTATCGTCATACCCATTTTTAAGTATCATTGCTTTGGATTTAATAGTGTTTACTTTCAGGTTCCATAAATTGCAGTACTTTTGGAGTCTATTAATCATCATCTCTAACATCACTGGAGTTTCTGGTATAGAATGACGACATAGTCCGCGTATATAAAAGCAGCTTTATTTGCTGCCCGCCTAACATAATTCCACTTGGTAAGAACTTTACAAGATGGTTAAAAAAATATTGAAAAAAGAAGTGGACTCATGAGGCATTCTTGTCTCACTCCCATTTCAGAATTAAACCAGTTGGACAGGTTGTGACCATCCCAAACAGCTGCTTTACTATCTTTATAAAGACTCTGACACCCTCAGAACTTTTGAAGATACACAAGTTAGATACTAAGCTTGTAGAACAACGCGATTCTATCAATTGTGTCAAAGGCTGCTTTAAAATCTACGAAGAACGCATACATTTTTTTTTCCTTTGTCCAGGTACGACCGACCGGGCAATACTAGTCAATGTGAAAATGTTGCTACTGTAGGGTAGTCTGAACCCCGCTTAAAATTCGCTTAATAGGTCACTTTATCGCACCCAATTCGTCAAACGGTCTAGAATAACTCCCGTAAATATTCTCATTATTGAAATCATAAAAACAATTCACGTATAGTTTTTAGATCAGTGACCATCACCTTTATTAAATAACGGAAATATTATGCTCTTTCTAAAACTTTCCGGAACTTCTCCCAACACGAACATGGGATTATAAACTTGTGTGAGCTTTTTTTAAAGATTCTACTGACGCAAATTTAAAGAATTTATATGGTACTAGCGTGCCCGGCGAACTTCATCCCGCCCAATATTGACTTTTTGACTAAAATAATTTGAATTTGGAACATTCACTATTCCACCAGAAATTAATTTTTTTGATCTAAAATATCTTTTGTCAAATGCGATCTCACTGTATATACTAAGATCGTCGTATGAACCTTCCTTAGGCGTAGACAAACACAACAAAGAAAAGATAGCTCAAGCCTGACGATCCGATCTCGAGTTCCCTCATATGAAAAATTTTGTGGTAGGTGTTGCCATCTCTGAGATTGAAAGGGAGATGCACGGAAAATTCGAGACGCTTAAATATGAATGGCAAATCATTCTGAATAAGGGGAATCCGAGCAATGAGAATGTTTGCCTTTAAATTTTCCCCTCGAAACCGTCGCTTGGATGACATTTGATTTGATCTTTCACCATCAAATCAAACGTGTTCCGAATGGGCAGCTAGTGCGAACGAACGGGTATGCCTGTAAGAGCTCTTACAATCTTCCAAAATTCGTGACTATCTTTGATGCCATCCAGTGCTCTAGTCAGCTCTTGCACATAATTCTTTGTTTATCCTTGCAAATGGCTTTGTATGCCTTGTCAGTCTTTCTATAGTTTCAAAAAACTTATTTTGTCAAAAGTTGATGGCATTTTAAAAATATGGCTTAGCAAATAAAGAAAGCTGTACACGCAGTTTCATAAAATGAGTATCTTATAAGGGGTTATCGCGAATAAATTCCGTGGGAAATGTTTCCCTTGTCAGCAATGTAAGTCAGATTGCTGAACAGAAAATATTCCCGGGGAAATCTTATTCCCGATAGGGGTTAAATGTCCTATCTAAATTTAATTTTAAGTTAACAGAGAAAAGATTATATTTTGCAGATATTAAATGGAATATTAAATTTTTAACAAACAAACAAACATAGTTCCGGAAGATGTGGATCATTTGCAGAACCCAAGCAATCGTATAAGAACTTTTTACAAATAAGAAACTTAAATTTTAGAAAAGTTGTTTACTGAAGAACATGACATAAAAAGGATGAAAATTCGCAAAATTGTAGCATTTCTAAGCGAGACCGATAAATTTTAAGTAAGGGAGCTTCCACACCGGATGGAACAAAACGCCTTAATTAGTTTTCTTGCTTTGTTTTGCCTTATTCAGTGTGGGCGCGCGTATTTAAATGTGTGTATTTAAATTTCAGAGACACACAGAAAATCAGTTTTGTTTGTCTAAGGCATTTTGTTCCATCCGGTGTGGAAGCAGCCTAAGTAGAAAAGATAAAAAAGGTCCCTGAGAGTTTAGCCTCGAAGTCATAAAGATTTTCGTAAAATTGAATTTGATACTAGTCGCCATTAAAGGATAAGAAAAAAATATTTTTTTATCCGAGTCGGTTGTTGACCAACAGATTTGCAACGGAGCTCACCTGTTTAGCTCCTTTGTTCACGAAATGAATAAAATCATTCTTTGACAAGCACCAGAACCAGAAACAGAGATATACATAACGATAACGAGCTTCGTGCGGCATTAAAACACACAACGAACAATTTTATTTACAGCTATAAGGAATACACAAACTAAAAATACTCTTTATAAATTTATATAAATTTTGAGCTCCCAGCACAACGTCGAGGGAACTGCTACGTTTATTGCCCAGCTTTAACTTTTTAACAACGACTTTGTACAAAAACGAATCCCATCCCGTACAGGCAGAGGCAATTACTCGCATTCGACAGAAAATATATTTTTCTCACTGGCACCACTGCAGAAGTTTTTGCAGTCTTCGTATACCAAATATGGGGCTATCAGAAGAAAGCACAGAGATACTGTTTATGCCTACGGTTGTGTTCTCTTTGGCGCGAAACCATTACCACTGGTTCACCGTTCACGGGATGTCATATAGCCGTGCGTGTATGTTAAATGGTAGGCACTGCTTTCCAGCTCTGACATCCCTGTACAAAGCTAGTAAACCAATATGGAGGGTTATTATGAAACGGGGGCGTATGGGTAATATAAGAAACATTTGACATAGTTTTACAACTGATTTCGTATGCTCAGGACATTTATTTTAATCATCCGTTTTGAGCGAAGAATACACCCTCAAACTCAATAGAGGGCATTCAGGAGAGCATTGCAGGAGGCAGTTTCGCTAAAGAATGCACCCTTTCTCTGTTGCATGCAACAACTGCAAAATATACGGAAATTCAATGGTCAACCTAGAGAAATGGGGAACAAGTTCTCATGAAACCAAGCAGCAATAGACAACAAATACGAGCTCTCGCTAAGTGCACGTCTATATACTGCGACAGGTATGAGTGCAAAATTGCAAACTGCAGACTGCAAACATTTGGCGACTACATGTGTCTAACAAATAGCCTGTGTATGTAAATGCATCTATGATGCAATCTAATAGAAACTACTACACTCAGATGCGAGTGTGAATAGAAAACTCATAGCAACACAGAGTAGGAAGGAAAATTCTACAATTTGTAATCATCCCCTTAGCGATAGTGGCATTTCGGAAAACTCTTGCAAGCTGTGTATCGTCTATTAGCAACAAAATTTCAGATAACACTTTTCTCAACCCCTCTAGTCGCATGAAACCGATACAGTTGTTGGAAAAAAACTCACGTGAACCCCACATGATTTTTCTTCCTCAACATTTGCTACCAGTCGCCCAGACTCGACTGCAAGTGCAGCGAATGCATCTCAACTGCATGCGGTTTAGCTTTGGCGCCAAAAGTGCAAGCTGTAGCCCCCCTCTCACACTACACTACGCCATACAAACTGCAGTCAAGTTGTGTTGTGAACTGGCAACTGGCAAGTACATGGAAGTATTCGCGATCTGCAATTGCAGTGCTGCGGCTGTAGCACGTCACATGGATTACAACGAACGCGATGACGAGGATGCTTGGCGGTAATGGGGAGTCAGTTCGCTTCTCGAAGATTTCACGATTCTCGGATGCGAAATTGTTGCAAAATCTCTGAGCTCCTTGTCCCGATGTAACTCAAACATGCAGTGCGAGTGCACCCTGGTGCTCTCTGTGGTTACATTGTGAGGCAGTGTTGTCGGTTGTCGGTTGTCGCCCCCCAGCCGAAGTGGGGAAGCTTTTTTTCCGCGGTCATGACTCTCGTTCTCGCATTTAATTGATTTTTGTTTTGTTTTTTTATTTTTTTGTTTCTGTCGTTCGTCCGGCCATCGTCTTTACGAATAGCAGGAGAAATATGAAAAGGAGAAAACCATAACCCAGCATGGCATTTCCCCAGTGTAATAGAAGTAGCGTAGTAATTGCGGTCGGTGGTAGGCTTGTAACTTTGAATGCAAGTTCTCCACCTTTTTGGTCTAAGAGCTGGCTCCCCACGGGAAGAACGTCCACACAGCACCGGCTTGATGTGGGGAAACGTGGTCGGCATTAAGTAACAAAGTGTACTGAGAGGTATCAGGCGAACAGCGATAAAAGCACGCGACTTTTACACAGAGTACTCGCATTCGTTGACAGCAAGTACTCAAGCATGTACTTGCAGTGTGGGTAGGGTACGTGTCGTCGTGGTATGGCCTGGGTCGAGTGTATGGCGCATTACATGGCAACTGGCTCTAGTATGGTATCCCTTCTCCGCTACCTTTAGCTGTAATACAGTAATACAGACTGATACTAGGCTTTTCTCTATATATGACGTATGATGCGGTGCATTCGGTAGCTGAATGTGTTGTGGAGGTACTGATTGGAGCGCACTGCCTTATTGTCTAAATAATTTTTTGCCGCTGCACTTTGCTGCTAGTTACTATAAACGTTGCAGAGAGTGTTGCGTTACAAAGTAAGGTATTCCAGGCAAGTTAAGCATTCCTCGTAGCGTTGCCAGACATCCCGGTTTGTGGTTTGTCCAGGACGTTCCGGATTTAAGACAGAATTTCGGTGCGAATAAAATTCACAAACAAAAAAAGCTACTGCTATAATCTTTTATTGTATACAACATATACTCACTGCATTCTAAATAGACATTCAGTTCGTATGAGTACTCGTACTGCTCGTACGAGAAATTACGACGAAAATTCCCGATAGGAGTGAGTGCGTACCCCCAGCATTATTAACGTAGACATATCAGCTGTTTCGAAAATGTGTGGTATTATTTATTCCCTTTTACACGTAGCTGTCTTTTCAGCACGATTTAATGTAAGAAAAAAAAAATGAAGAAAAAGTGAGAGCCAAATCTAGTATCTTACAGCCTTATTTATAAACTCGCCGTAGAGTCTGCTTATCTTTACGCACCCCCTTAAATGCCCTTACGCAGGAAAATGTAATTTATAAACATTTTTCGAACTTAAGCAACGTGCTTTAGGGCTGCGTAAGTTAAACGCGAAAATTTGCGTTTAGAGCCTGCTTAGAGCTTACGTAAATATGTTTTTGCATCAAATAATGTCATTTGGTTGTGGTCGAATTATTGTAAATAAAACCAAAAAGTGGAACTAATTTTTGTGTGTGCATTCATTCCGCAGTTTTGTAAATTTGCGCCAAACGAATTTCGTTTGCAAATGCAATTATAAAAAAGAAATTATACTTAATAGTTACATACAAAAATTTCAAATCAGATTGTGCGTTTGTGATAATTTCTTCTACTTGCTTGTATGGAATGTTTCAGGATGTGTGTGAATAATGTCTACCGGCCCGGCATTAGATTTGGTGGTAGTTGGTGGAATTGGACCAGGTATATGGATATAGGAAGACACATAGATACACGATAGCAGGTTCAAATATCGTAGCAGTCCCTACGAAGACATTTCGGAACTGTGCCAGATAATTTCTCTTCTTTTTTTTTGTGTGTCAAATGATTTTACATACGAAGCTAATCACAGCTGATGTTGGTTTGCAGAGCAAACAGTAATAGATTTCAGTGTTTTCTGTAATAGTTTATCGAAATTCTTACCTTTTTAGACACAAACCTCGCTTAGTAAAGTTAGCGAGGAAAAATGTTTATAAATATCAATTTTGGGAGGGCCACGTAGAGGCTGCGTAAGTCCTTACGCGATGTTTAACTAAACAACATCGTAAAGGCGTCGTAAGGGAATCTAATAAATACGGCTGTAAGGGCTTAACAAATTCTCATTAAAATTTGCAATCAAGTACACCAGCATATAAGAATGTAATTTTTGTGAATTGACATTTGTCATTCATATGACCCGGGAGAAATTTTGAAATCCCGGGTTTTTTCGTAGCTGTCACTACTCGCAAATATTGTTACTACAACGCGATATAATCGCCTTTCAACATGTACTGTGTATCGCCAGCAATAATGTTGCCGCAATCAGCAAAATTTGTTGTTCGACCGATATTGAGTTACTTTAATGTGATAACTTTTTCGCAATGTTTCCTATTGCCAGTTGCTTGTTGTTCGGCTCGACTCGGCCCGATATTGCAATTCTTCAGTTTCCGTTGGAGAATTTTCCCGATTTGTTAATGTATTGTTTGAGAGCAATGGAAAAGACTGTCAAAATGGCAGTGAAGGGGATAAATTCTCTCACAGAAAGAGCCACTAACGAAAAAGTTAGGGAACGCTTTTGTAGTAAACTTTGAAAAATTACTGATTCGCAATTAAAAAATTAAAAAAGTAAGACAAGTGCGAGTCGGACTCGCTAATTGAAGGGTTCCGAAACAGCAAGTAACGTAACATAAAAGTTCTTGTAGTTCGTTGTAACATTGATCGATATTTTAAAAACTACTCGCTAGATCTCGTTCAAAAAATTTTCGTTTGAAGTTTACATGGTAATGTACATCATATATTTTTTTAGTTTTATCGTTCTCTTATTTTAGAAGTTAGGGGGAAGGGACCAACATTTTACCACTTTGGAAGTGTCTCTCGCGCAAACTATTCACTTTAGAAAAAAATTATTATGATATTAGAAACCTAAATATCATTTTTGAAGACCTATCCATAGATACCCCACACGTATGGGTTTGATGAAAAAAAAATTGTTTTGAGTTTCAGTTCTATGTATGAGGACCCCCAAAATTTACTGTTTTTTTATTTTTTTTGTGGAAAATCTTAATGCGGTTCACAGAATACATCTACTTACCAAGTTTCAACGGTATAGCTCTTATAGTTTCGGAGAAAAGTGGCTGTGACATACGGACGTACAGACAGACAGACAGACAGACATGACGAATCTAATAGGGTTCCGATTTTTGCCATTTGGCTACGGAACCCTAAAAAAGCGGTACGAAAAGTCGTTAAAATGTCTGAAGAATATAAGTTGATTCATCAATTTCGTCGGCACTTTCGAAAAAAAATCTTGTGGAAAATATTAAATGTTATTTTGTCGCCTGTTGACAATGACACCGCAAGAAATTAAAACAAATGCACGCATATACCAAATGGGACAACAAATTTCAAATCAGTTGTTAATTGTGAGGTGACTGATAGCTTTTCCAATTCGTAGAGCCATTTCACAATTGGCCAGACAGCAAGTTATGAAATGTGAATTTTGTTCCATTCGTGACGATCGACAGTGCGTTTTCAACATCACTTCAAAGTCATTATTTGATTCTTTAAAGATTAAAAAAAAAAAAAAAAAATAACACGATTACCAAATTCACAAAAGAAAACAATTAACACGGACAAAACAAACCCCTATCTTGTCCTCTACAAATGGAATACTGAAAACCTAAAACTGGCAATCAAGCATATAATGTGAAGGCGCAATTTAATTTTATGTATCCACTACTGACTTGAGAGTTGAGAACCGTTTACCCAGTTTCGGCCGCCGGCTGTCTGGCAGTCATAAGAATGCGTATTCCCAACGACCGGGTAGCCGGCTGCCGGGTATGTGTGAAATTAAAAAAAAGGTCTAGGTCTATCTTCTCACAGCCATTCGTTTTGTGTGAGTTTTTAATTTTTTGAACGAATGGAAACATGAAAGGGATCTAAAATTGTATGCCGACTCCAAACCAGTATTGTTAGCAGTCCCTCTTCATTTATCCCACGAAGCGTGGTCATTTTTCCCATTTCACCGTACTCAAATTCCCTTTTAAAAACCCACGATACTTTTTTGCCTCAAAATCCAGTTTTTAAAAGTAAAATTTGTATTACAAGGAAAGAAAATCGCGGTTAATTAATTAACCTTTGGTATAAAAATCACATTTTGTAACATTATTACGACTATTTTTTGGTACTAGAAAATTTTGATAAATTGACAATTTATATGGGCAGCTTTTTATGTACATTCAATTTGTTAATAATCATGGTGAAATGTATGAGTTTTTATGAAATTTCAGCAAAAATTTATAGTTTTAATAGTTTTTGTTAGATTCCTCAAAATTCCACGATTTAGTGCTTTTTCCCTTTATCCCACGAAAGGCTTTTCGGACATCGAAATTCCCACAAAAAGGGATAAATCCCACGATATAACACAATACACAACACTGCTCCAAACGGCTAATTGAGAAGCTATTTCAAGACACTTATACTCTCTGATTTTTGTCAGACGTTCGCGAGAGGTGGCGCAGTGGAAAAAACCCTATGTTGGAATTTGGGTTTTTGCGGGATTCGAACCTGGGACCCCTCGTTTAAACCACTAAGCCATTGCGCCTACGTGTGTGAAATTACACCAATAAATTTGTTGAATAAAAACTTCTAAGATTCTCAGTGGAGGGGTAATATATCTTGCTCTCTCGATGACGCTCTCTTTTACGAATTTTTCAAGTTAAGGAACGGCATTGAGTAAAAATGCGTAAGAATGAGTAAAAACTAAAAACTCGTAAGACTTAAAAGTAAAGGAACAGACCTAGATACTCCGCTTGTTTTATTGTTGTCGGATGTTTTTTACAAGTACGCGAGAGGTGGCGCATTCTAAAAACGCTTAAGGTGTATTTTGTGTTTTTCTGACGTGAAGTTTCACTCAGACTTTCAGACTCTTTTCAAAAAAGGTGTGGGTATTCCAAGACCTAGTCAAACAAACTTTGCAAACGCAAAGTCTTGGATTTTACTGCACCTTACCTTTTGACCTACTTGGAGGCGGTTGTAAAAGGATTGGTCTTCATGGAGAAGCTTTATTGAATAGGTACCCGATTCACCCAAAACAGTAGCGCCGCTCGAGAGAAGAAGAAAATAAAATTAAAAAAACTTATTAGTAGGTCGACGAAGAAGAGTTTTATTTTTCTATTGAAAAAACAAAAAACATTTATTTATAGTTATACATTTCCAAATAACTAATAACAGCTGTTTTCGTATAGCAAAAAAAAAAAAAAAAGGCCGAGTTATATAAATATCATCTTAAAAGCTTTGCACAAACATTATCTACACATAATTTCTCGGTATAGGTTGTTTTCAAATCTGGACTGAGTTTCAATAAAGTTGTATGTATTGTATATATTTAACTTAATCTAGTAAATAATATAAATAAAATTTTTCTATAATATCCATTTAGCTACAGGTATGACTTAGCTTTAAAGCCTACCTCTTGATATGTAGTTAATATTTGAGATTTCCTATATAGTAATACCTACTTTAAAGTGAGATTCTTTTTTATTTAACTTTATTATCACAGTTAGAGAATTCATTTGATATGTATGAATGTGTTGATATGTTTAAGTAATCGTTTTCTTATAGCTAAAATTTGATTGTGTTCGATATGTCAAGCAAATCGGAAGCTTGCAGAAGTTCATTCCCGAATGGAAATCACCACTGAAACAGTCGCTGTGACAGCTGTCGAACATGATTCGTCGACTAGATGTCGCTGCAACTGTTTTTTTTTTTTTTAATAATTTCGACCGACTTGCCAGCTAGAACCCAACCATCGTTTCTTAAGCCTATAACGTGAGTACGTAATTTTAATAATTTCTAAAATTCATTTAGTCTTGGCGATGTACAAGCATCCTTAAAGTTGGTCGCATTCAGAGGAGCAAAATAGTCCTCATGCAGGAATCGGATAATATTCTCAATTGGACACAGATCTGCTTTGTTGCCACGACTGTTCCGAGTGACACGTAGACTTTTACCGCCCTCACAAAAGTCAATCTGTTTGGTCACGTCTCTGCCGTTGTACAGGACTCGGAAATAGTAGTCCGTACTCTTTTCGCTCTTGTATACCTCAATGGTCAGACGGGCGGCATACGGAATGGATGTGGTCTCTGTTTGAATACCCAAGGCGGCTGTGAGGTACTGCAAAGTCCAATCGTGACCAGAGTAAAGTACAAACTTGGTTCGATCTCCGGAAATCATTTTCAACATGTAGCTGACTATATGACGAATCATGCCGTAGGCTCGAAGTAGACCGATCTGTTTATACAGCGCTTGGTTAACTTCTTTTGATGACTGCCAATTTGTGTACGACATCAATGCGGCGATATGACTGGGCTCGATACAGCCTTCCGTTTGACCGCCTTGATTCGCCTCCTCGCTAACCACAGATATTGGAGTGTCAACTAAGTTGGCAGCGGTGTCATCTTGATCGATGTTGATGACATCGTTTAGATCCATTGTCGATGGTTCGATTGTAACGACTTTTGATGCATTCGACGAGGCTTTCCTGCAGGGCAATGGCGCATTATGGCAGAGAACCGTAAGGACCGCATCGACGACTTCATTTGGATTGTTTATTCCATTCGGGGTGTGCTGGAGTATGGTGGCCCCAATCCACTGTACTACTGCTGCGACAGCCGGATGTTGAGTGAGGTGATTGGCGTTCATCCAATTGAGCTTCTTTCGAAAAGCCTCTGCCTGTGAGCACGCACAATCGGCGAAGCAAAACGCCATGCTGTGCGACTCGCGGACATTTAACGCGAGCCACTTGTCAGGTGGGAGGAAGGGAAACAGCAGTGCCATGGCTGACTGGAAGGTGCGGCGGTATCGAGTTGTGTAAAGGATAACTTCGTCCGAGTTGAGCAGGGAATGGGGAGTGGAGACTACGTAGGATTTCGTTTGCAGCGGTTTCAGCAAAAGTCCCAGTGGATGAGCGTAGATTTGATGAAGGATTTCACCAACGTGCAGGAGCTGGGCAATGCCTCTGGAAAATATTAAAGACGGATGAGGAATCTCGGAAGCCAACATATTTGCTAGAAATAGATGATGGTGACATGGAATTGCCATTTGATACATTTGATAATTCACCAGTTTACTACACAAAAACCACCCACCAACCAAAAGTTAGAGTTATTTATAATTAATACTAGGTGAGGCCGTTTATGTTTTTTTTTGTTTTCCATTTCCTACTACACAAGTCGCAATTGCAACATTAATAGGACACTTGTACCGTCCTGGTGAGAGCTACAAATCCCCGTTTGTTTGACCTTCATGACATGTCGTTACAAATATAATTAATGCAGAACTTCTCGCTTTCCAAAATAGAAAGCAACTGAAAAAAAAAACTGAAGTATATCCACAGGCGACAACACCGTTAATTATAAATAATCGCCTGAAATGCTGCAAATTTCTCGAAGGCTTCCATTCGAAATGTAGTCGTCATCTCGTTCACAGTTATTGTTTAATTAATGCGGTAAAAATAGAACAGAAATTCAACAAATAAAATTCAACCTTGAGTCAAAGTTGTTTGCTTCTGTTAAATGCAACTAGAGTTGAATTAAAATCAGTTCACAGTCGCCCCCATTCGTCGGTGACGTTGTGTACTGTTCCACTTAAACTATGGCTATTTGCATTTGCATCTGCCCCTCCTGTTAACAAAACAAATCCTTCAACTGCCGTACGGTACATGGGGGTGACAGGCGTGCAAAGAACAAATCATACGACGACCCCCCACCTGTCACCTGTCCATGACTCTACTCCCGCGGAGATAAATAAACAAAATCAGCCCACTGGCAACCGACAGTGCCGCCCCATTAACCTATTTACGTGACGGAACTTTAATCAAGTGAAAGCTCTCACACTCTCTTCAAGGAAAGAACAGAAAAATGCAAATAACCACTAAAAAAACTCAAAAGGATTCAAATTCATCTTGAGATGCTGAGATGCATTTTGTTGTTTTATCAGAGAATAGAATACAATGCAAATCAAGTCATGAATTGTGTCTTTACTCACTTGTATGTCAGTTGTCCAAGGAGGCAGGACTTTTCGGTAGCGGGAAGCAAGGCGAATCCATGGAATGGTCCCAATTTGTTCCAGTACATGTGATTAGCACCGGCAGGATTGCTCGTCGAGTTGTACAAAAAGGAACGGTATCTGCAACAGGGAGCATAAAGGACGAACTGACAGATAGACCTTCACTCACCTATTTAAAAGACTATCACCCTGTGCGCCACAATCAATGGAAGAAACGCTTCTCACATGAGACATTGGTCCTCGATCCCCATGCCGAATAACTAGCAATACACCCTGCAACTTCCAGCCATCCAATATGCCACCGTCATCCTTTCGTTTCAAACTCTCTAAAGGCGTGCAACGCTGCTTGTATTTGCGAAATTTCGCCGCTTCCTCATCCTCCAGTGTGGACATGTAGATACGTTTTCCATTGAGGAAGCCTAAGCTGTTGATATGATTCGTATTCCCGATGTATTTGTACATTCCTTTGAATAATAGAATGTCACTTAATAGAAGTAAGACTGAGCCGACCAAGTAATCTTATACCTGCTATGAGTAGAAATATCCATACACTGAGAATCATATAGCAGTAGAGAGTTCGATGCTGGGTGGAGAAACGTATTAATTCCTTGAGTAGCATTTCAAAACGTTTAAAATCAAAAATTTTATATATTTGAAACGATTTCCGTGGCAAAACTGCGAAATTAAAGTAGAAAAACACAAAAACTGAAGTTAAAAGTGGGAATTTTGACGTTTTGTTTCTAAATGTACTGCCGCGCGCTGACTGATGACGGTTAGGGGGTCGTATACGCAATGTGACGAGGGTTGGAAAATTGTATTCTGTTCTGTGTATAAACAGACCAGAGGAAGAATATTAAACTACCCCAGTGTCAAACTATGTGTGGAGAATGGAGAGTACATTCTTGGAGGGTTGCGCAGCGCAGGTACAGGGTGAACATTCTTCGAATATGAGGATTGTTTATTTTGTTTCAAACAATATTTTTTGCTTTCTAATTTGAAATGTATTCTTCCGCGAGTTATTGCACCAGAATTCAAGTATAAACAAAAGGATTGTGGTAAACTGGGCGTTACATGTAACAGAAATAAAGTATGTAGTTCTTTCTCAATTAGCCATACGCCGATTTGTATGCAGTATAAAAAATACAGTGAAGCCCCCAAAATAAACACATCAAAGGAAGTTGGTTAAGTAATTATCCTGATTTATTATTCTTGATTGCATGCATACATTCGCGCGTGCAACAGCACACAAAAGCGCCTACCTACTAGATGGGACCTATGGATGGATATATTAATTTATGTACTTCCAAAAAAGTTGAATTTTATAGTTATGAATTAATTTCGAACCCACTGATTCTGGTGAACAAAATTCTTTCCGGCGCCGCAAGTAAAAATTTGAATTTAATACACGTAAACCGTGGTGATTGACAAGACATCTGTCAACTGTCTGTTGAACTCTCTACGCCCACATGGTCGCGCGCAAATACTTAACCTTCTTCTGATGAACCATCAAATTAGTTATTAAGTTTATTAATGAATTATAAGATTACATATATTGAACTGGTCAGTCTTCTTTACCCACAAAACACAACAGTTTACAACATCTTTAATTTCCAATTTCAATTTCAGTGGGTGCAATATTTCCGTATATTTGGCTTAATACAAGCTAAAACTAACATTTAGGCTTAAAGTAATAACTTAAAACTAAAATACTTAAAACTAAGACATGAAAAGTCTTAAGACTTAGACTAAAAGATAAGGAGAGTGGTGAAGGAAATCAAGTTTGAGGTGGGCAGTGCTGCGGTTGAAATCGAAAATTGAAAGGTTGGTTGGAATTAACCTTTCGACGCATACGGGAGATTGGTTCAGAGTTTGTAAATGTCATTTATTCTCGCTAAAAATGTTTGATTAGGTACATATCAGTGTTGCAGAAAGTAGTCCCATAGGAGTATTGTACTACTTTTAACACATACTCCCGTACCCCTCCTTTCGCATTCGTACTTCTATTTTTGTTAAAGCCTAGTACCTATCCTGCTCGCGCTAAATTTTAGGGTCCCTAGTCTCCACTTTGTTTCTCCACACCAAAGATAAATGGTCGCTAAACATGATATAGATGGGACAAAAACCATATGCTCATGACAGATATCATTATTATTCGCGTAAATAGAATTTTTGAATTTCAAACTTCAAAGACGTCAGATTTGAGGCTTAAAAATTAAATTTTCCAATAGCAATGTATTTATAATTCTCAGATTGGTAGAAAAACTTAGAAATAATAAGGAGAACTTCAACATGTGTCCTCAAACTTTCCAAAATCTCCTTACCATGGTGGAACACTTATTATTACCCAGAAAACACTCGAGACTAAATGAAAGCATAAGTCCTCCTGAAAAATTCTCTATTGTGATAGAGTATGTCTAGGTAAGAAATTATATCGATATTCTCACATGTGGAACAAGTGAACTCAAGCAACGCATGTTTTTTATTTTCACCGTCTTTCGGCTTTGCACTTTCTTTTCTTTCTCACGCAAATTTTCTCTTTGGTTTCCTTAGAAAAAAAAGAAAAAAAAAACATAGTAAACACAAGACAAACTTCTTTCTCCGTTTTTTACGTCAAAATTAATCTCCGATTTAATGTAACGGACATTTATTTCGCGAGTTAAATGAGTGGAGACTTTTCATCGGCCCATCTATATGAAGTTAAGGATTTAGCGTGCGAACAGGATACTGCTTTGCTAAACTGCCTCGCTCAATTTTATCTTTGTAGACATTTTTGTATGGGAGATAAAATTTAGCGCGAGCAAAATACTAGGCTTAAAGACTATATCTTACACTTTTTGCAGCAAAGTCTAATTTCAAACTTTATAGTTTTAATTCGCTACTAATGTAACGCAAATTTGGCAGCACTTTTGTGTTCCAAATTTTTGTCAAAAAGGGAGTTTCTCTCTTTCTGGTTTGTTTTATGTCGTTTCCATTGGGATTTTCAGATTTTACTCTGATATTTCACATTTTTCGTGCCCAATGGAACGTAAAACTAGATTTTTCTTACTTTCCATTTGCGGGTTTTAAAAGTCAACTGTTCTTAAATAAATGTGTTTATAAAATCCCATTCAATTTATATTGACATTCATTGCAGCGACCAAATGTACATTTTTGTCTACTTTTCACAGACTTGTCGTCTAAAAACGTAATTAATAACACACTTTAAACATTGATAAATGACAAATGTTTTGTTGTATTGTTAGTAGGTGTAAATCTCGCACAGAAATCGAGATCCGAAAAATTGCTCTGAATCTGAAAAAAAGTGGTTATTCTCTCCCAATGGAAAAGGCTTTCGTTGGCTTCAGTACATTGAAAGATCAACTAGGATTATTCATAAGCACACCCGAATCCGATAATAATATAATAGGGGCATTCACGATCACGATTCGGTGTAACAGGCCTAGTAAATTTACAAAATTTTATTATTATTTTATCAGATCGTGAACACACTTTTTTCCATCTTTAGAAGAATATAGTCTAATATCTTGAAATCCTCTTTTTCTGTCCATTTTTTGATTGGAATTTCCCTTCGGCAGCGCTTACTTTTGTTTTCCATTCTATTTATTTTGTTCCGATAGCTACAGACAGAAATTATCAATTTGGCGAACTGTCAACTTGACAAAGCTACTCTTTACTCTGTTGTATTTTTCGGCTACAATAGGGTCAGGATATAGATAAAGTGCAAAAGTTTAGCGAAATTTTAGTCAGTATATATTTTTTTTTTTTTGTCGTAGGTAGGTAGTACGAAAAAAGGTTGGACTTTCGCAATGATACAAGACCAGTTGCATCGGATCCCTAATACACTTCAGCCATAAAATAGAATAAGGATCAACTTCACAGCACCAATTCAAGTTCACTCGATACCCCTAGGAACCAGCTTACGATACAATTGACTTTACTAGCGAAAGTCAGTTGGCGAAACAACGGTTGATGCTTAAACGCACCACTTAAATCTTGAACTAAGCTCGGACACTGGTAATAATGTTTATTCCTTTCCAAAGATATGTATAGGTTCCTGCACTGTTACAGAAAGTATTAATCTCCTGCAAATAATGAAACCTACACACATTGTCAGTTAACGTAGTTTTTAGGACAGCGCTATAAAATAAACTCGTGTTTCAACAAAATATGGGAACTTCCTACTCGGTTGTAGTTTCCAAGGGAAAAATATGTTCGAGCATAATATGACAAAGAAACTGATAATTTCCTCGAATGTGTAATAAGAGGGTCCCTGTATGCAACACATATGGTGGGAATTGCTTTTAAATAATTTATACCTGCTGCATGGGTTTTGCTTTCCTTGGCTTGTTTGGGATTTCACAAACATTACTCCATTGATCCGTATTGCGATTTTAATAATAATAAAATAGAATGAGTTAGTGACATTGATGCCAAGACTCAGGTCACCTTTTTTACTGATTATCGGAATACAGAATCAGTATCTAACAGTTTCAAAAATGTTCCTTCCTATATGGAGGAAAAATCAGTTGCTCTCTTTGTGGGCCCTTTTATTGAATCCTTACTTGCCGTACTCAAATTCCTTGATTTGTCTTAATTTGGGACTTATTTTCGTCATCTATGATTGACAGTTTATTGTAAAGCTTAGTACGCTGCTCGAGCTAAATTTTCGCTCCCTTACAAAATTCTCTCCAAAATTTAGCTGAGCTAAATATAAGCGAACCCATTTAGCTAATCAAACTTTTTGTTTCCGAAAATCCTTCATGTATCTGTCAAAATTCAGTGTGCCCTGCCCATTTAATGGGGCGGTACATTTTCTCAAGCTAAATTTTGACAGATCGTTGAGTTCTGTTGTTTTTTTTGCAATTTTGTATTGCTGAGAATGGGAGAAGTAAGCAAGGATGTGCTTTTTTTTAATAAATATTACCTCGACGAGAGTATATACCTAAAATCGGAAATGGTTGAAATCAGAGATTGTTGAATTTTTGAGGTAAATTATTATGAAAGAATAGCTGTTTTCTGTGACACTTATCCGCGGCGTGCCTTATGTCAAAATTTAGCTGGGATTTAAGCTAATGTTGAAAAGTTGAAGAGCAGATAAGATTTAGTTTAGCTCGAGCAGCGTACTAAGCCTAACTTTAAAAAAATAAAAACCTTTTCCAGTTTATACAAGGCACTATTGTCGATAATATATGTATACATCTGGGATCTATCTACTTCTAGAATATTCGCCGATAGGTGGCAGCGCGGATATAAAAGGGGCGCGTTGACAACAGGCAGGGCAGTTGATTTTTAACCAGCGATAGTGAAGTTCGAAAGAGTAATCGGTTGCGAAATAAATAAGTGTGAAGTAATAGAATAAAGCGATTGGATTGAGATTGAGACGTTGAAGAATTGATTAAAGTGATATTGTTTTGGAGATAAATAAGTGGATATTTGGAAAGTGTAAATAAAGAGATTTTATTGGAACAGTTGAACAGAATAGTGTTTTATCTTTTCGAATCCCAGCCCAAATGTAACAATACGTAAAACGGAAATAAACACAAGTTCCGGCCACCACCATTTCTGTAAATAATTGAAAACAACTTGTCAAAGTTGCTGTTGATGTCGCTGTGTTAATCTGTTTCTCGCAATACTCTGCCCAGCGACATTCGAACGAATGAAATAGTATGCTATGAAATGCCCTCACTACATTTTATTGCAACTATCGTTCTTTCTTTCTATGAAAATTCACAGATAGCAAGCTATGAAATATTGCTCGTGGAGACACGGTGTTAACCATAGCCTATAATTCCTGGCACGTAAACCAAATAGCCGACCAAAATACGTGTCACGTTGTTTTTCGTGTTAAGTAATGCTACCCCTTTCAGTCACACAGCTATGTAGTATTTTGCATCCCTTTAATCTTACATGTTAGGAATGTGTGATCGTGTGAATGCAGCTAAGGAAATCTAAAAGGTCTTTGACCCGTTTGCTGATACTGCACATAGCGATTTAAGTTCTACTTAAATTCCTTATGGGCTACTTTTTCCATGTCATAAACTGTCACATAAGATTTTAAGTGGAACTTAAATCGCTATGAGTAGTATCAGCAAACGGGCCTTAATCATTTATCATAAAAGGAGCTGTTTGTAAGTGATTCTATAGAACCTAGATCATGGGAGCTTAATAAAAAAAAGTCCCTATAAAGATAGCACGTAACTACCACCTTACCGACAGTATGTGTTATGTCATGTGTAGCCAATTCAAGTATATGTAGCCAAATCATAGATGTCACCCGTAGCAGCTAATAGAAACTACTTATCGACATAGGTACCTACTCTTTTTCTGATTTTTCGCAACCACCTTGTTCGTTAATTGTTGTTGTCATCTTTGTTTTGAAAAAAAAAATTCTTATCGAAGCACTTTCTTAACTCTTCTTTTCGCCGTCATTCGTTTTTTCTCTTCGCTCGTGGAGCGTTGTCGCTTGTCGTTTGTCGAATTGCTATTATTTGCTGTGTCGTGTATCGTGTTTTTGTGGCGTATTCTCCTCATATCATCAGAATAAATAATTATTCATTCCAAGAAAAAGAAGGAACCACTTAAGCATATATGACATATCTATCAGCAAAGCTTAATGGATACTTTGTGAAAGGTGAAAATAAAATTATTTCCGCTCATAACCTAGCCATAGCCACACGTTGTTCTCGGTAAAGTGTTGTGAATAACAGAAATTGAATTAAATAACAAATGAAAAAAAATAGTGATAGTGAATTGAAAAGAAGATAACAGTGAGTGTGAAAGTATTTCATAAAATTCCACAATAGATTTTAACACTTCTTGTCTTATCGAAATCTCTCCACTAAACTTTGAGCTCCACACAACCGACAAACAGTATTTTAGGAACTGGAATCTGGAAGTCGAAGGCCATTTGCTGCGGTTGTTTCCCCTTCCCTCGTCACCATGTGATTAATTAAATATCGTACATTATTGTTGTTTAACTAGTTGTTTTTTTTTTTGTGAAGAACATTCATTAAAGTCTTCTAAATATTTGCATAGCATTAGTAACTTTAATCCTTAAACGCTGTTATTATGCTCCCGCCTACACAAATGTGTTTTTTCTCATTGACCTTCCACTCTCAGTTCACATGACTTCGAAATTAAAAATAAAAGTATTAAAATACCAAGATGTGTTAGGTAATTTTTGATATTTTTAAAAATTTGCTAACAAATTTGCGCATGTTGCACGGCCACGGTTAGAAAAAAAAAAAAAAGTAAAAACAAAACAAGTCTCCATCATCTTCAACTGCGCACGAAGATAGAATTTGTATTTTCTTTCCTCTGACATTTTGAATTGGTGAAGCAATTTATTTAATTGTTTTGTTACCTTATCTGTGTGTTAATTTATTTAAAACCGATATGCAAAACCAGGCATCGCTTTATTATTTTATTAGTCAGAACACCGGCGTGGTTCTGTTTATACATTTAATTATCTGCCGTCGAATTTCGGGGCTTTTCACCGGCAAACTTGGTAAGGTGGAATGTGGAAATAATGAAACGCGAAATGTATAAAGTGAAGGTTTTTTTTTCCAACCCATTTATTGCAAATTACAAAGTTGTAGTTGACTGTCTGATGTTGCACTGTGGGAAAGTCGATGAAAACCGGTTAACCATGTTTTCCGGGTGAGCCTAATCGGGGTCAAGTGACTTCAAGTTACATACGGTGCTCGCACAGATAGCCTGATTTGTATTCGGCTTGGTGTGGGTTTTCTATTCGTGTAGCTAAAAAGATAAAGGATTTGCATTTAGAATTGCTAAATGGGGCATAAAAAGAAACGCTTTTAGGCATGTGATTAGAATTTTAATTTTTACTTAGAGACAGAAAAAATATCGTTCAGCAAATGGTTTGAATTAATAATTGAAGTTCTATTTTGAAATCGAAAGCTCTTTGTTCAGTCGTTACCTGAGTGTGATAGCATAGGTAGAAAACGTTTACACAAATCGAACGAACACAAATTCTTTATTTGTGCAAAGCAAGAAGATAACTCGCCGTCCACTAATGAACGTTTTGGGCGCAATGTCTATAATCTTCTTTCAGAAGTCAGGGAGTAGGTAAAGGTATCTCCAACCGCTCTTCGTTTTCCTTAAACTATTTGCCTGCTTTGCGACTGTTAATAGTTAAAAATGGACTTAAATCCCTGACCATAACCCTGTATTGTACATAACACTAGAAATATATTTGTTTTACTAGCCGCGAAAGTTAAAAGTTCTGCAAATTGCAGTCCAATTCTCGTTTCTACAACGCTTATTTTTCTAAAACTTCGAAACTGAGTTCATTGCACTGCCCAATCATATATCATTATTTATCTAACTCCATAATTATGGTTACCTATATGAACTGTTTTCTTCCAAAAAATATCGCACACATAAAAGGTAGGCTTGTGTAACGTATTTGAGTTCTCATTCAAATAGGTATCTAGGTACCTACCTATAAAATTTTTATTTTGGTGTTTCGAATGCCCCTCTACTCAGAAGATTTCGCATCAGTTTTATGCGAGAAACAGATTAACACAGCAACAGCAACTTTGACAACTTTTTAGAACCAATGTATTTTAATTACTTTGAACACATTAGCACAGCAACATCGACAGCGACGTCAACGTTAGAGCTAATCCTAAATTCGCTGTTGCTGTCGCTGTGTTAATCTGTTTCTCGCATTAGACTTATCTCTGAACTCTGAGCTGCCCTAATGTCAAGGTTAAGTGTCTTAAGAGACAAAATCTCAAAACTATGTTATTCAAAATATTAGGTAGGTAGCTAACACACTTGTTGACTTTTTGTGACAAATGACCTTGTAAGTGAACTGGCGCTCTTCTCCCCCACATTTCTATTTTGATTGTCAAAGTGGAATACGTTTAGCAATATAGTTAACCATTGGCGAAGAGCCAATTAAACGAATAAGCAACTACGTCAGCTTCTTTTATATACCAACAACTGTTGCTCGCTAAGAATAGGAGAACTACATTTGAAGAAAGTATCATCACAACCTAGCAAAAAATGTTGTTGCTTTATATAACTACAGTAGAAACTTAAATATTGCTAATCGCCGCAATCGGCATTTTGCCGCACGCTTCGCATATCAACGGAATTAGTTTTAATAATCGCAAATAACTAAAAATGCAATAATTTTTTTATTAATTATTAATGTCTTGCAGATTAAAATTATGATACCTAATGCGATAGGCACCATTGAGATAGGGATACCGCTTCAGTTATCTGAGATACGTTTATTGATAAAAGGACATGAAATAAAAATAAAATATTTTTGTTATCTACGAGTATTCTATCTATATTTATATTAAAATAGTGTATTGGTTCACGAGATATAAGATTTTTAATGTTTTTTTTTTTATGTATGGACGGTGCCACTCCCCTTTGTCCAATTTTGACTAATCTTCACAGGTATAATCCTGGGCCAATACCTAAGAAAGTTTGTAAATTTGAACTCAATCGATTTGGTGGCTTTCGAAATATAAGATTTTTAATTTTTTTTTTTTAAAGATTTTTATCTTATATATAAATCACGTGTCACAGGTTGCTCCGCGATGGAATCCTTAATTACTGAAACGATTTTAATCAAATTTTGCACACAGTTTGATCTAATTTGAGAGATAGGATAGTATACAACTCAATTTATAGTCGCATTATTTTTCTATTGTAAATTATAAAACGCAATAAAACAAAACTACGAATAACTTGACTTTAATGTTTATTAACTTAAATTAGATCCTGTCTGTTTGACGACCAGAACTGACCAGCACTGTATTGATTCTATCCTATCTGATATGGATGCATCCGTTCTCCGTATCTATCCTCGCCATAACTATATTTGTCTCCTTCTTGTGTTCATCTTCTATTTCAGCGTTACAGACTCGTCCATTCTGACAAGTTCGTCGTCCTCGACGAAGTCAATTCCAGTACTGTTAGAAATAACGTTGACTCTATAATTTTCTGTGGCCTTGTCTATTTAAGTTGGGACTCGAAAGTTGTTGTCTCGGCCAGTCGAATGTTGCCTTTTCCTAGTCTGCGTACATTGTCGTGGATAGTGCTCTGTCTAGTATTAGAAATTTGACTGGCAACACGTTGATGGTTGATTAGGGTTGTTAACTATCTCCGGGTGAAATAGTCGGTAATGCGTCGGCAATTTCTCTAATGCTATAGTTTACTCTTGGTATTCCTGATGTGTGTATGTTTCGGACTTGTGCATCTTCTAAGTTCTTTAATTTCTCAGCTAATTCACGCTCCTGCATCTTCCGTCCCTTCTTTATTTTACGTCTTATAAGGTCCCACTCCCTTGCCCTAAGTTCCTCATAATTAACAGTCGGTGTTTCGGAGCTAAAGGTAACGCCGGGTTCCTCAATATTGACCGAACCCCCTGTCTGAGTCATATCCTCGGTACCACTTGATGAGCCCACTGCTTAAACTGTGCTCGGAGTTTCTTGCCTTTCATCATGTTTAACGATTTCATGATCTCCATGCTTGTCATCTTATCTTATATTTTCAGATTTGTCTTTATCTATCAGCACACGTCCATACTGAACTCAATACACAGGACGAAACTCAAAGCACCACCCATCTACTACATAAACGAAACAGTTCTTAAACCGTATTTACACTATCATGCACGCGCATTTTTGCACGAGACGGGACAGAGAGATCCGTTTGTCCGCAGTCAATGCTAATAAAGGCGAAGGAATGAGATCACAAATCAGACGCCTAAGGTGTCATGGATGTTCTACCCATAATTATAGATACGTAAAGCGGTTCCGGCGACCAACATTTCTGCAATCACATGAATACATTTCTATTTGCGATTTAAAATATGTGAAATGAGAGTGTTAATTAGTTTCAGTAAACTAAACCAACAATTCATCAATCATTTATACGAAATTAATAAATAAATGTACCTTCATCCCTTCCGGAAGCCATTTTGTTTTATAGGAAAACGAAATTTCGTAAGCCATCGCTATAAAAATATGAACATGCATAGCTTTCCCATAATTCCTACCACGCAAACAAGATGGCCGACCAAAAAACGTATCACGTTTTTTTGCGTGTTAGGTAATGCTGTCCCTTTCACTCAGACGGCTGTTTAGTATTGGACATCCCTTTAATTTTCCGTGATAGGAATGTGTGACCGTGTAAATGCCCCATTATTTTAAATCGCTGACTTCACAGTGAAGAGTATCAACAGAACGCAGATATGATTTTTCGTATACCGAAAACTCTAGATCGTGCTCTTTCTGTTATACACACTTCCCATTAACATTCTGTTCCTGTCACATACATGCATGTACACAGGACATCGATTGTCACTTACACAGTGATCTTTTCATATTTTCTTTCTTTTCGCACTTCTTAAAGTGCGAAAGCTTGGTTGCAAACAACTCTTCAACTCCAATACACTGCAACATTGTACTCTTTCACACAGTGAAAGCGCATTGCCGCATCGATGCATGGAAAATACATTTTATCCATAAATTTCAAATTAATACACCTTGTATTTTGTGTGTCTCAACATTCTATAAAGAATATAGAAAGTGATCCTCGCCGACATGAACAGCATCAATATGCATACATTCCACAATTACATGCAATGGCTCGTAAAATATTCCCGGCTTTTCATGCGTAGAATATCTTAAGAATAGAACAACGCTTTTTTGTATACCAAAAACGCAATTGAATTCCATTCTCACCAACACTTGAAATCACACAAGTTCTTCCATATGCATGTCCTACATACATATTCGCGCTCTTTTATCAATCACAGGCTGACAATAACATTATGCAGCCGGACAACATTTTGTCTACTTCTTCCATATGGATACCCCTATATCCATATTCGAATACACATATCAATCAGAGAGCAGTATAACCACTGGTTTTCGTTAACCGAAAATTCAGTGCTGTCTCTGTCTAACATTCAGTTTTCCTTTTGTTTCTACTTATTTTATCCTTGGCCTTGTTGCGATTCACACCATTGAAAACCGATACCTAATCGCTCAGTTAGAACAAAATATGACTCATCATAACTTTGTTTTCATGAAATATGTCATATAATCATGCACACATTAACAAATTGAGCGATACGTTAAGGATATACTATTCTGTGAACCAAAATTGTATATTCCTCTTAGATTAAAACGAACTCGCACTATTTACCAATATCAATAGAAAATTGCATTTCATAAACACCACATTGGAAAAATAATTACGCTTTGAGTGAAGCGTATTCAATACTTCGCTGAGTGTATATCTGTACACAAAATAAAACAAATAAATCTTTACTCAACTTTTGTCCACTATCCCGCTTCTGAACTAAAACGCAATAAAACAAAACTAAGAATAACTTGACTTTAATGTTTATTAACTTAAATTAGATCCTGTCTGTTTGACGACCAGAACTGACCAGCACTGTATTGATTCTATCCTATCTGATATGGATGCATCCGTTCTCCGTATCTATCCTCGCCATAACTATATTTGTCTCCTTCTTGTGTTCATCTTCTATTTCAGCGTTACAATTATTTGTTTATTATTTAACAAAGAGTTATAATTATAGATACCTATATATTTTAATTCCTTCGGGGTGAAATTCGATGACTTTATAACTCGAAAACCGCTGGGTCGATTTTCATCATTTTTTTGTATTTCGAACTTAAAATTTTGTGTCTAGGTATAGTATATGGTTGGCTCCCGCTTGAAAGATATGATAGCTTTGGACCCTATTGGTAACAAAAGATAAGCGGGATAGGAAAACGCGTTGTGGCACCTTCCAATCAAAAAAGGAAACAAATTCAAACCACCTTCGCCACAGCAAGGCGTTGCTGGGTCTTCTAGTTACATATAAATAAACGTATCATAATATAAATCAATCAAAAGTAAAAAAAAAATTAGGTGTGTAGATTGGGCAATTACGTTCAGCAAATGTCTGGAGTAAGGTCAATGTCATTGGCTAACAACTTCTATAGTACTACCAATATAATTAGATTCTTTTAGTTGAGAATAATTTGAAATGTTACAACATTTTAAGGTTTGCTTTTAACTAGCTTCTGTCCAAATATTTATACAGAATGATGATCATGTGCAAAGTGCTGTTCGTGCGTACCTATCACGATTTTAAAAATGTTATCCAATAATAATAAAGCATGGCAATCCATACATGAAGACCGATCACACTGACTACAGAAAGAGTTTTCTTCTTCCATTGAATATAAGAATGAGTGGAACCAATAGAAAAAGCCATAACTTCCATACTGCTACCGGGCTTCTGATGTAGGAAGTCCCGTCATGAGACACTGCAGACTTTAATGTAGTGCGATCCCGGGTCACGTTGCTTGCGTTTGTCCAATTAAAATGCTGATTAAACACATGCACTATTCTCTGCGCTGCAGTGCGTAAGTTTCACAAGCTGTTACACTTCCAAAACGATGTTGGATCTAATTTCACTCTTAGTAAGTGTGCAGCAAGGCCTACTTCAGTACTGATTACTATAAAGTGTATGTTCAATATAACTCACTTTTACCAGTCGGCAATGTTTTAAGATCCTACACAAGCGTAGTATGACATCAGACGCATGAAACAAATAAACATCACAACGTCATCGGCACTGGAATATTTAATCAATAAGTGTTAATCTAAAAATTAAGTAACACTGACTTGGGAACGAGGACACTTATGTATCGCAGGCAACGAAAAGGCCGACTCCCTTGCAAAACAGGGGTTAACTGATAAGTTGCTGGGACTGAAACCATTCTCTTCAATAGGCACAGGAATGGTAGAACAGCTGATTCACAAATGGATCACGGCAGAAGACCTGAGAAGGTGGTCAACCGTGGAAAAATGTAGACAGACTAAAGTGGCTTTCAGGTGGCCGACCTGCTCCACTCAAAGAAAGGTTCTAAGCATGATGAGTTGAGGAAAATTGAAGTGGGTGGTGGGCTTGTCTTCAGGACATGGTAATCGGGAATCCCTTAAGTAAGATCGGCCTTAGAGAGGAAGATACCTGGAAACTATGCCTGGAGGAACATGAGACAGCGGCACATATACCTACTGTGTTAATGTCCGGCGTTACCTGGCAGAAGAATAGGAATCTTGGGACATCATTGGGTCAAGACCCAGTCGATGAAACAGATCTCCCATAAACAGATGCTAGCGTTAACACTAGGAATTGAAAACAGGCAAAAACTCGAGAGATCTATAGAGTCTCTCTAAGTAAGATTTATAGTGGTAGAAAGACGAAAAGAGACACGATGATGGTGGTCTGGTTCGAATATCTGTCGAAATCTATATATAGGTATGTTATAGTTAAAAAGTACTTTGTAGAAAACAACTCACTGCATTAATGATTGAGATATCATTGAATTATGTTTTATGAAATGTATTTAAGAAAAAGTATACAAAGAAGAGTCTGTACTCCTGGAGTTGAATCAGTTTTGGACTGTGAAGGGATTGGCTTATTCCACATATATTTGGCACAGAATCTGATTTCTTTATATCTATATATATATATATATATTATATATATATACTAGAAGACCCAACCGAGCGTTGCTGTGGCTAAATTCGTTTGAATTTTTTTTTTTTTTTTTGGGAAGTACCACAACCTGTTTTCCTATTCCGCTTATCTTTCGCAAAGTGCTACCTATAGGGTCCAAAGCTATTCTATCTTTCAAACTGGAACCCACCACAACCAGGTACATCCACAAAAAATTCTATTGTTATCGGTTAAGTGGTTTCGGAGATCGAAAACAGTGTCACCTATCGGGTCCAAAAGTATCTTATATTAACAACGAACATAAACAAAAAAAGAATGATGAAAATGGACCCAGCGGCTTTCGAGTTATAATGCCATCGAATTTCACCTCGAAGGAATTATATAAATCTATTATTATAACTCTTTGTTAAATAATAAACAAATAATTTGCAATAAAAAACCAATGCACTTATAAATTGAGTTATAAACTATTAAACACAGTGTACAAAATTTGATTTAAATCATATACATATATCTACATATTAAGAAAATGTAACGTGAAATAAATTGTAGCATAAAGTCTGAACTAAATCGAAACAACAGATTGTTAAAAAAAAGTACAAAAAAGTGGAAAAAATCGGTTCTTATTATACTCTTCCATCACATAGTAGACTCTGTATATTTTTTCTTAATTTCAAATTTTCACTTTGTGGAGGGCTCGAGCATGTTCCAGCTTTCACTTTTCCCAAAGCTCTTAAAACAAATTCCTAATAATATAATTCCAAAGGAAAAGCTTTTTTTCACTTCACTCGGCTAAATTTGTTTATTATTTATTACTTCTGAAAACTTGAAGGTTTATTTTATTCTAATTTATGGTATCAACGTAGGTAATATCACAATTCACAACCACCTAAAACAAAAACCTTTAAACTCAATTTGTATTTACGCCATCACACGTCATCACCATCAGCCATCTGCGCATTTCCTCAACCTCGCATACTTCTCTTTCATTTCACGTCGGAGTATACTTCACGCAGTTTTTGTTCAAATGAATGTGCTTATGCGATGTGCACCACCCAACCACCCCAAAGCAGAATAACGAATATGAACAACGGTTGCTGAGAAGTTTCGATAATTGTAAATAAATAATTTGCAATAAAAAAATCAACGACTATAAATTGAGTTATAAACTATCCTATCTCTCAAGTGGGATAAAACTGCACACAATGTGCAAATTTGATTAAGATCGGTTCAGTAGTTTAGGAATCCATCGCGGAGCAACCTGTGACACGTGATTTTTATATATAAGAATATATATTATATCTAACATATAAATATTATAAATATGACCTCAGATTTGACAGCACAAATTATGGAAACGATGCCAACGACTTAGTTTCTTAAGAGTCAGTGTCAAAATAGGTACCTACGCAAAGAAGATAAATGATTCTAAAACAATGTTCGACCGGTTATTGTGTAACAAACAGCACGTGATTACAGCAATTCATACATTATTAACTTTCAAGTGATTTACAATACTATTTGCTTCATTCTCGATAAATCACTTGTTTTATTTACCTACATACTTTCAATAAATTAATGAAACATTTTTACAAGCTCCATTGTGTCTGTAACTGGCATTTACTGCATCGCGGCGTCAATTTTTAAAGAAATTATGTCATCTGTCTAAATTTAGTTTTATTTAAGCTCAGTAGTAGACAGCCAAAGCCAGTTCAGTGCTATATTTATGTATGTGGATCGATTACGATTGCACAGCTGTAAATCACACTCGCTGTCTTGTACTCTTACACTTCGTTCGCGGTTTTCTTTGCCTTGCCCGGCATCGCAGTAGCACATATGTATCAGTTTATTCGTTCTACTTGAGGCGCAGGTCTGTAATTAACTGGCGTTTGTTTATATTTCTGTTTTATTTCTCTTTGGGAACGAGAAATTGAATTAAACAAAATGAACATAAATTTCTTGTTAACTTTCAATGCCAAATAAATTACTCATCGCTCATTGCGCGCCGCTGTTTAATTTTGGAAGTGCAAGAAACGTTGTAAAGGTCACTTTGCCGGTACCAAAAACAAACAGAATACATATGCATGATAGGACAGAATGGTATATAAAGTAATAATATTGTCCACATAAAATTGTTCAATAAAAGAATTGGAGTAGGTCGCCGCCGCATCCATTTCGTAACGAATGTCTGTGAGGTTATATTTGAACAATTTGGGGTATGTGAGAGAGCTCGTCAGAGGGGATTCCTCGGTGAATGAAAAAAAGGTGGAAGGACTTGGTTTTTCGAAGTAGAAATGTAGTCCACCGTCTAATGTAGAGGTTCTACAGAGCAAAGAAAAATTTGGCAAAGAGTCCTTATAGATAACCAAAAAGAATTGCATCAAAAATTCTCCAACAGATTTTTGATCCAGTCTTCGAGAAGGGTGAATAGTGGAGAAATTACCCCTTCAATCCTTTTGACTGCTCCAAGTCATGTGCATCCACTCGATTACAGTGACGTAGCGATGCTCCATGTGTCGAAACTCAGATAAGTGAGGTTATGTCCTACCTCATCGCAAGTTCTTACCGCACTGTATCAGAACCAGCCGCTCTTGTTGTTGCAGGAGTGGCACGAGAAAGTGGAAGTAGGAGGTGAAGCAGCAACCACTGAAGCA
The DNA here is from genome assembly GCA_946477585.1 of Cheilosia urbana. Taxonomy (NCBI): domain Eukaryota; kingdom Metazoa; phylum Arthropoda; class Insecta; order Diptera; family Syrphidae; genus Cheilosia; species Cheilosia urbana. The sequence goes on from OX297854.1 coordinate 162,729,679, forward strand.
AAACAGGCCACCAAACATTTATGGCAACTAAAGTGGAACTCTGAAACAAGAGGTACCGCCAGGCTGATCAGAGACGTCGCTGAATAAACAAGGCGAAAACACGGAGAAATAAATTATCATACCACACAGTTTCTAACCATGGATATTTTAATGCATACCTACACAGGATGCGGAAAGTAGACCATCCGACATGCCACATGCCAGTACGGCGACTCATTGGTAGACGACGCTTTTCACACCTTCTTCACGTGCAGCAGGTGGACCGTGGAAAACAGGATCTGGAATCGTAGATAGGTTATATTTCCCCCGAAAATATCATTGGGAAGATGATCGCAAGCGAACGCAGCTGGAAACGGGTATCAGCGTTTCTCGAAACCGTGCTCAAAACCAAGAAGAGAGAAGAAAGCCAGAGCACACCCTCATCATAGAAGAACAGAAAAGTTTATGAGGTAGAAGAAAACTAACGGCCCCCCAAAGTAATACGAATAGTGGTTCAAGGGGGCTGTTGAAGAAAACCAAAGCGAGGGGGGGAGTTTAATCAGTAAGAGTCTGGCGCACCAAGAAAATTGAAATTTCTTGACGGTGCATGATTCATTCTTCGCCCTCCGTACAGGAAACAAAAAGGGTTGTGTCCTACCTACCTGTCGAATAAAATGGCAACATCTTACACAACAAATTTTATTAATTAAAATAAAAATGGGAATACAGAACAAGCAGCGATCTGTCAATGTTAAAGATCTTCACAATTTTCAATTCTCCATCTCTCTTTAATTTAGCTAATAAGAAACACATGTCTCAATTTTTAATTCTATTTTAACTACGTCCGATTATCCAACAGTTTGGAAACGGGCCAAGATAATTCCGATACCGAAGACCACAGGAACTGCGAATAACTATCGTCCAATAGCCATTCTGTCTTATTTGTCGAAGGTCTTCGAGGTAATTGTCAGCAACCAAATAAAAAAGTATGTAGATAGTTTAAATTTATTAAATTCTTTGCAATCTGGATTTAGATCTTATCACAGCAGCATAACGGCCTTGTTGAAGGTTTCGGATGACATTCGACAAGCGATAGATAATGACAGATCAACCTTGGTCACACTATTAGATTTTTCAAAGGCATTTGATTTGGTTGATCCGACTATTTTATGTCAAAAATTATCCAACCTGTTCAATTTCTCTAATAGTGCAACTAAAATGCTTCCTTCTTATTTAAATAATCGCGTTCAGGCCGTTGCATACAAAAATAATCTTTCCTCCTTTTTACCTTTAAGAAGGGGTGTACCGCAAGGATCTATTCTTGGTCCTCTACTTTTTTCTTTGTTTATAAATGACCTGTCATCTGTTATTAAATATTGCAAGTTCCACATTTATGCTGACGATGTCCAGCTCTATCTCGACTTTCCTATAGGTCTTGTTGAAGTTGCCGTGGTAAAAATGAACGACGACCTGGCATCAATAGTTAAGTGGTCAAACCAAAACCGGCTGCTGTTAAATCCTACTAAAACAAAGTGCTTACCAATTGGAAGGCATCAACTTGATTTTGTAGATTTTCCACCCATTTTGTTAAATGAAACCCAAGTTGAAATGGTGTCGAAGATTAAAAACCTAGGAATAATATTTAACAGCACGCTGTCTTGGGGTGACCACATAAATAGCGTAGTTGCAAAAATATATGGTTCGCTGCGTAGTCTTTCCACCTGTAGGTATTTCTTACCAGTAGAGGTTAAAACAAGACTGGTAAAAGCATTAATTATACCTATTCTAAGCTATGGCTGCGAAATTTTCGCCGATTTAGACTCTGCCTCGCTACGCAAACTACAATTAGCGTTTAATTCCATTACCAGGTTTGTCTTTGGCCTCCGCAGGTTTGATCACATTTCCGGATACTCGCGACAAATTCTCGGATGCAATTTACATTGTTTTCTTCGTTTCAAATGCATTGCCTTTCTCGTAAAAATCATAAAAAGAAAAATGCCAAATTATTTGTTTGACAAATTAACGTTTTCACAGTCAGGGCGAGGTATTTCCCTCAGACCTTATACGTACACCTGTCTGACAACGCGCCGTCAGTTTTTCATTTACACTGTTAGCATTTGGAATCATCTCCCTCTTTCTTTAAGGAAAAAAATCGAACACAGTCAGTTTTTATCTGCCGTGTTTACTTATTTATCGCTAGATAGTTCTCTTTTAAATTAGCCCTATTTTAGTTCTCTTTTAATTTAATTTAATTTTTTGAATTTATAATTTTTTGTTAACTTTCAGAACCTAAACAAAATTTCTGATCATGTCTCTTCATTAATTTTTTTTCATAATAGATATATACATATACACTACCTGTACTATTATAAGAATTTATTCTCATTGTACAGCGTTCAAATAAATAAATAAATAAATAAATAAAATAAAATAAATAAATCGCAAAACGAATAACCTAAAACCGCGCACCATTTATTCATTAGAAATCAAGTAAAGTATATACTTATACATATAACAATAGTTCTACCAGAAAGTGATATTTACAATAGGCCTTTTTTATTATGCTCACATTATCCATGTTATTATGCTGACGTGATCTATATAGATCATTTATTTCCATGGATTACAACAACAGTTCCACCTCGTGCTATTGTTGTAAAACGTGGAAATCAATGATCTATGTATATAGATTAAAAAAAGACCCAATGCCCTCTGAGTGGTTTATAGTTTTTGATTAATACAAAACCAGCAATTGATCCGCCAAAACGTTCAAGCGTTACATACATCAAATCGAAGGCGAAAAGCATGGGATCACCCAAACCAAAATAGTATTTCATCATTTTGACTTCTAATCGTATTTTTCTTTATTCTTCTTGTTGTATTTTGTATTTATTTTCGCACAATTCTATTTTTTTTTTTTTTTTTTTTTGCTCCGAAAATACAACGAGAGAGAATAATAGAAAAGAATGTCAGGCAGAGCGCTAAATACCAAAGCCAAGCCAATGCCAGCAATCGGTTAGTTAGAGAGAAGAGCAGACAAAATTCAAATCGCATGCTTTCGTTGTTTCGTTTGCTTTTACTTTGAAGCAAACCGTAACCTTTACGTAGGTATACAAATTTAAAAGCTCAGTAATGTGCATATTTCGTTGAGTTTACCGGCTATTCAATTTTGAACAAGTTGTTTTGGTGAGCTCTTCCACTTTCAATTTATTCGCACTCTATTTTCCACATTTTCCTTACCCGGAAAGCTGACACTGACAGCCAGTCGGTTTGAATTGATGTTTCTATCTATCGAGTGATGATATCGATTGTTTGTATTTATAACAGTTGGAAATATAGGTACATGCATGTGTAATGATGACACAATATTGTGCTGTTCGGTGTTCATTTTAATCAATTTAAGTTCTCCTTGTCTGCTGCGTGCTTTTGTTTTATTAATTTAGCTATGTATTGACAACAGTACTGTGTTCTGAGAGTGGTTTAACCACTTTGAAGGAATTTGAGTCTTAAAAAACAACTAATGGGTCTTAATAATAATCTTTTTAACCTTCATTTATTGTAAGTTAGTGAATGACGTATACGTATACACTTTACTCTGTTAGCACTTAAATACGGACATGCTAAGTGCATATACATATTCAATAAATTATTGCAATTTCATTGCTCATTGTTAAGCAAACTAGGTACGTATCAGGTGATCAACTTGATTTTGAGTTAGACTCTGATAAACCTAAGCCCTAAACAAGTACATAGGTGCTAATACCTATTGTCAGTAATAGAGTTGGAGCATTGAACGAACGGCAATTGGTTAGAGCGTCAAAAGACGTATACCTAGCTCGTTCACTGATGCGTCAATTTGCCCGATAACACATAGAAGTCTTATGAACATTGTTTAGTTAAAAGCGTAACATTTAGAAACTTGACTCTTTGGAAGATTAGCTACCTGTTGTCTCAAGTTGCATCTGTTAATCTAAGGTCACCCTATATTTGTACATTCCATTGAAGCTGTTGTTATCTTCATGTTTCCCAGCTGGCAATAGGTTTGCTTGACGTGGCTAGCACTAGTGTCCACTAGTTCGCACTGAGAAGTGTCAGCTAATTTTTACTCCTGCCAAAAACCCTGCACAACCCTGAAAATTCGGCTCTATATCGAACACAAAATAATTTGCCCTGAAAATTCTCAGTTTTTTTAAATTAAATTTAGATATCTGTTAGTGAACGAGGTATGAAGAAAATAACATTTTTTCAGTTTATTGTTAAAAATGAGTGTACTTAGTTCTGATCTTACGATTTCCATAATTCAAATAGTTAATAAAAGTGTTTGGAATATAGATGATGAGTTTGGATATTTATTCAAGGCAAAACTAGGGCGCCATAGAAGTCATGTCGAATACAGGCTTTCAGTACCAGGGTGAGTTCAGTGCTACATCGAACACCTTAGGGTTAACCCAGTGCACACTAGTGCGCACTAGGGCCCACGTCAAACAAACCTATGAATCGCGGTTTAATTTCCAATGCACTATTAACTTGATCCATTTGAGACCATCTGACTGCTATTGGATATCTCAAATTACGCAGTAGAAGCAAGTTTCTTGAACCTTCTGTCAATCCGAAGTAGGTGGTTACTTACTTACTTACTTTAGGTGGCGGTACAGTCCGAGGTGGACCTGGGCCTCAACCAATACGCCTCTCCAGTTAACGCGATCTTTGGCTAACTGCCTCCAGTTGCGCACTCCAAGTTGGTTGAGGTTCCCTTCCACTTGCGCGCGCCACCTAAGGCGAGGTCTTCCTCTACTGCGTTGTCCCTCCGGGTTGGAATCGAAGACTCTCCGGGCCGGAGCGTTGGTGTCCATTCGCTCTACATGTCCTAACCATCTTAGGCGACTAATGCGTACTTTTCTGACCAAGTCGATGTCGCTGTACAGCTCGTAGAGTTCGCTGTTAAATCTTAAAATCACTCGAAAAATTTTGCGTTCGAAGCGACCAAGAAGATCCTCATCCGTTTTTGCTAGGGTCCATGCTTCTGCGCCAAAGAGCAGGACAGGGATGATGAGAGTCTTATATAGAATCTCCTTAGTGCTTCTTGACAAGGCCTTACTAATCAATTGCCGTCTTAGGCCAAAGAAACAGCGGTTGGCAAGTGTGATTCTTCGCTTGATTTCTGATGTGATGTCATTATCAGAGTTTATAGCGGAGCCGAGGTAGACAAAGTCCCTAACTACCTCAAAGTTATAGCTGTCTATCGTGACGTTTTGTCCGATTCGTCGATGTTGTGTGTCCCTTCTTGTTGACAGCATATATTTTGTTTTACCCTCATTCACCACTAAACCCATTTTTGCCGCTTCTGTACTAATACTAGCAAACGCTCCAGTAACAGCTCGCTGTGTTCTGCCAATGATGTCGATGTCGTCAACGTATGCAAGTAGTTGCACAGACTTATGGAAAATTGTGCCTCTGATGTTGGCTTCTGAGTTTCGCACAATTTTCTTGTCTAAATCCTTTTTTGACATCAAAGGTCTCGGTGAGATTGTTTCCGACCTTTACGGAGCAGTAGAAGTAGGTGGTTAGCATAGGTTTTTTAGGTATGTTTTCGTCACTGGGTTGTCGGCCATTCAAGAAAGTAGATGATGTCCTAAACTGCCTTCAAGTTGATAATATCAATAGTGACATTTTGTCCTAGACGGTGCGACGGTGTTTGTTTGATTGCATGCATTCGGTTCTATCACAGAATCCGTCGTATTCGGAATTTTGCTACGAACCCGAAAGAACTATCACAGAATCCGTCGTAGGGTACATTTTTTGCTTTCGAAATTCGTAGAACGTGGTATATTCAGTGATACCACTTTCTACAAATTTCAAAATTCCCCTACGACGGATTCTGTAACAGTTATTTCGGGGTTCGTAGCAAAATTCCGAATACGACGGATTCTGTGATAGACCCGATTAAGTCTTGTTGTGGAATGCATTGTGCCTCACTAGTCACTACTAGTTCAGTTCACTATTTATTAAAATTAATTTTCCTTTAAAATATTTCCAACTTGCTAACTAAAAATTGTCTATTTCCAGATACACAACGATTCTCAAAACCAATCCCAAGATTTATTTCCAATAAGTGTAATCAATATTAAAAAGACACGATGTTACGAAGTGCTACTCCCGCCCTTAAGTTAGTCCTCGGCCTAGGCCTTTGCACCCTTGGCGGTGCTATGTTATATGTTTACTTTAAAAATCGAGACGAAGAGGAAGAACAACTCGAAGCAATTAGTAAGTCGAAATCATCTGGCTCAAAGGCAAAGCCACCACAAAAAGAAGTCACAATCCAAATGACCATTGCCAATGAGTACGTCCCCCTTGTGGTCGGACGTGCTGGGTCAAATATCGCTGCAATCGAAGAGAAAAGCCGTACCACCATCCGATTTAGGTATGATAATTAAAAATATAAATTATGATCCTTCCGTCACACATTTTTTGTTCCATAATTTAGAGACAAAGACGACATTGGCAAAGTTTGTGAGATTCGCGGCTACCCGGACGCAGTCAAAGAAGCCAAGCAAATGATACAAAAAGAAATTGAACGCTCACCGATAGTGAAGGAGGAAATCTTCGTGCCACAAAGCGTGTGCGGTAAGATCATCGGTCGATGTGGTGAAGCAATGCAGGAGATTTGTCGCCAATCTCTTGCAAAGGTGTCTGTTGATTCTGGTGGTCGAAATGGAGGAATCAACAAACGCCGCATTGTCATCACCGGCAATCGCAATCAAGTGAATATCGCAAGAAAACTGATTGAGGACAAGATCCAAGAGGATGAAACTCTTAAAAAATCTCTGGAAGAGGTTGAGTTGACTCGCGAACCCCGCCGTAGTCCGACAAACAGCATATCCTCCAGTATGTACTCGTCGCAAACGTCATTAAATTCACACATGTTGTCGCCACGGGAAAAGCTGTGCACCAGTGAATATGAAAAGCCCATGGAAGTATATGTGTCTGCGATAGCTTCACCATCTAAGTTTTGGGTGCAGTTGATTGGCCCGCAGTCGAAGAAACTCGATACCATGGTAAAGGAAATGACTGACTACTACAATGTGCCCGAGAACCGTGAATTTCACAGTATTACTGAGCCATATCTTGGACAAATAGTGGCTGCTGTGTTTAAGTACGATGGCAAGTGGTATCGTGCAGAGGTTGTTGGAATTCTGCCAAATGAATACAATCCTAATGAGGTGGTCTTGGATTTGTACTTTGTCGACTATGGCGATAGCGAGTACGTGGCCACGCATGAAGTATTCGAGTTGCGCACGGATTTCCTTACCCTTAGGTAAGTGAATAGGTTCACCGGGCTTTTGTTTATACTGACGGATTTTTATTTTATTAGATTCCAGGCTATTGAATGCTTCTTGGCCAATGTAAAGTCCACCCTGGACATGGATCCGGAGTCATGGGACCCGCAGTCTATTGCTAGATTTGAGGAATTGACACAAGGTGAGAGCTGAATTTGTTGGTCATGTAATTTTGTTGAATACAGTTCAAGGGTAAACAACTGGAATACTAACAAAGATGTATATTTGTGACCATGTTGTGAGAGAAACCTAAAATAATTGTTTCCTTGTTTGAATTGTTTGCAGTTGCAAATTGGAAGAAATTGATCTCTAAGGTGGTCTCATACAAAGAACGCCCTAAGCCCAGCAATCGCACCAAGCGCGAAGGATCCCCTGTGCCCGGTGTTGAACTCTTCGATCTTTCCGATGGTAAGGCCGTATACGTCATTGCTCATCGAAGGGCTTTCTAATGAATTTCTTCTATTTCCAACTTCCAAGGTCTTGAAGTGAATATTGGCAATATGCTTATATCGAATGGTTTCGCATTACCCGAAAATGGAAGCGATGTTCTACGACTTGGTGGCGGTGATTCACCCATGTTTCAATCAGTGTCCAGCCCAAGAACTATTTCCTTCGAAAGTATTCCGACCCACAACGAAGAAGTACCTCCAGTACCAGAGCCCGTAATGTATCCAGGCCTCACAAATGGCAGCAATTCACAGCTGAATAGCTCACAAAACAGCGCTTTTATCAATCCCAAGCAACAAGGGCAAACAACAGCAGCGGCAGGTGATTATTTCAATGGCAACTATCCCGTCGAAGGTGAATTCAATACAACCGGGCAGAGTAGATTAGACAACTCGAACGGACAGTGGAAGAATCTAATAAGTTAGACATACGAGAGACGGATTTATTTCCTTAATTATTGATGTTTTTCATTCATTTTGCTTATTAGGTTTTAACTTGTAAATAGTCGCTTTAGTTGTACTCGTGCATTGTACGCCAACATGAATTTTTGTTTCCTACACGTTTCACCTAAATTCTTGTTGAACATTTTTTTAAACAAAACTTTTGGTTACTACCTGCGATTGTTTGTTTACATTTTGCTATACTGTGTTATTCAGTTCCACAATCTTTCAACTACACACTCTAGGTAGAAGCAGTACTTAAGCGCCACCGTAGTTTACGCCGAGAGTTGGGCGCGAAAAAATGGCTGCGATCTGTTACTTATGTTTGACACTTTTCTTTATCTTGATCTAGGGTATTTATATGTAATTTGTTAATTTTATTTTTGAATTTACAAATTGCTTTCATGCAAAGTGCAACCAATTTTTGGAACCCTATGTCGTTCAATTGCCATTTATTTTAAATTTTTGACGTAGCAACAAGAAGGTGTTCGACAATTATCGTAGCATGTCGGTGTATACTGTGACAAATAGAAATAAAAGTTTGTTTTATTTATTATTTGACATGTTTAATACGGGTTTTTATATTATATTACGCAATCGTATTCGCAGTAGAAAGTGCTAATTTTAATCATATTTAAAATATATGTATTCACATATCTATATAATACACATTGTACATTTTCATACCATACATTTGTTCTGTAACAAATACATACAACAATTACATGCATACTTATAATGAAAATGTTATTTTCAATATTCTTCTGAAGTCATATTATATTTTAGGGATGAACTCGAAATTTATGAATTTCATATTTTAAATAAAAACTAATTATTTACATGAGTACGTCCTTTTTTCCAACGGTTCAACGGTCGATTTGGGGCGTTCGCAACAGACAATGTGCGGTATTCGTATTCATGATCATTTTTGTAACCAAATTCGTCGAACATACAGGTGTACTATTAGTTAGAGAGAGCATTATGGGCATGGGCCTTAGGAAAAAATTCGGCTCCACCATCAAAGTCAAAGTGTACAATGCCTAGTTGAAATATTTCGTAGGTTTCTTCAAATAATGGTGACGGTAAATTCAGTGATGGCTCCTTCAACGAAATGGCAACGGCTCAGTTAAGAAAAATCGACAATGGCTCCGAATCCGATTCGTGAATGCATTCAAAGCTCTCAGATTAAAGCACAAAGATTCGAGCTCAATGAAGTAAGGGTTTTGTTTTTTTTTTTATATTCGAGGATACAACGTCGCGTGAAACTGCGTGAAACCACGTTCACATCAGCCCGGAAGAAGACTAATCCAAAAACCAAGAACCTGATCGTCAGGTGGCCTCTCCATCAGAAGCCAACGTCAACGTCGCCAAGCTGCTATATCAGCCGAAATTCCAAATGTCCAGACCGGGATGTCCAGTACCCGTACCATGCGAGATATCCATTTGCCCACGATGCGACGATCCATTCCTTTATCTAATATACCCACTGTGAGTGTCCACTGCCAGCGTCGACGCGGTATTTATTCCCATAGTAATGGACCATTATCTTCGGCGCGAGGTGTCGGGTGTCCAAGTCCATGACAAGTGGACGACGACTCAATCCAAACGATGAGTTGGGCGCCGTGTCCCATATCAGTGAGATGATCATGCTTATTTTGAGATTCGAACGAATAGCCAATTCTAACGAATGTCTATCAAAATATACAAAGTTCATTCGAACGAATAGAGACATTTGTTAGAGTTGGCTATTCGTTCGAATCTCAAAATAAGCATGGATATGTTTATTTGCTGGAAGGCGATGACCCAAAGTCGTGTAGGTATGCCATTATGATACACTGTGCTATCTTGTTGCTGGCTGATGGCGATGGCAACTATGTGCCTGTCGCAACTCACAAGTCATGTGGTGAACTACTGTTTGTCGAGGGGAACGGGGCGGGGGTGCTGTGTCGAATTTGGTTCATGCCCGAACAGGTGCGTTCAACCTTTGTATATACATTGTTCAACGAAATTAAATGAAAATAACGTGTACTGCACCGGAAACACTATTTTATTTCCACCACCCAATGTTAACACCCACATTGTTTACCATAAGCCAAAAAGCCAGAGAAATCAGCAACGTGAAATAGAGGTACTAGTGCTAGTCGGAGACAACAACCATGCGGACATTAGATTCGATTTTCGAAAGTCGTTACAAGTTTAAAATCGTACTTCCGTTTTAACAGTGTTTAAAACAATCCAAAATATCTGCTAGGTCCCCACTATCAAGTGAAAAATATGATATACACAAATAAAAAATCGTTTTGGTTAAGTATGTTAATTTTACTTTCATTTTCTATGGGTACTATTAACAACTGAACGTTGCTATACCACAAACCAACATTTTATTTTCAGGAAAAATATGTTTGAAAGAAACCTTTTGTACAGAATTATGTCGGAAAAAGATATACTGGAGCTTACTGCGAATGAAGCGATCTACCTAACCCTAACGCATATTTATATCCAGCTTAAATTCTTTCTATCATAAAATGTTCAAGGATACAACCAACAAGGTATGGCAAGAGAGAACATTAAAACCATTCCTAGAAAACTAGCAGCAAGTCCAAATAAAAAAAACTTTATTCTCAAAATGAGTGTCCGTCAGTAAAAACGTTGCGTGGATTGGGCCCATTTTACGGCAGACACGGTTGTCTTCAACGTCGACTCTCCAACATTTGGGGGCCGAATTCCAGACATCCGCTTTAGTAAACAGTCAGCCAACAACCCGTACGTCAAGGGAACTCTAGATCGGCAGAGAACATTGCAGGAGCTCAAAATTAATGACCATAGACGACGTCGTTTGTAACCGAGATCGGCCGATACCCTTAAACCCAACATAACCTCAATTTCACCCGGATCTATGCGCCAGTCATGCAAAATGAGAGCACTCGCATCTGTGCAATCGTAAGAAGCCGTGGCGGTCATTTAAATTATGGTATACTCCATACAAATGAAATGAAGCTTTCATATAAAAAATCAATTTCGATAATCACCCCTATCGAGGTATAAGTTCGAAAAGGAATTTTCTCCGATTTGTACGGAATCAGAGAAATTTTATTCGAGATATCCGTTCGAACAAATTCTCCGATGACAGGCATTTCTTTTTTAGTTCAGAGCACAACCTGAACTGTTATACAAAAAGTTTGTGTTTCTTTTTTAGCTCAGATACATCAGAGCTCGAATTTGTGTTTCTTTTTTCGTTCAGAGCGTGATCAGAGCGCGCTCTATGAGCTCAGAATTAATTGACTGAGCAGGCTGAGTAAAATGCTGATTACACATATACATTCACACTTCCAGTCCTATTTGAGAGAAAAGAAAAACAGGAAAAACAGAAAATCATCAGAACGATCTGAGCACGCTCAGTTCAGAGCGCGCTCATATAGCTCGAGCTCAGTTCAGTGCTCAGCTCTGAATTAAAAAAGAAAAACGCCTATTGAAAATATTAAAACTTGCAATACTCATTCTTATTTTGACATTCGAACGAATAGCCAATTCGAACGAATGTCTATCAAAATACACAAAGTTCATTCGAACGAATAGAAACATTCCTTAGAATTGGCTATTCGTTCGAATGTCAAAATAAGCATGAACATATACTTGGTGGGTTCAAGTGGCTGTATTGTCGGTCTTCTGACGAGGGAAAACACAAATAACGCAATGAGCGCCGTTTTAAGACCACAACTAACCACCATCCTGTGGAGTTGAGAAATTTGATGATCTTGTTGAAATGGATAGGTACTTTGGTTGGCCGAAAGATCATAGGGGTGGCCTGGTTTTGGCTATGGCCGGACACAATCTGTGAAAGACGAAACACTGTTTAACTCCTGTTTGTGTCGGCGCAGCTACGGCTGTATGGGCGATGACAAGCTTGGCTTAAAGGCCAATGGCCCGTACTAATTCCCGTTTCTTCCTTGAAATGACGCAGTTCGTCAGGTTCATTCATCTAGTCTCGGCCCTTGAGGTGACGTGCAGGAGGATTTCTCTCTTTATGTATCCCAGCGGAGGGAAGACTTCCTCCGCATGAGACACGCACAGAGCAGTCTGGCAAGTTCATCGGCTTTCTCATTCCCCTCAATGTTCCTATGGCCGAGAACCCAGACGAGAGCGATTTCGATGTCAAGCCCTGCCCAGTGTCTCGTGTCTCCCTGCATTCCACAACAAGCTTGGAATTTAACTTAGTTGAACCGACAGCCTTAATCGCGGCCTGACTGTCGACGAAGATGTATATTTCTTTCTGCGCTTCACTATGATAAGTAGCAGTCTACACGCCTCCTTAATTGCCAGTACTTCTGCTTGAAAGACGCTGGCTGCGTTTTAGAGATATATAATTCTGAGGAAATGCCCGCTAAGATAGGTATGTCGAATTCGCTTACGACCGCATTCTCCTCCCATTCTGATTTAGAGGGAAATCTAACAGAGAAATCTTTATGGAAGTTGAGTTTGGGAACAAATGTGGCTATAAGGCCTTTCGGACCAACATTTCGATTCCTTCAATCTAACTTCACTACCTGCTACAATGTTACATACTTACATACTTTTTAAAATGAGAAAACTTCCAACCAGCAATTAAAATAGCAGTTTATCTTTATCTATGTGTTTATTCATTACTTTTTTTCTGTATGAAATTAAAAAAGAAAAACTGACAGAATTATTTATTTGACTTTTCCTTTTTGTTTTGTTTTGAGAGAGAAAATAACTAGTACGCATATTCGCGTAAGGCAAAAAAAAAAAAACAGTTCGTGTACAAATTATATTATAAAATATAGACTAAACATAAATGATGCTAATTAAATATTAAAACGATTCTTTTTTGATTTTATAACAAGAATATCAAGAGAAGGCCGCACGACGATTCTCTTTTTCGTTTTTACTTTCACTTTACTGATAAAGAAATCAATTATTACCAAGTGCAATAACCATTATATTTTAAATATTTTCTCGCGTCAATAAGCGATGGAAATTGGTATTAATCCATGAAGGAGATAAAGGTCCGATTGAAATTAAACGGAAATGTATTTTTGTTAGGATTCATTTTGTTTTATATCGATTTTTGAGTAGAGAAATTATCAGAATGTTATTTCATAAAAAAGAAGAGCATCTTTTATTTTATTTTTTGTTGTATATAGTATTTTTTGTTATATATATATTTTTTGTTTCCGCTTTAACTTTTGTCGTAAAGTCTGTATATATAATTATTCGAGGAAACTACGTTGTTAAAGCTACTGGGATAGTCCATTAGAGGACGAGCTTCGGCCAAAAATAAAACCAAAAGAGGAAACAACGAAAGAAAAATAAGCAAAAAAGAAAACTTTTGTAATGGCTGTGGATGGGTCGAATGACTTTCTGTCTAATGGTACTTGTGGTCGGCTAAATTGGTATCATGCTTATTTTGACATTCGAACGAATAGCCAATTCTAACGAATATCTCTATTCGTTCGAATGAACTTTGTGTATTTTGATAGACATTCGTTCGAATGTCAAAATAAACATGAATAGGAAAACAGTGTCAACGGTATTTGCGTTTTGTTTACTTCTATACTGGTCCTTTGAGAAAGATAACCAAGTAAAGCATCATTAAAACGTGATCATCACAAAAAGTTGACAAATTCATGCTTATTTTGACATTCGAACGAATAGCCAATTCGAACGAATGTCTATCAAAATACACACAAGTTCATTCGAACGAATAGAGACATTTGTATGAATTGGCTATTCGTTCGAATGTCAAAATAAGCATGATTATCTTAGATATTTTTTGAGAGTTAAATCATTCCAATAGATCAATTTAGACCTTTCCCAAAACAGAGGATCAACTGTCTTGGGTAGTTGAATTGAATTGATTTTATTGAGACTCTTATAAAACAGATTACAAAGATAACAATTCTTAAACGATTATAATAGGAATATACGCGGCAGTAAAGTATTGCCTGCACATTAGATTACGTTAATTAATTATTATGCCACATGGCTGTGTCTTGGGTAGTTGTGCCCAAGACAGTTGATAACTCGGAGAATATTTTGACGCATGAACGCTTAAAAGAGACTGAAGAAGTGTTACAAACATGAGGCACAAAAAACACAAGCAGTTGGTCTCCTCGAATGTTATTGCCAAAGGGATTTCTTAAACTTTACTTGATCGCTTATCAAATGTACCATGAACGCAGTTTTTTTTTTAACAATATTCTGACGTCAAAAGCCAATCCAGTACTTTCAAGTCATTTTGAGATTGCACTCTAAGTACATAACATAATTTTCTCAAAACCCCATTAAACGATGTCAGCATCTAGTGCCATAGACAGATTCGACATCCCCAACCACTATCGAACTAAAACAAAATTAAGCGAAAAAAAAAAACGAAATAAAAAGAAATACATGTAAGAAAATTGTTGTTTTGTGTTTTTTTATTATTTTTTTTTTTCATTTTTTCCTCTTTTATTTTTAATAGCAATAAAATATTTTTTGTTTTTTTTGTGTTTTTTTTTCGTTTATCATTATTTATAATAATAAATTGTTGTTTCCAGGGTTTTCTTTCAGAATTGTTTCGTGAGTTTCTCTTTTTGTTTTCTTTCTTTTGTTGTTTAAATTAATTTTCATTCTGCAATATAATTCAGTTTTCTTTTTTCTTGTAATAACTGTTGTTGTTTTTTTTATTATTAATATTATTATTATATAATTATGTACTATTAGTTTTTTTATAATTAATAATAATAACTGTACTCTTCTTGTTGTTCTGTTGATTTTTTTTTTCTTGTTGTTGTTTTTATTATTTTTAATAATTCTCTTAAAGGAAATAGTCGGGAGTTCTTCGTGTAACGTGCGGTTCTCCGCGTCTTGGTGCTGGGTCGAATTGTAGGCTAAAATGAAACAAACAAAAAGAAGGACAGCGTTAGCAAAGGAAGGTAGTGTGCATGGTGTTTATATTTAATGTCAGTTTTGATAAACATCGACTAACAATGGTGAATGTATTGTTTACGACCAATCAAGGTACAATCCACAAGTAAGGCCTGCTAATGGCTTACATAAAGCTTTTCTGAATAAACAAGCGTCAACTAATGGTCCAATTTGTTTACGATATTAATAACTTAAAATAACCGCCTCACCATATTATATGTTGATAGAAGGAGTCTATTTGAAATAAGAACTTGAGCGATAGCACGGGGGAAATAAATAAAAAAAAATGCTGTGTTAGATAAGTTGATACTATAGTTAAGTTATGCGATAAGATTATCAGTGTGCCTGTCAAATCCATCTCCTGGCATTGAAGTGAATTTGCGATTTCAACTGACAAAACTAATGTCGTTTTCCATTGGGATTTTCAGATTTTGCTCTCAGATTTCAGATTTTTCGTGCCCAATGGAACATAAAACGAGATTTTTCTTCCTTTGCATCGGTGGTGGTGCGTGTTTTAAAAGTCAGCTGTTCTTAAATTGTAACTTGTGTTTATAAGAATCCATTCAACTCATGCTAATATCTATTGCAGCGGCCAAATGTAATTTGTTCTCTATTTTTTTGACTTCTTGTCTAAAAACGTAAGTAAACAGACTACAGTTTGACAAATGATCAACTCACAGCTGGGCGATGCATCGGTCCGGAGGTTCGTTAGTAGAGGTACGCCTCAAGGTGGCGTTATCTCACCTCTTCTTTGGAACCTAGTAGTGAATGAACTACTACTAATACTGGAAGGGGAAGGGTGCAAAGTAATTGCCTATGCAGTTGACGTTGCCATCGCTGTCTCAGGAAAACACCTAAACACGCTTAGAGATCTCATGCAAAATGCCCTCTCTAAGCTCCCTAAATGGACCAAAAAATGCGGTCTGGCGGTCAATGCCCAGAAAACTGAACTGGTCCTCTTCACAAGAAAATACAAAATTCCCAATTTTGTACGCCCAAAACTAAACGGCACACTCCTGGTGCTCACCAATACGGCTAGCTATTTAGGCCTAGTTTTAGACAGCAAATTGAGCTGGAAACCCAATATCCTGCGGAGAGTTCAGAAAGCCACCACGGCTCTGTACTGCTGTAAAAAAGCCATTGGAAGCAGATGGGGACTCCAGCCTCGAATTACATATTGGCTATATGTATCCGTTATTAGACCTATACTCACTTATGGCGTTATTGTATGGTGGACTGCCCTCGAAAAGGCCATCCATCATAATCACCTTAGCCGCGTCCAAAGAACGGCATGCATATGCATAAGTGGAGCCCTTAGAACCACTCCAACAGCGGCCATGGACGTAATGTTCCACTTGCTACTGCTGGACATCTATTGCAAACAAGTGGCAGCAAATGCAGCCACTCGGATGAAAGCAATTCAGTTGTGGACCAGTTGTCAAACAGTTGTCAAACTGGTCACTCATCTATTCTAAATACATTGGAATGCATTCCAAAAGATACTGACTACACCCTCCCTCAGTTTCAATTCGAAAAGAACTTCGAAACTTACATACCCTCCAGGAGTGACTGGGAGAACGAAATAGTACCCCGCAAGGAGTCTGTCTGTTTCTATACAGATGGGTCCAAAACTGAAACAGGAGTAGGGGGGGGGGGTGTTTTCTTTTATGATCTAAATTGTAAAATCTCATTCAGCCTTCCTAATCACTGTAGTGTATTTCAGGCGGAGGTCATGGCGATCAAAGAGGCCTTGTCGTGGCTTCGGTATAATGTAATATCTGTAAAGGATATCAACATCTTTACCGACAGTCAAGCCGCGATTAAATCCCTGGATTCTGTCGTCTTCAATTCAACAACTGCCCTCAATTGCTGACTATCTCTGAACGAGATGGCGAAACAATTCAAAATTCACCTTATATGGGTGCCGGGCCATAGAGACATTCCAGGTAATTGCATCGCCGATGAGCTCGCCAGACAAGGCACTACTATGTCGACTTTACCAGAAAAAAGGAGTCTCTATATGCCTCTTGCTACTTGCAAGCTCCTAATTAAACAAAACGCATTAAGCGCTACTAATCGCAGGTGGTCTAGCTGCTTAACGTGCCACACCTCGAAACAGATCTGGCCTCAGCTGGATTCCAAGCGCTCAAAAAGTCTGATTACACTGAAAAGACCCATAATAAGCACTCTAGTAGGTGTCATCACGGGATACTGCATCATAGGGAGACATGCTCTCAGATTAGGCCTCCCTTCAAATGATTTCTGCAGAAGCTGTATGGACGAGGAGGAGGAGGAGACTATTCTTCACCTTCTCTGTACTGTCTTCACTGTCACTCCGTAGAAAACTATACCTCGGAGAATATTTCTTCGACAATTTCAGCGAACTCGCAAACATAGGTATCAACTGCCTCCATCGCTTCATTCTTAGCTCCGGCTGGTTCAACGGGTAGATAAGGAGTCGATATCGTGGTAACACGATGGGCCTAATTTGGCCTAAGTGAGGCTGCACTTGAGGCGGCCTGCCATTCTAACCTAACCTAACCTTGACAAATGACAAATGTTTTGGTGTTAGTGCAAATAGGTGTGAATCTCGCTCGGATATCAAGAATCGCAAAATTGCTCTGACTCTCAAAAAAAGTGTTTTTTTTTTTTTTTTTGCGGCCAATGGAACATGAAATCTGCCAGAAAAACTGCTCTGAATCTGAAAAAAGTGCATTTTCTGTTCCAATGTAAAACGACATAAAGATCTTCAGTCAACTACAGATAAATATTGCACGGTTTGACGTTTTTCCCAGATGGAGTGTTGGGCAAGAAGATTTGCGCAACAAAATTCTTCTGTCGGGTTGAAATGACAGAAATGAGATGGTGTAGGATGTATTGCTTTCGTCCCAGCAAAGGCATAGCACTCTTTGTTGCCTATTATAGGTGCAGTTACCTGTGCCCCATTTTAAGGAAGATGAGGAGATTAATATTTGGAAGGACTATCTTATCGGAAAACCATGTTTTACAAATCCTTAATGAAGTTGACGTCCCAAAACTAACCAGGTACTGCAAAATAGCTCTTCAATTCAGAGAGAGGAGTTTAACTGAAAGTTTGTAGAATGCAAAATAAATGACTGTGCTAATACTGTTTTCTGAGTTACTTAAATTATCACTTACAAGTTTTTTTTTGCCAATGAGACAGACGGCAATGCCATGTTAACTGAATTGTGTAAACAAATTTACTAAATTGTAAATATTTTTTTTTATCTTTTGCTTGAAAAATCATCTATCATCTATGCACATTCACGGCTACAAACCAGGCAATAGCAAGTACGGACTTACCGATGACAACCCTGCAATGTACTTCAAAAACGTATCCTACTTCCAGAATCAAATAATTCGCACCGAATTCGAGACCTTGACTTACTACAGTTCCTATTTTATCTCGTCAAGCTGTCACATTATTATCATCAAACTTCTGCAAATCCCATATGCAATGTTTAGTGTCAAAACTCAAGCACGCGTTCATTCGCTATTTACTAATTTAATAGACTCGCCCTTATGACGCTGATAAAGATGCTAACACAATAAAACCAATTATCGTGATGGCAAACTCTATAGTTTATTAATATTCCTCCATCTACATAGTGCTGCTCAAATTTGTGTACATACTCGTACATAGAGTAAATTCAAATTGATTAACGTAACACACAGTCTGTAGTATTTTCCCTCCCCCTTTTTTGCACATGTCGGGCTAACAATTGCGAAAAATTGCAATAACAAAGAGTTGACAGAGAGATAAAATTCTATCTTATCTCGTGTCACATTGCGAAATTCAATTCAGCAGTACTTGTGATCCAACGTCAGCTGCCTGTTATCGGCAACGTTAAAGTAGATAACGCCATGCTCTCAAAGCCGGCGACTCTAATTTCTCTAGATAGCAAGTACAAATATAAAATAATATTGTTTTTGGGCCTACGAATGATTTACCAGTCTCACGCTAATGCGCAATTTTGAATTTCCATTTAAATGCAATTGATATCTTCGAAAATTTAGACACATACACAAAGCAATGGGTCAAAGTCTCAAATGTCACCCCACTTTTTCTCTTTGTGCAAACAAAACTAATGAACGGAAATTAAGTCAATTTGCGACAACAATTGTTGCAAAATCCTAAACAATGCTCAATGTTGAAGGACAATCGTGCCGGATAAAACTCGCTGGATGGCAGCAAGTTCATTGACTCACAATGCGTTTTGACTTGTTTATCGAGCGCTTTACGAGCTGTTCTCCAATGTAACGTGAACGCCCTACAGCCTCCCAAGCTATGTATTTATATACCGCATCAAATGTAACATATTTATGTTTGTTTTGCTCGTTAATACTTACAATGAAAATTTAAGTGAATCGTCTAATTCCATTAGAGCCGCTTGATTACCGCAACGATAACAATAATTTGGCGCTGAGAAGATTGTGACAACATTACGATCGTGACACCAATTATAGCCCTCCATCACCAACTGATGGGCACGTGAGACCAATGTTAGACCATTTGTGTTGTTAAATGTTTCCGAAATGTCCTGCAAATAAAAACAATCATTCGTTAGTATAATATTCTCGCAGCAAATAAAATATGTGTGCAACTTACTTGACCAAATGTGTACCCAGCACCACGTGGTGAAATGCCCCAGCCACCCCTATCGTCTGGATCGGACCAGAGTAGATCACACATTGGGCCTTCGTGTGGCACCTCTTGGAGGCGATCTAATGCGCGGATATGATCCAAACTATCAATAGATGGACTTAGGCCGCCATGCAAACAGAAGATTTGTCCATCAACCAATGCGGTCAGGGGTAGGTAATCAAATAAATCGGTAAAATACTTCCAGACATTTGCATTGCCGTATTTGCGCAGACATTCATCGTAGAAGCCATAAACTTGGGTAATCTGTCGCGATTCATGGTTGCCACGTAAAATGGTAATTCTCTCACGATAGCGTACCTTGAGGGCAACCAATAGCGTTACAGTTTCGACCGAATAGTAGCCACGATCGACATAATCACCCATGAATAGGTAATTTGTGTCGGGCGATTTGCCACCTATCCGAAAGAGTTCCATCAGATCATGGAATTGCCCATGCACATCACCGCACACTGTGACTGGGCATTTGACCTCTTGGACATTTGACTCCTTGGAAAGAATTTCCTTAGCCTGTAAAATAGAAAAGATAATTTAATTAGAGTAAACAAGTTAAGCAAATAAACATAATGTGCTGACACAGCATTGATAATGTTGATTCAGCTTAGAAGGTGAATTTTCTTAACGGCTAGACAAAGTAGGTCACATAGATAAAAGCGTTTGGTTTATAATTTTAGTACAACGTTTCATGTTTTACGTCTACAAATATTAGTGGCCACAGTCTGTGTGGGCGTAGGTTTTGATAATCAATTCCTGCATATATAGCGGCCAACGGGTGATTTTTTAAGCGTATTTTTTTTTAATCGAATAAAACACCCAAATTTGCATCAAATATTCAAAATTTGTATTGTAATCGATAGATAAATAGGCATTTGACATTTACGTTTTAAGACAACTTTAAGTAAATTTCGGAAGGTCCATTTTTGCGTAACATTTTTTCGAGCATTTCGGCCTGTATTCCACGAATTACGCGTGTTATGTTATCCTGTAAGGTTTCAATCATGTTCGGCTTGTTCACATAGACTAACGAGTTTCCATAGCCCCACAAGAAATAATCAAGAGGCGTTAAATCGCATGATCTTGGTGGCCAACTCACAGGGCCATTTCGAGAGATAAGCTGCTCACCAAATTCATCCTTCAAAACTAGACGTTGTGGTAGGTCATTCGGCTTCAATTCTTGCACAAGTTGAATTTTATAGGCTTTCAAACCCAAATCGACACGTACAATTTTCAATGTGGTTGAATAACATATGCCCAATTGTTAAGAACGGCGACGAATTGACATTTCACGATCTTCATTAACATTGGACGCTACGACTGCAATATTCTCTTCGGTACGCACTGTACGCATGCGAGTCGATGGTTTAATGTCCAACAAAGTAAATTTGGTGATAACAGCACGAATTGTTGATTCACCAGGTCGATTATGACGACCATAGTATGGTCGTAACAAATGGTGCACATTTTTCACAGAGCACGAATTTTTTATAATAAATTTCAATAATTTGCAATCGTTGCTCGTTTGTAAGTCTTTCCATGATTAAATGGCAGAGTATACTGAAAACTTTTCACTTTGAATATATGACGTTTGGACGCCATTACTAACCAGTGCTGCCAATATGAAAAACTTAAATCTTAAAAAATCACCCGTAAGGTGTATGCATTAAAAAAGCTAAACGAAAACAGTGTCCGCTCGATAACTCTGTCAAACTTGATGCCACTCAACCAAATGCAGGTACATGTACATTTTTTTCTGTAAATGTCATTCATCTAAATAATATACAAAAAGGACATTCAAAATACTCAATAGGATAAAAGATAACACAGCAAGAGGCTGTCCACAAGAAGGTGTTCTATCTCCCCTAATGTGGAGTATTGTAGTGGATTACTTGAGAAATTGACAAACCATGTCATCAATTGTCAATCATATGCTGATGACAGTAATTATTGCCAGGGTTAAATTTGAGGGAACCTTTTGTGACATTGTACAAATGGGACTCCAAGTAACTCGAGATTGGTGCGAAACGGCTCAACTAAGCCTAAATCCAGCCAAAACAATAGGACCCATTCACGAGGTAAAGAAAACTTGAACGGCTGAGGCCGATAAGGCTATCGGGTTCATCACTGACATCGGTCAATGAAGTTAAATATCTGGGACTATACATGGACAGCAAACTCGTCTGCAAGAGGAGATCAAGAGGAGATAACCAGGAAAGCAACGCGGGCTTTAATGATCTGCCAAAGCCTAGGTGGCAAATCCTGGGGATGTAGCTCGACCATCCTCAGATGGATGTATATTGCTATTGTGAGACCAATGATCACGTTTTGAGCAATTGCATGGACAAAAAGATCCAGTTTATCCACCACTCAATAAAGTGCAAAGTCTGGCATGTCTATGTAAGTATAACAGGGGCCATGAGAACTTGCCCAACAGGAGCTATGGAGGTGCTATTGGAACTAACTCCGCTGCACCTCGTGGTTGAGGAATGTGCAAGTAAAACGATTCTAAGAATGGCCAAAGAAGGAGTAGGAAGAGAAAAGTGCATCACACTGAGACAGTTTGACGCACTACTCAATAACAACCATTATTGACCTTTCCTAGAGACGATATCATCAAAAGATTTGATTTTCAAAAGAACTTTGTTCCTAAGCTCAGCAATAAGAAGAACTGGTGCAACGAATCCACAATTCACAGACTGAGCAATCACACAACGAAGTGGTACACAGATGGATCGAGAACTGGTGGGGGAATTGGAGCGGGAGTATTTGGGCCTGGAACCAAATATTCTGAACCAATTAGCAAAAATACCAGCATCTTCCACGCTGAAATCAATGCCATAGATAAATGTGTCCAAATCAACCTCGACAGAAACAAGATCGACTGTGATATAGCTATAATGTCAGACAGGCAGGCTGCTATTATGGCACTTAACTCCTACATCATTTAATCCAAACTTGTGTGGGAATGCCTACAAGAACTTAATGTACAATGTACATGGTAGGAGAAACAAAATAACCCTCTGCTGGGTGCCTGGCCACGTAGGAATACAGGGTAATGGCCGACTCCCTAGCCAGAAATGGAGCATCAGAAACTTTCATAGGTCCTGAACCATTCTGCGGAATAGGGGATAACACCCTCAAAGAAGTGTTTAGGAAACTAGAGAAAGAAAACAGGGCAAGAACCTGGAAAAAAACCCCGGGGCATGAGGCAGGCCAAGAAACTTCTGGGGCAATACAACCGGAAAAGATACCAAGCTTGCATCGGTATGAGCAAAAATAACCTCCGTATCCTTACGGGGTATTTTAGACTCAAGGAACACCTTAGGAAACTGTGTATATCTGAAGAAGGTCTCTGTAGATTCTGCGAGGAGTCCAGTGAAATCCCAGAATCCCACAAAAGATTGAAATACTTGGGCAAGTACCCACTATCTGCTGAGGAAATACTGTCACTGGAGCCGGCTCTCATCCTTAGATTCTTAAAGAAAACTGGACTGGAGAGAGTGCTATAACACAGAATTTTTCCGCGAGAGAAGGGTACAAGAACCTCTAAAACGATTCCGAAAGAAATTATACTGTGAGGGAAACTCTTATGAGGGTATATACCTCTCTGAGGCGTGAGCAGGGGGTACAATAGACCAAAAGGTCGAAGGACAACAACCCCTTTCATACAATAATAATAAGATGCCACCGCCTGCTTCGCACTACCAAAAAAGTCGTGGGTTGGATGTAATCGATTTGTTCCTCTACCAATATGAAGATATAAATAAAAGGAACTTACTTGCATACTACGCAGCAGTCTTTATACTTTTTTTCTGAAGCGCATAAATAATACAAAAAATTCATTCGAAGCCAAGAGTTTTTCTAAACAAATGGGAAAGTGACACCAGCAAAAGTAAAAAAAAAACAAAAATGTATCTGGCTTCCCATGACTAGCCAAATGATGATGCGTCATTAGTGCTACAATTATAGATTACGGAGAAAGTGAAACATATGTGGGTATGACTCAAAGAATGCTTTTCTTTTCACACTATGGTTATCACAATTGCAAGTTCCCAACACATGCTTATTGCAACTTTTCTTACAGATTAGATTGTCGTTTAATGTCATTTTGTCGAAATATGACAGTAAAATGTTATCTGTTCCACTTCCGTGTGTATGCATTGCAATTTTGAACCAATTGATGAACCACAATGATGTCAACTAACTTACCTATAACAATTACAATTCCTACTACGCTCTATTGCAACTACATGTAGGCCTATTGCATTTTATTTTTAGATCTGTACAGCCCACCCAACCATATCGTGCACCATATTAGGTACACCACAGTAGGTACAGAAATTCAAATGACAATAAAACACAAAAAAGGAAAGGAAGCCACATCGACACACAGACAGAGAGAGAGAGACAGAACTATTTTAATTTGGATGCCCGAGACACTCGTTCTCGTTGCAAATTGTGCAATTATTCGCAACAAGAAATAAGAACACTTCCGTGTTCCACTGCCAGTTGCAGCAGAGGGCCCCGAACAAATCAGAATTCATTTAGAAAATAATGTATGTATATCGAAAAAAAAAACTCCTTTCCCATCGATATCAAGATGTCTTTTTATCGACAATTTAGTTGAATGGCAATTCGCTGTCAATACCCAAAATATACAAGTGCACACATATATGCATGTTGTATATTTACTGGCGCAAAAGAAAATTATTTAGAAAGTCATTTTGGTGTAACGACAGGTAGACACGCAACCTCCGAAGCTGTAAAACTATACCAAAGAGCTGTTGTGGATATTGTGAAGCTTCGCAATTATTGCTCATGTTACCCAAGAAGAGTACAAGCGAGCTATTGCTTGTGCTTCAGCAGACCCGGGAGAGTGAAGTCAGTGGAAAACCGAATCAATGATAACGAAAGTTTTATTGCGGGTTTTCATTTTCCTAGTGCCTCTTTGGAGCCACAATGATGTAAAAAAAAAAAAAAAACGACCCGAGAGTGGGTTCATTCGGATGTCATTCACCTGTGATCTATTATGCTTTCTTTGAGGTACTGGTAGTGAGTTTTTTTTTGTTGGCGCGGTTGAAATCTAAACTCGTTTCTCGTTTTTTATTTGCATTTTTTCAGCTATCTGTTATTCTGAATTTATTATCAACAATTAACTGTTCGTTTCTGTGCACAGAGTGCACCATTGCATTACCAAAGTTTGCTATTCACATTTCTTGAGTAACATCAATGAGAGCTTTTTTTTTCTGTTGTGTACTTTCAGTTAAGTTATGGTTGGCAAGATTTTAATGAAGCCCTGGAGTCATTGAGAACCGAAATCACGTTCCATGAGAATGAGGTTATTTTTGTCGTTTCTGCGACACAGCTGCTAGTGACACGCAGTTGGAAAAACGTTCCCTTGATTTTGTGCCGTGTATAAAATTACAAGCACGATGATGAATATATGTAAAAACAACTGTAAGACACATGAATAAGACATTTAACTTACTTCTCCATAATCATCCCCCTTAGGGAAGAATGGGAAAAATATAAACACAGACGGCTCTAAGATGGAATCAGGGACTGGCTCTGGAATCTACGGTGAGTCAAACTAGGTGAACATGTCAGTCAGCCTTGGGAAAAACTTATCCATATTCCAGGCTGAAGTCCTTGCAATCAACCATTGAGCTGGAATAAATCTAAGTTCTAATACACGTGATAGCCAAACAGCTCTCAAGGCTGTTGACTCATCTGTCATCAAATCCAAACTCGCCTGTGAAACATTCACAACCATCTATGAACTTTCTAAAAAGAACCTAGTCATCCTCCACTGGATTCCAGCCCACAGAGGATTTGAGGGTAACGAATCGTCTGACTCACTGGCTGAAATCGGAGCAGCCACTCACTCCACTCATCGGACCTGAAACCTTCTGCGGAGTCAGCAAAAAACAATTCAGGAACTACATCAAGAACCAATCTCACATCGAGTATAACAAGATCTGCCACAATACAGCTGGGCAGAATTTCACCATAACATTTTTCCCCAAATTCTCCTCCAGAAAATTACTCTTCTTAATTAATCTGGATAAAAACAACCTGAGAGTCCTAACAGGAATAATCAGTGCCACGGTCGCGTGAGAAAACATCTTCACCGCATTGGCGTCTCACCGGATCCCATCTGTAGACTTTGTATCGAGAGTGACGAATCCTCTCTTCACATAATCATAGAATGTCCGGTCCTTTGTCGTCTCAGGAAAAACATCCTTGGTGATGAAATCGTTAATTCAGCATCTCTTGAGAGTATACACCCAGAGAAGATCCTTGTCTTCCTGACGGTCTCTGGAGTGAAAATATGGCCCTAAGAATTTACCAGCGAAGGCACAATAGGCTCCTCTAAGAAGCCGCAGTGCCAAACTCTTATGCTCAGAAGCTATAGGTACAATAATTGTGAGCCCAGTTTTAACTTTTGCAGAATAGCAGAGTGACTCTGGCACAGAAACTATCAGATTTTATTCAAAATCCACACGTGTGTATAAATATATAAGTTCAAATAATAAATTCAATCCTAACTGCAAATTCAAACTACATCTAGGCAGTTTATATATTTTACTAGCTGACCCGGCGAACTTCGTTCCGCCCAAATCCATATATATAAATATTGAGCCTTAAAATTGTATTCGTTTGTCGCCAATACACGCCTTAACGCATTTACCGATTTTAACCAAACTTCCATACATCTTTGGTATTGGTCTTTATATGATTTCTGTGAAGTTTGGTTGCAAATGGTAAACGTATGTTTGTGTAATTTGTTTACAAAAAACGGTGCAAAAAAAAAATATATTTGTGGCGCTGTTGTCGATCTCCTAAAACACTCAACCAATTTCAATGGAATTTTGTGGCTGTGTTTGGTTGGTTACAGTTTGAAAGATATGAATATTTTGGCCGCGATAGGTGGCGCTGTGTTCAATCTCCTAAGCCACTTAACCGATTTCAATGAAATTTCGGGGCTGTGTATGTGTATGGTTGGTTACAGTTTGAAAGATAGGATACTATTTTGGTATGGTGGGTACAGCTATATGTAAAAGAGACTGACGTCCGTATGTGCACTCATAACTCGGGAATGGATCGTGGTTCGGTGAAGATTTGGTGTTAAACATAATTTTTGATGCCAAATCCAAAAAACTAAAAAAAAAATGTTTCGTCAAAAATAAAAAGCAAAAATGTTGTGGACAACTTAATCACTATTATTTTTTATTTAAAGTATGTGTTTTTTTAACTATCGCAGAGCCTTTTCATAAACTACATTTTTTGTTTTGCCCTGAGTAGTAGTATAAATAAACAGAACTGATGGCTTTCCTACACGTGAACATGATACCTACATATAATTGTCCGTGGAAGAAGCATGGATACTCTAGGTCGATTCCACACAATTCCAACGATTGTCATTGCGCCTTACTTACTGTCATAGCGAACGCAAGACGTATCGGAAATTGCAATCTTTTGAATTCAAATTTAATTTTCCTTTTAAATTCGTTGCTTCAATAAGATTGTTCATAACCTTTCTAACTGCTAATCTTGTTCCGTTGCACAATCGAGGCTGATTTATATTCCGAAGAAGAATAATTGGTGCACCAACTTTCAATTGTAAACGGTGAGGCGGCAATCCAGGTAAATCCAACGAATTCAGAAATTCCATCGGATAATTGACAGCGTCATCTTTATTTGTGACCATGTCTACTGATTGATACGTTACAATCTCACCAGGCACATCAGTTAAAATATCCGCATTCCCGCATTCAATTGGCCGACGTCCTTATTTTTGGCAGCCAATATTGATCTTTCAGCTAACCATTGTGATTTTTACAATTTTGCGCAATGTTTGGAACACTTGAAACCAATTGTTGTTTTGTTTGTGCGAAATTACAAAAATTATCTGCCAAAGTGATTAATCCAGTGTTATCAATAGGAATTTGTCCATTTCCTATCGACAGTATTTGCCTAGAAAATTCTTCCGCCGATGAGTCATTTTGTATTTGTACTCTCACATTTGTTGTTAAAGTGATTGTTTGTACATTTCTCCATAAATTTGATGACTTTAAATATGCCTTTAATTCATCTGCTGGAGTTGCACGGGGTATCACTGGCAGTGTTTGACGGAAATCATCAACCAATAATATTAAAGCGCCACAAAATATTTCTTGATTATTAAGTAAATCTTTCAAAGTCCTATCCAAAGCTTCCACCGATCTCTTATGTGACATTGTACATTCATCCCATACTATTAATTTGCATTGTTGCAAGACTCTTCCCATTCCAGAATTTTTAGAAATATTACACGTTGGGTTTTCATTAATTTGCATATTCAATGGTAGGTAATTTAAGTGCGGAGTGCGCTGTACGACCACCATCCAATGTAGCAGCTATTCCAGACGATGCAAGTGCTAATGCTATATTCTTCGGTGATCTTATAGTAGCTAGTAGCATGGAATTCAAAAACGTTTTTCCGGTACCACCTGGCGCGTATAAAAAAAACATTCCTCCGCTTTCGTTTTGAATAGCTTGAATTATTGTATCATATATGTACATTTCTTTGTTCTCGGTTCAATTTCTGCAGATTCAAATTTATAAATGTGTTCAGTTCATTTATATCGTATTGTTGTTCACGTTGCATTTCTTGATTAAATACGTCATGCAATGGTCAATTAGGAGCTGGCAAACCTAATTGTGACAATGTTTTATGTGCAATTACTAAGCACATATCTTCAATTATAACTAATGCCTCATTATAAATTTCGAGTGTTGTTGTATTGTCAAAATCTTCCAACTCGTAGTTTTTAACTTCTCGAACGACATCTTGAGACGTCAAATCACTATAAAAGGCCATATAATCTTGATAAACGCCCAAACCATCTAGATTTCCTGAAAATATCTTTGTGTCATCATTTTAAACCAAAAATTGCCACTCATGAGCAGACACATATCCCTCGATCGAAATCAAAGCTTTGTTGCGCTTTTCATCTCACATCAGATGATTATCCGATCCGATCAGTTCATTATCCGATGTCAATGTGCGAATTCGATGCAAAATATCGTCGGCCATAGCACACAACACACCGTCACCACCAGTCCGCAGCGCTTCGAACGAAGTAGGGCCACAAACATTGACCAAAAGCATTCTCAAATAGAAGCATTCGTTGTTTTTCGGGTGAACTGTGTATATTCTACCAATTACATCACTTGCATAAACACCACGAAATGCGGGAACTACTTCACCTTGTTTCCGCCGCTTGAACTTCTTCGACGACGCATTCCAATATCGGGGCATTTCGCAATAAGAAAGTGTTCGCGCAAACTCATGGCTTCGGCAAGTGTCAAAAAATTGGTTAATGTTGTTGCAGGTGCCATAATCCTACTCACGAACGAGCAGAGTACCAAGATTGTTACTCGCTCATTTTTCGTAACACGTGAAAACTCAAAACGCTGAAAAACATCATTGTCCACGCATCTCAATCACCCCTACATTTCTACTTACTCACTCGTACTAATGCAAGGATCCTGAAAATAATGGATTCAAACACCATCAAACAAATATCAAAGTATCTACTCCACTTTAAAATGTTACTTAATGTAACATAGTAAACATAATTTAAAAGAACAAACTTATTAGGTAGGTACCTATATTTAAAAAAGAAATTCAAAATTGTTCACAATAACAATTTGCTTGGAAAATAATTTAAATCATTGACAACAACAATTGCTTTTAAAATAATTTTTTTTTTTTTGTATTTGAAATGTCACTACTCGATTTCTATCCATTTTTTTGTTGTTTCAAAGTGCATTTCCCCATACAAACTTTCATAGCCTTTTTCATCCCCTCAAAGTTTTGTTTTCGCGACAAAACTTCACACAAATGATATACAGACCAATAGCAAATATATGTGAAAGTTGGGTTCAAATCGGTAAATGCGTTAAGGCGTGAATCGACGACTAACGAACACAATTTTAAGGTTTTCTTTTTATATATATATAGAAGATAGATAGAAGAAGATAGATTTGACAAAAAACAGAAGACAGAAGTTCGAGTAATCTGGGTATAAGCCTTCAAAATGGCACTTGAAACTGCAACCCCATACAAATTTGACAAACACTCTATTGCCGATTCCGTTCCCTTGTTTGAAATTCTTTTCTTTTATTAATAAAAAGAAAGACTTAAGGTCTCTGGTATTTCTTTAAAACTTGCCCTCGTTAAATATAAGTGATATTTACTTTTCACTCCAAAGTTTCTAGGCGCAGCAGATAGTACGAACAATCCTGTTTATTTCGAGTACATCGCGTCACATTATATCATTGCCCCGAAGCAGCTTACATTTCCACTTAAAAGCATTTTATCAATGGCGAAATGTGCATTTAATCAAAATCATTATTAATACCGCCCACTCTTCTCATAATTCAATTTGGTAAGTGATTTTCCATAATTCGTCGCTGGCAGATTCGATTATTCAGTGCAAGCAGCTGAATTGAAATTATTTTCCACCGCATTTAATCTGTCACTTGTCTCTGCACAGCTTTGGCCAACATTTTCAATTATCATAAAAACTATGCTAATGAGGTCACTGCATTGTGAGAGACTGTCAAAATGGGGGATCCCACAGCAAACTCTGTAAATTCACCACAATTTGTGTTTCCATCGAAAAGAACGAGCCAGCAATAACAACAAACAAAGTAGAGAACACACACATCATGCAAATGCTTTGAAATGAATTTATTTATTGTAGGTAATGTTTTGAATTTGCCTCGATTTATTTGTTATGCATATGCAGTGCGCGGCGGATTTTAATAACAAAATTTCCTGCTTCAGCCATTTCGTTGTGTTAATTTTTGTATTTTGAAAAGAACAGTTTTTCCATTGCAAGTCGGAAGTCGGGGAAAAACTCGTCACTGAGCTCATATGCATTTGAGTGAGGAGGCATTGTCAGACAAATGATTTCATTTTGCACGTACTATTGAAATCCAACAGTTGTATGACTGTATGCTCTTCAATGGCAGTTGTCGGTAATCAATAAAAGGGTATGAGCTGTCTTTTTTTAATCATTTAACACAGTATAGCTGCAAAAACTGCAGTTGTAGTGTTGTTGCGTTGTGTTTTGGTGGTGGAGCGAATTAGTCAAATGTATGTCAAAATAAACCAATTCGCGTGACACTGTGGGTAGATATATTTTTTTTTGTTTTATAATTATTTTACAATCGGGAATATCATGTCAGCGCGTATATGTATTAAGTAATTTGCCTACGACAGTTTTTATTGCCAAGTACAGCAAGAGGGCGAATTGCGAGTAGAAAGGCGCGTTCGATAGTTGATCGTGGGAAGGCCGTTTAAAAGTCGATTGACATAGATTTATTAAACATGAGAAGGAGGCCCAGTTTGTCTCCGACGAATATGGAAATTCCGTTCATTCTGAAGTTTTTTTTGGATTGATGGTAAAATTAAAGAATGTAGTTTTCAGTAAAAAATAAAAATGTATTTTTTTTGTATATAAATTTACTGCATTTTCTTCTTGTCTGCCTTGCCAAATAAGATTTTCGCTGGTTTGTATTTTAACAGAGTAGATTTTAGGGTGCAGAGACAAACTTTCAGAAACTTTAAAGAGACGAACAAAATCTAGTAAAAATAAGTAAAACTCAGCCACTATAAAGATAAGGGACGAGACAGACGGTGATTGCATAAACGGATGTCCAAAAAGATCTCCCGAACCCATCTATAGATAATATAACAGGCAAAATAATCATACAAGAATTCTTTGACAGAGAAAACATTGCGCGTCTTAGGGAGCTTCCACACCGGATGGAACAAAACGACTTATTTTGTTTTGCCTTATTCAGTGTGGGCGCGCACATTTAAATGAGTGTATTTAAATTTCAGAAACACACAGAAAAATAGTTTTGTTTGTCTAA
This sequence comes from Cheilosia urbana, assembly GCA_946477585.1. Lineage (NCBI taxonomy): Eukaryota > Metazoa > Arthropoda > Insecta > Diptera > Syrphidae > Cheilosia > Cheilosia urbana. The sequence continues at coordinate 162,761,421 of OX297854.1, forward strand.
GGCGTTTTGTTCCATCCGGTGTGGAAGCACCCTTACTGAGCTGTGCTGTGTTATGACAATTCATTTTACAAAAACCTGCGCTCTGAAATTTTTATTTAATTACTTTAGAGTATTTAAAAAATCAAAATGTAGGTCGAAAATAAGGAATTGCACAGATTGTGGCTGAGAAAAATATAAAAAGTTGGAGCTGCATTATTGAGGCGTACCACAATTGCTCGAAAGTGTGCCCCGTAAGGTGCTTCATCAAAAACATGACAGTCAACCAATTTTCGCAATGAACAAAGACTTTCGTCCTTACCAATAATCAATTCTAGTATGCCAGCTTAATAAACAAATAAAATAAATATAGTTGCCAGAATATCGCTAAAATAATGGCCAAATGTTAAAGTTGAGAAAGCCATGTTTATCTCGGGAATAAGCTATAAATCCAGCTTTAATGTCATTTTGAGCAGGTGTGTTGCCCAACCTTCCAAAATGACGGTGTTGAATTTCGTAATATTCATTCATGCATTAATTTTCAATGTCCGCTCTTCCATTAGGGTGGCGGGTATAGGATGCCTAAATTGACCCTCCATAGCTCCCAATCTTCCGCCAACGACTCTAGATCATCAGGGGCAATCCCCATACGGCCGAGGAGAGATTTTGGACTTGATCTAACCATCTCATCCTGAGTCTTCCTGACCCTGATGGCACGGATTCCATAGAACGTCTTGGGATCTGAGTTGGAAGCGTGCGTTTAACGTGACCAAACCATCGAAGTATGGAACGCTCCGTTCGCAGAAGCAACTGCCCGACATTCAGCTCCTCACGTATTCTGGTGTTTCTTATACGATCTCTGCGAGTCACACCAGCAATACAACGAAGGAGTCGCATTTCGGCAGCTTGTATTCGCGATTTTATTCTTTCGGTCATTACCCAAATTTCATGCCCATAGGTAAGAGTAGGAACAAACAACGAATTAAGGACCGACAACTTAGCTTTGACACCAAGTTCGGTCCTCGTGAATAAGACCCCGAAATACTTAAACTTCTCCACCTGCTTCAATGGGACTCTACTATTATGTAGAGTGCATTGAACAGGCGTTCTGGAGACCACCATTACTTCAGATTTGTTCACATTCACCTTCATCCCTGCTTCAACACATACGGCTACAAAACTATCGAGTGTGCGCTGAAGTTCCGTCTGGGAGGACCCCAAAATGACTTATTCTTAGGTCTCCCAATTGAAATCGTTCTTCATCAAGGCATCACTTAGCAGAATACCCGAAATATAAAAAAAAAAAAAAAAATAGAAACTTCTGAAGGATAAGAGGTAGTATTTAGTATATGTGTGAATTCATTGAGGACGAAACACGACCGCTTTCATGCATAAAAATGTGCGCCATGGATTTATGTTTTTCTGCGAGAATTCAAACTTTTGTCGGTTTCTAAGTTTTCCAAATTAAGTCATATAACGGGTGATTTTTTAGCTGGTTTGGTTTTGGCAACACTGGTTTTGACAGCTGACGTGTGTTTAGTACCTTGTGTCACTGTCAAAAAGCTTCAGTTTGGTTTGCAATTTAACCATGGATCGTCTTACAAATGAACAACGCTTGCAAATTATTGAATTTTACTATCAAAATTCGTGCTCGGTTCGAAATGTTCATCGCGCGCTGCTTCCATTTTATGATCGGCATTCTCGACCTTCTGAGCAGTCTATTCGGAAGATTGTGACCAAATTTCGCACCAAATTTACTTTGTTGGACATTAAACCACCAACACGTTTACGTACTGTGCGTAGTGAAGAAAATATTGCGGCCGTATCAGCTAGTGTGACAGAAGACCGCGAAATGTCGATTCGGCGCCGTTCCCAGCAGTTAGGCCTTTGTTACAGCACTACGTGGAAAATTTTGCGGAAGGATTTGTGCGTAAAGCCTTTTAAGATACAGCTTGTGCAAGAACTAAAGCCAGCCGACCTACCACAACGCCGAATTTTTGGTGAATGGGCTCTTGGAAAGCTGGCCGAGGATCCGCTTTTTTATCGAAAAATTGTGTTCAGCGATGAGGCTCATTTTTGGTTGAATGGGTACGTAAATAAGCAAAATTGCCGCATTTGGAGTGAAGATCAGCCAGAAGCATTGCAACAGCTACCAATGCATCCCGAAAAAGCCACTGTTTGGTGCGGTTTATGGGCCGGCGGCATTATTGGGCCGGCGGCATTATTGGGCCATATTTCTTCAAAGATGATGCGAATCGCAGCGTTACTGTCAATGGTGAACGCTACCGAGCGATGATAACAAACTTTTTTTTGCCCGAAATGGAAGTTCTTGACTTGCATGATATGTGGTTTCAACAAGACGGTGCCACATGCCACACAGCACGCGAAACAATGGCGCAGTTGCGAGGCGAGTTTGGTGAACAGTTAATTTCACGTTTCGGGCCGGTCAATTGGCCGCCTAGATCGTGCGATTTGACACCATTAGATTATTTTTTGTGGGGGTATGTCAAGGCTAATGTGTATAGGGACAAGCCCGCTTCGATTGACGCACTGGAAGCCAACATCCATGCATTCATTCGTGAGATACCGGCCGATATGTGTGAAAGAGTATGCCAAAATTGGACTCAGCGGATGGACTACCTGAGACGCAGCCGCGGTCAACATTTGCATGAAATTATCTTTAAACATTAAATTGCAAGGTTCAAACTATCGATTCAAATAAATATTTCATTCATTTTTTCGAATTTTTTGTGTTTTTTTTTTTTTTTAAGTTCTAAACCTCTTAAAAAATCACCCGTTATATGGCATACAATTTTTAAAAGATAAAATTGTATTCATTTTCAAAAACGAAAGCGATCAACGCTTAATGAAACGCTTATAGCTTCCTACGTGAAGCTACGATATATTCGAAAATATTCTGAAATGAAATGGAGGCTATTATTTATATTTTCACAAATATTCACTTGCGATTCAAACCAAGACATTCTAATAAATGATGTTCCGTATATTGAATAATTTGAAAGGGATTTTATTACGACATAAATGCACTGATAAATCAATAGTAAAGTAATGAAAAAAGTGCCGGAAATTGAGTCCGATCGAACGATAGGGCATTACTGATTTGCATATGATATTTGACAGATCAGCTGATATTTTGTACATTTCCTATTTTGTGTTTTGTTTTTTTTTTGCTTATAATGAGCCTTACAAATGTCAAACAGCGTCAACCTACTTTGCTCGCGTTAAGTCATTCGCGCATGTGACCTTATTCACTCTTATTAACTGTTTCATCATAATCACTACATCCAAATGGCATAAGCGCTCACATAACCTTTTAGTTACTTTCTTCACTTTGTTTTACAGCATTATGAAATTTAAATAAAACAAAATCAGCCGCCCCCGCAAAAACCAAATTGAAAATGTTCACAAATAAAAATAACGAATAATCCCCAACTAGTGGCACGAGGGGATGTGTACATTAATATCTGAATAAAAAAGCTGCCTTGTAAGGGTTGGCTTTTGTGGGGTGACAGCAGAAAAAAAAAAAACCTGTCCTCCCGCACACTATAGATATACGAATTAATCTGATTATAAGTTATACCCTATTTAGCGTTCGTCTAAAAACATTCGAAGGAATTACAATTTCGTTAATTTGCCATTTACATATATGCAGTCGCGGGATAGTGAAAAGCTGATTCGAATTAAGCATCAAACAACCCACTCCTAGTGCATGTCGGTATTTATTTATTTTTCGCCGTCAATTGACGGTTTTATTTATTTATGTGCGTCGCTGATATTCACATCGGGGACATTTTGTCATTGATTAGTAATTTATTTAATCGGACGTCTTTGAAAATGTGTTTCTTTCTATTTTGGCTTCTTTTCAACTCCTGACTGACATCTGATAAAAGATTATTTCATTGAAATAGGGTTGGCACCAACAGAAAAGAAAAGAAAAAGAAACACCTTGCCTTGTTTGGCCGCAAGACCATGACGACTTTAAGAATGGCGCTAAGTTGAATAAATTTAGACATAGTTTTCTAATTGTCACTTTGAAGGTTTATAAAAACAAAAAACACGTGATAGTACCAGATTTGTAAGAAATATAATTAAATTCGCCACCGCTAAATTAAGTACCAGTCATGACTCCACACATCCACGTTTAATTAAAGCAATGATTCATGGTTAATTTATTATTTCGTTATACATTTTTTATACAAGTTGATTCTTTTTCAGAATTCTTTTTCTCTCCCTCTCTCTTTTTGTGGTTATTATTTTCACGATCAAGGCCGTTGGGTAATTCTTTTCGTTACGAGTTAATTAATTAAATGCTCTTACAATTTGTAGGTGCCTGTCACGAAGCAAGTTTATGTATGGCATTAATGTTTCGCAAAAATTTAAGGCTTATCTTTCATTTCTGTGACAGCGGACGTTTTTCTGTTTTCGGAAAAGCAAGCTACAGCGCATTACATTGGCGTGTATGATTACATATTGTGTCATTGATAGATTTGCTGAGAGTTTTGTTTGCGTGCGACTTTGCCGTGATTCATACGCTCTACGCAGAAATTGAGCGTGAGAGATGTTATCCAATTTCAGAAAAGCTTAAAAGGAAACATGTCGAAGTAATAAATATACAGGCAACGATAACTGACTAGCTTGAACGTAACGTGAAGTCAATATTAAATGTGGATCTGAATTTTTTACAATTTTCCAAAAATAATCCCCTATAATGCTTGGAAAGGGGAGCTATATTCTCGTCTCGATTTTGGGAAGAAACACTATAAATACAGCACATTTCGTTGGTGACTTGTTGGATTTATAGTTATGTTTACTTTTTGACAGGACAGAGACAAATGTTTCGTGAGATACTATATTTTTGTGAGGAAATCTTTCAGACAAGTGCATTAGTGGGTGAACATGTGACAGCTCAAAATTGACAAATTTATATCAGTCACCGGTAAAAGAGAGAACATAACTATATATATACGCCACACATTTTAATCACGTATTTATGAAATGCAACGTCAGGTCTCCTTCATCCCAATTAAGTTAATGCATTTTATTTGGTTGCAGGAAATTTCTTTATTACACAGATACGATATCGCCCTATGAGCTTGTGTAGCTGTAATAATAGTAACAGCTGAGTACGACAATATTCTAAGTAATTACATAGTACTATATCAATTTGTTATAAAAATGATATCTACGCAAAGTGCGATGGCATCTTACTAGATTCAATTCAATTCGATTTTATTGCTTTTTATTTTGTATTTATTTTAAAAGTTGTTATATTGTTAAGTTGATAAAGCTCTCACTGGCGTGGATGCACATAAATAAATTAGTCGGATGTGTTATTTCATTTCGAACACGAATTTTACGATAATTATTGGACAGCAGGGACGCCCAATTGGGGGTGAAAAACGTGGTCAGGTATCTCGGCATCCGGCTCGACCAGTATCTGTATTTTGACAACATATAGATGCCTGTCTTGCCGGGGCTAAGAGGGCCTACGCTCTGACAAGCAGACTGTTTCGCAGCAGTCAACTTGACTCCATGGTGAAGGTCATTTGCTACGTGGCCCTTATAAGGCATATTATCGCTTATGACTGTCCCATGTGGTTCAATATAGCGCCATCCTATAAGGAAAAGATTCGGTTGTTTGAGAGGCATTGCCTCAGGGCCTGTCTAGGGTTGTTTAGAACTCCTGAATCCCAGTACATAAAATACTATCCTAACCAGACCTTATACAATGGGGCTCGACTGAATAGGATTGACAATTTCCTTAATAAGGTGATTCGGAGGCACGTTGCTAGGGCGATGGCCGGTGATAATAACCTGATCTCAGGGGCTTACTACCCCAATTTAATGTACCACGAGAGTACGCTTCGGTCTGGCTTTATCCCGCCTAAGGCATTTTTTCATGTAGATATGAAAGGGTTAGTCCAGACAAAAGATGGTGTGCCGGTATTGTACCACAGCCATCGCGGCGCGAGGAATAAGCGGCTCATCCACGACGGGTACGTCGCCAATGCTCAGGAGCTCCTCCGTTTTAGCACCGCAATTGTGGAACGGGACAGGGTCGATACGGTAAAGCAGTACACCGAATTTTGGTGGCTTAACGAAGACGTGGGAGTCGATATGCTCTCCCAGGCCGGTGCGCTACTTTTGTAGCATTCCTCCTTAGTTTTAAGCTAGATATAAGTTAGTAGGTTAAGGCTTAGAGTAGGGGGTCTTTGGGAGGGGCCGGGCTAGCCGGCATGAAAGAGTGCTTCCGAGACTTGACCGACGCTTATGGCCCCGATCGAGTCTCGGCGGCGCGGATGAACCCCTGTTGGGGGCCGACAAGCAACCAAGGACGCGATCAGGATGGTGACCAATCGATAAGATTAAGAAGCCAGTTTTGTTTTATCAGTCGGATTGGTGCTATATTAATTTTTAAATCGCCACGATTTGTAATTGTTCAACTTAGGCTGGTTTTTACCAGAGACAATACTGAGACCACCAACTTCGGCCGATTTCCCGTTACTTTCCCACAAGCTATATTCTTACGGTGTGTCCTCGTTTGTGTGCGCTAGTATTGATACATAGAAATTTGTATTGACAAATGTCACGAAACTTGAACACACCAACACCTCAAAAAATATGAACACTTCCGCTGCGGGAAAATTTGCTACAATATTATTGAAAAATGATTACTGCAAAATGGTTGAAGTAAAATAAAAACATTTTGAGCAATTTTACTCATTTAAAAAAATGTACGTATGAAATCGAAGCTAATGATATTCAAAAGCGGAAAATACAAAACAATGTTTTTCCTAATATACAGGGTGTCCGCCGGGAAGGTATACTACTTTGTTTGTTTATAATTTTTGACTTAATGAAAGAGAATGGATCTTATGTTGATAAATGTTTTATTTAATGTCGGCAATTATGTATGGAATACAAAATCAGGTAAATGTCCGCCTCTGTTAGTCTCACAAATGCGAGCCCTTTTGAGCACATTTTTCATTACATTCTCACACATTTCACGTGGTATTTCATTAATTTCATTACGAATATTTTGTTTGAATTGCTCAAGCGTTTCTGGTTTGTTTGCATAAGCCTTGATTTTCTGATATCCTCATAAAAAGAAGTCCGGAGCAGTCAAATCAGGCGACCGTGGAGGCCAATCAACATCACCATTTCTTGAAATAACTTGTTGTGGAAAGAGGTCTCGCAGTAATTCCATTGTAATCCTGGCTGTATGCGATGTGGCACCGTCTTGTTAATACCACATGTTAATCAAGCCCAAAGCATGAAGTTGTGGCGTTAAACAGTTTTCAATCATATCACGATATCCTAACTCCTGAGCACGGCGTCGAATTGAGGTTGATGGATTGTTTTGAAAACTTCCTTGAGCAACAGTAATGTTTTCAACCGATCTTGCAGTACGTTGTGGTCCATGCTTGGGCCTACCACCTACAGACCCTCTTTCTTCGAAATCATTCACTACACGATAAATAATGCGTTTTGTTGGAACGTTGTTTCTCCCAAAAATTTCACGTAACACAGTAATCGATGATTGATTTTGATAAAAAGTTTTAACGACTAAAACACGTTGGTTTATCGAATATTTTTCCATAATAAATTTGCCACGTGTCTACTTCACGACTGCCAAATTTGAACTGTCAAGACTAATGTTTACCGAAATGGCGCCAAAACAAAGTAGTATACCTTCCCGACGGACACCCTGTATTTCTAGTAGGTATATAAAACATCTCATTTAGATAGTTTTAATAACCAAACAAATTATATTAATCGCCTTTTCAAAATATATAATAACCAACCAATAGCTTTCAGTAATGTTAAAATGTCGTATTCCCGAACTCTTATCCCATTCCCCCACGGTTGGCAGCATTGATTTTATATTTTTTGTATGTTTTTGTATGTTTTTGCATGTCACACGGATTCTAAATTGACAGAACACCGATAGGAAAACAAAATGGCCAATTTGAAACAAGATAAGGGGGCCAGCGGCAAGAGGATTGTGAGTTGGGGGTCTCGGTATTGTCTCTGGTTTTTACTTACCTATAGAAAACTAAAAGAATATGTTTGCTTTTTTTTTTAACTTTTTTAAGTGGTCTTACCAGTAAATATTATGATTAATTTCAATTCTTTAATAGTAGTTTAACATTTAGGTAATGATAAGATAAAACAATAAGAAGATCTCCGTATACTTTACGTGATTTTAACAAATGGCGCATGTAACATACCTGGAAGAAAATAAGAAAACAATAATTAGCTGTGTTCACTATGTAAAAGCATATAATAGAAAGCCTGTAATTGAAGGACAATATATTTAAGAAAAGAACAGATTTTGCTAAGCGTAATCTTTAAAAAGGTCGCGCGCATTCGTTTAAACATCCCTGTTGTCATACGAACTGAATTTCGTCTGTACGGCTTGCTAATTCTGTTTGTTAATTTATTTTAGTTTTTCTTTAAAATTGTTGAGTGCGAAAAATATTGAACCGGCAATAAAGCAGAAGCAATTTCACTTGATTTTAAACCTCAATTAGTGGGGATTTTTGAAATGCTGTATACTCGAACGCCGAAACACTGATTGTTTTGGTTAGCATCTAATTTCGAAGACTACTACCGCAACTTTTATTAATACGACTGACACATTTAGTCCGTCTAAACATGCTAACGTAACCTTTTTATCTTGTGTTAAATCAAGTTTGTTAATGTCGATTCTAGAATTTAACAATAAATTAAGACTGTCGACCCAAATTTGTTTAGCCATCTCAGAGGTATAGTGAACCAGTAGTTCAAACAAGTCAGTGTACATATTTGCGGATCTCACATTTGGCAAGTGATAATAATTCTGTGGCAACAAGAAAAAAACAGCATAAGTCAATTTTAGCGTGATACGTGATACGTAGTATTGTAACATTAACTCGGTGTGAAAAAGCTATTTACGTCTCTTATCTGACCACATACGGTCGACAACCATGTGGTGTTATCAATGACCCTGATAAGTCAATATACCCATTAAAGTAGCCTGAAATTCATTAGTGGATTGTTATTAATGACAGCATTATACATATGTCAATTATTCAATCAGATACCATCGTCTTACACTTACAGAATACAGATCAACACAGAATGACATGTACATAAGGTATGTAGCCTTAATCAGCTTTTAATATGCCTCATGTTACATAACCTTTACAAGTTTACTTAGTGCAAAGCCATTTAAGAACCACTGCCACTCTCATTTAAAAAATTTCTTTACCTACGGTCAAGTAAAAATATAGAATTTAAATTGTTAAAAATGTATTTGCAAAAAAAGAAATTGTATTCAATTTAATTTTGCAGTTAACGTCATTTCATGGATGAATTATATAGTAGACAGCTCACTTAAAGAATGTAAAATGAAAGAGTGAAATAGCGAGCTGACTGATGCTGATGAGGGGTTCTGCGGGACAGCGCCAAAGTGAATTGCAAATAATGAATGAATTCCTGTGCATTGTTGCCACACAGCGCAATTTGCTATTGTGTGAGAACATACATATATTTAACTGAACGAATTGGCACTTTAAAAAAGTATATTCTCGGTCGGGTTTGTTTTAAGAACAACAGCGGTACTAGTAAATAGTCAGCTTCCTCCCTACTGTTATAAGCACTCACATTTATCACATTTAGTCTACTACATCAGCAAGGTTACACACTGAATTGCAGCATTGACACTACAAAAGTTCAAACACATATGTGCCAGTAGAAAGATGTCAATTTAAGATTTCATTAAAAATAGTATAGGAAATCTAATTTTAAATTATTTGGCACACCAATTGATATTGTCTGAGGTTAGGTAGACCTCATCTAAAAAAAAATAAGTCATATTAGCAACTGTCGCAAAACCTTCTTGATGCAATTAGAAATACGTTTGTTTAGATTTAACTCGGTTGATTGTGTTGAAGATGTTTAATTGTGTTTTTGTCGTGTTCAACAATTCGGCTCTTTCGCTATAGCATGTTTTACATCCTCTAGAATGTCAGTCTATACAGATTTTAAAATTAAAATAGATCAACTCCAATCATTGTGCACTCACTTTGGTTCGTTTAGTGGAAGGTTGTTACTGTTCAAAGTTGACAAGGTTACCCCGATCTCGTATGAGATGCTTTAATATTCGAGAGCAAGACCGATTTATTTTATTAATGATGAAGTTGTTGAAAGTGTGGATCACTTTAATGATCTTTAGTTTATCTTTGACAAGAAGCTCAACTTTAACCTCCATTTGGATTCCATTGTCAGTAAGGCAAGAAGCCGATTGAGACTTATAAAACGCTTTTCAAAAGATTTTAAGGACCTCTATATCACCAAACTTCTATATTGTTCTCTAGTCGAACCTGCGTTTTGGAATATTGTAGTCCTGTTTGGTGGCCGAGCTATGAATCTGGAATTTCAAGAATTAAAAGCATTCAAAGGTAATTTCTTCTTTTTGCATTTCGTGGTTTAAATTGGGACCCCCGAAGTCGTCTTCCCTCCTCCATAAGTCGATTAAAGCTGCTGAATATGCAGACCTTGGAAAACGAAGGGAAAACTGATTGACTGGAAACATCAACTCCACCTATATTCTTAGTTTTGTAAACATCAATATCAGACCGAGGGCAACAAGGAATCCAATATTTTTATATCAAGGTTAGGTTAGGTTAGGTTGAGTGGGGTTGTGAGATCATCACAAAAGACCAGGCACCAGAGCGGGCCCATCGGCATCCCCAGGGAACCATTACGGTTAAAAACCTACACCAAATCGCCCAAACAATTAATTTACCTATAGAATTTGATTATGGTCCCAATATTATTTGAGGAACCAACCTCCTGTAAGTTATTAAAGAATTACCTGCCTAGATGCTTCCTTCTACCCCGAACAAGTATTTGACACTCGCATAGAAGGTGGGAGATGTCTTCCGTAACTTGTAGGTCCTCACAGTACCTGCATGTATCCGTATTAGCTAAGCCTTGTCTCACGGCATGCTTCCTTAGAAGGCCAGAGAGTATTCCTACCGTTAATCTTAACTTTTTTATTCTGAGATTGATTAATTCTTCAGACTTGTTCCGATTTAAACCGGGCCCTTCTAGCTGTGACCATCTTGTGGCTGCTTTATTGGAGGTTCTCAAAAATAACCCTTCTAGCAACGGCCAAAGGTGGTCTGATACCCTCAATCATTTTATTTGGTGGGAGTTGTGCTCCTTCCTTAGCCAAAAGGTAGGCCTTTTTTTTTTTTTTTTATATATACTTCTCCCGGGAAAGGCGAACCTATAACGCTTCAACAGCGCCCCGAAATGCTTGCAGATGTATGTTTGCTCTGCACTTAGATTGCTGCAAATTGTAGTCTTCTGGAAATATATCCCCAGGAAGCGAGTTCCAAAGTTTGTTTGTCCTGTAACAGAAGGAGTTTTGGAAAGTTGATGTCCTCGCGGTTGTCAAGTGTACTGTATGGTCATGAGCATTAGCAGCCTGTCTTGTTGAACGCCCAAAATTTACATTTCGGGGGATAATGTCTTTGAGTTCCTCAGAACATCTACCATGGAAATACCTATAGAACAAGCATAGGTCAGCGACTTGTCTTCTGTGCACCAACGGTTGTAGATTCGATGTGAGTGTAGGGTCTCCAATGAGTCGAACTGCTCGTCTCTGTATGCTATCAAGCAGGTTAAGTGAATGTTTTGGGGCCGAGCTCCATATATGGGAACAATATTCCAAGCCTGGTCTAACCTGTGCTTTGTAGAGAAGGAGAAGTTGCTTGGGGCTAAAGTACCTCTTTGCTCTAAATAGGTAGCTCAACTTTGCGGACGCCGATTTTGCGATATAGGATATGTGGTTCTGCCATGTGATTTCTGAATTGACTGTGACTCCTAGAAGGTGCATTGAGTCCTTGTGATGGATTGCAATTTGCATTTTTTCTGGAAAATGTTGTGAGCTGTGTCTTGTTTGCATTAAATACAACCAAGTTGTCCTTTCCCCACTTCAAGATTTTGTCCAGATCATCATTTAGAGAATTAATTTGTTCACATCTCTGATTGTGTGATGTAGCCGTATTCACAGGCCCATTGTTCGAGATGGAGGATTTAAGAGTGCTGTAGATATTATTATTTGTCGATCCAAGCAAATCGTTGATGTGGAGAAGAAATAGAGTTGGAGAAAGAATAGATCCTTGGGGCACTCCTGCATTTATAGCAAACGAATTTGTCATTATTTAATTTATAATACATAAAATAAATTTATTATATTTTGGCAAAGCCTAAGCATTGTTTTCAAATGTTGTCCATAAATCTCTGATTTTTGCGTCATGATACCAATAGCTATTAAATTGGTTAATATCGTCAGCCCATCTTGTTTTTGGTCGCCCGGTTGGTCTTGTCGCTGGTGGTGTCCATTTGATCAGAAGTTTTGTCCATCTATTATCTGTAATTCTTGATATTGTGTCCTGCCCAGTTCTATTTCAGTTGTTTCGTCCTTTTTATTACTTCGATGATGTCTGTTTGTCTTCTTTTTTTTTTTTTTCGTTCCGCACTCTTTGTATTAGTCTTATATCGAGAAGTTTTCTCTCCATTTTTGTCTGACAGATCCTTAATTTCTCGGTTAGATTTGCTGTTAACTTAATGTTTGAAGTCCGTATGTCAGAACTGGTAAATATGCTGAATCCATTAGATATTTTTTGTGTCTTTATTTAGTTTTGCGTTGAGTATCTCCTTCATGTTCCAGAATTGCCGCCACGCGTTTGATGTTCGTCTATCTTTCTCCTTTTTCTTCTTGATTTTTAAATGATTTTAACTGTCCCAAATAACTATAGTCCTCAACATAATCAATATTTACGCCATCGAGTGTAATGTCCTTACGTGTAGAGTTGGTCATCACTTTTGTTTTAGACTGATTTATGCATAGTCCGTAGTTTCTACAAATTGAACGGCGGTTCCCTTATTGCCCCCAAATTCAAGCTAATACAGCAAATCATATTCTAATGCACGTACCATGGCAATTTCATTCTTTTTGTTTTTGTGATATTCATTCGTTTACATGTTTCCAATGTCGTACTTATCCAATGAAAGGGTACAAGGGCCTAAGATCCAATGTACAATCAGTGGACAGGGGGAATGTATACTCTGATGTAAGTGTTTTTTGTGAAAATTGCGTTTTCAAAATAACTTTACCTTTGGGCTAGTAGAGGCAAGTAGAGCCTAAGAGCAAAGGCCATCATCTCTGCCAGTCATGATCTATAACTACGTATTGGCAAGTTTCACACAAATTTGATCTAATATCAACGCGCACGCATTGGAAGCCCTTAAATTTATTATTGAAAGGACTCCCTCAAAAAATATTTATTTTCTTCGACGTTTGCGTGCGCCAAAGTATCACCGTAAATGGCATTCTCTTGAGTTATATCCATTCAGTTATATATCTATCTATCTATCTATATTACGTATATAAAAATAAGTTGTATTCTGTTTGTCGCCAATGTTCTCTGTAATGCGTGAACCTATTTTCGTTCTGGAATTGTCCCATGAAAGCTGACGTTAATACCATGGTTTGTAAGTATATATGGTCTTTGTAGGTATATTGATTTATGAGTTATAGGGGCGTGGTATCTCCCATATAAAAAATGCATTCAAAACTTTATGTTTCAAAAGCCACCGAATCGACTGAGTTCAAATTTACACACGATCTTAGGTATTGGCCCAGGAGTATGCTTGTGAAGCTTTGTCAAAATTGGACATTGGCGTGACTCCTCCCATACAAAAAGTACAGTGGGTGATCAAATTATTACGGCCACAGGGAAAAATATAACTTTTTGAAAGATAGACCAACATAACTTTTGTGTTTTTTATTTTTAAGCTTTATTTATTTTTTAATATTAGAAGAGACTTATAAACTAAAAAAAATAGCATAGTTTTATTAAAATAGAGTACTGTAAGACTAAAAAAAAAATTAGTATTTTGTTACATTGCCTTTTGCCGCTATAACAGCCTTAACCCTTTTTGGCATACTTTCGATGCATTTTAAGCAATTAGTTTTAATTTTTTCGTTCCTACGCCATACTTCGATAAGACGTTCGATCAATGCTCGCTTATTTGTAATTTTTTCTTTGCCTATTTCTCTCTTCATCATTTCCCAAAGATTTTCTATGGGGTTAAGGTCTGGAGAGTTTCACGGCCATTCCAGAACCTCGACATTTATTTTCTGCAAAAATGCAGTCACTCTTTTTGCCTTGTGGCAAGGTGCGGAGTCATGTATAAAAATAAAATTGCCGTTTGGGAACCATTCCTGCACTTGTGGCAACACGCATGGTTCCTTCAACAATGTAGAGGCGTCCAGTTCCTTGCCCACTGATGATTGACCAAACCATTATGCTTAGAGGATGTTTCACAAGTCTACTATGCATTCCTTTTTATATTTTTCGTTGCCCTCCTTCTAACAAACTCGAACTTATCCGACAAAATCTGAACCGTTGATTCATCGGAAAAGCAGACCTACACAAAAAACGCGTGCCCGGAAAATCGTGAAAACATATTTCCGAAAGATACAAAAAAAAAACCATTGAAAGCCCACATAATAAGTTCTCACCTTAAGCCAATCTTCGGATGTCTAGTCCTTATGGGTCTTAGCCCATTTAAGGCGTTTTTCCATCATCGCCTTTGTAAGGAGTGGCTTCTTTGCTGGACGGCGGCAAGCAAAACCCATATTTTTCAGGCGACGTCGAACTGTCATATCAGAAATCTCAATTCCTGACTCCTGGATCAAACTTGTTAGAATCTTACGTGGTTTCTTCCTATTGTTAATCCAAATCTGTTTAATTTTGCCTTCATTTCGTGGCGTTGTAATTCTTTTTCGCCCAGATCTTCTGGCTCTCATAGGCGAAAGGGCAGCTTTTCCGTCTATGTATTTTTATTTTTTTATTTTCTCCACAGATGACTTTGCCGTTCCTGCAATTACTGCTATTTTCCTTTGCGAATGCTCAGTGTTTAATAGCAGGGTCTTGATTTCAGAAACTTTTGCCGGCGAAAGGTCTTTTCTTCTTCCCATGCCTTGAACGGGGCCTTTACCAAAAGAGCTCTTTAAGAAATTCCAGACACAAACTTAAAAATAAGTAAACACACAGCACTTTTTATCAAAAATACCGATTCCGAAACAGCAACCTTTGATTTTTCGTAAAAAAAAAAAAAAAACGTTAAAAAGCCCAAGAAATGAAAAGCTCAGTCTATAAAAAAATGAGGCATCCATTTTGAAAGATGACTTCCACAAAAATAAGCACTGCTAAGTGTTACCAATAAGTCTATTATAAGGGTTATAGCACAGACAATAAATATACAGATGTCTTATGCCTGTACAAAATTTTGAAGCATATTTTTTCCTTACCAGACAACCTTTTTCATCGCCTTACCAGACAAGGAGCTTTCAAAATAAGCGTTGAGAATAAAGCTCTTTTATTTCCTAGTGCCTTTCCTTCGCTCCATTCATTTGTGTTGGCAGAGAGCTTGCCCCCTTCCCTTACGCCTTGTTCTTGTGGCCTTATGACAAAGCAAGAGGAAAGGAATTATAAATTGCCGAATAATGAAAGAGAAAGATAACAAAAATATAATAATACACCAAGTAAGCAGAAGCGGCGTTGCCACCTTGCTGCAACAGCAGTAAATCTACTGCATTTTTCGCAAAAAAACAAATCTGCTGCCCCTGCCACAATCTACTGCACTTTTTTTGTTTGATAAGCCTTCTCATGGATCATGAAACCAATTTCTCTCTGTCTATATTTCTATTATTTTCTCGTTTTCTGCTTAACTGAGAGGATTTTTGAAATTTAAATTCTTGTATCGCCTATCGCGTCAGTGTGGAAAACCCTTATTTAACAAGACGAAAATTATTTAAAAAAAAAAAACGGATAAATATTTATTGAAAACCACAAACAAAAAAGTTAAAATTGTTCTGACCATTAGTAGTGCTGCTGCAGAGCGAAAGTTTTCGATTGTAAGACATTTAAAAAATAAACTACGAAACAAACTTAACGTGAATGTCAATGAATGTCTGAAATGAATGTCAGAAACGGTTGCTGGACACCCATAGAGCCCACTCTCCTGGGCTTTAGTATTTCCAAAATGTTAATTAATTTAATGGAACGTTTATAAAAACAATATTAAAGTGATTATCTACTGCGGAAAGATCGAATCTACTGCATATTTTTAATGATCTACTGCGCTCCTCTTTTTTGAAGTGGCAACGCTGAGCAGAAGCACGCTGCCAGATTGATAAGATGTGCGATTCTCATTCTGTAGCAGCAGCAGGCATAATTCGTTTCGAATCACTTGATGCCAGACTCTAGAAGAAATCTTCTTTTTTTTTCATGTTATTTGGTTTCGAGTGATGTGCATTTTTAATAAAAGCGAGTCCTTTTTGCCTTGTGGTTGAGACACAGCAAGAGCAAAGGAATGAACATAATTATGTAATCCTTTATATATACAGGGTATCCGCCGGGAAGGTGTACTATACTTTGTTTTGCCGCCATTTTGGTAAACATTAGTTGCAAGTTCATATTTGGCAGTCGTGAAGTAGACCCGTGGCAAATTTATTATGGAAAAATATTCGATAAACTAACGTGTTTTAATCGTTAAAATTTTTTATCAAAATCAAACATCGATTAGTTGGATGATGAGAAAGTTACGTGAAATTTTTGGGAGTGCCAAAAAAACGCACTATTTATCGTGTAGTGAATAATTTCGAAGAAAGAGGGTCTGTGGGTGATAGGCCCAAGCATGGACCACAACGTACCAGAGACAATACTTAGACCCCCAAGCCCCAACTCACAATCCTCTTGCCGCTGGCCCCGTTTTTTTTTTTCAAATTCGCCATTTTGTTTTCCTATCGGCGTTATGTCTATTTAGAATCCGTGTGACATGCAAACACATACAAAAAATATAAAATCAATGCTGCCAACTGCTACCAAGCATGGGGGAATGTGATTGAATTTGGCATCCAATAATTCGTCCTATTAAATATTTATTTTGACTTTTCTATCTCAAAAATTAATTAGAAAGCTAAGTACTATGTACGGATTTTTTCATTTTTTTTCAAAAAGTAGATTGATAAAATAACCACTGGGCCAATTTTCATGATTCTTCTTTTGTTTTGTTTGTTGGTATTGTTGTTATTCAGGTTTAGGCAATCTTAAACGATAGGATACTTTTAGACCCGATAGGTGGCGTCCATCTCCGAAACCACTCGACCGATCTCAATGAAAGTTTTTGGATAGGTATGGCTGGTTCCCGCTAAAAAAAGATAGGATAATTTTGGACACGATAGGCGGTGCTGTTGTCGATCTCCGAAACCAAACAACCTATTTTATGAAATTCTATAGATGGAGATGGTTTGTTGAAGCTTGAGAGATAGGATACTTTTCGACCAGATAGATGGCGCTGTCGCCGATTTCCGAAACAGCTCTACTGATTTCATTGAAGTTTTGTTGGTTCCAGTTTGAAAGACGGGATAGTTTTGGAACCTATAGGTGGTACTTTGCAAAACATAACCGGGATAGGAAAACTATTTGTGGCACCTCCCATAGCGTGGAAACGCTATTTCTCAAGTTGTGTAATTAAATTTATTAATGGACACTGTCCAAATAAAGCACTTTGGGAAACGTGACCAATGTGACTTACATAATGTGAAAGGTGCGGGCAAAGCCGGGTGGGTACAGCTACATATAAAGACTGACGTCCGTACGTACACTCATAACTCGGGATCGTTCCGTTTTTCTGATTTTTGGTTTAAATTCGCATTGCCCCAATTAAGGACATATAATATGCTACTTTCTGTTTGTATGGCATTTTGAAAAAAAAAAATTGTCTGGATAAAAAACTCACTTCCAACACAACAAAAATTACGTTATTAAATCACCTACACAATTTGAAATTGAACCGAAGAATTTATAAGAAAAATAAATAGGTTTTTGACCTTTTTAATGGAAAACTTGCGCTTACACTTACACGGAATGATCAAAATATTGGTTTTTTACAGGAAATGCAAATTTATACCTATGCTAAGCATTGAACCGATAAAAGCGAGCAATAGAGCATTCTGTTTCAAAGGTTATTTTATTAAAATGTACAATTTGACTCGTTATCTCAGGCCGAAGTTGCTTATTAAAAACAACTAGGTAGCATATTATAATGTTCCTACATAATTTTCAATGGAAATCTAAATATTCAACAGGAAATAAATAATATAGAATAGCAGGATATCTATAATCTGAACTAAAATATCCTAATCCTAAAATACGCACTGCACATCAAAATTCAAACAAAATAACAACCAAACATCTTAACATGGATACGAGTTTCTGCTAAATCAATGATGACGATCACGATAACCACGATCCACCCCTACGCACAAACCGCAAGTTAAAATAAACAAACCAAAAAAAAAAAAAAATTTTCTCAACGTTGTGTGAATTGAAGCAAAAGGCAGGAAGAAAGCAATGTACTTTCTGTGTGCGGTTTTTTTATGCGTGGAAAGTAGAAGAGAGAAGAAAAAGAGGCAGCAGCTTTTGAAAAAGCTTTTTTTTTAACTAGATTTCGTTTTCATACATCATCTTTTCCCATATGGATGAGACATCTGTATATTTCTTATCTGTGGTTATAGTTAGAATTCATTTATTTGAACAAAATCCTGAAAAAATGATATTTTTTAAGGTGTACATTTAAAATTTTATATTTCGAAAACCACCGAATCGATTGAGTTCAAATTTACAGATAATATTGTCCTGGGAGTGTTCCTGGAAAGATTGGTCAATATTGGACAAAGGGGAGTGGCGCATCCCATGCAAAAAAAAAAAAAAAATGTAACGTTGATATGCATTGTCCTGATACACAAGAATATTATGTAGGCAATACGATTCCTGGAAAAACGAAAAATGTGTAACATAGAGCATTCATTCACTCACAACAGAGCATTACAATTATTAAGTTATTTCTGATTTAAATGAATTTGAATTTGATTTTTGTATGTTTCTACTTTTGCACTACGAAGTGTGCAGGGAGTCCGCTAGTGACCTCATAATGAAAAATTACTGTCGACGTAAGGCAATTTCTACGTTTAAGTATGATTCCTTTTTTACCTGCAGCATGCTCTTACGTCAAAGTGCCCATGCCCAGTCGATTATATAAACCACCTAGGAACACAAAAAAAAAAAAAAAAACCTCTTCACTAAACTTAAAGACAATCCTGTGTAATTGTTTCTATTTCTTTCAAAAATAGATTAGCTCAGCCCCACGCAGCTAGATACGAGCTATTAGAATAAATCACTGTTTCTGATTCTATTTTTAAGCTTTTTTTTAACACTAACAAACATTTGATTGGTTTGTTTAATTGCTTGATTTCGTTCTTCAATTTTGTACATACACTACAAAAGCAGCACGTTTGCGATTTGTTCCTTTTACGCAAAGGAAAATTCTTCGAGCATTTGAAGCGTAAGTCATTCACTGCATGTATTGACGCAGACAGACGTCACATCTTTTCAAACGTTTAATTGGAAGCTTAACATAAGATAATAAAAGAAAAGAAAATTTCACGATTCTTAATTGTATTTCATTACAAAATGTCACGCACGGGTGCTTTTCATTGATAAATTTACCTGAAGGACGTATTTTGTGCGTAGATGGCTGCACCCAAAAACGACACAAGCACCAAGGTGTGCTCCGTTTTTGTATTTTAAATAGCGACCATATGAGTCAGTTTTAAAATAAGCGAAGTAAAAAAAATATTTCCTATCTGTCCGGGTAAAAACCTAATCTTATCGGAATTCCTTTTTTTTACGACTACACACACCAGAGGTGTTTACGTAAGATGTTTTCTAAATGTAAATCGAATAGGTGAATTCGGATTTTGAAGGAGGTTTTGATATGATGTGCATGGCCCTTGGATTTCTGAGAAAATTGCAGAAACTGAAACCAATCATTAAGCTTGTTTTTTATTTAACTTCGAAGTTCGAACTCAGCAAAGCAAAGTAGATTTTCAGCACGCAATTACAACAACTACGCTCTAATTGACTCTTCGAGGACTCAAACGATCACACTAGGCATTCATTCCCAGCAAGAGCCACTTGGAACTAAAAGTTCACTTCTGAACCACCTTTGCCACCTTTTTAAATAGATTGTTATGGATTTTTATTGGATTTTCTCTGAGACATAGTTCTATTGCAAAGATTTCTTGCTTGAAATACGGAGTTGCATTTGTCCATGCTTTTATAGATGAACGTTTTTGTGATGACCCCGTATACTCCAGCTCCAACTCCATCATCTGTTTTCGATCCATTCGTGTACCATACATGAGAATCGTTGGCAAATGTGGGTTTATTCTGTTACCAGTTCTGTCGATTTGGGGATGTAACTTTGAAGTTTTTTAAAATTTTACTCGCGCTCAAGGGGTTATGAATACCCTTATAATGCGGGGCACAGCGCGGCATTCAAGTTTTTTTTAGGAAGAGAAAGAGGGATAGGAAAGAGTTTTTGGCGCAGTGGATATTCTCCACGAATGGCGTCCTAATAGCTAGGGGAGAATTGTTGATATTTGTGTTCGCTTATAATTCACTTAAACTTATTCGCAGCTTTTTTATTTGTGAAAAATGTTTCGTGGTACTGGCTCGGATTTGAACACGTAACCTCCCACTCAACAAGCGAACACTCCACGGCCACGGCCACAACTTCGGCTGAAGTTGAATTTGAGTAGCCAGTTGTCTGTTATGGTAGTTCCAAGTATTTCATCTTTTCAGCGGACAGATAATACCCAGGGGCGTGGATGAATTTTGCAAATTTAAAACAAGGACAACAGCAATTCTTGGGCGGATGTTGATTTTGTTTTATTCAATTCAAATGTGATGACACTTTAACTTAATTACTTAAGGTGGCGCTACAGTCCGGGGTGGACTTGGGCCTCAACCAACAAGCGTCTCCAGCCAGCGCGATCTTTAGCTAACTGTCTCCAGTTTCGCACGCTTAGTTTGTTAAGGTCCCCTTCCACTTGCGTTCGCCACCTGAGTCGCGGTCTTCCTCTACTGCGCCTTCCATCGGGTGTGGATTCGAAGATCTTCCGGGCCAGAGCATTCGTGTCCATACGCTCTACATGACCCAGCTACCTCATTCGTTGGACCTCCACTCTTCTGACTAGGTCGATGTCGCTGTACAGCCCGTACAGTTCGTCGTTGAATCTCCTCCTCCATTCACCGTCAATGCAGACGGGACCAAAAGTCACTTGAAGAATTTTCCTCTCGAAACAACCTAGAGTTACCTCATCCGCTTTTGATAAGAGTCCATGCCTCTGCGCCATATAGCAGGACTGGGACGATTAGGGTCTTATAAAGGGTCACTTTAGTTGTTCGAGAGAGGGATTTGCTACTCAATTGCCTTCTTAGCCCAAAGAAACGGCGATTGGCATCAGTTATTCTACGCTTAACCTCAGCGCTGGTGTCATTGTCCAGAGTTCATTCTTCGTCTTGTCCTTACTTTTATTAATGAAAAAAAGACGGTTCTATCCATTTTTTCAGATTTAGGAAAGAGAGAAATGCTACTAACTTAATCTTTGGCATTTTTCTCAATCTTGTTTTTCATACAAACAGTCACAGTAAATGTGACATAATACTGCGCGAATTGTAAATATCTTGATATGGAACAACAATAGTTAGTTAGTTAGTTTTATTGACTATTTATTTAATTCATAAAATATCACAAACATTATGCTTTTATATATTCTTAGTCTAATTGGTTTGGCTTAAGGCCGTCTACCAGATTGACATTATGTAGTAAAATCTCCTCTAAGTAAATACGTAAGATAAATAAACATTTCAAAAATCTTCCTCTATTATGCGTACCCTATAGCGTAGTGCATTCGTTGCAAAGGAATACAAAACATCCCAACCTCTTTCGCCGTTTAAAATATTGATCGCTTCATCTAACTCAAGTGTGCAACATCCAAAATACTTGTATCTGAATTCCCTTAGTATGGGGCAAATTGCCAGAAAATGAAAAACATCCTCTCTCTCCTTCCGGTTACAGAGCTCACATAAAATCGAGAGATCTGAACGGTGAGGTATAAAGTTAAGATTTATTAACTCTCCTCTTATCTTAAATATCGTGCTTATCATTTCAGATGTATTTCCAGCAATAAAGTACGTTCTGTCCTGTAAATAGTGACTCATTTTGCTGTAGTATGTTCTATATTGCGATTGTTGTGCCTCGTTTATAAATTCGTCGTACATTTTATGTCCTGTTTTTTTTAGTAAGGTGTTAAATTTGTTTTTTAAATTTATTGGATGCTCGTTAGGCGCAATCTGTAAATCCCAATCGCATTCAGACGCCAGCCTATTCCATTCTTGAAAGCAGTTTCCCTTAGTTGCTAGCATATGGGACAGTACTAATTTTGGTATCCGTTTCTGCTCCATTGCCATAACTCTTACTACATAGTCTAGATGCAGCTTTAAAGTATTCAAAAACAGAGGAGGAATCCCAGTCTCCAGGTGTAGCATGTAGGTAGGTGTACTAGAAGGCAGTCTAAATATTCTCTTGACGAAGTATCGAAGCAGTTTTTCTACGGTTTCATATGAACTATAACCCCACACTTGAGCTCCGTATAGTAATATTGATGTAGAAGTCGTGTTGAATAATTTTTGTTTAGCTTCATGGTTAATGTGTTTATTATTGAAACAGGTATTCCAAATTGAAGAAATTGCTCGCTTGGCTTCTGTTAATTTGTTCTGAAGATGCTTGTTCATGTTTAAATTGCAAGTAAACATTACTCCTAGGTACTTGTATTCACGTACAATATCTATGTTCTCTCCTTGAAACGTCCACTTTTCAACTCGAGAGTACCTGCCACCGCCATTCCTAATAATCATCATCTTTGACTTTGTAAGATTAACAGACAAGTTCCAGGTTTTGCAGTACTTTTCAAGTCTGTTAATCATATTCTGCATGCTATCCACAGAGTCGGCGAGAAAGACAATGTCGTCTGCAAACATTAGAGCTGGTATTCTTGTTCCGTTTAGTTCAATACCTCCTCCAACAGCATCTGTGATATCGTTAATATACAAAATGAATAGTAACGTACTCAGGATGCATCCCTGCTTCACTCCCATTGTTGTTCCAAACTCTTCAGATAAGTTGATTCCGTCCCAGACACAGGCTTTGTTGTTCCTATACATGCCTTTTAAAACATTTATGATTTTTGTTGAGATTCCAACTTTATAAAGCTTGTAAAAAAGCGCTTCTCTGGCTATGGAATCAAATGCTGCTCGGAAGTCCACGAAGAATGTATACAGTTTCTTATGTCTTCTTTTATAAATCTGGGCTATATTGAATAGCGAAAAAATTTGGTCTACGGTGGAATAATTCTGTCTAAACCCAGCTTGGCATTCATTCAAAATTTGTTTGCCATTAACCCATTGCGTGAGTCTGTTATAAATTACTGAGCTAAATAATTTAACAGAAGTATTCAAAAACGATATGCCCCTGTAGTTTGCTGGATCATTGTAATCGCCCTTTTTATGTAGAGGGAAAATGATAGCCTTCTCAAAGCTAGCTGGGACTTCTGCCGTTTCGAAAATTCGATTAAATTCACATACGAGCATTAATAAAAACTCAGGTGTGCAGTTTTTGTAAAATTCGAAAGAAATGCGATCTTCACCTGGTGCCTTGTTGCTTTTCGTTTTTTGAATGGCAACTTGCACTTCGTCTAAACTAAATGGAGCATCAAGGAATTCATCTAAGTAGAAAGGGGCTGCATATTGGAATGACGGTGAGCTCTGAGGTGTGTTGAGAAGGTTCATAAAGTGGGTTTTTAACTGTTCTGCCTGCAGCCCTGTAGAGATAATGTTCTTTTTTCCATTTATAAGTTTCACTGCTTTCCAAAACTCAGATGATGATCTCGATCTATTAATCAACGTAATATTTTTCTGATAAAAGGCTTTCCTTTTCGATTCACAAATATCTTTGAAGTCTGAATTTGTTGCTCTGTAAAGAATTTTGAACGCATCAGTGTTGTTCCTTCTCAACAATCTAAGTAGCGCAAACGATCTGTCTCTAGCCTTCATACATTCTTTGTCGAACCACTTCTGCTTGCTTAATGCGTTGTATTGTTTTGTCGGTGCATTTAGTGGAGCGGCTTTTTTGATGATGTCCGTTAAAACATCGATATGCGGCGCAGTATTCGAAGTTGACAACTTGATGAGCTCTCTGTTGAGGTTTTCCTGATACAGATCCCGTATTCTATCCTTCCAATACAGCTTTGGTAACAGTTCCAGTTGTTGTGTGATTTCTTCACGCAGTGTGCCAGCCACTTTTAGATGAACTTCGAGCGGCATATGATCCGAGAATGTTTTCGCTGTTACTTGAAATCCGCTAAGGTAAGAATACCAATCTCCAGTCAGAAAGCAGTAGTCGATGACAGAGCACGCTGTTCCACGGAGAAATGTATATTCGCCAAAAGAATCCCCTTCACAACTTCCATTTAATACCGTACAATCAAAAGCATCAGCTATATCCATAATTTGTGTGCCTCTGCTATCACGGATTTTGTCCTTAGAGTTGCGGCATGCATTGATGAATGTAGGAACGGATTCACTCGTGAAATCATTTTGATATAGTCCAATTCTACCATTCAAGTCCCCTATAAGCATTAAGTTTGTTGACCCCAGACTATTCAATAGATCTTTCAACTTGTTGTAGTCGCGCTGCCACTGGTTTTGATTTAAGTATATTGGAACAATATGTAAAACTGTCCTGCATATTCCTAGCACCAACACGTAATTTTCCTCCATTCTTTTAAATTCCACCGTAACGCCATTAAGCTTTTTACGATACCCAAAAAGCTGACCACCACTTCCCCTCCCAAACAAGCTCGTTTTTACAGCAGGAATCCATATTAATTCATAATTATTTAAAATGCTCTTAAATTTTATTTCTTCAAAATCTAATACGTGTGTTTCTAATAGTAATATAATATCAAATTCTCTAATATAATTCCAAAAATCTACTAATATAAGCTTATTTTTTAAACCCGCAACGTTATAACTCAAAATTTTTAGGGATGAATTATTAACATTGTTCCGGTAGACGGGTGAAAATCATTCGGACGCATTATTTTTTATACGCGAACATGTGCGGGTCCCCAAATTATTTACAGCGGTTGCCTTCATTGTGGTTACTACTTTAGTCGATTCTTGCTTCCTCGAACTGTCAGATGGTGATGACATTGACATTTGATACTCTTTGTTTTGACTCAAGAACTCATTCATAAACATTATTAATTCAGCAGGTATTTCACCAAAGATTGATTTAATGTTATCCATGCCGTTTCCGTTGCCACATTTTAACCCGTCGGATAGGTCCCAGGTAAATAGTTTGCCATCAACATAAAGCCTATCGTCTCTCAAAGTAGTTTTCGTGCGAGGATGTTTTTCGCGAAGAATTTTCATTACATTGATTAACTTAGCCCTTCTTTGTCGAACGTTCAGTGGAATGTCTTTGTGGATACGAATTTTTGTGCCTTTTAACTTCCTTGCGTTGCGCAAAACATTGATAGCGGTGTCTCGCGATTTTAATTTCACAATCACTATTGCCGTACGTGCTTCTCGGCCTGATACGCTGTATGCGGACTCGATATCGGAGTCAGGCTCGTTTTTATCCAGCAGACCGGCGCACACCGTCTTTGCCCTCTCAGTCATATTGGTGTTGGCTTCAGCTGGGAGATGCACAACAACATTAGCTTCAGTGCTCTTCTGCATAAGTTTCTCGAGTTGCGATTCTAAAAAACTGTTTCTATTCTCTAGCTGGGTAACTCTGACACAAA
Source organism: Cheilosia urbana (assembly GCA_946477585.1). NCBI lineage: Eukaryota > Metazoa > Arthropoda > Insecta > Diptera > Syrphidae > Cheilosia > Cheilosia urbana. The sequence continues at coordinate 162,787,261 of OX297854.1, forward strand.
TTTCATCATGCTTCGTTTTTAAACCAGTTAGTTCCGAGTAGAGCAAATGAAAGTCTGACTTGGACGGCAGTTCCTTGACTAATTCTCTGTTTTTTTCCTCCAAAATTTCTTTTAGCTGGACAATGCTGATCGATTCCATTTCCAAATCAATAACTCTTTCACTAGGACGTCGCTTTTCGTTGTTATTTTGGACTGGTGAGATGTCTTTCAGACCTCTTTTGTTCATTTGTTGGGGTTATGTTTTGCCGGGACATGCACTTATGGGATATTCGCCTTATTACTAGGACTTACTCAGATTTTTTATTTATTTATTGCAGGATGTCTTTTAGAACTCGCTTATAACCAAATTTCATGAAATTTTTGTATGTTTATTTGGTTTTAGTCACTTTTTGCCTTAGGAGACCTTTTAAAGAGAACCACTTTTGACAGATCAAAATGTCAACTTTCTGGAACAACAATATTTTTATTTCTTTATTTAAATTTAAACAAAAGGTTTGTTAAACAATCACTTTATTTCCAATGCACAAAGAAAGAAACAATGAAATAAAAAATTGCTTTAGATACAAAAATAAAGAGAGGAAATTTACAGAAAAAAAAAAAAACAACAAACTAATTCATTTGGCAGTCATCATCCGGTGTCTGTGTTTCCTCATCCACCCACAATGTAGCAATTTCGGCGATTGGTGCTGATGATGGAAGACAGCACTGTTTGCTTTCTAGCAATAACGAAGATGTAAGATGACAACATCCAAGGTCAACGATAGTCCTCATAGAAGTAACAAACAAAACACAGTCACAAGGGGGGCCGCCAGCCACAACCACAAAATTGGGTCGTTAGCTTAATACGCCTCAGCTTCTACCTACATTATTTTCTTCTTCTTCTACGTTGGTGGCGTTTTCTGTTTCTAATCATTTGGGTTAACATTATGAGTTAATGGTTAATGAGTTTCCATGTTTATACATCTCGAATGAGGGTTACGCATTTGCTTCTCTTGCTGTGAATTTGCGTGTGGCATATTTAATCGATTTTTCATTTCGTTTGCTTTTGCTCTACTATACAATACGCGAATACTTTTATGCGCAGATGGGAGTTTTACAGAATGAAATGGGAGATTTCTGTGCGGATGTTTTTTTTTTTTTTTTCAAATGTTAGTGAATGGTATCTTCGAGTGTATACCTCCTAATCTATGGAACTGCATGGTTTGTTCACTTTAGTGAGGTGTAATACACCCGCAAGTAGCGATACTTTCAGGGGTGTGTAGAATTAAATGGTTTGATTGAGGCTGGATGGGTGCGCCACTCATTCATTTACATTTTTAGGTTAAAACTAGTGTATATTGAACAAAAGTTCGCGCTTAAAAGGAATATAACATTGCTGCAGTAAATTCCAACCGAATTGGAATTCGGATTTCAAATTTTCCGTGTGCTCAGTTTGCTATATTCACTTTTGTACTTATTTCTTTGCATCTTAATATATAAAAACGTTCGTGCGTATGTATGACCGACGATAACGGCTAAACTACTGAAGCTATCCCCCTTATATTCTCACCATATGTTTGTGTGGTGCTCCGGATATTTTATGTTTATTTTAGACCCTATAGGGGGCGCTGGGGTCGCTTTTTTGAAAATTCTTATTTATGGACCGATTTGGCTCAAATTTACACCATGTAACACTTAAAAAAATAGAAAGCTTTTGCCAAAATTTGGACCCGATAGGTGGCGCTGTCGTCGATCTCCGAAACCGCTAAGTCGATTTCAATGAAATTTTGTGGATGTGTACGGTTGATTCCAGCTTGAAAGATAGGATACTTTTCGACCCGATAGGTGGCGGTGTTGTCGTTTTCCGAAACAGTTTTATTGAGACGATTGAAATTTTTGGGATGGGTATGGTTGCTTAAAGTTTGACAGAGAGGATAGTTATGGACCCTATTGTTGGTACTTTACAAAAAACAGGCGGGATAGGAAAACGGGTTGCGGCACTTCTCATTCAAAAATAAAGTCAAACGCTAGGAAGGACATACTATGCTACTCTTTGTCGTGAAAACAAAACTTTATGGGGATTAGTTGAATTTTTGAATTCTTTGGATGTTCCGGGCAGTTATAATTTTGCTGCGCAACGTCAATGCACTGAAACTTTGTAACGGAACGCGTTTGATTTGATGGTGAAAGCTCAAATCAAATGTCATCCAAGCGACGGTTTCGAGGGGGAATTTTAAAGGCAAACATTCTCATTGCTCGTATTCCCCTTATTCAGAACGATTTATCTTTCGTATTTAAGCGTCTTGAATTTTCCGTGCGTCTCCTTTTCAATCTCAGAGATGGTACCACCTACCACAAAATTTTTCATATGAGGGAACTCGAGAACGGAACTTCCGATTTGAGAAAAGAGTATTGGATACTCTTTGGATTTGAGCTGTCTTTTCTTTGTTGTGTTTGTCTACACCTAAGGAAGGTTCATACGACGAAAAAAAAAATGGAAAATTCGAAAGGGAAATTGGAGAATTCTAGAAATTTATTTTCCATATATTTTGTACGCGGAGTGTTATTTTTAAATTTTTTTTTGGATTTGATCGTAGTATATACAGTGAGACCGCAAAAGATATTTTGGATCAAAAATATGTATTTCAGGTGGAATAGTGAATGCTCCAAATTCAAATAATTTCAGTCAATATTGGGCGGGACGAAGTTCGCCGGGCACGCTAGTAGAATTATAAAATAGAATTCATTGCGTCTGTAAAGCGAAGTGAGCATACCGATTTGAGATCAGCACGAATTCGGGAGGAATTTAGGACAGATTGTTTTGACTGTGCATTTAATTTACAACTTTACAAATATTAGTACAATCCCTCACAATCGCTTTTGGGCTGACAAAATAAAGGAAAAAAAAGTATTAAATGCAAAACACTGGTGTTGTGCATAGTTGAGAGTATGGTTATCAATTTTAGGTGCTTTTCTAGCAGTTTGCCCATCGCGAATGGTGCTAAATCTAGCAATAGTGGAACGCATTGCAAGTATACCTGCCTGTCGGCACAAAGTTGTTTTAAACAACGATTCCGGTTGGTACCTACCTATACCTATACACAAACGAAAAACAGATTTAACTCAGCATGAAGATAGATATTAATAGAGACATTCAAGATGTTCGAAAGGTGTGTCTGTATAAGCAAATACCGCCAAAGCGAACATTTCCGAAGAACTTGCTATGGCAAAGAACAGCCCAGATATAAATACACCAAACTCCGCAAGCAAGAAGAACCTCTCAAGTACGCAGTATAAAATCATGTTCATTAAACCACAATAAACGTTTTTACATTGTACCGCCACATGGCCAATGGGAAGGAAATTTCTCTAACCATTCGTTCTGGGGAAAAACTACACATGACGCATATATTTTTTATTAGAAATTCTCGGCACAAGCAGTAATCTACATCAATTTTTTTTTTTTAGTAATTAAAGTTGTTCAATATTAAAGCGAATTGACAGTCGATTCCCGTGACTTTGAACAAAGTTGAACAAAATCAATAACAGAGTTGACAATTTGTTTCCAAACCATACGTCAATCGTTTCTGCGTTTATTTCTGATTTATTTCTTTGTGAGATGTAACTGGAGAACTCAAAAAGTAAGGATGTCATAACGCTCGGCAATAAATGCACGTAGCTACCTACCTATCATAAAGTTATAGGTAGTTCTTGAAGTAACAGCGTAAATTAAGTAATGTATTATTCGTCAATTGTTTCTGTTTATTGACATCTGCCAACCGGGTTGTCTATATACAGAAAAAAATGGATAAGATGACGTTTCAACTTTATTTGTGTCCCTATTGCATCATTCAAAGTTTGTGTTAGCTGTCAAGTCCACTTGAACGTCTATCTACAGTCTGTACGAATATAAAAACTTGTCAGTGTGCTGCTTATTTGATCGAAAAAAACAAAATCAATCAATCGATCCATTTTTATTTGAAATATGTAATTAGGCACATAGGTACCAAATTTCTTTTCAATTTACCATATCATCGAACGATCGAAGGTGTAGACTTCGAACAAATCGTCGTCGTTTTAGTATTTTAACACACATACCAAGCAAATTAAATTTATGACAGCGAATGAGGCAAGAAAGAGAAGCCAAGTCAGCCGCCAGCCAGACCAAAGGGTTAATGAACAAATTATGCCAAGAGTAACAAAAGCGTTTGCAACTAGTTTTTTTTTTTTTTTTTTTTGTGAATTCCCGGCCTGTTTGACAACTTTTTCGCACTGTTCGTTCTTGTGTGTGGATGGACAGAGTCTCCCAGCAGCACAAACTTTATGCTACTAAAGTGTATTTTTAAACCAGCGAAGAGCTTTATATTGTGACACGGAAAGAAAACGTGAATGCCGCCATTCGCCAAATATAACACCAAGTGCCGTTGTCTTGTCTATGTTATGTTGACGGTATCGTGCGCTATATAAAAATGCCGGTCGGTGGAATTTGACTGAGAGAGACTGAAAAAAATGTGAACCATAAAAAATTAGACTGTCTGCTTAGAGCTTACGCAAGCGAATAAATATAAACATGTTTTCAACAATCTATTCCCACTTTATAGATTAGAAAACAGATAATAATAATAAACGCAGCAATTTAGAGGCGAATCCAAACAATGTCTTGCAGAAATTGATTATTTACAATTGAAAGTAATTAACCGCCAGTTGTTCGCAGAGGGGAGGTCGTTTCGTCTAAATTGTTTATAAAATAATGCAGTGCAGATTTTATTTCAATTGGCATTGTAAAATCTACCAGTTGTAGAACTCTAGAGAAGAGGATCAAATTTAAATTGTGAGCAATCACACAAATGCAGATTCCTGCGGTTATTTCGCAATGTGTAACTCAAACGCACTGACAGTTCTTTAGCTCGAGCTTTTTTTTTTTTCGATGGCTTTTAGTGAAATTCAACATACAAGAGCAAGATAAAAGGACAAAAGGGGGAACACGTTTTTTGTGTCGAAAGTTTAGTCTCGTGTTTATTATTTTTTTAAGTAACTTCAAAATGGCGTGAAACATTTTAAAGACACAGAATGGCTGATGTCTTGCCCGTCAGTGAAAATGGGGGAAATATTTTTATAAATAAAAAATTTAGAATCGGAGAGCGGTCTGAGCTGAGGGAAGATAGGCTATTTGCATTTCACCCTTACTATTATGGATTTTAATAAGATGTCTCCATTTTAAAGCTCTCTTATGGTTGCCATAGTGAGCACTATAAGGCCTAATCTCTTTTAACTTAAAAATATATTACAGAAAAAAACAATTAATCACTCCGACGAGTAGTTGCTGCTACTACTCTCATCACTTAAGTTTATAACTAAACTTTCCACTGCTCCTTCAGTAAAAACATCCATTTCCCACATCTTTGGCTCAATTACTTGCTCAACGTGTTGGACACACCGTTGCCATTTTTCAGCGTCAACTTTCGTAAGTCCTGTTTTTAGAAATTCTTTTAATTCTGTCAGCTTTAAAGACTTATTTTGACTTGCCACGAATGCTTTCACTTGAGCCCAAACAAGTTCTCTGGGATTAAGTTCGCAGTGATAAGGTGGTAATCGAAGTACCTCATGTCATGCAGCTTTGGCCATTTGATCCACCAGGTAAGTTTCATACTGGGGTTTGTACCGTTTCACGATACCTAACAACTCAGGTTTCACCATATCGTCTTCATAGCTGATACCATTAGAACTCAGCCACTCTTTGATTTCGTTCTTTTTGGTGTAAGTTGAGGGAGCCTTGTTTAGTTTCCGAGAGTGATACGAAGCATTATCAAGAACTATAACGGAGTTTGGTTCCAGGCGTATTAAAATGTCTGCAAACCACTTTTCATAAACTTCGGCATTCATGTCTTCATGATAATCTCCACTTTTTCCAGAAACGAAGCATAGGAGTCCTTCGTCCACGAATCCTGCAGAGCTTCCTATGTGGGAAATGATTACCCTCTCGCCTTTGCCGGATGGTGAACGCAGTCCTGTCGACAGTCCCTCATTAAATGCTCGGGTGTGTCCTTCGTTGAGCCAAATCTCATCAGTAAAATAAACTTTTTTTTTTGCTCTCTCATTTGTTTTATCTGACGTAAATACCTCCTTCTCCACACAATTATGTCAGTTCTTTCCAAAAGAACACTATTCCGCTGACGTTTGCCGAACTTAAAGCTTAGATCTTTTCTTAATATTGTAACGGGTGATTTTTTAGCTGGTTTGGTTTTGGCAACACTGGTTTTGACAGCTGACGTGTGTTTAGTACCTTGTGTCACTGTCAAACAGCTTCAGTTTGGTTTGCAGTTTAACCATGGATCGTCTTACAAATGAACAACGCTTGCAAATTATTGAATTTTACTATCAAAATTCGTGCTCGGTTCGAAATGTTCATCGCGCGCTTCTTCCATTTTATGATCGGCATTCTCGACCTTCTGAGCAGTCTATTCGGAAGATTGTGACCAAATTTCGCACCAAATTTACTTTGTTGGACATTAAACCACCAACACGTTTACGTACTGTGCGTAGTGAAGAAAATATTGCGGCCGTATCAGCTAGTGTGACAGAAGACCGCGAAATGTCGATTCGGCGCCGTTCCCAGCAGTTAGGCCTTTGTTACAGCACTACGTGGAAAATTTTGCGGAAGGATTTGTGCGTAAAGCCTTTTAAGATACAGCTTGTGCAAGAACTAAAGCCAGCCGACCTACCACAACGCCGAATTTTTGGTGAATGGGCTCTTGGAAAGCTGGCCGAGGATCCGCTTTTTTATCGAAAAATTGTGTTCAGCGATGAGGCTCATTTTTGGTTGAATGGGTACGTAAATAAGCAAAATTGCCGCATTTGGAGTGAAGATCAGCCAGAAGCATTGCAACAGCTACCAATGCATCCCGAAAAAGCCACTGTTTGGTGCGGTTTATGGGCCGGCGGCATTATTGGGCCATATTTCTTCAAAGATGATGCGAATCGCAGCGTTACTGTCAATGGTGAACGCTACCGAGCGATGATAACAAACTTTTTTTTGCCCGAAATGGAAGTTCTTGACTTGCATGATATGTGGTTTCAACAAGACGGTGCCACATGCCACACAGCACGCGAAACAATGGCGCAATTGCGAGGCGAGTTTGGTGAACAGTAAATTTCACGTTTCGGGCCGGTCAATTGGCCGCCTAGATCGTGCGATTTGACACCATTAAATTATTTTTTGTGGGGGTATGTCAAGGCTAATGTGTATAGGGACAAGCCCGCTTCGATTGACGCACTGGAAGCCAACATCCATGCATTCATTCGTGAGATACCGGCCGATATGTGTGAAAGAGTATGCCAAAATTGGACTCAGCGGATGGACTACCTGAGACGCAGCCGCGGTCAACATTTGCATGAAATTATCTTTAAACATTAAATTGCAAGGTTCAAACTATCGATTCAAATAAATATTTCATTCATTTTTTCGAATTTTTTGTGTTTTTTTTTTTTTTAAAGTTCTAAGCCTCTTAAAAAATCACCCGATATAAAGTGATGTACGGCTTATTTGTGTTAAATTTTCGTTGAGTTTAACCTGAGCCAACATTTTTTCCAGCGTTGGAAGTTCACTATTTGAAAAAAACTGATGAACGATTTGTCTGATGGCGCACCTATCAAAATCGTCGACTTTGCTCTTACCAATAATTTTTTTCTTTTTTGGTGGTGAGTTATGGCTTTTGATTTTATTTTCCTTCAAACAGAAAACAGTTCGTTCTGTTACAGAAAATATATCCGCAGTTTTCTTTTCTGCTTCCGTCTTATTTTTTACAACATCGTAAAATTTGTTGGTTGCGTCAACGATTGCCTGCTTCTTCTGTGCACTTGTGTCCTTCGAAGAACTTGAAGCCATTTTAAATGTAAGCAAGGTTTATAACAAGCTTGAATATGAATCCGGTTGTGTAGTAATCACTATTAACTTTTCACAATATCACTGCAACGCACGTATGATCACTTGTTGCACTGTTAATGAAATGAAATTGAATGTATTAGAAAAACTGCTCTTTATACCCGCATACACGGGTTCTACCAAGATACCTGGGTACCCGTTTTTTCGGGTACCCGTATTATAAAAAGTATAAAAAGGTGTGCCTCGATATTCAATTCCAAGTACTTCTGAATTTAGGATACCCACTACCCGAAATTACCGGGTACCTGGGTACTTGGGTAATACCCGCATTTATGGGGTTGAAATGGGTATTACCCAGGTAAAATCAAGAGCCCTAAAAAACATCTCGAGAATAAACCTCATATCTAAAAGACAAAATCGAAAGAATGGTTTACCAGATCCTTCATAAATACAAAATAATTAAAGGAGTACGGAAAATTGGGTGGGTTTTTCGTAAATGACAACAACAAAATATTTGGAATGCCAGTGTTTTCGTTTTTAATTCAGTGACAAATCTTGTGTTTGACTGCCGTGAGAGTAGCTACAGGCACCACTGGTAGAAAAAAGAGCTTCCCATAAGGCCTGTACTGAAAATATAAAATGAACAGAGTATAGAATGAGTAAGTCAAAGAGCTCGTCTCACCGTAAACATGTAATTCCATAACTTTTTGATTCTAAATAAAGGGTGGGCCATCTAGTGGTTTCTTTTTAATGTTTTATTCGATTGCGCATTTCATATTCGCTCTCAGATTTCAGGTTGCGTTTGTCTAATCGAACATAAAAACGTCACTTGCTCTATTTTGTGTTGATATTCGTGCGATTCGTACAAGGTGGGCCAAAAGAGATCACCCTATTGGAAGATGCTCTTATTTTTGCAAATGGCCGTCAATGTCAAATCTGTTTTGACATTTGTGGCCTGGACAGATGTAGAATACAAGTGAACAAGCCATGGAGCGATACACTCCCCAAGAACGCGGAATAATTTGAAATTTTCGATTTTTCGACCAAAATCCTGATGAGCAATGAGGCTCATTTCCACCTCAGCGGGTACGTGAACAAGCAAAAACTATCGCTTCTGGGGCACCGAAAATCCACGAGTAATACACGAGGGGCCATTACACCTGCTCAAAGTTACTGCATGGTGCGCTAGTCACGCTGGAGGAGTCATCGGGCCATTTTTTTTTTTTCGAGAACGCCGCTGGTCAAACGACAACAGTGGACGGTGCGCGCTATAGGGCCATGTTATCCGAGTTTTTTCTGCCGCAATTGGACGAATTAGGACTATAGGACATGTGGTTCCAACAGGACGGAGTCATGGCACACACTGCGCGAGCCATAACCGATATTCTGAAGGCGGCGTTTCCGGGTCGCCTCATCTGTCGTTTTGGCGATTTTCACTGGCCCGCAAGATCGCCCGATTTAACCGTTACAGATTTTTTGGGGGGTTTTTTTAAGTGTTTACGTGAACAAGCCCGAGACCCTAGAAGCGATGAAGTGATGAAAAATGTCATAAAACGAGACCGTATGACAATCAATTGTGACGACCGATATCATATTCTCGACTTGACCAATGAAATTCTAAAGGTTCAAATAAACATAATCAAAAAACAGAATCGAAGTTTTTCATTTAGAAACATGAGAGCCAAACAACATCGGATGACTTCTTTTGGCCCACCTTTTATTTGGCCCCCGCTCTTATTAGTGAAGTTTTGGAAAAAATAAGTCATTGAACAAATATTCACATTGTAACCGATGTTGAAGAAAAAGGAATGATCAGATCAAAAATTATTTATTTCTAACTTTTAACCTCGTTTGCTGGTTCTACTCAGAACGATTTAAGTCCCACTAAAAATTGTATGTGACAGTTTATGACATAGGAAAAGTAGCCCATAAGGTAGTTAAAGCTTAAATCGCTATGAGTAGTATCGGTAAACGAGCCTTAATAACATAAGTAGGTAGATATTTAAAGGAAGGTACGACCTACCCAAAATCATTTAAAGTTTTGATATACTTTGTTTGTGAAAATCACGATAAAGAAAGAAGTCATATTTCAACCGTTAAATATCCATCAAAGCCCTGGCAGTGCGATGTGCTGTTTTTAAATTTCTTAAACATCTTTTTTTAAAGAAGGTTTTCTTTATTTCTGAGTAGGTACCTACCTACATCATTTTCAATGTCACAATTTAAATATATAGGTACCGACTAGGTATATACCGCAAGCTCTTTAAAGCAGAATACATTTCCTTGCTCGTGTTGATGCAAAAAGAAAACCCACATCATATACGTACAACTCTCGTGTCAACAGGAGATTCAACAATCTGTGATGAAGCATCCTCTTTCAAGAATTTTTTGTTTTTATTTTACTTTTACATTCCTTCTAAACTACCAATCCCTATCCTTCTTAATTATCGCTATGGTTTAGTATACTTGTACATCCTATTTCTTAGCATAAATAATTTTTAATTGGCCGTAGATTTTCTCATACCTACTCCTCTCTCAAGCGAGGGCTAACTTAAATGTCCGTTGAAAAATACCAGACAACCTGATTTCAAACAAAGAAATCCCGGTCCGAAGAAGACGATTCAAAAGAAACATGAAGTGGATACCTTTTAAAGATAAAAACAACAAATAATATACCTATACGAGTAGAAAGGAAAGGAGGAATTGAATTTCTGTGGCAGGTACACATAATAAACTCATGTAAATCAGGTACCTATCTACTTATATATGTATAGGACTTCTGACTTTAGCAGGTCTCGTCTCTTATAGGTATAGGTATGTATTCTTCATGCAGCTCCACGGGATGTCGCTCCCTTGTGAACGATGCATATGATGGAATTTTTGTTCGATAGAATAACCATAACAAATGTGGACCATAATTATTTGACCCACACCATTTGCTCTTGCGCTTTGTAACTGTTTTGTAAAAAAATAATAGAACATTTTAACTAAAATAGATCTTGACATGCGGTTTCTATTATTACTGCCTTTGTATTGTTTGTAACCATTATATAATGGCCGCGTTCCACTGCCCGCTAGAGACTAGTGGTATGTCAAACTCCATATAAAAAAAAGTTATTTTTACCATTTGCGCTAGACGTCCAGCACTTTTTGTGAAACATCCCTTTCAGGGAAATTTCTCAATCTAGCGCAAAACTGCATTGAGGAAAAAAAAAAAAAAAAAAAACAACGACCTGTCAAAGGAAATCGTTCAAACATTGGGGACGTTCAGATTCATAGTTTAGTAAGTCTGACAGCTGTCTGACTAGATGTATTTCAGTTTTGATTGGCCCAGAGTGGTCACGTGATTAGAAAAACCTGCCTGCATAGGTACACAAAGGACATTTGGAAGAGTCAGATTTAAAATAAACAGAGTGGCCGTGGCAGAAATCTGAAGAGTCGAAAAAAGGGCCGGTGAGAGAAAAAGATGCCATTTCTAAGACTACTCTGTAAATTTAGAATTTTCGCACGATAGGTATTTAACAACTATTAGTTCGCATATCAGTGTAATAGTGTTGTGATAGGCAACCGTGCTACATTTTAAATGTACTTATTTGAAAATAAAATTTTTGGAAAAAATTATTGTAATATCTCGTAAAATACGTCTGTACTACTGGGTATCAGTCGGTAGAGTGCCGAAATAATTATTTATTAGAAATCTCTAAACTTAATATAAAACTCTCAGGTAGCTAGATACTACATCACTTCTTTTGCTTTTTTTTTTTATTTTTTTTTTAAATGTTTAACTGCAGTACAAAACCGAAACTTTTCTTCTTTTCTTTTTTTTTTTCAATGGTAAAGTATTCAGTCGGTGAAGTCCTCGACAAAGCAAGTATACCGAATTGGCTTCTTGATGATTCGTTGTGTTCTTCCGGGGTTCACAACAACACTGGTAGCATGCCATCATCTGTAGTGGTCACATTGAAAATATATTCTTCAGTGGAAACATTCTTGACAGAATTTTCCATTTTTCCAATCGAATCACTCCGTTTTTCTTCATACTTCGCAATTTTGCTATCAACTGGTTCTACCATTCTATCGTTCTTTTGGTCAGTTTGACGGAACCGTTTACTTGATCTGCATTTTTTTGCAAAATGATCTCGTCCGCCACACTTGGCACATGATTTGCCTTTAGCTGGACATTTGACATCACTTGCGAAATGGCCATTATAACCACACCGATTGCATTCAACCAGTTTAGTGTCGCTAAACTGATTTGGTTTTCTTAATGACTTTTCGAAAATACGATTTACTTCCTCCAGTTGCGACTTTGGTGCGGATTCACCAGAGAACGATTTCTCTTGCTCACTGACTGTTTCGAATATCTTGGCCGTTCGCAAGATCTTACAAAGGCTCGCATCACCTTGTTTTAGTAGCTCCCGGCGTAATGCAGTTGATTTGCAATTTTGAATTATCTGGTCCTTAATATTTTCTTCACATTTGTCACCAAATGCACAACGTTCAACTTGCATACGTAAGCGGATAGAAAACATGTCAGTGCGTTCCTCAAATTTTTGTTTCATTTGCCGTAGTAAATGTCTTTCGTACGTGACATTCTCTTTCGGTAAGAAGAAAGCATTTAATTTTCCTTTTGCTTCCTCATATACGGTCATGTTAGGGGTATAGTGTGCAATATTCGGGCGTGGACCACGCAAATTTGAATTTGGTAGCTCGGGGAGTGTATCATACAGTTGCTGGACCTTTTGTCCGGCATAGTGCAACAATAAGTCCCTCTTCCACTTGTCATCTTCAATGCGACTTGCTTACATCATCACCTCAAATGAACGTACCCATTTTCGCCATTCTATTCCACAGTTGTCTGAATACGCAGTGTAATCAAATGATGGTACTGTCATACTTGATCGAATCCATCCTAGAGTATCATGTATTTCCATTTTTTTTTTAGTTTTCCTTTTCAACGTTTTATCTTTTCACTTCGTCCGTTGTTTCTCCTTTTCAACCTATTTTATCTTTTTATCCTCGTCCTTTGTTTCTCCTTTTCAACCTATTTTATCTTTTTATCCTCGTCGCCAATGTAATATCTCGTAAAATACGTCTGTACTACTGGGTATCAGTCGGTAGAGTGCCGAAATAATTATTTATTAGAAATCTCTAAACTTAATATAAAACTCTCAGGTAGCTAGATACTACAATTATGAGGTGTCTTTTCCAAATAATAAATGCCAAAATCAAATAAAGGTAACGCTGACCGCGAGAATACGAAAACAATTCAAGTTGCTAAGTCAACGCGTTCGGATTCCTAGTCACGACGAATCTAGTTGACGTTTTACATAAACTAGGTATCCGAACGTCCCCATTTACAAAATGAAAATAAATACGAAGCCGAGCAAGTGTAATTGTGATAAACTTAGTAAAAATGTAAATAAAAAGCAATTCAGATATTAGGTCTGTTCCTTTACTTTTAAATCTTACGAATTTTAACTAATTCCTACGAATTCTTACTCAGTGCCGTACCTTGACTTGAAAAATTCGTAAAAGAGAGCGTCCTCGAGAGAGCAATATAATTACCCCTCCACTGAGAATCTTACGAATTTTTACTCAACAAATTTCTTGGTATAAGAAGTGGAAATGTTGTCAGTCAACTTACTTAACAGCTGATTTGAAATTTGTTGTCCCATTTGACATATATGCGTGGATTATTCTTTGATTTATTATGTTCATAGGTATTAAAATGGTATCAACAGGCGGATAAATAAAATGGAATTTTCTCCTCGACATTCTTTTGAAAGTGGCGACGAAATTCTTCTTCGCTGGAATAGGGAACAATATCCTACATGTCCCTTTTTCCTCTTTTCTCTTCCAAATACTCGGATTCTTAGTAAATTAACAAATTCCTCGAGTTTATCAGACATTCTAACGACTTTTCGTACCATTTTTTTGAATATATGAATTATGTATCTGTCATTTTTCATAAATTACTACAAAAGCGTTCCCTAACTTTTTCGTAAGAGTCTCTCTCTGAGTCTTTTCCATTCTTTCTGTACTACAAAAGTAAAGGAACAGTGAAAATAAAAATTAATGTCGCGAATCAAACACTCAAACAAAATGTACTAAGTAGGTTTTTAATGGAATAAATGAAATTTGTAATCTATAAAATGAAGGTAGGTATGTAATGTAGAAAGGAAAATAAGTTCGTTTTTCTTTCTTTTCAAGACAATAATTTGCGCTTAAGTAGGTACCTACCTAAGTACGGGAACACAACGAAAGGGACGACTTGACTTAAGATAAACTATCTAATTCCATGCAATTCTAATAGTTATTGGAACGCGACCATAGTAACTCGATGAATCTACTTAAAATTTGAACAAAGTGGCTATTCGCACGTCGTTAGGGACACGGCTTACGTCGACGGCTTATGTATTTTCATTAAAAATATTTTAAGAAATAAGTTGTGCCTTAAAACGAACAGGCTCGTGCCCGAAAATGTAATACTGGAGTTTAGAGTCCTTTTTGCAAGCGAAGCGAGCTCTTGTACCGCTGTTTGACTCGTTTACCCCTAGCCGTCGACCTAAGCCGTGTCCCTAACAAACTTGCGAAAAGTAGGTATAAGCTAAATTTGAATTGTCCGATTTAAATGATTTCAAACTTTGCGCAAATCTTCAGATGTTTTAGGTGTGCTTAGCGCCAAAAAATATTCAATAATACTATCCATACAATTTACTACCTATTTATGAGTAAACAGCAACAAAAATTCAGTATATAAAAAAAAAAAAAAATAATATCCGCCGCCATTAAAAATGGCAGACATGTTGTCAATTATTCGAAAACGTCCCAAATTCACTAATAACACTGGTAAAGTATCAAATAAAGCTTCGCCCAAAAAATTATCACCGCTACATTTGTAGTTTACTAAAGTTATTATTAAACAATTTTCCGTTCTTACGTCACTATTACAAAGTTTATACTCAAAACCCGGTCTCCCTTAGAAAATAATGGAGTGGGTAACCCTACACATGCAAGTGATGACGTCGAGTGGGAATTCCTATACGCATATTTTTTGCGTATTCTATTTCTAATTCCAAGAGAAACTCAATGTAGCACGGAGATTCTTTCAATTTAAGCGTTTGCTCTTTGATATTTCGTAAATTCGTTCCGAAAAAAAAAATATATTCTTTGAATTCATTGAGTGAATTCGATTTTTTTTTCCTATCTAGTTCTAGTATTTTATTAATCATCACTATCAGCAACGAGTTTGAGTGGAATGATTCACCCAGCCAATTGGCTAGAGTGGGATAAATATAAAAACAAAACCAAATACCCTTGCCCACCCTTGACAATTTTTTTTTGCAATCAATGTTGAGCATTATATGCAAGGAATTCTTTCCCTATTTTCTTTGGAAATTTCAGTTTTTTTTTATTAGATTGCACTTTGAACCATATTTGATGCATCATCCAACACATTACTATTCAAATCTAGCCGTCTTACCTTATCGCACAGAGTTTTCACTTGTGTCTCTGTCAACTGATTACACTCGTTCAGCTGCTCAATCCATTGATCCAGGTCCTTTGTAGTCGCTTTATCCTCCATGGTGGTAGAAGAAAAAGTCTCGTCGATCTTTGTCGATTCAATTTTGACTGATTTTATTTAACCGGTACAAACGAGAAAAAATATACGGAATTCCCAACGAATTCACAAAAAAATGCGTTTTTCCACCCAACTCTCTTTTGACCGAACGAAAAAATGCAAAAGCCTTCTTCTGTCTCACTCTTTCGATAAAATATATAAAAAAAAATGGGAATTGTAGAAAAAAAAAACTTCCCTTTGGTACAGCAAATTATTTTTCTCAATTTGAATAATTCAACACAATCCCGAATAAAAAAATTAACACACAAATGCAGAAAAGTGAAGAATCTTCAGGACTTTTATTTTATTTTTATTTTACGATTTTTTCACTATTCACGCACCGAGTTGAATTTTTTCCGTTCTGCTTCGTACTGTGTTCGGGGGAAAATGGGCGATCGTGGTATTTTTTCTTTCGTTTTCGATTGATTTTAATTGAAGAGAGGGGAGAACGGCGCAACACGAATTATGGAAAATTATTAGAAAATCTGTTTCGGGTTTTTATATCTGTACTTGCTGAAGACGGGTTAAGACGAATGTAAAAAAAATGTTTTTTCTGGTTTTGTAAAGTATCTTAATTTATTGATATTATTTATGTCTTTGTTAGAAAACTTCGGAGCAAGTTACGAATTAGCGAATTGTTTGAACTTCAGCAAGCACACTTGTACAAAATGGCCGATGAATTTTTTTAGCCGAAAAATTATAAGCGTGACGTCATATATCAATGGCGTTGCCTGAGAAAACGTTCGTTAAGTTCATACGACATCTAGGTGGTTGAAAATGATAAATCATCAGGAGAGCTGCGATTTTATGTGGATTGAAGGAACGTGTTCAACAAGCTGTTAGCATTGGACATAGATATCGTATTTTGACACAAATGCATATTAATAATTTTGAAGTCGGTGCGGACAAACTTGATGATTTGTTTTTTTCATCTCTATTCGAGTGATACCTAGGTTTTCGGTTAAAGATCACAATAGCCTGTAACAAATCTATGCCTATATTAGGTAAATCTTTTTAAGTAGACAAAGGATTAATTCCCAAAGAGGCTTCAATGAAGGACATGGAATTTCTTCATGATTTCTTTTTCAGCTCCTTGTGCCGTTATTCTTAACAGAACGTCGCCTGAGAATTGTTTTGTTCCATACGCCATTGGCACTTTTCCGAGAAAAACGCATTCAAAGGTTTGCGTACTTGGTACCTACTCCGAAACCGTGTGATAGGATTTTTTTTATTTCTCTTGAAGTTAGTCTTATAAAGAGGTAACCCACCAATTTTCAAAGTGTTTTGCCAAACCTTTCACACGCTACCTACTTTAATATACGTAAAAGTCTACTGATTTTTTTTTGTGCATGTACGTGGAACACAAAAAATGGGTATGGCTTTTCTTTACCTAGTGTCTCCACGAGCAATATTTTTCATATCTTGCAATATATCATACTATGGAAATTGCCAATGTAGACCACAAATAGTATGATATAAAAAATTTCTTGAAATATATTGCTCAGCTCATAGAATGATATCGATAGTATGATATGAGCTGTCATTTCTGTGCAGTTTGACACTTGTATCCCTTTTTTTACGATGGCTGAGTAGCGAATGGACGGTGTATTAAGGCATCTAATGCGAGAATGCAACGACATGCTCTGCTCAGCGGCATTTGAACGAATGAAATAGTATGCTATGAAATGCCCACCCTACATTTTATTGCAGACTATCGTTCTTTCTTTCTATCAAATTTGACAGATATCAAGCTATGAAATATTGCTCGTGGAGACACTAGGTTAACACAAGTCCACGTAGGACAAACAAATTCTCAATTTCGTTAATATTTTATCTCTTGTTGCAGTGATAAATGCGCGTGGAACAAAACAATTGTCACAAAAAAATTGTAAGAAATTATATGGAAAATTTGAAACAAAACAATTCTACAAACTGTTGATTTCGGTGGATATGGGACAAAGTCGACGATCGATATCTCGGGATTGCAAAGACATAGAGCAAATCGAATCAATAATTTAAAAAGAGCATACAAAATTACCATAGAATCCTAACTTAAAAACGACAAAAGTGGCGTATGGAACAAAACAATTCTCAGGCGACGAGCGGTTTAAAGCCAAATTTATATGGCATATTCCCCTATGAACATATTCAAAAGTAACAACACATTTTTTCCTCTCATACTATTACTCTCAAACTTGACTTCGAAAGCCGCCGATTATGAATTTTATCTTCAGCCTTTATTAATAATTTAATTACAGACACTTTAATGGGACATTTACACGGTCACACATTCCTATCACGGAAAAATAAAGGGATGCCCAATACTAAACAGCCGTCTGACTGAAAGGGACAGCATTACCTAACACGCAAAAAAACGTGATACGTTTTTTGGTCGGCCATCTTGTTTGCGTGGTAGGAATTATGGGAAAGCTATGCATGTTGATATTTTTATAGCGATGGCTTGCGAAATTTCGTTTTCCTATAAAACAAAATGGCTTCCGGAAGGGATGAAGGTACATTTATTTATTAATTTCGTATAAATGATTAATGAATTGTTGGTTTAATTTACTGAAACTAATTAACACTCTCATTTCACATATTTTAAATCGGAAATAAAAATGTTTTCATGTGATTGCAGAAATGTTGATCGCCGGAACTTCCGCTTTACGTATCTATAGTTATGGGTAGTACATCCATGACACATTAGGCGTCTGATTTGTGATCTCATTCCTTCGCCTTTATTAGCATTGACTGCAGACAAACGGATCTCTCTGTCCCGTCTCGTGCAAAAATGCGCGTGCGTGATAGTGTAAATGCGGTTTAATCCGCAATGAATTTATTTTCGGCAAAATGTCTGTGAAAATAATAATAATAAAATCTGAAAAGCCCATTCGCAAACGACATTAGTACAAATAATCTATATATATTATGGATTGAGATGTAAACCAAAGTTGTAGGGGGAGTTTTAAACTGCCTTATGTCAGAAAACTAAACGAAAAGTTGAAATATCGATAACGCCGTCAGCAAATAAATTTTTTGAGTCTGGTGTTGTAAATTCAGCATAAACTATAGAAAAATACAACCGAACCCTAATTACGGCACAGCGCCATCTTCTTTTGAATACAAGGAAAAAAACAACGGATATTGAAACAGAAAATACCAACTACAGCCAACTTCACTGTTGTCAAGATTTCCTTCTTTTTCCGAAAACTTTTTTCGTGGGTTGACGCGTATCTAGAGCGCTCCAATTAAAGTTTTGAAATAAATTATGTCCGAGACACTGCAATTACGTGGTACCCTCTTGGGACACAATGGCTGGGTAACCCAAATCGCTACCAACCCAAAGGATCCTGATACCATCATTTCTGCGTCTCGCGGTAAGTTTTCCTTTTTCGCTTGTCCATCGTCAAAATTCATAGTGACGGTCTAAATCGTGAAAAATCTCCAACATCTACAGATGTTTTATCAGTTTTCATATGTGACTTTAATTGTTTCAATCCACAGACAAGACCCTGATTGTCTGGAAATTGACTCGCGATGAGGACATCAACTATGGTTTCCCCCAGAAGCGTTTGTACGGACATTCGCATTTCATCAGTGACGTAGTGCTCTCGTCCGATGGTAACTACGCTCTGTCTGGTTCCTGGGACAAGACCCTCCGTCTCTGGGATTTGGCAGCTGGCAAGACCACCCGTCGCTTTGAAGATCACACCAAGGTGAAAGACTTTCTACTTATATGAGTTGCGTAGGGCCTAGAACAGGGAACTAGCTAAGTGGTACCTTTAGATAGAACAGGCATAGGATGAGGAAATCAATTAAATTTTATGTTTTTGTACATGGTACCACTTATTTTATTGCGCCTATGCGAGGCAGAAGATTTTAATTGGAGGCAGACATTCGACACGATTAATGAGTAGACCCATCTCTTCAGAGCTTGTTGAAAGGTCGCCAAATTTGTAAGTTTTCTTTATACATATTACCATGACTGCACAAAATCTTTGTGAATATTTTTATTTCGTTGTACTAACTTTTCTTTTTCACCTCGACAGGATGTACTCTCGGTTGCCTTCTCCGCTGACAATCGTCAAATTGTTTCCGGCTCTCGAGACAAGACCATCAAGTTGTGGAACACTTTGGCCGAGTGCAAGTACACGATCCAGGAAGATGGACACTCGGACTGGGTATCGTGCGTGCGTTTCTCACCAAACCACTCGAATCCAATCATCGTTTCGTGCGGCTGGGATCGTACCGTCAAGGTCTGGAACTTGGCCAACTGCAAGTTGAAGAACAACCACCACGGACACAGTGGCTACTTGAACACCGTCACCGTTTCCCCCGATGGTTCCCTCTGCACTTCCGGAGGAAAGGACGCCAAGGCGCTCTTGTGGGATCTCAATGACGGCAAGAACTTGTACACTTTGGAGCACAACGACATCATCAACGCCCTGTGCTTCTCGCCAAACCGCTACTGGTTGTGCGTCGCCTATGGTCCATCCATCAAAATCTGGGATTTGGCATGCAAGAAGACCGTCGAGGAGCTCCGCCCAGAGGTTGTTTCCCAGACATCCAAGGCCGATCAGCCACAGTGCCTGTCGCTGGCCTGGTCTACCGATGGACAAACCTTGTTCGCTGGTTACTCGGACAACACCATTCGCGTCTGGCAAGTGTCTGTCTCCGCTCACTAACAAGTGCAACCGCGGACCTACTGCAGGACAAGATTCCACTTATGTAAATGTTTTTTATTATACATATTGAGGTGTTTGTTTATTATATAAACAAATAAAATGAGAACAGAAAATTATTTAAATTAGTTTTAATTGTGATGCTTTTGTTTTGTAGAATAAAATATGAATTTAGTTTTTGAGAAGTGGTCGCTTGTAACTTTCTGCATACAATCGACTCGAAAGGCTTTGACCTCGGCACGAATTTTGGATCCGTTATCGACTTGCAATCGGGTTTATTGGAAGATAGGTTAGTTGGGGGGACAGGGTTTTCCACGAATCACTGCAAATCACAAGCCACGTGGACGTTTTTTCAACTGGAATTGTGTACCCGAAATTATCAGCCCTATTGCGAAGATCAACTATCAATTATTCGGGTCTATCACAGAATCCGTCGTATTCGGAATTTTGCTACGAACCCCGAAAGAACTGTTACAGAATCGTAGTCGTAGGGGAATTTTGAAATTCGTAGAAAGTGGTTTCACATAATATACCACGTTCTACGAATTTCGAAAGCAAAACATGTACCCTACGACGGGCTCTGTGATAGTTCTTTCGGGGTTCGTAGCAAAATTCCGAATACGACGGATTCTGTGATAGACCCGATTGATAGTTGATACTTATCAATAAATTTCTTTAAATGGTATTGCGAAGATCAATTATCAATTAAGTGTTGATCGACTGTGAACGTGCAGCAATTGACGGTTGACAAATCGGTATTGTGAATGTCAATCTTGAACAATTTTATTGGTAGTTGTCAATTTTTCTATCAATCGCAATTTTGGTGTTGATAAGGACGACTCTTTAAAAGAAAATGTTGAACATCAACCTTTTTAATTGTTATTGTTGTTATTTATTAGAGGCTAGATATAGATATATTTCTTCCTATGTGTAATGAATTTTATCCATTTTGGGCACATGTAATTTTCCATAACGCGTTTAGCAGTTCACTTTGAATAAAGGACACTGTTGTTGCTGTTGACTGCGCAAGACCAAGCAGAGCTGCAATTAATCAGTTTAAGTTTGGGTCCAATATCTTCCAAAAAATCAACGAATGCACCTCAAAAGCATTCCTTGGAAATAAAATTAGCTACCTTCGGTTTTCCAGTTCCAAAGGATTACATTCGACTCGCAAACTCCTCCGTATAGCAGCCAATTCCGCTTACTCTGTCTCGTCTTCGTCATCATCAAAAAATAATTCCACCGATGAAATGGTTTTCAACAAATTTCATAGATTTAACACTCGTAATTATTGTTTAATTAATCAATCGTCAACCGATTGATAGTTGATCTTCGCAATAGGGCTGTATACGTCATGACGGCGTAAGTTTTATAATGCGGAGAGGGGCAGATGTCTATTACGTTGCGTTCTTTCTTTGCCGTTGAGAGCTGGCCTGCCCAAAAAAATCTATTTACTAGACTGATGTGGTAATCGGCCCTAGCGAGGTATCCGTCGGAACGGAAAATTTTCCGGAACGCATACTCTTTCGGAGGGTCAAATTCCATTCGAGGTGTCCGACTCCGGAAGAGAAATAAACAACTGCGATGGCGCACCGCACCGCACTCCAAATCGTAAACAAATTCCGCAACCAATTTCGGTCGGAGGATATCGGAAACAAAATGTCGGAACAATTATTATTGAAGTGAAACTTCTTATGCGACTTCCAACTCAAGGACGCGTTAAACGTTTAACGCTAATAATTGGATACTCAAAGGTGTGAGCGAGGGTGAGGGTGGCGCACATTGCACAGCACAAGCACGTTCATATGAAAAAAGTGGTGGTTGTTTCTGAGGAAATGCGCAGATGGCTGTTGGTTGACGTGCGCTGATGGACTCAAAGGTGTGAGCGAGGGTGAGGGTGGCGCACATTGCACAGCGAAAGCACGTTCATATGAAAAAGAAAAGAAAAGTGGTGGTTGTTTCTGAGGAAATGCGCACATGGCTGTTGACGTGCGCTGATGGACTTATGGTGGTGTATATAGAAATTGATTTCAAGGTTTTTGTTTTAATGGTTTTTATAGAACATACCTACAATCTACATACGTTGATACCTACAGTAAAGAATTGAAGAATTCAAGAAGTAAAGACGATATAGGTGAATTATGTTGTTTGATTTATTGAAGTGAAACTGCTTAAATGCTTAATGCTACTATAAGCATTGCATACCTACTCAAAGTTGTGAGGGTACCGCTCACGCTTCAGAGTATGCAATGGTGAGTGAGTTTATTAGCACCAAATGCTGGGAGAAGAATATTCTGTGGTGAAGATTAATTTCCAAAAATAACGACTAAATTGGCAATTAATGTCTTATTGAAGTGAAACTTCTAATGCGACTTCCAACAAGGTTGCGGTAAACGTTCAACGCTCCTGGGGAGGGGGAATAGAAGGAGACAGAGCGAGAGTGAATGCGTGGCACTCGAACGCATGCGCGTAGTATACCTGTTACAGGCCAGCGCAAGCGTTAGCAACGAGTAGTGTCCTCATTATTTCATTTACTTGTTTTAGTTTGATTTGATACACATACCTATAATTTAATAGGGTAGTATTTTTGAAGTGAAACGTCTAATGCGACTTCCAACATATCGTATCTTACTTTAGTTGTCATTATCCCATTGTAAATGTTATGGATTTGGACATTTCTCCACTGGAAAATGATAATTAAAAGATGCGATCAATTGTGAATTGTAAGCAATGTTAATAAAGTTTGTCTTAAAGCCTAGTATCCTGCTCGCGCTAAATTTTATCTCCCATACAAAAATGTCTACAAAGATAAAATTGAGCGAGGCAGTTGAGCAAAGCAGTATCCTGTTCGCACGCTAAATCCTTCACTTCATATATAGATGGGCCGATAAAAAGTCTCCACTCATTTAACTCGCGAAATAAATGTCCGGTAAATTAAATCGAAGATAAATAATGTTGACATAAAAAAACGGAGGAAAGAGTTTGTGTTGTGTTTGCAAAGAATTTTTTGTGGCGGAAAACGCAGATAATGTTTGCGTGATAAATCAAAGAAAACGCAAAGCCAAATAACAGCTCCAAAACAGAGATACATATACATATAAATAAAGCGAATCAATTTTCAGGGGGACTTATGCTCTCATTTGGCTTCATCTTTTGGGTAATAACAAGTGTTCCACTATGGTAAGGAGATTGTGGAAATTTTGAGGACACATGTTGAACTTCTTCTTATAATTTCTAGGTTTCTTACGTCTTTCAAGTTTGAAATTCGAAAATTCTATTAAAATTTCGTTTACTGATATCTGTCATGGTATACTCATGGTTCATAAGCATATGGGTTTTGTCCCATCTATATCATGTTTAATAATAATTTAGCGACCATTTATCTTTGGTGTGGAGAAACGAAGTGGAGACTAGGGGCGCTAAAATTTAGCGCGAGCAGGATACTAGGCTTAAAGAAACAATGGGCCTTAGAAATAAACGTTTTTAGTTTCGACTTTAAATTTACGGAAGCTCACAATTGCAAAATTTGTATGAAAAATATAGCCACCGTGAACTATTAAGATTTAGAGTCGAACCTAAAAATGTTTATTGCTAAGGCCCAATATGATTTCACTAAAAATCAATTTCTACCCCTTCCTATTTTCATTTCCACATTACGAAGTTTCACTTCTTCCGCGCGGAGGGACTCCACGCACAATTTTTTTTTGTTTTAATTATTTATTTTCTTATATTGTATTTTTATCAATGAAAAAATTTATAACAAACATTGATTGTTTTACAATGTATTGCATACTTTCTAAAAATGTCAGATTACATGCACCTAAGCTTGAATTTTCAATAATTTAGTTCTTAAAAATATTAAAAAAAAAAGTAGAAGGATAAACAATTAAATTTAAAGTCATAGTTGCAGGTTAATTAAAATAAATTAATTATTCCTTTGTTGTTGTTATTTTGAGCTTGGTGCACTTTTATTTAACGTCGCCGCTGATCGCGGAGAAGATTTAGCAGGCAAGGACTGGCTGGGTACTGGCGCGGCCGCATTGCTGCCGATTCGATAAACGCCATTTCGAAATACAATAACTAAAACTGTTATGTTATCTACAGAGCCACGATAATAGGATTGCATAGCTAAGCTCTTTGCCCCATAATCGGCTTCGTGGATGTGGTCCTTGATGAATGCCACAGCCTCTTCGTTCGAGAAGGTGTCCCAGAGACCGTCCGAGGCAAGAATTAAAAATGTCGGCCTAGAGATGAGGTTAGACTTTCAGATTACAATGGATAAAAAGATAGAGCATACTCACTTGTGATCGTTTAATTCGAATGTTAGTATGTCTGGATTAGCTATGACTAGATTTTTGTCTTTTAATGGATAATCACCGAGCGCTCGTGATGTTGCCAATATGCCAGCGACACGCCATACACCCCTGAATGCAATGAATCCACCGGCGTCGTGTATTCGTTTTCTTTCGCGAACCTGGAATGCAATCATAATTAGATATAGCCAAGGGGGAGGAGAGTTAAGTGCAAGCCAACCTGTTGCGGTTTATGATCGAAAGATAACGGAATTGCCACACCTCTCGAGTCACACATCACACCTCGGGAGTCGCCCACATTGGCCACAATCAATCTGGATTCCTGAATAATAGCGATCAGTGCAGTTGTGCCAGCGATGTTTGTCTGTAAGGGAATTCAAAAAGGTTACTATAAGCTTAAGATTTCAAATTAAGAAAAGATCTCACCGTTTTTTTTGCAGCCTCCACGAGCTTGTAATCAGCCGCCAATACTTCGTCGGTTATCATTTTGCCAAAATTGATTTTTCCATTCTCGATGTAGCACTTTGCATCGAAACTGGTTGGCGCTTGTTTGCCTGGGGAATCTTTGGCATTGTTGCTGATGTTGAAGAGGTTGTCCTTGCCCAGCGGCCGAATGAGGGAGTTGAGTTTTGACGTGAAAACGTCTGTTTCACGCTGTACTGTGGCTTGTTTCGGAGATGTGCAGTCATCTGTAGTACTGTGGAGGCAATAAATGGTATATATTGTGAGAAGAAGTACCGGGAGAGGTCAATCTTATGAGGTTGTGAAAGGGATTTTATTTAGAAACCGAAAAAGAGAGGCGAGATAACCCCTGAGGTGTACTATTTTTATGGCTGAGTTGGGCCGTTGTTGGTTTCAGTGGTGCGTTTATACGTAGCCAGTTATTTTGTAGATATTCCTTTCAAGGAAGTTTTCAATGACTAGTATTTTTAGAGAGCGCCTAGTATTGGACTATAGGGGTTATCGCGAATAAATTCCGTGGGAAATGTTTCCCTTGTCGGCAATGTAAGTCAGATTGCTGAACAGAAAAGATTCCCGGGGAAATCTTATTCCCGATAGGGGTTTATGTTTTCCGCCGATTTCTTTGCTATCATTTTGCAGTTGCCTGCAATTGTTTGTTTAGACACAATCTGGGGTGTGGGCATTTGGACTATGGGAGTCGTATTTTCATACGTACGGCTGACTAGCAATTGATGCTCTCTCAAGAACAAAAACACAACCAGAATGCGGAACATTGAAAGCGCATTTCAACATTGCAAATGTAGATTGTGACAATTCTTCATCCTCTCCAGAATATTGACATACGCCAGACTTGTCTGTAGATTTACATATCGCACCAAATGAGCAATATTTTATAGAAACCGCAAGGCTATGCGTATTCGCTTTAAATAAACATTTTAAAAACACCATTAGTCCTGTATGTACGTTCATATTATGCATATAAAGGGTGATTTTTTAGCTGGTTTGGTTTTGGCAACACTGGTTTTGACAGCTGACATGTGTTTAGTACCTTGTGTCACTGTCAAACAGCTTCAGTTTGGTTTGCAATTTAACCATGGATCGTCTTACAAATGAACAACGCTTGCAAATTATTGAATTTTACTATCAAAATTCGTGCTCGGTTCGAAATGCTCATCGCGCGCTGCTTCCATTTTATGATCGGCATTCTCGACCTTCTGAGCAGTCTATTCGGAAGATTGTGACCAAATTTCGCACCAAATTTACTTTGTTGGACATTAAACCACCAACACGTTTACGTACTGTGCGTAGTGAAGAAAATATTGCGGCCGTATCAGCTAGTGTGACAGAAGACCGCGAAATGTCGATTCGGCGCTGTTCCCAGCAGTTAGGCCTTTGTTACAGCACTACGTGGAAAATTTTGCGGAAGGATTTGTGCGTAAAGCCTTTTAAGATACAGCTTGTGCAAGAACTAAAGCCAGCCGACCTACCACAACGCCGAATTTTTGGTGAATGGGCTCTTGGAAAGCTGGCCGAGGATCCGCTTTTTTATCGAAAAATTGTGTTCAGCGATGAGGCTCATTTTTGGTTGAATGGGTACGTAAATAAGCAAAATTGCCGCATTTGGAGTGAAGATCAGCCAGAAGCATTGCAACAGCTACCAATGCATCCCGAAAAAGCTACTGTTTGGTGCGGTTTATGGGCCGGCGGCATTATTGGGCCATATTTCTTCAAAGATGATGCGAATCGCAGCGTTACTGTCAATGGTGAACGCTACCGAGCGATGATAACAAACTTTTTTTTGGCCGAAATGGAAGTTCTTGACTTGCATGATATGTGGTTTTAACAAGACGGTGCCACATGCCACACAGCACGCGAAACAATGGCGCAATTGCGAGGCGAGTTTGGTGAACAGTTAATTTCACGTTTCGGGCCGGTCAATTGGCCGACTAGATCGTGCGATTTGACACCATTAGATTATTTTTTGTGGGGGTATGTCAAGGCTAATGTGTATAGGGACAAGCCCGCTTCGATTGACGCACTGGAAGCCAACATCCATGCATTCATTCGTGAGATACCGGCCGATATGTGTGAAAGAGTATGCCAAAATTGGACTCAGCGGATGGACTACCTGAGACGCAGCCGCGGTCAACATTTGCGTGAAATTATCTTTAAACATTAAATTGCAAGGTTCAAACTATCGATTCAAATAAATATTTCATTCATTTTTTTGAATTTTTTGTGTTTTTTTTTTTTAAAAAGTTCTAAGCCTCTTAAAAAATCACCCTTTATATATCCAAAAACAAACTGAATAAACCTGCAACATTATTTTTAAAATAAGATAACGAAAATAAGACTCGCCCCACCAAACTCGCATTTACGTTCAGCCACCGAATCTCGGCGGACAATTAGGTTTCCATTTTAACTTTGGACTGAAGCCAACTACAGAATTTATCGTGTTAGATTTGTCCATACACAGTGCACACCACTATCGATATTCACTGGCAAGTTCAATACTTGTACTTGTACCCACAGGAATAACAGACGCAATTAAAACGAAATCGAATATTAAATATTCACAAATATACAAAATAAAAAAATAAATCTACACTATTCAGATTAAGCGATGCATGGCGGTGATTCGCAACGGCCATCCATCTCTGGGAAATCATTTTCAAAAATATGTGTGCCTAGGTTTGGTGAGCACACCATGATGAAGGAGTGGTGAATCGGTGGTTCCGGTCAAGGTCAACATTATTTCGACAGGATGGGTGTGTGGAAATGTTTTCTATTTTAAAAACAAAAAATAAAAACGTTATACGAGTACAAACTTCATCACATGCATGTGGTCAGTGATTTTAGCACGGTTCCTTGCAAATTTGAGGTAGGTTTGTTCAATTGTAAAGATTGAAGATGGAAATATAAACTCAATTGGGTGCACTTTAGTTTCGGATCCGAGCTATACTTGGAGAACTTGAGCAGATTAATGTTGACAGGTATTTAAACTGCAAAACCAGTCAAAAACTAGAAATCAGTTTCGCTTATTATGAAGTGCGTCTGTTGTGTATGTTGCTGCGCACACGACATGACAGCAAATGCTGTTGTTGCTGACCCTGTTCCTGAAACAACTGCTGCCGGAGCTAATTCTGATGTTGGTGAAGTCGTGCAAAAAGTTCCCATAAGATAAAAGAACGCACGGCCGGAGACAATCGTCATTACCAGTGAGAATGTTTCTAATCTTCATGTCGTCCGAAAATTGAAGAGGTTTCATATTTCAAGTTTCTACCCCGATACATCTACGGACAGTATTACTGCTTATATCTCCAATAAATTGCAGACAAATCATGCGGGCTTTTCGTGCTTTAAACTGTTAAAAGCTAATGAAACTAGCCAAAGTCTAAAATTTGTGAATTTTAAAATTGGTGTTCCTATTAATTTTGCAAGCAGTGTTTTTGATGAGAGTTTTTGGCCCGATGGAGTGAAAATTCGATCTTTCATGCGGAATTTAATTCCTTGATGCGTCCGGTGGAACTGGAAATACATTCCTGATTTAACTGGTTTTGGCTAAAATTCGTTCAAGATCTGAGATCGCTTTGGCCCTAGCCTCTTCTGGGATAGCGGCTACTTTGTTAGAATGCGGTCGAACAGCATTGAAATTGCCATTGAATCTGCAAGTGGATGAAGAACCTACATGCAGCATTTCAAAGAACAATGCGATGGCGAAAGTACAGCAGCAATGTAAGATTATCATATGGGACGAATGCACAATGGCTTATAAGCCACGATTCAGGGCCTCCAATGCGCGTTTGTATACAAATTGGCCCTGAAGCGTTTACGTAATGATAAGCGACCTTTCGGTGGAGCAATGATCTTGCTATCAGGCGATTTTTGTCAAACGCTGCCTGCCATTTCGGGATCAACTCCGGCAGATGAATTGAATGCTTGCCTTAGGCGTCTGCTTTTTGGCGATACGTCAAGAACTTTGCATTTGACAACAAACATGCGAGTTTCTTTACAAAATGACCAGTCCGGTGCAGAGTTCTCCAGTTGGCGATGGGCAATGGTGTGATTCCAGCAAACTTATTGGGACCAAAAATCAATCTTTTTTTTTGATCTTAATCACTTTTCGCGTTCCATTTCGATTCGGATCACTTTTTGCAGATCTCGATATTTTTTCAGATCTAAATACAACAATATAATTTGCACAGCTGTTTTACGTCAGTTTAAGAAGTTTGCTTTCGAGAGAAATGCGCAAAGTTTCGTGAAAACCAAAAAAGCAAAATACACAAACAGCTATGAATTATGATTTCAGAGGAATTATTATCTTCATTAACTCCCTCGTCATCTGAAGACTACAAACCACCAATAATACTTCATTTGTATCTACAACAAGGAAAACATTTTTGAGGTCGATATCCATTTGGGATTTTGCCAGAAACGAGTGCAATTTGAACAGCTGATTTTGTTGTCAATTAACGCGCTAATCCATTTACAAAAGCAGATCAATTTCGTTGCGCGTTCCATGAGCACCGTAATATCTGAGATCTGAAAAAGATTTCTGGTGGTCCAATGGAAAACCACATTAATCACCGGCCTGATTGAGTTTCCACAACATTTTTGCAACTTTACAACGACACCGGAAGAACTAATCATGAATGTTTTCCCGATTATTGCTCAGAGTTAATCATGGTCAATGATTAGCTGAGTGTAAGAGTGATTTTGGCTGCGAAAAACAAGAACGTCGATCATTTGAATTTCGCCATTCAAAACCAAATCGCTGGGGAGTTGCATTCATACAAGTCAGTCGACTCCGTGGTGAATGAAAACGAAGCCACCAACTATCCCACGGAATTTTTAGATTCTATGGATGTTTCGGGCTTGCCTCCAATTTGACAAACAATTTGAAACTAAAAATCGTCTCAGTAATAATTTTTTTGGGCAACCTAAATGAACCCAAACTTTGTAACGCTACGCGTTTGATTTTGGAGAATTTAAAATCAAATATTATTCCAGCAAAGATTTTGATTGGAAAATTCAAAAGCGAAGATGTTCTTATTCCGCGGATTCCACTTATTCAGAACGATTTGCCGTTCGTATTTAAGCGTCTTCAATTTCCCGTACGTCTCGCTTTTTCTATGACAATTAATAAGTCGCAAGGACAATCGCTGGATATGTGTGGCATAAATCTTGAATTTCACGTGTCGGCAAAGCTCTCGCTTTGTACGTGTACGCACCCGATAATAAAAATAGAACTTATTATTATTATTATTTTATTTATTTATTTAATTTTAATATAACTTTTCAATAAAAAATTTGAATTGACCGAATTACATGAAGCAGAATGAAGCGAAAGCTCGGAATAATTAATTTCATTACCTACATTAATGAATTTGGGCGGAACGGAGTTCGCCGGGTCAGCTAGTGATTCGATAATTATTACGGAAACGTGGCTTTACAAACATATTCTGTCATCTGAAATCTTCGACAGCAAGTTGTACAATGTATTTCGCCTTGATCGCTGCAAATCGGTTGAGGAACGTGGTGGAGGTGTGCTGATTGCGTTTCGGTCAACATTTTCTTCCGTTGAGATAGTTTTGCCGATTTTAGATGTCGAACAGATTTGTGTTTCTGTTAATGTTCTAGGTACTAACGATTTTATTGTATTTATTGTTAATTACATACAATCACATAGTAAACTTGACATTTATGAAAAATGCATTGAAAATATTTAATTTATAAATAGTTATTATTTAAATTCAAATTATATATGTGCTCTGGGTGATTTAATGAGCAAATTTGTATTGAAATTGAAATGTATAGTTATTATAAGAAGAACTCGATTACAGTTTGATCGGGATCGTGAATTTGAAAATCTAAATCTAAGTGAAATTTATAGTCACTTTCATTCTATCTTAAAGTCTAGCTTCTCTGTGTTTGTTCCATGTTCCAGGAAGAGCGTCTGCACTTCGAAACCCCAATGGTATAATGGGTGCCTTCTATACATTTAAAGAATCTGAGAAACAAGGCTCACAAAACCTTTAAAATTTCAGGAAACGAAATTGATAAAGAAGTGTTTTGTAAGGTACGTAGTCAGTTTAATGTTTTGAGTAAATTTCTTCATAATAACTATAGACATATGCAGTGTAGAAAACTTGTTAAAAAGTGACTCTAAATATTTTTGGTCATTTATAAATCATAAAAGGATGAATACTGGTTTTCGCAAAACAATTTCTTATAAGGATGCTATTTCCAATGATGCTCAAGGATCAGTTGAGCTGAATGCGACATTTTTTTAAACCATTTATTCAAATTGTAATGCGCCAACGATTTTTTTTAGTTTAGTTTAGTTTAGTTTAGTAATGTTTATTTAGTAATGCATTGCATTTTACAAAAAAATAAATGTTTATGTTATAAATGTTCGGGAGTTGATTATATATGTTTAACAAATACATTTTGTGATTTCTTGTTTCTATAAAAGTTTAAATGAAAATAGTTGTTCGATCTCAAATTATGTGGCTGTATATTTGATCTTAGAATTTGTTTTTTGTTCAAGTATTGCGGCAACAGATTATTTTTAATTTTATATATAAAATTTAATGTACAGTATATTATTCTTTGTTTAATATTTAGCCACTTTAATGTTGTTAACATAAATCTTATAGACGTATATTTGCTACAAAGTAATATAGACCGCATCGCTTTATTTTGGACTTTTTGTAATCTGTCCAACATTCTTTCAGCACCCAATAATAATATTGTTTGGCAATATTCGAAGTGGGGCTTTATAATGGTATTATAAATTTTAATTGTCATGCCAATGCATATTTTCTTTCTTAATCTACGAAAGAAACTGATTTGTGTGGCAACTTTCTTTAAAACATAATCAAGATGTTTTTTTTAAGCTAAGTTTGCCGTCTACAATTATACCTAGATACTAAGTTTCAATTTTAATTCCAGATCGAAAATTGATTTTGGCTCCTAGTTCTAGACATCAATGATATTCTGTTGGCAGCGCGTAGCATCAAGTCGAATTCTAAACCTGGAGTGGATGGTACTCCCGCACAATTGTTGTTGTATTAAAAAGTTGTTGTGAATCATTGTGTAAGTCTCTGCTTACGATTTTGAATGGTTTAAGACACGTTGCATCTGTAGGTCTTTTGAAAATTTCTACGGACCTACTGAAAGTCAGTTTCGCTGAAAATCAATCATTTTCAGCGAAAGACCATAATGAGAACAGAGAAGTATATGTCCACTCTGTGTAGTGCAAAAACTCTGAGAAAACTTCTTGCGTCAAAACTATTCGAATTTTGTTTTGCAACGTAAATTTTATAATCTGCGACATATGATCCCATTTATTGAAAGACATGATTGGGAATTGATCAGGCCTGTATATTTTTGTAGTAAGCGATACTAGTCATCCACAACAAAACATTGAAAAACATCATAATTACCTTAGCGACTTTCGCAGACTTTCCCTCCGACGCACCGTAGCTGACGTATCGTTCTCCTTATTGCTTTCATCCTTCCGACTGGATTTTCTCCTCAAGTAAGGACTGTTCTCATAATCACTTGTGCTGGCGTCTGCACTTAGGTGATCACCACTACCAGGACTCTTCACAATTGCTGCTGTTTCGATAATTTTGTGGTATATATTCTTAACTAAAATATCTTTAGCAAAATCGGCGGCAAATTCTCCGCCGTGTCCATCAAAGACGGCAAAAAATGAAATGCCCGTGTTATTGTTGACGTTCTCCTCGATTATGAATCTGAAAGCAGACACACAAACAAAATGTCACATCACCAAATGGAAAAAAAAAAAAAAAAAATATATATATATAAAATGCAGTTACATAATTAAAACGAAGAAGAGTGCTTCAAAGTGGAAACAATGCTAGACATGGTGGGTGACCCTTAGGAGACAGTGTTGTTTCGTGCTGATAAGCACTTTAGACTGTACGTATGCACTCCCAGCTCATAGCATGTCTGGCTATACTACCTAGTATTGGCGATATAGTTTTGCTCGTCGATAAGAGTCTCGTCGATTGGTAAGCTGAATATGGGAAGAGGGATGCATTAAAAAAAAAGTAGAATAATTCCAAAAATAAGTCAGATTGGTTTACGGTCATTGAACTATTAAGAGCTGAGAAATTTAAAAGAAAAGTACATATAAGTGTGAAGCCAATGAAAATGGAATAAGTACTCCAATCAAGATTTAATGGCTTTTTAAGATGTCCCCTTCATGAAACAAGTTCTGTCTGTAAGTTCTTGTAACCTTTCAAATAGAACCAACTAACCGATATTTTTGAGAATAAACAGCGACGCAGTGAATAAAATTGAAACGATTTGGCAGCATTGAATCTTGAAACTCAGCTGCGGATGTGTAGGAGCAAAAGAAAGACAATGCCCGCGTTCCACTGCCCGGTAGATGAGTAGCGGCCATGTCAAACTCCATATAAAAAAAAATTGACATTTCACCATTTGCGCTATTTTTATACGGAGTTTGACATGCCGCTATTCTGTTCCATCTGCAGTAAGCACTAAAGTCCCAGCTCATAGAATCAGTTGCTTCTCCTCGTCGAGGGATCCGTCAATATTAACGTATTCGACGGAAAGAGCAGTCTCATAGAATCCGTCGCGTACGCGGTGACACTTGATAACAGTGGCCGCATTCAAGAATCTAGTTATCTTAAGTCGACTAGATTGGTCTGGATAAGATGTAACCTGAACGCAAAAACTAGATTGGTCGGGAACGTCACTTTTTCTACGTCAGCCACATACCCGAACTGTCAACTTAGTACTCAGTCACGAATTTCTTGACTAGATTCGTCGGCTACCCCTCCATAAACGTCAAATGTCACAGGTGCCCACGTGACCGATTTCAACCAACCACAACCGAGATAGATCTAGTCAGACAGCTGCCAGACTTACTAAACTAGATACTTGAACGCCCTCAGTTTCTTTTAATTTGTCAATATTTCCACCTATCTATATCAAGCTGTCAGTCGAATACGTTGCGCGACGTATTCTATGGATTAGGCCCTTTGGAATCCAGCATTTCTGCACATGTGTCTTAGGCATTGGCATAGCACTGAATGGGAATGTTTAACACATTATTCTCAGAAAACAATAATTGTGTTGTAGGTTTCCACTTACAATAAATATTAAAATAAAAATCAGTTGAGTCGAGGCTCAATTAAAAATCCGTTTTCATCCACTTTTCCCATCCACCTGATCACATATTCCGCAAACTGCTCATAATGAAGATGATAAAATTATTAGTACAGCAAACGATTTTCCCAGAACACATTTATCTTTTCATTGCCTTGCGACACATTAATACAACGAAATTCCTTGAACACGTAGAAGCGTATAGTCACCTTCGCATTTGTTATTTCGCAGAGAAATATAAAAATTTTATCCTCTTTTATGTTAAAATATACGGCCATTATACTTTCGAAAAAAAATGTCCCTGAATGTGACTTCAAACAACAGGGAATACAGAAGTAAACTAATTACTGGCGTTGGCATT
Source organism: Cheilosia urbana (assembly GCA_946477585.1). Classification (NCBI taxonomy): domain Eukaryota; kingdom Metazoa; phylum Arthropoda; class Insecta; order Diptera; family Syrphidae; genus Cheilosia; species Cheilosia urbana. Next base: position 162,821,729 of record OX297854.1, read on the forward strand.
CCGAAAAGACAACAAGCAACATTTTTGTAATCATCAGTCCACTGACAGATGGTCCCATTTACGTGGTATTCTTTAAAAATTAATCTCATTTTAATGATTTCAAAAACGAAGTAACGAAAGTCAAGCGCAAACAGTCAGTGGGATGACGATGTAACTATGTCAGATCCAATTTAAACATTCGTATAACATTGCGTCCGAATCGACCTCAATCTCGAGTGATGAACTTTGCTATGGATGAATCTCCTTGCACTCAATACCCGGGTGCGGATATTGCGATTTCAGTTCTGTGTAACGTGTCTGCCTAAAATTGCAAGTAAACTTAAAAAAAAATTAATGTAACCTTGGTGTTGAGTGTCGATCGATAACTTCCCTGCACAAACTGATTGAAAGTGAGATATTATCATGTTCATTACTTTTTCTTGTTTTAATAATATGTTTGTTGTTATGGGACGTAAACGTAACACAAAATTTAAAACAATAGCTGCGCGCATATAGAAATTGGCAGGGTCACGTTTATGCAGTAGTCGTAAGTCACGCAATTTTAATTTGCACATGCCAAAGTTTAGGAACGATAAAAACTAAGCAGGGCCACTCAAAAATTATTATTGAAACAAAAAATGGCTCCACAACTGATGAATTCTAAGTTGTAGTAAAAAAAAGTCCTTTGTGGTACCTACTTTCTATTAGAATCGCACTTGCTAATGCATTCATGCTTATTTTGACATTCGAACGAATAGCCAATTCGAACGAATGTCTATCAAAATACACACAAGTTCATTCGAACGAATAGAGACATTTGTATGAATTGGCTATTCGTTCGAATGTCAAAATAAGCATGATTAAGACTTGAGATGGCAATTGAACTTAGAAATGTTGACATCGCATTTTATTCCAGCGGTTTGGAAAGCCACTTGGATGATAAACAGTTCTAAACGACGAATAGTCAAAAACGACATAACTTTCGCTGACATCTGTGTAAACTTGACCCAGTCAGTCTTCGTAGAAAACAAATTGGCTTCCCTCAAAAGCACATGGTTTCCGATGCCAGCCATAGAAGCATCCAAAAATTGTCGAATAATTACAGTTGAATGACATACTCGCTGTTGAACTTTACCACCCATCAAGCACTTAATGGACGTGTGCCAAAAAACGACTGCGTCATTAGTGTCGTCAAATTGGCTTTAGAATGCAAAATGTAAAACTGCATAGGGTATATGCGCGCAACTAACTAAATACCTCTTCAACGGAGATCTGTACCAAAAAACCCTATATAAGGCCCCAGTTATAGCTTTCATTGAAATGCATCATTGAAAATTTGTATTTACGATTTCAAGACGATTAATCAAACAATATTGGCTTTAGTTGGTATCAAAATAAAGCTAATCAATTGTGGAATTTTTTTTACGAAAAAAACAACTTAATTCTGATTAAAACTTTTCTTTAAATCCACTTTTATTATTTCACTGATTGAAATTGATTTCAATGAACAGCTGATTTTCGTTCCTCTAATTTGGAACCCAATCGTTTCACTGATGTGTTCGATTCTCTTTCTGTTCTAAGCTGTCAGGTTTGCTTTCAATGATCATCTCTAGCCTCGAAACCTGGAATTGTTTATTGCAAGTTGTTCTTTTGTACTGTAATTTTTTCATTTTTTTATTAAACTGAGCATTTTCAATAATAATAATAACATTTGATTACATTTTATTTCTTTTATGCAATCCCATAACTCAGATTATTAAACAGTTTTACTTGCTTTCCGATTTTTGAAGCTTTCTCTGTTTAGTTTCACTGACAGGTCCTTCCACTGACAGCAACTTTTCAATGATTGCTATAACTGACTTGTAAAAAAAATTAAACCATTATTCCACTGATTTGTTCCAGTGATGCATTTCAATGATAGCTATAACTTATGCCTAAGGCCCCAGTTATACGGAAAACCAAACTGTACAAATTTTCTTTTGCTATTTTAGACCACTTAAACTTGATGGTTGAACTCAATATTGGCCTTAAAATGTTGCTTACGAATTATAAAGTTAGATTATCAAAAAAAAATATGCAAATGATCTTTGAATTTTCTAGAAAAATAATCTATTCATTTTTCCGTAGGAAAAACTTTTTCTGATCAGCTTCTCAGTCAATTCCACAAAAGAAATCCGAATCATTCCACTGAAATATTTCATTTGCTTACTGTTCCATCTGTTAGGATTTTTTTTTTTCTGATGGAATCCAATCAGTGGGGGTTGGTTTGTTGTAATTGTTTTCGTAGGGAAACATTTTTCTGACAGATTTTTTGCTACGAAAAGAAAAACTCATTTTCATACTGTTCCAACTTTTTCGGTTGCATTTTACGTATGGCTATAACTGAAGCTTAAATGAAAATATACTAACAACAGGAATGGAGCTGACTGCCTGAATGTTCCTAGCTTTTAATAAGCTGGTTTAAATTTATGTAAAATCGTTACAAACTCAAATAACAGTTCAATATTCGTTGCAACAGAATTTATCTTTTGTTTTTATAGGTAGCATGGAATATTTTGCACCGTCAAAGCTGTCAACCCAACAGCAAATGCAATTATTTCCGAATTCAATTTCAGTTTTTCCAAACGAGTAGGTGTTACTAAAAAACTTCCTTCTCACCCGAATTCTTATCAGTAATCACTTACAACATTCGCTGCTTGCAACGATAAGTCAATCTCACTTCAAAAATGACACATGACACACATTTGCAAACTATACGATATAATTTCCCGCACCACAGTGAGTTAATTAATTCCCATTTAAATTACTGTGACAGGAACAGAAAAATTGCATTGCTTCTGTGGGTGGGAAGCTGTTTAAGTTCCAAGTCGATTACCTAACAAGAAAATAAAAAAAACACAATTGAACTTTACAAGGTGTGTGACATTTATTGGTCGTCACATTATTTTTCGCCTGACCGTAGCTATTCTTGTCTAAATTGCATCATTAAACACATTAATTACTCAAAGCGGTTTTAGATGTTGAGGTTTAATTTATCGACGGTGCATCTCTTTGAGGTGACGACGAAGACAGCAAAGAGTGATATATATTTGGGAAGAATAATGACGAAACTATTTTTGGCAACATACTTGTTTCTTGGCTGTGACAAGCGGTTTTTGATCGGGATGACTGTCTGTCTAAAGTATTTTAACAAATTTAGCAAATGTGTTAATTTATTCGACTGTGTACAGAGTTGTTGGCTTCGCGTCAATACAGTTGTATTTGGACAAGTGCGGATGGCTATAGGTATTCTAGGCCATTTCTGTTTAATTTGTTTTGAATACTTTCATCTTTCCATTTTGTGTGAACAGAAAGTGAAAAGTTTTATAGTTCAGTGGAACATGTTACAATTTTTTTCGTTAACCAAAAAATTGTTCGTTGCGTACTTGTTATTTCCATTGACAGGGAAACATAAAAAAAAAACCTTTGAGTAACTTATTGCATTATGTAGCTACATCTAAATAACGAGACTGGTGAGAGAGTTGGATTACCTTGCACGCATTTATATTAACAGGTTCTTAAGTAAGTGGAACCGGTACCAGAGCTTATGATTCCAACAAAACTTCCCTGTGATGTTTGCTTTTCGCACAGATAAAGCGAAGGGCATTTCGTACGAACTGAAACACAATACACAAAGATACATAATGAAAGAAGATCAGATGTCTTAATAATTATTTGAAAATTGGGCTCTGTCATCAGTTATGCTTATGACTTGCAACGCACGATGTGAATTGCTTTGCAAATAGGTCTGTTCCTTTACTTTTGTGGGAAAAATGGAAAAGACTGTCAAAATGGCATTGGTGGGGATAGATTCTCTCACAAAGAGAGACACTTACGCTTTAGAGCTTTAGTAGTAATCTATTAAAAATGACAGATACATAATTCAAATATTCCAAAAAGTGGTACGAAAAGTCGTTAAAACGTCTGATAAACTCGAGGAATTTGTTTATTTACTATACAAATTAGTTTTATCATTTATTTTGAACTTTATTTTGATGAACCCGAGTATGTGGAAGAATTTGTACTGATTGATCTATATAAGCCTTCGAAAATAAGGAAAAACGCCACATGAATAAAGAATTACATGGAGGAAATGCTCCAGCGAGGAAGAATTTCATTGCCACTTTCGAAATAATCTCGGGGAGAACATTAAGTTTTATTTTGCCGCCTGTTGATACCATTTTAATACGCAAGAAATAAAAAAAAACTGGTGCGACTGTATCCAACAGTCCCGAAAAATGTGTACGTGTAAACACCGTGCGTGCGGTATGTGTGTGGCTTGATACACGTGCTGCGTTTCGGTAGAATAGATACAATCGGATTGTGGTAGCTAAAGTAAGATATGTACATTCGAGACTGTAATCTATCTAGATTACGCTGGAAGACAGCATCGATGGTTATTCCATATCGTGTTGTTGAAATTTTCCGGTTGGAGTTCATTTGAAGTCGCTCCAGTTTGGTTTGCGAGACAAGTTCTCCATTCACGCGAGCGTTCATTACTCGTTTTCCCTCGAAAATACCCGTTTGCTGTTACACAGCAAATCAAAGTGTCATTGGAATTTCATTCGGCTTGCATTGCATATTGTAGGGGCGCTGGCCTACGACATTTTCGTTATGCGAGAAACAGATTAACACAGCAACAGCAATAGTAACTTTCACAACTTTTTAGAACCAAGTATTTTAATTACTTTGAACACATTAGCACAGCAACATCGACAGCGAAGTCAACGTTAAAGCTGTCAAAAATTCGCTGTTGCTGTTGCTGATGTTTACATATAAACAAACACTCCTAACATTATGCAGTGGAAAATACCCGTTTGCTGTTACACAGGAAATGAAAGTGTCATTGGAATTTCATTCGGCTTGCATTGCACATTGTAAGGTTCTGGTCTACGACATTTTTGTTAGTTATTGTCCAGCTGTGATTTCTGCGTGCCTGGTACTTCACGAAAGATTTGGCACTGAATTTCCTCGAGATGTCCGTCACAGGGAAGAAATGTGTGTGACCATCATATATGAAAAACATGCTTTATTTAACATCAACAAAAAGCTGAAATGAATATGCCCCAGCTAAATGTATGCAATGATAAGAAATTTTACAATGATAAAACCAAGTGACGCATTTCCGCTACACATTTCTGTCCCCGCAAGTTAAATGTGTGGAATTACTCCACCAGATTCCAAAAAAAATTTACAATGATAAAACACAGTGACGCATTTCCGTTACACATTTCCGTCCCCGCAAGTTAAATGTGTGGAATTACTACACCAGATTCCAATAACGCGCGCTTAGATGTTTACACATCAAAAATAATGCCAAATGGGACAAACAATTTCAAATCAGCTGTTAATTGTAAGGTCACTGACAGCTTTTCCACTTCTCAATATCTTGCTCTCTCGATGACGCTCTCTTTTACGAATTTTTCGAGTTAAGGAAAGTCACTGAGTAAAAATTCGTAAGAATTCGTAAGATTTAAAAGTAAAGGAACAGACCTCTAGATAAGAATTTGGTTTCTGTCACCAAATATTTTTTTATTTTTTTTATAAGAAAATGACAGATGGCTCTTGGACGACTTCTAGCGAAGAATCGCTTAATCTGCTGCTTAACACGCGCTAAAGAGGTTGTGACTACTCTTATAGTGTTATGTGATTACACAGCGCGGGCATTAAAGAAATTGGGATAGAGGAGATAGGAGATACCGATGCACATTGGTCTTAAATGTTTGTAAATTGTACTGGGGAGGAAAGACAGAGCTGGGCAAGGCATTCCACATTCGCGTCGTACGGCTTATGAAAGAGTCTCTGTATTTCATTGTACGTCCATCATTGTAGGCTGGATGGTAAACTGATGGGCATTCCTATCATGGCGAGTATGGCGGTTGAATTGCTGAAGGGGAGGAATGCAGTTGGCTATTTCATTTGAGCACTGTTTGTTGAAGAAACGGTAAAACAATGAGAGACACGAAACGTTTCTACGATGTCCAAGCGAATTAATAGAATTCGCGATATTCGTGTCTCCGATTAGTTTCAATGCACGATTTTGGATCCTATCTAGTAAGCGCAATATACTTTTCGGCGCACCAGACCAGATGAGGGAATTGTACTCAAGCTTTGGGCGAATGAACGCCTTGTATATTGTAGCCAGATCAGAAGGGGTAAAATATTTCTTGCACCATTTGAGGAAACCTAGACATTTCGCTGCATTCTTGGCGACTTTGTGTACATGGTCATCCCAACGAAGGTTGCCATGAACGCACATACCGAGAATAGAAAGTCTTTCGGTTTCGGTAATGCAAGTGCCATTCATGGATAATGGCTATAGATTCGGGTTTCGCTTTAGAGACAGCAGACAGCACTGTGTTTTTGAAGCATTAAATTCCACTCTATTTTCTGAACCCCATTTTGAAATGCTGCCAAGGTCGGAATTTAATGAGCTTAACATACATAGCAGGGACGTGAGTCCTGGAAAGAATATGAAAAACTAAGAGTGCTGTCATCAGCGAAGGAATGGATTGGATTAGAAGTTGCAGCATCACAGCTAAAAGTGTATAGAACATCTCTTGCCCCATGCATGTGAATGCGAAGTTGTATACCTACTCTTCTGTTGTGACAGCTTTCGTTAATTTATGCTTTTTAATTGATTCTTCTTTGGTAAAAAGGACGTTCAAAATTAGAGAACAAAGAGAGAAATTCTGACACCTGACGTGATGTTTTCGAATTTTTATTTACAACACTTTATGACGCGAAGTGTTTTTTTCAGTTGATATAGCTAACAAATCTATATTTAAATAGAATCGGCGCTCAGTTGACATTTTGATTAGATGCCTAAATAAAAGCGACATTGACGAATAATCTATAGTATTTACGTTTAAGGGATATTTAGTTTAGGCAAATAGTGTAGTTGACTTAAGACGACTCGATTTTTGAATGTGCCAACTACGTACACTTGTTTTGGGCGCAACTACTGTGCCGAATGCCGAATACAAATTACGTCTTTCACCTTGTGAAACCATATGACGTCTGTCCCACCAAAATATTACTGTGTGTTGTTATTATAAGTTGTTTCAAGATTGAATGAACTACAAGTGGTATTGTCAAATAAAGACATTTTGAAAACGCGGATAAGAGGCGTTTTCCAAATTTCTTTTCCAATATCGCAAATCTCATCGAGCCGAATAGTTCTGTTTTAGTACTTATAGTTTAGTTTTAAGTTATCGACGTCGTATCTTGAATTAAGTATTATTGAATTTTCACTCCAATTTTTAATAAATTACAAGCAACAAGTCGGGTTGATGACACTTTGGCAACGCTGTTTTAAATTTTTGGCGAATTCAGAAAGTTTTTGTCATTATTCAGTAATGGTGATTTCTTCGCCCTTCGCTCTTAAAAAAGGTAGCCAATAACCTTTGATCAGTTGTTCTTTCAGTAAAAAAAGAAAAAGAAAATCAGTCGTATCCGGTCGAGTTCTTGTCAATTTTTGAGGCACAATTTTAAAATTTAAATAAATTATTCGAAAAAGCTAATTTAATATTAAAATTGCCAATTTAGATGTTGGAACAGCAGTGCATTCTTGGTTGCCCTTTCAGTGATTCGCAGTAGTATCTAGTTGCATTTGTTTTCTGAATACATGTAACAGGTGATTTTTTAAGCGTAGTTTTTTTAAAAATCGAATAAAATACTCAAATTTGCATCAAATATTCAAAATGTGTATTGTAATCGATAAATAGGCCTTTGTTCTTTACGTTTTAAAGACAACTTGATGTAAATGTTGTCCGCGGCTCCGTTTCAAATGGTCCATTCGGAAGGTGAATTTTACGTCACTTTTTCGAGCATTTCGGCCTGTATTCCACGAATTACGCGTGTTATGTTATCCTGTAAGGTTTCAATCGTGTTCGGCTTGTCCACATAAACTAACGACTTTACATAACCCCACTGCCACAAGAAATAATCAGGACGCGTTAAATCGCATGATGTTGGCGGCCAACTCACAGGGCCTTTTCGAGAGATAAGCTGCTCACCAAATTCAGCCTTCAACATTTCCACTGTTTCACGAGCTATGTGGCACCGTTGACCACCAACGCAGCCAACTGGGGCAAAAATATCATATCATGGCACGATATCGTTCGCCGTTGACAGTAACGTTTCTTCCACTGTCGTCTTTGGTGCACATTTTTCACAGAGCACGAACTTTTATAAAACATTTCAATAATAATGCAATCGTTGCTCGTTTGTAAGTTTTTCCATGATTAAATGGCAGAGTATACTGAAAGCTTTTCACTTTGACAGATGACATTTGGACGCCATTACTAACCAGTGCTGCCAACCTGAAAAACTTAACTCTTAAAAAATCACCCGTTATATATATTCGGCGATGTATCCGTCGGAACGGAAAATTCTACGAAACGCATAGACTTTTTCAGAGGCTCGAATTCGGAAGAGAAGTAAACAATTGCAATGGCTCACCGCACCGCACTCCAAATCGTAAAAAAATCCAATTTCTGTCGGAGGAAATCGAAACCTAGCTATCAAACATTTAACACAAAAATGCAATTCAACGTAATTTGCCGATATACTTTACAAAATGTCGGAACAATTCTCCGAACATTTGTTCCTAAGAATAGCTCGCAACAAAAATCCTCCGAATCGTATAAAATCCGCAAGTTTTCCGTTCCGACGGATACTTCGCTAAGGTCGATTATCTAAGTTTGTATCATTTTCAGAAAATAAATTCGAATGCCCACTTAAAACGTTCACTTTCGTCGTTTATCTTCTTCGTAGAAATTAATTGGAAAGAATTAATTCGATATTTATCGTTGGTGAGTCGGATTATTTGCTGTCGAATTGATGTGAAACAACACACATTTGATAGTATAACTGCCTTGAGAAGGCTTCGCAATTCGGCCGTACGGGTTTTTCGTACATTCGCCCCAAAAATGAAAACCAAAAACACAAACTCGCGAGATGTTAGGCCCCAGAATCTTTATGGAGCTGTTGCGGCACTACTAACTTTTGTTGAACACAGAATATTAGAAATTAGCGTGTGTTGTGTTATACAAAACTTATTGGAATCCCCCTGCCGGCAAATGCCCACAAAACAGAAATGTTGATGGTACTGTCGAGAGCAATATGTTTTGCCTTTTTGACAGGTTGAATATTTTTTTTAAGAAACGTTACGACGCACAAAATCAAGTCTCTCCTGTTTTTGTTTGACTTTAAACACTATGACAGATCAAGCGTTTGTATATGTTTTTTTCGACCACGTGTGCAAATGTTCACGAGTATTCGATCGTTGTTGACGAAATGTGAAACATTCATATCTTTACAGTTTTAATTACTAACTTTGTGATATGTGTTATGTTATGCCTTCGTGGATCTCTCAAGCAAGAAACAAATCCCGTCTATTTTCAGACTTTTGATAAATAAGTAAAGTATCTTTCAATTTCTTTTTCGAAAATGAGTTGGGAAATTCCCACCACGTTATTCTCATTATTAATTTGACGATTAAAAAACAAACAACGTCCCACGACGAAAAGACCGTCCAAGATTTTTGACTAAAAATAAAAATATCCACAATTATGATAAACACCCAAAAACTCAAGTGAATAAATTCTGTTGGTGTGAATAAAAATGAAAAATGCACCACGCCCAAAACTCGCATGACGGCGGGTAAAAAAAATAAATTCCACAATTGATTTTATTTTCTTTACAATTTTAATACTTCGCAACAGCTATCTGTCTTAATTTCCTCAAATCCTTCCTCCTAATGGTTTTGATTTTAAGCAATAACTAGACAAAACAAAAATTTTACGTATGTGGCTTGTCACAGACGTTGGCACTGTTTCCCATTTGTCCCAACTTTTTAATTTAAGTAAACAAGTATTTTAAAATCTAATGCTTTTAATTTTAGACTGCAGCCTATACATCTGTTCAGAAAACATTGTTTTTAGAAACGAATGTATTTGCGCGATCAATTATTGGCAAAGGAAACAAAACAAAATTGTATTTGGAACAGAGCAGCTGCCTTGGATAAATGAAACGATTTCTGAATGGAGTAGAATGTGTACAGTGTGACAAGGATAAAGTGCGTTGATGGTTTGACGCGCCGCAGTGCAGTCGGTGCGTATTTCGAATTATTAAAACAAATGCGATGGTAAATGGAAAGTGTTCGAAATGTCACCTTTGGTCACGCATTGTTATTTGGCGGCAGGCGATATCTAGACCGGCCCATTTGAGCTATAAATAAATAAAAAATAAAAAATAAAATATGACATTTCTCGTATTTAAGCTAGAACGAAATGATTTACGCGTTTCCAAACAGACGGCTCTTTTTTTGCTAAATTTAAATAAAATATGAAGAACAGATGATGTGACTTTTCATATAGACGCGAGTCGTTTTTTTTTTTTTTGTTACTAAATTTTACTTTTGATCTTGTTTGATTTATGTTTTGCAAAGTGTCGCTTTTGTAAGATATTTTCGGAAGGTGCACATTTATCACAGCAATATGTGCTTGAAAATTGGAGTAATACCGCTCGAGCTTCGATTAGCGTTATAATGGCAAACATCAGCGATTGCAATGGGCACATTCAAGAATCTAGTTCTTTAAAGTCGACTAGATTGTCTGGATGAGATGTAACCTGAACGCAAAAACAAGATTGGTCGGGAACGCCACTTTTTCTACGTCAGCCACATATGCGAACTTTCAACTAAGTTCTCAGTCACGAATTCCTTGACCAGATTCGTCGGCTACGCCTCCATAAACGTCTACTGAAACTGAAACAGCCGTTTATATGACCTATTCCAGCCAATCAAAACCGAGATACATCTAGTCAGACAACTGTCAGAATCACTCAACTAGATACGGGAACGAAATCTTTTCCATTTGATAGATGTAAACAGTGTTGCCGCAGCTTTTTTTTTAAAGTGTAAACATTTTTTTCAAAAAGTGTAACAAATTGAAAAAAAATTTAACAAGCTGAAAAAAATATTTAATAATAAAAACATCATTTTTCAAACCAAAAAAATCGTTATTAGGAACTCTTTATCACATAAAAAAAAACTCTTTATTGACCTAATTGTCCATTTTGTGTTTAACAAATAATAATAAAAAAAAAAGAAATGGTTGGTAGCGGGTGGCAGCATTGATTTTATATTTTTTGTATGTTTTTGCATGTCACACGGATTTTAAATTGACAGAACACCGATAGGAAAACAAAATGGCGAATTTGAAAAAAAACTGAGGGGCCAGCGGCAAGAGGATTGTGAGTTGGGGGTCTCAGTATTGTCTCTGGTATTGGTAACAATTAGATTTCTGGCATCTGCTAAGTCAGTTGATATGTACATTTATCATATTAAAAGGCGAACTAAAACCTAAACTAAAACCTTTAAAAATGTTTAAACAATTCTCTATGAGACGATTAACTTCCTCCGATGTCCAATGATATGCCATGTCGACTATCGACAGTTGCTCGCAAAATACGAAGCATGCTGGAATTCTGCAAGCTAATCTCCGATAGTGATCAGAACACGATATGTCCACTTGCGAGCTACTTTCAAAAGGCTCGAATCTCGAAAAAAAAGTTAACTCTCCGCGCACTACTCTCAAGACTATGTCCACTTGCGAGTTTGCTCTTTAGAGCCGCTTGAGAGCTGCTCGCAGCATTTATACTCTCAAATGGACAGGCAGCCAGTGCTGCCGAAAGTACTCCAATAGGAGTATTGTACTCCTTTCAGCCTCTCCCGTACTCCTCCTTTCACATTCATACTCCTATTTTTTTTAAAGACCTAACATATTTTACGCTTGCAGGAAAGTGTAATGTCAATCTTAATAAATTTTAATGCAAATTTGGCAGCACCTTTATCTGCCAAACTGCCGTTAGAAAGGGAATTTCCCTATTTTTAGTTTGTTTTTGATTTTCATGGGCTTCATGCAATTTTCAACTGTCAGTTCGGTATTTATTTTATTATTACCAGAGATTGCGACTTGGTGGTTCTGTTTTTTTTTTGTTTGAACTCCTTGAATTTATATGTAAAGTTCAATAAAACGAAAAGTTTTGTTAAATTAGTGCTTGAAATATTATTATTCCTATTAGAATAAATCAAAGTAAGCTTGTTTTAAAGATAATTTAGTTAAATTTGCATTTTTTGGAGGCGGTAAAGGCAAAAGAAGCTATAAATGTGTCTTGTGCTGGAGGTTTTAAACAAATGAGTCTGCTGATGTTCCTATAAATTTAGCAAAATCACATTCAGCAAGAACCAATGATAGCCAACTTTTCTTACTAGAATTAATAGTATATTAATTTGTTTCCTTTTTATGATTTTTTTTTCTTTTAAATAAATTTAAAAAGAAATATTGTGCTCACATTTATTTTTTAAGACTAAAAGATGTATGTACTACTATTTTTTTTTTTTTTTTTTTCAAAATACTCCCCTTTTTTGGCTACTCCCTTATAATATTTCTCTCCGGCAACACCTTTAGGTCACATGCGCAGGGTTGCCAGAATTTAGTTCGCTTTAAGCGCCCTAACCTTAAAAAAATGTAGCCCAATATCGTTGCTCAAAAATCGTTAAAACTTTTGGTATTTTTCAGACTTATTCTCACCGTGTTTTTTTTTTTTTACTTCTACGCCTTGCTATTGGCTTTTGTGGCTTGTGTCAAACCAATAGGCCTGTAAAATGAATTGGTGTGCGTGCAACTTGAACGACTGTTCGATGTCACTTAACTGCAAGAGTGCTGCCAAGTTTTAAAAGTGCGGGTTTGTTCGAAAATATTTCTTTTTTTAGTTTTGTGAAAGAATAAAACAAACAAAATTAACACACAATGTGTAAAACGATACATAGCCCAAAATTGTGTTGGACGCTTTTGGACGAAATTTCTATCGTTTTTTAAGTAAAAAGATAACCCAAAATACGACAAAGCGCCCAACCTGGCAACCGTGCACATGCGACATTTTGTGTTCCTACGCAAACTGCGAAGAGACAATGTTCCAGTATGCAATATAAAATTTATTACACAGGTGTGAGTATACCTACCAATATACATACAATAAAATTGCACAAATTTAATTTAATATTAGAAGTGAACTAAAATAAAATTTACAATCTGGCCGCTCTAATAAAATAGCGCGATAAAAAATAAATTGAAACAAAAAACACATCACGACTGAAAATAGATCGTAGTATGCCAATGCCAACGTCTGGTGAAAATAATTTCGTGGCGATTTGGGAACATTCATTTTTTCCCAAATCATATACTTAAATTTATAAAGAATTTGACACTTGACAGAGAAGAATGTACCATAAGCGACACTGTCCTTTTATCAACATGTCGACATTAATCATAATCACGTGTATGTATTGACATGTTTGGAGCAGTTTGGAGTATAGCCACACGTGACCCCATCACTGCATAAGATACAAATCATGTGCATTGTGCACAGCACATTGTTTGCCTTAACAACAAATACATTTAATTAAATAAGTGACGATGTTCGTAGCGCATCAAAATGATTTTACGTAGAGAATTAGAGTTCAATTTACGCTTGGCAGCTCAGACGTCAACTTGACAGACATTATATTAATTATATTACTTTAGACATAGAGCCTATACCTATAGCAAATGCATGGGGACGGTATCCACACACATATTTCAGTTCTCGATATAGTCTAATTATTTTTCATACCATCATAAAGGGAACAAATTAAAATAAGTTTAGCAAAGTGACGCAACAGGGAATGCATGTGATCTTCAGACACGAGAATGAATTCGAATTTATTCTTTTTACCGACAGATTTGTAATTTGAAAACTGTAATAAATGAAATCTTACAACGGCACACCGATTGGTGCCGCATGAGTAACAATGCATGTATAAAAATAGGAATTGTACTATTGTAGTGACTTAGTAGATACGGGGGCCGACTTTTGTTAATTTAACTTTTTGTTCTGTTGTTGAAATTTGTCAAATTCAAAGCGAAACAATGCAATTGTGAGAAACTGCTTTTAGGCTGGCGCATTCATTATGGGGACTAACCGCTGACCAATGAGGTGAGTATTATGATGCTAGGAATATAGAGAAACGCATAGACCTTTTTCTAAGCCAAATAATGACTAGATGTAAAAATCCTTCGACATAAAATATACTTAATAACGAATACATAAACAAAATTCAGTTCGGGCGCCAGCTAACTGGTTCATTTTAAACTGTTTTTAGGAATGAAATGGACTCTATTGTTTAATCACAAATGAACATCATCTTTCATCATACGGCATACCAAAATAAAACAAATGCATGACATTGCCTTGTGTCAAAGATTTTGCCAAACTAAGCTAAACAATGATTGGAACAGAGAGTATGAATTACTTTCAAGACAATGGAATGGAATGGATGCACCGGTCGATACGTTGAAACCAATTTCGGATGACTCGGCCGCACATTTTGACCGATGCGGCCGCTATTTCTCGTTCAATATTTGCTCTGAGCTCCTCTAAGGTCGCGGGCTTGTTGGCATAGACCACAGGGGCTACGATTGAGTTAAAAGTGTAGGCGTTCAGTTTTCAATTTTATTTTTTCTTAATTTTTTTTGTGATATACATAATATACATACATAGAGACAAATTACTTATATATATCTATATACTAGCTGACCTGGCAAACTTCGTTTCGCCCAAATTTGTTAATTTGTTAATAAATTCCGAGCATGCACCAAGCACTTGCTAATTTATGTAATTCGACCAATTAAAATTCTTTATTCAAAAGTTATATTAAATGCAATAGAAATAAATGATGAATGGCAATGTTGATTTTTTTCAATCAAACCGCAATGATTTTGACGTGTCGTCCAACTTTCCACTTATTCACTAAATTGACAAACATCCATCGATTATCCTTACAATAAATTAATTGTCATAGCGAAGGCGAGACGCACGGGAAATTGAAGTCGCACGAATGGTAAATCGTTCTTAATAAGCGAAATCTGCGGAATAAGAATGTTTGCCTTTGAATTTTCCCTACAAAATTTCAATCAACTTGGTAGCGCTGTTTCGGCGATCGGCAACAGCGCCACCGCCATAAGGTTACATCAAAAAAGTTTGAATTAGATTTTAGATATAATTTAATATGGTGGTTAAGTATTCTTAAATTTTATAATTTTCCGCGCAATTTTCTTAATTTTTTCTTTCATAAGATTTTTCTCCTGACAATAACAAACACAATAAAAAAAAATTAGGGAAATCGGTCCAGCCGTTCACGCGTCATGCCGCGACCAAGGGAAATAGGGATTCATTTTTGTATATATAGATTCAACATTGGCACATTTGTTCGAACAGCTTGACTCAATGCGATTCGTTCAAAGTCCATTTCTCACTCCAATTCTCGATTAAATGCGTCTAATCAAAGCTTTGTTGCGCATTTCATCTGACATCTCCAGTTCATTATCCGATGTCACAGTGCGAAATCGATGCAAAATATCGTCGGCCATAATATCATCTTTGTATAATCAAAGTACCTATCTACTTCATTTCAAAAAGTTACTTAATGTAACATAGTAAACATAATTTATTAGAACAAAGTTTTTAGGTACCTATATTTAAAAAAAAAAGAAAAAACTTCAAAATTGTTGACAACAACAATTTGCTTGGAAAATAATTAAAATAATTGACAACAACAATTGCTTTTAAATTCAAAATATTTTTTTTTTTATTTGAAGTGTCACTTCTTGATTTCTATCCAGTTAATTTTTTTTCAAAGTGTATTTCCCCATACAGACTTTAATTTTCTAATTTTCCGCGCAATTTTCTTAATTTTTTTCAATTTTTCTTTTTTCCTAAACCTTCGCGGAGCAATTACGAACAAATCCGCAGAAGGAAGTATCCAATTTGGTCCAGTCGTTTTCGAGTTTTAAGCATCTGAACAAACCAAGATCCATTTTTATATATATATAGATATAAAAATCAATGCCACTTTTCATTGTAATTTTATAACTCAAGAACGGGCCCACCTATCCAAACCAAATGTTTAGGCTTTGTTCGTACTTTTTAGTAGATGGTTTATGTGAAGTTTGCACAAAATCTGTCGAGCGGTTCTTCATTTATCACATTTGTTGTAATAAATGAATTCAATAAATGGCGGATCATTTTTTGTAATAGGAATTTTGCTGTCAAATTGAAACTTTTTTCAGATGGGGATTGTGCTGTCAAATCAAAACTTTTTTCAGTGTTGACAGGATCAGCATGTTGTTATGTCATTCATAATTATTGCTTTGTTTATATATTTTTAAATATATTGTTGAGTGTATTCATACAAACGGTGAGTCTAGAATTGTTAAAATGTACTATGTATATGTATGCGTGTACTTTTCTCAGTTTTTTACCGAGCCGTCGGTGTTTCATATCGTTTACAGGCTTTATTTGAATTAAATTGTCAAACGCATTTACACAAACGGTAAGTTTTGAATGTTGAAAAAACATATTGTGTGCATACGGGTGTTTTATTCTTTTGTAACAGATGGAAGCACGTAGATTTAAAAATGAATTAGGCGTATATTTCGTTTTTCAGTTCAATTCAGTTTTCTTCAATAACATTCTACTTTATATAGTCCCTTTAATTCTTTCGGGGTGAAACGATGACGATATAACTCGAAAACCACTGGGCCAATTTTTATGATTCTTCTTTCGTTTTGTTCGTATTGTTGTATTTCAGGTTTAGGAAGTCTTAAAAGATAGGACTTTGTACCCGATAGGTGGCGTTTTTAACGATCTCCGAAACCACTCACCCGATTTCAATGAAATTTTGTGGATGCGTATGACTGGTTCTAGCTTAAAAGATAGGATAGGTACTTTTGGACCAGATAGGTGTCAATGGTGTCGGTCTCCGAAACAACTCAACCGATTTCGATGAAATTTTGTAGATGTATATTCTTCAATCCCGCTTGAAGAATAGGATACTTTTGGATCTGATAGGTGGCGCTGTTGCCGATCTCCGAAACAGATTCACCGAGTTGATTGAAATTCTGTAGATGGGTATGATTGCTTCCAGTTTAAAAGTTCGTATAGTTTTTAACGCTATAGGTGCTACTTTGCAAAACATAAGCGGGATAGAAAAACGGGTTGTGGCGCTATTTCTAACGTTGTAGGTATAATTAAACTTAAATTAAATAAATTAATTATTAATGGACTTTGTCCAAATAAATCACTTTGCGAAATTTGAGCAATATTAAATACCAAAGGTACGGGCAAAGCCGGGTGGGTACAGTTGTATATAAAAGAGACTGACGTCCGTATGTGCGTTCATAGCTCGGGAACGGATCGTTCGATTTTTATGATTTTTGGTTGGAAGGAAGGACATGGCTCAGTTAGAATTTTGTTGCGTAACATCAATGTACCGAAACTTTGTAATCGCATCTATGATCGCATCTGATTTAGTGTGAAGGATATCAAATCAAATGTCATACGCAAGTGACGATTTGGAGTGGAAAATCCAAAGGCAAACACTCTTATTCCGCAGATTCCGCTAATTCAGAACGATTTTCTATTCGTATTTAAGCGACGTAAATTTCCCTTGCGTCTCGCTTTCACTATGGCAAATAATTTGCTGCAAGTATAATAGATTTATGTTTGTGCATTTGTAGTATACATCTTGAATTCCCATGTTTCTCATATGGACAGTTTAGTGAAAAAGCGGAAGGTTGGCCGACACGTCAAAATCTTTGCGGTTTGATTAAAACAAATCAACGTTACTATTCGTCATTTATTTCTATTGCATTAAATAAAACTTTTGAATAAAGAATTTTTATTGGCCGAATTACATAAATTAGCAAGTGCATTGTGCATGCTCGGAATTATTGTTTTCGTTACATTAACAAATTTGGGCGGAACGGAGTTTGCCGGGTCAGCTAGTTACTTATAAATCGTAGTCCAGCTTAGCTTGGTTATGTGAGAAAATATTGTTAAAGTTATTAATAGGTAGTACTTTTTGAGACGTACGAACTGAAGTACGAATTGGGTTGTTCATAAAAAAATAGTTGAAATATGAAATCTTTCCCCGTTCCATTCTTTCGGTATATTTGTCCGAAGTTATGTTTAAAGTTGGCAACCGTGCCGGCCTTAGATTTGTTAAAAAATATTTTAACGACATTTTTCCACCCAGAATATCCTATATACACGCTAAACATGCTATATAAATTTCCTATTTCGTTCATAGCCTTCCAGAACGAGTAGAACGTGGAGGCAACATAATTACTCATGCTCTTATTTCCACTTTATCAAACCCAAACCCAAGCACCACACGAATCCCACACAAACCCATAGTCATAGTTGATTTCGTTTACAACTGAGTTGAACGAAATCACAGGTATACTTTTTTTATAGCATTTATTTCGTTTCCAACTCAATTGAACGAGTTGATGGTTGAGTGGATATCGAAAGTATTATTTTCGCCTTTTCGCTAGTGTCGTAGTCGCAGCCGCTGGTCGCAGTCTGGGTAGTTTTTCATTTAGGTATGAATTAAGAATAGGCTCATATGCGTAAGAGGCTGGCATGGTTGGGAAATACACTATTAGGTCTGTTCCTTTACTTTTAAATCTTACGAATTTTTACGAATTCTTACGAATTTTTACTCACTGCCGTTCCTTAACTCAAAAAATTCGTAAAAGAGAGCGTCATCGAGAGAGCAAGATATTACCCCTCCACTGAGAATCTTACGAATTTTTACTCAACAAATTTTTTGGTGTAAGAAGTGAAAAAGCTGTCAGTCACCTTACAACTAACAGCTGATTTGAAATTTGTTGTCCCATTTGAAATATGCGTTGATTATTTGTTGACTCCTTGCTTATTAGAATGGTATCAACAGGCGGCAAAATAAAATTGAATGTTCTCTTTCAGATTCTTTTCGATATTGGCGTCGAAATTCTTCGTAACTGTAACAAGGTACAATCTCTTCCATGTAATTCTTAAAGCAGTGTCGCTTTTACCTTTCTCGAATGCTTGTAGTTCAATCAGTACAAACTCTTCCACATACTCAGATTCATTAAAATAAAGTTAAAAATAAATGATAGAACTAATTTTCTTAGTAAATTAACAAATTCCTCGAGTTTATCAGACATTTTAACTACTTTTCGTATAATTTTTTGAATATTTGATTTATGTATCTGTCATTTTTCATGAATTACTACAAAAGCGTTCCTTAACTTTTTCGTAAGCGTCTCTCTCTGTGAGAGAATTTATCCCCACCACTGCCATTTTGACAGTCTTTTCCATTCTTACTACAAAAGTAAAGGAACAGACCTATACTCTGTTCAATTTATATTTTCAGTACAGGCCTTATGGGAAGCTCTTTTTTCTACCAGTGGTGCCTGTAGCTACTCTCACGGCACTCAAACACAAGATTTGCCACTGAAATAAAAACGAAATCACTGGCTTTCCAAAGAATTTTGTTGTTGTAATTTTCCTGAAATTCGCATGCATCCCAACAGAACCAGCCTGCCCCGCAGCCACGGACAGAATGAGCACGATCGTCTTGCGTTCGCTTGCTATTATCATCAACCAAAATAAGCAGTGTGATGTGTGAGTGACTGAAGCACATCAGAGAAATGTTACCATATGTCAATTTTAGCATATCATTAAGGGTTTTTCTTTGAATTTTGTCAAAGAACTTTCGGTTTTGGTGCTTTTTAAAGCTTTTGAGAGCGAATAAATGAATTTGATTATGTGGGATGTTGCCATACAGTTTTTAGGTACTCCTTTAATTATTTTGTATGTCTGAAGGATCTGTTAATATGCAGTTAAACCATTTTTTCTTAATAAGGGGTTGGTATTTGGTAGCCCTACCGATATTTGTGAGAGAATTATGCCAATTTATAGTGCTCACTATGGCAACCATGTGAGAGCTTTAAAATGGAGACAGCTTATTAAAATCTATAATAGTAAGGGTGAAAGGCAAATAGCCTATCTTCCCTGTACTGAAAATATAAATTGAACAGAGTATAATGTGTATTGGACGGTATCAGCGCATTTTTCTGTTTTAGTTTGACAACTGGTGGAGTTTATTTACATTTTCGTGAAGTTTTTCTACTGCAAAGAAAGGCATTGCATCGGGTGAGTCTATCTTTGTAAATTATTTATGTATAAATATTTAGAAATCAATCGGAACGGAAGTGTTGTCGACAACGACATCTCACGGCAACAGAAACAAACATAAAACGAGTTGGTAGCTGGAGGCTGTCAATGAAGGAAAGAAGGAAGGAAGAAAAAGAAAGAGGGAGAAAAGCACGAAATTTTTGAGTGCTACTTTAATTCTGCGATTTAAATTACTTTTAATAAATAAAATATTAAGTACACTTCAAGAAACGAGTTTTTCTTTTACCCATGTAACATATTTGTGACAGGAAGTTTCAAATGTTTTATGGAAAATGCTTTGAAAAAAGAAAAGTTTCTCGAGATAACACGTTCACGGGAACTGAGACTTTAATAACTCTTTTGTTGCACCCGCTGATCTTCGGTAGCAAATTTTAATTACATATTTGTAAACATTGTTCCTTCGTGTACTTCACCTTGATGGAAATGTTGATTTTACTGAATATTTTGACATTGACAGTTCGGTAATCGGATTAAGGGTGCGTTCACACTGAAAGTTTGAAGTTGTCAAATCGCTAATGAAAGACCCTTTACAATCTTCGTTCCTCACTTCAGTTTTTTTCTGAAAACACAATTTCAGTTCCTCAGTTTCTACAAACATACGTGTTTCCATTAGTGTTATTACGTGTCCCTATTCCTAATCTTAAGTGCCTGTATACCAGATAGTAGAACTGAAAACAGCGATTAAGTTTTATATGGGCAGCAACAGCAGTAAAAGAACAGCATTTTTAATTATTTTCTGCATGCCATGATTGCGAAATTATGGCCATGGTATGTTTGTAGATTTTCTACTCTGATTTTCAAATTGAGTTTAGATCAAAGCAGAACAAAATATTGATAAACAGCCACTTTGCAAGCGCTTGATTTGTTTGTTTTATTTCTGCAGATAACAAATTCGATTTTCATCTTTTGTTGATAAACAAATTGTAACATTAACTCCGTCTGCTGGAAAATACCATTTGGTTAATTAATTCTAAGCGAGCGAGCCACCTATACATACTTAAACAATTTATCGGAATTAATTAAGAAGAATTTTGCATGGGCCTTACCAATAAACATTTTTAGTTTCGACTTTAAATCTCATTATTTCACAGTGATAATATATTTCCATACAAATTTCGGAATTGTGAGCTTTCGTAAATTCAAGGTCGTGACTCAAATTTGTTATAAGAACAACGCTATATCTATAAACTAAAATCTGTATAGGTGTACGTTG
Source organism: Cheilosia urbana (assembly GCA_946477585.1). Lineage (NCBI taxonomy): Eukaryota > Metazoa > Arthropoda > Insecta > Diptera > Syrphidae > Cheilosia > Cheilosia urbana. The sequence goes on from OX297854.1 coordinate 162,843,090, forward strand.
ATTAGTTGTTTTTATCGCGGGTATTTCTGATAAGTATCTACTACTGGCCGATATACGTATGATGACTGCGTAGATTAAGCTATGGTTGCACAATAACAACCACAAAATTTGTAACAAGTGTTCCGCATAGTTAATTTAAAACAAAAGGAGATATGTTTTTCATGCTCTTATTGTTTTTTTAGTTTTCGACGAAAAGTCTATTTGTTGCAGATTTTGATTGTTCCACTTTCAAGTTTCGAAATGATAAATAACTACCATCGGAACCGGCCATTTCGCCATTTTGAGTAAGAGCAGTCTCGTGAATTCGGACCAAATAATGAAAGAAAGATTACAGGTTGTGTAGAATGTCCTACTTCGCTTAAAGAACATGTGGTCCTTGTAAACTTGGACAAACTTACTTCCTTTGACGTACTCTCGGAAAGTGTTTCAAACCTTATCCAATAGACTACACCTATTCCTGCATCAGCCATCAGTCAGATTTATATATTGGAATGTGATAGTACTCCATGTGAAGCCCCGTCAAAGTCGGTGTAATCTAATGCAATAAGTTGTCGCTCGGTTATCGTTTTGCGTATGCAAGTTGTCCACTATCTCGTTTAATTGCCCCCTGAATCGTGCACTCAAAGGTTAAGGATTTTATGTAAGACGGGTATCAGACGGGAAACTCAAGTGAATCACTGCACACGACACGAGACACGACTGCCATGAACACGTGTTGATAAATGCAAACCTATTCCATTGTTGTCTGCATGAAGTTTCTATGCAAATTGTCACTCCGCGGCAAATAAATTTTCTTGTCAACGCTAAAATATTCAACAGCGCCATCAAACAGATTCCTCCCTCTTGGCATTGCATGACAAAAAGAAAATTCCAGAAACGTAAGACCCAACAAAACACACAAAAGTTCCAAGTGAATGAACGGGTAAATGCGCCATTAGCTGCTCCAAGTTGGACATAGATTTTGTTGTTGCGCCTACCGCTCTTAAAATAGATTAGCCCCAATACTGCGGGCAAAGTGTGTAGCGTACGTTTTTCCATGCAATGAACCCCCATCTCAAAATCAACACAGCATCGATTTTTCTTGCATATTTCACCCACTTTTCGCTTGCACTCACTGCTTTTAAATACGGTTAGACATATGTAACTACAGCTTACCTGTCTTCCATGCGCGGTCTTCGTCCGAGTATCGCAAACGCTGAGCTCTGCTGTTGAATCTCCTCCCAGCATTGATGGTCGGCGGAGCCAGAGCCATCGCTGAGTTTCATGCGATTCGCCTTTTGACGACCGAGAGTTGCTTGCAGACGACCGAGCAGTCCACGACCCCATACATCAACCGCTTGCAAATAAACAAAGAATATGAAAAGGATGATGCCGCAGAAAAGCACTTCTGGACGAAGGACATATAGACGACATAGTTTCCACACGTACGCCAGCGGGGAATTGATCGAGGACAAGCCAACGGCGAACTTTGACAGAATCTTCATGTGGGACACGTAGGTTTGGTAGAAGACCTTATCCTCAAGCTCGTCATCCATTTAAGGAGTGCTCTGTCACTGGATGTTCTTTTTTGGTTAATCAAATTGATTTGCACTTTTTATTATTTGAGACACAAAAGGCTAGGACCGGCTTTTAGTGGCAGATGGTACGTTAAAACTGCACGCGAGGTGAGACACACTAACCGGACAATCAGACGACGACGAATGAAATCGCGAAAATATTCTAAAAAGTTGAACTATTTATTCTGCTGTTAAAAATAGATGCTATTGCAAGAGACGTGACAGAAAATTTATAGGGAGAATTTTTATTTAAGAACAGTTGTCGCCTTGTTACCTATCGAAATAAAATCACTGAAAATTTGACTATTTCGCACAACCGAATGTGTTTTTGATTGTGAGGTTTTATGCGATTAATTGTTATTTACTTGATTGATTTTTTTTATCGTTTATTTTAAGGTATTTAGTTATTTTTTTGTTTCAAAAATATTAACAACCAGAATGCACTTGTTGACAATTGGAAAATTCGCCGTCGACTGAATCGCGAAATGGGGATGAGCGAAATAGCGGACCTTTGTCAACTGTCAAACAGCAGTGTTCGGTGGTGAGTAAACAATTTCCCCATGGAGTGTGCGCGGTCGGCGAATTGAAAAAATTGCTCTGGGAAATTATTTAACGAATAGAGTGCAAAATGCCTGTTCCGGACGACTTAATATAATGTCGTTTTCCATTGGTTTCACTCGGGGATCGACTCAATCTGTAATCCTATGGAACAAGAAAACTGTTTCTGGCTGAATCCACAAAAGTATTGGTGAAATGCTAAAAAATAATCTACGGCAACTGTCATCTGACTTGTAGAAAATACATAAATTGCACTTGTGTGAGTGCTTCTTGAGTGGATTCTGACTTCAAATCGAGAAGCGAAATTCTCAATTTTTGCCCAATGGAAAACGACATAAATAACAAGAAGAAAAACCAAGTGACAGTTGTAGTATTTGATGGAAAATGAAAACAGATTTTAAATAGCTGTGTAGTTTTAGTAAAATAACAGCTGAAATGTTTATAAAAACGGGTAGACAAAATATATAAAATAACATTTTAGATTTGAAATTTAGTGGTTACTATCGTACCTATTTATAAAAGCTGGTAAGTTAAAGTAATTGGGGTTGTGCGTTGTTTAACCATATTCAGACATAACTTTTTTGACATTAAAATATAGCCCATCAGTGAAACGATGTGCTTTGAGAAATATTCTACTATTCAATAAGCACAGGCAGACCATAGTTAGCTCGATATGTAGATTTAGGTACTGTATATTTTTAATGCAAATGTGTTTTATCGATAGATAAAAATCAAGAAAAAATTTGTAATGAAAAAAAAAAAAAAAAAAAACAAGTATACGCCCCAGTATTTCATTCATTTTTGCTTGGAGAAATATTGGGAATATTTTATTGTACAGTTGTATTCAAATATGCTGCTAATACTACTACTACTTATGATAATTGTATGTACATTTATCTTTTACCGTATGCATGAAAAATATACTCTGGAATCTAAGGTTGCTTTCTAAAGAAAGAAAATAGTATGCGTGGATGTTGTTATCGATATCTGCCAGTTTTGTTTTGACTTTATGATGGCGAACGGGTACCGTATTTACAAAAATTGGTAATTGAACTAAAGGAGCAATCGAGTAAAGAGTTTTCAGTTTTACTGTCAGCATAGCACGAGCACAGCTTGTTGAACTCACATTTGCAAGGAAATACGTTTCGGGGAATTTGACTTCTGATAAAATCCTCTCACACTTTTTAAAGGAGCTAAATAAAATGTTCCTTTACTTACAACAATAAAGCCTAGAATACAGCCAATGAGTAGATTTGTTTTAACTGTGGTTATGAAGCTAACGCTGGGTATTAGTTATTGACATCTGATCTTTTTTTTGCCGCATTCAAGGTCGTAAATGTAAATGTCGTTGCCGCCAAGATAAAAAATCAAAAAGCTTCTCGATTCTGGTACGCATTTAAGGCGGCTGTTACACTGAAGCACCAAGCAACAAGCAATACGTAATTTTTATTATAACCTATTCTCACGTTGAAGCAACATAGTTGACAGAAATTTCTGGCTGTCATGTCATCCGATGACTGCGATGATACGATTTTACAAATGTGGTGGAGTTTAAGAAGAAAGAGAGAAAACAAAACGAAATATTGGGTGAACCCTGCATTTACTATATTAATAAATCAGGGTGGAGATATTTGGATATTTTTCCACTATTTCTACAAAATCTAAGCGACCTGTCACTGCTCGCAAATATTGAGGACGTACGAGTATCTAGTTTAGTAAGTCTGACAGCTGTCTGACTGGATGAATATCGGTTTTGATTGGCTGAAATCATCTGATCATATGAGCAGCTGTTTCAGTTGACTTTTATGGAGGGTTAGCCGACGAATCTAGTCAAGTTATTCGTGACTGAGTACTAAGTTGACAGTTCGCAAATTTGAATATGTGGCTGACGTAGGAAAAGTGACGTTCCCAATCAATATAGTAGCCTTCATCCTACAGCTATTTTTCGTTCGACCGGTTTTGAGTTGCTTTTGTGACCTCTAATTTGATTTAATGTAAAATAATTGTTAGCGATAATATCTCATATTTCTTATTGCCAGTTGCTTGTTGCCTCAGTGGGAGAGTGGCCAAAAGTAAATACTATCTTGTCTTGTCAATTACAGAACTGCCAGTCGAAAAAGGAAAAGGTTTTCAACCAATGCCATCGGTTATAACACTTTTACATTGGTTTATAGACGACACACTTTAAAACGATAAAACGCGAAGAGATTTTTATTGAAAATCAATAACAGAAAAAGAAATCGTTTATTTACAAACAAATCGATAAAATACACTACACGCTACGTTCACTATATGTAATGTTTTTGAAATTCAGTGCAATATTATATTTAACCCACATTATTATTTATTTATTTAAAAAAAAAAAAAAAAAAATTCACATTGTTTCTCATTCCGTCAAATTGCGTGCGCAGTTTGCTTCCTTTGGACACAAGCCTCTTCCCGGTGTCAAAGACTTCGCTGGACCTGCCCGATTTTATTCTCACCAGGTGACAGAACGTGTGGAAACGATTTGCAAGAGAGTGTGAATCTATTATTCGCAGTGATTTTTTCATTTTGTTTTTATTTATGTATATCTTTCTTTCCGTTTTTTCGCTGACTATACAACTTTTCTTGTCATTTTGCCAAAAGTGCAAAAATAATTATAAAACACACGAAGAGTGACAAAACAAAAAGAAAAAAAAAAAAAAAAATGTATATAACTTATGCAAGAAAACAAAATCAACCTTGACTTTTTTAAAAAAGCATCACTTCAGTTTTTGACATGATATCCGCCTACCCTTACGACACATACCTCCATTGAATGCCAATGATCGCTTTATGGACCGCTTCATGTTTTCACTGAACTTTTGTTTTGATTGCTAATTTAAAAATTCAAATTCACCAGAAAATTACAATTTACAACAATATTCGAATCTTTTTCTCTTTTCGTTGTACACAACATTTCTTTTGAAAATTTGTACAACAACTTTGTTGAAGCACTCAAATATTTAGATCTTTTACTGAAAAACTGCAAACCGCAATCCGCGTTTGGGCTATGAACTTTCAACAGATCCCTATGTGGCAAACTAACCCCTGGCGGAAGAATATTTTTGCTTTGTTTTGCGAAAGAGAACGAACGCGGCGGCGGCGGCACTCTCCAATAACTAAGGGATGATGGGGTTATGGTGGAGCCTCCCCTTCCTTGGCGGAATTAACAACTGCACTCTTGCACTATACACAGTATACACTCGTGTAAAAACAAAAAACTCGTGGGGTATCTATAGAATGCACAAATTATGTATGGTACTCGACGCGAGCGAGCGAATAAACGATGAGTAGCGAATTTAGCGTGTTCTCGGTTCTCGTTCTTTTTGCAAGTTATCGTATTCATAAATAGATAAATCGAAACAGAAAGCAATAAAGGTGGTGAACATTTGTTTTTCTGCATTTTTTGTTTTCCTGTTTTCTTAGCTGGGCCTTAGTGAATTCTCTCCGCAAGAGCGATAAATTGAATTTGCATTGTCATTAGGTAAAGACAAATAATTGGCGGAGAGATACACGTTAAAGAGGGTGGATAAGGGGGATGGGACACGGGACACACACCACACACGTAGACCGTTTGACGAGGAAAAGAAACTACCGGAGCACCGCGAAGCCGGTCGGTCGGTCATTGAAAGGTGTTCCATTGAGTGGGCTTGATTGTAGGTGATATTCAGCTGTCGTGACGTTGGCACCATTGGGGGTGGTGGATACAACATCACCTACAGTGATGAGGGGTAGTTTTTGAACGCGGTAACTATTCCCTGGACGGTGTTACATTATATACATGCGGGTGTATAGACTTATTTCTGGATTAGAATTCTGCCTGTTCGATTGCTAATGCAATTAAGTTTGTGATTGTGTGACAGCGATATGGGGTGTCTGGGGTTAGTCATTACTGCACTGGATGCGGTCGAATGTTCGTGACCTAGATTGTGCGAAAGTTTAAGGCCATTTGTGGTTGGAGCGTCTAAATGCGCACAGGTAATGGGGTAATTTGTAAACTGCTGGCGGGAGGATGTTGGGGTTTGTTTATTTCTTTCCCGAATGGGGTGGGTCGAAAAGAAAATAATGTGTACACATTAGTTCACGGATTCCCAAGCGAATATTTGAATGTGTGTATTTAGAGGTTGATAGTGTTTTCTGCATGAGCTAGAACCAGCTACTAGCCAATTCGATGGGAGTCTTGAATGTTTTTGAACGAAAGACACGGCCATTGCTGATATTTAATTCCGTGTATATGACGATGGGGTTACAATTATCGGGGGAATTGATCCAGAATGCGGTGCTTCAAGCTGTTTTTAATAGAATAATGCAAGCGTTTGTAGTGGGCTCAAGATATTTTAAGATTATACCTTGAACACGCTGCACGGGCATACCCAAGGCCGTAGCCAGACAGACAGGGGGGGAGGGGATATTATCTTTAAAAAATGACTTTTTATTTTAAAGCTTGGAAGCGATTGAGGAAAATAAAATAACCTTAAATTTTTTGTTATTAACTAGTAATTATAACAAAAGTAGGAATAGTTTAAAAAAAAAACCGCCAAATGCACCTAAGGTTTTTTTGCTGATGAGGTAAACTAAATGAATGGAAGCGTAAAAGCAGAGAACACGCTCTACTCTAATGAATGAAACGACCGCGAGCCACGTTTGCGCACAAAGATGACATGACAGAGAGCACAATGCACAAACACTAGTGTGAACTGTGGACGGAGAGTGTACTGTGAAGGTGGTAAACTGTGAAGTCTGGAATCTGGATGGAGCGCGGTATCGATGTGTGAATGAACATGAGAATAGTTCCCTTTGGGTACAGAACCTTGAAAAGTAGCTATGTTCAACATAACAAAGTAAATAATTATTTTATAAGACTGGGCTCTAATCGCGTAAGCACAAAACGATTGAACGACATCGTCTCGACGATGCTTCTACATCGTATAACAACCAAAAAACGATAATCGTTGAAACGATTCGACGATCATTTTTTGTTGCTTCACGTTACTAATTCAAACGTCAAATACCCTCGTCGAAACGATTCGATTGAACGATGGCTATTTTGCAATCGTTTCATCTATTTTGGTGCATTTTTTTAGTTTAAATTAGATCTGAAATAACTATAAAGAAATATTTAAAGGAAGAGACCCACACCTATGATCTCTATAGAGGCTACTCGATCTTATCCGAGTTGTAAATGAATACATTATTTTCAAAAAAGAAATTATTGCACTTGGATTTCATTTATTTGTTTTATAATTTTTTTTTTACAACTCAATTCTAAGCAATACAAAATTATCAACACTTGTAAACACTTTCACACAGTAAACATACAGGGCACTCATTCCGTAACTCTGAGAACGATAATCGTTTGCGCGATAGTAGTCAACGATCTCGTCATCAATTTGCTTTCCGTAACTCTATCACTATCGTCTTGTCTATCTTTTTTTTGTACACAACGAGAGAGAGCATTGAAAGCACTGAGTTTCCTTCAGAGACTTTCAAACTATAGTGAAAATTCCAATCAGATGTCGTTTAAAATGTTAGAAATGACTTTTTTTCAATCATTTTGTGTTTGATGCCGGAAAATTTGAAAACTGCAAAGTGTATTAAATTATACCTTAGTTTATTAAAATTAACAAATAATACCGAAGAAATGTATTTCAGCAATGCATATGACAATTTTAATTGCTTTAATGAATGACCATCCGGTCTTGGCCAAGGGTAATAAGCCAAACAGCTACCAAGCAAAATATAACATCAATAAAATAATTGAAGTTAAAGCGAGTTTTTTATATCATCCCTCATTTTTGAAGTCAACTGTCTCATCCGGTTATTCCCACTTAGGGCTTGCGAGTCGTTTAAAATTGCACTTGCCAATTCTTCGTATTGTTCGATTGCTGTTATAGAGGGCAGAACAAACATTTGCAAAAATCGCATTTTCTGGGTTCGTAGCTATACTTTTTATTTTTTCAAGTAGAACTCAACATCGACCTGAGGATTATGACAACATGTAATTTAATGCCATATGAAGTGAATGATTTACGTTTTGTACCTTTTGAAACAGTAAACACCAATACAACTTTCTACAATATTTCTTGCTTTTGCATGAGCTTCATACAAAATAAGTTTAAAATATAGGTATGTATATATTTGGTAGTATGTATTTGAAAAATATCTAAAGTCAATTATTCTTCTTGAAATTCGATAAAAAAAATCTTAAGCTGATTGCAAAACACACAAATCAATGCAAAACGACACCTCATTAGGTATCGCTCAAATTGTATCGTCTGCGGGCGATAGCGTTTCGACGATTATTGACTTACGTGAAGCAAATGTTTAACCGTCAAAACGATATCGTCTGGACGATAAACGATTATTAAAGTTACGTGAATTAAAGCTATCGTCGAAACGCTATCGTCTGGCGATAATCGACATACGGAATGAGTGCCCAGCACACGCTCATAGGCGCCTACGTTTTTTTATATGGACAAAATCAGATGTTGACATAACTCACGAATGCGTTAACCAATTCAAACTTTAGATAAACCAACTACAAGACCATGCAAAAAACGCTAAAAATTTGATCGAATTCGGTTTGACCGCTCGCGAGTTATAAAGTCACAATGCTTTTGCAATTCTCTTTTATATATAGAGACATTTAATGGGAGGGTGGTGTGATCAAACTGTGATCCCCTCCTAGTTACGGCTTTTGGCATACCTATGAGCTTGCCTTATGTTTGCTTCAACGTTTGAGATTATTAAGCATTTTTGAGCACTTATCATGTAACTGCACAAGTTTTTACATCAAGCATAACCCTTGATGCTAGTTGTTTATTCCTTTGGGCTGAGAAGTCAGTTTTGTATTATAATGTATTATACCTTATTTTTATTTTTTTACCGAGGGTAGGTGAAAATCTTCCAAAGACACTATGAGAATAGCAAGCGCGTAGTCATAGTAGTGTCAGATTTTTACTGACTTAAAAAACCACCATTCGAAAGATTGTTAGATACTGCAAATAAGATATAACTTATCAAGCAATTTTTCCATCACGAAATAACAACTTTTGACAGGCTACTTTCCAATGAAAGATCCTGTATGCTCCGCAATTTAGACGCGGTTAATCTTATCTTGCCAAGTCGAACGGTTTCGTTCTTTGTAGCCGGCGCAATAAATTGTTCTCGTCCAAAATTTGTCGGACCGTATTGTTGACATGTCCGATTAGTCGGTTTCTATGCTTTCTCGCGAAGCTTCTAGTTTCAGCTTCAATTCCGAGATCTCTGTGGATATCGTCGTTTCTAATATACCATGGTGCTTGTACAATTTCTCTAAGCACTTTATTTTGAAAAGTTTGTAGAATATTGGCATTTGTTTTCTTGGTACAACCCCAGAGTTGTATACCGTAGGTCCACACCGGCTTTAGCACTTGCTTGTATAGAAGCAGTTTGTTTTCGGTACTAAGCTGGGAATGTTTTTCGAGTAACGAAATAGAGAAGGGGCCCAAGGACACTTCCTTGCGGCACGCCGGTCGAAATTTCCTTAAGCTCAGAGTATTCGTTTCCATGTCTAACACGGAAAAGTCTATTCCCGAGATATGATTCTAAAATATCATATAGGCGTACGGAAAGAACTTGTCGTAATTTAAATTTTAAGCCGTCATGCCACACCTTATCAAAGGTTTGTGAGACGTCAAGGAATACGCTTGAGCATATATTTTTTTCTTTAAATGCCTTCTCAATTACGTTAGTAATTCTATGCACTTGTTCAATCGTCGCTTCTGCTCCCAAACTGGTGGTCAGGGATAAGATTATTATATTCTTTAACCGGTTGTAGGCGCGTTAGTAAAATTCTCTCGAAAACTTTGGATATGACTGGAAGAAGGGAAATTGGTCTATACGACTTTACTTCATCTGGCGGTTTTCCTGGTTTTAAAACCATAATGACCTCCGCAACTTTCCATTGGCTCGGCACGTGTTTTAGTCTGAGCGCGGCATTTTAACTACATGCGGTATTATATAAATCCGTATCTTTCCTTCAACGATCTTCCTCCTAAAAAACCTACGGAGTCTTATTCCGAATCCCAAAATATGCATGAAAAATAAAATTGAAACTTAAAACTTTTAATTTAAACTAAAGCACTACTTTTAAGCAATAGCATATAAATGTATTTTTTCCAAACGTATTTTTCCGTTTACTGATCTACTATCACTCAGAAAAATAGTAATGTGCATGAGCATGTGAAGTATGGATTTCGCAGCGGTATGCCTTCCCCTATTTCTATAGCATTTGCATTTTTCTAATGTAAGCATATGCGATACTATGCGATACTTTTTGGCTGAACTACGCTCAAATCCAGTTCATAAATCAAAATTAGAGATAGAGACGTATTCTCTGAGACAAATACAGGCTAAGAGCGTTCAATTCAAATACATTTCTAATGTGTGTGAATAGATACTGAACATGCTAAAGTGCAAAGTTCAAATTATATTTGCACATGACCAGTACCACAGAGGCAGACGATGTTTATTTGTACCATAGTCTTACTCGTAAAGAGGTTTCTATAAATTCATTCCCAGATAAATGAAATATATTCCACTGGCAATAGGCGGATGTCCTCTTATCATCCCCAAGATTATACCGAAGAAAATCAGCGAGAGCAGATAATTTTAGAATACAAATCGGCACACTTGCCTTATGAACATGTGTCGTTTGTTGATAGAGAACCCCTATCGATCGTTTGTGTGTAGCCGTAATCAGAGCATCATTTAAGCCAGCTTAGAAGAATGCAAACAGACAAGCGTACGTCAGTTGTTGTTGAGTTGTCGCAGTGTCGAGCACGTCATGGATATGATCGAAGTGAAAAGTTCAAAATCCAGCGAAACAATTCGCTTGAACGCCTTCTGGCTAAGAGATCATTGCAGATGCGAAAAGTGTTACAACATCATGACCAAGCAGAGGAAGTTCAGCTTGTTGGATCTTCCCGATGATGTGCGCCCAGTGACAATGGCTAACAGTGACGATGGAGAGAACTTTAAGGTGAAATGTGAGTTAACTCTCTGTAGTAATGGGGATCTTTGATTTATCTGGTCTTTCAATAGGGACCGATGGGCACGAATCGTCATACACATTCGAATTTCTATACAACAGTCAATTGGCGCATTATTTGAATTCAACGGATGCCTCCTCTAAAATCCCATGGAACGGTAACAAAATTGTAGATAGCGATTACGCCAAGATTAAACTACCTGACTTGGTGAGCAATGATCAGGAAGTCCGGAATGTGGTCAACAGCCTCTGGCGGTATGGTGTGGCGTTTATAGTAGACGTTCCACCAAATCAAACAATGACAGAGATGGCCATCAGGCGGGTGTTTCCAGTAATGAAAACATTTTTCGGAGAGATGTACACGTTTAGCGATTTAGCGAAAGATCATGCCGATACGGCATACTCAAGAGAGTATATAGGATCGCACACGGATAACACGTATTTCTGTGATGCATCTGGTCTGCAGGTGTTACATTGCATAAAACACGAAGGCAGTGGTGGTGAGAACTTCCTCGTCGATGGACTAAAAGTTGCCAACGAATTGCAGCAAATCAACCCCAGGGCATTTGAAGTTCTTACAAAGGTTTTGGTACCAGCGGAATACATTGAAGATGATGAGCATCACGTGCATTATGGCCCGGTGATTCGTATAAATCCAATAAATAAAGAGATTATTCAAGTGCGCTTGAACATCTATGATCGTGCTGCCTTGAACACTCTTCCCCAAACTGAGATGAAAGAATTCTATGACAGCTTCAAGGTGTTTTTAAGACTTGTGGAAAGTCCGGAGAATCAGTGGACTTTAAAACTGAATCCTGGTACTGTGATGATATTTGACAATTGGAGAGTTCTCCATGCTCGACATGCATACACGGGAGCACGCACGATGACTGGTTGTTATGTCCAGCGAACGGATTATTTGAGTAAAGCTAGAGTTCTAGGTATAGTGGAATGATAAATTGATAATAATATAAAGTCCATTAAACTTATCAGGTTGGTTGTGTATTTGTTTAGTAAATTTTAACCGCTTGACGTGCAAAGATGACGAGGAAAGTTATTCACTGTGTGATTACAGATAGATTCGTCACTTAAGCGTTTGGACGTTTTTTGTAATTTTTAAAGTTATCTGTGGTAAAAATGTAAACAAAGAAACCTGTTGTCTTATGGCTCCTCTGGATAATTTTAAAATGCTATACGTACTTTCGATGCTAAAAATGATAACTACCTTCTGCAACATTTATTAATAAGCCGACAACGAGGCCACCTATCGGATCCTAGCACAGCTGCGAAAAATCGTCACTATAATTTAAACTTCTGAATACACCTAACCTAATTCTGGTAAAATTGTTTTAGTTTTCAGAAGTTACCTACACGATTACAAGGAGCATAATTTGATATGCATACGGGTTTTTTTTTTTTTTGGAACTCTGCCGTTTGGGCAGTGGCGGATTAACCACTAGGCTCGTGAGGCTCGAGCGTAGGGCGGCAACTTGTAGGAGGCGTCAAATTTTGCATGTTATTTTATTCTCAAAGATAATTAACCAAAAGAAATATTATACATATTTATTTAAAAACGCGGGACATTTTGAGTTGCTGTTAAAGATGATTTGGATGATAATTTTCCAACTGAGGTTTTGCACTACAAAGAGTATGGAGTTTCCAACTTCAAACAGTTCATTAACCAAAAACTTTAGCAAACATTTCCGAATGTCTTTATAGCTCTTAGAAATTTTCTTCAAGAAAAACTCGACGCTTTAGTTCATACTGAGTATTGAGAATTGCATCACCACTTTCAAGGTATATGACAACATTCCGCATTTAATTTTGCACTAATTAAGGACTAGTGTGAAATGGATAAGTATCGCAGTAAATTCTCAATACCTATTCGTTATTTAAGCTACAATTTGATTGATTGATTGACATATAGTGGTGAGGTAGATAGGTTCCTACCTACCTCCCTACCTTTAACTTTACTATATCAACATCAAGTGTCAGTTGTCAAACTCTACTGTTTACTGGTTTACTGTACCTACCTGTGAGAGAACACGGTTGTCACCGCCTTTAAGTAGAAAAGAAATCCAAATGCCTTTATCATGTTTATCATCGTCGGTCTCGTTAGATTTTGTAGATGCTTTTTGATTTTTTTACACTAATTTGTACACCATTTACATTTAATTTGAAATTAAATCTAATCTTATCTATCGTAGTATAGTGTAATGCTATCAATAAACCAAGATAACTATTTGATACCTACTATCAATAACAAAGAATATAAATTGATAGCAATTTGAAGATTATAGTACATAGTTGCACAACCTCTAACCGAGAGGTCAGTCAGTGAAAAAATGGCCAATCAAGCAGTGAAAAAACTAGCTCTTTACATTATGAACGAAGAATGCTTCGACAATTATTTCGTCGATCATGACTTTTTCGATGGTGAGTTAAAAAAGTAATTTTTTAAGTAACGTAATTTATTTGATTATTCTTCTAGTGGACTGTTTCAAATCTCTTCTCAGCAAAGGCCTTGGCTTGGCAATAATTTCAGGCTCGTTTTGGATTAAAGTCCCACAGATATTGAAAATACTTGCCAATAAGAGTGGAGAGGGCATCAATATTGTTGGAGTTTTGCTTGATCTAGTGACGATAACATTAAATTTGTCTTATAACTTCAGGAATGGTTATCCATTTAGTGCGTGGGGAGACAGTACGTTTTTGGCTCTCCAAACAGCGGCCATAGCGGCTTTGATATTGTTCTATGGAGGATCTGCAGCTAAATCGTTGGGCTTTCTAGGAGCTTACTCTACAATTTTATACGTGCTGAACTCTGGACTCACGCCGCTTAAATTCATCCAGATAGCTCAGACCATCAAAATTCCAATTAGTCTTGTGGGAAAATCTACTCAGGCCTATACCAATTACAAGAACCAGAGCACTGGGCAGTTGTCGGCAGCCACTTGCTTTATGTTACTTACCGGCTCTTTAGCCCGTATTTTCACTTCAATCCAAGAGACCGGTGATATGTTGATGGTCACCGCCTTCTCCTTCACGTCGTTCGCATACGGAGTCATTGTGGCGCAGATGATCTATTACTGGAACCAGACAGGAAAGAAGGCGACAAAGTCAAAGCCCTCGGCTGCACCAAAGGACAAGAAGAGCAAGAAGGTTGAATAAAAAAAGGCTGAGTGTTGTTTTTGTTTGTTTTGTTAGTTTAACTAAAGTGCATCACTTGACAAAGTTAATGTGCTTATGAGTAAATTTATTAGTTTCTTGGCGTGAAATTTAATTTTTTTTTTTTTGGTCAGCTTTGGCATACCTATATAGATCTGATCGTATTCCTTTGGCCCATCGACTAATTTTCACCTTGCAGCTCAGGAAGATCTTCTTTCTTTGATACAATTTCGCGGGTGACATTCGGTCGTCGGATGTTTTTGGTTTCGAATTTGTTGCTTTCAACAAAAGAAATGCGTTTCTGGTAAGAAATGATTGAGATGCTATCAAGAATCACAGTATTTTTTTTCCATCACAATAACAGTCATAGTTTTAAAATCACATATCGCAATCACAGAACAGTGAAATAAGGTGTACACAAGTAAACACTTCCACACAAGAGTCACAATCAAATGGGAAAATAGCGAAACAGCGAATCAAAGTAGCAAGTAGCAAAATAGGCCTAGGCACTAACAGACATAGAAATGACTTTCTGATTTTGAATTTCATTTTTGTAATAAATTAAACGTTAACTAAGCTAAACGGCATATTATATTACCATTTTCCAGCAGCGTCGCGTGAATTATTTAGATGGGTGTGCAAATTCTTTAAAATCATATATTTTTTTAGAAATAGGTATCAATTAATTGCCTGAAAACACGTTCCACTTATTGTTTTCTCAATTATTGTTCTGCTGTTTTTGATATCTTATTTTGTTTTACCACAAAAAAATATAGAAAAATAAAACTTTCGCATACAAAATCAAAAGCACCGCACGAAACTGCAACCCCAATCCCACTTAAACGAAAAGTAAAGTTCAACCATTTATTCGTCGACTTTCGTGTACAGCTTTTGTTTGCACGAGTATCGATGTAATACATTGTATATTTGACTTATGACGCTTTACGGAAAAAGATCAGAACAGATGCAAAAGAAGAGAAAATGAATACAGCCCGTGCACAGAAAACCTTCGCACGAGTTCACTACAAGTTCATCAAAGTAAAGCGATTTATGTACGGCGGCGTGCTGGTGACGAATGACGATGGGGATTGGGGATGAATACTGGAGAAATCTTGTAGGGAAGGGGAAGGGATATAGTTTGGAGTTGGATGAATTTATTTGATGAAATCAACAGAATGGTGCACAGCGAGTTTTTGTACGAGTTAATTTTTTTTTTTCTCAGCGATGAAGGAATTTTGAAAGAAGAATTATGAAGGACTAGCTGTGCCCGCAACTTCGTACGCGGCGTAAGGCTGTGTACTTTCCAATTAAAGAGATTTGACCGTTTTCTCAACAGCATATTTGTTTAAAATCTAGCTAAAACAAAGCGGTGAACATTGTCAATGTGAAACAATAAATCAAACAAATCTATTTACCTAAAACACCAATTAAGAAAATTAAATTCAACAGCGTAAGTCCTAAAGTTCCACTTCCTTACTGTAGGCATCAACGTAGGTAATATCAAAATAACCACTAAAACAAAAGCCTGAACGGAAATTTGTATCTACACCAACAATAAGTAAATCAAACAACATAATTCACCTATATCGTCTTTACTTCTTGATCAATTCTTTACTGTAGTCTGTAGGTATCAACGTAGGTATATAACAACCATTAAAACAAAAACCATGAACTCAGTTTCTATATACACCACCTCCAACATACATTCACCACCACACCACACGTCATCAGCCATCTGCGCATTTCCTCCGATCCAAAACACATTGTCGCTGTTTTTTGTTGTTGTTTTTTTTCATATGAACGTGCTTGTGCGATGTGCGCCACCAAACCACCCCCAAGCAGAACAACGATCAAGAACCGCGGCTGCTGATAATATTCGATTTCAGAAAATAAATTTATTTTTTTAATGTTAGATTTTAGGTTGTAGCTCAGCTTCTAGAGGACATAGAAAGCTGATTGATGGCTTGAAATATCTATAAAAGTGTTGGCTCTCCTAAGTATTTTGTTTTGTTTGCATTGATAAAGAATTATTTGAGTAATGGCGAGTTAAAGGCAGTAAAGTCGGAAAAAAAAACACATTTTGGTCAAAAACGCTCCAAAAAATAGGAATGGCAATGAAAGGAATAGCCTATATGTTGCACAGAATCTTAAGAAACATTTCAAAAAAAGTTTCATCGAAATCTGTGCAGTAGTTCTCACGCCATTAGGTAACAGAAAAATTGCCAACAGTTTTATTATAAGTATAGATATAGATGAATATGAATAGGTATGGTATGGTGTAGGCTGTAGCTGTTGGCTGTGTTATGGAGGTTTTATGGATTATGGAATTGTGCATATCATTATTTGTGTGTGTTATTATTATTACACAGTGTTTGATGAGGGATTTATTTTCGTTAGATCAGGGTGTGCAATGCACACCTTGCACACCCTGACGAGACGCCACTGATTTTCTAACATTAACTACCTTATAAAAGTATGTTAAAAATGTATTTTTTTTTTGTTTACAATTCTTCAGCATTGTTTATTTTTCCTTATTGTCAACAAAATGTAAAATTATTCTTAAAATAAATCACTGTCCACAAAAAGTTTAGTTGTAACGAATAATTTAAAATTTAACGGATAAAATTCTGCCAGCAACTTTGACCATAGCGGAAGTGGTTCTAATTTTTTGAGAGTGTATTGCTGAGCCGGAATTTTTAAAGTTTCGTGACATTCGTCTATACGAATTTCTATGTATCAATGGGGACGTTCAAGTATCTAGTTAAGACTGACAGCTGTCTAACTAGATTTATCTCGGTTTTGATTGGCTGAGATCGTTCATATATGAGCATCTGTTACAGTTGACGTTTATGGAGGGGTAGCCGACGAATCTAGTCAAGCGTGACCGAAGTACTAAGTTGACAGTTCGCATACATGGCTGATGGCTGATGTATGAAAAGTGAGTTTCCAACCAATATAGTTCTTGCATTCAGGCTACAGCTTATCCAGACCAATCTAGTCGACTTAAGATAACTAGATTCTTGAATGTGCCCAATCCTAGCGCTCCAAATCGTGGCCACTCCGTAAAAATATAGTAGGCAAAGTAACGGGAAATCAGCGGTTGCCAGCATTGATTTTATATTTTTGCATGTCACACGCATTCAATTGTCAGAAGACAGAACACCGATAAGAAAACAAATTGAAGATTTGAAAAAAAAAAAAAAAAAAAAAAAAAAAAAATTGAGAGGGCCAGCGGCAAGAGGACTGCGAGTTGGGGGTCTCAAGGGCCCAGCCCATAGAATCCGTTGCATCCGTCGCCTCGTCGGATTCGTCAATATTGACGTATTCGACGGAACGAGCAGTCCCATTGAATCCGCCGCATACGGTGACAGGCAGAGTCTTAAATACTTTAGGTATCGTTGTTTGTCCCACGAATCGTGGTCATTTTTCCCCTTCCACCATACTAAAATTTCCTTTTACATCATTCCCTTAATAGGTGTTTTTTTTTTTTTTTTTTTTTGTGAAAAAAATCAAACTTTTAAAAGTAAAATTTATATTTTACGGAAAGATAATCACATTAAATTACATTTGGTATAAAAATAGCAGTTTGTTAATATTATTATGATTACCTTTTTGTACTAGAAAATGTTGATATGTACTAAAAAATCTTACTAAAAGCGATTTAAATAAGCTACTTTTCATGTACATTTATGTGGTGTTTATCATTGGTATCTTTATCACACATATTTTGATGATATTTTAAAAGAAATTCTAGTTTGATTGTTTATTGCAACTTTTTCTTTTTTATCACCCGAAAGAGGAAGAATTCCCGCGTTATAAGAGCACTGGTGACAGCCGATGACAGTTTCTCTTATGCTGTCAATATTTCCACCAATGAAAAGGCATCACCCGAATTTCAACGTTTTTATCAGAGACAACTCATACTTGTATTAGGGGTATTCACGATCCGGTGCAACTGGTCTTTATCATTGCGAAAGTGCAACTTTTTTTCGCACCACAACAACAAAATATACTGACAAAAATTTCGCTACACTTTTGCACTTTAGCTATACCCTGACCCTATTGTAACCGAAAAATACAACAGAGTAGCGTTATCAAGTTGACAGTTCGCTAAATTATGAATTCCTGTGTGCAGGTATCGAAAAAAAACAAAGGGAATGGAAAACAAAAATAAGTGCCGCCGAAGGGAAAATCATAATTTTTGTTATGTAATATTAATTAATTAACATAATTTTGTGTCCATTATCTTCCAATAAATTAAATCGCTTTTCTTTTTCGCTTTTTAAAAGATTTTTTTCAGAACAAATGTCAATTGTCAGATTGGGTCTGACTTTGTTTCAGATTTGCTATACATGAGAAAAAGTGTGTTCACGATCTGATAAAAAAAATAAAATTTCGCAATTTTACTAGGTCTGTTACACCGAATCGTGAATACCCCTATTGTATTGTCTCTGGTTTTTATTTTCGATTAGTCAAACGAAATCGAAAAAGCCCAATCGAATACCACAACATTCTGTCCAATTCAATATTTAAATTCATTCGAAGTTTAGCAAAAAAGCATGTTTTTCTTTGTATAAAAAAGTACTCAAACACATGTTAAATATTTTCTGAAGTCAAAAGTTGCTAAAAACCCCCAAGAAACTACAAAAAAAACAAGATATAGGTATTTCACAAAAAAAGCATTAGGCGTGTTTTTTTGAGCTTCGATCTCAGCAAAGCAAAGTAAAGGACTATTCACATGAGAGCGAATTGCGAACTGCGAACACGCGAATATTCGTGGTTTCTGACACTTCATTCACATGAAAACTTTTTTTGGTCGCAGATACCCGCGTATCAGTTTCATTTTTAAAGGTTAAGTTCGAACGAATTTTTCATTCGTGGGTTTGTGGATCGCGACTGTTTTGTGTGGATTGTGAATAAAGTGTGACAGTTCGCGGCAAGAATTTTTAATTCGCGGGAAAATTGCTTTAATTGTTATTTTAGCTGTTTAAATCAATTGAGAGTAATGTTTTTTTTAGACTAGATGTTAGATTAATTAAATATAATGGTTTTGTGATAGAACAAATACAAATTTTCAATTCATAAATGCAGTTAAATTGATTTGTTCGCAATTCGCCTATTCGCTGTTCGCTCTCATGTGAATGGTCCTTAAAGTAGGATTTTCAGCACGCAATTACAACAACTACGCTCTACTTGACACTTCGAGGAATCACAGTAGTTGTTATAATTGCATGCTGAAAATTCTACTTTACTTTGCTTTCGAAGTTAAAAAAACAGGCCTATTAAATAAAGTGTGTGTTTGGAAAGTTGATTGTAATTGCAAGCTTGCTGAATTCTTTCAATGGCTGTGTTCAATCACTGTCAAATGAGAATTGTAGGTAATGGCTCGTTGGAGGGTTCGTCTGCTTTGATTTTATTTTATTATTTTAAATCATAATTTGGCTCTACCAAAATCCTACTATTTTTTTCTGATACAGCATGAAATTATGCTAAACTTCATCCCTGATTTCGAAAAAAGAGGCTAAATAAAAATTTGCTAGCAGGAAATATGCTAAATTGGCCACACTTTATACACGTTAACACCTACACGTATGCATATTGGATCAATTGTCAAACTCCGCTGTACTGTCAGAGAGAACGTCTGTCAGGCTTTAGGGGGATATCCAAATTCCAAAGCCCTTTACTTTATGCGGTTGCCAGTCTTCGTCAGTTTTGTGTAATTCTAAATGCAATAAAATTAAGCTACCGATTTAGTACTATCGTTAAAAAATTATATAAAAATTGATAGCAATTTTAAGATTATAATACATAGAGGTTAGTCAGTGAAAAAATGGCCGATCAAGCAGTGAAAAAATTAGCTCTTTACTTTATGAACGAAGAATGCTTCGACAATTATTTTGTCGATCATGACTTTCTCGATGGTGAGTTAAAAAAGTACTTTTTTAAGTAACGTAATTTATTTGATTATTCTTCTAGCGGATTGTTTCAAAGCTCTTCTCAGCAAAGGTCTTGGCTTGGGAATAATTGCAGGCTCGTTGCTGGTTAAAGTCCCACAGGTATTGAAGATATTTGCCAATAAGAGTGGAGAGGGCATCAATATTGTTGGAGTTTTGCTTGATCTAGTTGCTATAACATTCCATTTGTCATATAACTTCAGGAATGGTTATCCATTTAGTGCGTGGGGTGACAGTACGTTTTTGGCTCTCCAAACAGCGGCCATAGCGGCTTTGATATTGTTCTATGGAGGATCTGCAGCTAAATCGTTGGGCTTTCTAGGAGCTTACTCTACAATTTTATACGTGCTGAACTCTGGACTCACGCCGTTTAAATTTATCCAGATAGCTCAGACCATCAACATTCCAATTCTTCTAGTGGGCAAACTCACTCAAGCCTATACAAATTACAAGAACCAGAGCACTGGGCAGTTATCGGCAGCTACTTGCTTTATGTTATTTGCCGGCTCTTTGGCCCGAATTTTCACTTCAATCCAAGAGACCGGTGATATGGTGATGGTCACCACCTTCTGCTTCTCGTCGTTTGCAAACGGAGTCATTGTGGCGCAGATGATCTACTACTGGAACCAGACAGAAAAGAAGGCGACAAAGTCAAAGCCCTCGGCTGCACCAAAGAAACTTAAGAGCAAGAAGGTTGATTAAAAAAAGACTGAGTGTTGGTTTCGTTTGTTTTTTGTTAGTTAAAATAAAGTGCATCACTTGAAAAGTAAACGTGCTTATGAGTAAATTTATTGATTTCCTGGTTTGAAATGATTCTGGAACGCCGCCAAGGCCCGGTAGCGGTGTGAAATTTTATTTTTTTCCGGCTTTGGCATCTCTGCATAGGTCTGATTGTATCCTTTCGGCTGAAACACTGGATCCCAGCCAAAATCTCTAGGTCCGCTTGGTGGAACAATTGTTCCTTCAGTGATGCCTTGAAAGATGATTGGTTCCGAGTCAGCACCTTCGGAAAATCCCAATGTGCATATGGCTCGTGCAGATTTGTCCTCCCACCCCGTCAGCATACGGAAAAGTCCTTCAGGACCTAGTTTCTCCAAAAACCATTTGATGTAGGGTCCTATAAGTGAATTTGTTACTATTTCATGATAGCAATGTCACTACCGTCTACAAACCTGGAAGATCTTTCATTGCATTGAAGCAGAGACATGTGTCTTCAACGAGAACAGGCCCATCTACTAATTTTGCAGCTTCCTTACATTTTTTTATGCAGATTTCATCGATTTCACCTTGCAGTTCAGGAAGATCTACTTTCTTTGATACAACTTTGCGGGTGAAATTCGGTCCTAGGATAGCTACTAGCTCCTCAAGTTTCTTGGCGTTCCCAGTAACAAATGTTATGGGTTTCGACATTCTTTCTGTCAACAAAAGTGATGCAATTTTAATAACAATAAAGGATTGAGATGATTCAGTCAAGTTTACCCGGCACATGTGGTGCTCGTTGTGTGTTTCACAATAAAACGTCAAAAACAGGTGGAAAAAGTATTCCCCAACAGTGATACCAAACTTCTAGAATTTTGCTTGAGCTGATTTTAAAAAATAAAATTGGCGAGTTACACATTCTGATAACCTATTTCTTGAGTGGACTCCAACTTGAAATCAACACAGATGATACTCAGCTTCGCCACATCGCAAAACTATCCACAATACCATATGGTAGATTGCTGACATTATGATACCTACCTACTCTCGATATCGTTGTATCACATTTCACACACTTTTACAAGTTAATGCGAGAAACAGATTAACACAGCGACAGCAACAGCAACAGCGAACTTAGAACCAATGTACCTATTTTGATTACTTGAACACATTAGCACACAGATCCAAATGGATGACCATCCAATCCATCACAAGGACTCAATGCACCTTCTAGGAGTCACAGTCAATTCAGGAATCACATGGCAGAACCACATATCCTATATCGCAAAATCGGCCTCCGCAAAGTTGAGCTACCTATTTAGAGCAAAGAGGTACTTTAGCCCCAAGCAACTTCTCCTTCCCTACAAAGCACAGGTTAGACCAGGCTGGGAATATTGTTCCAATATATGGAGCTCGGCCCCAAAACATTCACTTAACCTGCTTGATAGCATACAGAGACGAGCAGTTCGACTCATTGGAGACCCTACACTCACATCGAATCTACAACCGTTGGTGCACAGAAGACAAGTCGCTGACCTATGCTTGTTCTATAGGTACTTCCATGGTAGATGTTCTGAGGAACTCAAAGACATTATTCCTCGAAATGCAACTATTGGGCGCCACACAAGACAGGCTGCTAATGCTCATGACCATACAGTACACTTGACAACCGCGAGGACATCAACTTTCCAAAACTCCTTCTGTTACAGGACAAGCAAACTTTGGAACTCGCTTCCTAACCAATCCTAATATCGCTGTTGCTGTCGCTGTGTTAATCTGTTTCTCGCATAATACGCTTACTTCCACAAGCAGCATTTTTTGAGCAAAATAATTAAAACCAATTCCATTTGCCTAAGCCCACTGACAATTTATTAAAATGAACGACAACAAATTAGGTTTCCTGTTTTTTTCCAAAGGGATTCATCTTTGATAACCAGTTGGAGGAAGACGGCGAGTCCCTACAAAACGCCAAACACAATCATTTTAAATTCTGTAACAGAGTGCAACCTTCTACTTACAATATTGTGTCGGCATCGTCTCCCGTGCCACCAGCCTCTTTAATTCCAGCGTTTTTCAGTTGTTCAATTAATTTCATACGGAATTCGATTTTATGAGGCACAACGGGATTCTGTTCTCGAATTTGGGCTTGCAACTTATTTAAGGCTTGCATGTAGGTAAGGCCATACCAATCGATTTCCTCGGCCGTGTACTGGGTAAAACAAGATTATAAACAATTTTTTAATAGAATGACACATTCCCCACTTACCGAATCCAAGTATTGTCCATATTCTCGCAAAATCCTTTTCTGCTCTCCTGGGTTATTCGATAGATCTGGGCATCCATTCAGAAGCGCCGTAAGGATCTTTCTTTTCAACTTCAGTGCCAATTCTGATCGCAAATCACAAGCAGGGCTCTAGAAAAATTTGTCAGCCCTTTAATTCAGAATATTACTTCGCATACTGTCTTACCTTCAACAGATAATGATCAAAGCCTTGGGACTCGTGAATCAAATTAAGTGTCCTTTCAGTCACAACAGTCGACATGTATTTGTCCAATACCTCAGAGTGGACAACAGATCTCTTCAGAACTGGCACCCAGAAATGAGGTACCCTCCGCTTTAATGGTGTACGTTTTTGGAATCCTTTAATGACTGCTTCGCCACCCCATATGCCTTGGTGTGACTCTGGCACGTCTATCAGTGGCAATGCGTGATCTTGAATTGGTTTAATTTCGCCGGTAATATCATCGCGCTGCCATTCGCCTTCCTTGGGAATATAATGAACGGCAGCTGGTTTGGTAAGCTTCCATTCACGCCAAAATTTCTTATAAGCTTCGGGTAGCTCGTGGCCAAGACCCTTATCGAAACGTGTTGGCCTTTTAAAACCATGTAGAAGTTTTGGCCCCTGAAAGGGAATCGGAATTATTGCGTCACATGTTATTGTAGAACTAGTGTGCGTTTTGGTTTAAACATTACCTGCGATGTGGCGTGTGCCATAATCTATTTGTTATGGTTGCTGTTTATTTGCACAATAGCAATTTTGTTAGAAGAATTTAGAAACGAGAAAGTTCAGCTTTTGAATAGAAATATTATACAGAAGAAAATAGAACTTAAAATCGTTGAAGGGAAAAATCACGTTTTGACGTTTGGTGCAGAAATGTCAGCGAGGATTTAAAAGAAGACGAACTGTCATTTCTCAATTCAAAGCGCAGCTGATAGTATTCGCTAATGCGATTGCGATGACATGCTAACATGGTGGCGGATAGACGCTACAAGTTTAAAAAAATGTTTTTAAAATTTTGTTCGTTGAATAAGAAAAAATAATGTGGTATTCTTCAGATTCGCTCTCAGATTTCAGATTTCGTGTGGCTAATCGAACATAAAAACGTCACTTGCTCTTTTTTGTGATAATATTCGTACGTTTCGAAAATGTGTAGCCTTCAACACTTTTCAAAACGTTTTCCATTCACTGCTTAAGTTTTAAATTAAAACATTCGAAATTTGCGTCTCGATTGATTTTTAAATATTTATACATAACCAATTTACTAAAATAAATTCACCCGATGCAATGCCTTTCTTTGCTGTAGAACAAATTCACGAAAACCTAAACGCCCTCCACCAGTTGTCAAACTCAAACGCACTTGTGTTGGTAAATCTGAGAAAATATCTAGATTCGCAAAAGTGATCTGAAATCTGAAAAAGATTGCTTTTTTTGTAACAAACGAACATAAAAACTGATCTGAGAGCAAAAAAAGTGATCTGAGAGCGCCCAAACGAATACCACATAAGATTCTCATTGGCCGGGTTCCACTGTCCGCTAGACGTCTAGCACAAAATATACTAGATGAAGGAACGCTTGCGCTAGAACACTAGCGGCAGCGGCAGTTAAAGAAATGATACAAATATCATAAAAATATTATCTGAATCGATATTTTATTTACAATATTATCAATTTTATCACAATTACACTTGCTCGGCTTCGTATTTATTTTCATTTTGTAAACGTTTCAACGATTTCCTTTGACAGGTCGTTGTTTTTTTTTGTTCAATGCAGCTAGTAGTTTTGCGCTGGATTGAAAAATTTCCCTGAAAGGGATATTTTAGAAAAAGTGCTAGTCAATTTTTTTTTATATTGAGTCTGACATACCGCTAGTCATCTAGCGGCTAGTGGAACGAGGCCATTATGTTCGCTTCGAGGAATTATTCGCTCGCTCATTCATTTGAGATTACGCGAGGGGCGAGGCTACCCCCAAGAAGCGATAGGCCAGCTGAGCAATGTAATTTTATTTAAACGAGGTAATCACCCCTAAATAAAAATTCCGATACGTCAAATCCGATCGGAACTGAAATTTCGCTCGAAGTATCTGTTTCGGAACAATAAATGAAGCATATAAACGCATTAAAATATTCCGCAGCAATTGGTTGTCGGAAAGCTTCGGAAAAAAATGTGCCGTGTAGCTGTCAAAAGTAAGTGGCATAACGCAGTTCCACACAATGCGACAAGGTGCGCTATATGTCATTGGAGAATTTTTCCGAAAGTTGTAGCGGAACGGATATCTCGATCTCGAATTGAATTTCTCCGATTTGTACGAAATCGAAACTCTGTTCCGAACGGGTACCTCGATATGGGTGAATGAAACATTTTTATGCGACCCTTTCATTTATTTATACCTAGCGGAAGTCTCTATTGTTTTGCATAATTTAAAGAAATCCAATTTTACTTGTTTATATGAGAAATATATATTTGTACACATTTTTATAAAAATAGTTGTAAATACATTCGAATCGCATGTTAGACATGAAACTTAAAACATAACGACATTTTAAATAATCCTAATTATAGAATACACAATTATTTTGTTTCAACGATTCTTACATTAAAAGTTTACTACGCCTACGATATAAAAAAAATTACACATAATTCATATTAAAAAATAGATTTAAGTAGGTATAGTTTAGATATTTTAGTTCCAAGAGTTCTCAGAATTTATCTCAAATATTCACAGAGTAGGACTTAAGCTATAACATTTGTTTCGTTCGTTCCACAAATAAAATAATTAAAATGACACGAATAAATATAAAAATGCATTTAGAAAATATCTATGGAGACATACATCATACATGATCGACCCCCATTGATAAGTCGAATACAGTGCTTTAAGTAGGCGGAGAGAATTTTTGATCGTGGTACTTAATAATTTAGACGACTGCTATTGTATTCTGTTTAGACTTAGACTAGAACATTACAATTAAAATGGAACGGTGACCGGAAGAAAATGCTTCATTCTTCTTCTCAAGGGTGAGTGCATAATCCATTCCAATTACTTGCGACCCTCATTGACAGTCTTCAACATCAAATAACTGGGATTAGAGAAAGCATCTTTGGTGCCATTACTATTCATGAACTTCTTACTTAAGTCTGACGCCTTGACATTTACATAATTGCCATCGGTGGTGTCTATTATGGAGGTTTCAGCTTCCGCTGGCGTTCGACTAATCTGTGCAAATGTTCTTCCTACAGTTTTTGGGGCAGGACTTTGCTCTGTATCGGAATCAGATTGTGATTCACTTCGACCATTGCCGTCGGAAAACTTCTTCAACATGGGTATTTCCTCGGGCGGCACCCCCACCTTTCTGCGATTCTTCATCACCGGACTGTCGAGATTATTGGAGATTGTTGGCGAATGTTGTTCTGAGAACGTAAAATTATCGGCTTTAACATAGTCATCACTGGGACGTGGTGAAAATATTGCACTACCTGTCTTTGGGCTCATCTGTAGGTAGTCATCGGATGGATCAATTCCTGGAGAATAGAGTTAACGAAAATCAGTAAATCGATAACAAAATACGTGGCTACGTTCTAAATTAAAGCATTGTGAATATGAATGTAGTATAGTTGAAGTATGTCGTAAAATAATTCAAAATCAAAGTTTAAAAACAAAATAAGTATAAAACGTAACTAAGCGGAAATTCACTGCATCGTGATATCGTTTCTAGTTCCGAAATCTGACAATCGTCAGTACACTAGATTGTGCTGTTTCCAAGCCTCTGTGTCACATTGAACTAAGCAAAGTAACACAAATTGGTAGATAGATTTGCAGATCACAAATTTCGTAAAAATCAAAAAACGATATCTCGATGCGAAAACTTGTGGCATGAGTTACAGAATAGGAGAACACTCATCTAGTGTATGCAGTGTTGATTGAGTAAAATATTAACGAACAAACCCATTGAGTTAAAGCGTTGTTTCCATAGCGCTGCACTGTGCTTCTAATTTAAAATTAGAAAAACAATTATTTCAGTTCCTATAGCCATAATGTATTTTGAGCATAATATTGCTCTAAATATGATTTTAATAAAACTACAAATTAAAAATTAATGTAAATAATTTTTTTGTTGTTCTTAGATTTATTGTGGTAATTTCCCGAGTTAATGTTTCATTTTCTCTGTATGCTTTAAGTATTTGTTAGAAGATGCGATTAATACAACTTTAAAACCACCACAATTGGTTTAGTAGAAATTAGATTTGTTTAGAAACGCAATGGCGCTCAGCAAGCGCCCGAAACACATTTAGTATAAACAAATACCTAATTACCAAGACTTGTGATGTTACTTTAGTCGGAGTGATTCATTAAACTGGAGGTTATACAAAATCCGAGGCTTATGGTTCGATATTACTGCTTACTTACTATTTTTGACTAGCCATGGCAGTCGATCGCCTATATAGAAAGAAGAATGAGACGTAATTAGACCTTATGCGGAAAAAATTGTAAAGTGGTCATTTTCAAAATATTCAGATAACCAAGTTCCGTTCCCGCATCCTTTGTGGAATCTTATATATTAATAGGCGAAGGGAAATAGTTAAGATTCACTTTCACTGCCTTAACCGCAACATATTCGCTTTTATTCTTTTTTGTTGGGAAGATAGTGCGGGGATGTACTGCTGTCTGTAATTTTCTTTCCATTATATATAATATAAGATTCAATATAATGGTAAGATTTCTACCATTGGGCGAACTCTAGTTCTTGTAAATTTATAATGCTGCTTTGCTACTTACTGAATGTTTTTTTTTTTTTTTACAAAACAGAAGTTATCCAAAAATAAGGGGAAACGGTGTGGAAGAAACCACATTGCTTAACAACTCTCAATATCGACAATACGTTTCATTTCGTTGCGCATTTTCGCTCAAATATCCAGCGAAAAATGTTTAAAATGCAGCAATTTCTGTTGAAAACAAATCGATTTCTTTCATACATCTTATTATAAAGCAACAATCGTCTATCGCCACTTTTTAGGACAAACCATACATTCCTTGACATTTAAATTTTTAAACAACCTCGTAGGTACTAAAAGAAGCCCCTTAAACTTTTTACTCGTTATATTGTCAAGCATACGTTATCATTCCAATTTCCAGACTTGTTTATTTTTGCGCATGTACCGTAGAGTAACGCGTGTAATTTTTTAGTTTCATATTTTGTTCGGTTTCAATTAGTCTGCCTTTTCTTTCCTTACATTGCATTAATATCCGCATTCTATTGACCGCTTGATGACTAGAGGTACGTCAAATAAATTTCAAACCCCATATACCTACAAAGTTGACATCTTACCATTTGCGCTAGATTGGAGACGTTCGGATTCTATTTAAGTCTGACAGTTGACTGACTACATAGATGTATTTCAGTATTTACTTTTTATTGGCGGCGTTCCACTGACCGCTAGATGACTAGCTGCCTGTCAAACTCCATATAAAAAAATAGACATTTCACCAAAAGTGCTAGACGTCTAGCACTTTTTGTGAAATATCCCTTTCAGGGAAATTTCTCAATCTAGCGCAAAACTACCCGCTGCATTGAAAAAAAACAACGACCTCTGTCAAAGGAAATCGTTCAAACGTGTACCTACAAAATAAAAGTAGATATGAAGCCGAGCAAATGTAATTGTGATAAAATTGGTAGTACAGTCCAACACGGATATAAGAAACATATAAAAAACAACGTGATTTGTTTCTTATATCCGAGTTGTTCTTATATGAAAACAACGTTTATAAGAAACAAAGTTTCTTATACGAAAACTACTGATATGAGAAACAAAATTTCTTATATAAAAACATATGTAGGACGATTTGGCGGACTTTTTCTACTGACAGTAGATAGCTGTCATTGTCATTGAAAGGTGTGTTCGCATTGTTCGCATCATACCTACCGTAATTCGTTTGCATGCATAGTTGAGCTGTTTTTGCATTTAAACTGAAATCCATCTCAACCAAGGAAAAAATTATGTTTCTTATATGTGTAATAATTTCAACATAATAACAAATTGTGTGAATAAAAATACGTTTTTTATATCCGAGTGTTTCTTTTAAGCGAGTTTCTTATATGAAAACATTTTTATATGTGCATATAGCAAAAAAATCTCCGTGTTTTCACATGCGTTTCTTAAAAGCGAGTTGTTCTTATATGAGTGTTTCTTATATCCGTGTTCGACTGTAATGTAAATAAAATAGCAATTCAGATATTATTTTTATAATATTTGTATTATTTCTTTAATTGTAGTGGGGACTTTGCCGCTGCCGCTATTGTTCTAGCGCGAGCGTTCCTTCATCTGGGATATTTTCTGCTAGACGTCTAGCGGGCAGTGGAACCCGGCCATTGCCTCAGAGTGCTCACGTGAGACGGGAACAGTTTTTAAAGGTGACGTTTACCGAGGAGGAGGGAGGAGCCGGCAAATCTAGTCAAGAAAGTCCTTCCTGCATACTCAGTTGACATTTCGAAGAGTCAAATTCAAAATAAACAGAGTAGCCGCTGTCGAATTCATAAGAGTCGAAGGACTCGTGAGAAAAAAGGTGTCATTTCTAAAGCTACTCTGCCAATTTAGAGTTTTCGCACGATATTTAACAACCATTAGTTCGCATAGCACTATAAAAGTGCTGTAATAGGCAACCGTGTTACATTTTATTGTACTTATATGAAAATAACGATTTTTGAAAAATTTGCGAAGGGTCTTTTCCAAATAAAAAAGGGCAAAATCAAACAAATGTAACGCTGACCACCAGAATACAAAAACAATTCAAGTTGCCTGCAGAGACAAACCATACTAGTATTGTCTCTGGTTGCCTAGACAACGCGTTCGGATACCTAGTCCCAAATCCGAAATCTACTTGACGTTTTACACAAACTAGGTACCCGAACGTCTCCATTTCTAATCTTTTATACTAGATATTATATTTTTTTATGGATTCTTACATGACTTTGACTTGCCGTTAGTCTTCTAGCGTTCAATAGAATAATGTTCTTCTTACCCTTCTTAGAATGGGATGAGAGATTGTAAATATGTAGTAGATTATGCTCTGTCGATAAAGAAAGTTATCCACATAAATGGGCACGTTCAAGTATCTAGTTTAGTAAGTCTGACAGCTGTCTGACTAGATGTATTTCGGTTTTGATTGGCTGAAATCGAACATATGAGCAACTGTTTCAGTTGACGTTTATGGAGGGGTAGCCGACGAATCTAGTCAAGAAATTCGTGGTTGAGTACTAAGTTGACAGTTCGCATATGTGGATGACGTAGGAAAAGTGATGTTCCCGACCAATCTAGTTTTTGCGTTCAGGTTACATCTTTTCCAGAGCAATCTAGTGTTAAGTTTTATAACTTTTTGAACACTACCTGTAATTATTATCTAACTATCTCACACTACTTTTATCTTGTAACTCTCTACTAAAACATCATCTCTGGTTAATAAAGCAATGGTGGTTGTACCATATAGTAAGCAAAGCAGCGTGTTTTATAATTAAATAATAATAATTTCAAAAGGTTATGGGCCCAGTCCACAAGAAAAATGAATAATACTCCAGGTTTCCCACAATTAAATAATTCAACGAATTTCAATAATTGGAAATTTAGAATAAAAATTTTATTAGAAGAAAAAGGTGTGTCGTATGTATTAAAACAAGATGGCGGTGCACAAGAAAAGTTTGCGAAAGATGATCCAAAAGCGAGATCTATCATTGTGCAGTGTTTGCCAGATAAATATTTGGATATTGTTAAAAAAGCAAAAAGTGCCAAAGAAATGATCAACTTATTGGAGGGAATGTTTGAACGGAAAAGTGTTTTTAACAAATTGCATTTACGAAAGAAACTTTTGATACTAAAATGTTCGTCGAATGAAAATATGCAAGATCATTTCCTTACATTTGATAATTTGTTGGCAGAAATTGAAGCAACAGGAAGCCAATTAGATGAGTCAGACAAAGTTTGCCACCTACTATTGACCATGCCTGAGGAGTATGACAATGTGATTACGGCTCTTGAAACTATGAGCACAGATAAAGATTTGACTATTGATTTTGTTAAATCAAGGCTGCTAGATGCTGAAATTAAATTAAAAGGTAAGGAAAAAAGTAATGACACAGAAATGAATTTTTTTATTTCCTGCTATAACTGCGGCAAAAGGGGCCATAAATCATATGAATGTAGAGGTAGCAATTATAATAATAATTTAAAAGATAGACAAGGAATCAATTCACGTAGACGAGGGTTTTCGCGAGGTCGAGGTATGCAAAGGGGCAGAGGTACGAGTACATCGCGTGGAAGATGGCGTGAAAGAGGTAGCAGTACAGTCCGGCTCAACTCGGCAACAGAAGAAGACGATGAGTTAGGATTCTACGCTTTTTCTACACACATAGAACTGCCAAAAGAAAAAAATGATATACAGCTAATAATTGACTCAGGGGCAACAGAAAATCTAGTTCAAGAAAAATATGAAGGTAAAATGGTTAATATTAAAATATTAGATAATCCAATTATAATAAAAATTGCAAATGGGGAGCAATTGACTGCCACGAAAAAAGGAACGTTAAAAACTGTTTTAGGTGGGAAAGTTATTAATATTAATGCATTGCTTGTTCCTAGATTGAGTCACAATCTAATATCGGTAAAGAAATTAATGGAAAAAGGGTTCACCATCAAATTTTCACATAATGAACTAAAAATAACTAAGTCTAATTTCACTTGCTATGGTGAAAACTATGGTAGGCTTTTTGTTATAAATATGAAAATATATGAGACAGAAGCATGTAACTTGACTGACAATAACTTGTGGCACAAAAGACTGGGGCATATTAATAGAAAAAGCCTAGCAAAAATGAAACTCCCATACAGTAACGAAATCTGTGGGCCTTGTATGGAAGGAAAGTCCACAAGATTACCGTTTCACAGAATTCTAACAAACAAATCATCACGGATTGGAGATTTAATTCATTCCGATGTAGCTGGACCTGTAAAAATAGCTTCTAATGAAGGATTCAGATATTTTCAAACAATAATAGACGATTATTCTCATTTCACTGTAGTATGTATGCTACGAAATAAATCTGAAGCTGCAAATAAATTAGTTGACTACATAAAGAAGCTAGAAACTGAGAAAGATATAAAAATTAAAAGGATAAGATGTGACAATGGAGGGGAGTTTTCACCAAACTGGTTCAAAAATTTTTGCAGTCATCGAGGAATTCGAATCGAATATACATATCCGTACAGTCCACAACAAAACGGAACTGCAGAAAGAATGAATCGCACGCTATATGACAAAGCGAGGACTATGCTCAACGAAGCAAATTTACCAAAGCACCTATGGAGCGAATCGATTTTGTGCGCAGCCTATTTAGTAAACAGATCACCGTCACAGGCTATTAATTTTGATATTCCAGCGAAACGTTTTCATAGAAAACTAGATTTGCACAAACTAAGAATTTTTGGATCAAGGGCATGGATGGTAAATGTTCCCAAAAATGATAAACTTGAGCAAAGAGCAAAAGAGGTAAGAATGGTTGGATATGCTAGAACAGGTTACAGACTGTGGGATCCTGAGACGGATGTTGTTAGAGAATCAAGAGATGTACGATTTGATGAAAATAATATAAGTTACAATAAAGACAAAGAGACAAATGAAGTTAAGTTAGATAACGAATATCAGTATAACGATTACGAAGAATTTGAAGAATCGCAAGT
This sequence comes from Cheilosia urbana, assembly GCA_946477585.1. Taxonomy (NCBI): domain Eukaryota; kingdom Metazoa; phylum Arthropoda; class Insecta; order Diptera; family Syrphidae; genus Cheilosia; species Cheilosia urbana. Next base: position 162,876,085 of record OX297854.1, read on the forward strand.
AAATAATGATGAGAAAAGAATCGAAAATGAAATTCAACAGCAAGATGAAAATACTCAACAATCAAATGATAATGATAATGAGCAATTCGATAAAAATAAAGGAACAACAACAAAGAGTGGACGGCAAATCAAAACACCTGCAAATTATAACGACTATGAACTTTACCAAGCTTACTGTTTAACCTCATATCAAGACGATCCGCAAACATATAAAGAAGCATTAGAAAAAGGATGGAAAAATGCTATAATCAACGAGTTAGACGCACATAGAAAAATGAAAACTTGGACTATTACAGAACTACCTGAAGGAAAAGAAATTATAGATACAAAATGGATATTTCGAACAAAGGAAACTGGAGTGAGGAAAGCTAGATTAGTAGCTAGAGGATATCAGCTTAAAGAAGAGAAGGATTTCGGGAAAAACTATGCACCAGTAGCAAGAATATCGACAGTAAGAATGGCTTTAGCGCAAGCAGTACAAAATTCGTGGATGATCAGACAGTTAGATGTGCCAACTGCATTTTTAAATGGCAAATTAGAAACAGAAGTATACATAAAACCACCTGAAGGAATCAATATTGAAAGTGGTAAAGTTCTAAAGTTGAACAGAGGATTATATGGATTAAGAGAAAGTCCGAAATGCTGGAACAAACGTTTTGACAACTTTATACAGAGTAAGGGATTTAAACGATCACAGAATGACTTTTGTCTATATATAGCAGAAAAAAGGAATGTGTGGCTCGTGCTATATGTGGATGACATTATTCTAATAGGAGATGAATTAAATGTCATTATAAAAGAACTAAAAATGGAATTTGAAGTGAAAGATTTTGGTGAGCCAAGTTCATTTCTAGGAATGGAAATAGAAAGAAGAAATGATGTCTTAAAAATCACTCAACGAAAACAAATTGATAAAATGTTGGAGAAGTTTGGTCTAAAAGACTGTAAAGGAGTTAATACACCAATGACGAAAGGATTTCAAGTTGACCCGAATGAAAAAATAGAAGATGTGCCATACAGGCAACTGATTGGCGGCTTAATGTTTATATCAACTGTATCGCGACCAGATATAACCTTTGCAACCTCGTACCTAAGCCAGTATTTAGATAAACCAACAAAAAGTCTGTGGACACAATCTAAAAGAGTACTTCGATATCTTAAAGCAACTCATGATCTTGGATTAATATACGTTAAAAATAATAAAAATAATTTAATAGAAACCTACTCAGATGCGGACTGGGCAGGAAATCACACAGATCGAAAAAGCGTTACTGGATCAATAACATTGTACAATCGCAACATTGTAGCATGGTTTTCAAGAAAACAAAATTGTGTGGCATTGTCGACGGCCGAGGCTGAATATATTGCAGCAGCTACCAGTGCATGTGACTTAATGCACATTAAAGGAATTGTTAGAGACTTCATCAGTGGCAAGGAGGATCAACAGGATCTTAAATGTGTATTATATATGGACAATAAAGGTGCTATGGAACTAACGAAATCATTTGAAAACAGCAAGCGTGCTAAACATATAGATATTAAAAATCATTTTATTAAAGATTTGGTAAATAAGAAGCTTATTGAAGTTACCTATATTCAATCAGAAAATAACTTATCAGATATGTTAACCAAGACTTTGTCTAATGAGAAATTAAATTGCATAAGAGATACATTGAACATTACTTAAAAAAGAAAAACTATAATAATAATTGATATCTTAGTATGCTATGAAAACTTTAATTTTTGATACACTTGTTAACCAAATGTTAATCTCATGAAAACTTTTGACTATGTTTAATTCCATAAATTAATCAATTAATCATTTACATTAAGACATGCATAACATTTTTTTGAAATACATATATGAATTGAAGTAACTATATAAAATTGAATTTAACGTAATCGATTTAAAGTCCTAAACCCCGTTTAAATCGAGGCGGGCTGTTAAGTTTTATAACTTTTTGAACACTACCTGTAATTATTATCTAACTATCTCACACTACTTTTATCTTGTAACTCTCTACTAAAACATCATCTCTGGTTAATAAAGCAATGGTGGTTGTACCATATAGTAAGCAAAGCAGCGTGTTTTATAATTAAATAATAATAATTTCAAAATCTAGTCGACTTAAGACAACTAGATTCTTGAATGTGTCCCATGACTGCGTTCCATTGATCGTTTTAGAAGTTCAGTCTCTAGTACATAAATCTGACAGCTGATGTCACAGATTGCATTTTAAAAATAGTAAATTTATTAAAATGCGGGAACAAACAGGAGCACTTTTAAGGACATTGATTTGAACTACAGTTTTTAGTCAATTTTGGTATATCTTATCATATTTTGGGACTTGGTTACGTAAGCAATGTGTTTAGAATTGGTATTAAATGTCGGGGCTTTTAATTAGATCGTACCTTTCAAATGGTATCTTTTCGAAAGAACTATGCATATTGATTATGTAATCTGCATTAAACAAACGGTTAATTAAATAAAACTTACGAATTTCTGGTAGTAACATTCCATTGACATATCTAGGCGGTGGTGGCGCCATTTCGTCTGGCGATCCCATTAGAGCCAAGTAGTCGGTGTCTTTTCTCTTCATATACTCTGTATTGATCTTTAAGTAGGGCTCGTTGAGATCCACATAGTGCTGATATTGAAAAACACGATTGAAGAAATGGTAGGAAAATAAGAAAACCGAAACTTACATTGGTCACTTCATCACCCAAAAGCCTGGCGAACTTCTTTTCCAATTCATGGAAAAGTGGACGGCTTTCGGGATTCGCACTCCAACACTCCAACATTATATCATATCTGCAATCAAATTCCAATTAAAAATCATTTCCACAGCTCCAAAAATTAGTTTATAGGTACTTACAATTCCTCATTGGCATAAGGTGGCTTCTCCATACGATAGCCATCCTTCAGTTTCAAATACAGGCTCTGGTTGGCGTTCATACCTGGATAGGGTACCTTTGCCAAGGAGAAAAACTCCCAGAGTACAATACCAAAAGACCAAACATCAGTATATGTGCTAAACACTTGATCGCTCAGTGACTCCAATGCCAACCATTTGATTGGCAATGGTGCCTCGCCCTGTTTCTTGTAATTATCATTTTTATACATCGACCTTGCCAGGCCAAAGTCACAAATCTTGACGACATTGTCCTCGCAAAGTAGTATGTTCCTTGCGGCCAAGTCACCATGCAGGACTTTCCTCGACGACAGATAGTCCATACCGCGTGCCACTTGGAACGCCCAGCTGACCAAATCTGAAGTGGTAACTGTCATCGCTTCGGTTGTATCGGGTTTGTAGTTCGAGCGCCATGCTGGTTGCACTGAATTGTTTGACAAAATGTTGTCTTCTAAAGCCAAAAACAGTTATACCGATTTCAATTTTGATGGCTAAACTCACCTTCCGGAATTGTCGTCATGACAGTCTGTTCGGTGGCACAACTGTCAATGTTACCTTCATAGGTGTCAGATTGCCCTACGTAACCGCTGGAATTTGGACGACCAGCTCGAGTGCCTGATCTTGGATCATTTTCAGAATTTCTGTGATTGTTATTGTTGTTTAAATAGTGATGTGAAAATGAGAGATTTACATATTTTAACCCATCTCTGTTAGTCATTAACAACCGTCACCATTAATTTTTGTGCATGTTTTGGATTTTTGGTTTTTGATTTTTAGGTTATGTCATCACATTTGGAGGTTAGAATACAAACACAGACATACATTGGAGGAAAGAACACAAACACCGTGTGAAGGAAGGGAGTAAATACACACAAAATAAAATTAAATGAGAATACAAATAAATAAAGAACATCAGTTTGTTAGGATATTTGGTTATTTGCATAAGACGAAAGTTACCCAAGTAGAGAAGTGTGCTAGATATCGGTTTCATTTCTTAGGTACAACAAATTCTATATAAATTTTTTTTTTTTTTTTGAAAAAGCATTCTAATTCTACTGCATCCTCTCAATGACACCTAATTTCTTCTGACAACTCTGCTACTTTTATATCTCTTTTTGCGCAAATGAGGACGTACGGATTTTTAGTTTAGTAAGTCTGACAGCTGTTTGACTTGATGTATTTAAGTTTTTATTGGCCTAGATTGGTCACGTGAATAGTTTTTTTTAGTTGTCGTTTATGGAGGGGTAGCCGACAAATCGTCAAGAAAATGTTGCCTGCATTCTTAGTTGACATTTCCAATTGTCCAAAGTCAAAATAAACCGAGGGAAAACAAAAACAATTCAAGTTGACTTGTCATCGGGTTCGTATACCTAGCCCACACATATCTAGTTGACGTTTTAAACGAATTAAGTAGGTATCCGAAATTCCGGACGGCCCCAGAATAAGTTTATACTTTTAAATGAAATGAAGTGCTCCTGTTCAGTGTTTCACCAACTAGCACAGTGATACAATTCTAGTAGACTATGGAACGCAGCCATTGACATCTAATGATCTGTGGTAGAGTTGTAGTGAGTAAAAACTAAAAACTTCACAATCTTTCCGTCTGTATCAATCGTATACCCTTTTCACACCGCAGCGAAAACCGTGTTTTCGTCGAAAACTCGTAATTGCATTCACACCGAACAATAACTAGTTTTCCATTGACGTTTCAATCAGCGGTGAAACACTAGCCGCAGAACTTCTGTGTAATTTATTTTGTTTACAAATTTCGATCGCATTAATTAACACATAAAAGTAATTCAGAGCCTTTAAAAATAATATTAGCCCATCTATTAGTGTGGAAAATGAATTTAAGTTGTGAGTTTTGACATTTGCTCGGTCAGATGCTCTGCTGAATGTTGCATAAGGTGTGTTTGTTTCAACAACCCAAAGATCGGAAGTCGTTTTCGTGGTGTTTTGGTGGAAAACGACTTCAAATAACTCGTTTTGAAAACTGAAAAATGTATGGGAAAACTTCTGTTTTCGATGAAGTTTTCGAGTGTTTTCGCGAAAACCCGGTTTTCGGCTCGGTGTGAAAAGGGTATAAAATAATAAAACAAAAATGCTTTGATTAATAAAGTTAATCAATTTATGTCGTTTTCCATTGGGATTTTCAGATTTTGCTCTTAGATTTCAGATTTTTTGTGCCCAATGGTACATAAAATGAGTTTTTTCTTGCTTTGCATTTGTGGTGGTTCGTGTTTTAAAAATCAGCTCATCTCAAATTGTTATTTGTGTTTATAGAAATCCAATCAATTTATGTTGATGTCTATTGCAGCGGCCAAATGTATTTTTTTCTCTATTTTTCACAGACTTCTCGTCTAAAAACGTAAGTAAACACGCTTTAAAGTTTGACAAATGACAAATGTTTTGGTGTGAGTGCAAATAGGTGTAAGTCTCGCTCAGATATCGATATTCGCAAAATTGCTCTAACTCTTAAAAAAGCGATTTTTTTGCTGCCAATGGAACATGAAATCTGACAGCCAGCTGAATTCGAGAGCAGAAAAACTGCTCTGAATCTGAAAAGTGCTTTTTCTGTCTCCATAGAAAATGACATTGGTAGTTAGCGAAGCTCTCGAATTCTTAATGGCTACGTTCAGTAAGCAACAAATATTTTGCTGGCAAATTTGTGCAGCGATTTGCATATTGATCTTCAGTGGACAAATCGTGGATGGGCAACGCCGTTCATTGCTAATTTCCGACAAAAATTGTCTGTGACTCTTATTAAATAAATAACAAGTGTAACGTATAGAAGGATTGTTGGATACATAAAAATCGTCATCGATTTTGAACGGATTTAAAAAAAAGATTTTACAGAAAACACGCCTTTTCTACTTGGGCACGGACTGTTGGTTAGTTAGGGTAGTTACATTCCTGAAAAAGACCAGCCCACATAACTTACCTATTAATTTCAAAATCTCCACCTGAAAACCTCTGTTCGGTGATTGTCGGATCGATTTTATCGGTATTTTTGTTAATTTGATTTATAAATCGCTTTCGGTTGCGCAGCAAAAAGTTCTGAACATTGCCATAGCGGCAGTATTCAACGATCACCATTACCTCACCTAAAAATTGATAAAGTTTTAACCAACGTCTTTTACAACACACGTCATTGAACCAACGTTTCATAATGTTCTTTGTCACAGCACCAAGTAAATTGACTACATTCAAGTGCTGTCCCAGATGCACCATGATCTTAAGCTCTGAAACCAGTGCTTTGATAACCTCATTGTCAGCGGTGCGCTTCACCATTTTTACAGCCACAACTGATTCCTTTTCGTCGGGAATGATCCCCTCGGCGTAGGCTTTGAGAACTACTCCAAATGCTCCGGCTCCAAGTTTTTTACCTGTACGCATGGTCAGTTGGATTACAATATCTATTGTTAAGAGGAGTTTCATTGCTTACCCAGTTTCAGCTTATCTCTTGGGAACTCAAATCGCCGATCGTAGGGCAGCAGATCTGCCTGTTCGTCCAAGGACATGGCAGGGTTTATTTGTTCTAACGCACCTTCATCAAAGTTGGCTAACCCAGCTAGTTTCATTTCCCGCAATGTCTAAATGGTTTAGGGTTATGCAAGGATCTGTTTGAATGGAACTCCAAAGACTCACCTTTCGCGTCTTAAGAATGCGAATGACCAGATAAATTATGAAAATAAGCAGGCATATTATAAAGGCCACTATGCTAAGAATCCAGCCAAGCTTCAAGCCGGGCATGTCTAGAGAAAAGATCGAATAAGGAAACTCCTTAACGTAAATTGTCTTTCATTACTCACTTGTAATCTTCACTTGTGAGCTGGCCTCGGCTGTTCCTAAACGATTTGATGCAACACACTTGTACAGACCCTGGTCGTCGGGCTTTATGAAGGGTATCTTCAAAATCGAGTTATCCTCTTCGATTAGAACATTCTTCTCCGAGTTGATCTTCACATCGTCTTTGTACCATGTGACGCCGGCCTTTGGAATTCCAGACGACTTGCATTTCAGCACCATAGACTCGCCCAGGGCTTGCTTGACCACGTCACCCATATTCGTTTCCGAAATAATTGGGACAGCAGGCTCTGCAATAAAATCAGGGAATCAGTGATCTTCTCCGAAATGCTTATGTTTCGTTTTCATTTTATTTTTACCATGAACAATGATACTCAAAAATTTGCTGTCATACAACGAATCACTGTCCACGATCCTAGCTCGACACTCATAGCTGCCCGCATTATCGTCTTCGATGTTCTTAAACTTGATCGCCTTTTTGTAGGAGTACTCTGAAAATGTCGTCTTGACTTCTACACCATTTCCGTTCTCAATCATTCGGCCATCTTTGAACCAATCCAAATCCCCAGTGTAGTAGTACACCAAGGCGGCACATGTCATGATCACCTCGTCGCCCTTCGCGATCTTTTGGTTCTCATCGACTCCATATACGGTCATGTTATCGGTGAGATCTCCCATTAATACTTTGCCTCGGCCCACACCGACTCCCATGCCGTTGAAGGCTGTACATTTTACGATTCCCGGCTTTTCCGGTTTAAATATCAGTTCATGGACCCTCTCGATTTCAGATTCTCCCTGCGCCGTATCTCGAGTGGACTGCAATGGAAATAGAGTTTTATATAGTCCATCAAATAAGGCCACGGTTTTAACTTACATTGAAAATGATTTGGTTGCCCTCGCATGTGGGCCACTTCGGGGTAATACTGCATGGCGTGTATTCCCATGAGACAATTGCAGATGGATAAGCAATTGTTTTGCATAAAAGTCGCATCTGCTCGCCAGCTTGAACATACACATCCTCAATGTACACCTGAGGTTTGTCTAAAAATTTCAAACAGTTATTCAAGTGATCGGGAAAAGTTTTCAACACCCACCTTTGACGTAAACATTAAACTTGAGCTCCTTCTTATCGACTCCATTGCTCGCCCTGAGAACGTACACTCCAGTGTCGGTCAGCACCAAGTTGTTGATCTTCAGCGTGGTCGAAGCATTTGTCCGATTGATCTCGTATTTTCTGGACGGTTGAATAATGTTACCGTCCGGTGTATACCAATTCAATGCTGGCGTAGGATAACTTCGATACTTGGCGTTAATCTGAGCAATCTTCGAGGCGTTCGTCTTGATGGTGTAGTAGTTATTGGGTTCGCTAATGTTGATGTAACTTTCGTTTTGTTCTAAAACGAAGGAAAATAGAAAAGGTATGGAAAACAATTGTTTTTTGCAATCTTACTTAAGATGGTCATCAGGTAGGTGTTGTGCGCTACATTGTCGGAGTGATCACGCACATAGCACTTGTAGTTTCCTTCATCACTCTTTTGAGCATTGCGAACCGTAAGAACACTCTTGCCGATAGTGTGTGAGTAATGCGATTTATCAATTGAGGCATTTGAGGCCGACAGTCGAGCTAGCTGTTGATGGAGAATCTTGTAAGTTGGCTAGAAATTCAGTTGGCCCTTTTATAGGTTCCTAATCTAAATGCAAAAGACATCACCTGTCTCCGTAAGAAAGTTTTTAATTTAAAAACAAAAGCGAAAATTTCACCACACTCTATCGAGCAAATTACACGGCCATTAGCTGGTACCAAATATTGATAAAAATTCACTTTAGAACTTATAAAATAATCGGCAAACATTTATACATGCTCGTATCAAAAAATTATAGAAATAGAGGAAACTTTGCAAACTAACGAGTCACTCGTTACTTTGATAATTTTCTCAATTTTTAAAATTTTTTATTGTTAAATTTTTTTTTTTCTGTAGGTAGATGTTCGCAAAAAAAAAGTGTAGAATATCTTGGAAAAAAAGTCGTTCCTTACGCTCTCAGGATTATCATCCAACGGTGTTTCCCATGAAATCATAAACCGTACAGAGTGTCGAACCTCCACCGTACAAGTCAAGTTGAAATCGTTACCTATGACAGCATGTCCTTGTGAGAGCGAATCAATTTGTGGTTTATTCACATGAGTCGTTCTCGCTGTAGATTTTATTATTTAAAAAAAAAGAAAAAAGATTTCATTAACAAATTGTCCAGCAACAACAACTTTTGTAAGCCAAGCATTAAACAAGCAACACAAAACAAATATGGCACTGTTTTAGTAACAACATACAAACAAATAATTTAATTGTATTAATACTTTTCTCAATATTTATGTACAGCATGCTAAAATAATATGTACACTTTTTTTTTGAAAAACGTCTGTCAAGATACTTCTGTCAAGATACTTCTGTCATATTGAAGTCTATATTTTGACACAACCAGGTGACGTTTTTCATCTACAAATATAATGCGAAAAACAACGAAAAGCATCAAGAAATTCATAAATGCAACAACCACCAAAATGCAGGAAAAAATCATATAGAAGAACACCAAAAAGCCAGAACAGTAAAACAAGAAAAACAACGGACAAAAACACATTTCTGAACAAGAACTAACGGTCAAGCAGACTTACACCGCGGTGTACTGCTATAGCTTTTATACGATCTACCCCGATGCGATTTAGTTGTATCCCGTTTGCCCATTCTAACACCATAACCCGATTCAGTTGTTAGCTCGAAAATCGGTGAAGCCAAGGACAATCCAACACCAACACCACCACCAAAACGAACAACACCAACACTACTATGATTATCATCATCGTCGTCGTCATCTTCACGACTATCATCATCATCTTCATGACTGCCACCACTATCATCCCGATCATTGTTATGCTCATCTTCCTCACCATCATCATCATCATCGTCGTCATCACTATCACGACCACTGTCAACACTGCTACTGCCAGCATCAGTGGACGTCTCAGTAGTCAGGGATGAGGATGAGGATCGCGACTTTCGTGCTACCACCACCATTGTTACCGCATCGACAACATTCACAATGTCAGGGATGGAGTAATTGTTGTTAGGTTGGGAAGAGAAATGTGTGTTATTCACTGGACTTAGACTAGATAGAGTGTTGTTGTTATTTAACGGTTTCTCGCTTGCAAGTACTGTGCAATTAATATTAATTTTACGGTTATTTCTATTTATTGGGAAAACATCACAAATGGGTGCCAACTCACGATCATTAGATTCGTTACCACTAAATTGGATGAAGAATGAGACCTCTTCTTCCTCGTTTAACGGTGACGGTACTTTTGGCCGACAAAAATACAGGCCACTTTCGGTGATGTGTTGAATTTGTACAACAAATCCACGTTTGGGATCATAGCGGCCGGTTGTTTCACTGGAGTACACCTATAAAAATTTGGATGAATGTCAGTTAAAAATTGCCCAAATGGATCACACAAAAAGACACAACACAAAATCAGGGTGTTTTGGATTGAACGAAAGATTGGGGGAGAACAGAAAATTCAGCTTCCAGTTTGATGATTTATCATAGTCCTATTCAGCAACAGAAACAATCAGTATAATAGTGAAAGGGTTTTACGGCAAATTGTTAAATTTACGATAATCTGTCAGCGATTGCGCATGTCAAGCCCGATCCCACACACAAATTTTTGACATTTCATAATTTTTTGCTCTACAGAGTTCTGGTACAAATCGTTGAAGTTCCATCAAAAGAAAAAAAAAACCTCCCTATTAAACGTAAAAGTAACGACAGATTGTGAAATAAAAAACCCAGAGATAATGCAACTGTCAATCCAGTTCGAGTAAATGGACTTAAAAATCGCATACAAAATTTAGAAAGAAGTGTAATAGAGGTCTAAAACAATTTCCTCATCTATTTGTAGTGAGTGAAAAAATATAAGCGCTTAACCTCTAGTCTGGAGTAGCTCCACTGGAAGGCGGCCAATTTCACCTTCCCCACAGTGAACGTGGAAAAAATAATAGTTGATCCAACTTTGTTTTTTTCTAGTTCGGAGAAAATCTGTCAAACTGTCAAAAAAGGTTCGTGTTTCTTTTTTATGTCGTTTTCCATTGGACAAAAAGAAGCGTCCGGGAGCGTCCGGAATCGAAAAATTCACTTCTGAAACTGTTCCATTGGCACAAAAAATACACTTCTGTTGATTCTGAGAAGAGAATTTCGCTTCTCGATTTGAAGTCAGAATTCACTCAAGAAGTGTAATTTATGTATTTTATACAAGTCAGATGACAGCTGCCGTAGATTATTTTTTGGCATTTCACCAATACTTTTGTGGATTCAACCAGAAGTAGTTTTCTTGTTCCATTGGATTACAGATCGAGTGAAACCAATGGAAAACGACATTAGGCTCAGACACATTTGCAGCTCTGAATTGCGTTTCTTTTTTCGTGGATCAGAGCGCACTCTATGAGCTCAGAATAAATTGACAGAACAATCTGGTAAAAATCCGAATACAGCTTATTTAGACAGCATAGGTTACCCACCATAATGACTGCTAATAAAGCCTAGTACACAGCTGTTCCGGAACAAAAAATCCCAAACAAAAGTGACACAACGAAATCATAAAGGACAAATTTCGCACTTCTTTTCGTTTTGCAGTTGGCAGCTGCTGCGAAATGATATCGGAAAAGTGGGTAATTGTAGTAGATTGCTTGGTATAATTCAATTCACACTCTTTTCGCATACGTTTATACAAAATCCTGTAGCTATTTAGCGGTAAAGCGTGTGGTATGCAGTTCTTCTTAAACGAAATTTTCCGGTGGTCTCCAAATGGACAGCGAAATGTCTGCGAAAAGGCAGCGGAAAAGAATTTGTGTAGATTTCCATCAGCTGATACACAAGTAGCAGTGCTACCAGCACTGGCTATTTATTTCCAATTTGGCTCCTTAAAATTGTCATTTCGGCTTTATCGTAATTTACGCTATTAACTTTATTTAAAGTTTCTCGATTTTTAGGATCCTTAGGAATTTATAATTCTATTGTGAACGTACTTTTTTCGCTTAACTAAAACTTTCTAAAAAGTTATGGCATTTCAGATTTTGATCTGAGATTTCAGATCTCTGCTGCCAAATCGGAAATTGAATCCGAATTTTGTTTCTTTATTGAGTTGGCTCCAAAAAACTGGAAATCCATTGCAATTGATTTTGACAATTTCTCAATTTGGCTCCACCCTCTTATGAAAGCTGGCAGCAATGCAGCACAAATGCCAAATTTCCGCAAGCAATTAATGTCCCGGACAATAAACGTGTGCGAAAAGAGAGTGGAGAATTGAACCAAGAAATCTACTACAACTACCCACATTTTCGCCATCATTTCGGAGCAGCTGCGTATTGCAAAACGAAAAGGAGAGCGAAATTTTTCGTTCATGATTTCGTTGTATCACTTTTGTATAGAATATTTCGTTTGTGAAGAACTGCATACCACGCTTAACACTAAACAGCAACTTATTAGTTTTTGTGTGGGTAGTTTTGGCGCATTTCAGTCATTTAATAGACACAAAATTTACAAAAATGTTACGTTAAAGGACATTTTGTATATTTGAGGCGCGCAATGGTAACAAATATGTCAAATAGTTACCATCTTTCATTTCAGTTGCTTTATCGACACAAAAAAGGGGCAAATGTACCATTCGGTGACTATAATTGAAAATAAATTTGCATCACAGTCACAAATTTCTACTTGGGTAGTTCGGGACATTATTTGCTTGCGAAAATTTGACACTGAAAACTGCAGTGGTTCTAGTTTTTATAAGAGGTACGGAGACATTGAGAGACTTTTCTAGTTTTCCATTTTCCAATGTGAGATGATTTTACTGCTGAGATGAGAGAGTTTGTTCAAAACTGTATGAAAATGGAGTTGGCTCATTTACTATGAAGTGTTAAGAAAGCTTTGGTTATACGAAAAGAGTACTTAAAATATGAATTTTGTTTTATAAATACCCAAGGAGCCTAAAAATCGCCAAAATTTCAAGAAAATAGCCTAAATTAGGATAATTCCCAAATAAAAATTTTAAGGAGCCAGTGAAAAGTTTGAATATCCAAATCGGAGATAAATAGCTAATCTGGTAACACTGCTACTTGTTTAGCAGCTGATGGAACTCTCCACAAATTATTTTCCGCTGCATTTTCGCTGACGTTTCGATATCCATTTGGAGACCACTGGAAAATTTCGTTCCGGAAAAGCTGCGTACTAGGCTTAAGGATTGATGGGTACAGGAAAAACTAGTAGATCCACACAAAGTTTAGCAGACTAAAAAAATACATAAATGGTGTATTTTTAGTCATATGACAGCTAGTGATAAAATTTAATTCATTGCTTTACTAGAAATGTACAATATACTAAGAAAATCAAATTTACAAGTGGGTAACATACGGTCACTGAGATGATCAATTTACAAATGAACAGCGAAAGATACATTTTTCGCACGCATATATCTGCAAACGTTTACATTTCGATTACAAAGTATATAAGTAGGTAGTTTATGGGTCGATTATAATAGATATGTATTTGTAAATATTTCTAGATATGTGGGTAGTATAATTACTGTTAACTAAAAAAAAAACCAAAACCTACAGTCCAACACAATGTATATCGGGTAGGTTTGATTATATCCTTCAAATTTGCCGGAACATTCGAAAAAGTTAGCCGTCAGATTAACCGCTCGCCGCAACACAAAACCGACCTTTGGATCGTAGTCGACGTGCTTGTAAGAGATTTCCGGTGGGAAACTTTGCTCTTGCCTAAGTATTGACGAGTTACTTACAACCTGTTTGTAAAAAATGTTGTTGTGAAAAATGAATGCGTTAAAGAAAATGTATGAGCGAGGAATCGAGAGATTGAGGACCAGGGGGAGATACAAAACGATAAAGCATGTGGTGAATGAGTCATGTTCGGTTACCTGATGATCAGGTGTGATCAATTCTACTTCACGGTCCGGCATTGTCGGTTTACATGGAATCACAATGTCATCGTATTGAATGGCATTAATCACCGGCACATCCATCGGCACCAAGAGAACATTCAAATCTGAGGAATGTACGTAGGATTAACTTCTGTCATATGGGTTGGGCTATAACACTTACCGTTAACATAAATGTAGATTTTGGCAGCCTCAAAGTCCTCAACTAGCAGATCATAGTCTATATCCACATCTTCGACGATTGACTTTTCCTTGACGCAATAGTAGTATCCGACATAATCGGCAGAGACGTCTTGCAGGTACAGCATACTGCCATGGGGAGTGCCAGTGTTGAGCGTATCAAAGGTGGCATTGTGGCTCTCAAACTTTATCGACGATCGCCAGACAATCGGTTCGTTTGCCTCACAGCGAAGCGTGTAATTTGATTTGACTTCGAGGGTTAGATGTGACGAGATCGGCGTTATAATTGGAGCGCCTTTGGTTGCAGCGAAGTTGGCGAAATAGTCATCGTCTTCGATTCCCGCTTGCGGCTTAGGCACTAGAAATGGGAGAGAGAGAGAGAAATGGTTAAAATATCGAATTTGTTCGTTTTGTGGTTTTGCTATATGAATAGGCGAGACGTATGAGTCACATCCCGTACTTTGATGATTAAGATAGCGATTGAGTGTTAGATCTGCCACGTAGGTGGTTAAGTAATTTTCACTGAGATATTGCAAATGTAGATCGCAAGCCATTGTCCCTGTAACTTCATTAGTGCGGTTTGAAAAACTGGTTTAGACTTTTTAGCTTTGCTCTCTTTGGTAATAGGTCCATGGGGTACCATGGGTGTTTGACTGTGTCTGCATTTCTGTTTGATCTGTTATTTTCTGTCTTATGGTTTGGTATGAAGTAAATTTGGATTAAGCTGTTTGTTGCACTATGAGTGGGTCATGGTCGGTTAGGAACTCAAAAACAAAGCTTAAGTCCTAAAACTTAAGATTCGACAGATCGTTGGGCCTCGCATTAGACGCCACTCCCGGAAAATGTGACGTAGTTGCAGGTGTGGGATAACGCTACCGAAAATAGTAATCAGGCATTACACATGACAGTGGTGGGAAGATTTCATGCTTCCGTTTGTAAGAGTGAAAGTTAATATGTTGCATGATGACACTGTTAAATATAAAAAAAACATTTTGACATCTGGAAGTGAATAAAACGCCAGGAATAGCGAAATCCCTACTCGCTATATTTTACCTAAGCTTTGCACTCTGACTTAAGTGTGACCGCACTAACGGTGGCCTGCCACCCGAACATAAGCTTTGTAAGACTAAAAACAACCTTCCAAATGGAAAGACAATACAAATTCTCCATCATTGCACAGATCCCCATATGAATTTTCCCTTTATAAAAGCAGTTGTTCCAAAGAATCGACTCCATTTTTGTTTACAATCTAAACTATCCATATCCATTGATAAGACCCACATAAACCAATATCCAAAACAAACCTTAAACGTAAGCGTTATCTAAAATCAAATCACGTTCATGTCAAATAAAATTTGCATAAGTTCAGTATGCATATATATATATAGTCTGGGATCTGGACTCATTTTCATAACTCTTGACTCCTCTATTGACACAACCTGCCAACAGTAAAATGAAACCGTCTGCTACCAAACAAGAAGTGATTCCTTAAGTATAGCGAACCACCTGTAGTTCTTGTTGGTTTTTTTCTCACTTCATTGAGTATAATGTAACGTTAACCCACAGCTGTCAATGACAGCGTCACTTCATGTAAATGTTATGTTGCGGATGGACAGCGGGCGTTGAAGTAGTTCTATAGGTCAATCACTTTTGATGGTCTGGAAGTAATAACAATTTTTATTTTTATGTTGCTCGTTCACTTCCAAATTACTTAAACGTTTATCTGGTGTGGTCATTCAGGCATTAAATCAGTTCTGATGATTATAATGGACATTGACTACACATGTATTGGAACAGTCATCGATTTTACGAATAATCAAAGCATTTAATTTTATGTACAGTTCATTTTGACAGTGATATGCGGATCGGTGTTGGAGTAGAGTCTGCGGGCATGTTCAGCAGTGGCAGTTGTGCATGAATTGAACACGTACACGTTCACGTACACGGTTTTATTGAAAGAAAAAAAGGTTGGCTCTTAAATTTTTGCAAAACAAAGACAGCCAAAAGGGGCATCAAACACAATTTGTTACGGAAATGTCAAAAGATGTAACAACTGTCGTAAAATGTTATTTACCGACATATTTACATGGGAAGTATTAGCAAGACCTTTTGTAGTTACTGTCAAATGTTAATGAAAATGTTTTATTTCAAAAAGGTAACGTAACGAAGTATTCGATGAATGAATTCGTAAATGAAAACTCATTTTTGCTTCTGTTGGTTTGTGTTCCATCACATATGGGTGCGTTCGACAACATCGTTCGCTATTCATAAATTTTGAAAAACACAAAATAACTCTTTTAATTTACGAGACATCTAATACTTTTTTCTTTTCTTTTGTGCATTCACTACAAAAGTGTGAGTGTATCAGTTTGCACGTTTACCTTAAAAACGTCAAACTACTATTTACAAGTTTTGTACATGTAATTGGAATTTCGATCACGTAGACTTCATCTACGGATGAGACACATAAGGATAATTTACATGAGAGCGAATTGCGAAATGCGAACACGCGAATATACGTCATTTCTGACACTTTATTCACATTAATAAATGAATGAATGAATTCAGTTTCATTTTTAAGGGTTAATTTTTTGAATTTTTTATTCGTGGGTTTGTGGATCGCGTCCGTTTTATGTGGATTGTGAAGAAAGTGTGACAGTTCGCGGCAAGAATTTTTAATTCGTAGGAAAATTGCTTTAATTGTTAGCTTAGCTGTTTAAACCAATTGAGATTCATGATTTTTTAGATTAGGTGTCAGATTATTTAAATAAAATGTTTTGCGATAGACCAAATAGCAATTTTCAATTCATATTATATATAGTTGGCGCAACAGGTCCGGAGGGACTTTGGGTTTTTGCGGGAATCGAACCTGAGACCCCTCGCTTAGTAGTCCAACACACTAACCACTAAGCCACTGAGACCACTTCAATTCATAAGTACAGATAAATTTATTTGTTCGCAATTTGCCTATTCGCAATTCCCTCTCATGTGAATAGTCCTTTAATTCGGCCTTTTCAAATCAAATATCAACAAGTTTCTCACGGGAATGCTTCGGAGAGTTAATATTTGTTTCGCCTACATATAAACTCTATAACAACCCTGTTTTGGCCGACGACTTACTCATAGTACAGTTCTTTGTACTGTATTGTAAAATGCAAAAATAAAACAAACAAAAAATACACTTCTGATAACGATTTATAGTTTTTAGACTTTGTCCTGTTAACCGGCCGGCTACCCGACTTAAAAAAAAAACACCATTAACAACCCTGGTGTTGCGGCGCTCTTAGATCGAAAAAGCAAACAATGTCGCACTTACGAGTATATATTTATTTTTAAAGAACCTGACGAAAGTGAGATCCAACTAATTTGTTGGTTCTCCTCTATAAACCGGTCACCCTTTGATGTTACTCCAAAATAACAATGCGACAAAAAAATGTCTGCTCCACTTTCGTTCATCTCAAGCTCACTTAAACCCTTTATCACAGTTTAGTTAAACATAAAAAAATAAAAATAAAAAAAATGTATAATGATGAACAAACATACATCAACTATACACAAAAGTAACGCCACTCATGGCGGCAGATACATCGTAAACAGAATGCAATTCAAGACGCGTCGGGCGACGATTGAGACTCAGTTCCAGACCCTTGTGTGCCGCATATAAGGGTGAGGGGTGAAAGATTAATCGAGATGCGGCGGCAAAGCAAAGCCGAGAATTATTATTGTTTACACTTGAGGGAGTATGAGGACTGCTCTTTGTGTGTTTGTCGCAGATAGAGATAAACATTGGAGCAAGAGGTTAATTAAGCTACTGTGGGTCATTAGTGCCACCCATGTGTATCTATGTGCTGGGATTTGCGTTTTTTAGGGAAATCCTCGATTAAATTGATGAAACGAGGCTTTTGGTGGAAAAATATCCGAGTTTTGAGGACTTCGAAACTACTGACAAGAAATAGCGGAGGACAGATTTTTCGCAACCCCTTATTACATCCTGGCTACACGAGTATTGTGCTCTCGTCCTCTTTTGTCGATTGTGGCACTGTTTATTAATAAATACGAATGGCATGATGTCACATTTTCAAGTGAGTCGGGAAATTTCTAATTAAAATTCCAGAACAAGATCAATCAGATAGCTAGATCACAGATCAGTTGATCAAATGCAAGCGGCTGTGTGCGCATAGCAACATGCATACATAGCCAAGTATTTGTGCATTTTTGCCGATCAAGTAATCGTGCAATATTGATCGCTGCAATTCATTTACAGTTTGTTTGCTGTTCTCTTATCGTTTTATTAACTGATTGTAGCGGAGATCTATGGATCTATAGTATATGTTCATGTTCAATTGCAATGTTAATCAGCTGATCGTGAGTGGTTGGTAATGCATATTCGACAATCAATGAAGGGAAAATAAATTGATGGCGAGAAAGGTCGATTGCGGGATTTTTATTTGCTTCGAATAAACAGGGACGAATACAAAGGGTGGTCATAAATATTAAGGGGATCTTAAGTATGTCGAGCGAGAATTATTTTATTAAAATGTGTCTCTTCTATTACAGTAAGACTTCTTTATATATAACGAACCTTCGAGGAAAATTGCTTCGTTATAAAGAAGTTTTATACAAAATTCGTTATATAAAAATATATATTTTTTTTAACACTGTATGTGTTCCATTATTATGTTTAAAGAAAACTTGTTTAAAAAAGAACTCATTTTGAAGAAAACATTTTTGCTTTTGGGCCAAAAAAAAAATTTTAAAAAACCTAATTCTAATGGGATATTTTTGAAGGGGAAAGGGAACAAAATTAAATTCTACTAGGTTCGCCCAGTGGTCGAAAATCGACCACACAGTTTTTACATTATCATCATATAAATAAAATTGGTGTAGCAATATTTGACTTGATTTTACTATCTGTCTTTAAATATACAATTCGTAATAATTACTGACCGTATTCGGGTCAATGCTGGAATAAACATTAGTAGCTAATATTGTACTAAACATTTTTACTGTTGAAAAAAGTTAGTACTAAAATTAAAGAAAATGTGGGTAGGTACCTATTGTATTTTGTTTCATGTTTCTGTATTTTTATATTTTTTATTCAAAAATATTTTTAAGTTGTTGCTTAAATGCAATTGAAGTGGTTGCAGCTGAATTTGATGCTGCTGCAGTTGATGCCAGACACTCGATTAGGTAAAGAGTAGTTGACCTTCGGTTGAAATCTTGAAAGACTAATCCCTTATTTCTTAAAAGAAAATCGTGAAAAAACAGCAATGAAAATATCTGCGCACAATTAAAGGCATATTTTCTCTTAGACTCATTTTTGATGAAATGAAATTGGTAATGCTTTTTTCCACTTTGTCATTTTTTACCATTATTTATAAAAATAAATTATAAGCACCCGCCAAATCTACCTGTTATGGATTTCACTTGAGAAGAAAGGTTTTTCCGTCAGAGGTTTATTAAAATGTGATTCTACAAAAGATTTATGTTAACCCTTTTTAATAGTAGGTTCCTACCAACTCAATTCTCAATCAATTCTTATAACAAAACTCAAATGTTCATCCATAAACATTTGAGAAGTGCAAATTTTCTAAAATTTCGCTTTTTTTAGGGGTGGAAAAATGTATATCTACTCTTTGTACACGCCAGCGACGACGCTGGTCTGAAATCAGTCTACTCTACAGTCTTGTGTCGATCGGCGATCGATAGACAACTTCGGAAGCAGGGATATATTAATTGCTTGTAGTGCACAATTAAGTTAGGACTACTAGGCGCAAGTTTACAGGAGATATTTAGTTCTCTTTGCGAGAACAAATCAATCTAAAAAAACCTGTGTGCACTTTAAACAATTAATATACCCTTACCTCCGAAAATGTCTCCATCGATTGACACGACACACAAGACTGATTTCAACACAGCATCGTCGCTGCCGTCGGCGTGTGTAAGGAATACACATTTTTCAACTCCAGAGGAAAGGGAAATTTGGGAAAGTTTGCACTTCTAAAATGTTTATGGCTAATCAGGAAATCGACTGGGCGAATCGCGAAGGCGAAATGTACTTTCATTCATCAAACTAATCCAATTACTCCTGCGCATATTCTCTTCTCATCATTCGCTTAACACATACCTCCCGAAGGTATTGGTATAGAGAAAATAGTTATACGCAATAATAGCATATAGCAATTAGCAACGTTCTCTGAGTATGATTCTCTTTTTAAATTTCTGATTCACATTCATACAGGGACAGGAGACAGGACAGGACTTAGACTCTCTTTTCTCTTCCTTCGCTTAACTGCCACCATCATCTCATCTGTGATACCGGCCGCAGAGATAGCGAAGGCGAATTATTATCTTTCTTTGTATGCGTACAGTTTTGTTGGTGTAACCAAGGTAATTTAAAAACCTATTTGGCAAAAAACTTTTTTGAAATAATTATTCTTTTCGACCGATCTTTGAGTGGTAGATACGCTTCAAATTGGTAAAAAAAAATAAATGGAATTGGTTTTCATTAAGTAGGTAAAATATGTTCTGAAAGAAATCGTGTCGGCAGTTAATATATATTAAATTCTATATAGAGAGAATTAAGTTATAAGAAAGTTATTTATAAAGAAGTTAGACTGTATTGGATATTCGGATTTAAGAACAAATTCTGAACTTAAATTCAGTTTATTCTCACAATAGCTTCAAATTCTCAATGATAAGAGGACAGCGTGATCTTCGCTTTAATGGTTAAAAAGCCCCTTCCATAATCCATTGTGTTTTAAGTCTCCAATTTTCAGCAGGAGGGATCTGATATCAATTATAGAAAAACTGGGGAGCGATGTCCGTATCTACATCCTCTTGACGAAGAAATGAAGAACCAACTTCAAGAGAGTTCACTTATTAAGGTACATATATCCATAACAGTAAGGGCTCAGAACATATCTGTCACTTCTACGTGGGATAAATCTCGGAAGTAAATGCATAGTAGAGCGTAGTTATTTTAACCCGCGAGCCAAATCAAAATCCTGCGATTTTACGCAGTGGAAATTAGATACGAGCCGATGTTACGAACGTTATTTGTGAAGAGCTTTGTCATAAGCAGTTGCGGATGGAATAAGCCGTAAATCGTTTTAGAAATACGGTCATAAACAATTGTAAATAAGGAGCTTTAATTCAACTTCTGTGGGACTTCACATTTCTGAAAAAGTATCCTTAACATCACAACCATCTTAATGTGTGTTAGCATGACACAATGTGCCAATTTGAACACGAGTGCTCTCATAGATGTCAATATCAGTAAGTTGTTCGTGATGAAACCCACTAACATGGAATTGACACGCTTCCTTAATTGATTTCTCCCACAAACAAGAAGTATTCGTTGTGTTGCCCTGTTCCGCCCACCAGTGACACTTGATAGTCTCTTCAAATCTATTAATTTATAGAAAAACACATAAAAACCACCAAAAAGTAATTCGATCTAAAAAAAAAAAAACAAACGTCGGCAATAACAACTTAAGGAAATTGAAAGGGCGAACATATATCAAATAAGTTTGACGTTTATTCCATTGTTTTACACTGTGTCAACTAAAGGGCACACCCTAATTACATCTGTACTATTATGTTTCAGTCTTCAAAACAATGTAACTCACTTCTTGATAAGCTCACCACCACCATAGTGCAGTCAGGCTGTTATCGCGCTAATAGTACTTGTATTGAAATAAATAAACTTACAGGCACTGCAGCTATTCATTAAATGCGTAATCCATAGCCCGATCCAGCAGGATATTAGTATGCTTCTGCGTGATCCCATTTTCCAGGTGGACTTTTCAACAAATCAATATTTCGAGCAGACTTAGTAACTTTTCACTTAGCACAACGACATTAGTGCCGAGATTGCGTCTAGTACAATTCTCTATTTGAATTCAAAATAAATTACTTTCATTTTTGTCACTAAGATCACGGGTTCAATTGAGCCATTCACAGAATTTATCACTTTAATGAATGTATTCACTATCGCATTGGATTTTTGTTCTCATATATTTGGATAGGATTCCTTGTTATGTTTCGAACTTCACGCCACGACTTGACGCAAGCACAAATAAGTCACTACTGGTTTATTTTTTTTGAATTTAATCGCGCGTAACCTCTCCTCGTTGTTGACGTTTATCAGTTCGTCTTAGTATTGAAAACGAGGGGAAAGGAGATTGTGCCACACTGTTGTATATCTGGAAGTAGAATAAGAATAAAAAAAAATTGTTTATAAAAGCAGTACATATATGTTTAATTTTAATTGAGAAATTAATGTTAATTTTTGAATGTGTGATAAGAGAATTGGACTTGAATCTTAGAATTCCAGAGGCCGGGATATTCCCAGTAGTCTCACTAGACGTGAACGAGAATTTTGTGAAAATTCGTCGAATTGAAGCTGAGTGAGCTAGCTTCGTTTTGAGATCATGGTAGCTACGTATTTTGGAAATTTGCAGAACTCTTACTCTTATCAGGAATTCAGTTTCTGTTATTTTGAGTATACTCAGTCGAGTTTTGAGAAAAGCAATGGGTTGAGTGTGCAGTGAAAAATGTTTGAGGCAAGTTGATAAGCTTAAGCAAAACAGGACTGATAAAAGTTGTTTTTCGCAGAAATATATGAAAATATTTGTACTGCATTTGGGGTTATCGTATGTGCTCAGTTGTGTTTAATATTTTGGCGCACTTCGAAGTTTAATGGACTGTTGTTTTTAAGTTTAAGATTACCCTCCTTCGAGAGATAGAGAGTCAACCATTGTGCATAGGGCTTTCCATTTCAAGAAATGACATTTTTTATTTAATAATCGAATGATATAAATAAGTCAGATGAAGAGGAGTTATTTTCTTAAGAACTATATATTTATTAAATTGTAACAATATCAGTTAGTTGACTAAATTTGCCGATCGCGTATCCCTCAACCTCTCGAGAAGCCCTATGCTGCCAGCATCAAGTGCCAAAAACCAGTGACGCCGATGCCAAGAAGCCATCAAAAACGCCGCAACTGATGTGCTCGGTTTCACCAACCCCCCCCCCCCCCCGAAACCCCTGGTTTGACGAAGAAAGCCGGCAAGCACATGCAGCAAAACAAAGTGCCTACGAAGGGTCGCTGCATAGAAGGACGAGAGCAGCTCGTCAGCTCTACGAGCGAAAAAGGAGGGAAGAACATCGGCTTCTCCGGAGAAAAAAGAGAGAGCATGAGAAGCGCGCGATCGAGGATATAGAGAGGTGTTACTCCAGGAACAATGTTCGGAAGTTTTACCAAAAGGTAAAAAGAACGTGTCATGCCAACAAGACCCGAACGGAGACCTGTAGAGACGAACAAGGAAACCTTGTAGTAGAGTCACAGTCGGTGCTGAGGACATGGAAAAACCATTTCTGCAGACTGTTAAACGGCGAAGACGACACAAATTCCGCTGTTAGGCAGAACGAACCAATCAACCTGGACGATGACAGCCAAGATTTCCGTCCACCTGACCAAAATGAAGTGAGGATAGCAATATCTAAGCTTAAATCCAACAAGGCTGCTGGTCCAGACGGCTTACCTGCCGAGCTCTTCAAGGCAGCCGGAGATGGCTTGGTAGAGTGCATACACCAACTAATCTCCAAGATTTGGTTAGAGGAAAGTATGCCTGATGAATGGAACCTCAGCATTGTTTGCCCGATCCACAAGAAAGGAGACCCTCTAAACTGCGCCAACTACAGAGGCATCAGTCTCCTGAACACTGCGTATAAGATCATGTCTGCTGTATTGTGTGAACGCCTGAAACCATTCGTCAACGATCTGATAGGTCCCTATCAGTGCGGTTTTAGGCCCGGTAAGTCCACGACCGATCAAATATTCACACTACGGCAGATCCTGGAAAAAACCCAAGAATACCAGATCGATACTCACCATCTTTTTGTCGATTTTAAGGCCGCATATGACAGCGTTTATAGAGACGAGCTATACAGAGCCATGTCTACTTTTGGCATCCCTGCCAAACTTGTCAGATTGTGCAGAATGACGATGGAGAACGCTCGCTGCTCCGTAAAGGTCGGAAACAATCTCACCGAGACCTTTGATGTCAAAAAAGGATTTAGACAAGGTGATGCGCTGTCATGTAACTTCTTCAACATCATTCTTGAGAAGATTGTGCGAAACTCACAAGCCAACACCAGAGGCACAATTTTCTATAAGTCTGTGCAACTGCTTGCATACGCTGACGACATTGACATTGTTGGCAGAACACAGCGAGCTGTCACTGGTGCGTTTACAAGTATTAGTACAGAAGCGGCAAAAATGGGTAAAATGGGTTTAGTGGTGAATGAGGGTAAAACAAAATATATGCTGTCAACATTAGGGACACACAACATCGACGAATCGGACAGAACGTCACGATAGACAGCTATAACTTTGAGGTAGTTAGGGACTTGACATCACCTCAGAAATCAAGCGAAGAATCACACTTGCCAACCGCTGTTTCTTTGGCCTGAGACGGCAATTGATTTGTAAGGCCTTCGCTTCGAACACAAAATTCTTCGAGTGATTTTTGGTCCCGTTTGCGTTGACGGGATTTAGAGGAGAAGATTTTACAGCGAACTCTACGAGCGGTACAGCGACATCGACCTGGTCAGAAAAGTACGCATCAGTCATCTAAGATGGCTGGGACATGTAGAGCGAATGGACACCAACGCTCCGGCCCGGAGATTCTTCGATTCCGCAAGTGGAAGGGGACCTCAACCAACTTGGAGTGTACAACCAAAGATCGCGGTAACTGGAGAGGCGTATTGGTTCAGGCCCTGGTCCACCCCGGACTGTTGCGCCACCTTAAGTAAGTAAGTAAGTAAGTAACGATAAGAATTGAGTGCAAAAACGTTTTTTTCATTATGTAGTACGGACAATGGAATTTAGTTGTATCACGCACTGCCGCATTCAGTAAGCGCGGGGCCTGCGCCCATTTCTATCAAGGGCCTTTGGATTGCTATGGTATTAAATAAAACAAATCTGTTACTCAGAAAACATTTTGGATCATATTCCCTGCTGTTGGTTAGACGAACATTTTTTAAATAAATGCTTGGCCTACCCTGAATCGAACTCTGAAGCCAAAGGCAGGATCAATACCAACTGCGCCCTTCATTTCACCTGAAAAGTCCGACAGTAAATTTGACAAACCACATAAACCAAAAAATAATAATTCAACTGAACAAACAATGTGCACATGGCAACGGTAGAGGGCAGATCGACCTACCCTGATCTGTCATAATATCACAATTGATATTGAATTTGATCAAATATTAAGTTGAAAGCTGGTTGGGGAGATTCGACAGATTTATCAAGTTGATACTGCTTTCTGTCCAAAAAAAAAGTAATAAAAGAATAATTTGTAATTTTACTTAAGTGCATTATAGGAGGTTCGAGAAATAGCATGGTAACAGAAACACTTTTCCATGCGAATTGAATCACAGTAATCCTATCAAATAATTTATAAGGTTGGTTTACTTTTTTTTATATTTTTTTTTTTCGGATCTGTCAGATGAACCCAGCAACTGTTCCAGAGTGAGTGAAAAGTAATAATAATTTCATTAGGAATATGAATAATTTAACTTATTAAAAGATCTATGCCTTAT
Source organism: Cheilosia urbana (assembly GCA_946477585.1). Classification (NCBI taxonomy): domain Eukaryota; kingdom Metazoa; phylum Arthropoda; class Insecta; order Diptera; family Syrphidae; genus Cheilosia; species Cheilosia urbana. Next base: position 162,901,598 of record OX297854.1, read on the forward strand.
GCTGGATTTACAAGATCACACATTCCTAACACGGAAAATTAAAGGGATGGCCAATACTAAATAGCCGTCTGACTGAAAGGGACAGCATTACCTAACACGCAAAAAAAAGTGACACGTATTTTGAACGGCCATATTGTTTACGTGGTGGGAATTATAGGAAAGCACCGCATGTTGATATTTTTATAGCGATGGTTAACGAAATTCCGCGTTCCTATAAAACAAAATGGCTTTCAGAAGTGATGAATGGACAGTTATTTATTTATTTCGCATAACTGACTGAAGATTTGTTGGTTAAATTTACTGAAACTAATTATTAACACACTCATTTCACATGCTTTAAATCGGAAATAGAGATGTTTTCATGTGATTACAGAACTGTTGGTCGCCATAATTTGTGTTTATTTTTGCTTTACGTATCTATAATTATGGGTAGAACATCCATGACACCTTAAGCGCCTGATTTGTGATCTTATTCTTAAGCCTTTATTATCATTGACTGCGGACAAACGGATCTCTCTGTACCGGTCTTGTGCAAAAATGAGCGTTTTATGCGCAGTTATTCTGGTTTATACTTTTCCCTCATCTACTACATAAAAACACTTCTATTAGGTATATTTTTAAGATATAACTGAATACTGAAGTCGGTTGCACATATCATTTAAGAAAATCATACTCAACACAATTACGAAACCACTTTTCTCAAGAATGGCTCATATCGACAGTATTACTTATTGATTGTTAGTCAATATAGTCCTTCCCAAACTGGACGAGTTATTAAGACTGGATCGATGAAAATATTACCCTGTTAGTTTTGCAGTATTGCCAACTTGCGTGTGTGCGGGATAAAGAATAATTTGTAGTGTGATCACTTTTAGAAATCTAATACAATTTTAAATTATAGTTGAACATTTTGATACAACTCTTTTGTGTAAAATATTGTACTATATTAAAACATATTTTCACGCTTCAATCTAAATAGATACTTTTTTTACGGTCAAAAAGCGTTGGTGACGGGGGGCCCCCATATGCGCGGGGCCCGTCGCATTTTCTACTCTTGCTACGTGGCTAATCCGCCACTGGCATGAAGGCTGTTTTTAATGAAAGGCATATTTCGGTGTACTTTGTCAATTGTAATTTCCCAGGACTTATGATGGATCATACTGAATGCTTTGCAAAACAGCATGTGCCCATTTCTCATCAGTACCATTACCTTCTGACGACAACCATCATAACCCCATTACCTTTTCTCGCATTTGTCAACAACTCCCAGCATCCATCAATTAATCTACTATCTCAACCATTAATTCCAAACAGATAAGCCAAACACGATAGTTAAATTTACACCAATCATCTGATGTCAAGATAGATTAAGACAAACTGCTCCCGCGAGGAATCCGAGACACACATAACCACTTGTCGGTGTCAACTGTAGACGGTAAATTTACCGCCCACGAGAATTGCATCAAAGTGCAAAAGTGCTGCACTTTTCATAGTACTGCGCCAATTTAATTGAATTTCCTAACCGCTTTCACTAGCAAACAGAAAAGTCCAACATCCGCACCCAACTAAACCATCCCAGATGGAGGCAACAACAATTTGTTGTCCTTTTAATTAAACGAAACAACATGAAAGGAAAGGAAATCCCATTTTTATATTTGTTGACACTATTGTGTTATATTCCTGTGAATTGCGTTCGCCATCGTCAAGTGGCATTCTATGGAAATGTCCCGGACTTTGGACACCAATGTCGCTAATGACTCTGAAGAGACTCTTTAATTTATTTTTCCGCAATGGCACCGTTGAAATGGTCAGACCTGCTTATAGGGCGGGCGTCATTAATTTCGCTTTTTTCTTTCTTGTTGTATTTCGACATAGTTGACGCATGTAAGTTCAAGAAAATTGAGGAGTGGTCCTGCGAGGATTATGATGAACTAAAAATGTGTGACATTTTTTAAAGTGTGGTTTAATGCTAATGAAGGCAAAATGATTAAAAAAAAAGAAGAAAGGAGAACAGCAAACGGGATGAACTGGCGTGTTTCCTGAAAAGAGGAGTAAACAGTTTTCCGTCCTGGGTTTATTGATTGTATGCATCTGACGAGGGTGTTTGTTTTGGAATGCGAAAGATAAATTATTCGAATGCAGAAATAAACAAAATTTCCATTTGGCAAGCGGGTCCGAATGAGTCATAGATCCCCAAACCTGAGATGCCAAATGCAGCACAGAGTCACAACGGCACAACATGACCAGGATATATGAAAAATTGTTTATCTTTGGAAATGTGTAGTCGAATTTATGGAAGCTAATACTTTCGATGAATTTATGAAATTTTATTACGACGAAATGGAATCTGTTTTTTGTCAGAGGCAAGGATGACGAGATGCACTTTATTTTCGTGTTTTCATAATGACGATGCAGCTTTATACATAAGAAATGCGATGTGTACTTCAAGGTGATTTTTTTTTCTGAATTTGAGATGTGTATTTGCTCCTACGTATTCTTGTGCATTATTCAATTTTAGTTTAAAGTACCTAGGGTTTTAGGTGGAATTCCCATTTGGAATGATTTTGTTAAAGTTGTTCATTAATCCTTGCTTTGGGTTTGTTTGTGCAGGGTGTCCGCCGGGAAGGTATACTACTTTGTTTTGCCGCCATTTTGGTAAACATTAGTCTTGACAGTTCATATTTGGCAGTCGTGAAGTAGACACGTGGCAAATTTAATATGGAAAAATATTCGATAAACCAACGTGCTTTAGTCATTAAAACATTATTATCAAAATCAATCATCGATTACTGTGACGATGAGAAAGTTACGTGAAATTTTTGGGATAAAAAACGTGCCAACAAAACGCATTATTTATCGTGTAGTAAATGATTTTGAAGAAAGAGGGTCTGTAGGTGATAGGCCCAAGCATGGACCACAACGTACTGCAAGATCGGCTGAAAACATTACTGCTGCTCAAGGAAGTTTTCAAAAAAATTCATCAACCTCAATTCGACGCCGTGTTCAGGAGCTTAGACATCGTGATATGATTGATAACTTTTTAACGCCACAACTTCATGCTTTGGGCTTGATTAACATGTGGTATCAACAAGACGGTGCCACATCGCATACAGCCAGGATTACAATGGAATTACTGCGAGACCTCTTTCCACAAAAAGTTATTTCAAGAAATGGTGACGTTGATTGGCCTCCACGGTCGCCTGATTTGACTGCTCCGGACTTCTTTTTGTGGGGATATCTGAAAAGAAAGGTTTATGCAAACAAACCAGAAACGCTTGAGCAACTCAAAGAAAATATTCGTTATGAATCTAATGAAATACCGCGTAAAATGTGTGAGAATGTAATGAAAAATGTGCTCAAAAGGGAAAGCATTTGTGAGACTAACAGAGGCGGACATTTACCTGATATTGTATTCCATACATAATTGCCGACATTAAATAAAACATTTATCAATATAAAATCCATTCTCTTTCATTTAATCAAAAAATATAAACAAACAAAGTAGTATACCTTCCCGGCGGACACCCTGTATTAATAGCAGTGTGTCCATGTCCAGCAGTGGCAATGAGTATTCGGATGGTTTGTGGATTAAAGTGTCGCCCAATGTGAAGCCGAAACCATTAAAAAAAAGTCAATCCACTACAAAATCTCAGTTATCATGCCAAACAACGATTTCAAACTGATTGCGTTGAGAATCCAGACGAGAAGCAAAAGAAAACAAACGATTTCATTTCTTATTCCCGGGTTAAAACTAACAAAACGTAAAAGCTGGCCATCAATGATACGAGCAAGACCAGTTGTATAGGACTCAGTACCGCACTTCAATTACACAACACTTTAATCTTTGTCGCCATGGGTCGAGAAAGTATCTTGTCGTAAAAATGAAGGAATTCCGCATAAAAAAAGCAAAATAACTTTCCTCAAATAAAAATGCGCACACAAACAACAGGGTAGCCAGGGGGAAAAGAGTCACAGAAATCTTGCTCTCTAAGGGTAATTACATTTTCAGTTGTGCCATGGCATTGTGCGAACACCTTTTTCGTTTATATTTTCACTCAAAGACTTTTTCGCGCCCTATGTTCATTCGTTGCGCCGGCGTCATCATCAATCTTCTGTTGTGTGGGGCAATGCAATCTAAAAAGACGACCGACAAACTTTTCCAATTGAAATTAATCTGAAAAACATTATTCCTCGTCCGTGTCACAATAAAAACGGATTGGTTTACGTTGGTATAACGACATCGAATTGAACATTCCTCCGAACACAAGGTCAAGTTCAAATATTACACCACACTGTAGAGGGAACTATTCCTTTTCCTATACATAATTTTCTTCTCACCCACTGCTACTCAATTACCACTTGTTTGCATTATTGAGTGTTGTTTATACAATTCTCATATTTGTTTAGTTTTTTCCTCGTAAAATGTCAGGCTGTTTACTACAATCGAGATGCGGTCGTCAAACAAACAAGCAATTTATCAACACTGTGTGACTGCTCTCCTTGGAATATTTATGTGTACATTTTTATCGAATAGCAAATGAAGTCTTTGCCAATTAATGTACCCATAGATAGATGTATACACCGAAACCCAAAAAATGCGTGTTCGCCATACAAACACAGGATGATTTATTTTTTTCCTTGGTTGGGAAATGGGGTGAGCGCATCAACAGATGATTCTTTTATTTCACAGATTTTTGTTTCTCTGCTAAACTGTGTTTACGACATTCGAAGAAACACAGATATTTTTGCTGCTTGGATGATTTATTGGATTTGATTTTTCTTTTCCTTATTTCAGTTGAATTCGTTCTGTTTATTTTATTCATATTTTCCCAAATTGTTTATAACGAGAATAAACTTTTAGTAGTGCTGAAAGTGGCCATAACTTCTTGACTTGATTTGATTTAAAATCGGATTTAAATTGTTTTATGAGGACGAGTGCAGTGTTTGCAGTTTTTTGAACGTTCTTCTGAATGATGGGTGTCAATTAGACAAACAATATCTCAAGAAATCTGTGCTAAATGTATAGGCGTCAGTTTGGTGTAAGCGGTCAATGAAACTGGACATAATCAAAAATCAAGTTATGTTTAGACGACTAGATTGGCCTGAACTCGATGCACCCACCTTGAGCGCAAAAACTTTTTATACGTGAGCCACATATACTAACTGTCAACTAAGTATTCCGTCATAGAATTCTTGACCGAATTCGTGGTTTCAGCTCCACAAATGTCAACTAAAACAAATCTCATGTGGCCAATAAGAACAAGTCAGCCAGCTGTCAGACTTAGGAAATCAACACCCGGACTTGAACACCCTGAGGTCAATCCTGACAACGATGCATGCTACGAGTATGAATCCGACAAGCCAAAAACAATTTATGTAAAATAGATTTAAGAAAACAAACATTGTACACCGTTGGGCCACTGTTGTTGAGCCAACACCTTTAAATATTAACTATTCACCACCATTTGTTACCTAGCCTTAAGTCAAATTGTATATACAAAAAGGTTAAAAAAAGCAAATGTAATGTCAGTCTTAGGTACTTAATTAGATTCCTGAACGTCCACACTGTCTGGTTAAATGTAAAATCGTGCTGTCGAATAGTTGTCAATGAAAGTATGAGTAAACGGGTAAACGGCGTAAAATCAAGACCTTTCACCGTGGGCGGTGGACTTCGTCAGGGGTGTGTTTTGTCTCCTCTCCTTTTCATTACTTATATATGAACTGGATGTTATAGTGCAGCCTTGATGATTGAGAACGATTTCAATTGGGAGACCTAAGAATAAGTCATTTGCTCTTCGCTGATGACTTAGTCATTCTTGGGGCCTCCCAGACCGAACTTGAGCGCGCACTCGATAGGTTTGTAGCCGTATGTATTGAAGCTGGGATGAAGGGGAATATGAACAAATCTGAAGTAGTAATGGTAGTCTCCAGAACGCCTGGTTCAATGCACTCTACATGTTAGTGGAGTTGGAGTCCCACTGAAGCAGGTGGAGACGTTAAAGTATCTCCGGGTCTTATTCACTAGTGAAGGAAGGACCAATGCTGAGCTTTCCTGTAGAATTGGTCAGGCTGGATCAATTCTGGGACAACTAAGCCTTTCTGTTATAAGGAAATGCGATTCCTTCGTTGTATTACTGGTGTGACTCGCAGATATCGTATTAGGAACACCAGAACACGTGAGGAACTGAATGTCGAACAGTTACTTCTGCGGACGGGGCGTTCCATACTTCGATGGTTTGGTCACGTTAAACTTATGCTGCCATTAGGCAGGCGTCCCCTAGGAAAACCAGGATCAGATGGTTAGATCAAGTCCGAAATCTCTCCTCGGCCCGTATGGCGAGTGCACCTGATGATCTAGAGTCGGTGGCGGAAGATCGGGAGCTATGGAGGGTCCACTTAGGCGTCCTATACCCGCGACCCTACTAATGGAAGAGCGGCCATTGAAAATTAATGAATGAAATAAAAACTATGAGTTTAATTCGTATTGAAAGTGTTTAATATTTGACATAAAATCATGTCTGGGCATAAAATGTATCCTGATGGTTTTGAAATTTGAATTATCCCGTAAACACATGTCTTATTTTTTTATCTGTAGTCAATAGTAAAAAAGTAGTTGCATTTGTGGTTCAAATCCCACCATTCACTTCCATTCTCATGTAAAAAAAATGCAGAATAGTTTTGAGAGCAGGGTAAACTAAAATAAAATCATTTATCTGGTGCTATTAATTGCCTGTCATTCCCCCAATTAGAACGTGCTTCTGCTGTCATATTACACTCATGCAAATAGCGCAAAAAATCCAAAAACCAACTATTATTAATGCAACGTCGCGCCCATATTTTCCCCAATGCAAATGCTTGCTTCACAGCAATTTGAACAATCCGCCTGGTCATTCCAGAACAATACTGTGTGAATCTTCTGTCAAATAAGTGGGCCACTAGACGCTGCCAATTCCAACTCAATTCCCATCCTACTAAGCCAGTTAACCCCTTCTGCGAGACACGGGCTTCACGAGATTATTACATATCTCGACAGAAGCCGCATTTTCCCCAAAGCCTGCCCATTCACTGAACTTTCTTATTTACGATATAAATACTCGTATGTGCGCATGATGATGCGTATCTCTATACTCTATACAACCGAATCGAAAGCACCAGTTCTTTCTGCAACGGAAATTGTGAAAGCGCTCACTTATTCCGAGACTTCCGTACGTCTTCCGGTTAGGTATACTCGTACGTGCCTTAAATATAGATCACAGATATGGTATGCGTGCTGCATCCTCCCGCACTGGCACTTCTTCTTTTGATCGACATTCTAACCAGAGAATTAAGTACTTCCTCGGCTGCCGCAGTAATTGCTAAGACGTTTTATTGAATTAATCGCGTGTACGTATTGCAGAGGTAATTACAAATAGTGAGAGAAAGATCTCTTTGAATTACATTCCGAATTCAATTTACGTCATGCTGTGATGGGAAGTTTATTAATTTCAATTTAATTTTTTTGTTATCAAAAAAATTTCTATTTCGATCTGTGGCGAAAGTATGTTTTCGTTTTGTATGTTTGCTTGAAACCAATTTGCAACAAGTGTCAGTTTTTAGTTTGTTTTTAATCTGTACCCGTTGTGGTATGTATTTTTTTTATTGTTTTTTTTATCACACTCAACCCCCACCGAGATCGGGGAGAAATACGATGCCGAAGTATTCCAGCTCTCCCTCGCTCGGTTGGATAGTGCTCGGCTCATGTCTATACTGAATGAATTGTTTTTTAAATGATGATAATGCCTTCCGTTGACGTTGGCGTCGTTGTTGGGCTTGCTGCCAGTCGTCTGGCCAATTAAATTGTCGTTTATTATAAGACACTGTCTATTTGTGTAACCTTTGACCAGATGGTGGTGAGATATTGTTCGAGTAAATGGATACTTTACGATTTAGATAGAAATGACTGTTGGTACACATTTTTGCCCTTTTTTTGTTGTTGTTATAGATTGACAGCGAGTAGGGTTAGGCATTTCACTTAAATGGGATATGCTTTTATACATTTGCTGACTGTTGGCCTAAAGGGTTATTCAATAAGAGGTGTTATTGTGAAAGGATATGGTCCTGTGCTCTATGCGTGCTCGTGGTGGCCATTTGGCTGATGTTATTTTTCGTTTAACGGCATACCTTCCTCTTTATTATGAAATAAACATTTGATCATTTATCTCAAAAAATGACATTTTTCTTTGAGTACCAATATAACACCTCTTATTGGAAAACCCTTTATTTAAAGAAATTCCTAGGAGCTGATAGATTTCACACGATAATGTCCAATTCTCATACCCGTATTTGAGTCCTTCTAATAATTTTGTTAATTAAAATAGGACCTAATGTTGATTTGAAGTATATGAGTAGGAAAACTAATACAAATCCAGTGTTTAAATTTGATTGGTACATTTTACCCCTCAGGCAAAAAGAGTTTTTAAATAGCTGCCATACGAGGCTCCATTTGTGTTTCAGATTTATTATATTTTGAAATACGAGAAGAAATATTTGAAAACATTTTGAAGTTCATCAATTTTTTTCCACAAAATTAACTACGGAATTTCCATAAAAAAATAATATTTCCCGCGGTATGAGAACACTGAAAACAACGGATAAAGACAATTGTAAGACAAGGTGGAGATGGAGATGTCATTATAATTTCGGGAGATTTCCTGAACTGGTGCTTTTGTTATGAAGCCATGTACATATTTCGCGTTTAAATTGCTTGATTCTTGGGCCACTTCTTTTTATCTGGCCAAAAATGATTTGAGCTCTTAAATTTTGTGAGTTAAGAGAATAAATTGCATGGGTACAGACCAAATTTTATGCATAGACTGTCATTTCCCGACATTCCTCGAGAAAATCAACACCTCGATGTATGGAAAAGACAACTTGGTTGCATTTAACGCGACAAAAGACAAAGCTAACCACCTTTTAACAAAGGAAATCGTAGGTTAGCACTTTTAATATATGTAAGAGTATTTCAAGTGCAAATGACTGTTTAAAAGAAATCTAATTAAAATTATTACTAACGCGCAATTTCATAATCTTTGAAAAATACAGAAATTCGATCAACATTCAAATAAGAGACGTCCATGAACAATTAAAACAAAATTGAGGAACCAAACCATGTTTTAACTACATACTATTTCGAAAATGTCCACGGTGAATATATATGCCGAAGTCCTGGGTTTCAAAATGAGCCTGCGACGGGCAAAATCCTGCGCAAGAACTCACAAACCACTCTTTTTGTCTACTAGCAACTAACCATCCGCATCATGCACACAAATCCAGGTGCAGAAACAACACACCTTAAAGAAAAAATATTTCTCCTTACCAACAATGAATAAATATTCACCCACCCGGCTGATTTAACTGCCCCAACCGGTTATGCATCTCAAGACAAAAGCATATTAACCATGAACACTCAGCACTCCGCGTTCACCACCTACCACAATAAAATCTATGAAAAACTATCATCGACAGTTTCTTTTCCACTCGAATAGAGATTTTACTTCCACCAAGAGAGTTCCAGTCAATAAACAAAGCCTGGTTACCAAGCCAACTCGGCACCAAAACAAAAGCAAATCAAATCGACTGCACTCAATTTTGTATCTGGATACAATATCAGGCTAAAGGCCAACCGGTTCACTTTTGGCCATACAGCCAATGCTAATGAGAGTTTTAATGTCGCGTATACGCACCGGTGTCCGCGGACAACAAGCACGCCCCACTGCAACCGGTTACCGCTACGGTTAACAACCAGTTGTGCAACATCTCCCCGGTCCCAAATGGCTATGATTTCTTGCTCATATACAACGCCATATTTCCACTTTCGGTGCATTCGTAGGTAAGAACGAGTGCGTCATTTGAACAACTGGTAGCCACTTCAAGGGAAAGTTGCTGCACCGCTCGAGTTTTCGTTTTTCTTGTTTGTTTTTTTTTTTTCCTTCACCCGAATTAAGTGTGAGTCTCTATCGAAATACATCGGAAGTGAAACGGCGAGCTCCGTGGGGGGGGTTTCCGTCTATGAATGGAGTTGCTCCATAAACCGATGGAATGTTCCGCGAAATGACGTCAGCTGCGGATTGTAGTGAGAATTTCATCGCAGTTTAGTGGAAATTTGTGAAAATTCGCTTGTGCGGTTGTGGGTAAAATTTCAACCACATTTTCATTGAAATGATTGTGTTGGGCTTGGGCGGACTATGGCTGTTAGTGGCGTAATGCCATCAAAATGGATTCAATAACAGCAGACGCTGACAAATGAACCAGAGGCGTTTAATTGTTTGTTTGTGTTTTTCGATGTTTTACGACGGCATTGAGATTGTTGATAGCATAACCCAAGGACAGTCCGTATATGCTGTTAAAGGGTGGTTTAGTGGAGGGGAAAAGGCGGCAAATCTGCGAAATGTTTGTCCTCATATTTGGTGATCTTTTTTGATTGGGGCCTTAGTTATAACCGTACGTAAAACGAAATCGTAAACATTTTTTATGCTTTTTTTGAGCACTTAAACCTAATGGTAAACTCAATCTTGGTCTTAAAATATTGCTAATGATTATAAAGTTAGTTTATAAAAATAAGCAAGTAATCTTCAAATTTTCTAGAAAAATAATTTATTCATTTTTCCGTAAGAAAAACTTTTCCGATCTACTTCTCAGTCAATGCCACAAAAAAAAAAAAAACAAACAAATCATTCCACTGAAGTATTTCATTTCTTTACTGTTCTATCAGTTAGGAATTTTTTTTTATGGAATCTAATCAGTGATGGTTGGTTTGTTGTACAAGGTGGGCCAAAAGAGCTCACCCTTTAGGAAGATGCTCTTATTTTTGCAAATATGGGCGCCAATGTCAAGTCTGTTTTGACATTTGTGGACTAGACAGGTGTAGAATACAAGTGAATAAGCCATGGAGCGATACATTCCCCAAGAACGCGGAATAATCGAAGTGGACGATTTTTCGACCAAAATCATAATGAGCGATGAGGCTCTTTCCACCTCAGCGGGTATTTGAACAAGCAAAACTATCGAGGAGCCATAACACCCGCTCAAAGTTACTCACGCTGGAGGAGTCATCGGGCCATTTTTTTCTTCTTATAGGGCCATGTTAACCGAGTTTTTTCTGCCGCAACTGGACGAATTAGGACTGGAGGACATGTCGTTTCAACACACTGCGCGAGCCACAACCGATATTCTGAAGGCGGCGTTCCCTGTTCGCCTCATCTCTCGTTTTGGCGATTTGCACTGGCCCGCAAGATCTCGATTTAACCTTTCCAGACTTCTTTTTTTTTGGGGTTTTTTTGAAGTCCCGTGTTTACGTGAACAAGCCCGAGACCCTAGAAGCCCTCAAGGACAACATTCGACACGAGTGCGAGAATCTGTAGCCCGAAGTTCCCGCCGAAGTGATGAAAAATGCCATAAAACGACCCCGTATGACAATCAATTGTGACGGCGACCTTCCATCGACCTATTTTTTCAATGCGGTTTCTACAGTACGTGTGGTTGCAATCCAGGCGTCGACTGTGAGACTAACTACTGGTATAGAAACCTATTTTTCCACTTCACTTTGTTTTGATAGGAATAATGGAGGGCGCTGTGGTTTAAAATGTCACCAGGAATTTAGTGCAAATATGTCAATTGGACTAGAACTATACGTGATTTATATTTTGCTTAAGTAATAGAATTTGGATTAAGCGAAAAGTATAGTAACTATTTCATTTATTGTCCATCGCTTGCAACAGCAACTACTTGCTGAAACGATGATTGAATTTTACGTTACGATTTCAACGTAAATTGTTAATGTAGTAGTACATTTCATGTACGTATGTTGTTCAAACCTAAGATGGAGTGTTTTTATTTTTTCGGAAATGGCAACACTTTTTCTAGCATGCACGAACGCTCAGTATTGAATACTTTTGTATGGAATTTCAAAATGAATATATATTAACGATACACTACTACTAGACTGCTCGAGAGACTGGCCGAATATTAAAAACCATATAAAATGTGATTTTTAGAGGTTTGTCTTTTGATTTGGCAGAACTTTTTCTAGCTAAAAACAAATGGAAAAAATTGATTTCTTCATATTTTGATTTTCCATTTTAGCATGAGTAGATTTACATTTTCTATATTTTTTATGAAAATACCCTTGCGATACCTACACTACTCCACGTTACAAAAAAAAAAAAAAAAAACACAACAGAAACTATCTGTGCGATTCAGTTGTGCACTTTATTTTTTTTTTATAAATTACTAAGTAAACGTCAGAGCTTTAAGCTTTTTTTTTATGACAAATTTTACAATCATGGCGGCGATTCCGAGGGGAAACAAAAATTCCCCCCGAACATTTTTTGTTTCCTGGAAAATATTCCTTCGCGAATCTCCATCGGAATTTAATTAATTTAATTCCGGGGGAAATTTTCGAAAATTTGTTCGAATGCATTAACAGTTGTCAATTGTGATTTATTTAATTGTCAATTAAGCTCATATTTATTTATTTATTTATTTAGATCTACGAATTTTAAAGTCAACAGATCGAGGGAAAAAAATAAAAACTAAACTTAAAAATATAATTGTCTTAAATTAAGCAATACCAGTTCCTTAAACCTAGATCCAGGCAATACAATATCAAGCCTGGATCTAAACAAATATAAACAAAATTAAATTAAACAATCTACAACAAAACGTAATTGGCTCGTTGGCCCCATATAAAGTGGAGTGATGAACTTCAAATAACAGAGATCTGGACCTTAGAACCCTTTGGGGGGCATATATACAAATTAATGACAGTAATTTACCACACTCAATAGACGAACAGAGCAAATCTCGGATAACACATTGCATTTTACGGTGAACTTCAAGAGAATCTAATCCCAACAGCAAACATTTAGAACGGTAGGAGTGATGGACATCATCATTCAGAAAGAAACGACGCAATGCAAATCGCAAGTTTTTTTGAACTTTTTCGATTCTATTAATATTCTTCGCGGTAAACGGGTTCCAAACGACAATACAATATTCAAGACACGGTAGAACCATGCTTAAATAAATGGGTATAGGGGTCCTTAAAGTCTGATGAATTTCTTTTCAGAAATCCTAAGGCAGAGTTAGCTTTCGACATTATTTTATTAACATGGAGATCAAAAGCAAGTTTACAGTCAAACACAACACCAAGATCTTTAAACTCAATTGCGATTTTGATAGCTTGGTCTCCAAGGCGATAATCAGGGATAAGAATATCTTGAATCCTGTTATACGACATGGTGGCACATTTGTCGATATTAAGATGTAAATCATTCAGATTACACCATTCAAAAAATGTATCTAAATCTCTCTGGAATAGAAAACAATCTCTGATATTAGAAACCGTTGCAAGAAACTTTATGTCATCCGCATAAAGAAGACAAGAGCAATAATTAAGAATTCTAGGCAAGTCATTTATAAAAATAAGAAAAAGGATTGGTCCAAGATAGCTACCTTCCGGGACACCAGACACAACGTTTATTTCAACTGAACATACATTTCCAATGGAAACAAATTGTTTTCTACCAAAAAGGTAAGATTTAAACCACGAAAGTAACGGACCGAAAAATCCATACCACTCAAGTTTTCTTAATAGGACAAGAAAGTTTATTCTACTGAAGGCTTTCACGAAATCAGTATACACCACATGAACCTGTTTATGATTTTCCATTGAATTTAAGCAATAATTAATTTTAAACTGAAATAGGTTAGAACATGTCGAGCGACCCTTCCAAAATCCATGTTGAGAATCACTTATAAAGCTATTTAAAATCAAAACAATTCGATCTTTCACTAGAAGATCCAAAAGCTTAGGAATTATAGGGAGTTTAGATTTATGAATGTTTTGCAAATATTTGTTTCAAACCAATTTAATTTGAGCAATTGCAAAGACGCGAACTGGCTTTAAACCTGTCAATAATCAAAAAAAAAACAATTCGCCTATTCTGCCATCGTCGAACTCAGTGCGTGCCTGCGGTTCTTTGCAGAAGGTGGTTACCAGACAGGATTTGGAAAGGATTATGAGATAAGATTGGCACAGTCGTCACTCTCAGAAGTCCTTTCCAACTTTCTAACAATTTTTGAAACGAAATTGTGTCCAGTTTGGATCAATTTTCATCGAATACATTTACCATCATCTCCAATTGTTTTTGATTAGTTGAACTACACCTATTCATTTATTTTAGTACATTTTGAAAAAAGGACTCTAAGCATAATTAATACTTGCATGATTAAAAATTGTTGCTCCCTGTTGTTTGAAGTATTCAAATTCTATGCCATTTAAATTGTCTCGTTCAAATCAAAAAAAAAAAAAAAAAAAATACGAGTACATAAAAGTGTTAACCTGTAGTTTTGGTATAGCTTCATTGAACAGGGAAATCCCTCCTGCTCAAAGGTATGATAGTATTAGTATAGGACTGCACAATGCAGCTCGTCAAGTGGGTCAGACGTATTGAGTTAAGATCGCAGTTCGTATCTGACTTTCAAGGGCGCTTGACGAGTTCGCGCAGTGCACACGATAATCCTGTTTATAAAAGACTTAAAACCTCACATAGAAACTGCTTACGTTTTGAATTTCCACCTACAAATTTACGAAGGAACTATTCCGGGAGGAATTCCATCAAATTCCGTGGGAAATTTTTGTTCACGATACCAATTTATTCCGGGGATTTTTTTCCCTTTTTCTAAATTCATTGCCGATACCTCTGTTTTTGAAAATCGGGAAATATTTCGAAGGGGAATTTTGTTCATAGCCCTGAATGAGTTTCACTGAAAGTGCAGTCTTTCACTGATGATATTTCAAAAGTCTTTCTGCGTTTAAGTTAAGACAGCGACGTAAAAAATACTCCCCAGGCAATAATAATAAGCTTAGCGACATATATTTTAATATTTGTTTCAATAAATAAAACTCAATCGTTTAGTTTCTAAATCATTTAATCAAACAGGTTTCTTTCATATCGCATCTTCTTATAACAATTATTGTCAAGCTCTTCTTGTTTCTGTTTTGAGTCCCCAACTGATCACTCTGTGTATGTTCGCCTGAATTTCTCTATTCATTTTTGTGACACTGTAAACTTTTCCCACCGATTGCAGCGACTTTTTTAATCCAATTCATGCATTACCCGTTTTTATGTCGCGTGTTCTTATCTAATTGCGTGCGAGCACAGTGACAAGCAGTGAATTTTACTCTTAAACTTTCAAAGATGCCAATGATAAAATAAAATAAAAAAGTAAAATCTGCGCTGAAAGCTAGTTGATAAGTACTTCAAGAGTCGTTAAAACACATTTCGGGCAATTATTTTTAATGACATCACTGTGATAGAGAATGCTCACATTGACTTCATCTATGTCGAACACTGACATCATCACTGTTGCCAAAAGGACACCTCACTTTTCATGTCAATGCCCAAATTCATGGGTAATTTTATTCAAAATTAATAAAAAATTTCCACTCTCAATGCCTCGTATGTGTTAATTTCTTCTGGATAACGGATTCCCCTTCCATTATCTTGCAGAGCAATAAATTAATAAAACCAACGTCGCTACGTACTGCGGTCTATGGAAGATATCGTCGATGATTCAATAAATTACACATTTCATAATTATTGTCTGCGGCTAAATTGATAATTCAGACTGCTTCGGGGAGTTGCTACCATACTCTTGGTCCACATGGATTTGGGTCTGTTCAGCAGAAATCGAACAACCAGTCCCATGAGTATGAGTGCCGGCGTTTCTCCAACTTATATAATCTGGTGAATACCACCATACAAAAAAATCAAGGTCCTTATCTTATCAGAGTGATGTGAGTGATATGTGTACCTATCTGTTGTGTGGATTCGAGGCCAAGTTTCACAATAGGCATTTTTTTATTATGCCCGCATGATCTCAAGTAATAACTCTGGCGTAGATTTGTATAAGCACTTTTTTTAAGGTCGATTTATTAACCATTTTAAACAAAGTGGTGTGAAAGTCCATTTTGTATTTGATAGACATGTCGATCATTTAACTTTGCATATTTTTATTCAGAATGAAAATCCCGCTCAACTATTCCTCAGGTCAGCAACAATAAATAACTGCACTTATTTTGATGGTTTACTATTAAACAAATCGAATTCCTTGCCATAATTCATACGTGTTGGACAATTAATACAAACGGTTATAGACATTGCACGCAAGTCTGCGAATTATGCAAATAAAATTGGCCGGCATTTCCTCTGCGTCGGAGGCGGCACCAGCGATGCGTACAGAATGTTAATGTTAACTTTATCTCGTATCCGATTCGAGTGCGCATATTTAAAGAGTGACTACATATTAGTGCAGCGATAACAAGCTTTACATCGCTTATTTGTTCTTCAATTAAAAATACATCGTGTAAGATATGCACTCAACAGGCAAACTAAGGCAATTGTTGTGGTTTAAAAATAGTAAGTAAAAACAATTCAACGGATTGAGCGGGAAGTGTTGTAAACAATGTTTTTATTCATACAGTTCTGCATAAATATTCTCTTCTAGAATGACGTTCATTGGCATCGCCAGCTCCATATAACAGAGACAATACTGAGATCCCTAATTCGCAATCCTCTTGCCGCTGGCCCTCTCATTTTTTTTTTTCAAATTCGCCATTTTGATTTCCTATTGCTGTAGTTATGTCAATTTTGAGTCCGTGTGACATGCAAAAACATACAAAAAATATAAAATCAATGTTGCCAACCGTGGGGGATTGTGAAAGAGTTCGGAAATACCACATTTGAACATAACTGAATGCTATTGGTTAGTTATTATCAGTGGCGTCGAGTGAATTATTTAGATGGGTAGCAATTCTTGAAAATTCTACATTTTTGACAATTTCAATTAAATGCCTGATAACAATTTGCATTTATTGTTTTTTCAATCAAGATATAAAAAAAAGTTCACGATTTTTTTGTATTACAAAAAGACTTCACTCAAAAATGTAAAATCAAAAGCACCGCGCGAAACTGTAAGCACTTAAGAAAAAATACCTAAATGAAAAGCAAAGTTCATTCATCGACTGTCGTGAACTGATTTGTTTTTGCACGAGCGTCGATGCAATGCATTGTATTATGACCTGTGAAGCTTTACGAAAACAGAACAGAACAAATGCAAAAGAAAAGAAAATAAGAATACAGCCCGTGAACAGAAGACCGTCGCACGAGTTCACTACAAGTTCATCAAAGTGAAGCAATTTTATATACGGCGTGCGGGTGACTATTGATGACTATGGGGATGAAGATGAGTACTGGGGAAATTGTGTAGGTACAGTGAAGTCTCACTTATATGAACTAATGATTGTTGGGCTAGTTCATATACCTAACCGAAAAGTTCATATATTGGAACTATGTAGCAAAAAATATATTTTATTGAAACAATGGTGGACTTTGCAATGTTGAATTTATTTGAGAGAGTTTTAGCAGACTGCCCCTTTTCTAATTCCATTATAATCTGTCCCTTTTGCTCCATATTCAAGTACTTACGAATTTTTCGTTGTTTCCGCGCAACCATCGACATTATAAAAAAAAAAAAACAAATCACCACCGAACCGATGTTTCTTCTTCGAAAATGAGCACGAACTGACTTGCACGTCCAAATACAAATAAGTAAAATAAAACGTAAAAAAAACTGTCTAGACAAAATAACTGTTTTTACTTCAGAAAAATTTCAACACAAATTCACTTATATGACACTGCAGTACATTTATAAGAGTATCAGTTCATATAACTGAATTCCAGTACAAAAATTCTGTGGTTCATATATTGGAATAATTCATATAACTGAGAGTTCATATAAGTGAGACTTCACTGTATTAGTTTGGAGTTGGATGAATTTGAATTTGATGAAATCAGAGAAATAGATAGATTTCTTGGGAGTTAATTTATTTTTTTTTTCTTAACGATGAAGGAATTTTGAAAGAAAAATTAGGAAGGATGAATATGAATATGGTGTAGAGTGGAATTGTGCATATCATATTTGTATGTGTAGGTAATAATATTACACAGTGTGCGATGGGGGCTTTCTTTTCGTTACATCAGGGTGTGAATGTACACCTTGCACACCCTGACGAGACGGCACTGGTTATTATATATTTTTAAAAGGCGAATAATATAATTTGTTTGGCTAATAAAACTATCTAAGATAGATGTTTTATATACTAGAAACATAATACGGCAGTTAATGTTGTGTATTTAGAATTAAAAGTTAAATTAGAATATTTGACCACAAGTCCGATCAAAAATGGTATATTGTAATATTTTTGTTACTAAAAATAATAAAACAAAAATTAACTGATATTAGAATTTCTAAATGCAGTTCCTTTATTTTTCCAAAATAATCTTCCACTCCACTTTCCAGTGGAAAGGCGGCTACAAGCCTACAAGCTGTTTAAAAAATGTCTGCGTTCAGAGTGAAGAGATTTCGGTCTGATATGACGGGAATCCGGTCAGATTGGCAGCACTGAAATCAATACCAGCGCACCAAATCGTGGCCACTCCGTAAAAATATAGCTTGTACGCAAATTAACGTGCAATCGGCCCAAGTTGGTGGTGTCAGTATTGCCTCTGCCATTGCCATATATATCATCTGACTCTCTGACACCGAACCGATAGTGTCAAACCAATCACATATCACTATCAACCGACAATCTGTAGAAAATATTTCAATATATACACGCGCCAAACTATCGTGTTAAGTGGGACAAGCGATTTAGTTGAAAAAATTGAATGCAAACCAACAAATAATTTCCTAAAAAAATAAACGCAGTCCCTTCCAGTGGCATTTTTTGTTTCGGCGAATGTGACCGCAGTTGTTCGTCATAAATATGCATATCAGTGCTGATTTCAGCGGAAAGTAATTCTAAAACGCTTCATTACCCACATAATAAAAATACGTATCGAAGCTATGGCATTATAGTGATGTAAACAGAAATTTTGCATTTGTCATGGTTTTTGCTTTTCAGTGGGAACCATTTAGTTTAAAATTCGAAGACTCGCTATCCAATCTGACGCAGGTCGCTTTATTTGGACTTCTACAACTGCCTCATTGGCAGTGTACCCTTCGACTTTGCAATGTTAATTTGAGGTCTGAATTTAAGTGAAAGCAGCTGCGCAGTGTGACGCGATTAATCAGAATTTTTGTTTATTTATGCCTCCATTCACACCCGAGCTGTAGCCTATTTTTTTGAAGGAGTGGTGTTTACAAAGACAACATTTGTGTTGATCTCTTTGGCAGCAATTTCGATAAAATTTCATGTTTCCTATTGTCGAAGAACATTTTGTTTGCGAGCTATTTGAGCAACATCGTTTGGAAGCGACGACGTTTTTAAATTTGCCCCAAAAATATTTCTTTTGATACAAATTTGAGTCATTTTGGCAGCGCACTTTATTTGATGCACATACATACATTTAACATACCTAATTGTAAAATACTGTCAAAACAAAATTAATTCAAATAGCTTGGCAGCTGGAATACAAATCTGACATTGCTTGACAGCTTTCAGAATGATGTACGCAGTGTGGTTTTAAGTACTAATTTTGAGAGGAAAAGCATCGATAATATACTTTAGAAGCACATTTAAACTTGATACTACTTAAGGCGAATTCATAGATTGGTTATGAGAAAACAGTTTATCCAATACTCTGTTTGACAATAGGTCCATATTGGGATACTTTTCCGCCTCAAGCACTACCAAATTCAGAAAATTGAGATTGAGAAATGTATTTCGGTCTTCTTCGTTCCAATTTTGTCTATTAATTTTATAGATTTAACAAATTTATCAGTACATGAAGAAATTAACTATATTTACGACTAGCTGTGCCCGCAACTTCATACGCGGCGTGAGACTGTGTAATTTCCAATAAAAGAGATTTGACCGTTTTCTCAATGGCATATTTGTTTAAAATCAACAGTCTAGCTAAAAAAAAGCGGTGAACATTGTCAATGTAAAACAATAAATCAAACAAATCTATTTACCTAAAACACCAATTTGAGAAAAATTAAATTCAACAGCGTAAGTACTAAAGTTTCACTTTCTTACTGTAGGTACAACGTAGGTTATATCAAAACAACCGCTAAAACAAAAGCCTTAACGGAAATTTGTATCCACACCAACAGTAAATAAATCAAACACATAATTCACCTATATCGTCTTTACTTCTTGAATTCTTCAATTCTTTACTGTAGGTATCAACGTAGGTACTATAACAACCATTAAAACAAAAACCATGAACTCAATTTTTATATAGACCACCTCCACCATACGTCCACCACCACACCACACGTCATCAGCGATCTGCGCATTTCCTCAGAAACACATTGTCGCTGTTTTTTTTTTCATATGAACGTACTTGTGCGATGTGCGCCACCAAACCACCGCAAAGCAGAACAACGATCAAGAACCGCGGCTGCTGATAATATTCGATTTGAGAAAATAAATTTATTTTTTTCGTGTTAGATTTTAGGTTGTAGCTCAGCTTCTAGAGGACATAGAAAGCCGATTGATGGCTTGAAATAACTATAAAAGTGTTGGCTCTTCTAAGTATTTTGTTTTGTTTGCATTGATTAAGAATTATTTGAGTAATGGCGAGTTAAAGGCAGTAAAGTCAGAAAAAAAAAACACTTTGGTCAAAAACGCTCCAAAAAATAGGCATGGCAATGAAAGGGAATAGCCTATGTGTTGCACAAAATCTTAAGGAACATTTCAAAAAAAGTTTCATCGTAATCTGTGCAGTAGTTTTCACGCCATTAGGTAACAAAAAAATTGTATACAGCTTTTTTATAAGTATAAGTATAGATTACAGTTAAAGATTTCGAAATGAAGTTTTCTCTGGGTTTCCCTTATTTTCTGAGTGTTATTGATTTTTAAATTTAAGCAATTTGTAGAAATATTTTGTTTGACAAACATCCGAAAGTATAACTGTCATGAAAGAGCTTCTCAATTAGCCGTTTGGAGTCGGTATAAAATTGTAGATCCCTTCCATTCGTTCCAAAAATGAAAAACTCACATAAAACGAATGGTTGTGAGAAAGCTAGGGTCCCTCCGGACCTGTTGCGCCAACTATTTATTTTATTTTTTATACATAATTATTTGTGTTCAAATTACCATATTTTTAGCAAGCTAACAGTGTTAATATTCACTTTTTGTACTTCCCAAATTGCCAAGGAGACTGCGTACATACCTGAAAAATAGAAAAATAAAAATAGTATTAGAAATTATCCCAATTAATACACTCTTCGCGATACTAATAATCATTTTTCACAATGGCGACATTTTTTCCACACAATATAGCATATTGTGACATAAAAAATATTTAGTATCTGTATTAATCTTTACTATAGCAATATGCATATTTAAAATTAAGTTTCCATTTAAATTTTTTTTTAACTATGACAGAAAACTTCCTAACAATACAGATATTTCAAATTTGTGTTTAAAATAGCTAAAGGGTCATTCATTAACAAATTGACACCTGTATTTTTTTTTTTAAATAAAATGCAAACTACTTTTTGAATTGAATTTGCTTAAATTACTATCAAAACATTTATGAATGGAATTTAGACTTCGTTCATGTCCACCACCACCACGGGAACGTATGCAGCGGTCGATACGTTGAACCCAATTGTCGATGACTCGATTTTGATTTCGAGCGATACGGCCGCTATTACTCGTTTAATTTTGGCTCTGAGCTTTTCTTACGTCGCCGGCTTATTTGCATTGACCAATGATTTAATGTAGCCCCATAAAAAAAAAGTCTAGAGGCTCTAAGTCACACAATCTCAAAGGCTAATCGACGTGTCCATTTCTCGAGATAACACATTCACCGAACTGAGACTTCAATAAATCGATTGTTGCAACCAGCGGGCTTATGGCTTGTGGAACCGTCTTGTTGGAACCGCATATCACTGATGTAAAATTAATGCAATTGCTCAAAAAACTAACGTTCCCACATATGTCTCTGTAGCGAATACCATTTACCGGAACGTGACGATCATTTTCATTTTAGACGAAAAAAACAACGGCCCAATGACACCACCAGCATGAAAACTGCAACAAACAGTGACTTTTTGCGGATGAAGCGCTGTTTCGTGAAGCACATGAGAGTTTTCACCCGTCCAGTAACGCATATTTTGCCTATTGACGGAGCCGTTTAGCCAAAAATGCGCTTCATCGGTGAAGATTGAAAATTGGCGGTAACGCTCTTAAATTTAAGACCACCGACTCGGAATTTTGATAGTAAATTTTAATTATTTGTAAACGTTGTTCCTTCGTGTACTTCACCATGATGAAAAGGTTGGTTTTACTGAATATTTTGACATTGACTGTTCGGTAATCGGTTGAAGGGTGCGTTCACGTAAGTCACTGAAAGTTTGAAGTTGACGCTAATGAAAGTCGCTTTATAACTACAGCCAAAAATGTATTTATTAGTAGTTGTCGTCGTCATCTCAACATTTAAATTACATAATTGCAACAAGCTCTATTTATTCAATTCGGAAAAGTTGTCATTGGAACATTGGAATACGACTCCTACTTCCGCTGACTTCCGAATTTGACTAAAATATTTTACTTCTATTTGTCAATTAAAAAATCCACCACCTTTTGCTAATAAAATACTTCCAGGATTGTTTAATGCTTTATTTTTAATAATTCACCTTCTAAAGTGGTATTTATTTTTAGCTTTAATGAAGCCATATCTTTTTTCTTTTTTTTTTACTGTAATACCAAAAGACATAAATACTGCTAAATAATTCTTTAAAAGCTTTTCAATAAAAACTTAATGTCGACATAGAAATTCATTGCATATAAGTGGTCGCCCAAAAAGCAATTTTATTGCTTTAAGTTATGTTCACTAAAATGCGAGAATACGTCACTTGGATATTAGAACCAACTATTCAAAACAAACATTCTTGCTACAAAATAAATTCACAATAAACAAGCAAGACTATGCCTGCCCACATTATTTAAATGTCCGTAATTTGAATGGCTCAAATTGAAACCACAAATCGTATTTATAACTATACGAAAAGCCTCGTCTTAGATATTTTACTTCAGATTTTACGGCTCTGCTTTATTTCCTCGGCAGATACAAATAATCCCGTCATATCAAAGACCTCAATTCTTCAGTACACATTATAAATTTTAATGGAATTTCACTCTGGAAAGATTAATAGAATAATTCGTCCATTAAAACCGGACAGGACAATCTGGCCCATTACCCCCATCTCGTCAGAGGAAAAGTCCTTTTGAATTTCAACATTAGGCCCCCTCTAATCCACACCATAATCATTAATCATAATTGAAATGAAAGGAAAGGTGCAGCAGTATCCACAGATACACAATCGATTTGAATAAAAATGGTCTGCCTGAGGAAATTCATTGCCCACACCATCGTCCATCATTGCGTCGCCTACCTGCAAAACTAACACAAATTGTATCTCACGAGAATTCCAATGCGTACAGTGCACTTTTTCAAATTAATTTTCGAGTGTCAGAATGTTGTCGCTTAGCCCACCATTAGAAGACCAATAAAGTATCTTTTACGACATATATGTACTGTGCTCGCATGTGTTGTACAGTGTCCGTCTATTTGGCGCACACAGCCACGAAGCCACTCGTCCAATTTTTCAATTAGGCGACGACTACACTCTTGGACCGGACCGTTGAACAATTGCGCGCGATCGTATCTAATCTCTAAGAAACTATCGTGAGAGTGTTTCCTTTTGCATGCGCACACCATGTCCGATGACAGTGATTGACTTCGAAGAAGCGAGCTATTCAGAATTTCGTGTTGAATGCCCACATGAATTCGTAAAATTGTCGTTTTGTACCACTTGCTCTTATGAATGAGAGACGCACATTTTTCATTGTCTGAGCAGTCAATGGTTTGGTATCATGTTATCGCGATTATTCGTAACATTTACATAAAATGTTTACAAAATGCATTTCAAATGGAAATCAGACACAGACACTGATCCCCATTCCCCAACGAGTTGTCGTTTAATAAATCTAATAAAGTTGGCTGCGCATTTTGGTGCTTTAAAAGAGCATTTTATCTTTAAAGGGCTGTCGGCTGTGTGGTTCGTCATTGCGTCATAGAAACTCAACTGAAGTGGGAATAGTTAATGACGGAAAACTTACTGCGAACATACGTGGTCAGTTAAAGAAGTTGTGCTATAAATGTGTGGCAAGAAGGGTTAGATGTAAACTAGGGTTCTGAACCCCTGAAGAATTTATTTATGAAAATTACGGAAACAGACATATATTTTGACAGCCAACTTACGAGGTTGCAAAAAATAAAAGCAGTCTAATGTCATCTGCCGATTAAGAGTTTACGCAATAGATGCCGCTGTGTTTTATATGAGAGTCGTAATGGCGGGTAGAGGTCTGACGTATTCCCCATGTTATTTTCAAGCAAAAGGCTGTAGTAGGAAATAGGAATAATTTTTACAGTGGATTATTTTTAAGGCCCAGAGTGCAATGGTCATTTCACCTTTTTGAACTTTCTCGATTACAAAGTAAGAAAAAGATATTGCATTCCTACAAAATTTTGAGGTCAAATTTTTCATGTTAATCAATTCTGACATTACGATGATAGAGGAACTCAGAAAAGTGGGTATCAAAAGTCTGTCCATCTGTCCATCTGTCTGTCTGTCCGTATGTCCCGAGGCCTACTGCCTAAACGGCTACCCGGATTTCGTTCAAACTTCGGATTTGGAGTTTTGGGAATTACATTTCAGGGCCGCCTCTTTTTTTTTGCAAGGTTTACACTTTAATATAAATGGTACTTTCCATATAAAATGTTCATACCAGTTTGATTTGTTCAAAAATGGCTCTAACGATTTCAGCCAAAATTGATATTTAAGCTTAAGTGAGTTAGGTTAACATGATTTGATACCCAGTTTTTGGCTAAATATTCGAATAAAGGTACTTTTGAAATTTGGACATATCTCGAAAACGGTCCATACGATTGTAACAAAAAATTAATTTCAAAGTTAATGTGGTCATATCTAATGGAAAGCTCAGTTTTTCTCTTTATTATATTTGAAAAAAAACTTTTTTTTTTCTTTAGTTTAGGGGAAAAGTGCTAACAGTGAGACAGTGCAAATAGTGAGACAACTCACTTTTCATTTTTGTTAAAGCATGCACAGACATGCCGGTATTGGTATAAACGTTTATTTCCCCTTCCACGTGTTTTGATTCAGTTGCACACAAGTTTCAGTTGCGCGTTAACCTCCACCGGGAAAACAAAACAAAAAAATCGCTCAATGTATTTTTCGAAGTGTATTTAAATCTAGCATGGCAACGGGAAATAATCATATAAATACACAGAATTTTTTTTACATATAACATTTATAGATATTTGTTCTGCTTTTTCTATGAAATGACAAAAAAGCGAACAGTGAGACATTTCCAAAAAGCAAATAGTGAGACATGTCTCATAGCACAGCAGCATATCTCGAGCAACTTCGTTTAACAGGCACAATGTGAATAAGTTCTATGACAATTTGTTCGACGTCCTATCACGATCTTCCGACGGATTTTCTTTAGGAACTCGCATGTTATAACCTTCACGAAACCCTAATTTATTTAATAAAATACTAATTACCTAGTTATTTAACGTTTTATTACATTTTTTTTCTGTTTTTTCCGTTCGTCTCACTGTACGCCTTACACTGTCTCATTGATCGCACCGCTCGCTAACAGTGAGACAGTTTGACTTTTCCTAAAGTTCAGTTTGTTGTGATGCTCTCGTGGGCCCTTCCACTAAAATTTGAATTGGAGCATTAAAAATACACTCCAAGTTTGGTTAAGATTGCTTGAAAATATTCAGATATATACCAATTTAAAAGAAAAGTGTCTCACTGTTCGCACCTTTCCCCTACATGAAAATGGCAAACATTTTGACCAAAACACAAACTAAGAGTAAAATTTATCTCCTCAAAATGATCGCGTCCTTAATTTTCAATTCGAATCAACGAAAACGCTTATTTTAAAAACTGCTCATATCTCGAAAACGCCATTTTCGACTTCGATAAAACTCTAAAAACAAGAAATGCTTACATTCTGAACAATAACTTATAATCGGATTTCAGCTAAACAGTTAGCCAATTGTATTTTTCAAACTAAACATTGGATTATTTGGTACGGTTTTGTCTGCTTAATTTTACAAAAACACGATCCAACGATTTTCATCAAAAATCCATATTAAAGATAATATAAGTATTCTAAACAAGATCCTTCACTCTAAACCCTAGCTACAATTAAGTTAAGTCTTAGTTTTTAGTTCTGGTAGTCCTAGATAAAAGCAGTAGGTTTAAGTCATTGTAATAGCTTGTATTGCCAAATAAATGGGGGTTTTGCCCAGCTTTTAAAAACTCACTTTGTTATACATAATTATGTACTTAAATATAATATGAATAACCACTATTCCTCTTTCTACATTTCATGAACCGTTTCTTTCATCTAGCATTGCTTCTCAGATGTTTACCTACCTACCTTATAAAATAAGAAAACATTAAATCAAACTTTTGATGAACGAGAAAGTTTCGTTCGACCCAGTCGTGCATTTTATTTTCCTTGCACGTGCTTGGACTCATCTTCTTTCACCTCATATTCTATTTCAAAAATCAAATGAAATTTATTCTCCTGCACGCTAAGCTACCATTTATCTTCATGTCGGTTTCATTTTTCCTTTTTTCTGCTTTGACGAGACACTTTTATTACAGCCATTATAAAGCATCCTTAAAAAGTAACATAAAACCTTACACCTTTTAGTCCGGCCGGCGGTAAGTACACCACATCTGTTGCATAACGCAACCTATGTAGGTATGTCCTTAAATGGCATTTACTTACCACCGCTAGTCTTGTTTATTTAGTTTCCATTTTCACCAGGTATTTCCAGTGAGGGCGGCGAATACAACCGCATACTAACCACCCTTTCAGCCACAAGAGGAAAACAAATTTCCACATCTGGTTTCGTATTTGCATATACCTCCTCGTATGAAGGCCTTTACTTCAGAAAGGACACTGGGATTTTCCAACCCATTGAAAAACACAGATTAATTATATTTTCCTTCCCACTCGTGTCCGCCATTATTCGATTATTTATTATCACCGGGCAAGATGTGGATATGGATATCTTGTTGCAGCTAGCTCTACCCTTGAGTAGGTTTATAGGTATATCCTTTTATGCGACAGGAGGAAAACCGAGAATACACAAAGGCACTTTATCAGCATGTTCTTTTGCATAACGGCGTCCATCGTACATTCTCTCAATTCTATTCTTAAGATATTCTCAAGATAAGCAGAAAACATTTTGCGCTACGATATAACGTGGATATGGAATGGCAATGGTCACATAAGAGTGGCTTTAGATTAGCTTCGGAGCGATAAGATGATTGTGCGACAAAATATGCGCTTCAGAGTTTTTATTTAAATTGAAAGGAATGTGTATACTGTACATATTTAAATTTTCTCTCCAAGTAGCTGTGGAGAGAGAAACCTCATTTAAACTAGCAGTAATTTCGTTTTAACGATAACAATTATGTGCACACGCCCACAGTGTGATTGTTTGCACTAAAACGGGTTGAAACGCAAGAGAGCTTAGTGAGTTTTCTTGAAATGCATCATGCAAAACAAATGAGGCGAAGCCGCAATTTATTGCTAAGTTCCTCAAAGAGGAGTTTTTTTTAATTTTTAAATCACAACAAAGGCATACGAATTTTATTTAAAAAGCGCAATATAAGTTCTCACTCTGGATTTTCTATTTTCGAAGGTTCTTGTGTTGATCCGCCATTTAAGTCCTTAAACTGGTGTTAACTTGAATGATGACTACCGTCTTTTTGATGACAGTTTCCAGTTTATTTAGCTTTGGCCCTAATTATAGCCCTTTTTACATTGCGATGATAGACGAACTCAAAAAAGTGGGTCGCAAAATTCTGTCCGGTCTGTCTGTCTGTCCGTCCTTACACATGCCTACAGGCTAAGCTGATGCACGGATTTCATACTTCGGATTTGGAGTTTGTGGGCTTACAGTTCGGGGTCGTTTTTTATTTTGCAAGGTAACCTCAATATGAATGGTACTTCCCAAATAAAATGTTCGTACCAGTTTGATTTGCTCTAACGATTTCAACCAAAATTGATATTTAAGCTTAAGTAGGTGAGGTTACCATGACTACATACCCAGTTTTTGGCTAAAAATTCGAGTAACGGTACTTTTGACATTTGGACATATCTCGAAACCGGTCCATACGATTGTAACAAAAATTAACTACTAAGATAATATGGTCATTTCCAACTTAATGGCAAACACAGTTTTTCTCGGTGTTATCGTAAAATACATTTTTGAAAAAAAAAAAAAAAAAAAAAAAATAAATAAAATTTAGTTTTCCTTAGTTTACCAGAAAACGGCAATAATGATTTTGACCAAAATGCAAACTTAGAGGAATACTGATGTTCTTAAGATTGCTGCGTCCTTAATTTTCAATTCGAATCACCGAAACCGCTTATTTTAAAAACCGCTCATATCTCGAAAACCCCATTTTTGACTTCGATACAATTTTAAAAACCGAGTAGGTAATGCTTATATCGCGAACAATAATTTATAATCGGGTTTTAGCTACATAGTTAACAAAAAGTATTTTTCAAACTAAACAATGCAATATTTGGTACCGTTTTGTCTGACAAATTTTACAAAAACCGCTCCAACAATTTTGATCAAAATACATATTAAAGATAATATCAGAATTCTAAATAAGATCCCGTACTTAGTTTTTCTCAAAAACATCGAATAAACCGGTTTTTTAATTATTTCTCAAAAATGACTACCCAGAAGCCGATCTCTGTTCATATATACCTACATATTTTTAAAACTCAATATCGCACTTTAAAATTCAAATTGCGACAACCATTAGAAATGCAACAGCAACGCAAAACTTATTTTCGGCAAATATTACCCACTTCTCCTTTTTTTCAACCTTTTTGAATATGCACCTTAGAATATTTCCAACAATAAGAATATCCCACACACGTTCATCGTGATATATGCAAATTTAAACAAATCTCTATCTATCTGGAAGTATTCAATTATTGACAATTTAAACCAGCGTCATTTATCTATTCCAGTCAAAAAGAAAATCATTCCCAAACAGATCAAAAATCAGAAACTCCTACTACACTTGTTCTCGTACTCAAAAACTTGTAAAGTGTAAAATCTATAAAATAGTACAGTAGGCGCTTATAACTCTCTAACAAGAACTTGCGACAAATGTCTGCTTCTAGAGCTTTATAATTAAAAATTAAAAGTGGATTTTATTTAACACTATGTATTCCTTTTTCTATATTTCATGAACCCTTTATTTTGCCTAGCATTGCTTCTCAGATCTTTACCCACCTATCTAATAAAATCAGAAAACAACCAACAAAACTTTTGACGAACGAGAAAATTTTGTTCGACCCAGTTTTGCACTTTATTTTTTCTTGATAAACTAACTTCAAAATTCATTAGAAAAATTTTAAAATCAAGATTGAGTTTTAGTGGTCAAAAAAGCTAAAGAAAAATTTGTTTGTTTCGTTTTACGTGTGGTTGTAACTAGGGCCCTATTCCCATGCACAAAATTTTGGCAGAGTTTTCGAAATGATTAACTGCAGTTACTTCTCTTCTTTTTTTTTCTAAAACTCCTGAATCCGGTCACTTAATTGATTGCCAATATTCTTCTTCTCCTAGCAACGGATGTAACAAAATTCACGGAAAATTTGAATTTTGCGCCATTTATGTGGTAAAGTGCTGCCAAAAATCAAAAGAAAAACAGCTTGACAGCTGACAGTTCAGAGATATTAAAAATGGACCCCTACATGAAAAAACATCCTGATTTTATTGTTATATTTAGAAAATTGTAAAGTTTTGGCAATTAGGTACAGTTCGCAATTTTCTTGGGTAAATTTTGGGACGCCCTTTAACTATGTTTTCAGAAACCTTTTATCCGACCTCACATCCATGGACCGTTGCACATCCGTTCATAACTACAATATTACAGGAGGTTTTTGAAAAGAGGGCGTGTCATTTGTCAATTTTTCTGCACTGGCGTAGTTAGCATTTTTTTCCTGCGGTGGGAGGCAATCTAGTACTTTCCTCTCAGTATTGTAAATTCATCGTACCACCGGTCCGATCTTCTAAAATTTAGCTCATCTTATAGGCAATTGTATAGTGGCTGAAGTGATTTATTGGGTTAGGTAGTGCAATAGGATCTCAGCTGCAGATGTTGTAAAATGATGCATGTAGGAGAAATATGTTGCTTGTCTTGTCTGCTGTTTTATGTTTGTCCTTCCTGTCGCCAGTCGATTATTATCAAGTTGAGTCCCTGAAATAAACACCGACAAAACCTCTTGATAAAATTGCTGAAATTTACTCAACTTTTTCGTGGTTCGAGTCCTATGTGAAAACACTTCTGGTAGATTCTAAAGAACCCTATTCAAGACAGATAAATTCGAAAATTCCATCGACTCTTCAAATAGAAATGGAGATCTTTGAAAATCACTTCAAACAAAAAGCCAACAGAACGCCATCATTCACCCTTCAAAATTCAACTTTAAGCATATCTACATATCCGCTTCAATTGACTTGATATCAAAATACAAACTTATTTGAAGTAGGCACACATGCATGCAAATATTTCCCTGGCACTGGTCCAATTTACTATTAATATCTCATACAAGCAATCATCGGCGAAAATTAATGCGTTTCGCCATTAACTGTTGACGAAGGATTTTATAGATGCGGACTGGAATTTCAATTGAAAAAATATTTCTCCTTTTCACATGTATTCCCGTAAAATACACCATATATATGGAGGCCAACTACACGCTGTGATTGTGATGCAATTTTTGGAACTGAATTCATAGAAATCGGTGGAAGTCATCACGTATGCAGCCATGACGGTGCAGCTGTGCTTGGTCACTCCGGTCACGTATTGATTTCCCGGTCCCGACTGACAGGTGGAAGCTACATACTTTTGAAAAATACTGATTGACCCACAAATAAATATGTACATGCAGCAGTCAATGCTCAATGCATTTCCGAATTTAACAGCCGACCTTGCGCCGGCAAACAGAATCGTAAAAATGTGCAGCTATCTCAATCGAAATCCAAATTCCAATCGAAATGATTGTAAACAGACGGAAAACACATTTTCCCTGCTTGAATTGATGTTCGTTTTTATTTTAGCCAGAGCGCCAACTGCGTGTGTCGGACTATGACGGAATCGAAGTATTTCTTGGTAGTTGATGTCAGAGGTACGACATGCAGTCCTGACCAAGTCAAGTATATGGAAAAAGGGGGCTCGGAGTACGGATAGCAATACCGCCGCACCCGATAAGTCCTGCCCCCGGGGGGAAAGAGATTTTAATTAATCCCAATTGAGTGACACACATGCGTGTGTTGGAAAAGATGAGAAGAAAGTACACAAACACCTTGTTTGACAAACTACAAGCGGAACAGTGTTTACTGTTGAATGGCGTGTGTTGAGTGCTCATGCCAAAATAACTCAGGGAATCGAAAGTGAAATGTTTTCATCCTTGAGTGAGGATGGAGATGTGAAATCTGAGTGGACAGTGATGGACGTGAGAGGGAGTACGAGGGAACATATTTATCTATTGGCATCAATTCAGTGTCCATTGGTCTGGAAGCATTGTCTGACTTTCGGTCAGTATCTAAGAGAATTGTGGGCGAATACAATTTATTGTGGATGTTTTTTTGTAATTAAATTTAGGGTAGGACTTCTATGAGTAATTTGTGTGGACAGTTTGGCAAGGGCACTGTGAGCAAGAGATGAGAAGTTACGAACACCATCGAAAATGAGCTATTCCAGATCAATTATACATAGACTACTTTCCTTTTTCTTTGACACAGACATTTAAAAATATATTCGATATTTCATGGGTCCTGTTTTGTTGTTGCCGAATTTTCAAATCAATGAGTCCGTTTCGTCGACGACTACATTCGTACAGAACAGGCCCATAAGATTTGATTATGTTTTGTCAAATTATTCCACAGACATATTCCCTGCACAAAAATTCAATTTGTAACGTTTAAGGTGGTGTGCTATTTGACGTGGCTGTAACTAATTTAAAGCATTTGACAGTTCAATAACATGAGATTCTTTCACATAATAAAAAAAAATAAAAAAACAAATTGCAGTGCAGTTATCTAGCGCAATTACAAAATATTCTGCACATTTGTTTATCATTATGTGAGAGAATACGTTGTAATTGAACTGTCATCTGATTCAATGAACTCGTTCTATTAACCCGGCTAGCGGGACGTCAAATGAATCTAAGAATCCATATAGAAATAATTAAAATATATGTAACCATCTACGCTGGAAACCAATTGTTTGAGATTCAATTTTGTTTAGAGTTTGACATTAATTTGACGTACACGCCAATCATTTAGCCACCAAGAGAGAGTGGACAATGGTTCAATGTTTCAAACAATCAATGTGCACAACACAAATTCGAGAGCAAACCTTCGCGTCCAGCATATGTGTTGGTAAAGGGTCACATAAGGGCTATCTACCTTTCATAAACTGGCTTGAGTTATATTACTAGCGGTACCCCCGCCTGCTTTGCTAGGTGTTAAAGCTTTGTGTAATATAAATTTAGTGGGTCTACTTTTTTTCTGAAACATTAGAAAGGTGTTGCCAAATGAAAAACGCGATTTTTACTAAATAAATACTTCAGTTTTTATTATAAAACAGTCTTTAAAGTAAGGACAACATTTTTAAGACTAAAATTAAACTTACCCAAAACTTACAAAAAAAAAAAAAAAAATATTTCGTTTTGACAATATGAAACAAGTATAATCTAATAACATAATGATAAAGAAAAAATTATAAAGATTAAATAAAGTAACTAGTCTTTCTTTGCGCCAGATCCGCAAAAGTCCGAAACGACGAATTTACACGATTAAAAAAATAAAAATAAATAGAAATACTCGTTCTACCTGCCGGACACAACCGTCATTTGCAACTCACAATAGTGCATCGGCGACTTTGTTAATTAGTGAACACACGTTACTATCATGGTTGCCACATTGGCCATTTGTGACCAAATTTGGTCATTACTTTTTCTCTTGGTCACATTGTCATTTTTTTGGTTTTTTTTTTCATTTGTTAATTTTTTTACGAATGAAAAGAGAAACTCGACTTTAATTTTTATGAAACCTAAAGTGCTTTTCTATTCGTCTGATGTAAATGGTGCATTAATGTGTGGAATTGAGGGCACTGATTACACATGCACGATCACTGAATGTAAATACAAACACTGAATGCATTCATTTCCTTTATTTGACAATTTATTGACATTTGACTGGAAAAGCAAAATTGCGTATGTTTAAATAAATCGATTGTTCTGTGTTTACAAATATTTTGGACTCAAATTATTTTGGTAATTTTTAGCTACAGTTGGTCATCATTATTTTCAATTGAACATCAACTTTATTTTCAAGTGGCAAACGTGGTTACTATGCCCCCGGGTTGAAGAGAGAAAGCAGGATTACGAATGCGACGAGCATTAGTCTTTTAGGGGTAAATATAATTGTGTTGCAGTTTGATTATCTGTACTTAAATTTAAAATCCGAATCTTTTTGATATTATAATCTTAATACAGCGCAGTAGATAAGTGTATTCATTCATTTAAAAAGTTTTCATAAGGCACTCCAATCCTATATTCTCTATTTTTAGAGTTTGTGTTTTCATGTGGTTACAACTTACATTTAATTTAATCGACTGATTTAGTAGTCTAGTGGCTTATAAATTTTACAGTCTCAGGTTTAAATTCTCTTTTAAATAAAGGTTTTTTTTTTTTTAAAACTTTATGAATTAAAATTCGAGAGTATTCAGTATTCACTTCCGTTGCCTCGCCATATCACAATTTCCGTAACACATTCGCCAGAGTTCACTCTTCAGCTCCAGCATGTCCAGAGAAGTATTCACTTCAAAAATTAAGTTAAAAGAATATAAAAAACATTTTATAACTCAATAACAGCGCCACCTATCGTGTACAAAACTATCCAATCCTTTAAACTGCAACTAACCATACCCATCCACAAAATTTTATTGAAATCGGTTGAGTGGTTTCGGAAATCGACAACAGCGCCACCTTTCGGGTCCGAAACTATCATATCCTTGAAGCTGTAACCAACAATACATATCCAGAAAATTTCATTGAAATCGGCTGATTGAATGCAGAGATCGACAACACCGTAATACACCCTATAGGCACAAATAAACGGATGTTTACTATGCCTATAACTTATGAACCAATACACATAGAAACATCGTATGCACATAAAAACTTTGGTATTGACGTCGCCATCATTGGAAATTTCCAGAAACAAAATAAGTTCACGCATTTGAGAGAACATCAATTTCAAACAAAATGCAACTTAGATAACAATTGAAATCTTTTTGCAGCGGTGAATATACTTTTGACAGAGCTAAGGCGACTTCTTTCTGGTTTGGCCTTGATTTCACTATTATTGAAACAGTTGATGCAAAGGGATTATTTCTGGTGGTTAGGGCAAATGTTGGTGCAATTGCTCTGACAACATTTAAAAAAAGATTTGGCGCATAGTTTCTGAAAATTTCAACCCTGAGTATGGAATATAGTATGGCAAGTTCTAAAATCTTTGAATTGTTTCAACGGTTTCTCTATACGTTTTTCGCTTCAGAAATAGATAGTATATCCCACATAGATACCTTAATTCTGCTCTATTAATATTTTGGAACGTAAGGTGAAACTCATCTTAGCTTTTAGGAACGAAAAATGAAGTCTAACACGATTTCCCATCATTCATTCAATTTTTAGTAATAAATTCAAAAGGCTGACGTTCAATGCCTGTGTTTGAAATCCTCTTTACGCATAGCTTAGATCTAAACTATCCCAAAACTAAATCAACCTTTTAGCAATCCGTCAATGCCTCTTCCTATCTAAGAATTACTTCATTTAAGTCCACGCAAACGTTGTGTATACATTTTGCGCAAGTTTAGAGCCCTTCCTCGACCTTGAAAACATCGAGGTCATAAAAGGTAAATCTACGAAGTGGAGCGAGTTGTAATATATGTCCGTCCATTCATTGGAAGGATACATACCTACACTGCAGTACCTTCGTCGGAAAATAACGAAAGTCAAGAAGAAGGAAGCAATGGAAAAGGGAAATGCTTGTGTGTAGAGAAAATAGGTAAAGCATACATTCCCCCAAAGTTGTGCAGACTGATGGTATCAGTTTAATAAAAAGAAGAGCTTGTCTAAAATGAAATGTGCTCCCCATTAAGTCCCTTAACGATTTGCGCATTCCAGTATAATTTTCCGATCAAAATTGCTGCGTTTGCATAATAGATGACAAGGAGAAGAACCATTTCCTTTTAATGAATTTAAAAATAGAAAAAGGCACACAAGTTGTCTTTCAAAAGTCCCTCGGTTCTCCTTCCTGCGTCCTATACTTACACCAATTAAAACAAGTTTTCTTATGCAAGTGCCATTGCCAACAAGTGACTCGAAAAGATCTCTAGTTGCATTCCCCTTCAACTTGATCATCATCATCATTATCATCATCATCATAATCTGTGTGCGTTCCTTTCCTTCTTACAACGCATGTTATGCAAAAATTGCGCCCAATTAGCGTCAGGGCAGACGGCTTTACGATATCACCAAGTGTTTCACTGCTTCCAGAGCGGCCCGACTAATGAATCATAAACTTTCTAATTACATCAACCGTAATGAAACAGCAAAAGAGTCCACGTAATTAATAGTGCTACCAGGACAATATGACTTTCATTATACAAAGGAGAGAACAAAAAAAAATCGCCAACACTGTAATTATACGCGCAAGGTTATATGACAGTTAGTGCTCTATGGTATTACCTTCATTAGAATTATGAGCAATAAACCTGTAGCCTGCCAACTTATGCCCTTTGGGATAATTCCCGCATAAAAATGTGCCCATCAAACGAAAGTGAAACACTTTCATATGTACCTAATTCAAGACAGCCCAAGGACACGCATCAATTTCGGTATTGAATGTTGATGTCGCCGTCGACCTGGGACTTTGTAATATCAACGCACACAGCGCAATTCCAGTCATCCTGAAATGAGTAGTCAAACAAGGAGAGGACAACTCAAAGGCACTTAAATCGTAATTTGAGCCGACGAAAACATTCACATCCACTGTCGGTCGGTCGGTCGTCTGGCGAAAATTTCCGCTATTCCTGTCAAATTAATTAATTTACCACTCGGAATTCCGGACAAGGAAAATGTCTGTGGTCTGGATTAAGAAAGTTCCGTTTAATTAGAGTGTATGATTGTGTGCGCCACATTTGACTGACATTCTTTTTGGACTTTTTTTTTGTTCTCTGTGAATTGACATCACGCGCAAGTTCTCATTGCATTAAGTTGGGTGGGCTGACAGGCAGTTTTGTCAATTTTGTTTGCTTAAGATATTTATTATAATCATCCGCATTCCATAAAAGAGATGCAATTGTGTAGAATATCAGTTTGTATCGATTTTGGGGGCTCTTTATTTGCATGGCTCTACTCGTAGCTATGCCTTTGTTGTCAATTGGGATCATTTTATGTACCAGCTGTCATTAAAGCCAATAAAAGCATTTATTCTGTTATAGTGTTGGGCGTTTTATTGCCTTCCTTTTGTTATTGTCCTCAAGAGTTTGTGTACACCTTTATGACTAACAGTTAAACGGTAAATTTTGATTCTGGATGACAGTTTGGTTCACACCTTTTGACAAGGAGAGGGAATTAAATTTATTTATTATTAGGATATGTAAGGGTTTTATTATGTAATTATTTCGAACAGGTGTTACTTTGGTGGGGATGTTTTTTTTTTTTTGCGAAGTAGGAATTTGACAAGTTTAAGGATTTTTAAGGTTATGAATTATTGCTGGCCAGTATTACGAATAGGTACTGCTGAAATGATGAAAATACTCGTATATTTTAAAACGCTTTTTTAATTTTTAAACTGAAAACTCCAACGTGTTTGAATTCTGACAGATTTATGGTGGAAAACATCAGCCGTAAGTTATGACCTAAAGATTAAATGTTCGTCGAAAGCGAAATCACTGGCAAATGTGTTTCCTAGGGAACGTTCTCTAAACTTTTCTTTCAACCTACCATCTCTCTATTCGTGACAAGAACAACGATCACTGCAAACGTCATCTCACTCTCATTTTAAATAATACGTGATATCTGACAGGCAAAAAACACCGACTCGATTAATAATAATAAAAAATAGAGAACACAAATGTATTCAAAGACATTGGGCACATTCAAGAATCTCGACTAGATTGGTCTGAATAAGATGCAACCTGAACGCAAAAACTAGATTGGTCGGGAACGTCACTTTTTCTACGTCAGCCACATTTCCGAAATGTCAAATTAATACTCAGTCACGAATTTCTTGACTAGATTCGTCGGCTAACCCTCCATAGAAGTCAACCGAAACAGCTGCTCATATGATCGATGTCAGCCAATCAAACCCGAGATACATCTAGTAAGACAGCTGTCAGACTTACTAAACTAGATACTTGAACGATCCTATTATGTGTCAAATGAAGCGAGTTTTTTCTCCAACATTAGGAAAATCTACACAAAAAGTGTAAAGCCGTCACTCATAATTCGCACATTTTGCTTTGCATCAAGCACCATCCCTATTAATTTGGATATTTATATGCAATTCGAATAAGCTTCCTGTGGATGTTCGTTGTTCGCATTTAATACTTTTGCGTTATCTTCTATTTCCAACACTCCATTTTGCATCGCCTGAGATTCCCACATTAGCGAAAGGAAATGCAAGTGGCCTGTTTTGCTGGGTGACATCCGATATTCAGATTTAAATTCCTCACTCACATTAGTTTTTATTTATTTGTAGCAAAGCACACTCTCAAAAACGACAAATGTTGGACTTGGACTACACTTAGCTTCCTGTTCAGACACAAACTTCTTGATAAAACTTTCGAATAGTTTTAGCGATAAATGTATCTTTCATATTTCAAAAATAAATAAAAAAATTCCCATTTTGAGATGAGTTCCTTTTCGTATTGCACATGTTTTTTTATTGTATTAAAATATATAAAGGGTGGGCCATCTAAAGGTTCCTTTTTGAATTTCATTTTGACAATGACAGGTGTTTTCCGCTCGAAATCTTGACAGAAAGTCGGTGCCCAGGTTCCACTGCCCGCTAGATAAATAGCGGCATGTCAAAATCCATATAAAAAAAAATTAACATTTCGCAAAAAATGTTAGACGTCTAGCGCAAATCGTGAAATGTTAATTTTTTATAGGAAGTTTGACATGGTAGCTATTCATCTAGCGCGCAGAGGAGCGCGGCCAGTATCATACCTCCGTAGAACGTAATGAGTCACTTAATGCTTGAACAACTTGAACAACAAACAGTGCGTTTTTTGAAAAGAAGTTTTAGCCGAAATGAAGCACCCACCGCGCCTGCGGTATGCAAGTTTCTGCAAAAAGTTCCTGAAACCGGTATGCTAGTGGACAACACTCATGGTTATAGTCGAGAAGCCA
The DNA here is from genome assembly GCA_946477585.1 of Cheilosia urbana. Classification (NCBI taxonomy): domain Eukaryota; kingdom Metazoa; phylum Arthropoda; class Insecta; order Diptera; family Syrphidae; genus Cheilosia; species Cheilosia urbana. The sequence continues at coordinate 162,940,230 of OX297854.1, forward strand.
ATGCATCCGCAGAGAGTGACAGTTTGAAGCGGATTATAGACTGGTGGCATCATTGGACCATTTTTCTTCGAAAATGAGGCTGGGAACAACGTTTCGGTCAAGGGTGGGCTTAAAGAGCCATTTTAACAGACTTTTTTTTTTTACTGAAATTGAAGACATGGATTTGGACGACTTCTGGTTCATAAAGGATGGCGCGCCATGCCACACAGCCCATAATCCATAATTCATCTTTTGCGCATCAAATTCCCTGTCATCAGCCGTCTTGGCGATGCCAATTGGCAACCTCGGAGTTGCGATTTGACCCCTTTGGACTTTTTTTTTTTTATGGGAAACCGTGAAGGACCGATGTTATGCCAACAATCCGGAAAAAATGCAAGTACTTGGCCAATATAATCCAAGCAATACGTGAGCTACAGCCCGATACCATCAACAAAGACTTGGAAAATTTGAGCGACAGAATGAGCAACTTCGAAGCCAGCCACTTGAACGAGGTTGTGTTTCATAATTAATGGGAATGTTTGCTCTAACTAATAAAGCCATAATACATGAAAAAAAAAAAAAAACTTTCTTCATTTTATGGCATTTTTAAATAGCAACTTGTACTTGGTTCACCCTGTATACCTATTATTTTTTAAACTTATTAAGTGATGCGTGTCCGAGCATTATAGAAGGCTCCTCGACTACAGCAGCCTCAGTCATAAAAACGACGTGACAAACAGATCGATTGAAGATCTTTGACAAGTTGTAGATGACGCAGTCACATAGATCTAACTATGTGTTTTTCTGAAGTGTGCATGGATGTGTTTGTTTATATATGAATATGTAGAAAAAGAAACAAACGATCAGTCTTATTGCCTGATCAATTGAAGCGAATAATTTAAATTGATTTGATCTATCGTTGCAACATATTCAGTTCATAAATTATAGCACAATCCGTCATCGCTGTCATTTTTAAATTTGCGATTCAAAAACAAGTACAACTATTCGCATTATCTTTCTAGATATTTCTAGTTACGATCACTGTTATCTTTCTCAACTCATTTTTTTTTTCTTGCTAGAACCCATATGACGTTGAATTGGGTGCATTGTGTCAAAATGTCATTAACCGAAGGGAATCAGAATTTTTCCGGCCTCAAAGTTCAACTTCAAATACATACTTAGTTCGTTTCCCAAATGTCTGTAGCTTAAAGAATGGAAACAAATATCGCGCCGGCAATGCCCCGTATCTTCTATGTATAGACGTACCTATCTGCGTTTGTGTTTTGTCCAGAAATATGAACAGAATTACATAAAAAGCTAGTGGTTATCACTTTCAAGACCCCAAAAATATAGGAAACAAACAATTCATGAAAAAGCTGCGATAAAAAAGTAATATCCGTTTTTTTTTGACAGTTATAGGTACACGTTATTTCGTACTTGAATTTCGCTTCTTAAGTGTGCTTTCTTAGTTAAACAAGCCACTTTCTGACATCATTTACGCCTCAGAGAGACACTACGATCTACGACTTACCTTTTCGGAAGCTGCTGCTGACAGATACTCTACTTGTTGACTATATTATTAACGAGCAATATCCAAAGAAGAAGTCAGTTAAACGATGAGCAAACTAATTGGCATTCACCATTACGAAGGTGGACTCCAAAGCGCACCTGGAAATAGCTATACGATCTCGATGACTCATTCGGATTCAATTTTGCATGGTCACAAAGCGTATTATCCTGATCGTTATTCGGCGCACATAACATTTATTTAGTTTCACTAAATTTAATGCACTTCTATATTTTTGTCGGTCCAAATGTAAATCTAATTGCGTTCAACAATAGCGTGGACAAAAACGATTAAATTCGGATTTAAAACACGACAACGTAACAATATGCACCAACACTATGCAAACCAGGTAGATTGAAAAAGATTCAAATCGATTGTTCTACCTGTACAAATACTATCAAATTATTAACACGATCAGTCACCACAAATGTATTTTACAAACCGATTTTCAGTGTATTTGCAGTACACAAATCACAAAGCGTTTTATAAGAAACGACGATTCAAATCAAAAACACACAGCCGCAATAAAAGTATGCTATTAAAAAAGCTGTATGACGAATACAAGGATAAATCGTGACGACTCCGAGATACAAATTGACACCCGTTCGCCGGCGCTGTTGTTTCTCAACTGTAGCGAGCGGCAAATAAGAAAAGGAATAGGGTCGGTTCGGTCTTTCTTTCTGCTGGTATTTTAGGTTTTAGATTTAGATATTCTTCATACAACAAAACACAACCACAAGTGGTTTTGTGGTTGTACAAGTTGGTTGAGTGAGTGGAATTCACTTTGAGAAACAAAGTGGAAGTTAGAGAAAAGTACTCATTATACACTGCGGGGCGTAAAAATAGTTCATTCTATTTAAATAAAATATAGTAGGTAGGGACTTTACCTGAAGAATATTAGATAACTCATCTTAAGTAGTGACAGTGAGGGATGAGTATGTGTTGAGAAGAAGTGCCGTTTTGTAAAGAGTTGTGAACTGAAAAAAAAAATTGTTTGGATCAGTAAAATAGAATAAAGTTTAAGGCCTAGTACGCAGCTGTTCCGGAACGAAATATTGCAGTGATCTCCAAATGGACAGCGAAACGTCTGCGAAAAGGCAGCAGAAAATAATTTGTGGAGAGTTCCATCACGGGATACTCGCACTTTTCAATTGTCATTGGGGAATTATCCTCATTTAGCCTTCTTACTTAAAGTTTGAGGATTTTTAGGCTCCTTATAGGTATCTTTAAATTAAATTCCTTTAATTTAGGAATTTAACTTAAATAAATAAATAAATAGTTGGCGCAACAGGTCCGGAGGGACCCTAGGCCTAGCCTTTCACAACCATTCGTTTTGTGTGCGTTTTCATTTTTGGAACGAATGGAAGGGATCTACAATTTTATGCCGACTCCAAACGGCTAATTGAGAAGCTCTTTCAAGACAGTCATACTCTCGGATGTTTGTCAGACGTTCGCGAGAGGTGGCGCAGTGAAAAAAACCCAAAGTTGGAATTTGGGTTTTTGCGGGATTCGAACCTCGAACCCTCGCTTAGTAGTCCAACACACTAACCACTAAGCCACTGCGCCTACGGAATTTAACTTAATGTTTGATGACTCTTAGGCTCCTTATACATAGGTATTCAAAAAAATGCGTACCTACTTCAATTGCGAACGTACTCTTTACGTATAACTGAAGCTTTCTATATAGCCAACTCCATTTTCATTTTTCATACAGATTTTAAACAGACTCTCACATCTCAACAATTATCTCACAAGATTTATGTATGAACATGAAAACACACTGTCCAATTATGCAGGTATGCGGTATGCCCCCTTCCAGCAAAAGGTTTTTTTTTTTTTTTGTTAACATTGGAGAATACAAACTAGAAAAGTCTCTCAATTACGAGCTTGTGGTGTTTTTTTTTTTCAATTTAATATTAATTAAATAATAATATTGTTGTCTTTAAACATTTTTAAATCAGAATAAGTAGGTACGTCTATGAATTATAAGACAATTTGCAATTTTGATCTTCATATTTGAGTACCTATGGGTAATTTTGGTTCCAACATTTTTCAATTTGGCTCCATTACTCCTAAAAAACCTGGGAACTCTGCAGGTCAAATGTTAAATATTCGCAAATAATTAATGTCCCGGACAATAAATGTGTGCGAAAAGAGAGAATTGTACCAAGCAATCTACTACAATTACCCGCTTTTCCGCCATCATTTCGTAGCAGCTGCGTACTGAAAAATGAAGAGGAGGGCGAAATTTTTCGTACATGATTTCGTTGTGTCACTTTTGTATGGATTATTTTTTTCCGGAACAGCTGCGTACTAGGCTTAAATAAAAAAAAATCTTGTGCTGTAGATTTTTTCTACAGGCATGCATGTGACAATTTTTAAGCTATTAGAAACTAATAATTTACTTACCATGTATTAGCTGCAAGCTAATTGTCAAATTTATACAAAACCTGAGAGGATGGTGTTTCGAATAAAGCCAGTAGCGCTATAGAGGATTGTTCGTTGGTGACTAAATCAAACAACATTTGTGTTTTCAATTTAATTTTTCAAACTTTTTTTTAATTAAAGACAAAACGGAAGTTAATTCAGGAATATAATAAAAAAACAAAAAAAAAAAAACTAAAGTTAAAAATGATCTTGTTATTTTTTTCAACTCATCACCAACACAACCATCGTTAATTCAAATATGACGTTTCTTTTACATCCTCTTGCATTTTTTCTGAAAGTGTGTGTTCAACTCGGATATTTAACCCTTGGCAGCAACAGGGATCATTAACGATGTATAACATCATTTTGATTTTGTCGATAGAAAGTTGCGGCATCTGCTGGCAGCGGTGGGCTAAGTCGAGATTATAACTCCATCTATTGGCTAGTAATCCATTACGTTGACTATTAAATTTAATTACGGCTTAGAAATGCTCGTTGGAAATACGAAACGGCCCATTATTTTCGATTTGGAGGGCTTCCAAGACCTGCCTTGGAGTCGATGCCAAAAGACTGTGTGTTTTAAGGTGCCCACCTGTGCATCCTAAAGCCGCTACCTTATTTATAAATAGACGGGACATTTGACAATAATGGCGATGACAAATTTCAAAATAAAAAAAAATCTGAAATGTTCCTAAACATCCAAAACAAAGTCCCTCGTGGAATAGTTAATGCTCCATGACCATGGAACATAAGGAAAAAATTGTTTATTCCATTTTTTTGGGCCCTATTCTTTGACGAAAAATCACCGCCAACTGACACAATCCAGCTGCACATTCACCTGTCGTGTCGTAAAAATTCTATCGTACAAACAACCAGTATTTTTACTTGTTCTATGTCCCATGACGTTGACTGTTGCCCATTATAAATTGCAAATAAACTTTTGAGTGAAAATAGCCTATCTGCGTGAACCTCTTCGTTAAGTTGAAATTCAGCCAATGCATTGGGTGTGAGACTTGATTGTGAAAAGCTTCTCGCCTATCATAGATTACAACCTCACAGCACCTACTAGAACGAAAACTTTCCAATCAGAAGGCCATTCATTTAAACGGACAGTAAATGCACTATATTTTGATAGCAAGACAAAAAAAAAATTCTTTAATAAGACTCACAATCAGATGAAACAGCAACGCGTCCCAACTACTAAACACATGTATATAATAATTACGAACCACTTAAACGCATATAAACCTAAATTCAATTTACGACAATGGTAACCTTTCGTCTGCTTGTGTCATCTGCATCGGTGGTATCGCTTCCATCGTTCTAAAGTTCTATATGACACATTAGCGATTGTAGGCCTGAGAATTGATGGTTGTGGACTCAAAATGACTGAAATCTACTTAGGGCTACTTGGAATTCCAAAAACATGAAAAAGGGCGCGAGCGCATTGATAAGGTCGATTATGTCGACGCAGTCTTATCAGTAAATGCACATTTAACTATCTTGAAATGACAATTTAATTTGTATTTGGACAGCATTTACACAACGAAGGAGTTGTAAAATTTCATAAGTTGTTGGTTCGTAATTGATGGAAGAAGTAAAGAAGGAAGGGGACGGGATCTGTCTGTAACACTATCCGTGCCTACGTTTGACCTAGCTGAGCCCTTTCGCTCAGTATCGATGGGAGCATCCAAATACCTGGTGATTGTCTTTTTTAGCCCTAAAACTGGAGGCGATTTTCATAGACTAATACTCATGTTCCACGCACAGAGATCTATAACGACATTTTTTTCGATCTAGAGAAGGACATTCAAGCTTGCTGATCAAGACAATCACCAACTCCAGCTGACGAGAAAAACAAACCCACGACAAATCTGTTTAAACCAATATTAAAGTTTATTGCACATAACACAAACCATTGTAGATTCAATATCGGATAGCTCCCGCTCGACGAACAGTGCCTTACTTTGAAATCTCGAGCTGGAGATGTAAGTGGGACCTACCCTGGAAATTTACAAAATTTTATTAAGAGCTATCTGCCAACTCCATTCCCAGAATACTTACAGTATCATGGGTGATTTCAGCCTCAAGGTCGAAATTACCCTTTGCCATGCTCAACATGTTCTTGTACTTGGACATGTTGATCTTGTGTTCATTGGCGCAGATCTTCTCCTATATAGCGAAATTCAAACAAGTTAAGATCTATATATCCGTGCTCATCTGAATCGTACTTACCTCAGCGACTGGACACTTTTCGGGCATCGAGAAGACCTTCATAAAGTTTTTGACTTCGTTGTTAGCTCCATCGGCCAAGTCACAAATATCCGCCACTCCCTCCTTCAAGACAACATTATCTTTCTTCAGCGTAAAGTTAGCCATGGCGGTGGCAAAAGCCTTATTCGACACACAGCCAGACGGCACCAGTTCACATTTTTTATTCAGTTCGATTGTGAAGTCCGGAGCTGCGGTAATGATGCCTTCAGGATCGGTTTCCATTTTGATAACGTTCGCCTTGTAGCCATTCTATAGGAGGTTAAACAAACTAATAAAATGGACCCTTCTTTGACAGGAACGACTTACGCAGGCCAAAGCTACTCCCACCAGTCCCAAAACGAGAACAAGAATCGTCAGTTTTCCGAACATGTTAACCAAGTAGATATCTTTTTCGAGTTGCAATAACGTTTGAAGTTATTTACCGGCAATGTTCGGCTATTTATCTGAATCGTTCTATGGCTGGGGCTATTAGGTACACAATTATAATTACAGCCAGTCGCAGTCAGTCGGAATGATCGATCGGATCGAGATAGACGTATCTGGAGCTGTGGATCTTTGTGGGCTTAAACACGGAATGATGACGAAGTGGTGGCACGTCGGTAGATATTTTCATTAATTGCAGTTGGCAAAATTATTTGGCGGAACTGTCAGTTTGTGTTTTTGGGGAGTTTTGTGTTCTTGGACGCGATGGGGTGGATCTACAGTTGAATGGAGTTTTTTTGCGTTTTAGCGATTTAATCTGGTAACGATTTTTTAATGTCAACATTTTGGGTTGTTTTTTGGTCGATGTGTGATTTGAATCGCAAGTGGTCTCCCATGGTTTCACAAGAGTTCAGCTTAGTCACCATTAAATAACGTTGCACGCAAAACGTGATCACTCAATTTGAAAAAATCCGATCAGAATTTGAGGCTGTAAATGCCTTTAGATCAGTTTAAGTAAATACCTAAATACACAGACCTAGCATTCAGTAGATAATCGGAAACTTCGAAAATAATATGTCGAGGAACAATTTGACATTTTGACAACTGGGATTCAAACTGATTTTGATTGATGGTTTGATCAACAGCGGATCATCACAAGGGGAAACATAGGCATAGCTATACTCTGTCCAAGAAAAATTGTCAGTACAGGGAAGATAGGATGTTTGTCTCTCAGTCTGGTTGCAATGACTTACATAAATCGGTCCCTTTTTAAAGCTCTCACAGGGTTGCCGTAGTATGTATGATAATTCGCCATAACTCAGAGAGCAATACTGTTAAAGTTACCATCTTCCAATTTAAAATAAAAATATTGCTGAACGAAATAAATTCCAACAAAAAATTATTTCGCTGACGTTTGACGAATTTAAGTCCGAGATCTTTTAGCAATATTGTATGCAAAGTGGATCTGCTTAGTTTTGTTATATTTTCACTTTTTGTACTTCCAATAATATCTTGTCTAGCATTGGAAGGTCATTATCCATAAAAAACTGATGGACTATCCGCCTAATCGCACATTTGTCAAAATCATCCACCTTGCTCTTGATACCGGAATTATTTTTCTTCTTTGGTGGTGAATTGTGGCCTTTGATTGCTTTTTCCCTTAAAACCCTGTATACAGTTTGTTCCGTAACAGGAAAAACCGTAGCCGCATTTCCCACGGCTTCCGATTTACTTTTAAAAAGGCCATAGCATTTTTCAGTTGCATCAACAATTTGTTGTTTCTTTTCTACACTTAGATCCTTTGAAGAGTTTGTAGCCATGTTTCTGTTTATTCATATGCACAATAAAGTTAACCACTTGCTTAGATGCACTATCCGCTATTGAGATAACAACCATTATTTCCGCCTTATATACACAAACAGGCAATTAGAAAAAATTATATAACCAGGACGCAATGTCATATACCTAAACAGATGTTAAAAGGACTACACTTGTGCAGCTCTACATACATTTTTTAATATAGACATATATACCTAGATTACATATTTGTTAAAAAAATTATTACCCATCAATGCAGAACTTCGCGGAAACAGTAGCAAAAAAAGGATCATAAAATCCTTTCAAGGCATTTGCTTTACTGGGGAGGGGTGACCGGATGTGGTAAAACCCAACGACCAAAAATAAACAGAATAGGTTTACCTGCTTCATCATTTTGATATTTCAGTGTGAAAAATATGCTCTACAAAGTGAAATTTGAATTTATACCTACCAAAACATGCAGAAATATGCCCTAACGAATAAGGCTGAAAATTTGTACTTAGTTTTCTATAATAAAATATTTGATCAAATTTTATCCCTTAAAATATAATGCTTTTACATGAATCCGGTTGAGTTGCCTTAGTAATCACTATTAATTTATTGCAATATCTCTACAACGCACATATATGATCACTTGTTGCGTTAATGAAATGAAATTTATTAAAACACCTCCCGAATAAACATTATTTCTAAAAGACAACATTCAAAAATATGTTTTAACTGAATGTTATTGGATCTTTCAGAAATACAAACAAATTAAAACCGAATGGCAGCACCCCACATAATATGCCGCTCTCAAAAGCTCCAAAAAGCTCCAAAAAGCACCAAAACCGAAAGTTCTTTGACAAAATTCAAAGAAAAACCCTTAATGATATGCGAACATTGTCATATGGTAACACTTCTCTGATGTGCTTCAGTCACTCACACTGCTTATTTTGGTTGATGATAATAGCAAGCGAACAGGCGAACACAAGCGATCGTGCTCATTCTGCGCGCGGCTGCGTGGCAGACTGGTTCTGGGGGGATGTATGCGATTTTCAGGAAAATTACAACAACAAAATGCTTTAGAATGCCAGTGGTTTCGTTTTTATTTCAGTGGCAATTCCTGTGTTTGAGTGCCGTGAGAGTACTACAGGCACCACTGGTAGAAAAAAGAGCTTCCCATAAGGCCTGTACTGACAATTTTTCTTGGACAGAGTATAGTGGTGATCTAAATCGAATATCACTCCTCTAGGGTAATATAACAAAAAGATTACTTTACACAGCAAGTGTAAGTAAATGTAAGTAACACCTAAGGGTGTCTTCATAAGGTCGTCTGAGAAGTAGGTTAGTAGACGTCCGCGACAGACTGTCAGCAAATTTGACTGTGAAATGAGTTCGCTCGGAACTTAAACTTAGGTATGTAAAACTTACGTTTGTAAAGTGAAAGGCTATACATACCCAAAGCTTGACCGTAGTAAAGTTGATTGTACAAAACAAACTGTATTTGCACCGTCTATGAAGAGTTGCTGAAAATCTGTTACAATTATCTGCCCTCTTGAAAATCTCAAGGGTGCGCCGAGTCTCCGGAACCCAGCAGATAAAGTCTATACCAGTGATTAGGTTAGGTAAGGAGGTGTGTAGAAAGACACACTTAGACCAAATGCCAGTCATTACTAGGTTTTATTTTACTTAAACAAACAAGATTATTGAAGATGTCAACCTCCAAGCATAGCAGCCTTAAGTTGCCGATGGCTTAAGCTTAAGCTTACTTAAGCGAACGTCTTTACAATAAAACTGGCCAGAAATAATGATTAAAGCGGCTCTTTTTGTAAACTATATTTTTGACATGATGGCCTATAATATGCTGAATTGAGTGGCTGTCAGATTTTTACCTAACTTACAATGGGGACGTTCCATGTATCTAGTTTAGTAAGTCTTACTAGATGCATATCAGTTGCTTAAATCGGTCATATGAGCACCTGTTTCAGTTGACGTTTATGGAGGGGTAGCCGACGAATCTAGTCAAGAAATTCATGACTGAATGACAGTTCGTGTATGTGGTTGACGTAGGAAAAGTGACGTTCCCGACTAATCTAGTTTTTGCGTTTTGGTTACATCTGGTTCAAACCATTCTAGTCGAATTAAGGTAACTATATATATATATATATATATATTTTTTTTTTTTATATACTTCTCCCGGGAAAGGCGAACCTATAACGCTTCAACAGCGCCCCGAGATGATTGCAGATGTATGTTTGCTCTGCACTTAAATTGCTGCAAATTGTAGTCTTCTGGAAATATATCCCCAGGAAGCGAGTTCCAAAGTTTGCTTGTCCTGTAACAGAAGGAGTTTTGGAAAGTTGATGTCCTCGCGGTTGTCAAGTGTACTGTATGGTCATGAGCATTAGCAGCCTGTCTTGTTTGGCGCCCAAAAGTTGCATTTCGAGGGATAATTTCTTTGAGTTCCTCAGAACATCTACCATGGAAGTACCTATAGAACAAGCATAGGTCAGCGACTTGTCTTCTGTGCACCAACGGTTGTAGATTCGATGTGAGTGTAGGGTCTCCAATAAAATGTGCCCATTTAATTCAACAGTATCAAAGTACTTAACGTCCATTGCCACAATTTTATTGTAAGAAATTTATGAAATCTGATTTGGCAATGCTGCAGCGGTAGTATGGACTTATTTATTACTAATGACGGTAGAAAATTTACGATCCTCATGTGAATGACTAAAGAAAAAACAAATACAGATGAAGGATGTTATAGGAAATAATAAAGACAACAAAATAAAATCTTTCCAACTGCACATCATTTTTGGGTAAGTCCTTTTATTCTTCTAATACATTTCTTGAAAAATCCAAAGAATAAGCTTTTGTGATAAATTCAGCATCAGGAACAGATGCAATTTGCCGCTCTGTGAAATCACAACAATATCTACTTACAAGATAAGGGAAGACGAGACCTTATCGACTTCGAATATCTATTACAAGAGCCCTTAACCTCTTCTACCTATTTTAGATTGTGGGTTATTATTATTTAACTTGGCTGAAAGCTTTGTAAGTATCAGCGTACATATGTCCGATTTAGTTTCTAGCCTCTAGCCTAATTTTGATCCAACCGCATCTTCACTATTTCCAGCCTACCACAAAGCATAAGGTAACCTAACATATCAGTCGCTAAAGAAATCGAATTAGTATAAGCAAGGTCTAGACTCAGTGCGCATTTTTTTTACATTTTATAATCATTTGTTTTATTTGGAAACAAAAACAATCTAATTCATTTGAACAAATTACTAGCAGATGGATGGATTTTTAGACAATTGGCACAAATTAAATTGAGTCGCAGTCTTTTTTTTCTTGCTTTAGGTGGGTAGACTATAGCGTGCTACTTAACACAAGCCTTGATACAACTCTTAGATATGGTAACAATGTACTAATTTAATAATTACAAAACGTTTGAATGTAATTCACAAAATTATAGAGTACTGCAGTATTTCTGGTTTCAATTTGTGTTATCAATGCGACTGCAAAACAATACTGGAAACATTTGTTTTTTGTTTTTGCTGAGTTTTTTGTATATTGAAATGGAATAAACATTCGTTGAACAATAAAATAATGCGACTGAAAAATTGCATTTTCTCGTCAGTGATATAGTTCTACCATATAACCAAATAGAAGTACATACGAGTATATATAAGGCGCAGTAAGATTTATATCATAGGTTTCTAAGCTCGATCCACTGCATTAGTTGTTCCCCAGATTCATCTGAGGGGAGGTTATGTTTTTGTATTCTATTTAGCTGGCAATGTTTTTAAAAAAAATCGAATTAACTCCAGCTAGAGTCGTGTGATGTCATAGTCAGTGTTACCGAAGAGAAATATTATAAGGTAATAGGTACTGCAGCTAAAAAAGGGGAGTATTTCAAAAAAAAAAAAAAAAAAAAAATAGCAGTACAGAAATTTTTTAGTCTTAAAAAAATTAGATTTAGTCAGTGTATCAACTTCAACAGCTAATACTTTTTTAGCATTTGAAAACTCAATAGGTATCGTTGGCTCTTGCAGCAGGTGATTTTGGTGATAAATTTATAGGAACAGCAGCAGACTCATTTATTTTAGAACCTCCAGCAGCAACAGGCAAATTTATGTGGTATTCGATGGTATTCACAGAGCACTTTTTTTGCTCTCAGAGCAATTTTTATGTTCGTTTGGTGCAAAAAAAAAGCAATCTTTTTCAGATTTCGAGCACTTTTGCGAATCTAAATATTTTCTCAGATTTACCAATACAAGTGCGCTTGAGTTTGACAACTGGTGGAGCGCGTTTAGGTTTTCGTGAATTCGTTCTAAAGCAATTAACATTAAATTGGTTATATATAAATATTTAAAAATGAATCGAGACGCGAATTTCGAATGTTTTAATTTAAAATTTAACCAGTGAATGGAAAACGTTTTGAAAATCGTTTAAGGCTACACATATTCGAATCGCACGAACATTATAACAAAAAAGATCAAGTGACGTTTTTATGTTCGATTAGCCACACGAAATCTGAAATCTGAGAGCGAATCTGAAGAAGCCCAAACGAATACCACATTAGTAAGGGTGTTTTCATAAACGTCTGCCTTACTAAGATCTGCGGACGTGTTCTTGAGTCAAATTTTTAATCGAACAAACGCAGATGAATTGCAGAAGATATGTTCGTAAACGTCATAAATGTCATCAGCGTCTGGCAGATTGTGCATACATATTTTTTTGATTGCAGAAAGCGCGGGAGGTAAAAATTGTTAAGTGCGAAAAAAAGAGTTTTATGGGCAATTTTTTATGTGTTTTCACAATTAAATTTAACTGTTTTTTAAGGAAAAAAGAAGCTGCGGCGTGGAATGTCACGAAAACCAAACTATTGTGATGATTTTTTTGATTTACGTCTAACGTTTAAGTGCTGCAGATGAGTGTATTCATTAATGCAACAAAAAAGAAAGACGATTGTACTAGCGCAGATTTTCGACGTTTATGAAAGCACCCTAAGTCTGAAAACTGGCTAGCTAGACTTGAAACTTATATTTCTGTGTAAATTGGTCTAGATTTGTGAAAAGATTTTTCAGTTGACGTTTGTGGAGGGGTAGCCGGCGAATATAGTCAAGAATTTCTTAACTGAATACTAAGCTGACATTTCATACATGTGGATGGCGAAGGAAAAATGACGTTAGCAACCAATATAACTTTTGCGTTCAGGTAAAATCGAGCCCAGATCAATAAAGTCGACTATGACTACTAGATTTTTGAACGTGCCCCCTTGTCTGAACTATTTATGTATCACTACATAGTATAAAACAAAGTCGCTTTCTCTGTCCCTTTGTATGCTTGAATCCTTAAAACTACGCAACGGATTTTGATGCGTTTTTTTTTAATAGATAGAGTGATTGAATAGGAAGGTTTATATGTATAATAACATCCATTAAATAGTGGAGAAATACTGTTTTTTTTTTTTGCGGTTTCTAATGCGATGTCGTAAATAATTGCATATAAAATGCCACGCATAAACCGATTTCAACACACGACTCGGTTTCGGATCTCGGTTCGGTTGGTTCGATAGAAGGTAGATGTGAGAAAAATAAATACATTAATGAGCATGCGCAAAGTCCAATTGGAAAGCTGTGCTCTTCTCTTTACTCCTGTTTTCTCTCATGTGTTATGAATTATGATATGATTATGAGCGAGGGTGGTTTTTGTCAATTGAGTGAGTCCATAGGTAAATCGGTTTGAATGAACCGTATACGTACGTATACGTATACCCTATCCCTATAGCATAAACAAATCATACTGAGACCCCCAACTCACAATCCTCTTGCCGCTGGCCCCCTCAATTTTTGCCAGGATTCCGCCATTTTGTTGTCCTATCCGTGTACGCCAATTCCTATCCGTTTTGCTTTGCCCACAGTGAAATCTAAAAAGATTAGGTGCAAATGTGTTAGTTGAGAGGATTTTTGACATTTGTCAATACGAATTTCTATGCAACAATACTAGCGCACCTAAACTTTTTGGGAGCGTAAAATTTAGCTTGTAGGCAAATAACTGTTAATCGGTCGAAGTTGGGGGTCTCAGTATTGTCTCTGCCCTATAGCACTTTGAATTTAGCAGCGATCGGACGTGTTTATTATCGGAGCTCTCTAGCGATTGTTGATTATCTTTTGTTTTTAGTCGCACGAATAGCAAATTATTTTTTACAAGACGTCTGTGTGTGGAAGCACTGGATAGGACAATGCGCAATTTGCGCAACAAAAATTCACCTATGGGTGGATGTACAATTCTGTTCTCAGGAGATTTCCGTCAAATCCTACCAGTTGTGACTCGAGGAACACGTGCTGACGAAATAAATGCTTCCCTAAAAAGATCCAACCTTTGGCCAAATGTCAATAAATTAGAGCTTAAAACTAATATGAGGGTTTCGTCATCTTCACGTGAGAACAGGCTATTTCCAGAGATGCTGCTAAAAGTTGGCAATGGAGAGTTAACACAAACTGAGGGAAGGATTAACCTAGAAACGCGTGTTTTGATAGACAACATCCAAGAGTTAGTCAACAATGTCTATCCTGACATTGATAACATAAGTTATAAGACAATATCTTGGTATAGGGAAAGGGGAATTGTTTTACTCCAAATTTAACTCGTGCGGGCCACGGGCAGTAATGAATAAATCAAAACTACTGGATCGATTTTAAGCATTTTTTCAGTGAGTGACATAGGCTATATATTTTATATCCGTGCGAAGCCGGGGCGGGTCGCTAGTGTAGAAATAAATAAGACTCCATTTACTGTTTATCTCGAAAGAGCTTAGTTTTCTGTGTTTTATTTCCATGTGTGAGTGTTATAAAGTTAATAGGTGTGTACGTAACGCTTTCGAACTTATAATCATGTTATACAATTAGATATTCTTAGTTAGAATAGTTTTCCTTTTGAGTTCTTATTCAAGACTGCTTAGTATAAAAAAAAATAAAATTAAATTACATAAGACTTAGTTATTAGGGATTTTAAAATAAAAAAACAAATCTTATTAGCTAGGTTAGAGTAGGTTTCGTCTTGGTTTTGGTTGAGCTTTGGACAGCAAGTAGTGATTTCCATTTTTTGTTTTTCGAAGCACCCGTATATGCATTGATGTGGCCGACTTGTGGGAGAAATTTGTTTAATCTTTTGAACGGAAGTTTTGGTTTTCGAACTAGAAATGGCCAAATGTGTGGAATGTTGGTGTATGATGTTTTCGGCGCAGGATCATTTTTTTTTTTGTTTTCTTTTTAGCAAATTCGATTGTAATTGATGGCATCGTAGTCGCGGAAGTGACCCAGGTATTGGGAGTGTTTAATGCCAAAACTGTAGGAGGGCACGTGTGCTAAGTTTACCTAGAAGAAAGGATAAGAATAACTTGTTATAAATAGACTCAGAGAAAAAAGGACAAATAATAAATTCAATTCTTGGCAATTTTTTAACACATATGTATTAGTCCGAGTTGAAAAGCCGTCACTATAAGAGCCGATATAGGGTTAAAAGAATGCCTGGAGTAATAACATATCCTTTGCATTTGTGTCATCTTCTTTGTTCTATTGAAAAAAATGCCGGCCTTGTGATCAGCGTTTAATGGTGCACATTGAAAAGTCAATGGTTTACTTTCTGGGAAGGAAAAAAAAAAAACAGGAGTGTCTTCCCAAGGGCATACGGTGAATTGACTTTCATTAACAAATGTGCCAACAACCACATAACTCAGTCTGGTGATGAATAAGTTGCCGAGTTTAAGATATGAAAATATAATCCAAAAATTTTCTCAAATAGTACTAGATTTTTTGCCGATGAGTTCATTTTTTATTTGTTCCAAAGTCATCATATTTAGCAACACGAATAAATTTGAACAATTAGTTTCGTGTAGACAATGCCACACAGATTGGAACTCCAAAATTGTAAAGTATTCCAAAAGAGTGACGCGATATTTACGACAAATTTGACTTTTGAATTAAATAGATTTTTTCTGACCATTGGCTCTAATCTTGAGGCTTCTTCGGTGACTACAATTGCCGACTAAGGTTACGTTCCAGGTGCAAGGGAATGAGATACGCCTTGCGAGTACCCGCATACCTTGTATGTCGAATGGAGAAAGACGGCGCTGGAACGCTCTTCCTCGTTACATAAATCTTAAAAGCCCAAAATATTAGTTCTAAGAAAATTGTTAACACATTGCAGCCTACCTTCTCTGGACAATGGGCTCCGGGACCGGGCTTCAGATGATCATCAGTAGGTTCCTTATGCTTAATGCCCATCGAGTATACTGGAGACTTTTTCGTAATAACCTGATATTCACCATCGTACGTGCCAGGCCCTGGTACAAAAAGTGTTGGTGAGACGCGGGGCTTCTGTCTGCCAGCCATGGAAAATGCGGGTGCTGATTTAATGGTACCGTCCTTGCTGCTGCCCAATACTGTTGGAATTCTATATACGTTTGGAGCTGAAATTCGAAAATTGCATTCCCATTAGAATGGCACAGAAAAATACTCAAAACTTCTAGAAAAGCTTAAAGTTTCATTAGTAGGACTCAGATGGATGGATGGGTTAGAAATTTGTTCATAATGAGTTCTAAAAAGAATGAGAAAAATTAGTACAGATTAAGTTTTTTCAAAACAGTGTCATTAGTTGAGTGTTTTTCTAGTTAACATTTCAATTTACCTTGAGATCCTCTCTTCGCAACTGTTAGACTGCACTGTAAATGTGTAAGTGGCCTTTTGAACAGATTCAGCTTTGACAGCATTGCTGGTGGTTTCTGTGATGGTTGCAACAGTGTTATCAACGGCATCACCGTTTGTGATTTTTTGACGAACTGTAGACATTCATTAAAAAAGAAAAAACGTTTCTCAATTCAATTCGTATCTACTTTGTGCCCAGAAAGTGCGCGGGGTTATAAATTCAGAAGCAAGAAAGAAATTCGGAATAAAGAGAGAAAACAACATAAAAACAGAAGCTTACCGGGACTTGCTAAGCGTTTTTCACGTCTTTGCAAAATCCTATCTTGCACATAAGCACCGGATGGTTGAGCTAAGTGACGAGTGGTTTGTATGAAATAAAATAATATTCACAAAAAATAATACGGAGCAAATGCACAAATCATAAAGCAAATAGAAATAACATAAAACAAATTTAGATCACATTCAATAGGTCTAGACGCAAAGAGATTAACAATATAATAGAGACAAACAAAACATGAATGTATTGGCATTTAGCAACAAGTTGATGAAAATGAGAGAAAGCTGTTCACTTACCTGGGCCGAGGCTGCCCTTTAACGGGCCAATTGTGTAGGCAGGCGAGTGATCGAAGTTGCAGTCCTCTGGACGATAGGCTCCAGGAGCTGCAGAAGAAGGGAGTTTTATTTAATAAATATCCTTTGCGGTTGTAGGGGCAGGGAACTTGTTCACAATATACGGTGTTAGTCGTATGATTTGGAGTTTCAGAGAAAAGAACAGGAAAGGAATAGCTCCTCAAAGTTATGAGAGGTCGTTTATCAAGCTTTTTTATAGATTGTGTTTCTGTTTTAAACAGTCTTACTATATAGTGGGAATTTTGTCTTAAAAAAAAACGGTGACGCCTAAAACTAATCATTAAAAGCGCGAAAGAATTACACAATTGTTTTGTGTGAAAATAGATATAAAGCGTTTCTAGCCTCGAATTTAAATGCACGTAACCTCAAAATTGGGTAAATTTCTTAAAAATTACAAATAGCAATTAGGTCTGTTCCTTTAATTTTGGAGTAAGAATGGAAAATACTGTCAAAAAGGCAGTGGTGGGGATAAATTCTCTCATAATTGCAATTTACGTATTAGTTTTTTTTTTTTTTTAGAATATAATCCTCGTTGTGAAATAAACCATTGACCTTATTTTTCACGAAAACAAATTATGAAATTCAAATTCTGCCATGACAACAAATGTAATAGATTAGAGTAATAGTTGTCGCACTAGGAAATGTAGAGAAATGTTCAATAGTACTCGTAATCTTTGATCATATTTATCTATGAATGGTAATGGTTGGTCATAATATTATACAATTTTTGGTCATTATGTAACGTCTCTATATTTTGACAGTCAAAATGCTGATTTAACCGCTTACCAACAGTCATTTCATGAATATAAATGAATAACTGACCAAAGTTTGACACTTCTGCGTTATATTAGGTTCATTTGCGTACGCGGGTTAAATCGCTCAGAGAATTTCAACTGGCAAGTACGGATAAATATATCAAATGCACCAATTTGACAGAAAACATATTCAAAATCCTTCTTAAGAATCAATTGCACAGAAAAATAAAATCTGTGAAAATAAAGTAAATTCGGTTGTGATCCAATGTTCTCCAACAGAACGTTTCATATGTTGCAAAAACGTATGTTATATATTTATTTGTGATATGGATTAGCTGTCATAGATGGAAGTGACTCAAAGAAGCTCGAAGTCTATCCACGTGCTTTGAAGTATATTTTCAGAACTTTGAAAGATTTTCGCAAAATTTTTTCAGTTTGGCAGATGTTTAGTGTTTGGCTTGGGAAAGAACGCGAATAGACATATTAAGAAATAAAACATGATAGGCATGACAGATGTTTGGATGTGCCAAAGTTCGATTATGCTATGTTTCCACCGGACATAAATACCGAGATTAGAACAGGAGGTTTAAAGTTAATCCTAAAGTTTTTCCACCAAATAAAAGCAGATTTACTAGAGAGAGCGACAGAGAGAGAGAGACATTTTTCCATTTTTTACGTCTTATTTTTTTATTTCTGTCAAATGCAGCTCTGTTTGCTTTGTATTTTTGACATCTCGACCTGTGGTAATAGTTTTGTATGATGCATCGCGAGCTTTATGCGGGATTAAAGGAAATTTTTCTAAATCTCGCAGTTAATCTCCGGTGGAAACGTAGCATTACAAATTTCGTTTAATTTGTGAACATTTTAGTCAAAGAACTGTCTGATCGATCGTCCAAGAGTAGAACTGTCAAAGCTCTTTCAGCTTCTCAATTAGATACTTAGAATCGGCATAAAATTGTAGATCCCTTCCATTCGTTCCAAAAATGAAAAACTCACACAAAATGAATGGTTGTGAGAAGCTAGGCCTAGGGTCCCTACGGACCTGTTGCGCCAACTAAATATTTATTTATTTATTTACTGTCTGACAGATGGCTCTCAAACGGAAAGTTTCCATTTCCAGAAGTGACAACTTCATTAAATTGTTCGAGTTTGATTTACAACAGAAACGAAAGCAGGTGGAAAAAGGAGCAAAATTTGAATTTGAATTTGAAAGAAGTAACCATGCAAAAGTACGGGAACAGCTCTAGTATTCAGTTTATGAATGTTGTACTGAAACAGAAATAAAATCCGGTTTCGTAACCCCAAGAATTATCGCATTCAAATCATGAAAGTTGTAAACATTTGGATATACTGCAGCGCCACCTATATTTGAATTGGAGATTTTGTTTTCGATTGCAAGCAAACAAATTTGTGTGTTTCAATTGCATTGCGGTTAGTCAAAACATTTCTATGTGTGTGCATGTACATGATGTCTCTCATTACCTGGTGTATCTGAAGAAATCTTCAGTTCGGATTTCGTACCAAAGGTAAATGCAGGGGTATGATCAAGTGAAACCTTTTCAGGTTCGTATGCGGTGGGTGCTATAAGTGCAGAAGATTGTGTAATCAAATCTACGTGAGTCTGGACAACAGAATGGCACACTACTCTAGTTACCTGGGTTATCACTAGGCTTCTCCCGATTCACTTTAACTCCGAACGT
This sequence comes from Cheilosia urbana, assembly GCA_946477585.1. Taxonomy (NCBI): domain Eukaryota; kingdom Metazoa; phylum Arthropoda; class Insecta; order Diptera; family Syrphidae; genus Cheilosia; species Cheilosia urbana. Next base: position 162,960,004 of record OX297854.1, read on the forward strand.
AAACGCTGGACCGTGATCTAAGTTCGACTTTTCCGGCTGATAGGTTCCCGGTGCTGGCGATTCGCAACGAGTCGGTGAGTTCACCCTAATGCCAAACGTATAGGCAGGAGTGTGGTCGAGATTATGCTTCTCTGGTTCGTACGAACCGGGTGCTAAGCGAAAATATGAAAGTAGGCCTTAAAAAGCTAGGTGGGATGGGCGCGTTTGCACTTACCTGGAGTATCACTAGCTTTGATGAGATTCGCCTTGGTGCCGAAGGTAAAAGCGGGCGTGTGATCGAGGTTGTGCTTCTCTGGCTCATAGTCACCAGGCGCTGGGGTGAGGAATGCCTTTTCGACGTGTGTTTTGCCGGCAATCGTGTAGGCTGGGGTGTGATCGAGGTTATGTTTCTCGGGGGAGTAAGCGCCTGGTGCGGGATTTTCATTGGGCTTGGCTAAATTATGCCTGCCAGCGATTGTATAGGCTGGAGTGTGATCGAGGTTGTGTTTCTCTGGGGAGTAGTCACCGGGTGCTGGAGTATCAACTGGTTTCTGACCATTCAATTTCTCTCCGAAGGTGTATGCCGGAGATTGGTCTAGCTTTGAATTTTCGGGAGCATAGGCGCCTGGAGCTGGAGTATCGCTGGGCTTTGCTAGATCGTACTTACCGGCGAAGCTGTACGATGGTGTGTTGTCCAAACGGCAATTCTCAGGAGCATATGCTCCGGGTGCAGGCGTGTCAGCTACTTTTAATGCTTCGTGCCTTCCAGCCATGGTGTAGGCTGGTGTATTGTCCAATCGACACTTTTCTGGGGAATAATCACCAGGAGCTGGAATGCCATTTGCCTTTGAGAGATCATATTTGCCACCGAAGGTGTATGAAGGATTGTTATCCAGGCGGCAATTCTCCGGAGCGTAGGCTCCAGGAGCTGGCACTCCATTTGGCTTGGAGTGGTCATACTTTCCTCCAAAGGTGTATGAAGGGTTGTTGTCCAGGCGGCAGTTCTCCGGAGCGTAGGCTCCAGGAGCTGGCACTCCATTTGGTTTCGAGTGGTCATACTTTCCTCCGAAGGTGTATGAAGGGTTGTTATCCAGGCGGCAGTTCTCCGGAGCGTAGGCTCCAGGAGCTGGCACTCCATTTGGCTTCGAGTGGTCATACTTTCCTCCGAAGGTGTATGAAGGGTTGTTATCTAGGCGGCAGTTCTCCGGAGCATAGGCTCCAGGAGCTGGCACTCCATTTGGCTTCGAGTGGTCATACTTTCCTCCGAAGGTGTATGAAGGGTTGTTATCCAGGCGGCAATTTTCGGGGGCATATGCGCCCGGAGCTGGGACTCCATTAGGCTTTGAAATATCGTATTTCCCACCGAAGCTGTACGAAGGGTTGTTGTCCAATCTACAGTTCTCTGGGGCATATGCACCTGGTGCTGGTGTCTCGTTTGGTTTCGCAGGGTCGTGCTTGCCAGCAAATGAGTACGATGGGGTATTGTCCAGTCGACATTTCTCAGGAGCGTAGGCACCTGGGGCTGGAACACCATTCGGCTTTGAAAGGTCATATTTTCCGCCAAAACTGTAGGAAGGGTTGTTGTCTAGGCGGCAATTTTCTGGAGCGTATGCGCCCGGAGCTGGCACTCCATTTGGCTTTGACTGGTCATACTTTCCGCCGAATGTGTAAGCTGGATTGTTGTCCAGTCTGCAGTTCTCTGGGGCATACGCGCCTGGCGCTGGGGTGTCATTAGGCTTTGCGGGGTCATGCTTGCCTGCAAACGTGTAGGATGGGGTATTATCCATGCGGTATTTCTCAGGCGAATAGTCACCAGGCGCAGGAGTGTTACTTGGTTTCGATGGATCATGTTTACCAGCAAAGCTATATGCTGGTGTGTGGTCCTGCCTGCAGTTTTCAGGCGCATAAGCTCCAGGAGCAGGTGTGCTATTGACTGTCTTTGGGTCGTGCTTTCCTCCGAAGCTGTAGGCGGGAGTGTGGTCAAGCTTAACCTTTTCCGTTTCATAAGCTCCTGGCGCAGGTGTTTCACTTGGCTTCGCGTGGTTAACTTTTACTCCGAAGCTGTAGGCTGGTGTGTGATCAAGCTTGCACTGCTCCGGCTTGTAGGCTCCAGGAGCTGTAACAAAATAGAAGCAGTTCAGTACCATTTCTGGGACAAAAAGTTCAAAGTTAGTGGTTAATTAAGACTTCTCAACTCACCTGGTGAATCATGGGCTTTCTCGGGATTAACCTTTGAGCCCATGGTATAGGCTGGAGAATACGACAAGTTCACATTCTCCGGCTTATACGCTCCCGGTGCTGAATGGCGCCAAACGTCAGAAAAAGTGCATAAAAATCAAATTCAAAAAAGTTAAAACCCTCTGCACCTACCTGGGGTATCGTTCTTGGCCTCATAGATCGTCTTCAAACCGAAACTATAATGCGGATTACTGTCCATTCGGACTTTCTCCGGACAATATGCACCGGGCGCTTTGGAAAGTGTTAGTCAAATTAGGTAAAAACTAGCTGGAACAAGAAAAACCAATATCCTTACCTGGTGTATCGCTCGACGGTTTCTCAGTAACCTTCACCCCAAAACTGTAAGCAGGTGTATGATCTAAGGCTACTACTTCGGTCTTATAAGCGCTCGGTGCTTTACATTAAACAAAACAAAACAAAACAACAACAAAACACATAAAAACAACTATCTACAAACAAACTACAAACAAAAACGAACAAGGACTAAAGAAATCGTGTGTTTTTGAACATACCTGGTGTGTCGTCCGCCTTCGGCATATGATGTTTCACTCCAAATGAGAACTGTGGAGTCTTATCCAGCTTGACCTTTTCCGGGCAATATGCGCCCGGAGCTATAAAGAAAAACTCATTAGATCGCAGGCAAAAAACGTTTTGTTTCGAACTCAAAAAATCAAAGAACTAGCACAACATGCATGGTGTAAGACAAGGTTCGCAAGAAACCGACTATTTAAATTTTTCGAAAGCTTATCTACTCAAGGCAAATACGTGAATCAGAAATGAAAAGTCTAAACTCACAAAGTAAACAAACGTGTTATAGTTGAACCAACTTTACCTGGTGTTCCCTTTTCAAAGTCAATTTTCGTCCTCCTACCGAAGGAATACTTTGGCGAACTCGACTGGCATATGGACACTCTCTCAGGATGATAGCTATTCGGGGCTATTTTTGAGATAAGTTTGACGGTTTTTTTAAGGCTTAATTTTTAAGTATATCTGTATATGTGAAATTTATGTTTTTGTGGAAGCATGTTTGGAAACCAAAAAAATTTAAAGATGAAGGAAAATATTGCTCACACTTTTGTTTTTGAAAATCAAAATGTTTTTTTTGAGAACTTTTGATGCGACTTAAGCTAGATTTATGTGCCATAACTATGTGTTTATGTACAAGAGGTGATAGATGTGAGCTAAAAATTAAAATTCAAACATTTTTACACAAAGAAAACAACAACAAAAAAAAAGCCTCTTAAAACTAAAATTGAGTATGGAAGGTGGCAAGATCATGTAGGTCCTATTTGTAGGTACAATTTCTTTTTTCGAATGTGTGACATATGAAGAAAGATAGCAACCAACCGGCCAGTTTATTGCTTTTTGTTTTTTGGAAATGTAAGGTGCAATGGTTTTTTTACACTTGAAATTACACAAATTCAGAAAGAGGAAAGAGAGAAGAGAAACACTTATACCCTGTTCACACCGCACCGAAAACCGTGTTTTCGTTGAAAACTCGTCGATGCATTCATACCGAACACCGATTAGATTTCGTTTGACGTTTCAATCAGCTGCGAGACACTTGTCGCGAAACTTCTGTGTAAACTATTTTGGTTACAAATTTCGATCGCATTAATTAATAAATTAAATGAATTAGGAGCGTTTAAAAATAATATTAGCCCATCAATTAATTGTGGAAATTGATTTTAAGTTGTGGCTTGTGCCAGCTGTTCTGCTGAATTTGCTGAATATTGCAAAGGGTGTGCTTATTTCAACAACCCAACGATTTGAAGTCGTTTTCGTGTTTTTATTTCGTGTAAAACGACTTTAAACGACTCATTTTGAAAAACTGAAATGAAATATGTACCTAATGGAAAACTTGTTTGTTCGATGAAGTTTTCGAGTGTTTTCACGAAAACCCGGCTTTCTGTAAATAGGGTAATAGGTTCAGAACAAAGTACATACCACTGATTTGAAAAGCACCGAAAGGATCGTTTTTGCAGGTAATACGTATTCCTTAATATAAAAAGAGTTTCTAAGAAACAGATTTAGCTAGCTTGCAAAAACAGTCTTTAAAGTCATGATGCGTCGAAGAAGAAATAATATTTTAAATGAACCACACAAGTTTGTACTCATATTTGAAAAAGCTGGATTATATTCTTTATCATTTACGAGAAGGAGCTTTATATATTGCAATGCAAGTGTGGAATATGTTTAAAATTCGAAAATATAAATTAATTTTTTGTAAATATGTGAAAAATGCTGTTTGGTTACTCCATCCAGCGTTGGCGCTGAAAAAATAAAAAAATGAGACTAAAAATGTTAATTTAAAAAACCAAAAAACCCGACTGACTGTAAATTTAAAAAGATTAAAATAAGACACTTTTAATCATAACTGATTGACAATCGGAGACTACCTAGACAATCTGTCAAAAATATGCGCAGCCTCCGACTGCCAATCAGTTATGATTAAAAGTGTCTTATTTTAATCTTTTTAAATTTACAGTCAGTCGGGTTTTTTGGTTTTTTAAATTAACATTTTATTTATTTCTTTTTAGTTTAATATATTTAGAAGAATACACAAAAAAAAGTTTCTTTTGTGAATGGTGTACAGTATATTTATTTGTCAGTGTTTTAGGATTGTAGCTATCTATTTCTTGCCGGTCTCAAATAGTGTTCAATATGTTTATGCAATAAAAATAATATTATTTCAATTAAAATAATTGAATTCATGACTGCAGACACTCTATGATAAATGAGTAGGTACCTATTTCCTTAATGCGAAACGTAAGCCCATAACTCCAAATTTGAACGAAATCCGGGCAGCCGTTACGTTTTTCGCAGTCTCAAAAACTATTCTCGCTAGTAATTTTTTGTGTTACAAACAGCGAAAATGAGGCCACAATGGGCCTTACCAATAAACAGTTTTAGTTTCGACTCTAAATTATATTAGTTCACAGTGGCTATATTTTGCATACAAATTTCGCAATTGTGAGCTTCCGTAAATTTAAAGTCGAGACTAAAATTTGTTATTAGTACGGCGCAATGAGTCTCAACGTTTTTTGATGCCCGACCCAATTTTGTAGATCACAGTAGTTCACTTTTTGTAGTACATATTTAAGGATTTATTCACCAGTAACCCGGATAATTTGACACAGAATCGAGCCCTAAGGACACGATTCACGAGATTTCTCCCCAAATTGAGATAAGAAAAATAAAACAGAGATATCAAGTAGCACTTTATCAAACGCTTGCACAATGTCAGACTGACTTGGTGGAGGTGACACTAGTTATTGTACTTTATTTTCGCTGAGATAATATGTTTGTTTTAAGTCCTACAATAAAAACAAACAAAAATGGACCAATCTTCAGAATTTGATATTTCTGTCGGTATAGCGGTTGGAATCTTTATTTTTGCATGGACCGAATTATAATAAAAAAAAAAAATTCCGGATTAACGTAAGTTTTATCGTCTTCACAGCAAAATGGTGAACACCCTGGCGAATCGGGCCTAACACTCCACAAGACCTCGATTGTGAATACATCAGAAAGTAATTTATTCCGCAGTTCAGTGTATTCCATCTCTTGACATTTCTCACTGTGTGACAATTATTTTTTTTATTTTTTTTTTTTTTATTTATATTTTTATAATTATTTGTTTAGCCTATGACACTTCGGGGAAGAATACGAATCTAGTGACACCTCACTCTTTAAAATCGGTCAAGCCGTTTAGGCTACAGGAGGTCACGTAGGAACGTACATAGGATACGCGCGAAACACATAACCCTCTCTGTGTACAGTCGGGTAAAAAGAGGTCAGAGCCGAAAGAGGGGCCTCGACAAAAAAAAAAAAAAAAAAAATAGACCAACAAAGACATTTATTTTTAACGAAAAACTATTTTCTTCTTTACGACACACTTCTTTTTACCCGACTGTACACAGAGAGGGTTATGTGTTTCGCGCGTATCCTATGTACGTTCCTACGTGACCTCCTGTAGCCTAAACGGCTTGACCGATTTTAAAGAGTGAGTTTTCACTAGATTCGTATTCTTCCCCGGAGTGTCATAGGCTAAACAAATTATTATAAAAATATAAATTAAGAAGAAAAAAAAAAAAAAAAAAAAAAACAATTGTCACACAAATGTCAGTCACTGAGATTTTTTTTACAGGCAGTCGGGTTTTTTATTTTTTTAATTAATTATATGATTGCAGTCTCTTTCTTTCAATAAACAATAAAATCTTATTTAAACTGAAAAAGTAGGTCCTGAGGCTCAAAAAGGGAGCCAAACAGCAACGCTGGCTCCATCCTTTGTACAATTGCAACAAAAATTATATGAATCATTTTTACAATATCATATTAATTGGTTTGTGAAAGAAATAATACGATCAGCTAATACACGAACCATTTATGTTCTGTGAATGGTGTACATTATATTTTTATTTCACTAAAACGGAAATGCCTTCAATTTTTGAAGTCATTGCTGACAATGACGTAGAGAATTAAGTATTGAGTAGAAGAATGATTTACTAACAATTTTTATTTTGGTTATAAAACTGTAGGGAGTTTTATGTTTGTGACCCGTTTCCATGGAACAATTAATATAGGTAATAGGTTCGTCCTTGTACTTTAATTTAGCATAGAAAAATGAATGTCAAATCTCTTTAAACCTGACCGGTTTTTACAAAAATTTAAAAAAATGTAATGTCAGAAATGCAGCATTTACAAAATAAGTTGGAATTGAATTTTGAATTTACCATTTTTAATGCGCTGATTTGTTCTAGGAGAACATTCAATTACAACTTCTTCCTCCGACATCGTTAAAGCCGAAAATAAATAGAGTTTAAGTTGTCTAACTTTTGAGCTGTCACTTAGTTGTCAGTTTTCATTTCATTTTTCAGTAAGTCGAAACTCGGCGAGTCGAAAATTACGAAAAAATAAAATAACAGAGGTGAAATGGATTACTCTCTCATTATTTTTCCAATTTTCTTATTACGTGGTCGCATTCGCACGGTTTCTTAGCAAATTTTTAATAATTTTACGTTTGCAAAAAAGTACTCGAACGAACCTCCTATTTTTGTTCATTGCCCAACTCACTTTTTGGAAGGCTTACTGACCAAAATTTGTCATTTCTCAAAAAGAATGTTTAAGCAATAAAAAAATCGTATAAAAGTAAAATTGGAGAATTTTCCGATCCGACGGATACCTCGCTGGGGCCGTGAGTGTCGTTGTCTCTCTTGGAGCGAAAAGAAAGAGAAGAACATGGGCGATGTGCGTATAGTTAAGTAGTAAAAAGCGACAATGCTTTACTGAAGAAATGCGCATAAAATCTTAACATTCTAATTTGATGATTCACAATAGCCTCTTGTAGTGGAAAATACGCGGGAAAATATTTGAAGACAGTGCATATACATATATTTCAGATGTGGAGTACCTACATCTTCTGATGAGAATAATTAAAAAATTGTTTAAACGCTTAAGTTATCCAAAGAAAGCAATTCTTGGAGAAAAAAAAATCCGTATTTGCATTTGCAAAGTCGAAATAGTCAGATTTTGCCAAGTCAGCTTTTGCATGTCAAGAATTTAAACAGTATTCTAAATGTTTTATGATTCTCGTTCCGCATATGAGTAATCAATATGTTGCCATTTAGTCTAAACAAATGGGAGCACTTTTTTGTCATCTCATATGTCATAATTTAACGAATAAAACTAAATCTGAACAAGAAAAGAAAGACTGCGAGTCCTCATTTATATTATATAACTAAAATTAACAAATTCTAACGCCTACTTTAATTTTACGCAAACTCGCAAAAGAGAAACTGTACGCTGAATATTCCACTATTGTGAACTCCTCAAATTTAAGGCGATACTAAGAATAGTTTAAAGTTCAAGTCGCACGAGTTTACCTAAAAAATGAGACACTTTTACAGATGAACATAGATCTTGAGCTTCAAAACATGTAAAGCTTGTAGAACCTCCCTTCTTTTTACAGATATAACCTTCACCAATATCCCTAAACAAATATAGGTACAAAAGACAGAAGAAAATACATCGCATGGTATGTTCATAATGTACACAGAAATTTCGATAAATAAAATTCGTGTTTAAACTGTTTTACCTGGATATTCATTAAAAATAATAATTTTTGGTTTTATTCGAAAAGAGTATTGAGGTGCTCTTCGTTTGAACACATTCAAATTGACCACCCTGTAGTGATTCGAGGCTAAATAAATAAGAAAAACAAAATTCATTTATACTATACTGTTAGAACAAAGAAAAATACGAAGAAAAAAAAAATCTAGAGCCACAACATTAATAAGCAGGAAAAGTAAATATATAAATAACAAACGAAAGCCTTAAAGGATGCACACACTGAAGCAAATTGAAAATATGTATTTGAAGCCATCAACCAATCTTATACATTAGAGGCTATAATTGCTGTCCCTCTCTACCTAGTAAGAGTGATGTATACCTTATGAGCGAATTCTTGAGTCCTAGACGTTTTCTCTCAGACATCCACTCACAAGCCTTGTATAAAATCTTGAAAACATTTTTTCTTTTTAATTTCTTTCTCTAACCCATCCATCCCTTTCTTGATCACAAAACAAAGGAAAATGAAGCGCGCCCATAGAAAAGATGAAGCAAACGATGGATCCTTTCACATTTATGTACAACATGTAAACGACAAAAAAAAAAAAAAAACAAGTGACCATTATGAGCTTTGCACATACCTGGAGTAACGCTCGCCCTTTCAAGGTTTGGTCGATAGCCGAATGTGTATCGGGGGGCGGCATCTACGACGGATTTGGCGGCTCTGTCAATATCGTATTCTCCTGGTGCGGGTGTTTTAAAACCTGACTTTTGTTTGGGACGTGACTGCAATGACATTGCTGGTGGGGTATCCTTGCCTTTGACTCCCAGACCGGCAACGTTGTATTGTGCTGGTCCGGGTCCAATGGAATCGTCTTTACAGCGATGTTTCTGGCCGAAACTGAATGCTGGAGAGGCTTGCTTTTTGGAATCTGTCACTTTTGTGCCTGGAAAACAAATTCAAATTCACAGAAAATTGTTTTTCGAAGTTCTGATGATACTTACCAACCAAATTTGGTAATTGGACACAAGCTGGACCAGGACTGGCCGCTTCAGCGGCAATTCTACCTCGACGCACTGTTGGTGTCCATGGTCGTTGTTCAAAACCGGCTCCCATGCTTATTAGTCGTGAATTTCGTACTCGATCGCAGGGACCTTGCAGTCGTTCTTGATTTGTTGGTTCTTTGTAGAATTTGACCTGAAAATGGACAGAAAAGTGGTTTGTAATGGGCTGCGAAAAAGAGTTCATCGGATTGGTAACCATTTTGTATTTTTAAAGGAATCCGCAGAGCATATAGGCAAATAAATGGATAAATGTTTTTTTTTTATGTACTAAAGTACTAAAATTCTGACAGTTGGATTTGGGTTTTGTTTAAAGCACAGTACTTTGTTAGTGATTTTGCCGGACATTTTAACTTTCATTACGTAGCAAGAGAAAGGTATTGTTTTCGTACGAAATTTCTCGTAATCTCGTAATCATTTCTGCAATTACGATGATAGAGGAACTCAAAAGAGTGGGTCGCAAAATTAGTTCCGTCCGTACCGAGGCCTACAACCTAAACGGCTGCCCGGATTTCGTTCAAACTTCGGATTTGGAGTTTGGGGGCTTACATTTCGGGGCCCTTTTTTTTGCAAGGTAACCTTAATATTAATGGTAGGTACTTCCCATTTACAATTTCCATACCAGTTCGATTTGTTCGAAAACGGCTCTAATTGATTTCGACCAAAATTTATATTTGAGCTTAAGTAAATGGGGTTACCATGACTGCATAAGTGCATACCCAGTTTTTGGGTAAAAAAATGAATAACGATACTTTTGAAATTTGGTCATATCTCGAAAACGGTCCATACGATTGTAACAAAAATTAATTTCTAAGAAAATATGGTCATATCTAATTGAATAGAAAACTCAGTTTTTCTATGTATTATCGTACACAAGATTTTTGAAAAAAAGTAATTTCTTAAAAATTTGGTTTCCCTTAGTTTACTCGAAGACGGAAATAAAGATTTCGACCAAAATAGTAACATAGTTACAGTAAAATTTATGTTTTCAAAATTCTCGCGTCCTTAATTTTCAATACAAATCACCGAAAACACCTATTTCAAAAATAGCTCATATCTCGAAAACCCCATTTTTGATTTCGAATAAAACTTTAAAAACTAAGTAATGTTTACATCCCGAACAATATCTAATACTCACTTTTCAGCTAAATAGTTAAGCAATAGTATATTTTTTACAAAATCTGCTCCAACGATTTTCATCAAAATGCATATTAAAGATAATGTGAGTATTCCAAGTCAGATCCCGTAGGTAGGTACTTAATTTTTCGCAAAAAAAAAAAAATCGAATTCAATCAGTTCTTGGATTATTTCTCAAAAATGACTACCAAAAAACAATTCTCCGAATTCGTATTATCTATAACTATTTATTTCCAATCATTTACGCACCTTTAACCAGCGCCACCAATTGATTCCAGTCAAGAATAAAGAAATGCCTTAACAGATCAGAAAACAGAAGCTTCTACTACGCTTGTCCATATGTTCAAAAATCTTGTGAGGTGTATGGTAAGTGGTAGGTGCATATTGCTCTTACTGAGAGCTTCAACTTATAAAAACGCACATTGTTATTTGATATGTATGCCCTATCTACATAATATGCAAAACTCAAACGCCAACACCAGAGGCACGATCTTTCAAAAGTCTGTCCAATTACTCGCGTACGCCGATCACATTGACATAATTGACAGAACGCAGCATGATGTAAATGGGGCGTTTGTGAGTATTGAGACTGAGGCGGCGAAGATGGGTTTGGCGGTTAATGAGGGCAAGACGAAGTATATGATGTCAGCTAAAAAGGACACCCAACACCGACGGCTCGGACAGAACGTCACAATAGACAGATATAACTTTGAGGTGGTAAAGGACATTGTCTACCTAGGATCCGCTATGAACTCAGACAATGACACCAGCGCTGAGATTAAACGAAGAATAACTCTTGCCAACCGCTGTTTCTTTGGGCTAAGAAAGCAATTGATTAGCAAAGCCATCTCTCGAACAACTAAAGTGACCCTTTATAAGACCCTAATCGTACCAGTCGTGCTATATGGCGCAGAGGCATGGACTCTATCAAAAGAGGATGATGTAACTCTAGGTTGTTTCGAGAGGAAAATTCTTCGAGTGATTTATGGTCCCGTCTGCTTTCACGGTGAATGGAGGAGAAGATTCCACGACGAACTGTACGAGCTGTACAGCGACATCGACCTAGTTAGAAGAGCGAAGGTCCAACGACAGAGGTGGCTGGGTCATGTAGAGCGTATGGACACGAATGCTCCGGCCCAGAAGATCTTCGAATCCACACCCGGGGGAGGGCGTAGTAGAGGAAGGCCGCGACTCAGGTGGCGCACGCAAGTGGAAGGGGACCTTAACCAACTTAGCGTGCGAAACTGGAGACAGCTAACTAAAGATCGCGCTGGCTGGAGACGCTTGTTAGTTGAGGACCAGGTCCACCCCGGACTGTAGCGCCACCTTAAGTAAGTAAGTAAGTATGCCCTATCAAACGAATAACCTAAAAGTGAATTTTATTTAATATTTAGGTACCTATTCATTAATTTAAAGTTTACTGTTGCTACTGAACTTTGTACCTACCTACCAATTGACTCAACCAAACTCTTGATGAACGAGAAAGTTTAGTGCGACCCTGTCGTGTACTTTGTTTCAAACATTCAAAAGACAGAGTACACATTTAGGTCTGTTCTTCTCTTCCCTTTCTTCATAAAATTTAAAATTTAAAAGAGTGCCGAAGTGATTTTTTAGATTTTTGGAGCGAACACTTAGGGACTTACAAACAAACTTTTTCAGTTTCGATTCTAAATTTTAGTAGTTTGCAGTGGTTATATTTTCCATACAAATTTCGCAATTGTGAGCTCCCGTAAATTAAAAGTCGAGACAAAAATTCGTTATAAGTACGGCGGTTAAACGTCAACTAATGCCTTTAATTTGACAGATGTCAAAAAAATTACCGCCAGAAATTTATTAGATGAAATTGCGTCAGATCTCCTATAAAGATTCAATTCGAAAGAAAGAAAATTGAAGTCTAAATTTATTTCCCCTTGTGTCTTCATTTCTGAAAAAAAAGCGCGGGGTTCCATCTTACGCCTTATGTGCTAAACGTTTGGGGATCTGTGAACACGGCCATTCCTAGAAACACACTGGCGGGCGGCTCACTATTTATTTAAACAAAATGACTGACTGCCTTACCGCATATTAAAATTAAATTGATAGAGGAAATGCTCAAAGTAGTTTGTATTGTTATTTGATTGATTGATTTCGAACAGTTTTTTTTTTTTGTACAGTTCACGTCTGTGAATAACCGGTGAATGCTTGACTTGTATATTTTGATGCACTCCGCCTGCAGCTTAAGTATTACTACATAGTTTTCCAAATTTCCGAACATTCTCGCATGATTTTACTGTACACTTTCGTTCAGCTCTTTGCTACCACTATTCGCTTGCACTTCGGGCGGTATTATTCTCATCAACAAATCTGACATTTATGGCACTAAATAGAAACTAAATTATATGTCGCTACCAATTATTCCTGCCAAAGTGTTGAAACAAATTACAACCCATCTATCATCGAAAAACGTTTTGTTCCATACCTACTAACCGGATACACACCTTATTCCCCCCGCTGACCTTCCGGCAGTAACCACGGACTACATTTTCCCAAACTTCCAAATACCCAAAACAACTTTACACTTCCGCTACCAATCGATTCTAATTCTACCGCCGCGCGGCCTTGACAAAATGTTTTGGTAGAAATGTCAGACGAAAAAAAAAAAAAAAAATCAATCCCTAATTACCCACTGCAATAATGAGCTACAATATCCCCTCAAAGTAGCACTCATAAAAATATTGCCTCAAACAGTTTCCACCCTTCTACCATGACAATGGCATAGATACACTTGTAATTTCGCTAACCCAAAAAAACAGCCATAAACTGAAATCAAAATACCATATATTTGCATTCGCCCTAGCAGCTCCTTTTCTGTTACTTGTGTACGGCTTGCAACTTGACCTACATTCTTATAAGTCCCGGAAACACCACTTAGCCTAGAGTCTTATAAATTGGGGGTAGGTCATCGATTGCTCACCCCTTCCAAAGTGAAACAATGAAAATCAATTTTCCTGTCAACTCAAAAACGGAACACCTATGAACAGTGGTGGTAGAAAATGGTAATTTGGTTGGTGTTTTTCCAGGGTAATCTCTATTTTCAGGTTGGCTCAAGGCCTTCAGAAACCGATGGAAGGAGCTTCCGGTTTTCCTATTGCGATTTTGTATTAATTTATTCGATAGGAAGACTGATGCGGATCGAATGGCCCATAAAACGTTATAACCAGGGGGATCTATAAGTTATGTGTTGGGTTGGTGGGGTCTATGAGGTAAATTGCATGTCGAGACATGGTTTACTTTTATCCACGTCAAAATGTTTTGTACCATTCAGTGCCGAGAAAGTGTTTTCCCGACTACAGAACCATTTCGGCGGAAAGTCGTTAAAAACGTAGAGGGGCATATGAATATATTTAACAGTGTGGTGCTATTCCACGAAGTGAAGGATACGTAAGTGGTTTCAGAATACGCACGTGCATACAGGTAAAATCGGACAATTCTTATTCCTATATCGAAGGACTTATTTGTGTAAAAATCTAGGTTATGTTATGTCTAAATTATTTGTCAATTTGCAATGCAGCAAGAATGCGTGAAAATATACATTCTCTACCTAGGTGGCGCTGCAGTCAGGTCTTCAAGAAACAAGCTTTCTTAACTAAGCATAACCTTAGGTAGCTACACCTTTAGTTTGGGGTACCTTAAAGACTGAGATGAGCTGAAAAAAGCTTCCAAATTAAGACGTTCAAAAGCGGCACTAAATTTGTTTCCGTTTGTCCCAGAAACCAATTCCAATCGGACAACCATCAGACTCATTAATTCGCGCAGCAAAAGATGTTACACCCATAATTACCAGCACTCAACTGGCGAACATTAAATAACCACCAATTATACGGAAAGTTCATTACACAAGCCTTCTGAATGAACTCATAAAGGTTCCAATGCCCTATACTCCACTTTGCCATAAATCAAGCGTTTCAAGTTAATTGACTTCTTCAACCTCTGTGCTAACGGGGAAATATGAGACCAATTTGTACCACCGATTTATCGCAATACAGTTGCCTTTTATTCATACTAATTGCTGTCGCAAAAAGGCCAACCATAAGAGCAGCTGTATCGATTTTGTCGCAAACTCATTTTAAAGGAAACCAAATCCGATTATGACACAAAAACACGGCCATAACTCTGTTCCAGTCCCGGTTCCGCGAACTGGACTGAATCTGAATAAATTAATTAGCACATTGCCGCCCAACAGCCCGCATGCCCGCAGAAGGCGGTAAACTTCCTTCCGCTTGAAAGGTGTGTAAACACGGTGCTGGCGCACATGGCGTGCCAAGGAGCAACCTTGACAGACGACTCCGTCTCTGAAGATTCTTATCCAGAAGTATGTTGTTCGGCTGCCATTTCTTTAAATAATAGTTCAAGCTGCTAATTTGTTTTTAACTCCAAATAAAAGGTGGAAGGATTTTACCCTGAGCTTAAACGTGTCTCAAAAGTCCTTGAATTGGTTTAAGTATGGATGTTTGTTCCCGCTTACATCATGGCAATTACATCAATTATCTGAGTGGCAATGATTATACTTCTACAGATAATGAGAAATCACCAATTTTGGTAGTCATGGCTCAGCGGTCCAAAAAACATGCCGACGCGACGTCCGGCGGTCATCAACGAGGTTCAATGTCGTGGGTGTTCAAATGTTCGTGTTCGCGAGTGTGTCACCACAGCCGTCAACAACAAGTGGCCGTGGTCTCAAATGGAGATTAGCCAGTCCACAGAAATATTTACGACTTCTAGCGGAAAGATTGCCAATTTCGTTTACATGCCCCAAAAATGAGAAATGGAAAGTTCACTCGATTTGTTATCGTAAAAACTAAAAACGTTTAAACAAAGATGGTCTACTGTAGATATAGGTTTTTCAGGGAGGAAACGACTCATCATGATAAAATGGTTTAATTGCTTTTTAAATTGCAAGTCGATCGATAAGAAAGAGTTTTTAATGTTCATACTTGTGTCGTGAACAAGTGCAATTTGTTTCCCCTTGTTTCTGATAGTCGTTTTGTTTATTTATACTTTGGCAATCAAAATTGATTAGACAATCAGTTTGGGAATGCGTTTTGTTTCGTTGCCATTTTTGCTCGTCAGTCTTTTTTTGTGTTTCTAGGAACTTCAAAAAAGTCTTATCGAATGATAGGCTAAATTAAATTAAGTTATAAGTACCAGATTAGAAAGGGGACAATTGTGGATGTGTGGTTTGCTCTTCGGAATTCCAGACTAAAGCACCTACCGTCTAGTGCCGGCGACTAATTTGCTGTAACCAGAGAGTGTAGTAGAATAACCCATTAGGTTTTAGATAATTTCATAAACTTGAACATGAACTGAACTTTAAACGATAGATTCAGCAAGCTTCATACTTAGAAGAATTAAAGAGAGGTTTTTGTCTACAATGTTGTAAGAATTATGCAGGGGGCCCGAATATTTACGAGGCGAATTACCCAGTTGATCGCTTCTAAGATTGAGAGCTAAACGTTTTTAGGCACATGTGATATTCATTATGAAACTCTGCGAGTCAGCCTAAATGTAAACGG
This sequence comes from Cheilosia urbana, assembly GCA_946477585.1. Taxonomy (NCBI): domain Eukaryota; kingdom Metazoa; phylum Arthropoda; class Insecta; order Diptera; family Syrphidae; genus Cheilosia; species Cheilosia urbana. The sequence goes on from OX297854.1 coordinate 162,976,041, forward strand.
GGAAAATGATTTCGAGAGCTTGTATCCACGAACTTATTGCTTCGCCCGGTATTCAAATTCCTTTATCATATAAAGGGTGGTTAAGTTTTAAGGGCCGATGTTGATTTTGAATAAAACACAAATTATTTAGGAAACTATTGTCATTGGCTAACTGCCTCCAGTTGGGCACTCCAAGTTGGTTGAGGTCCCCTTCGACTTGCGCACGCCACCTAAGACGAGGTCTTCCTCTAGTGCGTTGTCCCTCCGGGTCCAGATTGGAATCGAAGACTCTCCGGGCCGAAGCGTTGGTGTCCATTCGCTATACATATCCTAACCATCTTAGACGACTGATGCGTACTTTTCTGACTAGGTCGATGTCGCTGTATAGCTCGTAGAGTTCGCTGTTAAATCTTCTCCTCCAAATCCCGTCAACGCAAACGGAACCAAAAATCACTCAAAGAATTTTGCGTTCGAAGCGAATAAAAAGATCCTCATCCGTTTTTGCTAGGGTCCATGCTTCTGCGCCATAGAGCAGGACAGGAATGATGAGAGTCTTATATAGAATCTCCTTAGTGCTTCTTGACAAGGGCTAACTATTCAATTGCCGTCTTAGGCCAAAGAAACAGCGGTTGGCAAGTGTGATTCTTCGCTTGATTTTTGATGTGATGTCATTGTCAGAGTTTATAGCGTAGCCGAGGTAGACAAAGTCCCTAACTACATCAAAGTTATAGCTGTCTATTGTGACGTTCTGTCCGATTCGTCGATGTTGTGTGTCCCTTCTTGTTGACAACATATATTTTGTTGTAACCTCATTCACCACTAAACCCATTTTTGCCGCTTCTGTACTAATACTTGCAAACGCACCAATGACAGCTCGCTGTGTTCTGCCAACAATGTCAATGTCGTCAGCGTATGCAAGCAATTGCACAGACTTATGGAAAATTGTGCCTCTGTTGTTGGCTTGTGAGTTTCGCACAATTTTCTCAAGAATGATGTTGAAGAAGTCACATGACAGCGCGTCGCCTTGTCTAAATCCTTTTTTTGACATCAAAGGTCTCGGTGAGATTGTTTCCGACCTTTACGGAGCAGCGAGCATTCTTCATCGTCATTCTGCACAATCTGACAAGTTTGGCAGGGATGTCAAAACTGGACATGGCTCTGTATAGTTCGTCTTTATAAATGCTGTCACATGCGGTCTTAAAATCGATAAAAAGGTGGTGAGTATCGATCTGGACTTCTTGGGCTTTCGCCAGGATCTGCCGTATGAATATTTGATCGGTCGTGGACTTACCGGGCCTAAAACCGCACTGATAGGGACCTATCAGATCGTTGACGAATGGTTTCAGGCGTTCACACAATATAGCAGACATGATCTTATACGCAGTGTTCAGGAGACTGATGCCTCTATAGTTGGCGCAGTTTAGAGAGTCTCCTTTCTTGTGGATCGGGCAAACGATCCTGAGGTTCCATTCATCAGGCATACTTTCATCTGCCCAAATCTTGGAGACGAGTTGGTGCATGCTCTCTACCAGTTCATCTCCCGCTGCCTTAAACAGCTCGGCAGTTAAGCCGTTCGGTCCAGCAGCCTTGTTGGATTTAAGCTTAGATATTGCTATCCTCACTTTATTTTGGTCAGGTGGACGGAAATCTTGGCTTTCATCGTCCAGGTTGAATGGTTCGTTCTGCCTGACAGCGAAATTTGTGTCGTCTTCGCCGTTTAGCAGTCTGCAGAAATGGTTTTTGCATGTCCTCAGCACGTACTGTGACATTGTGACATGCTGACGTCACCAAAATTCGCTATTTCTATTGTCACTCTTGTGACTCTCGTGAGAGTACGCTGTGTCACCAGACCAGACGCTTGACAGCCAGGCGATCACACGTAGCGGCATTTAGTGACATTTAGAACACGTGTTTACTGTTTATCCCTCCTGTGGAACATAATGTACGACGGAGTTCTCAGACTAACGCTGCTACAAGGAGTTAAGATTATAGGCTTCGCTGACGACATCGCTGTGGTTACTGTGGCCAAACATATCCACTAGATAGAGTCCGCCACGAATGAAGCAGTCGCCAGAATCAAGAATTGGATAGAGACTTCAGGGCTAGAACTAGCTGACCACAAGACCCAGGCTGTCTTGATAACAAGCCGAAAGACTGTGGAATATGCGAATTTCCGTGTTGGGAACTAAACTACTGAGTCAGAGGAGTCATTAATGTACTTTGAAGAAATGCTCGACAACAGGTCAAGCTTTAAAATGCACATTTAAAAGGACCTTTCCCGGATTATGCCAAACATCTGAGGCACTGGATATGCCAGAAGGATTCTGTTATCTAGAGTGGTCAGCTCAATACTTTTGTATGCTGCACCGGTATGGTATAGGGGCTCTTACAAAGAAGGAAACAACAAGGAAGCTCTCGTCAGCATACAGGCTCTGCGCAATGGGAACAATAAGCGGACTACGAACAATTTCGGACGAAGCAGCCTGTGTTATTGCGGGAATGATTTCCATCGACATTCTCGCTAACGAAATGCAAAGGATCTACCTTAGGCGAACAGTGAACCGGCAAGAGGTCGTTACCAGAAGGATAAAGGAAGAAGAAAAGGCAACATCTATAGCACTGTGGCAAGCCCGGTGGGATAGCACGGAAAAAGGCAGATGGACCCACAAACTGATCCCCACCATCGAGGTCTGGATTAAGAGAACACGCGGGGAATGCAACTACCACATTACGCAGTTCCTGTCCGGGCACGGCGGCTACCGAAAATATATTCACAGATTCGGTCACGATAGCTCGCCTTTGTACCCCGAATGCCCAGAAGAAGAAGAAGATACGGAGCACGTAATGTTCCACTGTAGGCATTTTTCAGGAGGAAGAGCGAACTTACCCATTCCCTGATGGGTATAATTATTATTTCCACGATCTCCGAAAAGAAGAATGCTTTTTGAACCGTCATTATTTGAATTAATTTTCGTGTGTTGAATAAAAATGACGGCGCTTTCTTATAAAGCTCCTTTGCAATTCGCTTTTCCCGCAGTAAAATGTCTGTTTGAACCGCTTGAGTTGATTTTCCAACAAGATAATGCACCGATTCACAAAGCACGGGTGGTAAAATTTTGTAATTCGGGTGAAAATATGGAATTATTGCCATGGCCACCATATTCACCCGATCTCAACATTACTGACAACGTTGGGCATTGCTGACCCGTCAAATTTATAAAGGAGGTAAGCAGTTTAAAAGCTGTGAGGAACTGATTACTGCAGACAAAAATACCTGGTCGAAGATTCTCTTGGATTACTTGGAAAATTTGTATAATTATTTTAAAAGTAGAATTTTCGATATAATTTTAAATCGTGGATGTTGTACAAATTATTCGATTTACGTGTAATTTCGGGAAAATTAACAACTGATTAATTTATTTTATTTGTCTTTCACCAAGTATACATTTCTGTTTTTTCAATTGCGAACTAAATAATCTTTCTAACAAATGCGATTGCTTTGTAATTAAAACAAACACAAAAGAAAAAAATAGTGCGTGGAGTCCCTCCGCGCGGAAGAAGTGAAACTTCGTAATGTGGAAATGAAGATAGGAATGATTTTTAGTGAAATCATATTGTTTCTTTAAGACAAACTTTATTAACATTGCTTACAATTCACAATTAATCGCATATTTTAATTATCATTTTCGAGTGGAGAAATATCCAAATCTATAACATTTACAATGGGATTATGACAACTAAAGTAAGATACGAAGTGTTGGAAGTCGCATTAGAAGTTTCACTTCAACAAGTCATTAATTGCCAATTTAGTCATTATTTTTGGAAATTAATCTTCACCACAGAATATTCTTCTCCCAGCATTTGGTGCCAATAAACTCACTCACCATTGCATACTCTGAAGCGTGAGCGGTACCCTTACACCTTTGAGTATGCAATGCTTGTAGTAGCGTTAAGCGTTTTACACAACGCATAAGAAGTTTCACTTCAATAAATCAAACAACATAGTTCACCTATATCATTTTTACTTCTTGAATTCTTCAATTCTTTACTGTAGATATCAACGTAGGTGCTATAACAACCATTAAAACAAAAATAATATACACCACCATACGCGCACGTCAACAGCCATCTGCGCATTTCCTCAGAAACACATTGTCGCTGTTGATTACATACACATTCACGTCCCATACTTCTCTTTCGTTTCACTTATTTTGGAGAAAACAATACTCAGTTGTGTTTTTTCATATGAACATGCTTGTGCAATGTGCGCCACCCTCTCCCTCCCTCACACCTTTGAGTATCCAATGTTTTAGGTTAGGTTAGGTTAGCGGGTTGGCAGAACAGGAACCTGTACGTGCCACACTTAGATCAATGTAGATCCGTTGTGATGCCCTAGGGGTTTACTGCCCCCATACACTGGAAACCTATGAAAAACCTACGGATTAGAAAACCAGTCCGTTTTATTTGCAAATTTTAGTAGGTCGTTAATGGACCTATTTGAGAGTTCCTCTAAATCCTCGAAGAAATAACTGCCAAGGAATTTATTTCTTATGTGACAGTAACAAAGAAAGTGTGGGGTGTCCTCATGCACCTCCTCATCACCGCATCCTCTGCACAGGTCATCTGAACTGATTCCCATCTTCTTGGTATGTTATTTCAGTGTATTGTGTCCGGTGATAATGCCCACAACTAAGGACAATGATTTCTTGCTCAATTGTAGGATTTTCTCCTTTTTCTGTTTGTTGTAGATTGGCCACATTTTCCTGGTTATGACACAGGATTCTAGTTTGCTCCATCTCTCAATTGTCGCCTTTAGTATTCTGTTCCCAATCGCCTGTCTGAGATTACAGGGGGGAATCATTACTGTAGTGTCGGCCTGGTTTAGTTCAAGGGAGGATCCCTTTCTTGCCAGCTCATCAGCTTTTTCATTCCCAGACACACATTTGTGCCCAGGGACCCAGCATAGTCTTACGTTGTGCTGCGCGCCAAGAACCCGCAGCTCTTCGCGACAGCGACTTACAGCTTTGATTTTATCTCAGCGGCAGCGATCGCTTTTATTGCCGCTTGACTGTCAATGAAAAAGGTAATATCTGCATGAGGTATTGCCATCATTGCAACCCGTTTAGCAGCTGTAGTCACTGCCAATACCTCAGCTTGGAATACGCTGCTGTGGTTGGGTAGTCTGATTGAACTGGATAGTCCAAGACGTTCCGAGTAGAAACCCGCGCCAACGCCAATTTCCATCTTTGATCCATCCGTGTGTATGGGTATTGTTAGTCCAATGGATGTTGGTTGGTCCTCATTCCATTCGTCCCTGCTGGGGAAACACGTGGTAAATGGTCTTCTGAAGTCTAGTCGGGGAATGATATAGCCCGTGCATATATTATTGCCCGCGAATTTGTTTAGAATTTGTGCGTTTCCTGTTAGGCTGTGTTTCCAGTTTTTGGTCTGGCTTAACCGAAGAGCGCTGTTTGCAGCAGATTCTTGTACAAAGAGATCTAGGGGTTTGAGATGGAGTATAGCCTCTAGACCTGCTGTGGGGCTGGTTCTCATTGCCCCCGTGGTGCCAATACAGGCCATTCTTTGAATTTTTGTCATGGTTTTTAGGTTGTTAGACTTTAACAGCGCTTGCCACCAGAATAAACAACCATAAGTTAGTATCGGTGTATCCAATGTTTTTATTAGCGTTAAACGTTAAACGCGATCTTGAGTTGGAAGTCGCATAAGAAGTTTCACTTCAAAAAGTTATTGCGTCCAAACAATTGAACCGCACTGTAAAAACTAAAAATACGGCTAGGCCTAAGACCCAACAAAAAACCTACTGTTACCAAGATTTAGGAATTTATTGGCCTATTCTTATTTAAGTGCTCTTAAAATCTTGACTACTAAAACCATATTCTTATGCGAAATGCATATTCCACCTGGTACCTCTCGCTCAGTAGTAGTTCAAAACTTCAAATTCAACATAGAACACAATATTGAATCACTGGACTGATATTTTCGATTTTTATATCGCTGCTTCTAGCATAATTCTCACTAATAGTCCAAGTAATATTTTTGCCCAGGTCGCTCATTAAGTAAATTATACCCTCATCGCTAATCAATAATAAAAGCTTACAGTAGGTAGTTATAGTACAGGCTCTCATGATAATCTCAGAAACACCGAGCAAAAGAACAAAACAAAGTTCATGGCACCGACTATTTCCCGATTGTGTCCGAAAATGCTTAAAAATACTGGCATTCTTCACATTACGTCAGTGTTTATTATTTGACGGTGATACCAACCGGATTTTTTGTTATTATAAGAAAAAAAAATCTTTTTAGCATTATATTCTCTTTATTATTATTTTTTTCTGTTAAATTTTGTATTCAATGGTCGAGTGAATTCTTTAAGCATGTCACATTCCCTCTTAATAGTATACGAAATACGAATGCCGTGAGATTTGTTTTAGCAGTAAAAGACTAAAAGACTGAAAGACTGGCAGCGAGCCAGTTTTTTATGGCTTTTTCTCTCTCTCACACAATTAATTTTTTGTTATTAATGGCGAAATAGAGACAAACGAGAGATAACAAGAAATACATCGCTCGCTGCCGCTTTTGGGACGGCTTAAACCTTAAACAATTCGGCATTAGGAAGCACGTAAGCGTATGCTCATAAATGGAGAAACAACAATCCAATCGAATCTGTTAGGTGGCGTCGTCAATTGCGGTGTATCTAGATTGATTTAGCTTGTTGCCGCATGTTTAAAATATTCTTTCATTGAATTTGCTGTACATAGTTTGGCTAATTGAGTGCTTATTTCGATTTAATTGGGAGATTCGAAATTGTCATTTAATATGCACGGCAGGTTTAGCTATGAATTTCCTTTAGAGGAAACTCCCACCCACTGGTGTTTTGGTTGGCTGTGCGGGTTTTTGAACTTTTAAGTTGTGAAGACTTTCACAGCGACTGGAGGTCGCATTATATCTCCCACACACGTATCTGCACTTGATTCATCGGTCGATTGGCTTCGCTCACTGATTCACAGTCGTTCTCGACGTTTGCCTATATTAGGCTATTTGCAGATTCACAACAGAGACAGACACAAGTTCTTATTCGGTATGAGTCTAAGTTCTAAGTTCTGAGATGTGGGAAAGCATCGACCAAGTGACATTCACGGTGTTGTGGCACGGTGCCGCGGAGTGTGACAGCGGAAGACTAAAGTAGGTGAAGTGCAGAATTTTAAGCGAAGACACAGTGAACTGTTTAAGAAGTGGATAGTAGACTGTTAGATGATATTTTGTCAGTAGTTGTGACTGATGGAGTCACATCTGAGCTGTGAAAAAGTTGCATTTGAGTAGAAGCGGGTGAAAGAGGTAATCCGAGTACATCTTCGAACTGAACCCGTTGGGCTTCTCAGATTCTTAATAATATAAAATTTGCAGCTCAAGCACTGTTGTATATCGTCGTTCTAAACACGAAGTAACATATGCTCAAAATCTTAATTTCACAGTAGAGCCAAAACAAAAATTTACGAAATGTGTTTTTTTTTCCTTTAACTGAAAACTTTCAACGAATTATTTCGAGGAAGTGGTTATTATAATGTGTTAAAAAGGTTTCTTCATAAACATTTACCATTTTTGAGTAAATTCTATTCCAAGAGAAAAAGAAAGTATTAATAAAATTAAGACGATTTGAGATACAGATACGCCACTTTGTGTGATGATAAATAATGATCGGAAGATAATATACGCCAAATATATTAAAATTTCAATTAATGCAGACACGCCACTTCATGTTTGGAACGACGATATAAAATCAAGCTTTAGTATAATATAATTTCTTCTGAGTTTTACATCAAATACTTCACGATAACTGACCAGAATTGAGTGCTGTTTTCTCAGCATACGTTTGGAATACCTTGCGAATTTCAATGACACATTTTGAATTAAACTTTAGTTTAGAAACGTCATCGCAAGACAACATCAATTCACTTTCATTTTCACACTACAAATATAGAGTGCACAAATTACAACATAACCTAAATAGAACGACAACCGCATTTATTCTTGTCCATAAGTTTATTTAGAATCCGTCTAAAGACGTTTAATTAGCGCCCACCATTAATTAAAAACTGGACGCGCACATTGCGTCAATAAATCATAATGTCACAAGTAGATCCGAGTAATGGATTTAGTTTCATTTCCTCATTCACTCATACTGTGCCAATGTTTAAGCAATCTAGGAATCGCAGTGCGCACAATTCTCGGAGATGGTTACTAAATTTATAGTTTCTCTAGCAGGTGCACTTGTTTTCCCTTTCGTAATTTTAGCTCAAAAGATAAAACTGTCGCATGAACTGGTGATATTTTTTTTACAGCTGCGTATATAGTTAAATACGATCATTAGGGAAACTGTATGTATCCAATGGAGGAGACTACAAGAATATTTTTAGCCGTCAATTTTATATAGCTGTGTACTTATTTAAGGTTGCGAAGCTGAACGCAAATTTACAGTGCGCAGTGCACCTTATTAAACCAACCAACATTTTTAAGTTGACTTGACGATGCAATGTTGAGTTAAAAAAAATCTTATGACTCGTAGTTCGAACATCTATGAAACGAAAAAGCGGCATATTGTTGGGTAGTAATTTGGAACATGGATAAAATAGAAAAACAGTGCCATGAATTTAAAAAAAAATAACAGCTCGTTGCGCAGTTCACAATACCTTCATACGAAATGGAACAGCACTTATGTAGAACGAAAAGTGACAGGTCTTTGGGCAGTAGTTCCGTTCCGACTTAGATGAAACGAAAAAGTAACTACGATGCAAGAAAAAAGTAATAGGTCGTTGGGGAGTAGGTAATTTCAAATACAAATGAAGCGAAAACTGCAGTGAAATGGAAAATAGACATAAACCGGGAGGCAGTGTTGTTATATCGTGGGATTTATCCCTTTTTGTGGAAATTTCAAAGTCCGAAAAGCCTTTCGTAGGATAAAGGGAAAAAAATACCAAATCATGGAAATTTTAGGAATCTAACAAAAAATATTCAAACTATAAATTTTTGCTGAGATTTCATCAAAACTCCTACATTTCACCATGATTATCAACATACTGAATGTCCATAAAAACATCTATACCAGTGGCGTCTCGTCAGGGTGTGCAAGGTGTGAATTGCACACCCTGATCTAACGAAAATAAATCCCTCATCAAACACTGTGTAATAATATTAACACACAAATAATGATATGCACAATTCCACACCCATAAAACCTCCATAACACAGCCAACAGCTACAGCCTACCCTACACCATACCTATTCATATTCATCCTTCATAGTTCTTCTTTCAAAATTCCTTCATTAACTCGTACAAAAACTTGCTGTGCACCATTCTGTTGATTTCGTCAAATAAGATTTCTTCAGTATTCATCCCCATCGCCATCGTCACCCGCACGCCACCGTTCATAAATCGTTTTACTTTGATGAACTTGTAGTGAACTCGTGCGAAGGTTTTCTGTGCACGGGCTGTATTCATTTCTCTTCTTTTGCATCTGTTCTGTTCTGTTTCCGTAAAGCGTCATAAGTCAAATTTATACAATGTCAAGGTATTACATCGATACTCGTGCAAACAAAAGCTGTGCACGAAAGCCGATGAATGAATGGTTGAACTTTGCTTTTCGTTTAAGTGGTTGGGGATTGGGGTTGCAGATTGCAGTTTCGTGCGGTGCTTTTGATTTTGAATGCGAAAGTTTTATTTTTCTATATTTTATTTTGAAAACAAAATAAGATATCAAAAACAGCAGAACAATGATTGAGAAAACAATAAATGGGACGAGTTTTCAGGCAATTAATGCATATTTCTAAAAAATACATAATTTTAAAGAATTTGCACACCCATATAAATAATTCACGCGACGCTGCTGATCTATACTTTCATATAATAAAACTGTAGGCAATTTTTTTGTTACCTAATGGCGTGAAAACTACTGCACAGATTTCAATGAAACTTTTTTTGAAATGTTCCTTAAGATTTTGTGCAACACAAAGGCTATTCCCTTTCATTGCCATGCCTATTTTTTGGAGCGTTTTTGACCAAAATGTGTTTTTTTTTTTCTGACTTTACGGCCCTTAACTCGCCATTACTCAAACAATTCTTAATCAATGCAAAACAAAATACTTAGGAGAGCCAACACTTTTATAGTTATTTCAAGCCATCAATCAGCTTTCTATGTCCTCTAGAAGCTGAGCTACAACCTAAAATCTAACACGAAAAAAATAAATTTATTTTCTCAAATCGAATATTATCAGCCGCCGCGGTTCTTGATCGTTGTTCTGCTTTGGGGTGGTTTGGTGCCGCACATCGCACAAGCAAGTTCATATGAAAAAAAAACAGCGACAATGTGTTTCTGAGGAAATGCGCAGATGGCTGATGACGTGTGGGGGACGTATGGTGGAGGTGGTGTTTGGTGTTCATGGTTTTTGTTTTAATGGTTGTTAAGTACCTACGTTGATAACAGTAAAGAATTGAAGGATTCAAGAAGTAAAGACGATATAGTAGGTGACTTATGTTGTTTGATTTATTTATTGTTGGTTTAGATACAAATTTCCGTTAAGGCTTTTGTTTAAGTGGTTGTTTTGATATTACCTACGTGGTACCTACAGTAAGGAAGTGAAACCTTAGTACTTACGCTGTTGAATTTAATTTTCTTAAATTGGAGTTTTAGATAAATAGATTTGTTTGATTTATTGTTTCACATTGACAATGTTCACCGCTTTTTTTTAGCTAGACTGTTTATTTTAAACAAATATGCCGTTGAGAAAACGGTCAAATCTCTTTTATTGGAAATTACACAGTCTCACGCCGCGTACGAAGTTGCGGGCACAGCTAGTCTCAAATAAATCGTTTCTTATCAAAATGTTTTAGTAGTACGAAAAAAGTCATATAATAATCTTCCAAACTGTGATTTTTATACTAAAGGTTAATAAACCGTAATTTTTCTCCTTGCAATACAAATTTTACTTTTAAAAACTGAATTTTGAGGCACAAAAGTATCGTGGGTTTTAAAACGGAATTTGAGTGCGATGAAAAGGGAAAAATGACCACGCTTCGTGGGATAAATAAAGAGGGAGTGCTAAAAACACTGCCGGGAGGAGGTATAATTGGGCAAAATGTATGATTCGTTGGTCATTGACACCCAACTCCTACGAAGCGAAAATGCGACAGAGATATAAAATATGGTTGGCTTCTTAAGTATAACGACTTTTCATGAAAATTTGCATCAATATTAGTTTTTACTAAAGTCGTCCAACCACATGTATGTGGGCTTTGTTTAGAGGTCGTTACTGTAATTTTGTAAAGTCGGCGGATTAAGAAAGATATTCAAGCAGGGTTTGGACTTTACTGCAATTGCAGTAGATCTACTGCAGTTTTAAGAAAAAAATAAAATCTACTGCACCACTGCGCTCGACTGACAATCTACTGCAATTTATGACAATCTCGGAAATCTTAAATTAATGTGGTTTTCCATTGGGACCACCAGAAATCTTTTTCAGATCTCAGATTTGACTGTGCTCATGGAACGCGCAACGAGATTGATCTGCTTTTGTAAATGGATTAGTGCGTTAATTGACAACAATATCAGCTGTTCAAATGGCATTCGTTTTTTGCTAAATCACAAATAGATATCGCCCTCAAAAATGTTTTCCTTCTTGTAGATACAAATGAAGTATTTTTGGTGTTTTGTAGTCTTCAGATGACGAGGGAGATAATGAAGATAATAATTCCTCCAAAATCGTATCCATAGCTATTTATGTATTTTGTTATTTTGGTTTTCACGAAACTTTGCGCATTAGCCTCGAAATGAAACTTCTTAAACTGACGTTAAACAGCTGTACAAAGTATATTGGTATGCGTAAATCTGAAAAAATATCGAGATCTGCGAAAAGTGCTCCGAATCGAAAAAAAGATTGATTTTTCGTCCCAATGGAACGCAAAAAGTGATTTAGATCAAAAAAAAGATTGATTTTTTGTCCCAATGGAAAACCACATAAAATTATATATTATTATATATTTTTAAGAGCACATTGCAAATAATTAGTTGGAAGCACTGTTTATTGATTCTGCAATCCACTACAATACATTTAAAAAGAAAATGTGCGTGCCATCTCATTTTCACTGAATATGGCTTGCATGAACTGATACTGAAGTCAAGTCTCAAGTGTGTCTTTCTCTGTTTCTAAATTTATTGTTGTTTTTGTTCTGCTCTGCTGTCAGCTATCGCTTTTTTATGTTTAAACTAATACATTTTTAAAAAATATATTTTAAAACATCATTTTTATCGTATTTTTTTCTAAATTCAAAAACTACTGCAAAAAAAGTGAATCTACTGCACTTTTTTTTAAGATCTACTGCCAAATTTTATAACTGAAGTCCGAACCCTGTATTCAAGCTGTACTAAAAGACAAGAGCTAACAGCTCGAGCTGAATGATTTTTTTCCGAGAGCAGATCATCTTTGAATTCTCGCACGACGAAGAACGACATAGCCATACTTTTTAGCTTGCTCTCAAGTAAATTTAATCATTATTATACCAGAAAGGAATTATAGTTTGAATGAAATAAATTAACCTAGTAAAATCTTTTAATTAAATTGGAAAGTGTTTTTTACTGGACAAAGTCCTACATGTAGTTTGCGTGCTTGAAAGTACCTGTGCTCTAAGTTGAACATCTTAATTATTTTATATTGTGTGATAAGCTTTTCATGCAGTTTGACTTCTCATCCTTTTTTATTAGCCTTTTCACACAACACCAATAGTTCATCATCACTTACTTGATGAATGCTCTAATGCTGAAACAGCCAACTCCAACCAAAGTGTTTGTTTGTCAAATTTGCTTTATAATCTCAAAAATAGCTTAATAAATTAAGACAGTACTTCCCCACTTGACATTTTCAAAGACTGTTGCCTAATCTATGGTTTCCAAAAGTTAAATTGACAAAAAGTGGTGGTGTGGTGCTTATATAATATAAACAATTTCAATTTATGTCAAGAAGTTCGTAATTTATTAACCCGCCTTTCAGGCAATGAACAAGAAGAGATATGCACTTCAGTTGCTCAAATCATGATCTTCGATTTGTTTGCTGACAATTTCTTATTTTCACGCTCTTTGCAAATAAATTGCTATAAATGTTTTCAAGATTTTTTAAACAACTCATGCCTCACCCACTTGCAGCTGATAATAATAAAACAATTTCTTATCAACATAACTTTTCACATGACATCATCGAACTTGGAATTTGATTAAATTTATAGAACAAACCCAGTTGCAATTGTGATTGTGTTTTATTTTTATGACTTCATTTATTGTTTCTTTATCAATTAATTATTGTTTTCTTTTTTTTTTTTGCATAACCCTACGGCGCAAACTCTGGGACCGGTCCCCTTATGGTACAGTGTTGCCACAAAAATATTTGGACAATTCTGCAATTCTGACAAAAAAAAAATTTTTAATGAAAAATCTTAATCAGTAACAAAAACAAAGAGCTGAATAAAAAATGATAGCATGAAGCTATCAGTAGGTAAGTGTGCAAAAAATGTTTAAATTATTTTTTAAAAAGAACACAATTTATTATTGTGTAGTAAAATAAAAAAAAAAAAAAATGTACACTGAACGCGTCCCATGACAGAGGTCGTGGACGTGTTCCATTAAACATATGAAATAGGACAATCAACTTCAGGCTGATGTCGGCCATTACAGAAAGAAGAGAAAAAAAGACAAGAACTGAAAAGCAACGCGTAAAAACCAAATTATACTTTTATTAATAATTAATAAAAATACTTTTTCTTTGAAATAAATTGCCTTATAATTGCGAATGCAGACAAAATCTGAAGCGCAGATTTCTGGTTGTTAAAAGTCTGCACCTAGGTTGAAAATCTGCAAAATGCAGACAAATCTGCGCTTATGGCAACGCTATGGAGTGACCCTCACTATACCAGTTTATTTGAAGACGGAAATCACATTTGATTCATTAAGTATGGAAATCTCCATTAATGCTCTACGTCTGCTGATGCAGCCATTTCACCAGCAAATATTATAAATAAACAAACAACAATTTGCTCTGATTTGTTGTGTTTTTATTTCATTTATTTGTCCCTGCCATTGTAAACTCAGTTGATCTTGATATTTTGACGGCTGTATGTCGAAGTTTTCGGCGAAAATATTCTTTCACTCGCCACTGGCATAAAAAGTCGATGACTTAATCTCAGATTCGAACTTTGAGATTGGGAGTAAAAAAGTATTCAAATGTAATGCCCCAGCTATACATCATTCGAAATTATTTTAATAATTTTAACAATAGCCGAGGGAATTATAGTTTTATTCAGCCGGGACGGTAAACATGTTTTTTTTTTGTTTCGTTGTCGAACATAGAGGTGATGTCACGATGATATGAACACACGTTGATGAGTTGTTGTTTTTTTTTTATGAAAGAGAATGATTGATGCTGATGATTGTAGATGGTCAGCTGAGATAATTGAAATGGAACTCGAATCAAAAGTACCATTTATGCACAAGTAAGTGGCTGTCTGTTACAGTCTACGCCACTCTGGGTGGAGGAATAAATCGAGACAATTAAATTAATGCAACTTGTTCAGAAATTAAGTAGCTATTCAGATTTATGAGTTGATATAAATTGATGATGTAGAGTGAACTTTGGGTGGATTTTGATCGCATTTGTGGGAATCGTTGCTACGTGGTGAATTAGTGGTGCACAATGACTATAGTTCCGAAGTGACTGGTTCTAAGAGTTGGTGTTGTTGTTTTCCTACACAAAGTAAAAAAAAATAGCTTTAGGTCAGTACCACCCGGACTATGCCATAAAATATAACTAACACCGATTTTCCATGCAAGAGCACTTCAATCCTCCAAAATTACCTCAGACTACGAGATACGAATACCACACCATAAAACGTAATGTTCACGTATCAAAAGTACATAATCCGAACGTGTATAAATAGACGTAGTCAAAACCATACCCTATAAAAACAAATTTCGCGTTTCACTTAAAGTGCCACACTTATATTCTGGTCTATAAATAAATGACAAACAACAAAAAGAACACTCGGCTGGGTCTCTTTTAACGGGTAACAAAAACAATAAAAAGCAATAATACAAAAATAGTAAATAAAACAAGAAAATATAAATTTATGCAACAAAAATGTGACCATTAGTTAGAACAGGATTTTTTTTGTCTTCATCTTTTTACTGCTAATGGCGCATCAATAATTTTTGCGCTTCATTCTGGTGATCACGTTTTCTGAACAGGTAACATTTTATGTGCTACCATCGAACGACGAAGTAGCACAGCGCTAATGCGTTGCGCAGAATTTAAATATTTGAGAAAGTGGATCTTCTTGATATTGAAACTGATTTATATAAAGCAAAACTAACGGTGGTATGTGGGTAAGCAAGAATCGTATATCCACTTGTAGGAGAATTTGTGCATTTTGTTCAACAGTGACGTGCAGCTACCAAATTTAAACATGGCACTTTACCCTAATGCCATTCAACCGAAACACAGACAAGAACAATGTAAATGTAGCATAAATTGTCAATCGTGCGTCGTTATGTCTCATTGATTGTTGCACGCAATGTTTTCCATATACCGAGAATTACATCACTATCCGATTACAGCCAAGCCCTTTACCGACGCAATACGCCCTTAGCCAAGTTTAATGGTAGCAAGATATTATGTTTGGCTGTGATTTTAACAATGTGTATGCTTTTACGCCTACTCAGCCCTATTTCATTGATCAATGAATTGGTTTGTCTTTGCCTGGGGCTAACAATTGGGAATTGAATATAGGGAATTATTTTTATAACCTAGGGATTTAGGGTGTGTGTTTGGGCAAGAAATTTTGTTCAAAGTCGACTGCTGTTTCAAATGTTAATACTTCACAGTCTGAATAGTTTTTCTTGGTTCAATTGGACTATAATTTACAAATTTTTAATTATAAGGCGCAATTTTATAGTCATCCTGTATTAGGAGAGATTAGTAGATACTAACTGACAGCAAACTCATTGCTCGGGTTTTATTTTGGTTTTATTAAAAGCCCAACATTAAAAAAAAAAAAAATTAAAAATTTCAATTTTGCAATAAAAATGACAGATTGGAGAGAATTGAGAGTCCGGACTAAGGGATGTGTACTTTTTGTGGTTTTAAATTTAATACCAGGTTATAATGATAAGGAAGGTTTTATGTCGATTATAATTTGAAAATTACTTATATGGACATTGTCACTTACTAAAATTGTAAAGTGGGATTTATCCGACTATACTTTTGCGTCAATAAAAATAACAATAATCTTTCTTTATCTCATATCAAGAAACTTGAATATTACCTAAGTTCAATGTAATTTAAGTTAATTTTTAGCTTTAAGTTTTTGAAAGAAATAGCTTAGTACAATCCATTGTCTAATAAATGACAAGAGTCATGATATGTCAAATAGAAATGTGCATTTTGAACAATGTCTATAGGTTCATGTGAATTTGTTATTCAAAACCAAATTAATTTATTAGCTTATGAAATCTTTCTAGAATATTTTTTTTGCAACCTCATCTTTTTTCAAAATATTTTGACAGTATGTTCTGGATAATGGAATATGGACAATCTCAGCAGATCTTATTTTTATCTTATTCGTTTTCGTAGCTTCTAAAATGGTTTTGGAATTCACTCAATGTGTTCGCTTTCGTTCAACTTCTCAGGACTTTTTTTTTTAAGATTTTCCATCACTGTTATATTTGTGGCGAACCTCTAATACAAAATTCTTTCACAAAAATCGTTGTTGCGATTCACAGAATCCCCTTGTACGAATATTATTTTCTGAGAATATGGGCGTGGTGGCTTTAAGCAGAATAATTATGGGTGTTTTCATAAACGTCGATAATCTGCGCTAGTACAATCGTCTTTCTTTTTTGTTGCAATAATGAATACACTTATTCTGCAGCACGTGTAGCAGGCCTGCTTTAGTACAATTTTAAGTAGTCACTAAATGTTCATAAACGTCACACAAAAATCAAAAAAATCATCACAATAGTTTGGTTTTCGTGACATTCCACGCCGCAGCTTCTTTTTTCCTTAAAAAAATTTAAATGTAACTGTGAAAATACATAAAAAATTCCCCATAAAACTCTTTTTTCGCACTTTACAATTTTTTACCTCCCGCGCTTTCTGCAGTCAAAAAAATATGGATGCACAATCTGTCAGGCGCTGATGACATTTATGACGTTTACGAACATATCTTCTGCAATTCATCTGCGTTTGTTCGATCAAAAATCTGACTTTATGAACACGTCTTACGCAGATCTTAGTTAGGCAGACGTTTATGAAAACACCCTATATTTAAATGAAAAGTAGGTCTTGTTTACCACGAATCCCATTTGTAAAAAGATCGTTTCAAAAAGCAGGCATATCATTTGAATACCTATCAAGAAAATTTATCAGAAGGCAGTAGACTTAAAAGAGATATATAGAAAATCTAGAAGTAAAAAAAAAAAAATAAAAAATCTAGAAGTGGTTCGCAAAAAATTTGGGATTTCGTCCAATATTTTGAATTCTACACACTTAACTCGGAAATATTTAATTTTTAAATGCAGGAAAACTGGAAACCAGTAAGGAAAACATTTCAAAAGTCCGTGGATGTTTGAAAAATATTTTCCCCTTATTTATAGTTTATTTCTCATGCAAACTTCCAAAGATCGATTTATTTTTAAAGTCACTCCGAAAGTGATTGGATTTTTTGTGTTTTTTTTAACTTGAAGTTAGTCTTATAAAGTTTTCACCTACCAATTTGGAAATAAGAGCATTTGAAAAATTGTCAAAGCGCCTTTTCCAACTAAAAAAGGGCCAAAATAGCAAACAATTTTAACAGGCTCTCGAAAAAAGTTCCAAATTGCAATTTTAGTCGCACAACTGTCAAGCTGCGAAGCAATTCTCATCCAAAATATGTGAAAGGCATGGAGCTAGATGCTTAAATTTGAAAACAAAGATCGATTTCATATTTTTTATTAACAAAGTAAAAGAAGAAAATTATACAAAGTATTTAGCATTAAACATTCTTCTTAACAAAACTAACAAATCAAAAAAATTAAAGAAGTTCTACTGCTATTACAATAAGTTTATTTGACATTTTCTATTATATAAACAGACTTTTAGTTTCTAAATATTTAGCAACGTTTTAAAATATTGCTTATGGATATCAGGAATAAACGGAACCATGTCTGCTAAAACTGTTTTCTTTTGATATAGCCTTGAAGGTATTTGTTAATTTTGCACAAATCAAATTTTTGGGTGTTTGTAGAGTACCCTTGGCGTCTTTATTAAACTTAACGTTTTGAACTTTTTTCTTAGCTGAGTTTTTATATTTTATTTACTATAGCACAAAACAATTCTACAAACTGTTGACTTTGGTAGAAATGGGTCAAAATCGATGTTCGATATCGCGGGATTTAAAAGACATAGAGAAAATCGAATCACATATTTAAAAGGAGCACACATGATTACCATAGAATCCGTTTCTGACTCCAAAACGACAAAATTGGCGTATGGAACAAAACTATTCCCAGCGACGAGTACCACGTTTTTATATGGAAGAGTTTTAAATTTAACAAAAAATAATTTCACACTATTCCTATTTATTACTGACACTTGGCATTTAAAATGACAGACAATTTTAATAACTTCATGGACCTTGCACAATAATTATCTCCACGAAGATTCACTTTTGCTTTACTTTATTTTTTTGTTTTGTAATTTAAAAAGTGAAAATAGAATTTAATTTTATGGCAAATGGTACCAAAAAGCTTAAAAAAAGATTAGCCAGATAGGTGAAGTAATAGACTTTGTGAATAAATGAGGACGTTTGGCTTTCCACATTTTATGTAGTATGGCAGCTGTCTGACAGCATTTACTCACTGAAAATTTCGAAATTTTGTATTTTCTCACTATACCGAAATAATGTGTGGAATTTTAAATAAGAAATATAACCAAACGGTGTCAAGCTGTACTATTTGTGGTTAATATGATTATGGGGCGTTGATGTTTTGCATTTTTAACTGCAGTTTTCTTTTCAGCTCTTAAAAATATTTCTAAATACATTTTTTTATGAAACCTTTTCTTCAATAAAAAATCGCTGAATTTATAAAAAAAAAGCACAACTCATTGATCTGAGCTCTTAAGACTTCCCCAATTTTGTAGAAAAATCACACGCCTTTCTGCTGTTAATGTTAGTTAATGTTAGAAACTTACAACTTTTTGTGCAGGCTGAAACCCACCATAAGCTAATATTAAATAGACCGTCAGCTCAGCCAACTTTATAGAAACTGCCTTCCGTGTTACTATGCGGGAAAGTGTGTGTTCCGTGTTAAAGTAAACTAGCCACACTCATACACATGCACATGTAGCCTGACAGTTTATTCCGTTTTTTTTTTCTCTTTTATCGCACCTCCCGCCATTAAGGATTATTTTTTTTGCAGCTTGACATGGTATTTATAGACAGGAAATTTTAAGGGTAAATAGGTAGGTATACTTAGAGTTGCATTCGAAGGGCAGTGAATATGTGGATAGACTACTGAGAACCAGTTTCCCGGTTTAACTCCCAAATGCCGCAAGCATCAGAAAACAAAATTCCAATTAAGGCATTCGTTCCGAAGAAAGAACTCACCCAAACGAATGAGGTCGTGGGCCCAATGTGTCTTATTCCGTCTTTTTTTTTTTAATTCGATTGGCATTAATAGCACTCCTTAATATTTGGTCACTAACACGAATCATTTTAAAGAGAAAAAAAACACTTGAGAAACTTGAGATTACCTCACCAGTTCAACATCTTTGATTTATAAATTTTAAATGATTCCCGCATGATTTATAGTGCTCAGCTTTGTGTTGTGCTTTTTGTTGGACTACGTACAAAAAAGGAGAAGATTCTTAATTTCCTTTGATTGAATTTTCAAAATAGGTGGCGACTCTTTGTCCGGCAATTAGCTATTCAATGTCCAAGATAGAACTTTAGTATACGCCAAAATATCTAATGAAGGCGACATGTAAGTACCAAGCGCTGCGGAAAATACTACAATAGGAGTTTTATACTCCTTTTTCGTCGGCTGTACTTCCGTAAGCCTCAAAGACATTGTAATCCTATTTTTGAAAGCGGGATTTAACTATTATCATTTGACTGAGATTTCTATACGTAGTAAATTGTAAAACAAATTTTACTTTCCGGATGTTCTACTAAGTTTTGTTACGTGTTCGATTTTTTTATATTCGTGTCGAAAAAACCCTTGTGGGTCCTTGAAATTGCCTTTTTTCTGTCACACTTGTGGCCTAATTTTTTGCTGATATTTTCCCGAATGGGATGTCTCGAATTTAGCCGCCAAAAATTGATGAGTCGACTTTGAAGGGACACCCCATCTGCCGTAAAATGGGCGCTACTCGCGCAACTCATGCAACATAATGCGCTGACGACATTTTTGATATTTTTGAATTTCATTATTTGGACGTGCTGATTTCTATTACAATTTACCTTAAAAATGTATTTCTTGATTTTATTTCTATACGTTTATACTCATCGGTACTACACAAAAGAAATTCGATTGTACTCCCCAATGAAATTATGAAACGGCAGCCCTGGTAAATACAGTCCAACTTGAAAGTGGGTTATGCAAAATGAGCAACCGACTAACGCCTTTATGATGTCAAAGATCTCAAGAACTGCCCAAGTGGGTACTTAAAAGTCATAATTACATGGCGGCATTTTTTTTTTAATCGCTTCTGCAACCCTATTCTTTAGCATTAATGTTTTCGAGTTAATTTTGTGCATGAATAATAATAACTTTCTTTGCGTCGTGTTCTTATTAGAGGTATTTTAATACATTTCCTGGCTACCTTTTGTTCGAAATAGGGTAGGGAACCAATTTTTTTCCTATGAATCAAATTTTCAACTACTTATTTTTAAAGTTATACATTTTTTATTGTCGATATTGCAGCGTCCAAAGTTCTCCCTTCACTTGGGAAGTATTCAAAAAAGTGTGAATCTACCAAAATTGGCCAAACATAGACTGGTTATTTTACAACAAGTTGTTATGATGCATATTTTCAACAACAATTCCGCCAACCGACAAATCATCAAAAGATTCTTATGCGGAAGTCACTATTAAACAAGAAGACCGCACGAATCGTATAAAGTGACACAATCACGCCGCACACATCACATTATTACGCAGGTAGTATTTTTAAACATTACAAATTGCACTGTGAAGTCATGGACCAAAATGCGAGATCGCCACTAGCTGCCAAGTAGTTATAAAAGCAGCATCCCAAACAGTACTCCCCGCTAATAACGCATTTGCGTCACTCAGCTATTTTCAAGTAAAACTACCATGTAAACAAGTCTTTCTGTTCTCACAGTTTATTGCATACCCTGCACACGATAGGAACAACAAACAAAACGTCAATGTCCTTCAAATGGGAATTCCTTAGCAAGGAAAATGAATTCAATTGGACTCACCTCTTTCGTTTAAGTTCCTGCTATCCCTTCGATTAACCACACGTTGATTACTGATTGCTTGCACACTCTACTCACTCACTGGCTTATAGCTCTTTTGAAATCACGCACGTTTTCTTACACGCGAAAGTTCGAAACAAAAAAATCGTTATTAGTGAAAATGTTCACCTTACACACAAGATACAAGAACAATATATATAATTCCACAGATAACTGCTAGTCCTTGTGTCCTTTTAGATAGATTCCTAGACCATATGGCTTTTCCGTTATTTGGCTTAGATACTGTATCTTATTACTTAGTTTCAGTAGTCAGTACTCAATAGAGTAACGCGAGAAAGAGAGAGCGAGAGGAGAAAATTATTATAAAAAATGAAATTGCACAGAGCGTTTTCAAAATGGTAACCGAAATTCGAATGTTCGTCCGCAGTGTTTGGCAGCGAGTCGTCAACTGTTTGTCGCCGACTTGATGGCAGCAAAAGTATCTCTGAGTATGAAATATACTTGGCAAAACTTGCTGCTGTTTTCATACTATATACCGACCGGCATAGTCATAGATGTAGGCTATGGCTCTATGTCTTTTGGTATTTGCTAGTTGTACATTGGACTGCTTCCCTGATGGTCTCAGACGCCAAGAGAAGGAGGAAGTTATGTGCTGCGCTTACCACGGCACACCGGTAAACAACATTCGTCGGCACTCGGCACCACCTGATGTGAAGGTATTCAGCGATGTCGATGACGTATCGAAAAGCTCATTCGGCTCTTTATTCAGCTTTTAGCGTTGTACCACGTATCGTATGGGAGGCCAGAGCTTAATGCTAAGTAAGCCAACTGTAGGGCTAGAAAGAGCCACCTACTAGAACGGAGGAAAACATGATTTTCTTGTTTCGTTTCTCACACTCGATTAATTTCTACTTCCTAGGCGTAAGTGATATCTGTTGCCTAGATTTCAAGTCAATCTTGTGGATAGTCGTATGAATATGAAGTCTTGCTTCTTTGAATAGAAAATCGACTTTGGTCCGGCGCCGTCAAATCATTGGCACTGAAACTGAGTTTGAATCAAGAGCACGACTGTGGTTTTGCATCTGTGGGCAATGTGAAAATAATCCGATTCATGGTTAAAGCGAACGGTTTCATGGATGAGCACGTATTAATGGATGTGAGGCGGTTCTATTGCGAAAATGATTTTATGCGGCACAATTTTCTGCTTTGCTACTCTTTTATATTTCAGTAGCATGAGAGTACTTAGAGGAATGCTCATCTATGAGACAGTAGCAGAATATTGTCGACAGATCTACCGAGATTATTGTGTAGAAAATAGAAATTAAGGGCTATGGTTCGAAGAATTGAATTGAAAGATCTATGAAGTGAGTGCTTCTTATTTTAATGACAGTCAGACTGGTTCGGACTGCGATTGTTTCGGGAAACTATGGACTGCTGCAGACTTAGTTTGAGTCAAGATCTAGGAGCGTGCCAAACACGCTGGAAACAAAGTGCTGACTCGCCAAGAAACGCTGACAAACCGTCAGCTTATGAAATATCTTGAATCACAGAAACTCCTCAATGACCGGCAGAAGGGTTTTCGTGGCAACAGGTCCACTGGTGATTTGATGACTTATCTCACCGAGAAGTGGAACCAATCTCTCCATCACTTCGGTGAATCGAAGATTTTTGCGCTCGATATTTCAAAGGCATTTGACAGAGTTTGGCATCAAGCTCTTTTGTCGAAAACGCGTGCTTATGGGATCGATGCGTCTCTTATTCAATGGATTAGAAACTACCTTTCTGGCCGTTCAATTCAAGTTGTTTTGGATGGTTTCAGTTCTGAAACCCACCATATAAATGCTGGTGTTCCCCAAGCTCAGTTTTGTCTCCGACTCTCTTTCTCATTTGTATAAATGATCTCTTGTCTGCAACTTCTAATCCAATCCATTCCTTCGCTGATGACAGCCCTCTTAGTTTTTCATATTCTTTCCAGGACTCACGTCCCTGCTCTTCGGCCGTACAACTGGAACGGCAACGTATGTTAAGCTCATTAAATTCCGACCTTGACAGCAATTCAAAATGGGCTTCAGAAAATAGAGTGGAATTTAATGCTTCAAAAACACAATGCTGTCTGCTGTCTCTAAAGCGAAACCCGAAACTACCGCCATTATCCATGAATGGCACTTGCATTACCGAAACCGAAAGACTTTCTATTCTCGGTATGTGCGTTCATGACAACCTTCGTTGGAATGACCATGTACACGAAGTCGCCAAGAATGCAGCGAAATGTCTAGGTTTCCTCAAACGGTGCAAGAAATATTTTACCCCTTCTGATCTGGCTACAACATACAAGGCGTTCATTCGCCCAAAGCTTGAGTACAATTCCCACATCTGGTCTGGTGCACCGAAAACTATATTGCACTTACTAGATAGGATCCAAAATCGTGCGTTGAAACTAATCGGAGACACGAATATCGCGAATTCTATTAATTCGCTTGAACATCGTAGAAACGTTACGTGTCTCTCATTGTTTTACTGTTTCTTCAACAAATAGTGCTCAAATGAAATAGCCAACTGCATTCCTCCCCTTCAGCAATTCAACCGCAATACTCGCTTTGCTAGGAATGCCCATCAGTTTATCACCCGGCCTATCTTCGGACGTACTATGAAATACAGAGACTCTTTCATAAGCCGTACAACGCGAATGTGGAATGCCTTGGACAGCTCTGTCTTTCCTCCCCAATGCAATTTAGAGACATTTCAGACCAATGTGCATCGGTATCTCCTATCTCCTCTATCCCAATTTCCTTAATGCCCGCGCTGTGTAAAAACACTACAAGAGTAGTCACAACCTCTTTAGCAAAAAAAAAAGTTTGCCCTAACATATTATTTTGGCGCAAATGCCAGGAAATTTGTCTTTTTTCCATTAATGTTTTGGTCATATTTCCAATTAAAGGAAAATGGAAAAAAGCAAAAAAAAAAAAAATATTTTGGAAAAACACCTAAAAAGTTTTTGATCATTTTCTAAATTCATAAGGAAAATGCAAACATCCACCTGACGCGACGTAGCCCCCCCCCCCCCCCCCCCCTTGAGCTTTATTGAGAAAAACTATTGCTAAAAAGTCCACACCGAGTTTTGGGCCTAATTTCCATAATAAATTCTTTTCTTTACTGGCGTAAATTATATATTATTTTTTGGCTATTTTTCCAAAAACATGGCCTAATTTCTTGGCATTCTGGCGAATTTTCATTTTTAGTTTTTGTCGTTTTTGCCAAAATTATTACGTCCCAATTATTTTGGTCTTTTTTTCCAAAACATTTTTTAGCGTAATTTCAGGGTGCCCAAATTTTAGTCACAACTTTTAATTTACGGAAGCTCACAATTGCGAAATTTGTACGGAAAATATAGCCACCGTGAATATACTAAAATTTGGAGTTAAAGCTAAAATTGTTTATTGGTAAGGCCCAATAAATTTGTCATATTTATTTTAAATAATTTCCAACTTAGGGTTTTTTTCCACTGCGCCACCTCTCGCGATCGTCTGACAAACATCCGGCATAAAATTGTAGATCCCTTCCATTCGTTACAAAAATCAAAAACTCACACAAAACGAATGGTTGTGAGAAGCTAGGCCTAGGGTCGCTCCGGGCCTGTTGCGCCAACTATTTATTTTTAAGATGGATCTACAAAGCATGGTGCCAGTCAAAAAATCGCACTTTACCCACAAATAGGCCTAAGATATCCAGCCTTTGGTCTCAAATGATCTCATGTACACACAATCATAGGTCAGACCATATATGCAATATATAAAATTGCTGAGTGAAAACTGTAGACAGTTCATCCGTAGCCATTAAGAATTATTCGCCTTGAAAAACGACTTACATTTCTGTCAAAATACTTCTGCCGACTGGTGTATGAATTTATGCACTTTTGCTGGTCGAAGATTCTATAACTAACAACCAGAATTTTGACACACTGAAGACTAAAGTATTCCAACAATTACAGGATGCGTGGAACATGGAGGCTTACACACGACAATAAACGTCATTATACCAATTATTAGAAGGTAAGTAAGGACATCCCTGCACAATAGTGTTGCCAATGTCAATAGTACGCCTCAACGGTGATGTAAAAAAAAAGTGCTGCTGTAGGTAGACGATCAGTAAGGCATTTGAAATTATAGAATTATGTTCTGAGAAATACGTTTGCATAGCTGTCCAAAGAGAGAACGTAAAAAAGTACTTAATTCAAAGACCGACTGGCACAGTCATTACCCTCCACCTCTCACATATAACGGCCTTAATTTGGTCTCACTATTTATAAGTGTGAATAAAATTTGCAAAGCGCAGAAGAAAAAAAAAAAAACTCCTACCCACATAATCTGCAAAGTAGCTATAAACAAAATCTGCCACTGAACCTCGACTCATTGCGGGCCACCTACGTAAAACGTCAATGAACACAGCTCTGAGTCACAAGTAGCTTTCGATAGCCCGACAGCGGTTAGAATAAAACTCGTTACCTTAAAAGTCTACACGCAGCAAGTTGTGCACCAACGACAGAATTAAATTCGACGAAAGTTTCAACAGTTGGTGTGTGTGTGTGGTTGAGCTGTGTGGTCGCGTTTTCCATCCAAACATTTACAGTATCATGGCTAAAATCTAATTATTTGCTATAACCTGCCAAAATCGGTGCGAAGCTCCGCCAACGTACGACCTCTACTTTGGAGGACATTTTCGGGCAGATTACGTATCGCCAAGTACTCGGCGCAATTTATCATTACATTACATAACTGGGCGGTGTTCGAGAGTACACGAAGCATCTGTCGGGTTAGTTGCCCGATATGGAGTTATTATGTGAGCTCGCCATAAGGCTAGGTCCCTTAACGCGGTTGATTTATATGCACCCCGAATGGAAAGGCCGTAATTGGCTTTGGCTTGTCATTTCGAAATGATTTTCGATGCACCCAGATGCATAAAAATTAAGCAAACACAAGAGTGGCGTAAAGTCGACAATCTCTTATCCGTCGGTTGGGCAATTTCGAATTGAGCATGCGCGCAGCTTCACACACGTTGACTTGAAAACAAAAAGAGTGACAAACGACACACGGATTCGCACAGCGCAATGCACTTCTCTCATGAGATAGATAATCCGATTTGGTATACATTTTCACCAGCGACTGCTGAAGGCACCCGCTTTCGGTTGTATTTTGTTCGTTCAATTGCTTGGTCGGGATCACGTACGAGAACCTATATTCCACTTAAGGAAGTTGCAAGGTTTCACTTCACATTGGATGGTGTGCGGTGGGGCTTATGCATTGTGGTAACGACACCGTTTATGGAAATCGCAGCAAATCGGCGGTTTGTGTTCGGGAAGATTCAAGTCCCTTTAGCCATGAAGTAGGTGCTGCTGTGTGGTGAGTGGTGACTGGGAATTGATGATCTGATTTATGGGACGCAAGAGAAACTCGCTTGAGTTGTTGTCGACTTTCTGTAATGTAGCGACGAAATAAAAGATAATAGTCATTGATTAATCATTAATTGTTAATAATAGCACCAAAATATTGGGTCAGTAGCGATTGGCCTGTAAATTCTTAACGAACAAGTAACAGTTGTCAATAGCTTTGGGCAATGAGGGAGTGTATTTAATTGGGTCATGAGAGTTGCGTCGGGCCAAGATATGGCAAGATGATGTAAAGAATAGTGTTCAACAAAGAAAAGTATTTACCACCTTCTTTCTTTCTTTTATTTCTTCTTAATTTGGTATTGGTGGACCGCAAGAACCATCAAGGGTTCCAATGGGTTATTATGCTTAATTAACTATGAATATACTCGTTTTTTAAATTGAACGGATTGCATTTCTTATTTCAGACGGGTTTCATACTTATTTTGGAAGGTTATGCTTTTAAGTAGTATAGGACTTTATAGAGCACAACTTGTCTGCATAGATATTTCGACAGGTTACTTTAAAATTCGTGTCTGAAGAATAGATATTTCGCCAAGAGCCTTGGAGCGTCAGCATTTTGCTGTTGATTGT
Source organism: Cheilosia urbana (assembly GCA_946477585.1). Lineage (NCBI taxonomy): Eukaryota > Metazoa > Arthropoda > Insecta > Diptera > Syrphidae > Cheilosia > Cheilosia urbana. Next base: position 163,003,571 of record OX297854.1, read on the forward strand.
TATCCGCCAGACAAATATTTTTCTTGTTGAAGAATTTTAATGTTCTTACCTGCTTTTATTTGCCTAATAAGGTACCGAAGTGCTGAGAGTCCCTTTCCATAGTCACCTATAATGATCAGGATATTGACTGTGGTCTTCAACCTGCACACTTTTGCTTCAGCACTCTTTTCAGTTTGTAGGATGTGACGTCGCCAAGAGTGTGAATAGTTGTTTCTAATTCAAAATTTCAAGTAGGTGCGTGTCATGTGTCTGTCATGTTTCTCATATTGACGTTAGAACTAAATACACTTTTGTTAAGCGGACTTATTTCCCAATCCAGATGGTTCAAATTCCCATGCGGAGTTAATTCAAGAGGAATTATTTCCCTGTACCGTTTAACTCACATTTCCTCACCATATGTTCTTTTGATTTCAAAGACCTCGTCGAAACCATGGGATTTTAATTTCAGTGTTCACCTCAATTCGAGTTTGTCTTAGGCGCTGGACATAATGGTCTATGCTTCATTTACTAATAATTCTTACCTTTGTTCGAATACGCTAGTCAAGTGTGGTCGGCATTTCAGCAAGTTCACGTATCCAGAATCGAGAACACTCAACGTCGTCTTCTTCGATTTGCAATTCGAGGTTTACCCTGGAACGACTCTATCGTCTTATCCCTCTACCAAAACCGCCACAAACTATTAAACTTAAATACCCTTGAACAAGGCAGGGGCGCAGTAGACATTCTCTTCATTCATCGACTTCACTCAGGTTCTGTCGACCACACGTCTATTTACAAGTCAATTTTCTTCAACACTTACCCACGTAATTTACGATGCTCTCATTTTTTCTATATATCGACTCATCGCATCTCTTATGGCTTCAATGAACCAATCACCGGTATGCTACGGAAGGTTAACTCAAAGATTCCCCTTTTTGATTCCAACCGCAGCACTGCCTGCCTTAAACTCGATCTCCTTCCCAATCTTTCTCTTACAAATCTTAGTTCGTAAGTCTTAGTTTTTTAAGGTAAGCGATGTTATAGCTTCTAGTAAGCCGAATAAATTGGGGCCTTTACCCCCACTAAAATTAAATTAAAATTAAAAATTGATAAACAATAACGAAAAGTTTAATCACAGAAGAAAGAACCAAACAAAAGGTGGTTCAAATCGCACTGACAAATCCGCGTAATAAATTGAAACAGTTTTAAAAATTGTCTAAAGGAATATGTATATACCTAAACTTTCGCCATTTTACTAGAGTTATATAGAAATTACTGGTATACACTTTTGTCTAATTTAAGGTGGTAAAAATACACTTTGGAAAAACTTTAGGCATTTTTTGACAGCCTTTTCAAAATCACACTTTACTTGCACTTCATTACAGAACACTTGTAATGAATGATGAAATGGAAGTCGTCTTTGTAACACCTGACTGGTTTAAAATCTATAGCAACCCCAGCTTGGAGCTTAAGCTTAGTGCTTTACGTTGTTAAAAAGTTGGTTTTAAAATCGGTTAACAAAAGGTATATTTTGACGTGATGTCCCGGTAAAGTTTCCAAGATCCAAGAACTTATTATAATAGGTGTTAAATATTGCTAATAATTTAAAATACTCCGCCCCTTACCGCAGTCAGATTGTCGTCTTAACTTATTTCACAGACTTGGGGAACCATGTCATACTTTTAAAACAATTTTCCCACAAAAAAGTCCCACCTAAAACTCTTTAAAATCGCTCCAAAATATTTAAATATATGCAGATAAATGTTAATTTTGCAAAAAATACCTCCAAAAAGCCAATTCAAAAGTTGTCTTGTCCTATCACTGAAATCAAACAGATCCACGTCAACTTTATTTGTTTATTCTAAGCTGAACAATTCTATACACCTTTCAAAATGGTTTTGAATACGGCGCATAGAAGTTCGAAGTCATGAACAAAAACAAAATCACATAAACAGTATGTACACTACGAATTCAAAAAAAAAAAAAAAAAAAATTGCAAACGCGAGAAACTTTAGTGACTACTGGCCAATAAATATAATGCCCTTATATGAAGAATTTTCTGAATAAAAAAGTTAATTTAAAAAATCAAAAACCCCGACTGACTGTAAAAAAAAATAGCTAAAAAGATATAAACAAGAAACATTCAAGTATACCCAACTAATTACTGACAATCGTAGACTATACCTACACAGCCTAAAAAAAAATATGAGTACCCTCCGAATGCAAAATAGGGAGGTATACTTGAATGTGTCTCGTTCAGAACAGAATGATTGTCAAAAACTTAAGGACAACATTTGGATTCATCAAGGTGAAACATAACCACCTAAATATTTTTTTAAATCACAACCTACGCCAAAAAATTAGTCTACCCTAGGTCTCTCTTTTCGAATTATTTATCATGAGACACCAGGGCGTATACGTAACAAAAAAACTAAATCTCAGAACATTTCAGACATGACACACATAATTAATTAGCATCATTCCATTATTAGCATAACATTAGTATTTAACATACTCCTTGATGCAATTTATCATGCAAAGTTGCTGTAATAAAACATATGTAGCGACAACAAGTTGCAGTCAGTCTATGTATAGGTATCTTGGGTAATATCTCAACTGCAATTACTTGAACAATTTGTTATGGAAAAGTCGTTCTCAAGTACGCTATATCCTCTGGAACGCCTACTCCTTGTCTCAAATTGCAAAGGTATGTGGGCTTCCGCTCGCTCTCACTCTAGCAGTGACTTTGAAAGGTTCTTTCCATTTCTATTCGACACAACATGTCATTTTATTTTGTTTTGTCTGTATGACTATTGTCACTGTCAATATTAAAGTAATATTGGCTTCTTATTAATAATACTGTCGTGACCTTAACCTACGCATTGCTTCAATGAGTTCCCAATCAATGAAAATCTAATTAACTTCCGCTAGAGATACATGTTTGCTTTATTGCGGTAATCAACCGCTAGTGATCATCTTATGAAATGTTTTATTGGGAAGAAATACATTTGCACCGCCGACAACAAGTAAACTTAAGCGATCTAAACTGTATTTATTTTCAATTCGAGTAGAGGATTTCCGTTGTAGGCGTTCGAAGGGGTGTCTAGATGTTTGAACTTTTCCATATTTGGTTGAGAAGAATAAATTAAAAAATGTTTCTGAAGCGGATTGGTGTTTTTTATAGACTTCTTAGTCATTCTTTGAAATTAAACTACATGTATTTACTACAATATCGAAGAGAGTTACTGAAAGAGATAGGTAAAACGATTCAATGAGTTTTTAAGATGGTCCTATAAGGTCCAGTAGCCTATATCTGTGCAAAACACCTACTTCGCATCTGGTGTTAAATAATCTGGCTTGTAGTAGAAATTTCTAGATATAAAAGATCCAAGAAGACACCAATTGAAAAAAAAAAAAAATGTACCTATGGAAAAAGAAAATCGCTTTACTTAAGCTGACGTCCGAATCCACATGTTTCCGTGGGTGGTGTTGCTGTTATACACAACGACTACAAAAACATTTCATTCACTATGGAAACTCGTTTGAAAGTATTTTTAATTTTATGTTATATGTCAACTTTATGCATTTAACAAATTTACCAGTACCTGCACGCCGGGAGAAATTCTCCGAGTTGTTTAGTTAAAATCAAGATTTAGTATTTTATTTATCTGACAGACTTTTTGTTGATGAAAACTTTTATAGATATCCGACTGCGAATTCGTATTTATGTCGATAGAACTTACATATCTCCCAAGGAATCATCTATAACAAAGCAATATGCTAAGACGACTATTTCTTTTATTCGGCCCTAGCGAGGTATCCATCGGACGGGAAAATTCTCCGCAACGCATACTCTTTCGGAGGCTCAAATTCGATTCGAGGTGTCCGACTTCGGAAGAGAAATAAACAATTACGATGGTGCACCGCACCGCACTGCAAATCGTTAACAAATTCCGCGACCTGTTTCTGTCGGAGGATATCGGAACGTAGCTGTCAAAAATTTAACAAAAAAATGCACTTCATCGCAGTGCAACGTAATTCGCCGATATGGGTTACAAAATGTCGGAACAATTCTCCGAACAGTTGTTCCGAAGAACACCTCGTAACAAAAATCATCCGAATCGTATAAAATCGAAGAATTTCCCGTTCCTACCGATACATCGCTAGAACCGATTAAAGATTGGTAAGAAAAAAATGAATTCATTCAAAGGACACTTTTAAAAGGATGTATGTCTGGTTAATTGGTAATAAGTACGACTAGCTTTTCCGGAAATTGTTGTTCCTTGAACGCAGTACTTTCACACTTTCTTCCCAATAAAACGGACTTGCAATTAATGGCACAGACAACCACTGAAAACTTTGACAGCAATATTAACTTGGAGACCTACTACCATTCAAAAAGTTCTTTGTCAATTTCGTCCATTTACTTTCGAGAGCGAGTGTTGCTTACTTTTATGTGTGCAGAGTTTTGTGGCATATAGTTCAGGCGTGCTTCTTCTATGATCCTAAAAGTATGAAGGAAATTTTCAAACTGATTTCTGCAAAGTTAAATATTGTGTATTTTGTACAACTGCTCCCTCATTTTAATTCAACAAACAAACAATGGAATTTAAAGATTAGAATAACCCACAATATAAGACATAAATAACGTTGAATTTTCAAGGACTTGTCGCTCCTCAAAGCTGGCTGTGATATGATTTCTAGTTCACATTTCACCACCACTCTGTGGAGAGACACGACCTTTAATATTTTCCTCAATCCACTTAACACTTACTGGTTACTGCTTTCAAAATTACTTACAACTTTATTTAAAAGTAAAATAAAACCATCGCCTAAATTTATCAATGTAACCCATTTATTTGTTAATATAAATGTATTTTCTGCTTCGTTTTCCTTTCTTTTATTTTGTATAAATTTCCTTTTATTTTATCCATAAACTTATATATATATTTATAATTAACAAATATTCCCGTATATGAATATTTTGGTTTTGTTAAATTTTATTATTTAATGGCAATCTTAAGAATTCGCACGGGCTTACTATTCTCGTCTAGTTTGTTAAATGAGATGCTCTAGATTTGATTGATACACATGAATTAAGATGAGTGATGAATTTGTGAAGAGGAATTCTTCAGCAATTAGTATTTTTGATATCGGATAAAATTTTCTTTTAGAATAATGCTTTTGGTGTTTTGTTCATTTTTTTACTACTATTGTTTTTGGAACATGTTATTTTGATTTTAGATTGCTTTAAACAATGAAGCTAATTAGGCGTTTCGTTTATAATGCTCTATTTATGTTTCTATTACTTTTTGGACGATGAATCTTGTGTTTTACCTTAAATACAATATTAATTATTATTATTTTTCGTTTTACTGTTGGTAGCTATATCGCATGGGTATAAAATGTGGAATACTTATAATTAAATTCTTATAAATGTATAAAAAATTGTTGTCATCGGTTTATTAGATATTAATTGTTGGCAAAATAAGAACAAACATTTAAAACTAATTGCAGTCCATTTGGTTATAAGTTTTTTTTCTGTTTTTGTTTCCTTCTCCTTTTGTTTGAAATTATTTTTTAGTTTATAGATTTCGGAATATGTAGAGAAGTGTCCTTGAAACCTCATGGAAATTAGCTTTCTGTCTTCGCTTTTATGAAATGACGTTTAAATGCAAGAAGGTTTGGAATAGTACATAAGTAAGTTTTTTTAGACGTTAGATGGATATCGAACCTATTCACTAAATTTAAATATGCCTCTTTGTGGAAGTGATGTAGTGTATGGTGAAATGATTCCCAATGTATTTTAATATTTACAAACCATTTGGAACCGTTGAAAAATATAATACGTAGTTTTCTTTGTACAAGAGTTGGCTTTTGTTTTCGAACAACGAAACGAAGCGAGAAAGATCTGAGAAATTAGTACTAAGAATTCAAAACAACTTCATTTCGAGTTCAAATTCATTTTAGTTTTTTTTTTTTTAAGTGCTACAGTGGACGTCCATTACAACGATTAACCGATGTAGCGAATTTGCGACATAACGAACGCTTTTCAGATATAGATTAGTATCTCTGTGTAGCGAATGTTGCCCTGCCCAGGCCCACGATTTACTATCTGACATAAGGAACGTATATATAAGTTGGTTTATGATATGAACCCTGAATGTATTTAAATGGCAGGACCATCATCACAATGTGACATTAAACAAAACCTTTTAAACCGACATATTTTTCAATGACTTTTTTTTTTTAATAAAAAGTCGAGCGATATAACGAACGTGCTCGATGTAATGTCATCAAATATTATAGCTATCATTCGTTATACTGGACTTACACTGTATTTGAAATCATAATTGCTGCAAAATCGTTTGTAAGTGTAAGCTTCCTGTGTGCAATCTTTCCCTATAACTGAGACAAAAAAAAAAAAGAAGCAGAATATTAGTTCCTTTCTCTAGCAAATGCTTTGGGTTGAAGTGATATTGATATACACTTTGGCTTCTCCGGTAACTTTATCAAACTCCATATAAATAAAATGTACTTCAATCCATTAGATGCCTGATGCACAGTTTTTACTCTCTTCAGTCGATCGTGCTTTTACCTCCCGTGTTTTATTGCTTTGAAAGAGTAGTTCAATTCCCGCAAACTGTATTATACATAAAGCTTGCTATTTGAATGAAAAAGAGACTGCTTCCATTATGTCCTCCGATTAAAGTGACGCAACGTCAAAATACTGGATGGACTTTTGTGTAGATGCATTCGGATGCCAAGAAGTTGGTAATGGCTGACAGATGGCTGTCAAATTTTGTCTTTGAAGACTTTGAAGGCGTTTATAATAAACTGTTAAATTCAAAAGGTGCTAGTGTACACGCTGCATAAATATGAACTTAGGACGGGTGTTTTCATTAACGTTTCATAACTAAGATCTGCGTAAGACGTGTTCATAAAGTCAGATTTTTGATCGAACAAACGCAGATGAATTGCAGAAGATATGTTCGTAAACGTCATAAATGTCATTAGCGTCTGGCAGATTGTGCATCCATATTTTTTTGACTGCAGAAAGCGCGGGAGGTAAACAATTTTAAATTGCGGAAAATTTAAGTTTTGCTGGCAATTTTTTTCACAATTAAATTTTACTTTTTTTTAAGGGAAAAAGAAGCTGCGGCGTGGAATGTGGCGAAAACCAAACTATTGTGATGATTTTTTTGATTTTTGTCTAACGTTTATGAACATTCAGTGACTACTTAAAATTGTACTAAAGCAGGCCTGTACACGTGCTACAAAATAACCCCCTTATTAATAAAAAAAAGGTGCACAAGTAAGTTAGTTCGCAAACGTCAGATAGCATACAAAAATTGGACATAACGGCTGAGTAACAAATTGATAGCTTTTACACAGCCTTTATTAATGCGGAGGTAAGTGTATTCATTAATGCAACAAAAAAGATAGACGATTGTACTAGCGCAGATTTTCGACGTTTATGAAAACACCCGACCTTCCTCATAATAGTGATACTCTCCGAGATGTTTGTTAGACGTTAGTGAGGGAAGGCGTAGTGGAAAACTCCTAATGAATTTCTAAGAAATTTGTGTTTTTCTGAAAGTTGAACTTGGGACAACCACCTTGAAAGTCCAGCATACGTCCACGTAGGCAATCATGCTTATTTGGACATTCGAACGAATAGCCAATTCTAGCGAATGTTCGAATGAACTTTTTGTATTTTGATCGACATTCGTTCGAATGTCAAAATAAGCATGAATATGGTTAAAAAAAAAAATCTTATTGTGAGTTCATTTTTTTGATTGAGCATCATAAGGGGTAGGTTTGTGCGACACCGTAAAAGTACCATTAAGGACTATTCACATGAGCGCGAACTGCGAATAGGCGAATTGCGAACAAATCAATTTAATGTGGTTTTCCATTGGGACCACCAGAAATCTTTTTCAGATCTCAGATTTTACTGTGCTCATGGAACGCGCAACGAGATTGATCTGCTTTTGTAAATGGATTAGTGCGTTAATTGACAACAATATCAGCTGTTCAAATGGCATTCGTTTTTGGCTAAATCACAAATGGATATCGCCCTCAAAAATGCTTTCCTTCTTGTAGATACAAATGAAGTATTATTGGTGGTTTGTAGTCTTCAGATGACGAGGGAGATAATGAAGATAATAATTCCTCCGAAATCGTATCCATAGCTATTTATGTATTTTGTTATTTTGGTTTTCACGAAACTTTGCGCATTTGCCTCGAAATGAAACTTCTTAAACTGACATTAAACAGCTGTACAAAGTATATTGGTATACGTAAATCTGAAAAAATATCGAGATCTGCGAAAAGTGATCCGAATCGAAAAAAAGATTGATTTTTCGTCCCAATGGAACGCAAAAAGTGATTTAGATCAAAAAAAAGATTGATTTTTTGTCCCAATGGAAAACCACATAAGTGTATTTCTGAATTGCAAATCGATATTTTTTCCAACCAAAAAACAATTTATATTTAATTAATCTAGCATCTAATCTAAACAAAAAGTGCCTCTCAATTGATTTAAACAGCTAAATTAACAATTAAAGCAATTTTCCCGCGAATTTAAAATTCTTGCCGCGAACTGTCACAATCACACACAAGACAGTCGCGATCCACAAACCCACGAATGAAATATTCGCTTGTTCGCAGTTCGCAATTCGCTTTCATGTGAATAGTCCTTTAGATGGGGAAGCATTGTAAGACTTTATTACATACCATAAATTCCATCACGGCTGTTTTTTAATATGCAGCATGTTAAGTAACATTAGCGCAGACTAAATAATGTTTGGGGATCGGTGTCCTTCTGTTGAAAAATCAACAGGAGTGGATTTTCTCTCAACAGTTGCGATAAGTCTACAATTTGGAATACCTTCATGTACGCGATGCGTGAACATTGAACAGTTCCCAATAAATCGCGTCCTTCACTATCACCAAGTTGTCAATAAAAGCAAATACAATTGAATCCCTATGCTACATACTAAAACAAACAAACAAAAGCAACAAGTGCACAACGAAATACAAAAATAAAACAAAAAACAAACCAAAATTAAAATGTTTACAATTAAAATATATTTCGTATTCAAAACGAGGCCATACACAGTACAATTTCTTTTAAAAAATAACATAAACATTCCGAAAATAAAATGCATACCTAAAATAATATTCATCTATTCTCAGTACATTAAAATTACAATCAATAAAGAAAAGATTCAAACATAAAGCGAAATTCTGAAAATAAATAAAAGAAAAACGAAAAATAAAAAATATTTAGCAAAACAATATTTTAATTCATACAAACATTATTCGAGTTACAAATTATTCGAAGATAGTTTCTTTCCAAAGCAATTGTGAATACTTCACTGTCACCTCTTTCACTTTTTTTTTAAACATAAATCACAAAAAAACATAAAACATAATCGCATACATTCTATCCAAAGAAAGTAATCATAAAAAGTTATTCCTTCAGTATTTCTTACATTCTACTACTTGTTATCTCTCGGGTAGTTTTAATCATAGGGTACAAATTATTGTTTCAAATAATGTTATTGCCAATAAACTATGATTTCAGTTATTTATAGCACAATAGCAAAATGGTTTGGGTGTTTTAAACTTAGAAACTAAATACAGCAATATTTATTTAGATGTAAAAAATATTTCTTTTAAGTTTTCTTACATTTTTACTTTATTCTCTCAAGATATAGTTAGGCGTGTAACTTGTTCTAGATTGTTTTTGTATAGTTTTATGCATTTAATGAGATTAATAATATTATATAGTTTCTTTTATATAAATGTATTCTTCAGTATTTTTGTTCTTAAATTTTTAAAAAGCACATTGATTGGTTGTACAAAAAAATCCGATATAAAATGTTTTTAGTTTTTCTTTTGTAATATAAACTTAGACGTTTGTTTTAATTTGCATATGTATATATAAATGTACTTTATCTGAAATTGTTTATCTTTGTCATAAGTTTCTTACAGTATATATATATATTTAATATATCTCACGTTTCTTTAATAGAAAATCATATTCGTACATACTTTGATTGTAAGTAAAAATAAAAATAAAAAGAAGACACAAAATATATAAACAACGATTAAGAGTAAAAATTTGTTCTAATGATTATGAGGAGGATATATATATATATCTGTTTATATATTCTTATTTCTGGTATATATATATATAGATGAGATTTTTTGTAGTCGCTAATCTAGTTCACTTTTGATAGAAATGAAAATTTGTTTCTTTTGATGATGAGTACACGCAATGATTCTGCTGCTTAATCGGTCAGAGTTTGGGCAATTAATGCCAATTGTTCCTTTAGGACACGGAACGACGGACGATCCTCGGGACAGTGACACCAGCATTTCTTCATTACCTGGAACAAAAGGAACATACATATTAGTTACAGAGAAGTAAGGTCAAGTTAAATCTATGCTAAGAAAGCTGAAATGATAAATGATAAATGATATATAGATCATTGATTTCCACGGTTTACAACAATAGTACGAGATTCAACTCTTCATGATCATGTGGGCATTATAAAAAAGGCTTAATGCGTTAACGCTTTCACCGCAATTTGGATTCTCGTTCTACGAAAATGTGAATTGAAGCCAAACTTCAAACATTTTCACATGAATTATTTGTTTTCACGTCCTCACTTCCAAGTGAATGTTTTCAGTGAAAGTTTAAAAATTGAGAACTAATATCGTACAACACTGCAACTCAGTGTGCGATATCGAATTCACCACGAGAGTTTCACTTATTGAACGAGAAACGCTTTTTATTACCGAGTGAATCGGAAAAACGAAAGCAATTTGTGAAAGCGAACGTGAAAACGATTTATTCGATTCACTCTTTCACAGATCCAGAATTGATCCCCAGGTATTGTGCCTAGATAATGACAGTCGACTCAAGAGTGTTGTCAATAGTTTGGTCACAAAGTATTTTATCAGGAAGGACGTGGTAGTATACCTAACTATCTAACTATTAACTAACTATTACAATAATTAAGTAAGCTTCGTCTGACCTTTATTTCTCTTTCTAGAGAAAAGTCAACCCGTTTGATAGGACGCATAATGCAATTGCAAAATTTGGATTAACTCAATGAACTGCGTCTGACTTTCATTTCTCTCGCTGGAGAACTTAGAACTACTGAAACCTGAAATGCATTTATGTATAAAAGATCTGCAAACCATTTGCGCGCTTATTTCTCACTAAAGACGCTTTCAATATAATTTATTCCTCAGATTTATAACATTTCTACGGGTGTTGTACTTACGTCATAAATTTCCTTAGCACAGGACTTTGGTTTCTCTAAGATAATTCCACGCTGAACACGTTCAACGACCTCCGTGTTCTTTAGACGGCCATATGGCATCTTGCCGCACGTGAACACCTCCCACATGAGGACACCTAAGAAAAAACAACCCAACCGTCAATTAATTCTCCTGCAATGTACACGACGAAAACATACCATATGCCCATACATCACTCTTCGAGGAGAATCTAGTGTAGTTCAACACCTCTGGTGGTGCCCATTTAATAGGAAACTTAGTACCGCCAGAACTGGTATACTGATCGTCCAGCACATACCGTGCCAATCCAAAGTCTGCTACTTTCACAACATTCTCCGAACCAACCAAGCAATTGCGTGCAGCCAAATCACGATGGATGTAGTTGTGTCGTTCCAGATAGGCCATCCCTTTGCTCACCTGCAAGAATGGAACAATCATCTCAAGTAGGAACGATTAAAAAAAATTGTGAACCACTCACCTGAATGCACATATCCAACAGCAGTCCCATATTACCAATCAATGTAGTCTCATGACGTCGCAAATAGTTGAGCAGGGATCCATGTTTCATATACTCAGTCACAATGTAAATCGGGCGATGTTTCGAACACACTCCATACAACTGGACCAAATTCTGGTGTTGCAGCTTGGTCATTACCTTGGCCTCTTCGATGAAGTCGTCCTCAGACATTGTGCCCTCTTTCATCATTTTGACGGCTGTATCGATCGAACTGCGCCATTTGCCACGTCGCACAACACCGAATTGGCCAGAGCCCAGCTCCTCACCGAGCACCAGTTCCGCTGGGTGAATTTCCCATTTATCTAGAGAACGAACGAAACATGTTAGTTTTAGTCCTTATGAATATAATATTGTTATAAATTTACCGTGGGATAATCCAGCTGTTGGCGGTACAGGCCTATCACAGGGCGATGACTTCAAACGACAGGCTAGGCCTCCCGAATTGTGTCGATGATAATTGATAAGATCAGGAATTGTTTCACAGCAGTGCTTCTCCGAGAGATAATATTCACCACGAGCATTCTGTTTGATGTGGTAGTGCTTAACGTGTGATTGTGGACTGAAAGTAAACAAAACTAGTACAAATCACAGGGCAGAGCGTATCTTTCACTTACACTTTGGTATGTAGCGATAGGGTGTAGAGACCTTTTGTGGATGATTTTCTAACTACGAAACAGCCTTCTTTGTCACCCTGTTTGAGTAGGGATTCAGCTCGCTGTCGGGACATATCACCGACGTACCACCTACGCGGGGGAAGAGAAACAATAACATAAGAACAAGTTTGACTAAAGGCCTTCTGGGTGCTCATCAACAAAACACAATCTCGTCAAGTCATAGACGAAGCTGGCTCGGATATCATTAGCCTATAATTACGGCTCAGGAACAAAACAAAAAAAAACATGAAGACTTAATTTCGAATTTGTGTGCTAGTCGTCTGCACACAGTCGCAGGTGTGGCTCATACTTACTCATAACGTTCGAGTCCGAGCAGAGCTTTTGGCTTAACGTAATTACTGGGTATGTAGCCAACATTTCCGTGTTGATCTTTGACTTTCCACCAATGCTCCTGGGAGTCATCAATTACCTCATATTCAGCATTCTGCAATTAGCATACAGGAAAAGAAACCTTTTAGTGTTGTGGTGGTACAGTGGTTGTTTAAATTAAGTGATTATGTAGTTAAATCAACATAATGAGTGTAAATTGTCTGGCGAACTTCTACTTCTTGGCCACAATCAATCACATTCGAGGGACTGCCTGTGGACTCATTAATCTGTCAAAATTGTTGGCCAGTAGATTGTAGTAGATTTTGGGCCGAAACTTAATAGTCAGAGGATGAAAATCATGTGTATGGTATAACCGCAATAAAGGACGGGAAATGTTAGATGAAGTCGGTGGAAATTAGTACGTTTGTTGAGGGCGACAACTGTAGCTGTGCCAAAATAGAAATCGTTGTTTTCATCTATCACTTACCTTATAATATAAACCATTTTTTTTATAGTTTGTGTGTGATTTTTAAATTACCTTTTCTAGGGAGAGATCACCGCCTTCGATGGCCTTGAAGGGATATAGTGCGACAACGAGTTTTACAAAGTGTGAGTTGTTATCCTGAAAATATATTGAAAAAATTAAGCAGCTTGTAAAAGAAAGAAAGCAACGAGATGAACGCTATAACAAATGGATGAGTAGGAATTTGACTTTAGCGAGTGATTGACACCAAAAGATTCATGTAAGCACAGGGGGTTTTATGCAGAGACAAACCATACTGGACCCCCAACTCGCAATCCTCTTGCCGCTGGCTCCCTATTTTTATTTTTTTTTCAAATTCGCCCTTTTGTTTACCTATTGAAACATACAAAAAATATGAAATCAATGCTGCCAACCCTGGGGGAATGTGATAGAGTTCGGGAATACGACAATTCAACATAACTGAATGCTATTGGTTGGTTATTATATATTTTTAAAAGGTGATTGATATAATTTGTTTGGTTAATTGGTTAATAAAACTATTAGGACAAATATGGTTTTGTATTTTCCGCTTGAATATCATTACCTTCGATTTCATGAGTAAATTTTTCTTAGATAACTGAAGAAAATTTACTCAAAATGATTTTATTTTCGTACAACCGTTATGCAGTTATCATTTTTCATAAATATTTTCAGCAAAAGTGCACTTATTCCTAAAATAAAATACTATTCACATGTAACGAATAATTTCAAATTTAACGGACAAAATTCTATGAACGCTGGCAGGAACTTTGCCGATAGCGGAATTGATACACGCAATGTGCGAGTATGTTGGTGAGCCGGAATTTTTGTTACATTGTACTGGAAAGTTTAAACCGGGTTTTTAAATGAAAAAAACACATAATTTAAAAAAAAATAAAAATGGTATTTATTAAAAGTATTGGCCATTCGATTCTACACACTTTGTCCATCTTTCTGGCAAATGATGAATGCCATCCCAAAAGAACGGCTTGTCCTTTGAACGGAACCATTCAACGACTCATTTTTCGACTTCTTCGAAATTTGCAAAGTGCTGCACATCCAGTGCGTGCCCCATTGATGCGAAAAGGTGATAATCGGACGGAGACAGGTCCGCAGAGTACGGCGGGTGTGATAATACGTCCCATCAAAGCGATTTTAATACGTCTTTCACCGATTTTGCTGTGTGTGATGGTGCATTATCGATTATTTGTTGTCTGTAGCGATCAGTATTTACTGTTTCACCAGGTTTTAGAAGTCCGTAATACACCACACCACCCTGGTCCCACCAAGCACAGAGCATTGTCTTCTTTCCGAGGCGATCCGGCCTTGGAGTTGATGGGCCAGGTTGGCCAGGCGATAACCACAATTTCTTACGTTTTGGATTTTCGAAAAAAAAATACATTTTTCATCACCCGTCACAATCCGATGCAAAAAAGACTTTCTTTCGTACCGTTGAAGCAGCATTTCATAAATAGTTTTTCGATTTTCCATGTACCTATCATTCAGTTCATGTGGCACCCATCTTCCTAGTTTTAAAATCTTTCCCATTGCTCGTAAGCGGTCGCTAATTGTTTCGTGTGCCACATTTAACCGTTCTGCTAATTGTTTTTGAGTTTGAGTTGGGTCTTCGTCCAATAACTCCTGCAATTCCACGTCCACAAATTTTGTTGTTCTACCCGAACGTCTACTGTCTGTTAAATCAAAATCCCAACTTTTTCATTTTCGAAACCACGTCTCACACGTTTCTACGCTTAGAGCATGCTCTCCGTAAGTTTCTACCAGCAAACGATGACTTTCAATGGCCTTTTTCTTTTGATGAAGTAAAAATGAGTAGTTTTTGAAGGTTAATGACAGTAGAATAAAATGGCATACATGCCAAATTATTTTATCCATACTGATGGCTAGCGGCATCTGTCAGAAAAACTGGTAAAAACTTTCTGGTACACCAGTATGTGACATTTGTCTTTACGAATTTCTTTGTAACAATACTAACGCACTAAGCTGTACCACCTCATAAAAATATAGCTCGTAGGCAAGTAACGTCTTCGTCTCTGGTTTTATGTAGTAATTCATTTTGGGTTTTACTTAATTTTTTTTTTTTTTTTTTTCCTTTTGCAATATATCAAGATGATCCGTAAACCTAAAAAAGGAGTGCTATAAGCAGGCTTGTATGAATTTCACTCCCAACTTCGATATCACTTACACAAAATAGGTGCCATTGCCGTTGTCGTCATAGAAGACAAGTACCCTGTGAAGGTATGGTATTCTGCGCTGTAAGGCGACAGGCATTTTTCACGGCTACTTTGATCACTGAAGAACTACAAAAGTTCTTCAACAGAAAGATTTAAACTGAATATCTTCTGGTTTATTAAACCGACTATGAGGTCTTTTTGGTCAAAGACGAATCGCCATCTGCGACTGGTTGGTAAGATTCTTTAAAAGAAGTGATTGTAGGTGACTTTATCCAATTTTGAATGGAATATTTAGACATTAACGCAAACTGTCTATGAATGACTGTAGGCATAGCTTCTTGCAACCATACGTGTGTATGACATGTAGCCGTATTTAGAAGTTATCTATTCTTTGAAGACTAATCTGCAAGCCTTATTTTAGAAACAAGTGTTAGGGAACTGAACAAAAAAAAAACAAATCCTTCCCGAAATAAAACCTCCAAAATAAACACAAAGCCATAGCTTGGAGAAGGTGTATGTTAAGACATAGCAAATTATCCTTTTGCCCTGATATCCTTTTGTTTCGAAAATTGTGGTAGGTTTTGTAATGTACACACGAAGCCGCGATCACTTGAGATAATTTTGTTTCATTCGCTCTTGATTAACAGGCGTACATTTCAAACATCGTTGAATGCACTTCGTCAAAGACATTAACGCATTGCTATGAAATAATTTAAAAGTATGCTAAATTTGCATCACTATCGGATACGTCATCACCTTGTTCGGTCGAAGCTACTGCACCTTCCCCTTCGAACCTTTGAAGTGTTAAGTCTCTGAAAATGCTTCGCTCTTAACCTTTGGTTTTAACAGCCTTTATACAACAGAAGTCATTAAATTACCATGACATCAGATGATTTTTATTTCAAATGCAGACGCCCATCTATTCCTTGTACTCTCTTAAGAGTCAAAATCCAACATTTTGACATCAAACCAGTTTTCTCATAAAAGTACAGTTCGCTGTTCAACTCTTTTGTTTTGCAACAATACAAATTTATCGCCCCTAACCTCCTGTGTCTGCATTTACACTTACATCTGCTCAGATCGTATTTATTACTCACTTTAGATTTAGAATTTGGAGTACCGGGCGTCGGTATACCACCTGGCATGGTGTTATCCAATATGACCGCACCGTTTCCGTTCACAATACCCGTTGACGTCTTAAATGTTGAAACGGATGACTGAAATGAGAAAAAAAAAAATAAATAAATAAAAAAACTCCAATCAATCTGCTAATCCACCAAACCAAGATGAAGTCACAATAAAAGGGAACGTTGCTTACCGGCAGATGAGATGAGGTGGGCGTTGAGCTACCTAAGCTGCCCGAACTGTTATGATGCAGGCTAAATTGACTGGTGGATGTTGAGTTATTTGGACTTATGCTCCGTGTCGAATTCTGGGCGGGAGAACTTCCTGTGCCTGTGAACAGAAAATAAAACAAAATACAAAATTAATAATAATTTATTAAGAAGCGTTAAGGATTTTGTTTTCTTTTTAATTTCGCATTCTCTTTCTGGCTTGTGCACAGCCATGGCATATGGGTCATAATTATTAATTCCAAAATGGAGACGGTAAACAAAACGGAGAAAACGAAAAAATGCTAAAGAAGAGGAATGAAAGGAATTAAAATGAATACTCATACACAATGCATGCGATTAAATCAGCCGATAAGCTGTCCAGACAGACGAATGGAGGAGCACCGCTGGTGGACATCGGACTAGGGACCAAGGAACTCGTCTTTGTTGGAAGCGACCCAGCCAGCTCGAAGAACTCTTTCTTTCGTTAAGTGTCCATAAGAATTATTATCGTTTGTTAGTTGCTGTCTATATCTGTATAGTTGTGTTGTGCGCGCTGTTTGATTATCACAATAATTCTTTCTTTTTCTTTGGGACTTTGTTCCCAACTCACGTCTCAATGAAATTGACATGGCAGAAGGAAGGCAGCAGATGACTCGGTTGAAGCCAAAGGAAATCACACAGCACTGGTGACTGGAGAGCTTAGGGCACTTTTCTTATTGGAACACATTAGCACGTTGTGTTGATGGAAAAAGCATGACTAAGGGCACTTTGTAATGATAGGGGGCTTTGAATTTTTAAAGGTACAGAGTGTGCGTATGTAAAAGCCACAAAAGGATTTGTGCTGAACACGAGGTTGACAGTGTGTTTTGTAGTTTCAGCCTGAAGGTCTTAGGCGGCTCTTGTGCGAAGAACAGATTTTGATGCAAGTAATTTCATGAGAAGTTCATCCGGATTGGAAATGCTTTGTGGAATAGAAATGGCAGTCGCGAAGCGTGAGTAGAAAATATAGGCGTTCAGTTCATTGAATTTATTTTATTTTTTTAATTTTTTGTGATAGGTATACAAATCTACACACATAAAAGTTACAAATTTTCCAGCCTTCTAGATTTGTTCAAAAATATTTAAATAACATTTTCCCACACAGAATATCCGATACGCCCAAAACATCCTATACAAATTTCCCATTTCGTTCATAGCCTTCCAGAACGAGCAGAACGTGAAAGCAACATCAATTACTCATGTTTTCATTTCCACTTTATCACACCCAAGACCCAAACCCAACACTCAAGCACCACACGAGCTACGAACCCCACACAAACCCATAGTCATAGTTGATTTCGTGTACGACTGGGGTGAACGAAATCGTAGGTACGATCTGCGTTATAATTTTGTTTATAGTGTTTCTTTTTGATGGATACATTTCGTTTCCAACTCATCTGAACGAGTTGGTGGTCGAATGAGTGGAAATGGAAAGTATTGTTTTAGCTCGTGTCGCAATCGCAGCCGCTGTTCACAGTCTAGCAGGGTAGTTTTTCGTTTCGTAATGAATTGCGAATGGACTTAAGTGCACAAGAGCCTGACTAGTTGGGAAATACACTAAGAAATTTACTGATGTTTGGTTATTACTTAGGGGATAGGTGGATATTGGAAACTTTGTTTAATTTTGATGTTGTAGCGGAATGAGTGGAAAGTATTGCTGTCGCAGGTTAGTATTTCGTTTTGTATGAATTAGGATTTGGCTCAAGTTCTCGAGAAGGTGCGGCACAAATTGGGAAATACACTTGGACTGGACTGTAGTTACGACTTCGAGGACAAGTCAAAACATTTTTCTAATTGTTAATATTTATTCTCTAAAAGTTAGGCGTTTATGAACGAAATGAACGTCGCCACTGAGCCAGACCGATCTTAAGGAAACCGATGAACCGCGCTTATATTCTTTTCAATATGACAATTTTCAACTTGCGAGGGGCAGTACACCCTCCAGGGTTTTACAGCTTTTTCTACCAGCGAATGTTCGACAAGTTTATCTGTCAGTATAGGAGTCAAACATGAGTCGAAAATGTATCGCCTGGAATTTCTGACTGGCACCGTTGCTGTCTCCAGTTGGTCACAATTTATGCAGCTACAGTCTGCATATAGTTGGACAATTTACACACACTTCACTTCAATTGCAACCGACAGGACCACAACTCCATACAATTAGCTAGCCAAAAGGTCACGGTTAAAAGACCCATTAAAAACAAACCCATCGAAAGCAAAGGACTTTGCTATAGCACATCATTAACCATATAGAGATCCATCCACCCACGGATTGCAATCAGCAACCTACATCGCGTTCGCAACTCACATCCGCCAGGATGTAAACATCATAACAATAAGCTGCATCCTCTGGTTGTACGATTAGTAGGCGGGACTATAATCTCCCTGTCTGACTTAAATCACATTTTTAACAACAGTCTACACGTGAGAAGTAAGCGTTCGTGGCGCGGAACATAGCGTAATTTATTTAATTCTCCTTCAATCGAGGTGCTGGAATTTGAATGTGAATCTGTCGCTATAACCATTGCGCACCAACAAACAATAGCAGAGTGCCGAAGAACGACAAATGAAACGGAAATCACTGATGGACATTTGATGGGACGTGCTTTGAATCTTCCCCGCGGTATAGACGCAACGACGCATAAAATTCGTTTTCGTGTTTATTCCTTTTTTACCGCGAATATATGTTATTTATTTGTTGACATAGAATGCAAGAAGTTGCTTATAAAACAAACGCAGAACATATCAACGACAGTTCGCGTACATCTAATGAATTCCGATATTCGTATCGAATGCTAAATACGGCGGGGATAACGAGGGACAGATACACTTGACGATAGTTTGATGAACTCGTGTGTCGTTTTGTTTTGTTATTGTAGCGTTAAGATGATCAACCGTGAAGGTAGGATGTGTGACCTTGCATGAGAGAGGGAGAGTCGGGGAAACAAAAAATTTAAATTGAATTATTTGTGGGTGCGATTGTCACAGTCTACCTTGGTAATGGGTTTGGTTTATTGCTGTCTGGGCGTCAGGTTGTTTCTGATAGTGAGAGATGTTAAATGAACTGGATAGACGAGGACAAGGAAACCAGATGAACTTGATAATAAAAAAATAAAAATTAGGAGTCTGGCTGCGACTAGGCCGGCTTTATGATGTTTTGCGGTTTATATGACCACGACTGTGAGGGAGTGGTGATCACATGATGGAGGGAGTAGTGGTAGAACAGTGGACCTGTTGCGCGACAACATATATTAGTATTCGAGATTATGAACAAATGCGACTTGAGTGGGCAGGGAAGTTTAAGAAATAAATAAGTAGTTGGCGCAAGGCCTAGCTTCTCACAGACATTCGTTTTGTATGAGTTTTTCATTTTTTAGACGAATGGAAAGGATCTACAACTTTATGCCGATTCCAAACGGCTAATTAAGAAGCTCTTTCAACACAGTTATACTCTCGGATGTTTGGCAGGAGTTCGCGACAGGTGGCGCAATGGAAACATTTGTTTTTCTTTTTCGGGATTCGAATCTGGGACCCCTCGCTTAGTAGCCCAACACACTAACCAGTAAACCACTGCACCGGACAGGGAAGTTCACTTATGGAAGCCGTGGAAGTGTTGCTTGGAACCCCTCACCGTCGCCGATAATCTCAACTGCCCTGCGAATACACTGGAATTTTGGAAGTAAACGCGTGCAGCGTGACCGCTCTGCGACTAAAGTTGCGATTTGGCACTTTTTTAGATGCTGTTATGTTCAAAGTTCAAGAGCTTTAAAATGTAACGTAGTTGCCTATCCCAACATTATTATAGTGTTTACAGAGCCAATGCTTGTTAAATATCGTTGAATAATTCTTAATTTGCAGAATAGCTTCAGAAATGACACTTTTTTTCTCATTGGCCCTTTTTCATGTGACTTTTCAGAATTCTGCAGCGGTCACACTGATCGCATGCATGCTGATTTGTCAAAGAAGCTCTACGTATGACAAAATTCTTCCTCTGTTTGGATGTGGACTAGTGGATTCGTTACCAAATCACGTTAAAACTACTCATCCAATCCATATGAATTTTGCGGATCAGGTCTTCATCGACCAGCGTAAGGTTCTTATTTTTTCACAGTCGGCCAACTCATTTCGAAAATATACGATTTTAAAGTTGTCCACGGCACATAGATTCGTCATCATTATCTTTCCAGGAAATGAGCGCCAAAAATTTCCCATCAGTGGAGACTAGCGACAATTACAGAGTTGCCACTATTTTTCGAAACAATTTTTTCTGTCCATGACCAATTTTTAAGTTTTCCCTGAACATTTTTTTTACAAAGGCAAATATAGGGGAAAAAAAAAATCTTTTTTTAGGTACATTATATCAAGATATGTATTTTATTCAAACTGGAGACTGGGTCTACACAATTATGATCAGGCCTGTCATAACATAGGCATGCTTTTGTAATATGGTGGACTATACAAAACCAAGAGGTAGCAATCATAAAGCTTACAAGGGTACAACGACTCGCATGCTTTGGTCTCTTTAGAGTCATGCGAACCTGCCACATAGTTGCCATAAAAGGACTAACACCCCTCTACATATATATGTATAAGTTTGGCACAAAAGAATGAGATAAGTCGTGGTGAAAAACCAGGAATTGCAAAACTTAACAAAAACTTTACAACACACGTGTTTCTTTACAGATATTTAACAGAGATGCATGGGACAGCAATCTGGTTCTAAAGTGGAATCAGATGTATGAGCCCGTTTTTATAAACCGAATCATGGCGTCATAAACGATACAACTGATGGTTTTCCCACACAAAGAGAATTTAACTGAACTATACTCTGTCCAAGAAAAATTGTCAGTACAGGGAAGATAGGATGTTTGTCTCTCAGTCTGGTTGCAATGACCCTTTTTAAAGCTCTCACAGGGTTGCCGTAGTGTTTATGATAATTCGCCATAACTCAGAGAGCAATTCTGTTAGGGTTACCATCTTCCAATTTAAAATAAAAATATTGCTGAACGAAATAAATTCCGTTTATCGTTTTAGTTTTCCTTTTCTAATATTCGCTTCTTTTAAAGGGTATCACCAGTAGGCCTAATCGCTTTAGTTTGTTTTCCAACAAAGAATACACATTTCGTAAATCAAAATGAAAAAAATATAGGTAGGTACACAAACAGGCAACTAGAATACAAAATTATATAACCACGACGCAATGTCATATACCTAAACAGATGGTAAAAGGACTGCACTTGTGCAGCTCTACATAATTTTTTTTAATATAGACATATATACCTAGATTACATATTTGTTAAAAAAATTATTACCCGTCAATGCAGAACTTCGCGGAAACAGTAGCAAAAAAAGGATCATAAAATCCTTTCAAGGCATTTGCTTTAGTGGAGAGGAGTGACCGGATGTGGTAAAACCCAACGACCGAAAATAAACAGTATAGGTCTACCTGCTTCATCATTTTGATAGTTCAGTGTGAAAAATATGCTCTACAAAGTGAAATATGAATTTATACCTACCAAAACATGCAGAAATATTCCCCGAACGAATAATAATTTATCGCAATATCACTACAACGCACATCATGATCACTTGTTGCGTTAATGAAATGATTGCATCAAAACAACTCACGAATAAACCTTATTTCTAAAAGACAACATTAAAAAATATGTTTTAACTGAATATTATTGGATCTTTCAGAAATACAAACAAATTAAAACCGAATGGCAGCACCCCAAATAATATGCCGCTCTCAAAAGCTCCAAAAAGCTCCAAAAAGCACCAAAACCGAAAGTTCTTTGACAAAATTCAAAGAAAAACCCTTAATGATATGCTAAAATTCACATATGGTAACATTTCTCTGATGTGCTTCAGTCACTCACACTGCTTATTTTGGTTGATGATAAAGATAATAGCAAGCGAACACAAGCGATCGTGCTCATTCTGCCCGCAACTGTGTGGCAGAGTGGTTGTGGAGGGATGTATGCGAATTTCAGGAAAATTACAACAACAAAATGCTTTGGAATGCCAGTCGTTTCGTTTTTATTTCAGTGGCAAATCTTGTGTTTGAGTGCCGTGAGAGAGCTACAGGCACCACTGGTAGAAAAAAGAGCTTCCCATAAGGCCTGTACTGACAATTTTTCTTGGACAGAGTATAATAAAACATCGAAAATTCAAAATCCTTAATTGTAAAACATGTGAGTTCAAAACATACTGATTCAGCAAAATAGTAGACTTGGAGTTTTCGTAGAAATTACGTTCACGGAATTAAGTTGATTTTACATGTGAAACAGAAACAAATTCCGTCACGTAATGCTCGTTAACGGACGACGCGATTCGACCCCAGTTTTCGTTCATACGAAGTTTTGCAAATGCTTCGATTTAAATTTTGTTTTCATTACCTAATTAGAAAAAAAAAACTTTTGTCAGAGTTCTGTTAAGTCCGGAAAAAAGGAATCTTCTGCTAATAACATTATTTCCAGAAAGGATACGAAAATCTACTAGCCTAAAACTATTTTTGGCGCAATAGTACAAAAGATCTGGTATATAGAACGAGTAGGAGTTTTTGATTAGGGTTTGCTTTTTAAGTACACCTTTCAAAATATAACTGTAGGCAAATAGAAATACTTGCATGATGGAACATAATTTAAAATGTTGTTCTATTTTAAATACAATCCCGTTTCTATGGGAAAAATCAGGAAGAACTATTTGAAATACAAGTGTTTGACATATGCAAGTAGGTACGAGAAAGTCGAGGACAACAAATCCGCACCGACAAATCGGGAAGTACTGTAAAATAAAAAAAAATTGTTGGGCAATCGTGCTCAGAGCAAATTATTTTATTTAATTAGGTATCTAAAAAAAAAGTCAGACATTCCTTGACCAAATTTTCGTTCCCTAACTTTCGAAAGTGGCAACCATGAATTAGCACTCATTCGACGGAAGGAAACCAAAACAAAATTTATGGAGCTAATTGTCTTTTACAAAATATAATAAACACTGTTCCAAACTCGAAATCAGACTCTTCCATCTCAGAGGTCGTACGGAAATGGTGTATTCCTTTCACAGCAATCTAACTCTTCCCCAGGATTTTTAAAGGTGGAACCAGTATGGCCACTGCGAACTACAAACCTTCAATAGATTTAAGAGGCTGTATAAAACATTTTCACTTACGGGTGCCCCTACATGACCTTTGACTGCCCCTGAAACAAATAGGGGAGAGGTGATGGTACTGATGACATGAGCATATACCGCGAGTTCAAATTGTATAAAAATATGCTGAAAAGATAATCACAAGTTGTCAATAAAAGCAACCCTTAAACGCTTGAGACAGTTTATCCGCAAACCCACCTTTCACACAGCCACTTAACATTCTCCCCACTTCAAAAATAAGCTCCTGATTGATTACTACAACTTCAAGACCATGTACTTCGTCTATGTAATTTCACCTTTCAAAAGAGCCAATCAATGAGAAAGGCACCATCAGACGCTTAGCCGGCTTTAAAACACAACCATACCACTCGGCGTACGTATAATCACCCCACCGTTTATGATTCCCCTTGATATGAATAACCCTCGGTTATCCCACTACCCTGGTTGCACAGAAACCCCCCATGAACCGGCGGCATAGCATCATCAAAATACAAAACAAGCTTCCACCAATCCATAATTATTTTTGGACACACACCCGTGCAATTTATTCGCAAACAATCTTCAGTTGTGATGACATAACGCTCAGCCTCATACGAGCTGAATTCCAATTGCATAATTCCGCCAGTCAAGAGTCAGCAGCAGTACAGATGCAGAGTCATGCGCCACCACCCGGTCATGTCAAAATGAATTAATTATCCCGCCAATGACGTGTTATGAAAAATAAAATGTTATTTATAAGTTTGGTCCCATCTTTGCCTGGCTTCTGCTCACCTAGGCAATCATGTGTGCGCCGTGTAGATGATTTGTAAATAATTTAGCTTTCGTTTCATTACACAGTTTCTGTCTGTATGACAGTTGTTTTTGTTTTGTATACCTACTTCCCCCGTGTGTTGGCTTGGGTATGGGGGCAACTTCGACAGAAGCTACAGTCGCAGACGTCAACAGAAAGACAACAAGCGTTAGCAGGTATTGGTACCGTCTTTCTGTTATGATGGCCTAAGGTGGACTCACAATCACATTTAGCCGACGATGCGGAATCGGTGATGTATGGCGATGAATGTACGAGCGTCGAGGGTTAACGAACCGACAGTTAAACAACTGTCAGCAACGACGACGACGGATCGTGGAGATACAATAACTCGGGAACGCTTTATGAATATTTTACTGAGGTTCTCCTTATTAATTTCATTAGAAAAGGTGTTGGAGTTAGTTCAGAGTTTCCTCAGGCGCAGCGAATTGTTTAATTTTTCAATTTACAGTCAACGCGAACGGTTATGGATGATTCGATGGTTATATTACGTTCTATGACAAATTGCTTTTATGTTGATTATTCTGGCTCAAGCCTTAGTCAAGGTTTTAATATTTGATTGGCTTTAGTTGGGGCATAGTTTCCGCATTGTTGTGGCGATGGAAAGATCGAATGGATGGTCATATGTGTTTGTCGGTGAGCAGAAGCATAAATCTTCGCCACCTGTAACCGGAACTGTCAGTGCGTGATCAAGGGGCAGCCTTGACTTAAGGCGGAATTTTTCATGAGTACTTAATCTTTGGTTGTACGCGGTAAAGGACCCGCCTGAGTGTTCTAAACATGACTGACTGGCAACATCAACACCACCTATATTCTTAGTTCTATAAACATCAATACCAGACCGGTGGCAACAAGGATTCCAATATTTTTATACCAAAGGACGTCCCGATGTAACTATGGAAGGCAATGCCCCATCAATAACTTGACGAATGATTTTATTAAATAACTAACTTTAAAAGAAAACATTAATCATTATTAACTGTGGCTTAAATGTTAGTAGTTACATAAATAAATAAGAAGTTCATTAAGACGTTGAAAAATGTGGCCATTTGTGGGGTTTATCCACATCCAATCTCTTAAAAATCTAAGAAAAATCTTCCAATATAGTCAGTAGTCTAAAGTGGCGTTCACATCACGCAATGACAATCGTTTTATGTGGCAGCTCAATGGACCTAAGTAAGTCCTACCAACTTCAGTGTTTGACTAACCAAACCTAACATTATGGAAATTTTTTCTTTTTTTGTTGAGGCTTAGTGAATCATCACTCTGCAAAAAACGCAAAAGAGATTTGACACCACCGGATATGGGCATTTCCAAACAAATGCCCTTACCGACAAATAATGTTGTCTACTTGCAAACACTTTTCGCAGCGACGACGACGCGACGGGTCAATCAACGGCGAACTGCTTCTGGTGCACAGTTTTCGCCGCACACAGCAACATATGCTGTGTGATTTGGTTGTTGTTAATAACTTGCACAAAATTAACACGGATTCGAATTTCGAAGGCAAAATTACAGCAACAATATTGGGTGAATGGTATTGCGTTTTTTACAACTTGATTGTATTCTTATGGAAATTGTCGCGTCTCTCAAAAGGGTGTCCCATTATTCACGCAAACTTTGAATTTTACGCCATTTAATAGTGCAGTGACTTACTTACTTACTTAAGTGGCGCTACAGTCCGGGGTGGACCTGGGCCTCAACCAATACGCCTCTCCAGTTGGCGCGATCTTTGGCTAACTACCTCCAGTTGCGCACTCCAAGTTGGTTGAGGTCCCCTTCCAATTGCGCGCGCCACCTAAGGCAGGGTCTTCCTCTACTGCCTTGTCCATCCAAGTTGGAATCGAAGACCCTTCGTGCCGGAGCGTTGGTGTTCATTCGCTCTACATGTCCCAGCCATCTTAGACGACTGATGCGTACTTTTCTGACTAGGTCGATGTCGCTGTACAGCTCGTAGAGTTCGCTGTTAAATCTCCTCCTCCAGCAGGAGCCCGTCACCGCAAACTGGACCAAAAATCACTCGAAGAATTTTGCGTTCGAAGCGACCAAGAAGATCCTCATCCGTTTTTGCTAGGGTCCATTCTCCTGCACTATAGAACAGAACAGGGATGATGAGAGTCTTATATAGAATCTCCTTAGTATTTCTCGACAAGGCCTTACTAATCAATTGCCTTCTTAGACCGAAATAACAGCTGTTGGCAAGTGTGATTCTTCGCTTTCTGAGGTGATGTCTTTTTCAAATTTAAAGCGGATCCGAGGTAGACAAAGTCCGGAACTACCTCAAAGTTATAGCTGTCTATCGTGACATTCTGTCAGATTCGTGGATGTTGTGTGTCCCTTCTTATTAACAGCATATATTTTGTTTTGCCCTCATTCACCACTAAACCCATTTTTGCCGCTTCTGTACTGATACCTGCAAACGCATCAGTGACGGCTCGCTGTGTTCTGCCAATGATGTCGATGTCGTCAGCGTATGCAAGCAGTTGCACAGACTTTTGGAAAAGTGTGCCTCCGGTGTTGGCTTGCGAGTTTCGCACAATCTTCTCAAGAATGATGTTGAAGAAGTCACATGACAGCGCGTCACCTTGTCTAAATCCTTTTTTTGACATCAAAGGTCTCGGTGAGATAGTGCAGTTATGCCAATGGAAAAAGTTAACAATGTGACAGATGACAGTTTGGGGTTAAATGCATTTTCATTGTTGAGCAATATTTTAAAAACAACAACAAGTGGATGCTAACGAAGCGTTAAGCATCAAAAATATCGTATTTGGAGTTCAGAAAACCCATGAGTAGTTTTTGAGAAACAATTACATCCACAACGCGTGGCGTTTGGTGTGGATTTTGAGCTGAATGCATATACGGACCATTCTTCTTTAAAATTGCGGCTGGTCAGGCAGTAAAAATGAATGGTGTTCGTTATCGCCATACAGCCAGAGAAACAGTTCAATTACTGCTTGAGCCATTTCCTAATCCTCTAATTGGCCGTTTTTCCGATTAGAATTGCCCATGCAGATTTTAACGCCATTGGACTTTTTTCTTTGGGTTTTATTTTCAAGACAAAGATCTATGCAAACAAGCCCACGACCACCAACGCCTTGAAAGAGGAAATTGGGAAGTATATTAATGAATTTCAGCCACATTTATGCGAAACGGTCATAGATAATTTCAATAAAACAGTACGCACTTCCCAGCAAAGCCGTGGAGGCCATTTATCCGATGTGCTATTCCATACATAACCCCAATTTGTTTACTCTATGAATCAATAAAAAATGTAAGCTTTCTAATTAAAAAAAACTGTATTTTCTATCAAAAATACATTTTGAGCGAATGGGACACCCTGTAATGTATTGCTGTCATCATGCGTTCATTCATTTTTAATGTCACGACTATTCAAAAAGAAATAGGATGTAAAATAGTTAAAACGAGCCTCTCGATCTTTCTACACCGAATCTAACTCATTTAATTCAATCCACTACAAGTGCAGGGAAGATTGCGGCCTTGATATAACCATACATGGCCTACCTAAACGGCGTCCATATCATATTTTTACGAACTACTTTCAAGCACGAATGCGGTATATTGGCTTTTTGGAAAGCGACCCCACGTTCTAGATCGGGAATTTTTAGTAAAACCAGAGCATACTATCTTTCACGTCGCAGTACAAATGCTAATAAGAAAAAACCCGTTCATATGACTGTAAGCACAAGGTACCAGGTAACAAAACGAGATGATTAACAAACCAGTATTAAGAATAATTATGCGATTTTCATTTAAATTGTTTTATTTGCAAGAATATTCATATTTAAGCCCCACAAAAAAAGCTAAATGTGGGTTAAAACCAAACCAGAAATTAATTGGCAAAAAAAAAAAAAAAATCGGCAGTTAAAAACCACACGTGCGGTTGAAAAACGTCGGAAATTCC
Organism: Cheilosia urbana; assembly: GCA_946477585.1. NCBI lineage: Eukaryota > Metazoa > Arthropoda > Insecta > Diptera > Syrphidae > Cheilosia > Cheilosia urbana. The sequence goes on from OX297854.1 coordinate 163,032,315, forward strand.
ATTTACCATTTCGTCTCTCACGTAAGCGAGAGACGAAATCCATCCATCAGCAGTCACCAGTCGACACTTAAACTTTGTCCATTTATACCGCTCGATTGAAATAAAAATCGCCTACTAAAAAATGGACAGACATACCAATGGCAGCATTAAATCAGAGGTCATAACCACAAATAACTGATTTATTGAATGATGGACTCTGACGTGCTTACCTCGACTTAAAGCGCATAGGCTTACAAGAGTCTTACGCGCACTTAAGTACTTTTAAATTGAGGCACACGAAAAACAAAATTAACCTTGGCGATAGCAAATTGAAATTGTCATAGATACTACCCAGTCAAACGGGAGACGGAGCAAAGTTGCATAATCACAGCAACAACGTGCACAGACTCGGTCGGGCATAAGTGAGTTGAAGTTGGAGCGGTCCTTGGCCTTTTGTCATTCATAAACAAAAAAATTATCGATCTTTGACAGTGATGAATGTTATGGATGCGTATAGTGTTGTGCGTGAGAAGGATAAGTAAATGCCGACTACAAATCAGTCGCTTTAAGTGTGAAAAGCTCATAAAATTGAGATAAAGATAGACATCTCTGTTTGGGTTTAACCTTAGAGCATGGTCAATCGGTGGCTTAGACTTGAGTTAAGTATGTGGGCGGGGTCAGAGCAAATGGAAACATACAAAATGTGTAGACAGTAGCATGAGCATTTGTGATTTTTCATTCAAAACTCATGACTTAGTCAACATTTGGACTTAACGAACATTTTCAACACTGGGGCTTTGTGTTTCAATAAGTGATTTATAACCGTCACTGGTTTGTTCCTGATGTGGAAAAAAATGTTTCGTTCGGACGAAGGCCGGATTAAAAAGCTAAAACAAGCACAACATATTTTACTATTCGAGCAAATTCATTCGCATAAGTGGAGGAGAAAACAAAGCGACCCGAGGACGGAATCTTGCGGCACCTCTTCAGATATCGCAAGCAACCTTGACTTACAACTGCTACAAGTTGCTAAAAAAGATCATCAGTGAAGAACTTTAAGTGAAGGAAATTGAAAGGGACTTAGAAGCCTTTCACAGAAAAGAGAGTTCTCCAACTTGTCGAAGGCTTTCCAGAAATGAAACAATGTAAAGAAAGTAAGGAGGACTATTTACGTTTGAGTTCCGGCCAGACTTTAGTTTATTTTAGTTTAGTATATTTTTTCATCAAACAAAGTTACAATATTTAAGTGATTACTTGACAATATTAAAATTTAAAACAAACAATAAACAAAATACATTAAACATTGCCACCATTACTTAAAATGAATAGCAAATTATTTTCAAAAGAATATCTGCTTAGACTAAATTCGATCATATCGCAAACGGTATTAGTTTCTCTGAAGCACCTAGATAATGGTGCATTTGAAGCAAAATTTTGTCTGTGATACGGAATATTCAGCCCTATTGCGAAGATCAACTATCAATCGGTTGACGATTAACAAATTTATCAATTAAAATTGATGCTAGTATTGCGAAAAACAATTGATAAATATATAACCTGTGAACATATCGCCAAAAATAAAGTTATCGTGAATGAAAACTTAACTTTGACAGTTCTAAAATATTTTTGATTTGAAGAGTGATCGTTAAGGATTTTGCAAACAATTTAATTAAACAATAATTACGAGTGTTACAAATCTGTAAAATTTATTGAAAAATATGTCATCAGTGGAATTTTCGAATGGCAAAATGTATATACACAATAGCCCTTAAGAAATAACATTTAAAAACGATGATGTTCAACATTTTCTTTTAAGAGCCGTCCTTATCAACCTCGAAATTGCGATTGATAGAAAAATTGACAGCTACCAATAAAATTATTCGAGATTGACATTCACAATACCGATTTGTCAACCGACAATTGCTGCACGTTCACAGTCGATTAACACTTAATTGATAATTGATCGTCGCAATACCATTTAACGAAATTTATTTTTGTTTAATTTTATTTGTTTTTATTTATTTATTTATTTTTATATTGATAAGTATAAACTATCAATTGATAGTTGATCTTCACAATAGGGGTGATTAAAGAACAATCGGTTCCTAAGCATCCTCACTGGAACGTTAAAGTTAATTAAGACCAAAATATCGGAACAATCCATATGACTAGCCAACACATCACGAATGAACATAACCTCAGGGAATTTTCTTCGAATGTGAAGAGGCAAGATACCAAATAATCCGCATCTTGTCTCATGGGAAGGCATATCTGTAACCCAGTGAAGCCTTTTCAATTAATTCTGACAAGATCTTCTTGTAAAAACACGCTATGTTGTTCAATTTTTATTCACCGAAAGGCTTTCAAATCGTGCGCACACATAAAGCTCTTAGAATTCAAAAATACGTTGGGTATGTCGTTTATAAATAGCAAGAAAAGGAGGGGGCCAAGATGGCTTCCTTAAGGCAATATGTAATTTGAACAAATTGTAAGGTTTGTGCTAGTGCAGCAACAAAACCATGCTGACAGGAAGAAATAGTACTATTAAGAATTTAAGTTAATCTTACATAAACCAGTTAAAAAAGTGTAGAAATAGGCCGACAGTTAGAATCTTCATGTATACTTCCTGATTCATAAATTGAAGTAATTAGAGAACAATTCAAAATTTATTTAGAAAGGAAAAGCAAATACTACCTCTGTGAAATAATAGGAGCAATTCCATCCATATCTATTCGTGAGTCACTTACTTATCGGGCTCCCGACCCGTGAAGTATCTGCCTGAGACAGCCTTCCATCCTCTACGATCCCGGGCACGCTGCTTCCAGTTGTCCAGACCAAGCGCTCTGGCATCCGCGATGGCTTGGTCTTTGAAACGCAGGTTCGGTCTTCCTTTTCTTCTCGAACCTGGAGGCTGGGATTTGAAGATCTCCTTAGCCGGAGCATTATTGTCCACATCTTGGTACAGCTCATAGAGTTCGCGGTTGTATCTACTCCTCCATTCGCCCTCCTCGCACACAGGACCAAAAATCCGCCAAAGAATTTTTCTTTCGAAGGAGCCCAGTATCAGCTCTCCTTTCTTGCCTATGGTCCAGCACTCGGCGCTATAAAGCAGGACTGGCAAGATAAGGGTCTTGTAGAGCACACATTTCGTCCTTCAAATTAGGAGTTTTGAACCCAGTTGTTTTGCCAAACCGAAGTACCAACGGTTTTCTAGGGGACACTATGTTGTCATTCGTGGAGTTTATGTTTACTCCGAGGTAGGTGAACTCCTTAACTACCTCGAAATTCTTGCTATCAATAGTGACGTTTTGTCCTAGCCGGTGGGCAGATGCTTGTTCGTTTGTTTACATGTACTTGGTCTTGCCCTCATTTACTTCAAGGCCAACGCATTTTGCCTGTTCTTCAATCGCCGTGGATGCTTCTATCACGGCACGCTGGGAGCGACCGATGATGTCAATTTCGTCCGCATAGCCAGCAGCTGGACGGACCTGTTGAAGATAGTGCCTTCCGTGTTGACACCTACCCTGCGCACTATCTTCTCCAGTACGAGATTGAAGAAGTCGCATGATAGCGCGTCTCCTTGCCGAAATCCGGTGCATGTCTGAAATAGTTCGGAGGAGCTACTTCCAAACTGCACGCTGCAGCGCATGTTTTCCAGCGTAACGCCACACAGCTGAATCACTTTTCCCGGGATTCCGAATTCGGCCATCGCCATATAGAGCTCCTGACGATGTATGCTATCATACGCGGCTTTGAAGTCGATGAATATGTGGTGAGTTTCGACTTGAAGTGTGAAAATTTTGTCTATCGTCAATCTGCCCGGCCGGAAGCCAAACTGGTTTTTCGTGAGTCAACCTCAATCTCAATTAAAGCTTGTTCTGTTTCTGAAATTGAGAGATTTAAACTACCTGTTCCGCACTGGGACTAGCGGGAATTAAAAGATAGGCTTGGAATAGTATAATGAATCAAGCGGTATAATGAATCATTTAGATGAACTCATTTTGAAGAAGAAATAAGACTCTGTTACTTCGGATTCGTATTTTTTATTTTTTCGCGGCTAGTTGAAGAGTGGTTTTGATTTGCCGTTTCTTCATCCCTTGAAGCTGATGATGGCTTATATATATATCATACAAAATCAGCTGTAGGATCAGGGGTTAGTGACCAGACAATACAATATCACTTTTAGTTGTGCTAGAGCAACTTTGTCCAGTAATACATAAAAGCAATATTCTTTAATGCCTTTTCGTTTACTCCCTCAATAAAGCCCAACATCTTCGGAGTGGGGGTAAGAGTTCACTGCGCTGGTAGGTGCATCTCGCTCTCATTCAATTCGGGCACCATGAATTCTCCTTGAATGGTGGTTAGAAGTTGCAACTACAAAACACATATGACGATGACATGTGTTGGAGTGAAATCTGCGTTATTCATCGTTCGTCGTGCTGTCCAAATGTTGACAGTTCTCGTTTTTCTGTCACATTGCGTGGTGTCGTGGTCGTGGAGTATATTTTCCTTTGGTTTTTTTTATTTAAATATTGGCTTGTGTTTGTGTGCATAAGAGCTAGGAACTCGAAATGTTCTGCGTACCTCGTGTGCTTGATTTAAATACATTCGAGTAGGTAACTAGTTTTCTGCAAACACACATTTTTTCCTTTCCTTAGAAAGCTTAGAGCGCGCTAATTTTGTTGGGAAGCAACACACCAATGCTCAAACCGCTATCAGAGTTATAAAAATGATTGCGCTTGACAATACCAAGACGGGAGTTATTTTGTTTTACCGAGGCAAACTGCATCTTAGTAACGCACTAGGAAAAGGGGGTTGGCGTAGGAGTATACTTAACTAAGCCATGTAGCATGACACTTATTGACCTTCAGTTTCAAACCTTCCTGCAACAAGCACATTAACAATTTTTCCTTAGCTTTTAGGATGGCGCTTGTTGAGAAAAAATATCCATAATACGCAACTTACGTACCTATCTTTTGCGCACTTTCTAGATTTTTTTTATAAATAATGCACAAGCAATTGCAACATATGTATGTGCATGTCTATTTATAAACAAATGAGCCTACCTTCAGGTGCAAGCTATAAAACTTTTGCTCACATCACACTTTAGCGGATTTAAAAAAAAAAAAAAAAAAAAAAAGGATTTTGGACCCGATTGGCGAACAACTAGGGCTTAAGAAGTTGGAAACAAAATTAGGGACCTTCCGAGGATGAATTGGAGAAGATCCAATTGACTTTTAATCTTTAAAAAGAATCGCTTAGGGTTAGAAAAATTGCCAGATTTTGGAAAAGTGAAGGCGTTTTTTGTCCGCTAAATCGTTCGCAATATTTATAACATTTTAGAACATTGAAAGACTGAAATAATAGTTATCTGACCGTTGAGTTACCAATCCATACATATCTTACCAACTTCGTTACCATAGAATTGTCAATTGTGTTAGGTACATACCTGAAAGTAAGAAAAAACAAAATTACTTAACAAATTTTGGACTTAAATATTTTCAACTAAAATGTAATAATTTAAGAAGCAAGAATATAGAAAATATAAACTAAAGACCATAACTTGTTAAAAAACTGTAAACATGCTGCCGAACTACTCCCAAAAAAAGGAAAGAAAAAAGTGTGTGTGTGTCAGCTCCGACGCACGACTGGAGTTTACTCCTTACCAACGATAATTATGATATATATCGAATAGAAAAAGAGGGTCAATGAACGCATCTTCTAAAATATGTATTACATAAAGTACAAAATAATAATTACTAATAACTGAGAGCAACATCTATTCAACAGTAACAGATGTGAGTTTTTAAATAAATTTGCAATTTACTTTACAATTTTTCCCTGCAAAATTCAACCCCCACAATCATTTTAAACACACCGAGTAAATCAGTCGTATGCCCATAGAAGATAGAAATTAAATTTTCAATTCATATGTGCTCAAACAAGAATTGAAAAATCTCGCAAATCGCAATGCAGAAATTCTTCCACAGAAAAACTACACACAAAGTAGGTACCTGCTCATCTCATTCATAAAAGCAACAGACAACAAAAACAAACCTGAAAATATTATGAAATCGAACCAAAAATTCAGAAAAAGAATACATTACAAAACGTCACCCACACTCTGAAATCGGAAAGCATCATAAAACAGCAGTGCAAATGCATACGCATTCACTTGGGTGGTTTGCCCTTTAACATTTAACACCATTGCAACCGCCACCATTGAGGTTTCTGCGCCAGCCAACTGAACTCTAAGGTCTAAACCAACGAATCGATAGTCTATTTTTTTCTATCGATACTATCGGCGTCTCAAAAAAATGATCGATACTATCGAAACGCATATATGATTGAGCAAAAACTCAGTTTCGATATCGATAAGTATCTATAATTTTATTCCGAAACTATCGATACTATCGAAATCTATCGTTACGATAGCTCGAGTGTAACACTTGATTTTACTCCTCATAAAATTTCCCTACCGGGCCCTATAACTCAAATCTTTTCTAAAGGAGGTAAACTCCAAAAAGAGAAGACTTATGAAAATCTGGAAACAAAGTTTGAAAGTTCCAGCACACCCATACAACGTGTAGTGCTTGTAAGTTTAGAAACAACAAAAACTCCTTAAATCATTATTGGATCCATGTAAGCCACGTTCTCTTGACTAAACTTTCCAAACACCCTTCATCAACTGCAGTGGCCTATTGCACTCCTCAATCAATCACTGGCGTGCGTGCTCAATTGTAATCCATCTGTCCAAGCGTAACGTTCGACTTCGTTTGTTGTTAGTGCTGCTGGTGCATTTTTTTTTTTTTTTTTTGTAGAACGCAACAACCAACTTTAAAATAAAAATCCCAACCAAAGGCGAATTAGTGTCTACTTCAGCGCTGAACAAGTAATTTTTTATTTTTTTCTTCGAAATGAGGACAACTAGTTGTCAGAGACCCGGATTGAGAGGAGGTAATACCCCGAGCTTTTGACGGTATCACATTTTCGTATAGCTGGTGATGGGTGTGTGTTCCATACCCCACCCCGATCATATACACCGAATACGGGTTGAGTTACTTGCTATAACAATGGCCCTTGCACAGATCCAATTAAATTACAAGACCACGTTGCACTCGCAGAAGAAGAGCGCGCGTAACGAATTTAATATTCAACGCTTCCAACTGACAGGCGATAAATTATCGAAAAGGTGTGCTACGCATTCACTACCTACCTCACGCACAGATAGAGTAGCAAGTATACCAAGTGCTTACTTACGTTTCAGTTCTCGGTTTGAGCAATTTTTGAGTGAACAGTGCCCTCGTGAAATAAGTGCCCCATACAGGCAGAAATTGAAGCTCGCAACCCAATGTAGGTAAACGATTTTAACGAGCCTTATGAAAAGTGCGTAATGTTACAACGACGTGTGACTCCGAAAAAGGTAGCTCCCAAGTGTGTTACATGATAAATTAAAAAATGCGAGTCGAATACCTTTGGCAACGTTACTGGCTTGTTAATTAAAGAGAAGCAACCCATCAGGGGTGTCATCACAACAAAGTGTCGTGCTCATGACCAATTAGGCAAATTGGAGGACAAAGTGCGTTTGGGGATTTTTATTTCTTTTTTTTTGTTTGCGTTGCTTGTATTTTTAAGAAACTTGTTCGGTGTCACACTAAAACATGCGGCGGATTGTAGAGATCGCCATAAATTTAAGTTGGCCCCATGTTTGGGTGATGGAAGCAACTTCTATTCGTTCCCGCAATCCTTTCCAAGAATTGATGGTATTCTTTTTGTTTCGCAAACAGACGCTACTCCTTTTCGGTTTCTATTTTGCGACAAAAAAAAAAAAAAAAACAAATAAAACCCAAACAGAAACAAAGAGGACGGAGAAGAATTCGCACCGAATTGTGGGGTCCTTGACGAAATTCCAATAAATCTCTCGAACGAAAATAAAATTAAAAAGCGTTTGTCTCGTCGGGTCTTTCTGTTTGGTGGGAATAGTTTTAGAAATGATAGCCACTGCACATAGGCACTTCTCCTTTCGGGGCCTTGATGTGATTTACGGTAGCAGCAACCACATTATTGATATCCTTTTGTATTCGCTTGGATTGTGGTTCGAATTCAAAGCTTGTTATGTATGCCCGGCATTGAATTCTGGATACGATATCACCCACACCAACAAGTGAACGTCGAGTTCCTATTTATTTTGAGACATAAAACTTTGGATAATTTCGGGTGGAATTTAAAGGCAACGAGCGTTAAGGATGAACATTTGCTCAAGCCGTACAGTCGCTCTGATTCCATCAGTTCAAATGTGAGAGTTAATTTTGCGTTAAGCCGGTTTTTGGAAGAAGACAACTGTATCAATCCTAAGCGCTAAATGTGCGTGCATTTTAAGACCGACTTTACATTTTTTAGTTTGGACTTGTTGCGTCAATATTTTCGTCTTTTAGCTGCTGTTTAGGTTTGCATTCACTTACATGTTGCTTTGGGTCGAATTTCGGTCGGGTGAAACCAATTTCTCACGTCCTTAAGTATTGCTAAACTCCTCCGCCATTTTGTGGCTTTCTTTTCGGAGCTGGAGAGCAAATAAAGTAGGGTATTTCTAACCTACAACAAGGCATAAGGAACAATAAGGAACCTCAGCGATTGACACTGTTACAGAAAGAGTCTTTTTTTTGTAAGAATGATTCTTGCAAGTCCCTATGACTTTTTTATAACAGGCAAGGAAGCATCTAATTCAATTTTTAAAAGGCTTGAGGTTCCTTTTTTTGCACTAAATCCCCTCAATGTGGGTTGTTCACTGTCCTATTCTGTCTTAAACCTTCCTAATCTTCCTCTTCAATGAACTTATACCTCAGGAGTTTACTAAGGGTAGATATTTTTTTCCATTTAATATGTCCACTCTTACTGGACACGACATCTTATCCCTATCAAAGTCGTTGACATATAAAATGTAAGACGTAAACTTCTTTGCCACTGGGCACATTAGGGAAAGCTGTTATTATAGTTTCTCTCCTTTACTATCCACCTAATCAATTCTACTATACTCTGTCCAACAAAAATTGTCAGTACAGGGAAGGTAGGGTGATTGTCTCTCATTCTGGTTGCAATGACTTACATAAATCGGTCCCTCTTTAAAGCTCTCACAGGAGCCATAGTTTATATGATTATTCGCCAAAACTCAGAGAGCAATACTATTAGGGTTACCATCTTGCAATTTAAAATAATAAAAATTGCTGAACGAAATAAATTCCGTTTATCTTTTTCCTTTTCCCGTAAGATAATAGGCGGGTTTTTTTTTTTAATATAGACATAGATACCTAGATTACATTCATCGAGACCTTTGATGTCAAAAAAGGATTTAGACAAAGTGACGCGTCATGTGACTTCTTCAACATCATTCTTGAGAAAATTGTGCGAAACTTGCAAGCCAACACCAGAGGCACAATTTTCCAAAAGTCTGTGCAACTGCTTGCATACGCTGACGACATTGACATTGTTGGCAGAACACAGCGAGCTGTCACTGGTGCGTTTGCAAGTATTATTACAGAAGCGACAAAAATGAGTAAAATGGGTTTAGTGGTGAATGAGGGTAAAACAAAATATATGCTGTCAACAAGAAGGGACAGACAACATCGAAGAATTGGACAGAACGTCACGATAGACTTTGAGGTAGTTAGGGACTTTGTCTACCTCGGCTCCGCTATAAACTCTGATAATGACATCACATCAGAAATCAAGCGAAGAATCACACTTGCCAACCGGTGTTTCTTTGGCCTAAGACGGCAATTGATTAGTAAGGCCTTGTCAAGAAGCACTAAGGAGATTCTATATAAGACTCTCATCATTCCTGTCCTGCTCTATGGCGCAGAAGCATGGACCCTAGCAAAAACGGATGAGGATCTTCTTGGTCGCTTCGAAAGCAAAATTCTTCGAGTTATTTTTGGTCCCGTTTGCGTTGACGGGCTTTGGAGGAGAAGATTTAACAGCGAACTCTACGAGCTGTACAGCGACATCGACCTGGTCAGAAAAGTACGCATTAGTCGTCTAAGATGGTTAGGACATGTAGAGCGAATGGACACCAACTCTCCGGCCCGAAGAGTCTTCGACTCCAACCCGGAGGGACAACGCAGTAGAGGAAGACCTCGCCTTAGGTGGCTCGCACACGTGGAAGGTGACCTCAGCCAACTTGGAGTGCGCAACTGGAGGCAATTAGCTAAAGATCGCGCTAACTGGAGAGGCGTATTGGTTGAGGCCCAGGTTCACCCCGGACTGTAGCGCCATCTAAGCAAGTAAGTAACCTAGATTAAATATTTGTTAACAAATTATTACCCGGCAGTTCAGATCTTCGCGAAAACAGTATCGAAAAAAGGATCATAAAATCCTTTCAATGCGTTATCTTTACTGGATACGAGTGACCGGATGTGGTAAAACCCAACGTCCGACAGTAAGCAGTATAGGTTTACCTGCTTCGTCATTTTGATATTTCAGTTTGAAAAACTATTATGAGGAACTACAACAAAAACTCTAAAATATGCCATAAATATGCTCTACAAAGTGAAATCAGCAATTATACCCAAATATGCCCTAACGAATGGCTGAAATATGAAATATGAAAATATGTACTTAGTTTTAAATATTTAAATATTTAATACGACATCCCAAAAAAAAACATGCTTTTGCATGAATCCGGTCACTACAACGCACTTATGATTTAAACCTTATTTCTAAAAGACAGCATTAAAAAAATTATTTAACTGAATATTATTGGATCCTTCGGAAATAAAAACAAATTAATGCCCCTATTATGGAAGACAACTCAACTTTTTCGTATTATGCAAGACAACTCTTTTCAGTTGTTTTTAAAAAATCAATTGCCATCTTTTAGGAGCATATTCAAAATCGAACTCATAGTTGTCTTCCATAATAGGGGCATAAAACCGAATGGCAACACCCCACATAATAAGTCGTTCTCAAAAGCACCAAAACCGAAAGTTCTTTGACAAAATTCCTAGAAAAACCCTTAAGGATATGCTCTCTTTGTTGAATTGGTAACTCTCTTCTTATGTGCTTCAGTCACACACTTCTTGACAGTTGACACTGATTTTATATTGGTTGATGATAATAGCAAGCGAACACAAGACGATCATTCTCATTCTGCCCGCGGTTGTGTGGTAGACTGGTTATGGTGGGCTGCATGCGAAGTTTAGGAAAATGACAACAACAAGTCCTTGGTATGGCAGTGGTTTGGTTTTCACTTCAGTGGCAATTCTTGTGTTTGAGTGCCGTGAGAGTATCTACAGGCACCACTGGTAGAAAAAAAAGCTCCTCCTAAGGCCTGTACTGACAATTTTTGTTGAAAAGAGAATAGTACTTAAAATCAGAAGTCAAATTATAATTCCACTTCAACTCACGACTTGAATAGAATTGACTTTATTTATAAATATGAATCATTTTTGTTTAGCAAGTCTTTTATGACCTCGTTTAAAACCCGTTGGTCAAAACTTGACCACATTTCTTAATTGTGGGCAAAATGAGAGAAAAAAAAAAAACCTTTGTGGTAAACAAATGATGGGGGAGAAATCATATTAAGTTCGTAACCACCTTACGACTAAATAGGGGAGCTAAAAATTATTTTGCCGCTAAAAAAAATCAACTGGAAGAACTGGTTCAATCCGAAATCTCAACGCAACTCCAATCAATCTCCCTTTCATTTTCCTGATGTATGGCGTCTCTCAATCTCGAAAACGAACGAATTTCTAATTCCCAGCAGTTGTAGAGTCCCACATTTGTCTGCGTCAATTACCGATGCCAGTCACGTGCCACCACCATAGTTACTCAATGAATGCGGCACCTATTTCCAGAATTTCTCGTCACCGGTGTGTGTCGCCGCCGTCGGTGTACTCGTTCACCTGCTACTTTAACAAAGTAGCGATCGTTAGAAACGCCACTATTGCATCAACACAGCTCAATTTGCGAATGCATCATACCGACTGATCGCCCGACCGACGACCGGTTAGAAAGTCGTGCACACTTCTGTTCACTGCGCGCATGTTTTCCAATTTTTCAATTTCAGTTCGGATTTTATTTTTACACCATCATAATAGCTAATCGCTGTGTTTAGCAGTTAACCTACTGCAGTAGGGTGAACATAAATAAAAGTCAACTTCCAGCACAATGGAGGTCAGGTGCTAAACTGTATCGGAACTATGAGTTGCAATTGTTGTTTTGTCTGGGGCCCGCGGCGGTGTTTTCGTTTTGAACAAAACAACACGAAACAAAACTCGAGCAGGGGAAGTGGCGGCACTCATTGTGAATCACAACTAAATGCGGGTCTCTGTTACTAACAATAACAATTGATTGACTGACTGACTGAGAAGTTTTTCATTTAAATTCTCAGGTTTAATGCAATACAGGGGCGCAATTACATATTCGGTGGGAGGGAATTAATTGGCCGATCGCTTTGAATGTGATATGCTAATGTCACTGTTGGCACGTTCGATTGTTTGAAATGATCGCAATTTGTTCGCAGAAATCCTATTATTAAATTCAATTTCGTTCAATTGAAGAGAGGAATGTGCATAGGTCAACATGTCGTTTTTGTTTTACAGGTGATTCATGTGCGGGTGCGACTGTGACATTGAACTTATGTTTTCTACGCGTGCGGGCCAGAGTGATGGTTATGGAAATTGCAAATTGGTTAGTATAGCAACTATGTTGGGCGCAGTGGCTTAGTGGCTAGTGTGTTGGACTAATAAATTCTAACTTTAGGTCTTTTTCCACTGCGCCACCTCTCGCGAACGTCTGACTAATATCCGAGAGTAGAATTGTCATGAAAGAGCTTCTCAATTAGCCGTTTGGAGTCGGCACAAAATTGTAGATCCCTTCCATTCGTCCCAAAAAATGAAAAAATCACACTACGTCGTCTTATAAATTGGCTTTCAAGAACGGATATGCGAAAGGGTTGATGTTCAGGGTGGTTCAATTTTGCGTAAGGTCCCCCCTGCTGTCGGCGAGTCACAAAATGGTTCGTCAAAACACGCCGACGTTTGTGTGGCAATTCATCCTCCTCGCTGCTCTCAAATACGTACGCGGACAAAACAATCGTAATTGCATCTCTTAGATGTTGGATTGTGAGGCGGGACGCAGGAGAGCCTTCAAGGGGCTCTGGCACTGCGGCTTCTTAAAGGAGCCTAATGTGTCTACCCTGGTAAATTCCTTGAGCCATCTTATCACTCCAGAGACAGTCAGGAAGACAAGGATCTTCTCTATGTGTAAGAGTTTCTGAATTTATGATTTCATCACCAAGGATGTTTTTCCTGAGACGACAAAGAGCCGGACATTCTGTGATTATGTGAAGAGAGGATTCGTCCCTCTCAAGACAGAATCTGCAGATAGGATCCGGTGAGACGTCAATGCGGTGGAGATGTTTTCTCACGCGACCGTGGCCGCTGATTATTCCTGTTAGGATTCTCAGGTTGTTTTTGTATCAGGAAGAGTGATTTTCTGGAGGAGAATTAGGGGAAACATTTTCTGGTGCAATTCTGTCCAGCTGTTTTGTGCCAGATCTCGTTAGACTCGATGTGAGATTAGTTCTTGATGTAGTTCCTGAATTGCTTTATGCTGACTCCACAGAAGGGTTCTGGTCCGATGAGTGGAGTGGTTGCTCCGATTTTAGCCAGTGAGTCAGCCGATTCGTTACCCTCGTTTCTAAGACAAGTTTAGATTTTATAACAAATGAGCCAAGAGGTTTGAGAGGTGCTTGGCTATCTGAGAATAGGAATATGGTTTTTCCACGTGTGTTAGAACTTATATTTATTCTAGCGTAATGGTTGATAGCAAGGACTTCAGCCTGGAATATGGATAAGGTTTTCCCAAGGCTTGCATCTCTTTGTCCCATTTCAATTTGTTTCTTTGTTCTACAAGGTGGCGCAAAAATAACCTTCCGATGTTTTTTGGCTGTAATTTAAAAAAAAAATTGAAAAACTTTGATTCTTCTTGTGGATTATTTTTATATGGTCTTTTAATTTTTTTTAAAACTTCCGGCGATAGGTCCTCACATTCTTGACGGATATTGTCTTTAAGAGCTGCAAGAGTCTGAGGCTTGTTGACATAAACCCGCGACTTCAAAAAGGACCACAAAAAGAAGTCTGAAGCGGTCAAATCAGGCGATCTTGCTGGCCAGTGCAAATCGCCAAAACGGGAGATTAGGCGCCCGGGAAATACATCCTTCAGCATATCGGTTGTGGCACGTGCAGTGTGTGCCGTTGCACCGTCCTGTTGGAACCACATGTTTTCCAATCCCAATTCATCAAGTTGCGCCAAAAAGAACTCGTTGATCATTGCTCTGTAGCGCTCACCATTCACAGTAACCGTTTGGCCCGCGACGTCTTCGAAGAAAAAAGGTCCGATGACTCCTCCAGCGAAAACAGCACACCATACAGTGACTTTGAGCCAACGACCGATTATTGCTCAAATAAATAGTCACAAATATTCCGCGTTCTGGAGCAGTGTAGCGTAACATTGTTTATTAACGTGTATTTCGCATGTGTTTACTACACAAATGTCGAAACAGCACCGAATGGAAAAAAACAATTTTTAATTTGTCTGACAATGCTGTTTATAATAATAATAATATAATTTTGTAAGCAAACATCTGCCAAACGCGTGGAATGGCAATTTTCTACCTGACAACGTTGTCAGACAAATCATTCGCAGGCAAACCATCTGCAAATAAAATTGTCAGAGTTTGGGACAAAAGCTGTCAACCGCCTGAACTGGTTATTTGGTATTGTAAGATAGTTCGCAATTGTCAGGTCATTTGTCGCTCATTGCCAGATGTTGGAGCCCTGAGTCTGGGAATCGTCTGAACATAGCTTGAGGAATATTTTCTTCCCAGTGGAATGAGTCGGTAAAGAAAAGCTTTGCAAGCTATGAGCTTTTGTAAATTCTCACAGTCTTAATTATTATCACGTTGAAAGTCAGAAAGGCACATATTGGTCATTCAAATCTTCTTAAAAATTTAATCTTCCTCAAAGTAATAGTTTTGAACGGCTAGGCCTAGGGTTCCATGTATTAGCCTGTTGCGCCAACCGTATTTTTATATTTTTGTACGCATTAGTGGTTGAAATAAATTAGAATCAAACAGATTGACAGGAAAACGCTGTCTTATAAACCACCTCCTTACGATTTGTATTCCTGGACTACCCTATCGACAGGCTTACATTGCCTCTATATTTGCTGAAGTAAATCGCTTAAAAGTCTTAATGATATCTGGAATGAAAAATGTACCATCGTAGTAACAATATTGCTAAACAGATATTGCTTTCGACATGTGTGGTGGTGTAGTTATATCTAAACCACCAGGCATGAAGATAGACATATGTATTAACATTTAGAACTAATGCTGTTAACGAACCTCCACAACCTCATCCTCTTTCGACATTCTTCTAGAAATAATGAGGTTGTGGCCACCTTATTTTTTCTTGGTAAGAGTACCAAGTGATCACTTCTTTTTTTTACAAATTTACCTCCTCAAAACGCTGTCCATTGAAAACAGTCAAGAGACATTACCACCCAGGAAGTACTAATTCAAATTAATACCTTTTAAAAGAAGGTATTTTATTTGGCAAATTTTCCAAGCGGTACAAGTTCGTACACGTATCTTTTTTTTAATCCATTTTGTTCATTCAAGTACCTACCTACGAAGCGAAATTCTAAATAAAAAACGAATCCCATTTCTGACGCACATTTTCCATCCGCAAATAGGGAAAAGGAAAAATTGCTCGCTTCAATTCGCGCGCATTTTTATTGAAAACTTACACCAAGACAGCGCGAAGACAAAACCATTTTTTTTCTTGCACTTTCTTACACCTCCATGTGTGCGCTTCCATGGCCAGATAAATTTACAGAGAGCGGAGGAAAAAAAAAACATTCACTCTACCAACTACCAAACGATGCGTAGTGAATTTTCAACCACTTTAACTTGCACTGCATTTCTCACCCGGCCGGCGGCGGCGACAGGAAAAATAGAAAGTTTTCCATCACTCTCGGAATTGAAAGGGGGAAGCACACAAAGAAATATTTTGTAATTGCCATTTCCTCCAGCTCTTTTTTTTTAATTTAAAAACTATTTGCAACAATTTGTTGTGGCAGTGATTCCCCCATATATATTTTTTTTTTTTTTGCTCAGGGTTAAATTAAATTTTAATGAAAAGAAATAACAATTTTCAACCACTGAGTGTTTGAAAATCGATTTTAAATTGCAGCAGCAGGTCCTGATTTAATGAACTTTAAGTGAAGCATTAGAAAGTAGAATTGAATGCAGTCGCAGGGAGTACCACAAGGTGCCCACTTGAGACCCAATCTCCTTCGTATTAAACAAACCTCCATTCCACTTGTTAAAAATATGACAAACGACTTCCCTCGACACAATGCAGAGACAAATGCATTTCAATTATTCAAAATCACACACAATCAACTGGAGTTTAGTGACAGACACCCGTTTTTGCATTTTAAGTGTCACATAAGTAACAAAACAGGTGCATGCAATGAATAGTGCTTCCATCATAATAAACTATATTTACGAGTGTTTTTCTTTCCTCCTGTCAACACGATTGTGTTCGAAAAAAAAAAAAAAAAAAACCTCAAGGATTTCCCACATTTCAATGGCACGACAAACACAACAAAGTCTCTGCATGTGTTATTGCACCGCAATACAAGCGGCTGTATAGATATACAGACAGACAGATCAGTGAACGATTTTTGCAACTTATTGTAGTGGCAGTAGTAGACTGGGTCTAGAAATGGTGTTAATTTCCTATTATTCAATTTGACATTCAAAATGGACGTTGTTGTTGTTTGTATATATAATATTTTTTTTTTAATCTTTTGAACGTTTCTATAAATTATTGCTTTGCCCATTTCTTGTGTATTGGTTGTGATAATTTGAGAAGTTAATTATTTAAATTTAATAGTGTGGCTGGGTGTCAAAATAAAGTTCTTTCTATGTGTTTGAAATAGTAAAACCCGCGAACTAATCAATTCAGAGAACTATTCTGTTGTCTTGTTGATTTATGGAGATTTGTTGACAAAACTGCGCTAAGCCGGACCAAAAAAAAAAAAAAAACTGGCTAATTAATCAACAAAGGGATTAATAACTAATAAATAATTATTTTAAAGGGGCATGATACAATAATGATCTCTTAAAAACTTATATCATTTAGCAGATTTTTTCGATTTAGTACTGAGGTCGAAATTTCCCTTGCAAGGTTCTTGCCAGAAGCCAGAGTAATATCGCGACTCAGCTGACATGGAAAATACAATGTGGAGTGAGTGCGGTGTATTTTTTGATACCGATACCGCCAGTGTGTTTAAGGCGGAACTACTTGCTATCAGTTAAGCCTGCCGACAGACAAAACTAAACCCAAATATAACCCCAAGGCAAGGATATCGCTTCAGTCAATATAGTGTAAATTTAGAAACGTCAAACATATGCGCAGTGATGCGGCATCACTGCTGATTTGCGATGCACAGTTCATGCTGATGCATTGCTGATTGCAAGTAAAGAAGTTTATAGATTCGAGAGATATTCGAATCAGGGGCCGAAATACCGCATCCGTGAGCGAGCCATACGTCACTGAATTTTCTGGATTTTACAAGTAAAACAATAACAAATTCAGTCACGTATTACTCGATCACGGATGCGGTAATTCAACCCCAGACCACCATTATCGGGTCTCTTTTCGTCTCTCAAACCTAGGTTTAGCTTCTCACAACCATTCGTTTTGTGTGAATGTTTGAAAGTTTGAAACGAATGGAAGGGATCTACAATTTTATGCCGATTCCAAACGGCCAATTGAGAAGCTTTTTCAAGACAGTGATACTCTCGGATGTTTATCAGACGTTCGTGAGAGGTGGCACAGTGGAAAAAAATCCCAAGTTGAAATTTGGGTTTTTGCTGGATTCGAACCCCGGCCCCTCGCTTAGTAGTCCAACACACTATCCACTAAGCCACTGCGCCTACTTGCTGATTGAATATGACGTTTGAGTCTTAGAACGAATTGTTTTCTGAGAGAAATTATAATAAAGGATTCAACAAATATGTATGAATTTGTCTGTCAAAAGCATCTGTTGTCAAAAATGTTTATTTACTTACTTTTCTTTCTCTTCCGACATTTTTCTAATTTTTTTGCCAGCGAATTAACCGCGCATCAGGTATTTCTGTGATGCTTCTTTTTCGTTATGTTTGCGCATCAGTTTGATCAACTTTGCAATAATGACGTTGACGTTGAAAGTGATGCCAATAGTTTGCATTAATAAACATTTTGCAAAGCATCATGAGCATCATGATGCGAGTGACGCTTTACTGAATTTACACATAACCTCGAAGTAAGTGCTTAATGTCAAAAAAATAAGTTTGATTTTTAGTTGTCAGTATATTTTGATTGTATTAATTTAGCGCCATATGTTTTTTGGCCAGCGACATTAGTCCCCGGGACATAAGTCCTTAAGACAAATTTTGGGACTTATGTCCCACTAAACATTTTTTTCCTAAATACACGCCTAAATACGAACTAAGAAGACTTCTGCTTTTTGTGTATTACCTACTTTAAAAAATACAGTTAGGTACGCCGTTGGGAATATGTAATGCAATTTGTCAGCCAAGTTTGCCTTGTCACAAAGTAAGTGAACAAGAAAAAAAAAAAGTGAAACCTGTAGTAGTGAAATTTCAGAAATAGACACAAGTACTGAGAAACAGCATTTAATCGATGTTTTTGAGAATTTGATCAAATAAAAATGAAAAAAATCCGCGCGATTATTGGACATAAGTTACGAAAAATAAATTCGGGACTTATGTCTCTGCGCCAATTTTTCTATGTCATAAACTGTCACATAAGATTTAAAGTGGAACTAAAATCGATAAGATTAGCATCAGCAAACGGGCCTGAGAGATTTTGCCGGTCTATTTTTAAATACTTCTACTTATATCTCTTAAAACCTGTTTTCTGCAAAAAAAAAAAAACGATAGCTTTTAGAAAAACATCGATACTATCGAAGTTGGACGAACAATAGAACTCACGACCTGTGAAATGTCACGGTATCTTTGGCCAGAATATAACAGAGGTCGGACCAACGAACTTCTACAGTTTGATAGGTCATCGCTATATAAATTAGTAGGGGCTCTGACTGGTCATAACATTATAAGAAACTTGAAACCAAATGTCAAAGATGACGACAGATCCAGAGGCTGCGAATACGAGGAGGTCCACAAGGACACACCTCACTTCCATTGTCATTGCCTGAGTCTCTGTCACTTGAGGAACGGAACATTTGGAAGCTTTTACTTCCATGGCGTACATGAACGTACATATTCGCTGTCTGATCTTTACAGGTTTCTGAGGACATCGGGATGGCTAGACAGCGTCAGGTAACCACAAAATGAAAAGGGATGGAGACCAGCGATGTAACACCAACGGTTAAACGCAAAAAAGGGCACGAGGACCTAAGTGAAATATTTCAGGGCTCACCCTACTCTAACCACCCGTTTACCCAACCTAAGTCACATAGAGAGCATATGAGCCTATTTTTCATTTATTTTACTATTTATATCAAATTGCGTGGATAGCATTGCCATTTTTTGGAAAGCGATTTATTGTCCGCGCAAATTTGCACATTTATACCGATTTGAAGGTACCTTCGACAAAATGTCTCCGCCCATTCTTGACCCCAATACAATTTTATGCGCGAAACGCTCGTCTACTAACAACCCATGGATTTTCTTTTGGCTCTTCATCAATATGGTCAGACATTTGTTTAAATTCGTTTATGTTGACAAAAAACTGCCCCTCTCAGAAGAGGAGGAGATAAGATTTCATCATATATCAAAATAAAATCATTGACAAACCCGACGATCTTACACATTCGATCAATCTTGTTCCGCCCCCACGATGACTGCCTCCAACGTTGTCCATGACTCAAATGAGTAAGAAAACACACTTTATCAGAAAAAATTGAGAAACATTATCGGCCCCAATAGGGAAGCTTGCGACACTCCATTTTATTCGCATGCAATATACGGCAGCAGCGATTTGAAACAATAGACTAACGGCAATCTCGCCATTACTCATCAGTCATTACAGCGTCTTCCCCTCTTTGGTATTGACATTTCATTCCAAATGTATACACTAAGTAGTGTGCCCGTTCAGTCAACAGTCGTCATCATCGCACTAGTAACGATGAACTTCAACAATGCGCGTCGCGCCCCCCCATATATGGGGAGAACAACATTTCGCAAAAATGTTAATGTTGCTTGGATACATCTCGTGTATCTGGGACTTGTACTATAGAAAATGGTGAAACGAATATTTTTGTTTGCCTCTTCTTTTTACATACCCAGTTTCAGTGCAGATAGAAGCATCATAGTTCGATGCGATGATGATGATACTCCACAATGGTAAGGTGGTTGGTTAAACGAGCTTTTTTCAACTCTGATGTTTTTTTTTTTTTTTTTTCACCACAAAGTGGTTTTCTTTTGCGAATGCGATATATATTTTTGCTCTCTTTATGAGTACAATGCGTATGCGTTTTGTCTCACACTCACTTTTTTGAAAGGCCACAGACGGTGGAAAAAAAATTGAAAAAGATACTTTCACTCTGAATTTATTCCATTTCCTCTGTTAACACATCTTTAGAACGACCTTATGATGGAAAACATACACATAAACACTCACGCACTGTCTACATAGAATAACAACAAGTGGAACTGTATTCTAATTAGAAATTCAGAAGAATCTAGCACACTTATGGAGATGATAAGGCTCAAGATCGTTGCTAATGCAAAACTCGCAATTAAATTAAGCAATGGCCCCGGGCAGCTAGCCACTTTCTAATTTTTTTTTTTTTTTTTTTCTTCTTCAAAGGCACGCACACACAAACACAGATGCGGAGGCGATCGTGGCTTTGCAGGGTGGTTTGGTTTTAGTTTAATTAGGCAACACTATGGTGTAAGGTACTTTTTATTCTGTACTTTTCGTATCTAGGGCAGGAAGGTGGTACTCTGTTGTCCCGAAAATTAGGAAAACACGATCACGATCGAGAAGCCAATACAATGGGCGAATTAAAAAAATAAAAACGAATCCACCATCATAGGGAGAGAGCAACAAAACACTTGGAAGTAGTAGAGAGTAAAACGTTCGACTGACTTCGACTGTCAGACCGATTTGAGCCAGTACCCAGCAGCTGCGATAACCGGGCCAGCAGCAGCACCAACAACAGCAGCACGGTGTATGTGGTAGTGGTATAGAAACGATTTCCACAACTCTCCTCGGGCTTTGCGAAAATGATATATAGACGAACAAGTTAGTTAACTCTGTTTTTCCCGTCGTCGCGCGTCGTAGGTAGGAAGGCGGTTAAGTAGGTGGTGCGGAGTTGGCTTGGAAGGCAGAATCTGTTTGGGTTTAGGTTTGGGTTATGGTATAGGTTTTTGGTAATCGCAGCTCTGTATCGGGAAGATGGCTTGGCTTTCGCAGCCGTGGTCTAGTAGTCTCGATTGTGTGTGGTGGACGGTTTTTTTCTTTTTGTATTTCCACAACTTCGTCTTCTTCTTTGTTGATGTTGGTTTTTGTTTTTTCTCTGCGGTGCCGTGGGGTGAAGAAAATCGCTTTGAGTACATAGGTGTTAGGTGAACTTTGCATATCGTTTGGAGGTTGGTTTTGATTTGTGTTTCGTTCGTGGGGAGATGTTAATTAGCAATTTTGGTCCTGATATGGGGCACATTCGACAACCTTCAGCGATTGGTTTGATTTGTAATCAGAGCGGCCGATTTAAAAGGTGCCCTCGCAATAACCCTCGACGTTGAATTACCATATACCACAAGTAGGCTGAAGTAGGTACGTGCACTCCACTGGATGTGTTCCACTACGGAGTACTGACTCTTGAGCTGTTCAATTGTTAGGCAATTAAAGGCAAACGCGATATGGGTATGCGGAATATTGGGAAACATGTTGATCAAATTTTGAAATGGTCAGAGTGATAAAGTTACGAAGACTTCATAAGTGCAAGCCGCGAAAGGAGAAATATGTGAACTCTTTTGCGGAAATAAAATCTGAGATTTTTTATCTCACTGCTCGTTGTGTGGGAATTTCAATATTATATAAAGATATGATTGTTGGCTACAAGATTTCAAGACTAATTTTCATCGAGGAAAAAAAAACGGCACAATGACGCCAGCGGCATGAAAACCGCACCAAACAGTGACTTTTTGCAGATGAAGTGCTTCATCATGAAGCCCACTAGGGTTCTCAACTGTCCTTTTTTAACTCCCTAAGAAAAAAAAACCTGTCCATTAACGCATATATATTTAGCTTATTGACGAAGCCATTTAACCAAAAACGCACTTATCGCTGAAGATTGAAAATTGTAGTTAACGCCCTTGAAGTTGCAACCACCGACTCGGAATTTCGGTAGTGTACTTCACCATGATGCAGATGTTGATTTTACTGAATATTTTGACGTTGACAGTTTAGGAATCGGTTTAAGGGTGCGTTCACACTGAAAGTTTGAAGTCGTCAAGTCGCTAATGAAAGAGCTTTTACAAAATCGATACAGCTGTCTCCGTCTTTCAAAATGTATAAATCTTAGGCACATTTATATTATTTTTACAGAATGAAAGGCACGTGTTACAGATGGGATATCAAGGTCATAGCAACCATTGTCTCTTTCCAGGAATTTATGCTGATTCATTAGTCTTGGATTTGATTATTTAATGATGGAGAATCGAAACTAATTACTGCCAAACGATTATAAGCTCCATTGTGCCAAATAAGACGTAGTTTCACTCCAAATCTAATCAACAAATATGCCGACGTCGACAGACAATGGGATGTATTCGGAAAGATAATTTAACATGACTACAGAAAATTGGATACAAAAAAAAAAGTAATAAATTAGATAATTTTCCCCAAGTGTGTGTGTGCAGATTTAAGTTTGTTTTTCTGGTATTCATGGGCCTACTATCTACGCTCGGTGTAAAATCAACTTGAGTGATGTTTATCCACCAGCATCGAGTTATTTAATGAACTCTTTCCGCTGCTGACAAAATTTGAAGACAGTCGGTGGCGAGCAAAGACTGAGCTTAGCCTATAATGGATTGGAGGCCAAAACATACTTGAAGTTTTAAATACTCACTGCCTCTATAAGCCGCCGCACTGTGGTTCAAAATGATTTTTTTGGTTGCAAAAATCATAACTTTTGAACGCATGAAGATAGCTACAATTGTTTAAAGGAAATTTGCAAGCCTATAAAAATAGTGATTTTTAAGAAAATTGCTTCACAGGGAGTATTAGTTCAGGGCAATAAGTTTTAGCTCCTTTTGTCTTAAAGATGAAAGAAGTGGATGTGATGATATAGTTAAGATATTGAAGAAACATTCACCCCTCCGTTCCCCCCTTGATTCCTGTGCTTCTTCTGAAACCTCCCCTATTGGCAACATTTTATGACTTATAAGTTTCTCACCATGGTCCAGAATTTTGTGAAGTGTTGGAGTCAGGAGTTTGTAGCTGTATTCGGCTTTAGGAGAAATTTATTCAAAAAGAGTCGTTTAAGTGGGCGATTTTACAAAAACCAATGGCATTTATATGAAAAGGTGCGTGGAAGTGGGTAGAATTTTTAACGATCAAAATAATAATAAAACTATAACTATTTTCAATTGATATAAAATCATATAATATATATAAATATGTGGAAAGTCGCGGAGGCAATAATGATACCAAAACCAGGCAAACCACCTAACGAAGTTAACTCATATCGCCCAATATCTATTCTACCAATGTTTTCCAAGTTATTCGAAAAAGTGCTAAAACGTTTACAAAAAAATAATAAATCAAAAATCGCTAGTCCCAATACACCAATTTGGATTTAGAAATAAGCACCCTACCATTGATCAGGTGCATAGAATCACAGATAAGATTGAAAAAGCATTTGAAGAGAAAAAAGTGTCCTCTACGGTATTTCTTGATATAGGACAAGCTTTCGATAAAGTCTGGCACAAAGGACTGATAAACAAATTACAAAAACAACTGCCGAAGCAGTGTTCGACAATTCTGGAGTCTTATATATCAGATCGATTCTTCAGAATTAAACAGGATAAAGAATACTCAACATTAAGAGAGATTAAAGCAGGTGTACCGCAAGGCAGTGTTTTAGGGCCAGTGCTATACCTTTTATTCACTAGCGATCTGTCTGAAAGCGGAGAAACCACTATAGCAACTTTTGCAGATGTACTTGCTGTTGGAGCAAATGTTGAAATATCAACAAAAAAGCTTCAAGAATGGACTAAGAAATGACAGATTAGATTAAATGACTTAAGGTCATTCTATATTAATTTTACGTATAAAAGCGTACCACACATTCCAGTCTACATTAACAACAATGTAGTGGAATATTCAAACACAGCCAAATATCTAGGCATGACTCTAGACGCTAAACTGCTTTGGAAAGCGCACGTAAAGAAAAAAAGATGAGTTGAACATGCGATACAGTAAAATGTATTGGCTTATTGGGAGACATTCATCCCTGTCCAACTACAATATGTTATTGCTATACAAACAAATTCTCAAACCATTTTGGACATAGATAGAAGATAGATAGAAGATAGATAAAAAATAAAACATGGAATTTAATATTTTTGCCACGAGATTTTCCTTTTTGGACCACAGTCTGCCGATCCGCATTTGTCATTGAGATATTAGATTGTGATTATGGCCATGTCGGATGTTATCGATTTAATAGGTTGCGGAAGTTACACCCACCACGCAATAAACATAAAAGAAATATCGCGTATCCTTATCGCAGAAATCGGACAAAATTGATTCCGCTGTATTGACAAAACCAAATCACTCTGTCGTATACGTAACATTTTTTCTTGCCTTTTGAAATTTCACTTGACAAATCGATCTGGCTTCACAATCTGCTATGCAAAATCTGACAAGTAGAGTACCCAATGTGAATAGGCATATTTTTCATACGGGATATGAAAAGTAATTACACACGCATACACGCGCAGGCTCATGTAGGAGGTACCTGTGTGCAACCCATCCATGTGCAAACACTTGTTCTCCATGATACTTTTCAGTGCGATTGCAGTTCGGTGTGTATTTCACTTGTTTCTTTATGGAGCTGTATTTTTTTTATTTTTTTGCTTAACAGAAGCTACACATCTAGCGTGCGGGTCAGGTTTTCCAAACACACACACAAACACAATTACAAGTTGGCATCTTTGGAAATCAACAACTCAACCAGAGCAACGCAAGTAAGCAAAAGTCATCGCAGATGAAATTTTCAATTTCAAGTGCCTTTCGAACCTCTTTGGGCTCGTTGGGGCGTTTTGTAAAGAGCACTGCGCTGTGCTCTGGTGCAAGAGCTAGCCTCAAGTAGCGCAATGGCAACACAAACCAACAGTAGGAGTAGAATTCGAAATGAAAGATGCTTGAATTGAAGCACAGCGAACCATCGTTATGCGGTACTCGATGAAGTGCAAAGACGTGAACGCGTCACTCTCAATTTAAATAATATTTGCCATCGGATTCGACTTGATTGGAGGGGAATTTATTTTGCTTTTAATCGTTTTTAATTGATATTCTGATGCTTTGATTGCGCAAATGTGTGCCAGTGGTTGAGAGAAATATTTGGGCGTGAATTCGAATGAATTTGGGGCGGACTTGGAGCGCGCGCAGTTGAACCGATCATGTTACAGGTGATAACTTTTAAGTGGTTAAACTGGCTTACGGGAGGTTTTTTAATTTTTGTTATTTTGCCTTACATTAGTTATGATATAACCGGGTGTTTGTATCGAAGAGTAATAAGGAAGCTGTAGCTGCAGTAGGTGATCCAGGAGGTTGATAGATGGCGAAGAGTTATTTTTGCCTTTGGTACCTTCTAATTCCGCGGTACAGTAACAGAAACAAAATAAAGACACGGGAGCGTTGTATTCTTCCAACTTATATGTGTATTTTTTTACAAAAGCAGATGATTTAGCACGATCTACGGTTGCGTACGGTAATTTAGATTACAGATTTTCGGGTGCGCACGTTCACCGTTCCTCTTCTCTCTGACAATGACAAGTGACAATTCAATTTTTAATTCTACCTTCTGCGAAACAAAATGGTTGACTTCGTTTACTTTCCTTCTAGTCGCTTACTGCGCCATCTGTGTACTGGTCGCTACAGAGCTATGTGGATCTTGTCAAATGATTTACTAAATTTCATTAATGCTAAGATTATGAAGACATGGGCAATGGTGATATTTTAAAAAGAAGGATTTCCAACTCTGTGAAAAATTAGTTCACAGTTTTCCTCGAACACTAAGTCAAACTTGATGTTCGGTTCAATTTATCCCATTTGATCCTATGTAGTCGATCCAAACGTTGACATTGTTCGATTCTTCTGAAATCTATCAAGGCAAAGGGGTTGTATTCGGGCTTTAAAAGCTTTACTCCAAGGCCCACAATACTTGAAACGAAGTTTGAATAGGTTTTTGATATCGGTAAGAAAAATGCGGAATCTTTTGAACGGGTTCCGAATCCAATTTACCCACTTAACCAACGCGCTCATCATTTTTTAAAGAAATCTCAAGAATGATATTGAAGAAGTCACATGACAGCGCGTCGCCTTGTCTAAATCCTTTTTTGACATCAAAGGTCTCGGTGAGATTGTTTCCGACCTTTACGGAGCTGCTAAGCGAGGACGAACTTCTTGGTTCATCTTCAGAAGCAGAAGAACTAAATAACACCGTGGTGGAGGTTTCTCCGCCTGATTGTAGCAACAATGCTGCAATTAGTGCAGATTAACCTTCATCACTCCATAGAGGCTTCGGCCGCCCTCATCCTCCGCCTTTCAAAGGGTAGAGAAGACATAGTCTTGATACAGGAACCATGGTTTGACAACAGCGTGGTTCGTGGACTCGAGACTCCTGGATACGAAAAGCTGTATGTGAATGACAAAGGTAGACCCAGATCATGTATACTAGCGAAACGTAACCTTAAATTATGCTTACTCCCTAATTTCAGCGATGCAGATGTTACTGTAGCTAGACTAGTGACCGCGAAAGGCACCTACTGGATAGCATCAGCATATCTGGCCCATGACTTCACGGGCCCTCTCCCTGGGGACAAACTAGAGAGAGCGATCGCGGAAGGAGAGAGGACTAAAACCAACCTCATAATCGGGTGTGATGCTAATGCTCACCACTCGGTTTGGGGCAGCACGGACATTAATGATAGAGGTGAGTCACTTTTTGATTACATTTTAAGTACAAACCTTATCATAAGCAATGTAGGAAACGAACCTACTTTCATAACAAGGAACCGACAAGAAGTTTTGGATATCACTCTTGTCTCTGATACCATTAGTCAATTGATTACCAATTGGAAAGTATCAGCTGAGCATTCCTTTTCAGATCATCGCTACATTCAATTTAACTTAGCCGATGAACCTCCTTGCCAAACTCCGTTTAGAAATCCTAGGAAAACAAATTGGCTCAAATATAGGGACACTCTGAAACAATCAATTACATCAGAGCTTTTAAGTCCCCCCTGCAACGCCAATGAACTTGATCTTAGAGTCAAAAATCTTACGTTGGCTTTAAATAATGCGATGTCCTCCTCATGTCCCCTTATTCTGCCGAGAGGTAAGAAGAAGCCACACTGGTGGACTTCAGAATTGGGACTGAGAAAGTCAAAATGCAGGAAACTTTTCAATCGTGCCAAAGACACAAGAAAAGTGACTGACTGGGATATCTATAAGGAATCCCTAAAGATATATAAAAAAGAACTAAGAAAAGCCAAGCGAGTATCCTGGAGACTCTTCTGTGGTAAGATAGAAGAGTCTTCTGAAGCATCAAGGCTAAGAAAAGTTCTCTCAACAAACCCAATAATGCCAAGCTGTCTGAAAAAGGCAGATGGCTCTTGGACGACTTCAAGCGAAGAATCGCTTAATCTGCTGCTTGACACCCACTTCCCTGGCAGCTCAAAATGTATTGTACACACAGATCCAAATAGATCAAACTTGCAATCTAACAATCTACAAGGTCTGATCACCAGAGACAAAGTGCTTTGGGCGCTTCATAGCTTCAAACCATACAAATCCTCGGGACCAGACGGCATAATACCAGCCGAACTACAAAACACATCGGATATCATCCTGCCAACGCTTATGATAATCTTTACAAGCTGTTTAGATCTAGCACACATCCCAATGCAATGGAGAGAAGTCAAAGTGGTTTTCATACCCAAAGCAGGCAAATGTTCTCACGTGAATCCGAAAGATCTCAGACCTATTAGTCTTTCATCATTCCTTCTAAAAACTTTAGAACGACTGATTGAAATCCATTTACGCAAAAGCATTGACAAAAAACTTCTGTCAACTGCACAGCATGCTTATTCTAAGGGCAAATCAGTAGAAACGGCCCTACACACGCTAACGCGCTCCATAGAAGACTCCCTTCGCCATAAGGAGTACACAATGGTTGCATTCCTGGACATAGAAGGCGCTTTCAACAACGTTGACTCATCTGCAATCGCTGGTGCACTGGCTGCTCTGAACGTGGATGCCTCACTTGGAGAGCTGATCAATTTGATGCTTAATAGCCGAATTATCAACTCAAATCTAGGTGAGACATCGGCCAGAAGAGCGGTCAGTAGAGGAACTCCACAAGGTGGCGTCCTATCTCCCCTTCTTTGGAACCTGGTGGTGAATGAACTGCTGATATGCCTGGAAGCGGGAGGTTACAATGTGATTGCCTATGCGGATGACGTTGCTATTGCCGTCTCAGGAAAGTACCTTAACACGATAAAAGAACTCCTACAACACGCTCTTAACAAGCTAATAAAATGGGCAAACAGTTGTGGGTTGGGTGTAAACCCTCACAAAACTGAACTTGTCCTCTTCTCTAGGAAATACAAGATTCCACACATCGACCCTCCATCTATTAATGGCACCAGATTAACATTCTCAAATGAAGCTAAGTATTTAGGCCTTATTTTTGATAGGAAGTTAACCTGGAAACCTAACATCCAAGAAAGAGTCAAGAAGGCTACTGTGGCACTTTTCTCTTGCAAAAAGGCTATAGGGAACAAATGGGGCTTACAGCCTCGTATCACCCACTGGCTATATATCTCGGTCATAAGACCAATACTCACGTACGGTGTGGTTGTCTGGTGGACTGCCTTAGACAAAGCGATTAACCGCGATAAACTAGGCAAAGTCCAAAGAACGGCTTGCTTGTGCATCGGCGGGGCTCTCCGTACTACCCCCTCTGCTGCACTTGATATCCTGCTTCATCTGACACCCATTGACGTTTTCAGCAGGCAAACGGCAGCCTCTGCAGCCGTACGCCTCAAAGCTATTTCACAATGGACCAGCAAAACTACTGGCCATGCTGCTATCTTGAACACCATTAAGAACCTTCACGAAAACATCGACTACACCACACCAGAACTGCGATTTGATAAAAACTTCCAGGTCTACATTCCTACTAGGATATTCTGGGAGGAGGATGCATTCCTGAATGATGAATCGATCCACTTTTACACGGATGGTTCCAAAACAGCGGACGGTGTTGGTGGCGGTGTCTTCTCAGATAGACTAAATCTTAGTCTCTCCTTCCGTCTTCCTGATCACTGTAGCGTTTTTCAGGCGGAAATAATGGCGATAAAAGAAGTCTTATCTTGGCTAAGGGAAAACGTGATATCTGCTAAAGATATCCGTATCTTCTCTGATAGTCAAGCTGCCATCAAGTGCCTGGAATCGGTCTCCACAAACTCTATAACAGCCCAAGACTGTCGTTCATCTCTTATAGAGATGGCGGAGCAGTTCAATATTCACCTTTGTTGGGTGCCGGGGCATAGGGACATTCCAGGTAACTGCAAGGCTGATGAACTCGCCAAACACGGAACTACAATACCTCTGCTTCCAATCAAGGATTCCATAGGTATTCCAATCGCTACTTGCAAACTCACAATTAAGCTGGATGCCATCGAAAGAACAAATCTCAGGTGGACAACCGGCTCAACATGTCTAGCGACAAAACAGATCTGGCCAAAGCTGGATCTAAAACGTTCTAAGCATATGATCTCCCTCGATAGGAAGCATATCAGTGCTATAATAGGTGTCATCACGGGACACTGCCTTATTGGTAGGCATGCAAAAAGGCTTGGCGTATTATGCAACGATTTTTGCAGAAGCTGCTTTGACGAGGAGGAAGAAGAAACTATTCTTCATCTTCTCTGTACTTGTCCAGCGCTCTCACAAAGACGAAAACTCCACTTAGGAGCGTTCTACTTCAATGATCTGAACGATCTCACAAAGATAGATATTCGAAATCTCCTGCGCTTCATTAGAAGCTCCAACTGGTTCAACGAGTAGGAAGAATAAGTATAGATTCATGTGGTATCACAAGGGACCATAT
This sequence comes from Cheilosia urbana, assembly GCA_946477585.1. Classification (NCBI taxonomy): domain Eukaryota; kingdom Metazoa; phylum Arthropoda; class Insecta; order Diptera; family Syrphidae; genus Cheilosia; species Cheilosia urbana. The sequence goes on from OX297854.1 coordinate 163,062,741, forward strand.
AAATGGTCTAAGTGTGTCGGATAGCCGACAGCCACTTCAACCTAACCTAACCTAACCTTTACGGAGCAGCGAGCGTTCTCCATCGTCATTCTGCACAATCTGACAAGTTTGGCAGGGATGCCAATACTAGACATGGCTCTGTATAGCTCGTCTCTATAAACGCTGTCATATGCGGCCTTAAAATCGATAAAAAGATGGTGAGTATCGATCTGGACTTCTTGGGTTTTCTCCAAGATCTGCCGTAGTGTGAATATTTGATTGGTCGTGGACTTACCGGGCCTAAAACCACACTGATAGGGACCTATCAGATCGTTGACGAAAGGTTTCAGGCGTTCACACAGTACAGCAGACATGTGTTAAGGAGACTGATGACTCTATAGTTAGCGCAGTTTAGAGAGTCTCCTTTCTTGTGGATCGGGCAAACGATGCTGAGGTTCCATTCATCAGGCATACTTTCGTCTAACCAAATTTTTGAGACGAGTTGGTGTATGCTCTCTACCAAGTCATCCCCCGCTGCCTTAAACAGCTCGGCAGTTAAGCCGTCCGGTCCAGCAGCCTTGTTGGATTTAAGCTTAGATAGTGCTATCCTCACTTAATTTTGGTCAGGTGGACTTGGCTTTCATCGTCCAGGTGAATGGCTGGTGAAACCGAGCACATCAGTTGCGGCGTTTTTGATGGCTTCTTGGCATCGGCGCCACTGGTCTTCCGCACTTGATGCTGGCAGCATAGGACTTCTCGAGAGGTTGAGGGATACGCGATCGGCAAAGGTTCTGGCGGTTTGTTGCGTTTGTAGTCGTCCGACGTTAAGTCTCCTCACAGTATTTTCTCGTTGTTATGACGTCTGGGATATCCGCATCCGTACCTTGGCTACAACAAGGTAGTGGTCCGAGTCTATGTTGGCCGCTCGGAAAGTTCGGACATCTAGAACACTGGAGGAGTGCCTTGCGTCGATCGCAACGTGATCAATTTGGTTGACGGTTTGATGATCAGGTGACCGCCATGTTCCTTTGTGGATATTGAGGTGAGGAAACCGTGAACTAGCTATGGTAACATTACGTCCCGCAGCAAAATCAATCAGCCTAAGTCCGTTTCCAGACGTGGTGTCGTATAGGCTGTGTTTTCCGATTGTGCTACCTAAGATGTCCTCCTTTCCTATTTCTCATTGGTGACTATCAGTTTGAAATTATCGGTATCAGAGACGCAAGTATGTTCCGTGTTGGAGATGGTGATACTACTATCAACTGGACGAATTTTACACGAACTGCCTAAAATGTGAACGTGAAAACCGAGGTCAAGTAAACACGATCCAAGGACTCTATTCCACAGCAAAGTGAATTCGCATCGCAACTACGACTGTTGACAAAGCTCCCTCTCTCTCTCTCTCTCTATAGACATTAAGTGGTATAGTAAATTACTAATAGGCTCGCTTAAACATGAAAATTTGTCACAAAACTTTTCAAAGTTTCAGCGCTATCCACAACTGACTACACAGATCTTAAAGAAAATATAATTAAGTTTCAGAATACCCGCGGACAAAACGCAAAGGTATTGTCATTGTTCAATAAAATTAGTTTGACCCTAATCGTTCCATACACTCTATCGATAAGGCGATGAATTGGAGACATACCAAATGCGGCCCTTCGTTACTTTACTGAGAAACGTAAAGCTTTAGAACAATTGTCGAGTCTGCAATCACTTCGGGCTTATAGAAGATCTTAAACCTCTTGGCTGGACTGGCAACATGCGATTCCGCCATTGCCAGTGCAGAAAGTTGGCCACTGTAAATAACTCCAGTGCAAATAAAATAAATTTCGTCGGCAAATACCATCTATAAGACCAGATCCAAATCGCACTCAAACCTTCTATTTTTAGACAAGTAATTGTCTCTACGACCAGACTACGTCTTGTAGACGTAACTGCACCGCACTAGTCCGATACGTGCTGCTTAATCACCATAATTTTAAATTTCTATCGTGCACGCACAATAAATCTCCATGACTCCATTAAAACCACTGCTCGGATGCCTTTTGTCTAAGCAACTTGCTCACACACATATGTATCTGTCATATTTCACACTTGAGCTATGGGGCGTGCCAATGAACGACGCGTCTTTCTGTGTAAACAGGAAGTTGCAATTTGAAAGTGTAAAAATCAAGACAAACCCCAGCGCTGAACATGAGAATGGGGTTAATAGCACTCTCGTCGTCGCCCGAGCTCACTTGGTAATCAAAATTAACGTTCAAATAAATGGAATAACCACTGTAAACCGTAAAATAATACTGTTTCGAGCTGAAATTCAAACGCTCCATATACATATGGCTATTGGATCTGTGCGAACTTAGCTTAAAGTGTCCGCAGTAGAAGTTGTGGGCCAGCAAGACTAATCCGAGTCCATTAATATTTTGTTGTAACGCTTAATTACGCGCGGGCACACACACATGCCTCTATTACAAGTCACATCGTAATATTTGTGTTTCTGTTCTTTTGGCGCGATACTTCACAGCACATGGCGGACGGATTGTTGCGATCATGGCAAATTGACCTCTCCGCACATACAGATCGTTCAGCGTAAGATCTGTGGGAAATATTTCTGCTCGCTTGGTAATTGGAGTAATCTTGGGCAACAGTGGGCGTTAAATTGCCCCGGTGATCAGATTAAGAGTTAAGATTTAAGCATCTTGTTCAAGTCGTGTATGACCAAGAGATACACACAAGTTCAATTATTCGAGTTGACTCAAGCGCATCTGAAACGATAAATTCTACACATCATAAAGAAGATACATCATCGCAGATAGCAAATAAACAAGTCCAAAATTTGCATATGAAAGAGGATCTCGTTTGTCTGTATACATCTGTGAGCTCACATATTGCAACATTGTGCACAAAGAAGACGCATAGAGACAGAGACTTTACTCGCACAGATACTTCCTCAATCATTGATGCATATCAAATTTAGAGCCGCATTTGCATTTCAGAATAGAGAACTTTGTGTAAGTGAATCCTCGGTGTTGGACATGGAATCACGAAGACAACCCGACTGACGATCGATTTATTTAACGCGACAATATCGCCGCCGTACGATCATGAAAGCTAAACCCAAGCCAGACACCAGTTTCAGCAATGCAGTCTGCAGTGTGCAATGTGCATCCACCATGCAGTAGTTTTTGTCTCAGTCTGAGGGCGAGATCCTAAATCAATTTGCAGTATCTCGATCGGTAGATCTTGATGGGTTTTCTTGCCATGGGGAATGATGGTGCGATATTTGGTAATGCCATTGTATATAGAGACTATAGTACTATCACTTCGACGAGAAGATCATTGCGCTCCAAGCGCACAAAACCCGAAGCTCGAATATTTGAGTGGGTGAAGATCATAGATTTCGTTGTTCAGAGTTCAGTTGGCGCAGATACCTCAATGGTTGCAGTTGCAATGGTGTCAGCTATTGTCTCTGGTGTCAGCGCTGGTGGTTGCTATTTTTTAAAGGGAAAAAAACCCAAATGAATGCGTATGCATTTGCACTGCTGTTGCTGTGTTATGACTTATGATGCTTTCCCTTTCCGATTTCAGAGTATGGATGAGGGGTGGGTTTTGTAATGTAGGTATTCTTTTTCTGCCTTTTTGGTTCGATTTCATATTTTCAGGTTTGTTTTTGTTGTCTGTTGTTTTTATGAATGGCATGAGCAGGTACCTACTTTGTGTGTAGTTGGATGTGCATTTCTTTTTCTGTGGAAGAATTTCTGCATTACGATTTGCGAGATTTTTCAATTCTTGGTTGAGCACACATGAATTTAAAATTTGATTTCTATCTTCTATGGGCACAATCATGACTGATTTACTCGATGGGTTTAAATTGTTGTGGGGGTAGAATTTTGTAGGGAAAAATTGTGAAATAAATTGCAAATTTATTTAAAAATTCACATCTTCTGTTACTTTTGAATAGATGCTGCTCTATATTATCATTTATTATCTAGTAAAAAAGTATACATCATACCTACTTATTTTAAAAATACCACGTTGAAGTTTTCATTATGAACAGGTGGTCCTCATTTCTGAAACTGGTTAAATTGGAATTAGGGTTTTTTATCTCTCTCCCCAAACTATTTTTTATCCTTTTTTTTTATTTAACTAAGACTCGTTTCAGAAAGCTAATAAAGCCATGAAATACTGATTCACTACCCGAACTCTAACCTATGATTGATTCTTTAAGAAAAAATCATATTGGCGCTACCCATTGCACTAAGGTCCATTTACCAAATATAATATTTTATAACGGAGGAGTGAACTTCTTATTCTTATGGAATATTATATAAATATCATCGGCCATCCGCATAATAATGTTTTGTGTTTTAGTGCATTGGAATGCTTTTTACAAGGGGCAATAAATCTAAAATCTTAAAATTCTCTTCTTTTCTAAGCATTTCTCCGTAAATTTAGGTTTTACGAAATTTGGAAATTTAGAAAAACCTAAGCTAATAGTTAAAAAAAGGTAGGTAGTTATGTTTAGTTTTGTGGGATTCTTATTCCTAAAGAAACGCCCCTATTTTTATTATTATTATTTTTTTTTTTCATTTATCAGAAGCAAAATAATAATTTTCAATACTGGTAGAGGATGGTTAGCTTTTTTATTCAGTTTAGGGTAATAAAATAGACCATTTTGTAGGTTTTTCTTTTTAACTTGGACAAAGGCATCATTCTTTATCTTATTTACAACCCTACGGTAATTTTTTCTCCGTATATTATTGATATAATTGAGACCCGTACTTACGTTTTTCTTTATGCAATTCCATAATTTAGATAGACATCGAACCACATTCAATGAAAAGTTATAAAATCGCTTGACATTGACAGTCTGTCTTATTTTTCGAATAATTCAATGATTCGGTAATAATTGGAATCCATAAAAACCTGGGGTCAGATTCTGTAAGGCAAAATATTCAAACGATTTCGTGTGCACGAAGAAATTTGCTTTGTCATAGGGCAAATCTTGCTTGCGTTCGATTTCATTAATAATGTTACCGTGTAACTGACAAAAATTGTACAATACATACTTTCCTTTTCAATTAAATAAATAATATATTGCCTACCTACCTATTTTCTTCGTATGTTACATTATAGAATTTTTTAAAAATAATACGAGACAAGAATTATTACCCAGTACGAAAATTAAAAAAAAAAAAAAATACCAAAATAAGTAAACTAAAAAGGGTTTTAAGACTCATTTGCGCAATTTATATCCATATTTATTTATGTACATACTATAAATTAAAAATATTGATTCTTCTTCCGAGCTGCTTTGCATTTTGCAAAAAATTATGACAACTACCTACCTATAATTCTGTTTCTGCGTTAAAAAAAAATCGTATCTCCTTATGTGGTGGATCGGGATTTTTAAGATTCGCTCTTAGATTTCGTGTGTCTAATTTTGTGTTGATATTCGTGTATTCGAGTATATCTATCCTTTGATACTTTTCTACACGTTTCCCATTCACTGGCTAAATTTTATAGGTAATAAGACCTTCGGAATTTGCGTCCCGATTGATCTCTAAATATTTATACATACCTACATAAATAATTTGAAAAAATAAATAAACCCGAAGCAATGAGTTTTTTTTGCAGTAGAAAAACATTACGGAAAAGTTAACAAACTTCACCAGTTGTCAAATTCAAATGCACTTTTATTGATAAATCTGAAGCAAATCTGAGAAAAAATCTAGATTCGCAAAAGTGCTCTGAAATCTGAAAAGATTGCTTTGTTTGTACCTACCAAACAAACATAAAAAGTGATCAATAAGAAGTATCAACTTTTATTCTGAATAGCATATACCGGTTGTAATAACGTTTCGTCGTCTTTTTTTATGAAATTTATGAATGAAATAACCTCAAAACAATATCGTGCGACTCATAAACAATGTCAGTTAATTCTCTACGAACGCATGGGTAGGTAGGTATTTATTTTCTGAATATGACATTACCTATCAATCGCACTCTGATTATGTAGGTAAGGTATGTCAATTCCAAAACAGATACTCATGCTTATTTTGACATTCATACGAATAGCCAATTCATACGAATGTCTCTATTAGTTCGAATGAACTTGCGTGTATTTTAATAGACATTCGTTCGAATTGGCTATTCGTTCGAATGTCAAAATAAGCATGACTAAATAATAGATTTTATTCGTACCTACCCTACATATATATGGATAAAAACAATCCGATGAAAGACAATCAGCGACCCTAAAATTCGCACGACCAAAGCCACCTGTAGATCAAGGTCATTAATTTTATCTCCTTTCCCATATTTGGAAAGTGAAATTCACATCCACAATTGGAGTTCATTAATTGTAGATAGGTACCTATTATTTCAAATAACATCATTAAATTGTTGGACATGAGTTCATAACTAACAGAAGTACGACAAAAACATTAATTGCAATAAATTCCATCAATCCAGAAATTTGTCATCGTTTCTTTTTCACAGAAACTAGATACACATTCACGAAAACCTCATTGTGTGAGTAACACAGAAAAGAATCCCAAATGCAGTTTTTTGTCCCTTTTTTTGCTACCTACCCATCGTCATCAGCCACCACCACCAATTGTTCGGTTAACTAATTACAAAAACAAATGTGATTTTTCCTCTCATATTTTGGTTCGACAAGAAACTTAGCCGACAACAACGCTATCTGGTGTCGGAAGCGGTCAAAAATTTTTTCGTGTTGATGATAGTACTATAGTCTCTATATACAATGGTAATGCTATACGAGGAAGCCTTGCCGTGTAGAAGATGTTGCGTCTCGAGCAATTGGTTTGGCACATCATCGGTTGGGTGCTTTGCAAAATATACAATTGTGCGAAATTGCAAATTTTCGATTTCAGTTGGTTAATACTTGATGTCTGGAGGCGAATTGAATTTCGTGTATGGGTAAGTCGGTCAGATGCGATGACGGAAATTTTGAGAAAATATGTGGCTGCCTGGGGAAGTTATATTATTTTGGAAAGAGGGCTAGAATTTCAAATCCACGTTTTGGTAGGTTAGATTTACAGATGGGGTTGTCTTCTTCTTAAAAAGAGACTGCTCTAAAAAAAAACAGGGTGTTTTTTTGTTCTTTGAAATAGGTTCTAGCTAAGAAATGCACCCACACCGTAAGCCATGTGCTGCCACCTACCGGCAATACTGGGGGAAGTTTCGTAGAGGTCTGAAATGCGATGTATAGCAATGGGGGGCGTGAGCTGCTGGATTGCTTCTACTCCTTGCGAAAGTCGGTCGGTGTTTCTCTTGATTATTTGGTAGATGAAAAGCAAAATCCGATCCTTAAGCCTACGGTGGCACTTCCAAAAACGAATTACGTCAATATTTGCCCACCCTTTTACCTTGAGGACGTTCAAGTACGTCACAAAGTACCTTAGCAGGAAATATAAAGCTTATACAAAACTCCTGCGAGGTGGCTTTTCTTTTCTGTCGGAGGTTGTTATACTATCCGATGGAGCACTCAGACACAACTACTGGTCCATTGTACTGCCAAACAGACACCTTACATTTATGTACTTAGTTTTCCCGTCTTTCGAAGTAAGATGAGAAGGAGCTTCAGTGTTGAAGAACTTAGATGTTCGGCACTCACCACGTCAGCCCCAAAGATCCGCCACCTGATGCGAGCAAAGGCAGGACAGCTACAGAGGAAGTGCTCCGCTGTATCGTCATCCTCTCCACAGGCAGGACAGATGGTGGAGATGCTCAAGCCCAAAACATTTAAGTGTTTGGCAAAAGCTTGGTGGCCCGAAAGGACGCCCACAAGCAGTCTACAATCGCTTCTTCTTGAGTTCGAGCACTAATTTAGACGAGGTAAGAGGGTTAAGCAGCGCTTTTAATGCAGCCTCATTGCGTCTAGAGCTGTGCAACCGAGACAAACCGTTCTTTGAGGTCTGTTTTCCCCTGTTTTTTTTATCAGGAAAAGTTTTAGTTTTCCCCTAAATTCCAACAAAAAATCCCATTTTTCCGAGTGCATGCATTCAGGTACACTTAATGTCCTACGTAGACGTGCGATGGGCTGTTTTCTTTCATGTTTAATATGAACAATTCATTCGTTGAATTTTTTTTGTAATAAAAATACGTTTTAATTTCATTTTTAAATATTTTACGTTTAACATAGATTTTCTATTATTCCCCTTTTTTCGCGTTTTTAATTCAAAAAGCGCTAAAATTGGCGCTTTTCCCATCAATCTGGGACCACTGGGTGATATTCGTTTGTTGCGTTGCATTCATATTTCTTGGAGTTCCACCAATATAGTTATTTTTTCCGGTTTTTTTTTTTCAATAGTTTAGGTTAGGTTAGGTTTTTTTTTAGGGTTGTTAGATCATCACGGTTAAAATCTAAAACAAATCCTATCCCAACAGAACCTAAGTATGGTCTCAACTTTGTTTGAGAAACCTCCCACAAATTGTTTAAGTTCTAAGAATTACCTTAGAACAGGAAGTTGGAAGAAATATGGCGCCCAATGTGAGGCCCTTTTTAGTACGAATAAACAAGTCAGAACTATCAAAATTATCAACTTCCTCATTTGAGACGTATATGACACAATTCTGTATTTAAAAGAGGGTAGAAATAGCTAACGCTTCGAAATTAGTGATCTACTTTAATGAGCTATCTGCGACCTTCGTCTCGATGGCTGGTCTGTAGTCCAAAATGCAGAAGTTTGACCACAATCCTCTTTTCGAATTCGAATTCATACCATCTAAAGGCGCATTATTATATGCCCACTAATTCTTTATTTTATTTTTTAAATCTAAAGCCGATGACAACAAGTTCGGCTGAAACACTTAAAAATAAAATATTACAAAAAGTCGCAATCTCATAAAACACTCAACACGAAACTCGAAAAAAAAACGCTTCCTCAATTATAACTATACATACTTTACCAATAGTAATTTCAGACAAAACGAACCGTATTACTGTACATACCTGCAACGAAAAAGAGAGAGATAACAAAAAAGTTGTCTTAGTTTCCTTCAATTACAATTAACAATTGTATAACAAAACAAATCATTAAATAAAGCAAAATGAATTATACATTTGGTTACGCGTGCCCGCATAAAGTGACTGCCACAACAAAAAAAAAAAAAAAAAACTCTTCACGGCAAAACGATTGTGCACTTGAGTTTAACGCCTAAGAACGCTTCTGTAATCCCCCTTTAACCACACATTATGCCCACCACAAGAACACCGAAGACGCGCATGAATTAATTAAACGCGCGAACAAAACAAGCAAACAGACGACAGAATCTCAATTAATTCCATCAATCCAATCATTGAATTTAATTGGATGCTTATAGATGGCTCATAAAAAAAAAGAGAAGCAAGTACTCATACTCGAGAGTGACATCAATTGATGCACAGTCTGACAGCGTTTGGCTTCCACTAGAAGCAGAAGGAAGAGAATGAAAACTCATTTCCTCGTCACAATTTGGGTTAAATCAACACTAAGATGGCCCAATACGATGATGATGATGATGATGATGATGAGATGATGATGGTGGTGACGGCGATATCATGCCAAATAATTGTGACACCACTTCCGTGCTCATTCTAAAATTGGGCGAAATCAAGCCCCTCCATCGCTAAAACCAACATCCGAGGCTTCATTTACTTATTGCGGGTATGCACACAGCACACAGCACACGTATCTACTTAATTTTGAAAGCGAATGGTATAGTGTGGCTGTATCTTTTTTCTCCGTCGCTTTTGATGAGGAAATTTAAAATTGTATCCATTTAGCCGTCATGATCTGGATTATTGCATTTTGGGTAAGAGGAGACGAGTTGGCTATTAAATTCGGTTAAGGTTAAGTGGAAGATTTTTTTTTTTTCCCTCGACTAAATTCATGATGGTACACCTGGAGGGGTCTACATTTGGGTTAACCAGGTTTGTTGTTGACTTAATGAATGGTTGCGGGACTGGGTGAGAGGTGGTGCGATGCTTTTGACATTAGTTGGGAAAAGGAAAGGTCAGAAATAATAGCGCAGAGAAGTTCAACTCGGATTGGCTTCTTTTGACAGGGGGAAAACGTGCGAAGACTTGGTCTCGGAGTAAGACTTGAGTGTCCCACTCAAAGTCATATATTGTATTCAAACTGAGGATCTTCAAACGTGAGATGTAGGGTTTTGTTTTTGTTACAATCTAGCCGCATTCGTTGGATAGAATTTAAAAGATAGCAATATACTGTAAACACTTTTGTAACGCCATCATGTATACGGCGCCGCCATAACACATGCTGTGAACGCTGAATGACGTCATATACCCCATTTGAGGGACTGAATTGTTTGTTCAATTAAAAACCACAATCAACTTCATGTTGGTTGTTTTTCTCGCTCGCTCTTCTCTTCTGTGAGAATTATTCAAGAAGGAAGGAGTGATTTTTAAAAATATGTAATCGAACAGACATTTTACAATCATCAATAAAAAAGATCTTAGAAATTTCTCAAGATTTAAATACCATTCATGGTCCGCAGAGCTCCCGACTTTAATTCAGAGGAAGTGTCAAAACAGTAGGCAGGGGAAGACCTCGCTTAAGGCGGCGCGCACAACTAGAAACTGACTTAAACGTCTTGGAGTGCAGATGGGTTTTGACCGTGCTTAGTGGAGAGGGGTGCTCTGCTACACCTCGGACTATAGACACTTAGGGAGTGACATATAAAATGAAAAAAAGAACTTTCCCCTACCAAAATGTAGATAGATGTTAGCGAATAAAAATGTGAGATCGAGTCAAGTGTGGTGACCGAACTGTCAGCATTTGCAAGAATATAAATCCAAGCAGCTTGAATTGATTTAGCTGTCAACAATGGCAAAATCGAGAACAAGCTGTTACCCAACATCGCCACGCCGAAACGGAACTAAAAAAGTGTTCCATCGTCTTACCACACTACAGATCCAAATATGACAGAGACAAAAGCCACATGACGTGTTCGCAGCCAGTTACCATAAGCTAACCACAAAAAATCTACAAAAAATAACAATAAATTTGATAAATAAAGAAATATGTTTAAGTTCCTTTTTTTTCTCGTGCGCTTGTCGAACTTAACAATTGCTCTTGTGGTAATGCCCACGCTATCCACAGACCAACTCTCATTAGACCGAGACAGTGGTGAGCATTTTGAAAGTGAAACGATTACGACATCATAAAACAGAAAACTTACAAGCTCGACGAACAGCAACCATTTAGGCAGTAAGAAGCCGACAATGGGGTGACAAATTTGCCATAAACCAAAAGGAATCATCACCATCCGTCAAACAAAAAAATGGGTCTCCCCAGTCATCTTCACATCGTCTGTTAAAAAACCAAAAATGTTATTGTCACTTTGTCATATATAGTGTCAGCCACATAATGTTCAAAAAGCGAATCCGTGTACTGCTGCTGTTTGGCCATTAGTCAAGTCGTAAAAGAGCAGATGGTTTCTTCTTTTTTTGTCCATCGTCTTCTTTTGCTAAATAGCTTGGGCTATTGAACCCAACCCAACTGAGCAAAGATGGTGTCATCTAACGCACATATTTGCCCACCGGGTAAAAGGAATCATTAATTATTTCCCAGTTTTATTATATTTTCGGTCTCTTGTTAACACAACCTGTTTTTTTGGCAAAAGAATCCAAATCCAAGTCCAATTTCTAAGGCAAGGTAATGGCTTTCAGCGCAATCGATTGGGTAATTAATTAGCCAGATATCACATCATGTGAGCAGTCAGATGGAATTGCGGCCGAATATCCTACGCTGGGACTAACAGCCAGCTGGAGGTTAGGGTTGATGATTTATAAAATGCTAATTTGGGGTTTGACGCGTGTAATTTTGTCAACTCACTTGTTTGTTGGTATCAATGGGACAAATTGCTTTCAGAAGACCTATATAATATAGATTTCGAGAGGTATTCGAATCAGGCCACCATTGTCGGGTCTCTTTTCGTCTCTCTACCACTATATATCTTACCCAGAGAGACTTTCTGGATTTCTCCAGAGTTCTTCCCTGAGCTCAATTCCTAGTGTTAACGCTAGCATCTGTTTATGGGAGATCTGTTTCATCGACTGGATCTCGACCCAATGATGTCCCAAGATCCGCATTCTTTTGCCAGCCAACGCCGGACATTGACACAGTATATGTGCCGTTGTCTCAGGTTCCTCCAGGCATAGCTTACAGGTATCATCCCATCTTACTTAAGCGATACCCGAAATTACCATGTCCTGTTAACAAAGCAGGCGCAGTGGCTTAGTGGTTAGTGTGTTGTACTACTATGCGAGGGGTCGAGGTTCGAATCCCGCAAAAACCTAAATTCCAACTAAGGGTTTTTTTCCACTGCGCCACCTTTCGCGATCGTCTGACAAACATCCGAGAGTATAAATGTCTTGAAAAAGCTTCTCAATTAGCCGTTTGGAGTCGGCATAAAATTGTAGATCCCTTCCATTCGTTCCAAAAATTAAAAACTCACACAAAACGAATGGCTGCGAGAAGCTAGGCCTAGGGTCCCTCCGGGCCTGTTGCGCCAACTATTTATTTATTTGTTTATGTTAACAAAGCCACCACCCATTTCAATGTTCCTCGACTCATGCTTAGAACCCTTCTTTGAGTGGAGCAGGTCGGCCACTTAATTGCCATTTTAGCCTGTCTACATTGTTCCACGGTTGACAACCTTCTCAGGTGTTCTGCCGTGATCCATTTGTGAATCAGCTGTTCTACCATTCCTTTGCCAATTGAAGAGAATGGTTCTGGTCCCAGCAACTTTTCAGTTGACCCCTGTTTTGCAAGGGAGTCCGCCTTTTCGTTGCCTTCGATCCCTATGTGTCCTCGTACCCAAGTTAGTGTTACTTCATTTTTAGATGAACACTTATTGAGCTGAAGTACACATTCCAATGCCAATGGTGTTGTGATGTTTGTTTGTTCCATGCACCTGATCACCGCCTGATTGTCCAGTGCTATAAGGATTTTTCTTCCCTCCACCTGACTCTCAAGCAAGTAGTCCAACGCATGCAGCAATGCAATCATCGCAGCCTGGTATACAGAAGTGTAGTTCCCGAGGCTAACGTGACGGGCTAGTTCCAGCTCTGCTGAATAGATACCGGCACCCGCTCCGTCATCCATCATGGATCCATCTGTGAAAATCACTATTTCACCACTCCTTTTTCTGGAAGTAATCCGTTCTTCAGAAGACCTATGAAGACCTAATTGTTTGAGGGCTTACGAGCATATTGATGGCATTCGTAAAGTGCCACAACTGTTGCCAGTCACTTTGATTTTAAGTTCTTTCTGGCATAGCTGTTGAGCTTGCAATCATCGTTCCACTTTGGAGAAATTCCAACCCTGCGTAGGGTACCTTTGACTAGGTTTAGAGCGAGAAATATATTCGTAAAAATGTTCGCAATGATCCACTTGAGTTCCTTATTTTTGTTTCTTTCATCCAACAAGCTTACAATAAAAGCAAAAAATTTTATTGCGTATCACTGTTGAAATTTTCTTAAAAAATTCAGTAAATTTAACAAAATTCGTTTCAAAATATCTCGAAGTATGACTTGCAATAATTTTCAATCTCCAAACAGAGCATGGAAAGCCAGATGACAGAACTGGTTATCACTATGAAAGGAATACCTGCGTAGTCACGAATATTTCTATTTATATAAAGTCGTGGCCTAATTCCGTCCACAGGCCAAAATTCAAGAAAACAAAGTTTAAAAATATTCCCACACCGTACACGGAATCACTTACCACATTCAGAAAAATAACAAAAATTCCAATTAGTCAAATTTTCCTTTATTCCAAAGACAAACAAACGAAACCTGTTGTGCTAAAGTACAGTCGATGACAATTTCATAGCCCATCACTCGACAGAGTGAAGCGGTATTTATGGAGGCACCTATGTTGACACAATTGGGACGCCAAAAATTAATGAACAAATATTTTTGTTTTGATTTTTAACTAAAAGCCCCATCATGCGATCAAAACGTGATGTGGACTAGAGCAAAATAAAAAAGACGACAGAAACTCACCCAACACCTGCCAAAGATCAGTTGTTTCAGATAAGACCTCCGGATTAACAAAGAAAATCGGGAAAAAATACAGATACAAGTATCTGCGATGTAAGATGGGTTTGGTAGAAAATTTTTGCGAAATCTCAAGTCGCCAACATATGTTTGCAGTTTGCCCGCTTCGATGGGTTTTGTGGGAGGCATCATTATTCCGAGGTCTCACTGCGTCTTTATAGATGGAAGGTTAACCTTCGTCGTGTATGCTCGATGGTGTTGCTCGGTTGCAGCGAAAAATGTAAAAGACAGATGATGGAGATGGTATAGAAAAGATAGGAAAATCTGAAAGGTGCTGATTTTTGATTATGCACAGCGTACAATAAGTGAAGCAATGACTGTTTTAAGGTGTGCACCCGGCACAGTATTTATTATTGCGAGAAGTATTTTAATCGATGGTGAGATATTATCTACGAGTCTAAACATAATGAAGCAAGCATCTTGTGCCTGTGTTTGTTGGTTGGTTTTGAGATGAACTCGTGGCTAGACTTAGAGCACGGTAACTAAAAAAATTAAGAATCGTATCCCTGGGAAGAACTTTAATTTCCATGATTACTGAAATTGATTTTTAGGCAATAACAACTTCTCTGCACATCGGAATGTATTTGCAAAAATTATTCTATCTATGAAATAATTGGCCATGTGCTGAAGGGAGATAGGACAGCCTTGGTCTTTCCTGATTTTTTCGAAGACTTCTGGGGTAAATAGTTAAATGCACTTGAATAGGATACTAAATGGTAAGTAAGTGATAGAGCCTATCGTATGTCTAACTGCCATTATTTACTAGACATCAGGGGTCGAATCGCGTCCTCCGTGATCGAGCATTTCGTGATGGAATTTGTTTTTGTTTCACATGTAAAACCAACTTAATTCCGTGAACGGGTAGCTCGTTCACGGAAGTGGCGATTCGACCCTAGACTCCGCTCCGCTTTACGATTAGAGCCGAACTAAGCTACGTTTTGTCTTAGTTCAACGTTCTTCAGGCTACTACTCTTTGACATCTTCCGCAGTTTTACAGCTCCTACGCTGTGCCATGGTCTGCCGTTTTACGAGCTACTATTATGTGACGAAGTTTAACCTTTTATGGGTAAGATCTATCTCTAAAGTCATAAAGCCCATCTTTTTAAAAAGATGTAAAACTTTTACGACGAATAAAACACTGTACCCATAATTGGATGTTTCTGTGGGGGCGCCTGTATGGATGCTACGAGCTATTTCAGGCTTTGACACAAGCTTCTGGATCTTGCTTTAACATTAACACTCTTGTCAAACCATATATTTGGCAAAAATAACTTCTTGGCCAGTCACCATCCAGTTAAATCAGTTGCCCTGATTATCATCCTTTCGTTGCAGGGCAATTATTTTCAAGTCATAAACCAACAACTCTTCAGAATGTTTATTAACCTAACGGTACAGCTGAAACTTCACTTTGCCTTATCGGTCACATCGTGCATCATTTTTAATTAAAATCACATCGGATAAGTTTTTCGCACAGATTTGCGAATTCATCTTCTGCCGTTCACCGAGATACATTTCGGTATTCATACGGTTAATCTGACCTTCCCCTCATTTTTTCGGTTTATTTATTTTTTTGTTTCGTCTCAAGTAAATCACAAACAAAACCGCGCAGCGCATGAATCGCTATGGCAAAAAAATCTCGTTTACATTGTCATTCTTGCCGGTTGTCTTATGCGACGACGGCGGTCATATCTCCGCGTTGACAAGCATGAACAAGCGACAAGTAATTCGTGTTCGTATCTTTTGTATTTTTCTTTTAAACTATGCCTACATCGTTGTTAAATGATAAAAGTAAAAATAAAAAATGAAAATTCCCAGCGTGGGGGTATTTCTTTGATATCTGCCAACCACAGCTTCAATGTCGTTCATCAGCTTGAGAGCAACTGGCAGTTATTTGTTTTTAAAATAAAAAACAAAATAAAACAAAACCGAACTGTAAAGATTGCATGCGATGCGGTTATTCGATAGCGGTAATGAAAGTTTTTTTACTCCCCGCCGATATGAGTTGAATGTCACTTGATATGGCCTAAAGTTAAGGCCAGAAATGATTCAACACGCCGATTCAACACGCCGAGTTAAGATGCTAATTAAAAACTTGAAAAGCTATAGTCTCGGACTTTAATGGAGTAAAGCAGTTAATTTAGAAGAAGCGGCTGTCTGTGACACAGGCACACACTTGGGTTGAAAGAAAGCGAGTGCGATTGGTGCTGTTCAATCAAAGTTCACTCGACTAAAACCAATTACCTGTTTAAGTAACAGAGTCGGGTTTTTCCTTAGCCCCAAGACGCTCAATTAAATACCAAATACAGTTTGGGAAAATGAAGCCTCGTTAAAAAAGTTATTTAGACCGCCTTAGAGAAGAGAAATTGAAATAGGAAGCGTTAAGTCATAGTTAGGTTTAGGTTTAGTATATAACAAACTTAAATTGTTGCTGAAGTTTTTGTTATACTTTTGCGCAGACTCAGAAACATAATAAAGCCATACATAGAGCGACAGTGTTGAACTGTGGCCTAAAATTTAACTTTTGGTGGGAAATTTGATACGAAAAAGCATACTCGCAGGAAATAGTTTTATTTTTCGAAAACGTAAAACGGTCACTAAAAATGTGATCTTCCAAGGTATACGTAGATTTGAATAGTTTTCAAGTCATCGTAATAATTACGCAATGGAATGAACTTAAAATATGTTTTATTTATTTTAATACCCAAAAACGCTAAATAAGGCCCACTTTAAATAAAGTGCACGACTGAGTCGAACGAAACTGTCTCGTTGATCAAAAGTTTCATAAGTTGTTTTAATATTTTATTAGGTAGGAAGGTAAACATCTGAGAAGAAATGCTAGGAATAGTGTTAAATAAAATCCATTTTTGAGTTATTCATCTGGTATGGCAATGACAGTATTACATCAAATAACAATGTCAATTTTTTTAAGTTTGAAGCTATAGTAGCAGGCATTTGTCGCAACTTCTTTTTAGAGAATTTTAAGCGCCTACTGTACTATTTTATAAGCTTTCATACTTTACAAGATTTTTGATTAAAGGGATATAAGCGTATACTAGAAGTTCCTGTTTTCTGATCTGTTAGGACATGTGTTTATTTTTGGCTGGAATAGATTAGTGACGATAGTTTAAGGTGTCAATGACCACCTTATGTAAGAATTCAGAGATTTGTTTTTGAATTTGCATTAGCAGTTATAAACTGAATATGCCGATGGACGTGTGTGGGGGGTGCAAGTGAAGTGACATTTTCTGATTGTGTAAACTCCAAGAGGTTGGAATTATTTTAAGGTGCATATTCTACATGGTTGAAAAAAAGTACAAGCGGGTAATATTTGCTAAAAATAAGTTTTGCGTTGCTGTTATTGCATTTTTATGGGATATTGCAATTTTAATAAATTTTAAAATGAGGTATTGAGTTTTAAAAATAGGTATCTATTCTATATGAATACAGATCGGCTTTTTGAGAAATAACTCAAAAACTTATTGAATTCAATATTTTGAGAAAAAATAAGTACGGGACGGGATCTTGTTTAGAATACTGATGATGTAATTTGATCAAAATCGTTAGAGCGGTTTTTGTGAACCTTGGCAGACAAATCAGTACCAATTTTTTTAAATGTTTAGTTTGAAAAATACTATTGCTTGACTATTTTGCTGAAAACCGAGTATAAGTTAATGTTCGAGATATAAGCGTTACTTAGGTATTCAAGTTTCATTCAAATCGAAATGAGCAGTTTCTAAAATTGGCGTTTTCCGTTATTCGAATTGAAAACGAAGGACACAATAATTTTGGAAACATCAATTTTACTCTCAGTATGCGTTTGGTTCAAAATCGTTCTTAACGTTTTCAGGTAAACCAAAGAAAAAAAAAATGTTTAACAAATTACTTTTTTTGAAAATCCTTTGAACGATAATAAATATATAGAAAAACTGTGTTTGCTAATAAGTTAGGAATGGCCATACTACCCAAGAAATAAAGTTCAATTTGTCATATTTGAAAAGTACAGTTGTTTGATATTTTTAGCTTAAAAATGAGTACTTAGTCATGTTAACCTGACGAACTCAAGCTCAAATATCAAATCAATTTTTTTTTTTTTTTTTATATATACCTATACTTCTCCCGGGAAAGGCGAACCTATAACGCTTCAACAGCGCCCCGAGATGCCTGCAGATGTATGTTTGCTCGGCACTTAAATTGCTGCAAATTGTAGTCTTCTGGAAATATATCCCCAGGAAGCGAGTTTCAAAGTTTGCTTGTCCTGTAACAGAAGGAGTTTTGGAAAGTTGATGTCCTCGCGGTTGTCAAGTGTACTGTATGGTCATGAGCATTAGCAGTTGGGCGCCCAAAAGTTGCATTTCGAGGGATAATGTCTTTGAGTTCCTCAGAACATCTACCATGGAAGTACCTATAGAACAAGCATAGGTCAGCGACTTGTCTTCTGTGCACCAACTGTTGTAGATTCGATGTGAGTGTAGGGTCTCCAATGAGTCGAACTGCTCGTCTCTGTATGCTATCAAGCAGGTTAAGTTAATGTTTTGGGGCCGAGCTCCATATATGGGAACAATATTCCAAGCCTGGTCTAACCTGTGCTTTGTAGAGAAGGAGAAGTTGCTTGGGGCTAAAGTACCTCTTTGCTCTAAATAGGTAGCTCAACTTTGCGGACGCCGATTATGAGATATAGGATATGTGGTTCTGCCATGTGATTCCTGAATTGACTGTGACTCCTAGAAGGTGCATTGAGTCCTTGTGATTGATTGGATGGTCATCCATTTGGATCTGAGGAACTGTTGATGCATTTTTTCTGGAAAATGTTGTGAGCTGTGTCTTGTTTGCATTAAATACCACCAAGTTGTCCTTTCCCCACTTCAAGATTTTGTCCAGATCATCATTTAGAGAATTCATTTGTTCACATCTCTGATTGTGTGATGTAGCCGTATTCACAGGCCCACTGTTCGAGATGGAGGATATAAGAGTGCTGTCATCTGCAAAGCTGTAGATATTATTATTTGTCGATCCAAGCAAATCGTTGATGTGGAGAAGAAATAGAGTTGGAGAAAGAATAGATCCTTGGGGCACTCCTGCATTTATAGCAAACGAATTGGATGATACACCATCTACAACAACTTGGATCGATCTTCCCAGAAGAAAATTTTGCATCCATCCGAAGAGTTGTTGTGGTAATCCGTAAGACGCTAACTTGCCTAATAGGGCTCTATGCCAGACTCGGTCAAATGCCTTTGATATGTCCAAGGCTACGGCTCTGGATTCACCGTGTTGTTCAATTGATTGTGTCCATAGGTGCGTTACGTAGCTTAACAGGTCACCAGTGGAACGACGGCTCCGAAATCCGTATTGCCTGTCGCTTATTAATCGATGGCCTTCTAGATATTTGATTATTTTGACATTTATTGCCTTTTCCATTACTTTAGAGAGCATTGAAAGTAACGCCATTGGACGATAGTTTTGTGGCAGACATTTCTTCCCTTTCTTTGGAATAGGTTGAATGCGAGCGGTCTTCCAGCAAGAAGGAAACATCTTCTGGGAGTACGACATGCTAAACAGCTTACAGAGTTCAGGTGCAAGTTCTGGTGCACAGTTCTTGAGTACTATAGCCGGGATTCCATCGGGTCCCGTTGCCTTAATGCAATCTAGTTCTTTAAGGATGCGTTGAATTATTCGAGGCCGAAATTTCACTTCTGCCATCGATGATTGTATCCTCGGGATATTTGGTGGCTCTAGCTGTGCAGAATCTAGGGTGGAATTCTTTGAAAACATGCTAGCGAAAAGATCTGCCTTTTCTTTAGGTGTTGTTGCTAGCATGCCGTCTTCTTTTACTAGAGTTGGAAAAGAAGAGCAACTAAAGTTATTACTGATTGCCTTTGCCATGGACCAGAATGCGCGTGAGCCGCTAGGACATCCAATCACTTTGTTAGTGACTCTTTCGCTGTAAGTTGTCTTCGCCGATTCAATAATTAGGTTGCATCTATTTCGAAGTATTGTAAATTCAGATCTTTTAAGTTCTGAAGGGTTTGACCGCCATTCACGGAAAGCCTTGTTTTTCGCTGCGGTAGCTCGCTTGCATTCTTTGTTAAACCACGGTTTATTTGAAGCTAATTTTTTGATGCAATGTGGAATATAAAGTTCCATACCGAGTAAAATAATTTCGGTTACGGCTTCTGCGCATATATTGACATCAGTATCTCTAAAGCACATATCAGCCCATGGCAACGAAGCGAAGAAATTACGCAGCTCGTCCCAGATAGATTTACTATAATTCCAAATCAAACGATAACGATCCTTTTTCGCGCCTTTTGGTATCGGTATAGAGAGGATAGCAGATATAAGAGCATGATCCAAATTCCCTAAGGGAGCAGACACTTTTATTTCATAATTATCTGGCTCTGTTGTGAGAAACAGATCGAGAGTGTTTCCGTAATTTGTTGGATTGTCTGGAACTCGCATGGGCTCATCAACGAGCTGAGTGAAATGGCAGCAAATGGCGTAGTCTTCAGCTTGTTTCCCTGCCTCGTCCGTTCGGTTAGAATATCGTAGCCAATCCATGTTATGGGCATTGAAGTCATTAAGCATAATAACTTCAGCGGTTGGATGATGAATTTGTATCCAGTCTACCTTATCGGATAGATGACGATATAATTTAGATGGTTTGTTATCGTTTTGTGAGCGGTACAGGCAGCAAACGAATTTGGTACAACTTTGTAGAACGACCTTTAGCCATATTATGTCGAGATCCGTAGGTTCCATCTCTTCTTCTCTTACACACGCCAGATCTTCTCGGGCAAACACACATATTCCCCCCTTATATCGAAAACGAGGATGTAGTTCGTATTCTGGACATTGAAGATATGTGTAATCAGTTGTTGAGTTTATTTGAGTCTCTGTTAAAACTAGGACGTCTGGCTTTTTTTCTTGCAGATGCTGGTGGACACAGCTGACGTTGACATTGTTGAGTCCTAGACCTCGAATGTTGCAGAAATCTGTTGCTAGCTTTCTTCTGTTAGTGTTTAGAGCCGTTTTCGAACAAATCAAATAGGTATGAACATTTTATATGGGAAGTACCATTAAAATTGAGGTTACCTACAAAAAAAAAATCCAAATCTGAAGTTTGGACGAAATCCGGGTAGCCGTTTAGGCTGTAGGCCCCGGCACAGACGGATAGACGGACGGACTTTTGCGACCCACTTTTTTGAGTTGCTCTATCATCGTAATGTCAGAATTAATTAACATCTCGAAAACAGTATCTTTCTCTTACTACGTAATCGAGAAAGTTAAAAAAGTTTCTTTTTACATAATTGGGCATTTAAGGGAATTTTAACAATGTGCGGATGGAAAACTAATGCCAAAATGCAACTGCATTCAGAGAAAGGTTCTGAATGCAGTCCGTACAAAAACGTAAACACAGACCACCATGCAACTCACTCTCCAATAGGTTGTCATTCTTTTTATCATTCAAACCATCTATCTCATCGAGTTCCCTCATCTGAATATTGGAGGTGGGACATCATTTAGGTCCCCGAATATTAACGGTTGTGCGAAACATACAAAAAAAAAATTGTCATACCCAACGTTGGTCGAATAAACGTTTAAAAATAAATACATATACCAAAGTAAATAGTCGCAACAGTTTTGTTTACTTGTCCATCGCCCGGACTAGGGAAAACAAAAGCCACCGCCAAGGACTCAGCAAAGTGTTCAACGTCCACATGGCATCCAAGGCACTTATGCTCTACCCACTATACGAAACGAGTACTTTTCCAACTGAATAACATAAAAATAATCAACCATTCGTCATTAATAAAACAAACGTTTATAGCAACAGACAGGAGAAAAACAAAAAACAAAAAACAAAAAAACCCAACCAGCTGAGTTTTGTTTATTCTGCCCGGACTATCGCTCTCTCGACGTATATTTTTTTATTTACCATCCAGCCAACCAACCTGTTTACACTACAATCCGATATCCGAATATTCCAATCGAACCGGTCCGGAATGGATGCAAAAATTTGCTTAAATCAATTGAAGGCCACCAAAACAAATTCAAGCTGTGCGATGGTGACGCGAAGGTTTTTCTTTTGTTCGACAAAACAACATCACTCATTTTGTATCTCTGGGTGGGTAAGTTTGCTCGATTATCTCATGGGCCGGCGAACCCTTTGCCCACTCAAGACCAAACTTGAGTGCGCATTCTTTGATTGACAAGCAGCTCTGTTGTATGGAAACCGCGTGTAGGCGATTTATCTCTACTCTAGCCATCTATCCGACTAACATGTGCAGACTCAAGTGAAAGGTTATAGCTACTGGCAGTGGCAGAACCTTGAATTTCACGATGCAGATAGGCGCACATCGATGTGTCAAGCCAATGGGGCACGCTCTTTGTGCGCAAAGCCCTCGCAGTTACACATATATCGCAAGCTGAATGATTTATTGAGAGCGCAAACCACAAAACTATCTCGAGGTTGTGAAGGATTTGCCCGGTGTTGCGCAATGGGTTCTACCGATATTGATAAACCGCGAAACCACTCACGCAATATGTGTTGCGGTGCTGTTCCTCGGCGACAACGTCCCTTCCTATCTTCTTTGGTGGCTTCTGGTATAGCAGCAGCGACGGCGGGTCCTGAGGTTCAACTTTGTCTTGCGACACAGAGAACAAGAACCGCGGCCGCTTTTTATTAAGAGAAAAACCGCATTCCTGCGTTTAGAAACTTTTGTGGTTGGTCAATAGGTGTATACGCTCGCGCTTTGTGTATTGTTGCACAGCGATGTCAATCAGTCAATTACCAGTGACTGGAGGGCTGTATGCACGATATGCCTGCCGAAAAATTAACTAGGCTAACACGTGCACTATTTTACACAAATCGACATTATTCTCCGCCGAGTGTTGACGCCTTGAGGTTGGAATTAGATGGTTAAGCTGCACTCACAGAAAATTGTGTGCAATTTGGAAATACCCAAAGGGGGTATAATTGGTCCCGTCGCAGTGGAGGCTGGAATTGTTTGGTCGTGTTGCTGTCAGGGACAGATGCAGGTGTTTCGCTTGAAGTCGCGTACACAATTGGTGTGTGTGCACGCGTGCGCGCTTACTTACTAATGAGGCGAGAAAAATTATTATACAATAAATATGGAGGTATTTGGCTGAGTTCTCTTATAAATTAGGATGTGGGGAATAGAAAAATGAGGCAAACACAAATGGAGACTTGTAATAATTTGGAATATAGAAAAAAAATTCATTTGAGTTGGTTTATGTTGCACAACTTGGAAATACACTGACACCAAAGTGAAGACCAATATGGGACGGTGCGTTCATTAGATACATTTATCATGTACATGAACCATTTGGCAAGAATTTATTAAACCTGTCGCTTATACACAGTATATCACAACGGGCCTATCAGAGGCCTCAGTGAAGAGTGTAAAACTCACCCTCACCAACCAACCTATACACATTCCTGAAAAATGCAGAAGGTAAAAGTGAACATCGCCCCTAAATCGGCTCAGTGGTTCTCGAGATTAGGGCAGTCATACAAATAGACATAAGCACTCAAAAATCTACAGCGCCACCTATGGGATTCCTCTCAAATTGGTACTGAAACTAATAGAAATAATTTGTCAGCTAATTTAGTCGAGTAGTTTTCGAGTAGTTCGCATTTATAGGAACACTAGCTGACCCGGCGAACTTCTTTCCGCTTCTTTCATATAATAAAAATATAATAGTTCCGAGCATGCACAGTGCACAGTAAAAATAACTGAAGTATAGCGATGTCGATGTGTTTCAATCAAACCGAAATGACGAATGTCGGCCAACCTTTCGGTTTTTCACTAAAGTGCTTTATGGTACACGAGGTACAAAGCGGAACGTTTGCATACACGTGAGCATGCCATATACAATTGACCATGTGCGTAACATGGGCACTAAAGATTGATGCCACAAATATCCAGCGATTGTCCTTCCGACTTATTATTTTTCATAGTGAAAGCGAGACGCATGGGAAATTTAAGACGCTTAAATACAAATGAAAAATCTCTGAGTAAGTGGAATCCGCGGAATGAAAATGTTTTCCTCTTGAATTTTCCCATCAAAATCGTCGCTTGCGTGGCATTTGATTTGAGATTTTTCAAAAAAGTTTGGGTGTAATACGAATGTGCAAGAAAGTTATAACTGAGCCGACTTTCAATTTCAAATTGTGTAGAGGTAAGCCCGAAACACACAAAGAATTTAGATATTACAAATTTTAAATAATTGTTGTCACTACCCGTTTTTCTATCCGGTACGGAGAACCGATTTATTTTTACAATGTCAACTAATAATTTAATTATACAACTTTGGAAATAGCGTTTTTTTTTATTGGAGCTGCCGCAACCTATTTTCCTATCCCGCTTATTTTTGGCAAAGTGCCACTTATAGGGTCCAAGACTATCATATCTTTTAAGACTGCCTAAACCTGAAATACAGCAATACAAACAAAACAAAAAAAGAATCATGAAAATTTGCCCAGCGGTTATCGAGTTATAACGTCATCGAGTTTCAAGTTTCACTCCGATAGAATTATATATATAAATATAGATATATAGAAGAAGAAGATGAATACTGATCGATTTCTATCCGGTTTATTTTTTTGCGCATTTCCCCATACAAACGTTCAAAACGTCTTTCATCCGCTCAAAGTTTGTTTTGTTTTCGCGACAAAAAGTAGCCTATGTCCATCTCATTGTTTTTCTGAATAGTTTTATAGAAAAAAGTAAATTGGTTGAAAATTACGTGAGTTATAAGAAAACACACAATATATATAGATTATCATATATGCTTTAGCTAAGCACTAAACTTAGGAAGATTGACCTTGGAGTGAGCCTTTGGTCCCGGGGATATTGAATGTGCAGAACTTCCTCTTCCGAAATTAAGACCGCTTCTCAAAAAATGTATATGATTTAAGTGAAGTGAAGTTACAATAAGAACGCTTTCATCAGGACAGAAACGGTACCACAGGCATCACACGATCTGAGATTTGATTGACCCCAGTTGACAGTGTTCTCACTGTAAACGAAAGATCTTAAGAGGTCTAAAGTTTTCATTTAGGTCGATTCGCAGCCCAGTACAGTGGACAGTGGTGCTCGGATGTCAGATCCATGTTTCAAAAGGTTGAGCGACTATTTTCTCCGGTGTACATCTTCAACGAAACATCTTCTCTAGCTGGTGCCTCCATTTTTGCACTAACTAAGTTCAAATTTTACAAAATGACATAGATACGCAGTCAACAATATTATCTTTGAATGTACTAAAACTGATTCTGTAAATCGGAAGCGCATAATCTTAAACATGACAATTAAAATCAACCTCATCCGCCGGCTCAATTTGGGATTACATAATCACCGTGTGATAACATTGTGACAAAGGATGACATAAGCGACACCTTCGCATTTATGTATGTAGCCTCCTAAGGGACATTTCGATTTACAACTTCACCCTGCAACCGCCCATATCCATTAACATATCCAAATGGTTAAGCACAACCATATAGTCAACTCAATTACTGTGCATCATCAACACACTCACGAGTTACCGAGATGCCATCTCTTACATGACTTTGCGTAATCTCTAATTAAGAATAACAAAAGAGCCTTCCAGCTACAGCCTTCAAACAGAGACACGATGCGCTCAGGCCCAGCCTACTCCTCCCAAAATAATTGCCTTCCATTGATTACAAGGCAATTTACAAAATCCTTGCGTCACTATTGAACATTATTTACTCGTAATTTGAGACCCTCCCTCCACACAATGGAGAGAGACAGACACAGAATTCAATTCAACCAGTCAATCATATCGGCGAGAGCGGAGGTACACGGAGTTACTATATTGAATCTTCTAAGTTGGTATAGGTATAGGGGCACAGAAACATCGTCGTAATTGACCGAAATCGAAATACTCATAATAAGCCCATTCAACAGTACAATGTGTACAACAACAGTCGAGTTAATTGTTGTCTCCTGACAGTGATGTATGAATGCATTCGAACACATTTATTTCGTGTATTGGATTCTTACGTCGTAGATCGTGATGACTTGGTAAAAGACGGCAACCGACGAATCGATCGATGATGATGACGAAGATTGATTGAATATTAATTCTGACGACGAATGATGTTGGGTACATTTTTCGTAAACAACGCGCGTTAGATTGACAGGAGGTGGAGACCCGTATGTACCATGCATACCAACGGTCCACATCAAAGCGGATACGAATGCATTCTTATGCAGATGCCATCTGATTGATGTTGTTTTGTAAACACATAATTTGCCATGGGAATAAGCGAAATGGAATTGTGATCACAAGTCAACAGTGTTGTACTTATTAAGTCAAGTAGATAGATGCAAGCGAGATGGCAGATTGACAGATGTCACTAAATGTCGTTTTAGTTTAATGAGAGTTTATGATTATTATTCGCGACAGTCAGTTTTAGAGTTTCCGTCCAAGATATAGCAATAGAAACGAAGCATAAAACGAATTCGGTGAGTCTGATATGAAACTATCACGCTTTGTTATCATAACTGAATGTCAATCTGTCAAAGAAATGTGAACAAAGAGTTGGGAATTCGAAGATACCCTTAACCGGAGCATTATATTCATTCATTCGTTTATTTTTTCATTCATTCATTTATTTCTTCATTCATTCATTTATGTCTTCATTCAATCAATTATTAATTAATTCAATTATGCATTCAATCATTTATTCATTCATTCATCTACTCATTCATTCATCTATTCATTCGTTCATCTATTCATTCATTCATCTATTCATTCATTCATTTATTTCTTTATTCATGCATAACTTCATTCATTCATCTATTTCTTCATTCATTTATTTATTCATTCAATAATTTATTAATCCATTCATCGGTTCATTCATTCATTTATTTCTTCATTGATTCATTTATTCCTTCGTTCATTTATTTTCAATGTCCCGCCTAAATACCAGAATGGTCGCGGCCGTAAATTTGCTGAAGTGGGCCTGTGGTGTAAATATCTTGGGTAATAGGTAGACGAATGCTTCGTTTGCATTTTTATCACCGTGCGAACATATAAATTCTCACTGAACGTGTGACAAGTGAATTTTCGATGTTCCTAAGGCGAGTGTCTACCTGAGACCTGAAACACCTCATTGGACTGGCTTCTGATTTGGCGAGCAGCAGTCGATTTTCAATAGCGAGACCAGGAAGTTGTTTTGATACAACATGTCATCCAAATTTTTGATCTGAGGCATTACGAGGAGCATTCCAATGGTTAAAAAAAAAAATACTATCGGAAGAATCTAACCTATGTAATACTTCAAAAGTACCCCTATAGGGTAAGAGGTACGTCTTTCCTTTTGGATTTATACTGACACAAGTTGAAGATCTTTTGAAATACACCTTCAGGAAGCGATTACCAACATTTCCTTGTCCTGCAGAAGAAGCAGTTTTATCTGTTTAATTATGTCCTCGTTACGTCAAAGCTTTGAATGTATATATGACAATTGTCATATCCATTAATCGAGTTTACGTATTTTTAAAACGCCACAGGGTAAACCTCACAGTCTCCTGAAAGTAATGTAGAAACACAGTCACCCATATGATCTGAAAAAAACTTTCCCCAAAGCAAAATTGTTTCTCCTTCTATTCTTAATCCTGTCAAATTTCACAACATTTTCTACAAACACCTGTCTTTAAGCTCTTGAGCTGATCATACTTCGTTAACACTATTTAAAATAATTTTTTTTTTAATTTTTTACCTTTTGAACTCGTCAGACTCTGTCCAATGTTATTCCAAAAATTTAGTCGACATCCGAAGACTTTCATTTCCTTGACGCGTTCCTTCATGTTGCCCAGTACACTGGTCTCCGTTAAACTGACACAGGGAATCATTTAAAATGATTCTTCTTCCGATGGGCAACACGCAATGGCAATTTACCAAATTACTACTTTTGCGAATGGAATTTTTATTTTTTTTTCAACACTTTTTTCACAATTTTACTCTACCGAAACGCCAAACGTTGAGTCGATGTAATAACTTCATCGAGTTTAACTAAGGCGACTCCTAAGAGGGGAGGAAGAAATTAAAAATAAATAATTTGTAAAAATAGTAGTTCTTATAACATTTGCAGCTAAATTCCCATCAATTAAAATCAAATTGCATTTTTTCGAAAACGATTTTCCCCTTCGCGTATGTGGTGGTATAATTCGATTTGTTTAAATGTTAATCACGCTTTTAGGGGGGAGCTGTGCAATTTAACTGTTACAACGGTTGGCAACTAATGAGCGTTTGCATTTTTATTGAATTTTAATATCCAACAACATTCTATACCGGTTTTGTTCGAAGAGTTTATTACATTGTCCGATGCGTTATCTCTTGTAAAAATGAGTTATAAACAAATCAGAGTTGGCTAATGACTTGCACTTGCTAACTAAGATGCCGGTTATAGCTGCGAGTAGTTTGGAGTTAATTATTGACCATTGCGGTGATTCCAAGGTGCGTTTCATTTATGGTTTGATTGGGTGAAGTGGTTTCAATTGGAATATGATTCTTGCTCAAGTAATGATACGTCGGTGTAATTAACAGTTTTGGTGCGTGATCGGGGGACTAAAATCATTTTAAGATTAATCAGTTATTTTTGGAAAAATTGCTCTCCGTGGTGCAATTTATATGAATAAAATTTCAAGAAACAAACATTATTACCAATCACTGGTAGAGTTAAAACTTGTCTTCACTTGTTAGACCAGAAACCCATATCCCATATATCTTTCTTTAATCAATTTTTTAAACTCATTTCTAGATGGTTTCACATGTCTTAAAAATAAAAACTACCAATAAAGCGGAGGCTTCTTTTAAAATGATTGCCTGTCTGGAACTAGAGAATCAGCTTTGAAATAGGCTAATATAGGAAATCACACTTCCTTTCCCGCGACTTTTAGCCCGCAGTGAACAAAGAATTTATTTGCAGTGGAAAAAATGGATTTCTCAGCTCTTACAGTGGAAATTTCCATAGCTTATGTCTGGCATCACTGGGCAAAATAAAATATAGGTATCTCCAATCGTTAGAAAAACAAATTAAAGTCGTCTCCCAATCATCAGCTTTTTCTAAAAAAGAACTGGAAATCTGTCATTCGGTCTGGGTTTTGGAAATATTTAGAAAACAACCCGAGCGTTATTAGAAAAGTGTCGTGGAAGTGATGCCAGACTTTTCGGACTGACTTGCCCAAGATGATTATTAAAAATAAACCTTTTGCCTATGTCGTTGTTAAAAACGAAAATATATATACCTAAATAATTATACTAAAAAAAATAAAAAATAGTTGGCGCTACAGGTCCGGAGAGACCCTAGGCCTAGCTTCTCACAACCATTCGTTTTGTGTGAGTTTTTCATTTTTGGAACGAATGGAAGGGATCTACAGTTTTATGCCGACTCCAAACGGCTAATTGAGAAGCTCTTACAAGACATTTTATACTCTCGGATGTTTGTCAGACGTTCGCGAGAGGTAGCGCAGCGGAAAAAACCCTACAACGGCGGAATTGGGTTTTTGCGGGATTCGAACCTTGAACCCCCGCATAGCAGTCCAACACACTAACCACTAAGCTACTGCGACTATATATAAATAATTATACTACAAATGTATAAAAAGCACAAGAATTAGCAAAAAAAAATCAGTCCTCCCTTTTTCTTGAATTCGAATGGTTTTTCTTCAGATTCAGTACTTGAAATGACTTTTTTTCGTTCTGAGAGATATGAAACTGTCCTGTCCTCCCCTTAAGCTTATTGAAATGCAAAATGCCCGCGAAATGAGTAATTAGCCACGATCTGGCACCATTGCGGTGGAAGAGCAGAAACTGTCTTGAAAAATAATAGCAAAAGAAAATCAAAAAAAAAAAAAAAATTATAATTATTTCATTAGAGTAGCACTTTATAACCTTCGGGCTAAGGGTTTGTTATGAAATTATGCAACGGAAAGCAAAAAGAAATGTTTCGCTCACGCATTTGCCTATTAATAACTTAATTTGAAAGTAAGAAAAAGTAATAGGTTAATGGATATTTTAAGATAGGTGGGAATTTCTGCCCAATATACGGTTCTTTGTGCTACTGTTCAATATAATTATATAATAAAACGTTTAATGCATTGAAAAAGTCCGATTACAAGTCTTTCGATTCTTTTATAACAATTTTTCTTCGTAGATCAGTGAAAACTTCATGCAGCCTTGAAATTTTTAGCTTTCCTAATTACGTAATAGGAGAAAGATATTGTATTCGTACAAAATTTCGAACTCGAGATGTTAACCAATTCTGACATTACGATGATAGAGGAACTCAAAAAAGTGGGTCGCAAAATTCTGTCTTTATGTCCCGAAACCAAGAGCCTAAACAGCTGCCCTAATTTGGTTCAAACTTCGAATTTGGAGTTTGTGGGCCTACAGTTCGGGGCCGCTTTTTTTTTTTTTTTTTTTTTGCCAGGTAACCTCAATATTAATGGTACTTCCCATATAACATTTTCATACCGGTTTGATTTGTTCTAAAACGACTTCAACGATTTCAACCAAAATTGTTATTTAAGCTTAAGTAGATGGGGTTACCATGACTGTATACCCAGGTTTTGGGTAAAAAGTAAAATAACAGTATCTACTTTTGAAATTTAAACATATCTCGAAAATGGTCCATACGATTGTAGCACAATTTCTAAGGTAATATGGCCATTTCTAACTAAAAAGCAAACTCAGTTTTTCTCTGTTTTATCGTAAAATGGATTTTTGAAAAGAGTCATTTTTTTTTAAATTAAGTTTTCTTTAGTTTACCCGAAAATGGCAATAAGGATTTTGAACAAAATGCATACTTCCAGTAAAATTGATGTTTTCAAAATTATTGCGTACTTAATTGTCAATTCGAATCACCGAAAACGCTAATTTTTAGAAACTGCTTATATCTCAAAAACCCCCATTTCGATTTCGATAAAATTTTTAAAATCATTACTTTAGGTACTCAAATTTCAAACAATAGATATCTAACACTCAGTTTTCAGCTGAATAGTTAAGCAATAGTATTTTTCAAACTTTATACATTGCAATATTTGTTACTGTTTTGTCTGCAAAAATTTACAAAACCGCTGTAAAGATTTTAATCAAAATACATATTAAGGATAATATCAGTATTCTTAATAAGATCTCGTACTTATTTTTTTCCAAGAAAATTCTAATAAATCAGTTTTTAAATTATTTATATTTTCCGATCTAGTTTCACATATCTACAGAATATTTGTTTAACAATCTCAATGCCCCACTTCCAAGAAAAACGCAATAACAGCTACGCAAAACTTATTTTTAACAAATATTATGCACTTATTTTTTCCAACCAGGTTGAATATGCTCCTTAAAAGAATTGCAACCACTTGGAGTCTTACACAATCAGAAAATAGTACAGCAGGCGATTACAACTCTCTAACCAGAACTTGCCTGTTACTGAGACCTTCAACTTATAAAAACTCACGTTGTTATGTGATATGAACTCATATCACGAAACTTAGCGCCTTCTGCTTTTAAACGCACGATATGATTTTTAACAAAATTGTACATCTGCAGATCGAGGAAAGAGTGTAACACATAAGTATAGCATGTCGAAGAATAAATCAGAAATATTGAGAAACAACAGACACCTCTCCAACCTCCATTCGATTCAATGACAATTTTTATGACCGCATATATTCAGTACTAAAATGCTCGCAATGCTTCCATTGGCCTAGAAGAGATTTATTTTATAAATCAACTCTTGCTGATGCTTCAAAGATTTATCACAGAACTCCAGTGTCACAGTTCAGCAGTTCTGAAGTTGAGATAATAAAACTAATTATAACTCTCTTACGAGGTGATGATTTTAAAGTCTTAAACTTGTCACTTAAAGCAGCCCATTATGTCATAAAACAAGCTGACCTAAATCGTTCTCATCGTATAGTCTTATTCCAACCTGACAAATTGTAATAAATCACTCAACCGACAACCGATGTAACACAATTTGCTGTCGAAAAAACGCAACGTACTTGCTACAAAGATATAATTTGCCAACAATTATAACAGCCGACCTATCGCCTACGTTCCCAAAAACGAGGTCGACAAATTTCATAAGAAATGATTACAGAAGATGTCGCCCAAAAATGATGACCTCCATTCAGCGCAGACAGAGCACTACCAGAGGAACCGTCTTTAAACGCTCCATTGACTGTTCTGTTGAAACAATTGATAATCTCTTTTCAATCTGAGCGCAAAAAAGGTCATGAAATTAATTTCGTCCTCCACCCGCTTGCTACAGATCTCTCCTTTCAACGACCCTAATTGCGATTTTATTGTTTGTGGTGCGGTTTTCCGCAGTCCATTCAAAACGAATCGAAAATTCAAGCAAAGCGGTACCTAACAAACGAAATTCTGTTTGTCCTACTTCTATTAAGACAGCTTCTTGAAATCAAACGATAGATCGATTGCAATCAGAAATTGGATACAAAATGCCAATAAATCCAGTGGCAGTAGTTATACCAACGAAACAATGCCAAATGAAGAAAGCACAGTGTCTGTGGTAATGACGGAAATAGTAGAGATGTGCGTGCTGCTGTTGCTGTTCGGATTGCACCCGAGGACTGTTCGAATGATTGATGAAGCGACAATGTAATAAATGGCTTCTGTTGGTGCGGTGATAATTTCACAAAATCTAATTAAGGAATTCACAATAAAAAAAAAAACAACAACAACGAAGGATTTATTGATGTAATTGCGGATTAATTGCGAATAAAATCGAAATGAAGTGTTAAAGTGGATCCTTGGATTGACGAAGGTGCGGACAAAGCAATTTAAACGTTGTAACTTTTTTTATTACTGCGGCTAATGAAGTTATGAGTTTGTTTTGTGTGAACGAGGAGCGGCATTTTGCTTGAGGACTTTCAATTGAGATGGATTTTTTCGCACTGATATCAGTTCCAGTTTATGCTACATAATTCAAATGCAATCTACAATCTGGAAGATGAGACTTTAAAATGGATTGTGTCTTCGCTTAATCGGAAGCAATTTGCTTGCTAAAAGGATCGATTAGTGGCAAATGAAATAGAATGTCTATTCCTACTATATAGTAGTCGGAAAAATGTTGTAGACTTTGCTAGGCATATTATGATTTGTCAATAACCCATACAGAAGTAAAAGAGATTTTTGAAAAAAAAAAAAGTGCACGACTGGGTCGAACCAAACTTTCTTGTTGATCAAAAGTTTGTTTGGTTGTTCTCTTTTTTTATTACATAGGTATGTAAAAATCTGAGAAGGGATGCTAGATAACGGATTTTTTGTTTGAATTTGCATTAGTAGTTAAATTGAATATGCCGATGGACGCATGTGGTGCAAAAGAAGTGGGAGTTTCTGGTTGTGTAAGCTTCAAGTGTTTGGAATTATTCTAAGATGGCGGCGAAAATGGGTTTGGCTGTTAATGAGGACAAAACAAAGTATATGCTGTCAACGAGAAAGGAGTCTCAACATCGGCGACTCGGACCAAACGTCACGATGGACACATACAACTTCAAGTAGTTAAGGACTTTGTGTACCTGGGATCCACTATCACTTCACAAAATGACATCGGCGCAGAGATCAAGGGAAGAATCACTCTTGTCAATCGCTGTTTCTTCGGGCTAAGAAGGCATCTTAGAAGTAAAGCCCTCTCTCATAGGGCTATAGATATTGTATAAGACCTTAATATTCCTGGTCTTTCTTTATGGTGCAGAAGCATGGACCCTGTCAAAAGCGGATGAAAGATTCTTCAAGTGATATTCGGTCCAGTTTGTGACGATGGAGTATGGAGAAGAAGATTCAACGACGAACTATACGGGCTATACAGCGACGTTGTCCTATTCAAAAAGCTTACAATACAACGGCTGAGATGGCTAGGACACGTGGAGCGTATGGACAACAACGCACCATCTCGACGAGTCTTGGGATCCATCCCTGAGGGACAACGCAGCAGAGGAAGACCCCACCTTAGGTGGCGCGCACATTTGGAGAACGATCTCAACTAACTTGGTGTGCGTAACTGGAGGCAGCTAGCGAGGGACCGAACTTTTTAACTAAAAACTGAGTAAAGATATATGTAAGCTGTACTTAGTTTTTAGAGTTTTGTCGAAATCGAAAATGGGGTTTTCGAGATATGAGCATTTTTAAGAATTAGCGTTTTCGGTGATTCTAATTGACAATTAAGTATACGAAAAATTGCAATTTTGCTCAAGTACAACAACTTTACTCTAAGTTTGAATTTTGGTCTAAATCGTTAGTGCTGTTTTCAGGAAAACTAAAGAGCAGTACATCTTAAAAAAAAATCTTCTTTCAAAAATCCATTGCACGATAATAAAGTCAAAAAATGAGTTTGCTATTAAGTTATAAGTGACCATTTTACCTTAGAAATGAATCTTTGTTACAATCTTATGGAACGTTTTGGAGATATGTAATATGAATGTTCAAATTTCAAAAGTATGTTCAAAGTAAGTAAGTAAGTTCAAAAGTATTCGATTTTTTAGCGAAAACCTGAGTACGCAGTCATGTTAACCTCACCTACCTAAGCTATAATATCAACTTTGGTTAAAATCATTAGAGTCGTTTTCGAACAAATCAAATTGGTACGAAAATTGTATACGGGCAGTACCATTAATATTGAGGTTACCTTGCAAAACAAAAAAAAATGGGTCCGAACAGTAAGCCCTCAAACTCCAAATCCGAAGTTTGAACGAAATCCGGGCAGCCGATTAGGCTGTAGGCTTCATCACAGACGGACGGACAGGCAGACAGATAGACAGATGTACAGGCGGACGGAATTTTGCGACCCAATTTTTTTTTGAGCTCCTCAATCACCGAAATGTCAGAATTGATTAACATCTCGAGTTCGGAATTTTGTACGAGTACAATATCTTTCTCTTACTACGTGATCGAGTAAGGTAGAAATTCAACAACAAGCTTCGGGGTTTAGTGTCAAGTTTGCGCCATCTACGCCCGAATAATTGCATTTCATTCATTCATTTTCAATGGCGGCTCTTCCAATAATAGGGTCGCGGGTAAAGGATGCCTAAGTGGACCCTCCATAGCTCCCGATCTTCCGCCACCGACTCTAGATCATCAGGGGTAATCCCCATACGGGCCGAGGAGAGATTTCAGACTTGATCTTACCATCTCATCCTGGGTCTTCCTATAGGACGCCTACCTGATGGCACGGATTCCATAGCACGTCTTGGGATTCGAGTTGGAAGCATTCGTATAACGTGATCAAACCAACGAAGTATGGACCGCTCTCTCCGGAGAAGTAGCTGCTCGATATTCAGTTCCTCACGTATTCTGGTGTCCCTTATACGATCTCTGCGAGTCACACCAGCAATACAACGAAGGAATCTCATTTGAGCAGCTTGTATTCGCGATCTAATTCCTTCGGTCATTACCCAAATTTCATAACCATAGGTAAGAGTAGGAACGGACAACGAATTAAAGACCGGCAACTTGGCTTTGACACCAAGTTCGGTCCTCCTGATAATAGAATGGCCTAGCTGTCTCAGAATTGATCCAGCCAGACCAATTCTACAGGAAAACTCAGTATTGCTCCTTACATCACTCGTGAATAAGACCCCGAGATACTTAAACTTCTCCACCTGCTTCAATGGGACTCCACTAACATGTGAGTGCATTGAACAGGACTTCTGGAGACCACCATTACCCTAGATTTGGTCACATTAACCTTCATCCCAGCTTGTACACATACGGCTACAAACCTATAATCGAGTGCGCGCTGAAGTTCGGTCAGGGAGGCCCCAAGAATGAACAAGTCATCAGCGTTTTCATAGCGAAGAAAAAGGAGAATGTGGACAAGATCTAGACGTGGTTGGGGGATGATATTCAAAGTGCTTTGTATTTTGGCTGGTATTAAGCTGCCCTGTTCTAATAATTTATATAGTTTGAAACTATGCAGCGCTTAAAGCAGTTGTGGCCTAGTAATCAGACCTTACGGAGGTTGTTTATTTTCCAATACGGATTCTTAAAAACAAGAGGCTAGTGACATGGTATCTACAGCTAAAGCAGATTAAGATACTCTTCGCTACAAGTCATGCAAGTCGGTCTTTTTCAAATACTCCATGACTCAATGAATGAAACTTAGCCGGCTGGTGACGCTCTCTATATAAGCGACAAATGCTGTTACTCCACGTATTACCTATTCAACCGATTTTAACGACATTTCGGTGCCAGTCCAATTTCCATTTCCAAATCTTTGCACTCCGTGTACTTCCAAAAACCAAAACACCTTTGACCTTGAACTCAATTGCAATCGTTTTGGCAATTCACAAAAAAAAAAAAAAACCGCTCTCCGTAGTTAACCTTCTCAACTTCAATATCGTCTGCTTTCAAATAACAGCTTTGACTCCTTTTTTTTTTCGTCTTTTGTTGCCTTCTGCTTCATCAAGATTCTCCATACAGTGCGCTCACATGCGGCACACTTTTTCTCAAGCAAACAAACAAAACCTTTCCGAAAAATGTATGAACGTACATCCACCATCTGCATGCACGTTTGTGTCCAAAAGGAGTTCCTTAGCTGAGGATGAACAAAAAAAAAATATATCCCCAGGCGCAGGCAGTATCTCTACAGAACCAGTTCTTCTGCCCGACAACGCATGTTTATCGCAGCAGGATGGAGACGGGGGCAACGTCGAACGCATGATCGCATGCAAGTGCAGCAGCACTCGCGCCTCTGCTACTCGTACGAAAAGATACAGATTCCTCTTTCAGTACTGGTTCGCCGCCCTTTATCTTATGTATTCGCATTCGCATTTATTTATGTTTCGTTCTGTTGTGGCTGTGCTAAGTCAGATACTAAATTTTATGCATTCTACATACCGTATGGTTATGGATACATTGGCACGTTAAAGGCCACTTCTTTGAAAATGGTAATAAATTTTGAAATCTGCGCCGCAGTACCGTTAGAATTAAAGAAGACAACGATGCTAACGACGACGCCGATGATGATCATGCTGCAGATGAAGATGATGATGACGATGATGATCTTGTGGCTTGTGCTGCAGTATTTTATTTATTACCACACATAACCGAGAGAGCGCGGCCAGTAAATTAAACATGAAAACTGGGCGTGTCCACCGCGCAGCATAGAGGTAAATTCCACTTACTTCCATTAAATTTAAGAAAACAGCAAACAAAAATTACATTTCGAATTAATTTCGCCGACAGACAGTCAAGGTCAATTTCGGATGACATACTGCAACGTCCGGATAGAGGTGCTAATAAGATTCCCAAACAATTTGTTGCATGCATGCTGCTGTTTTTGAACTGTTAATTAGACACACACACCTACGTATAACTGAAGGGTAATAAATTTCAAATTTCGCAAGAGTGCTTTGTTTTGTGCTATCTGAGCTCACACCGGGCTTACGCGATATGCAGTCGCGTCCAAAGTGTACGCAAGACTTGCGATGACGGGTGTTGTTGTGTGCTATAAGGCATGGTGATTGGTGACCCACCCGAAGTGTAATGTCCCGATTTGAATCTATGAGTGGTGTTGGAACGTGCCGGTATGTAAAAGACGTGACACCATCGCACAGCAACGTGTGACACGTTCAGGTGGCAAAACGCGGCGCCCACTAGGCGATTGAGATACGAGTACTTATAATGTATGTTAGTATATACCTCGCCGCTTGAGGTGTCGGATGATAAGGGACTATTAATAGATGTGAATTCAATTGGTTATATGGGATTTAGTTACAGCTGGGAAATCAAGTTACGAAATGTCATCGAATTGGATCGCATTTTCTACTGCGTCGTGTTGTATTTTCAATAACACCGTCGAGTTGACACGACTGCTTGATGTTGTTAGTCCTATTGATTTGCTTTGGCTATAGTAGGTACGGTACCCTTTCTATAGACCTTGGGAATGGAAATGTACTACACTTTTACCGGATGCAGTCTGCATTACAAAACGATACATCGTTTTCGTGACCGCCTGCATGTGGTGCTGCTAAACCTGGACACATTATTGACAGATACGTTGGATGTAGCTCTACATAGTTAAAAAATAAATCAATTCGCGCAGCAAAGTATAGTCGACGTCAACTTATTGCATCTGCGACTTTGAAGCGCTTATTTTGAATTGTATTTGAGTAAATGGGTAAGTGCAATAAGTGTTTTTTTTTTGGGTCAAACCGAGGATCCCACATTCAGTACATCCGGCCAATCAACTATAGAGCCTTATAATCCACCACAACTTCTTGAATAATCCCAAAAAGAATAAGCTATCACTTGCTTTATTACACAAAATTAAGCCAAATGCGGAATGTCGCGTTGACGCACGCGTGCGTTGACAGATTATGTAGACACAAAGCGTTCATATGCTGCCACACAAAATACAACTTCAGACGCTGGGCCTTACCAATAAAGGTTTATAGTTTCGACTCTAAATTTAAGTACTTCACAGTGGGCCTTACCAATAACCATTTTTAGTTTCGACTCTAAGTTTTAGTAGATCACGGTGGCAGAATTTTCCATACAAATTTCTCAATTGTGAGCTTCCGTAAATTTAAAGTCGATACTAAAATTTATTATTAGTACGGCGGCGCGTTGAATCGACTGTAGATCGTAAATATCGTAAGGTTCCACGCGACGACGCCTGAATAGACATACTTTCTTCTATCACGCGCGTTTGACAACTTTAGAATTTCGAATTGTTCGATTTGAAGTCATAGTGTGCCGATCATATTGGAGTGGCACAGATTTACCTCTCACAAGTTTTAAGGAGCTATATAATGTTTCTTGAATGCAAATTAATTTATTCACTGTGCGGAAAGGACGAATACCTTTTGTTCGTTTAGGAACTAATATCTGGGTGACCGAGCTTTGCTCGGTTATTACTATTTATTGTAACTTTAAAAACAATAAAAATTAAAGAAAATATATATAAACTTGAACATATAAAAAAATTTAAGTCTCCTGAATGCCGGTAGATGCCTTTTACTATGACGCGGACTTATTACTTACTTATGCGACTTCCAACGCTAATAAAAGCATTGGATACTCAAAGGTGCGAGGGTACCGCTCACGCTTCAGAGTTCAGAGTATGCATATATACATACAAGAATTGCTCGTTTAAAGGTATAAGATTAAAACAAAAACCTTGAACTCAATTTCTATATACAGCACCTCCACCCAGCGATGCCAACCTAGGCTTTTTATGACTTTTAGGCATTATTTCATTAGCTAAGGCTTTAAGGCTTTTTTGTTTCCAAAAACGGATCTTTTTTCTATTTCAAATATTTATTTATTTTTTGATCTGATGGACTAAAACATTGTTTGTTTTGTTCAATGCTATTTACCTACCTACTCATGAAACTAAAGTCATGAATTTTGTTCCTATTTCTTCTGTGATTTATACATAATTTAAGTTTTTTTTTTTGGAAATAAAAATTGTTGTTGTTAATTTTGTTATATTTGTGTTTAATTTTTGATTTATTGTTCCAATTTACATAAAAAATTTTTTTAGGCATTATTTTGAAAAAGGCATCTTTTTTTCTCAAGTTAGGTTGGCAACGCTGCTCCACCATCCGTCCATCACCACACCACACGTCATCATCCATCTGCGCATTTCCTCAGAAAGACATTGTCGCTGTTTTTTTTTCATATGAACGTGCTTGTGCGATGTGCGCCACAAAACCACCCCAAAGCAGAACAACGATCAAGAACCGCTGCTGCTGATAATATTCGATTTGAGAAAATAAATTTATTTTTTTCGTGTTAGATTTTAGGTTGTAGCTCAGCTTCTAGAGGACATAGAAAGCTGATTGATGGCTTGAAATAACTATTAAAGTGTTGGCTCTCCTACGTATTTTTTTTTTGTTTGCATTGATTAAGAATTGTTTGTGTAATGGCGAGTAAAGTCAGAAAAATAAGCTCAAAACGCATGAAAACTCGAAAACACGCGTTTTCCCAAACATAAGACTAATCTAGATCAATTGCTTACCCCCGAAAACCCCCATATACCAAATTTCAGCGAAATCGTTAGAGCCGTTTCCGAGATCACAGAAATAAATTTATATAAATACATAAATAAATACATACAAGATTAGCTCGTTTAAAGGTACCTATAAGATAAGATACTGATTTTTTCTTAGTTTTTTTTGGAGAAACAAATATTGATCAAGGGTCTTCTATCCGTATTTAGGTTGTTTTTTTACTTGATATGTTGTAATATATGATTTTCTTGAATTTTGGAGAATCGTTGTTTAAATTGTGCATAAAAATAACAGCTACAAGACAAAACGGAGTAGACTTGTATTTGTCAGCCAAAAAAAAACCAAACTTTAAGTCTGTCATAGTCTACCCTCTCAACGCGTATTAGCTTCAAAGCAGCATTTCGTTTCATAAAATTGTTGCTAGCGCGCTTTGGCATTTAAAATCTTTAAGTTTCGATGGAGCGTGTCAAAGCGCGAGTTAAGTATCCATAGCAAAACATATTGAGAAAAAAGATAACATTATTTGTATTCAATGATATCTTTAGTCTCTAGTACAGTCTTGCACACAACGCTACAATGATAACATATGTAAAAGAGATAATATCGTTTGTATACAATGTTGGAATATTATCTCTTCTTCATTATCAAGCAAGACGATTGTACGCTTGGGTCTCCTTGTAGATAGATAAGAAAAGTATATAAATACGACTGTATGATGAATTTATCAACAGTCTTATTGTAACTACATAGTAGCCTTAAGCTCCTTTTAGAATTAGTAAAAAGTATTTCAATAATAAAGGACATAGTTCCAAATAAATATTGTTTAATTTTAAAAGTAAGAAACAAGTGTTTTAATTGGCGATCCTGCCAGGAGGTTAAATATACTTTTTAACTTCAATCGAGCGGACCTCGGGAACAAGTAGTGAAATCTAGTATAAACAGAACACTCGCGTTACCGGTTACAAGAATTACCTAGCATAGCAGGTACAAATATAGCTTCTTCGTACGAAGCAGCAAAGCAATTCAGTGAAAGTGTATATGTGGAGAAAAAAAACACACAAATTCGACGACAACAGACACGAGTTCAAAATGGAACAACTCGCAGTATTAATGGCAAGATTAGAAGCTTTAGAAACCAGGAGCAACACAGTAACACAAACCCTAGAGCACACACGCACAGAGAATGCAAGGTTAGCAGCAATAATAACTAACCAAAATCAAATAAACACTAATTTAGAAACAAAACTAAATGAAGTAAA
The DNA here is from genome assembly GCA_946477585.1 of Cheilosia urbana. NCBI lineage: Eukaryota > Metazoa > Arthropoda > Insecta > Diptera > Syrphidae > Cheilosia > Cheilosia urbana. The sequence continues at coordinate 163,104,107 of OX297854.1, forward strand.
ATCTGGATTAGGCATAGTACCAAACATACCTGTGCTAGAGGAAATAAGAACCACATATACAGATGGTAGTGAAATACAGTTAGACGCATTTAAAAGCCTACCTATTTTCAACGGCGATCAATCAAATTATCGGTCGTGGCGCGAAGAAGCATCCAGATTAATGGACAGCATTAAAAACTTCAAAACACACAGTAAGTACGCAGCAGCATTGACTATAGTGAAAAGTAAAATACAGGGTGCAGCCGCGAATGTGTTAACTAATTATAACACAATTTTTAATTTTGAGGCGATACGTAACAGATTAGATTATACGTACTCTAATCAAGAACCTCTATACGTGCTACAAGACATGATGAAAGCCATCACGCAAAAAAGAAGCACACTGTCTGAATACCACGACGAGATAAATAAAAATCTCAATTTAATAATATCAAAAATCACTATGTCAGGTGATCCGCCGAATATAATCGACAGACTAATTAAAAATGCTAACGACGACGCAGTTCGTATATTCATTGATGGTATGAGTGACAACTTTACAAGAGGATCATTATATTCAGCTACAATAAATGATCTAGAACACGCATTCGCAATTGCTCGCAGAATAGAACATGATAATGTGCACAGGCATTTACATCTCACTCAGGATAAGCACCACAAAAATATGCCACATGAACGCAGAAACGAAAGAAGACCAAATTATTCGAGCCAAACAACGAATTATCAACCCCAGAAGCAATACGATAATATGCAGCAACACAATCAAGGACCACAGCCGATGGAGATAAACTCGAGACAAATTGTACATGCACAGCGACAAAATTGGAATCAATACAAACCCGATGTATATAATCCACCAGCGAAACGTGAACACAGCGGGAGTTTCAACACACACAACAGACCGCAACGATCTTATCAGCAGAACTTCAAGCAGCAGAGAGTAAATAACTCCCGACAACAACGCAGAGACGATGTCAGCAGTACATATGCAGAAGCAGATGAAACGGAATGTATGGTAAATAATAACATAAGAATAGATCATTTAAACTAGTAGACGGGTTGCCCTGCTTAAATTTAACTAGTACTATTTCTAAGAAAATTTATAAAATTCTTATTGATACTGGTGCAACCCATAATTACATTAATAGAAAATGCGATTCTAGCAAAAAAATTAAAATTAAACCTATAAAAATAAAAACAATGCATGGTTATTCTATGGTAGATACAAAGAAAGTAGTTAGGATATTAAAGAAAAATATAACATTTTTTGAATTAGAGGATATTCAGTCTTTTGATATGATATTAGGATATGAAGGACTTAAAGTTCTAAACGCGGAAATAAATTTCAGTAATATGACTCTAACTACCATAAGCAGTGTCGAATCTATTCAGAAAATTAATTACATAATTGGGGAAAATAATATTTATAAAGCAGACATAGATAGACTGATGAAGATTAATAACAGCATAGGACCGTTACCCTTTACAGATACTATAGAAGCAAGCATTAGGACGACCAATGATAATCCGGTTTATGTTAAACAATATCCATATCCCATAGCAGATAACGAATTCGTAAACAAAGAAATACAGAAACTCTTACATGACGATATAATAGAAAAAAGCCATAGTCCTTATAACAGTCCCATATGGACAGTACCTAAAAAAGGTTTGGACGAAAAAGGAAAACCAAAACGGCGCATGGTTGTTGATTTCCAAAAACTTAACGCTCACACTGTAACAGACAGATACCCCATTCCGGATGTCAACATGACAATTCAAAATTTAGGTAAAGCCAAGTACTTTACAACATTAGATTTGGAGTCAGGTTTCCACCAAATTAAAATCAAAACAGATGATAAAGAAAAAACAGCTTTTGCTATAAATGGCGCAAAATATCATTTTAAACGAATGCCTTTCGGGCTCAAAAATGCACCAAGCATATTTCAGAGATGCGTGGACGACATTTTGAGAGACTTTGTAGGTAAATTCGTACACGTTTACATTGATGACGTATTGATATATTCTTCATCTGAGGAAGAACATATACAGCACATAAGTCAAGTATTCGACGTACTCAATAAAGCCACATTAAAAATATCTGATGAGAAAAGTAAGTTTTTTCAAGAAGAAGTAGAATACTTAGGTCACATAATCAGACATGGTAGAATCACTACGAACCCTGAGAAAATAGCAGCTATAGAAAATTTTCCAGTCCCACAAACGGTAAAGGATTTGAGAGGATTTTTAGGTCTTACAGGTTACTATCGTAAGTTTATAAAAGGATACGCAAGCATAGCCAAGCCCCTGACATTATATTTACGAGGAGATAACGGTAAAGTAAACAAAAAACAAAGTAAAAATATTAAGTTAAATCTGAATGATTCAGCATTAGAAGCGATTAGAATTTTAAAAAATTATTTGAAAGAACAAGTCGAACTTTTTCAACCGGATTATAGTAAACCATTCGAGCTTACTACTGATGCATCCAACATAGCTATTGGAGCCGTACTAAGTCAGAATAAGCAACCTATACACTTCTTGTCAAGAACACTGAGTAAGACAGAAGAGAACTATAGCACAAACGAGAAAGAGCTATTAGCGATCATATGGTCCTTACAAAAACTCAGAAACTACATATATGGTATAGCAGACTTAACCATATATACCGATCACCAGAGCCTTATATATTCTGTATCAGAAAAAAATCCCAACACAAAGCTGAAACGTTGGAAGGGAATCATTGAAGACTTTGGAGCAAAATTAGTTTATAAACCAGGAAACCTAAATCTTGTAGCTGACGCATTATCACGTCAACGCATAAATACTTCTACCATAGAAACAGCACATTCAGCTGAAAGTTCTTCTAATGATATAATAAAAACTGTGAATCAGCCTTTTAATGCATACACTGCACAGTTCGAACTTATTGAAGATATAACAAATAATATCGAAACACAAATCTATTTTAGTAACAAAATAAGACTCATAATAAAGTTTAAGGACAAAGACTCTTTACTAAGGCAGATGAAAGAAGTTATACAACCCCAAAAGATTGTAGCTTTGCATACGAAATTTGAAAACATATACAAATATGGTGAAAACATAAAAAAAGAATTCCCACTAGTAAGATTTATATTCACACCAAGAAAACTTCAAGACGTGACAAATTTGGAGGAACAACTAAAACTTGTAAGGGTAACTCACGAAAGAGCACACCGAGGGTTACGTAACAATATACAAGAAATCTCAGAGAAATATTACTGGCCCGATCTAAATAAACAAGCAAAGAGTTTCAACAGAAAATGCATAGCATGTCTATTTGGAAAATATGAAAGAAAACCTATCAGAGAACCTCTGAATAATTCAGAAATACCAACACATGTGGGAACACACATTCATATGGACATATACTTCAACGACAAGTATACTTTCCTTGTAACAGTAGATAAGTATTCTAAATATACAATCCTTCGGGAAATCGAAACTCGAAACAGACTGTACGACGTTATGGAAGAGGTGTTATCTAATTATTTCCCAAAATGTGAACGACTCATGACAGATAACGAGAAGGGATTCAAAACAGAAATGGTGAACCAAATGTGTTTGAAATACAACATAACTAAAGTAGAAACTCCAGTATACAGATCGACAGCGAACGGTCAGGTAGAACGTGTAAACGGTACAATAACTGAACTGTCTAGAATATTCACAATTCAGAATAAAACAAGACTTATCGAAGAAATATTTAGAACAGTGCGTGAATTAAATAATTCTATACACTCAGTTACCGGTTTGAAACCTAGAGACATTTTCTTTAATCAAAATAAATATAGCAATAGTGAAATTATAATAAATAAACTAAACTCAGCATCCAAAAAAGTGATCGAACGTCTAAATAAAGGAACTCGACACAGAGAGTATAAAAAAGGAGATAAGATAATGGTAAGAATCACAGGTCTTAGAAAGAAATCTAACGCCAGATACATAACAAGAATAGTAGAAGAAGATAAAGGAGACACTGTAATCTCTAAAGAAGGAATAAAAATTCACAAGGATAACATAAAGAATTATCATTTTTCAGATGACGAAAATATTAATATTCCTAACATTACTAGGAATTGTACAGAGTCAAGAAGGGCAAGGAAACGTTCAAATAACTGAGTTACTAAACAAGAAGTTTATACTTACGCAAACAGATGACGTGTATTTATTCAAAGAACAAACTTATTTGTTACATGCCACCAACCTGACTTCGATATTTCAACCTTACGTAAATATCGTAACTAGTAAATATCAACCTACACAAGAAGAAAAAATTTGGTTAAGTAAAATTAAGAATTTAGCAGACCAATTACAAGAACATACTAGGCATACTAGATCAATTAACTTTTTAGGAACAGCTTTCAAATATGTGTTTGGTAATCCTGACCATTATGACTTAGTTAACATAGAAACGAGTATAAATAATCTCATAGAAAACAATAATAAACAAAAAACTATAAATTCTAGATTTGAACAAATTTTGCAACAATTCGAAGGTCAGAGCCTTAAAGAACATTTAGTAATAGAACAAGTGTACGAACAATTATTATTATTGACCAGAACAATTAATGCAGCAAAAAATAATGAATATTTATCAGAAAGCCTAGACTTAGATGACATTAAAAATATTATTCAACATGAAATAATTCAAGTACCCATAATAAATATACTTGAGTACTCTAAAATATTATTAGCTAGAACTGATGAATTCTTCATCACAATATATAAATATCCAGTTCTAATTAAATCATGTAAATTGTATAAAGTAACACCTTTAAATTCAAAACATGGAAAAATCATTACAGATAAAACAATTGCCTTATGTAACCAAACTTATTTAAGAACAAGAAATTGTCAAAATCATCTAAGTAAAAACATTTGTGAAATTAACTTTGAAGAAGAAAATTGTCTTATTCCACTTTTAAAGAATATAACTTCAAAATGCAACATTAAACAAGAATACGATTACGACTTAGAAATTGAATCCGGTGTTATGTTATTAAGCGGTAAGCATAAGTTAAATAATCAAACAATTAATGGTATAAACTTAGTTACTTATGAAAATACTATAAATCTAGACGATAAAATATACAAAAACATGCATAAGCAAATTAAAGAAGTTATATTAAGAAATCATAATTCAGAGTCTTACATCGACCAAATAATTAAAGAAGATACAATGTACAAATTCGATAACATAGATACTTTAAAAAAACTAATTATTCCTTTTGAAGAAAAACCGATATTATCAACTATATACACAATTGTAACACTGATTGTTATTCTAGCATTTACGTACGTAATGATAAAAACTATACAATGTATAACAGATCGTCAAAAACAAAAAAAGATTGACGCATATAACAAAACTTATGAAAGAGAAATGTTAAAAATAGCGTCGAAAAATCGGGACGATTTCGTTTAACAAGGGGGGGAGTTAAGTATCCATAGCAAAACATATTGAGAAAAAAGATAACATTATTTGTATTCAATGATATCTTTAGTCTCTAGTACAGTCTTGCACACAACGCTACAATGATAACATATGTAAAAGAGATAATATCGTTTGTATACAATGTTGGAATATTATCTCTTCTTCATTATCAAGCAAGACGATTGTACGCTTGGGTCTCCTTGTAGATAGATAAGAAAAGTATATAAATACGACTGTATGATGAATTTATCAACAGTCTTATTGTAACTACATAGTAGCCTTAAGCTCCTTTTAGAATTAGTAAAAAGTATTTCAATAATAAAGGACATAGTTCCAAATAAATATTGTTTAATTTTAAAAGTAAGAAACAAGTGTTTTAATTCGCGCTGAATTGTGAATTGTGAATTAGGCATAACATTTATGCAACAACGTTAGGATACGATAAAATGGCGTATTAGATGGCTTTACTCATTTTTAACCTTTATCTTATATATTTTGTAGGACACAAAATGAAATTTTTTTATGGAAAATTTCGCCATTGTTAGTTTCGCGGGAGAAATAGATTTACCTACACCATTTTTGATGTCACTAACCTTAAAGATAAATAAATAAAAACCGACCAAGTGCAAGTGTCAGTAGTTCACCGAAGGTTCCGTATTTCGCTAGAGTTGGAAATTGCGAAGATTTTTAATTACAACCAATTTAGTTTTGTAAAAATTTGTGAAAAGTCTTCAAAACATATACGGAAAGCGAACGATTATTAAAATTAAACATATAACGCAGAATCATTTCCATTTTCACATATTTCATGGCAACGTCTCCAATGGGAATCGGTTAAGAGAACAAACCATTACCAATTGAAAAATGGTTAAAAGGAGCGAACTTTATAGACTGATTGACAGTTCTTTGTAAATATCTTGGAAAATATTAACTTTTCGGCAACACAGTCTTCAGCACATACAAGGTGGTCCAAAAGAAGTCATCCGATGTTGTTTGGCTCTCATTTTTTTTTTTTTTTCTAAATCAAAAACTTCGATTCTGTTTTTGAACCTTTAGAATTTTATTGGTCAAGTCGAGAAGATGATATCGGCCGTCACAATTGATTGCCATACGGGCTCGTTTTATGGCATTTTTCATCACTTCGGCGAGAACTTCGGGCGACAGATTCTCGCACTCGTGTCGAATGTTGTTCTTGAGGGCTTCTGGGGTCTCGGGCTTAGTCACGTGAACACGGGACTTCAAAAAACCCCACAAAAAAAAGTCTGGAACGGTTAAATCGGGCGATCTTGCGGGCCAGTGCAAATCGCCAATGCGAGAGATGAGGCGACCCGGGAACGTCGCCTTCAGAATATCGGTTCTGGCTCGCGCAGTGTGTGCCGTAGCTCCGGTTGGAACCACATGTCCTCCAGTCCTAATTCGTCCAATTGCGGCAGAAAAAACTCGGTTAACATGGCCCTATAGCGCGCATCGTCCACTGTTGTCGTTTGACCAGCGGCGTTCTCGAAAAAAAAAAAAAAAAAAAAAAAAATGGCCCGATGACTCCTCCAGCGTGAACAGCGCACCATGCAGTAACTTTGAGCGGGTGTAATGGCTCCTCGTGCATTACTCGTGGATTTCGGTGCCCCAGGAGCGATGGTTTTGATTGTTCACGTACCCGCTGAGGTGGAAATGAGCCTCATCGCTCATTACGATTTTGGTCGAAAAATCGAAAATTCGAAATTATTCCGCGTTCTTGGGGAGTGTATCGCTCCATGGCTTGTTCACTTGTATTCTACATCTGTCTAGTCCACAAATGTCAAAACAGATTTGACATTGGCGGACATTTGTAAACATAAAAGCATCTTCCAATAGAGTGATCTCTTTTGGGCCACCTTGTATATAGGTAGCTACGAGCATGATCCACAAGAAATGTTTATATAAATTTTGTTGTTACTCAAGAAATAAAAAGTTTTTTCTGCGAATCAAAATATGTTTTTTTTTTTTTTTTTTCATTTAAATAGACATTACTCGAAAATCTGAAGTCGATGTATCGCCACCATTGGATCTACTAACCTGCATTGAAAACGGGTGCTGACCTTATTGAACTAGATATAGTTCCTTGTTCAAACGAGGAACTCCCCAAATATGAGGATCACTGTAGTTCGCCATCACTACAACAGATCACGCACGTATAACTTAAATTTAAATTTGTTAAACCGTCAGTTCAATACTCAATCGAGTACTCAATCTATTGGGAAAGGGTTAACTAGACACCTGGACCAAGAGCTTCGTATGGAAAAGGTGCTATTCCTACGTTAGATCTTGTTTTATTGTATATAATAATACAATCAATATTAATTACTTTGTAGGCGTCAAGTTACCCTATCTAATTTGGATAAGGATCTGCGACTCATTGCGCCATTTTCAATTCAATTTCAATTTAAACTTCCTCATATAGGTACGAATACAATAAAAGGTTCAATCCCAAGTAAAACTTAAAAAGCAGAAACGTTATCCCCCGCACCCATCTATCTATTCGGTTTATGTAAGAGTTTGTAAATCTTCACTCAACGCGCATGTCTTACCCCAAAAATGTCTGGCTGTCATAACTAAACTTATTCGTCTGCTTGCCTTCCCTTAATTACTTAAGTGGTTAGCTACCCATTTCTGGTTAGTTACTGTTCCCTTGTTCGCCTTTCACAAGTCAAAAAAATCATTTTTCATAAATTGATGATGATCATACGGCAATGTACATGTGAAATTAATTACCGCCCGACGTACGTCCCCACGTCACTTTGCATTCCAATTTCCTCAAAAAAAAAATTACAACTGGAAAACCCGTTTAATAACTACCAAATTAAGGCTCGCGTTCATGTGTCAAGAAGACTGATTTTTTGTGGTTTTCACTTCTGTTTTGTGCATTTGCGTGCCCATTTATCAGTGAAGTGGTAAAAAAGTATGTCAAACAAGAAGAGACTCTTTCAGTCTCTTTGTTACTTTTCGAAGAAAAAAAAAAAACCCAGTCTTTTGTTCTCAATCGACTGGTACTGGTACACCCTCTGAGTACGGTTTTTGTTGTTTCCCAACAAAACACAGTTATTTTCCATCGAAACGCAGAGTTAACGTGTGTGGCAGCACACGTAAAAAATTATCCACCAAATTGTTGTCTGACAGAAGGCGAAACCGAACGCTGCTGTATGGCCACGTCAATTTGACGTGCCAATATTTACCAACTGTTACTTTCGCTTCTTGTGAGATGAGTATTTAAGATGTTTTTTGTTTTTTTTTTTTTTTTTTTTTTTTCTCCGGAGTGACATTGGCTTTTAGTGGGTCTTTAAGGATTCGCACAAACGAGGCTATTACTTTTGCCTCATCACCATTACCAGCTGAATGAAGCAAGCGTGCCCCAATTTCCTTTCACCATCGCATTCGAATGGAAGGAAATTTGGGTTTTGTTCTTGTTCCGTTTACTAAACTAACCTAGAAAAAAGGATCTCATTTCCACGACGATTTTCTGCTGATGATAATGATGATGATGTAGTACCTAGGTGCGGATGATGAATAAACAGAAGTTTTCTTCTTGCTCAACTCACCGGAAATAGCTAGGACCGCAGCGCAGATTGAATGCAAATATATAGTAGAGCGGCAGGATAACTGGAGCATTTTGTACCGCAGTGAAGCATAGTCAGGCTACGGATGCATGAAAAAAAAAGTTTCATTTTGCAGCTCTTCCCGTATTTGAGATTCATTTTAAATCTTTTGATGAGAATGGATGTACAAAATGGAAAGCACTTCGCGTTCTAGTTATTTCCCTGTGGGAAATTTCCTTTTCGTTTTTGTGATGTTCGTTTGTAGAAAAGTATGTCCGCGTGCAATGGATATGGAATTGCAAGATGTTTAGGTTTTCAGGGTATTTCTGCCATAGCGAAAGGGAATATAGAGAGCGGTTTAAAATGTTCGTAGAACAAATAATAATTTTAGTGCAGAGGGAATTAAAGAGTTGTGGCGGTGTCGCCGTGAAGGAGTACGGAGGGGTTGGATAAGTATGTTTGTGTGTCCATTTTAAGGAACTCTATAGCAGGATTGAAGGGATGCAGCTGGTTGAATTAAGTGCTGCAAAAGTTGTGACATTTCCAATTAAAAATGCAAAGATTGAAATAAAGGAGCAACTTGCTGAAGCAAAAAAATGGCTCTGCTGGGGCATTTGTTCGAATTTCTGAGCTACAATACCTTATAAAGCTGATAATACTTAAAGACAAAATAATACTCGCATCGTATTCGAATTCAACTTTCTTCCAATACCCTCACTCACCAAAGTCTGCGGTGTCAGGCCAGACTGATGATTAAAATACAATTTCTGAAACAAATCGTTCCTGATTTAACATGTCCAAAAGACAATATGTCTTTGCCTCAATAAATTCAAATGAAGTCAGCCATAAGTCAAATGGAGTCAGTCAGATAATTCTAAAACAAAACCCTCTCAGGGAGATTATTTCTGTTCTGCTTGCTACAGCAATAGTGGACATCGCCTCAAGTGAGTTTTTTTTGAAATTAAGTCACATAAATCAATCAAGTCAATTTCAAATTCAGTCAATAAACCCAAAGTCACTGAATTGATAGAAACGATTGCTGCTACATTGAGCCGAGTTTCGAAAGTCACTTTCGAAGACAAGCAAATCTAAACTCGAGTGAACTCAATCCATAAAAGTCAATTCAGTCAACCAGAGTCATTCCGAAGATATTGGCTTCTCATATGTATGCAGTTTTTTTTTGAAAGCAAATATTAAACTCACACATTTTAGTGAGTTTGCGGTTCAACCCCCAGAAAGCTGCAAATTACAAATAAATATTTTTCAATCACCCGAGATTTTATAGTCTCACTGTGACAGCTTCTCAATTCAGTTCTTCATATTCGGCATAAAATAGTAGGGTCCGTCTATTCATCTGGAAAATTGTTTTTATAATTTACAATTTTATAATTCAGAACTACTACTCACAACTACTACTTGTATGTTAGTTTAATGAAATCATAGCCAAAGTATTGTAAAGAGTTTGTTCTGATAGTGTTGTCAAAGTTGGGACGTTTTCCCTAGTTCAGTGATTGATTTATTTTTTACAGTCTGGACCCGTAAATTCTCTGCTTTGGACAATGCAGCCTTTCATCCTTTGCGATTGCGGGCTCTTTGTTTTTGTTTTTCCATATGCTTTTCTTGGTATTTGAAAAGTGGGTTAAGCATTCCTTCTCGCCTCAACAGAGGGGCCTAGGATTCCAAGATTTTCTTGACTATATAATAGTGCATTCACTCAATTCGGATGATGTAGTCCACCCAATGTTGGCTTTTTGGACAACAACCACATCTCTGTATCGCTCCTATAGTAGGCCCGGCTTGTATAATCTCTTTCTTTCGCGCTCGGGTTCGACTGCAGATTGGGGCAACAGGGCCCGAGGGACCCTAGGCCTAGCTTCTCACAACCATTCGTTTTGTGTGAGTTTATTCATTTTTGGAACGAATCTACAATTTTATGCGGACTTCAAACGGCTTATTGAGAGGCTCTTTCAAGACAGTTATACTCTCTAATGTTTATCAGACTTTCGCGAGAGCTGGTGTAGTGGACAAAACCCTAAGTTGGAATTTGGGTTTTTGCGAGATTCGAACCTGGGACCGTTCGATTAGTGGTCCAACAACACTAATCGATAACCACTAAGCCACTGCGCCTACCACTTATGTATTCCCCAAATTTTGAGATGATGCTTTCCACACGTTTTGGATGATAAAATCGGATTTATTGAAGTCAATTCAAGTGTGAAAATAATGAAAACTACCCAATTATATCTCATTTAACTAGACGGAAGATAGCTAGTAATCCAAATCGACCACTGTGCGACGTCTGACTCTGACTAAGTTCCAAGATTATCAGGGCAAGGTTACAAACAAATTCTCCGTAAAAGTTGAAGTTGAACAAGAATTTTGAAAAACCTCCGGCGCCCACAGCCTAATGCATATTTAATTTTTTCTTAGCACCTCATTCTCCATAAAAACAAATTAAACATAACGAAAGTAAATAGAGAAATAAATTTTGCAGAAATTTATTCACACGATGTATGTATTTGCATCCGGTCCGGTACCCCTTAACCAAGGTCTCACTTATTGTTTTTGTTTTCATTTTTATGGTACCAACTTCAAATGAAATTACAACAATGCACACGACATAAACATGATAATCAACCGAGAAACAAACATGTCCCCAGCTCAGACGTATTATGCAGTTCATTGCCGCTGCCCAGAGCTATTTCTTTATTTATAACACTGATAGGGTTCTGCTATTTTTTGTTGTTGACAAGTTGAAAGAATTCCTCGACTTCTCTAGAATTTTGATAAAAATCTCCGCGGCGAGTTTGGTTATTATAGGCTCTCTGAACTGGGCTACGCAAACCCAACACAATACAACGAAACTCACGTAGGCCACGCACCACCTGAGAGACAGTGCCACGAAATAATGATATTTTAATATTCTTGCAATGTGCCCATAGGATCGCGTCCACTGAACTGTTGTGTAGCAGAAGAGGAACCCTCGAAATCACTTTTAAGATCGTTAAAGCTGTAAAAAAAATGTATATATACACAAAACTACAGGTAGATCCAAAAACAGAGACCTACTAGAACGAAAAAGAAACAGGTTACCAACTCTGTGTCCCGGTGAAGAAAAATCATTGCACTTTAGATCACTGCTCGAGTGCTTAATCTCCCGAACATAAGTCCCTGCTTCCAGGTATAGCAGGGGATATGACCAGTGGATGATAGAAAAGTCTGACAACAGAAGCACAAGGTGGGGATAGGGAAATGTGATGTGAGCATGACAAATCCGCAGCCAAAGTAAATCCTTGCAAGGAAAAACGCTGGAAACTCAATTCAGTATTGCATGTGATTAATGATTGGGAGTTTCCCTACGGAAGGGGGCAATTATTTTAGGCGGCGGGCATTGAAAAGTCGGTTTGTTTGGACGGAGGAGGGATGTTTTTTTTTTTTCTATATAGATGGAATGAAATATGTCGCTTGCATGTTTGGTTGGGCAGGCTGCACCATACGCTATGTGATTAAGAGATGTTTGCCGCTGAGTAATTTATAATGAATGGGTATGGGTAGGTAATTTCGGATAGGTATATCGAATAGCAATTAACCTTGGCGTAGGGTATACGACAGCACTTAAAAAGTTGCAGTCGGGGGCAATCTTCTCGTGTTTAGGGGTCACTAAAAGGCGCATGCACAGTCGGAGTGATTAGCTACGACTAAAGCTACAAAAACGTGTATCCAAAAAATTATTTTTTATAAGAAGTGCAAGAGAAAATCTTATTATATATTTTTAAAGAAGGGTGTCCAAGTATTTTCCAAGTTTAGGCCAGCCACAACTTTAAAAAATCTATCGAGCAGTTGCTAAGCGGTTCGTGTAAAGGATCCGACTCAACTCCCCAAGAGTCAACACAAAAAAGATTAGCTAACAATTTTTTCTTAATGGTTTCTGTATCCCAAACGTTAAAGGTTCAACTCCCAAAGAAAACTCCCAAAAAGAAAAAAAGAAAAAAAAGACCTTGACAAATCTATTTAGCAGTTGCTAAGAGGTTGGTGTACGGTCCAGCTCTCCAAAAACGTTGACAAACATATTTCCCAGTTGCTTAGTGTTTCAGGCATTTTTGCCTAGTTCAAGCTGTCCACGGTTCAACCCCCAAAAAGTAAAAAAACTTTACAAATCAATTTAGCAGTTGCTAAGAGGTTGGTGTACGTTTCAATAATTGGGCTGAGGTCTTAACTGAAGAAAATGTAACTAAGGCTTATGACTTTTTTTTTTGGAAACCTTAACAAACAGTTTTGCCACTTGTAGTTTCGACGTTGTTCAGAGAAAATCTGAGATGAGGCTTAAGTCTTGGATTTGTCTGTCTGGGGAGGAAATGCAAGAAACATCCGCTTAATTCAAGTTTAAAAAAGCGTTACAATAGTTTGTGCCAAAAGATAAACAAAGAAATTCGAACTTGTAAGGACAATCATTACCATACTCAAATGAGACTGGCGCAAGGGAATCTGAAAAAAGAATGGAAGGTAGTCAACAGCATTGTTAATCGTAACCTTGGTAATCAAAAGAAATCTATAGAATTACAAAATGGTTCTGCTAGCATTTGTGATCCTATTGAAGTTGCGAATATGTTCAATGACCACTTCGCTTCAGTGAAGCGAAGCCTACTAGTACCTGTAGTTGTTGTCGTGATTCTGGATACAGGACAAGCAAACTTTGGAACTCGCTTCCTGGGGATATATTTCCAGAAGACTACAATTTGCAGCAATTTAAGTGCAGATATACATCTGCAGGCATCTCGGGGCGCTGTTGAAGCGTTATAGGATCGCCTTTCCCGGGAGAAGTATATAAAAAAAAAAATGGGATGATGTAGATTCGGCTCTAAGCCGTAACAGTTTTAACTTTGAACCAATTTCTGGGCTCGAAGTATTAAAAAGTATAAATTCTTTCGATAATTCCAGCTTATGCGATACCGATGGTATTTCTAAACAAGTTTTGAAAAAAATTGCTCTTTATATAGTTGATGTCTTGGCTCATCTTTTTAACCGGAGTGTTCTCTCTGAAAGTTTTCCCGAAGAGCTCAAATGTGCGATTGTGTTACCTCTGTATGAAAAAGGAAACAAATAATTATCGACCAATTTCGCTACTACCTGCTGTTTCAAAAATATTTGAAAAGGCAGTTAAAGGCAGAGCTTTGAGATACCTCAACAAAATTAAGTTTTTCAGCTCGTTGCAGTTTGGTTTTAGGGTTGGGCTATCTACTGAAGACGCTCTCCTGGAATTTCGTTCTCTGATACAGAAAGACTGGATGATAAAAAATGTTGTGCTGGGCTCTTTGTAGATATCACCAAAGCCTTTGACATGGTTGATCACAATATTCTCCTGAAAAAATTGTTTAATGTAGGTTTTCGTGGATCCATTCATGATTGGTTTGCCTCTTACTTGAAGGACAGAAAGCAAAAAGTTAAAGTCGGAACGAGCCTAAGCGACTGCAAGGTAATCAACCTTGGCATTCCTCAAGGGTCCGTTCTTGGGCCAATTTTGTTTCTGGTATACATCAACTCTTTATTTTTACAACCTTTTATGGGTAAGGTAAAGGCTTTTGCTGATGATTTAGGTATCGCATATGACTCAGTTAACCTCTTAAACTTAGAAGCTGTTATAAATCATGATGTTGACGAATTAAGAATCTGGTTTGCTAAACATAAACTAGTAGTGAGTAGTAAAACCAAATTAATGTTCTTTAGTCTCAACAATGTATCAAGTCCTGACATAGATATACTTTTCCATTCGTCTAATTGTACAAAGTTCAAATTGTTTCATAACATGTGTTCTGTTCCGGGCTATAATAACTCCTTTAACGTTAATGTCGCGTGTAACGCCAGTTGCTTTAAAATCGAAATTGTAGACCATTTCAAATACCTAGGTGTTTCTATCGACAAAATGGTCTGAACAAATTTCGAATTTAAAGCAATATCTGCTTTCAACCATTCGTAGTTTCTATTATCTGAGAAGGTATTGTTCTAATAGAACTCTACAAACAATTTATTACGGACAGAAATTCTTACTCAAAAAATAATTGGTTGCCACCTACAAAAAAAAAAAGTTCACCCCACACTTTTGTCTGTTTTGAAGTGACATAATCTCTGTTTCATATGAAATATTAATGTCTCTAACTATATTCTCATCTTCTTATTTATATAAACTTAATCTTAGTTAAAACAAAATTGTGTATATTTTATGTCTGAGAATATTGAAAAATAAATAAATAAATAAAAATAAATTTCCACGGTTCAACCCCAAAAAAAAATCCAACCAAAAAAAATAACAACTTGAGTGTTTTTTTTTTTTTATGAATTTCACAAAGGGAAGTATGACAATTCCTTTAAAAAATCTCACTTTCATTTCACACTTCTTCGTCCAGAAAATAAAGTATGTATCCCCAAATCCATTAAAATGGCTTTAGTCATGCGATAACCCTTATCCCAAAGCCCTAACAGATAAGTGAGCACAAGCACTCATCAAACCACTCGCCCTCGGTTACCCAATCGAACAACTAAAATTTACAAAATACTTTCTCGCATTCAAATTTAGGAAATTAAATAAAAAAACAACACCACTCAAGCTATAAAGAATTCCATAACAAAATTAGGTGTGTTATGGATTATGGTCAGTATCTATATCCGTCAGTCATGTTTGGTCAGAAATGCATCGAGCAGCGACATAAAAATATTCAAATATATTTACAACGTCAGGCGGGTATGTTGTGACGACTGACGAACACTAAGAGACCGTTTAGTGAACTAAAATCAGGTGGCCATTGCCAGAGAGATGAGTGAAGCTATCCGAAACGGCTAATCGGCGTCATCGACTCCACGTTACCACGTATATGCCATCATAATTCAAGAGGCGTTTTCATTTTTTTTTTTTTTTTTTTTTTTTTTTTTTTTTTTTTCGGTTCGTTCGTGATCCATACCCGTATCTAACTGTGACAAATTAAAAAAAAAAAAGGGTGAACAATATAATTAAAAAATAAGAAATAATCGACTTGAATAATTTAAACGGACAAAGTTTTGCGTTCGCTTTTGTCAGTGCCGCACTAAATTGTGCTGTAAGAGCGTACGACGAGCTCATTTGTTTCGCGTAATATGCCACCGGCTACGTGCAAAATTGCATAACTAAAACGAACAACAAAATGAAAGGAAACTAAATTATTTATTTAGCATTGTTTGTGAGTAGGGTAGTTGATCGTTTGCTGTCATTAATTAACGTAACTAATGCGTCAGGTGCAAAAACATGACATTAGTCGGCAACAAGTCAAGGCATCTTTGAGTGGCTTCTGGCGTGCAATGTTTGCGGTGATTTGTTGGAGGAATGTTAATTGGGATCGTTTGACTTGATCGAAAAGACGTGCGTCGAAAAGCTACATGTGACTGTAACCAATAAGAGAGGTACGGCTTGTAAACGTCTATGGCATATAATCATCATTTTTAATGGATGGAATAACCCTTTTTTCTACTGCGATTGAGTCTGAAATTCAGTTTCCTATTCTCACCTTTTGCCAGTGTAACAAAATGCACATGCAACCATTTGATGTGTCTTTGCTTTAAGCAGGGACATAAACCCAAACGAACCAAACAGTAGGAAATTTATGTTGGCAGAATGCTACGCTATGCACGTCATTTTCAACGACCCAAAAAATAACGAAATTTGTATAACATCTCGTAAACTCACGACTTTGTAAAACAACTTTAAATCAAAACTCGATTATTGTCGTTATTCGGGTCCATCACAGAATCCATCGTATTCGGAATTTTGCTACGAACCCCGAAAGAACTGTTGCAGAATCCGTCGTAGGGGAATTTTGAAATTCGTAGAAAGTGGTATCACTGAATATTCCACGTTCTACGAAATTCTAAAGCAAAAAAATGTACCTTACGACGGATTCTGTGATAGCTCTTTCGGGGTTCGTAGCAAAATTCCGAATACGACAGATTCTGTGACAGACCCGATTATTTCAGAAATAAAGTTCTGTACCAAGTTGTGATAAAATCAATTGGTACCCCGCCCTCTGTTATCCAATGTGGGTAGCCAGTGGTCTGTTTATGGGCTACAAAGATAATTGATCTGAATTGCAAGTCTTTACTTTTGTTACAGTGCCAATGATAGTATTTAATAACAAGGAGTTTATTTGACTCCGAGTTACATGCAAGGATCCAATTGAAATAGATACCTTACGTGAGGCAGCAAATGCAATATTTGCATTCACATTCTTCTTGGACTGCCCTTTTTTTAGGTGACATCTTCTGCTGCACAATAATGAAACAGCTCCCTTTCATTCCGGAAATATGTAGGTTGCCCTCACAAGTGCTATATATCATTAAATCTAAGACCGCCTCACACAAAGGATCTACAGTCTATCGTCGAAATGGAAATTTATTGCTCGTAAATATTTTAAATATACATTTTCCACCACATCCCACACTTTTCCTCGTGCATCTGTGACCAAATTGTTTCCTTCTTTTCCTGTAGCTAATTAGGGGACGCTTTTATTCTAATTTACACAATATTCCCAAAAAAAGATCCAACAGCCGAAAGTGTAAAAGTCTTCTGTAAGTCCCCTTCCGATGGGAAATGAAATAAATCCATCGGCCGACTCCGAAGAACATGCGTCCCCACTTATCGCATTTAACGCATTTGATTTCATTCAGTGTTGTTATGGATGAATATACGATCCAAAAATAAACAAAGGGAAAATATAAAAATTGTTTAACAGCCTAATATGGGGTGGTATAGGACTCTATGCACCATCGATTGGATGGGTTTTTCTAAATTCAAATGTGGGATCACAATGAATTATTTGTTTTTCAATTAGAATTAGAATTTGGTATAGCCAGAGAAAATTTAATTAATCCTCCTAATGAATCATGAAGAACAGGATCGAAGCTGGGCAGTGAAGGTCTGTGGGACAATGCTCATGCTCACTGACTGCGACAGCGGATCTTCATTAATGTCCATATGAATCGAAATTGTACACATAAATATCTTATGCATGTATTTGACTTGGACTTAGATAAGAGCCCATGTGTGAGAAATTATACGACTATCGTTGTGGAAACTACAGGGGTTCCTCAGGGGACAATCGTGGGACCTCACATTATTATTCAAAAATATAATCGAAAATCTTCCATTGATATCGATAAGATTAACTAATCGCAGTCGCTGGTGAGAAGCTGACGGTCAAATTTGGTTAATTGAAATTAGGGATGTGACTGGCCGAGGCTAATGAAAATGAAGCTTCATGCTGGGCTACTGTGAGTGGGAGGGTTTTGAAATCATTGATAAAATTAAGCAATAAAATCAGCCGACGGCAGAGTGCGGTGTAATTTATTTTGAAGATTCGACTTCGATATACCTACCATCAAGAGGTTTAGCTTGACAATAGCTGTAGGTATCAGAACGATATCAGCTGCAAATGCAAATTTCTAAGCCGAAGACTTTAAAAAAATTTGTCCGACACAAATAGGTCAAGACTTTCCCACTATCCTATAAATGAGCCTTGAATCAGTATAACGATTTCAACCAAAGTTTATATTTGAACTTAAGTAGACGGGGTTACCATGACTGCATACCCAGTTTTTGGCTAAAAAATGTAATACTACTACTACTGTACTTTTGAAATTTGCACATATCTCGAAAACGGTCCATAAGAAAAGTAACAAAAATTAATTTCTAAGGTTGTACGGTCTTTTCTAACTGCAAGCTCAGTTATTCTCTATATTATCGTATAATACATTTTTGAAAAAAATATTTTTTTTTTTAATTTAGTTTTCTAAATGGTTTTCCAATAAGAGGTGTTATTTTGGTATTCAAAGAAAAATGCCATTTTTTGAGATAAATGATCGGATGTTTATTTCATAATAAAGAGGAAGGTATGCCGTTAATAATGAAAAACAACATCAGCCAAATGGCCACCACGAGCACGCATACAGGACCATATCCTTTTCATGGAATTTTCCATAACAAAATCGCAAAGTGGCTGCCCTATGTCCTCGACAGCCTCACGGACTTTATCTTTGAGGTCTTGAATCGACGCTGGGCTGTTCGCGTAGACCTTATCTTTCATGTGGCCCCAAAGGAAGAAGTCGCAAGGTGTTAAATCACAAGATCTCGGTGGCCAATTGTGATAACCTCTTCGAGAGATAACACGGTCCGGAAACTTTTCCCATAAAAGATCAATGGTTTCGTTGCTTGTGTGGCACGTAGCGCCGTCTTGTTGAAAGTAAACGTTGTCCAGATCAATACCATCCAACTCCGACCATACAAAATCATTAAACATCTCTCGATAGCGCAATCCATTCACCGTAACTGTTGATCCAACCACCTCATTTTCGAAAAAGTAAGGTCGAATGACCCCGCCGGACCATAAACCGCACCAAACAGTCACACGTTGAGGATGGAGAGGGTGCTCAACAATAACTCTTGGGTTTTCCGAGCCCCAGATGCGACAATTTTGCTTGTTGACCTAGCCAGCGAGGTGGAAATGGGCCTCATCAGTCAAGATGATTTTTCGATGGAATTCCGGATCATTTTCATGCATTTCAAGGACCCAATCAGCAAAGACACGACGTTGTTGATGATCGGCAGGCTTGAGTTCTTGTGTTAACTGAACTTTATAAGCCTTAAGACCCAAGTCTTTATGCAAAATACGGTGTAATGACGTTTGTGGAATGCCCAATTCCAAAGAACGACGAGGAATGGACAAACCTGGGTTTTTTTTTCAACACTTTGGGCTACAGCAGCAATATTATCAGTTGTTCTTGAGCGGCGTGCACGGGTTTTATTCTCCACATCACTAAATTGTCCCAACAGCTCGAATTTTTCCACCAATTTCTGTATTGCGTTTCGACAAGGTGCTTCACGACGACCAAAAAATGCTTTAGTTTTGCGAACTGTGACTGCAAGATTTTCACCATTTTTGTAGTGAATTTTAATAATTTCAATGCGTTGTTGAAGTGTGTATCGTTCCATTTTTAGTAATGGCATAGTTTCTACTTGTCAAATGACAAAGAATAAAAGCTTCAAAAGTGACAGCGTGATCGAAAGAACGGGTCATTCACAATAACATCTCTTATTGGAAAACACTTTATTATTGACGCACATTTGACATTATTTGTGTCTTATTGTGTATGGGAACCTTAAGCAAAATTCCCTTTGCCAGTTTAAAAAATGTATAACCATTCGCAGAGCGTAAGTGTGTCGATCAGAAAAGCCGAAAAATTGCAAAGAATTAAGCCGCTTTGAAACTTAAAAATTTTCCATTTTTCAATTTTCTTCAAAACACGCAGAGCGCCCAATTCGGCTTTCTGAATTTCTTCGAGTGCTTAAAATCACGATAATGCGTATATTCGCCTTCTTTTATTTGACTATACTTAGAGGCCTCTAACAAAAGAAAAAAAATTCCAATTGTACGGATCGAATGTATTGCCCCAGGCGAGGACTTTCTCTCCGGCGAGGTTAAGTAAGCAGTTCAAGTAATCACCAGCTACCCTATTTCAGAGCCACCAAACTTACCAAATGTTAACACTTCGACAAGACCTCTAGTTATTTAAAATTGATGCACTCTTAACATCCCACGAGTTGTAGCACCAATTTCACATTAGCTAAGTATCTTAACCTCATGCTGCATTTCAATATATACACAAATACAATAATAAGGTACTTTTTATGTGAGATTGTATTATTTAATTACCAATTATAGTCGCATTTGTAAATGTTTAACTAATTATACTGTGCCGATGTATATAAATCGTTTTGTGATATTAGATCTAAAAATGATTTCCTCTGCGCAATGCGAAATATAAAAAGGTGATTTCTTTGATTGTGACTGTCGAAGGTCTTCGGTAGTGAGACGAGGTCAGGGAGGTCTTTTATTTTCAATTTATTTTCCCACATAACATGCACCTGAGAGATTTAAGATATCTACTTGCGTGCGGCAAAAGATACATATTAGGTATGCGTATGAGAGGTTTATTTTTTTGTTCCATAAAATGAAAAGTAAAATAAAAAGAGTGGTAAGTGAAGGTTTTTACCGATTGAAATTTAAAGGAAACCATAGTTTTATTATTTTTTTTTTTAATAATTTTGTATAAATAATAAAACATGCAATAAGAAGGAAATGAAAATAAAAACAATTAACCAGAGAGGTGTGTGTAACTTTTTTTTTTTATTACTTCCTTCGTGGATCTCCCACATCAACCGATGCATTTGAGAACTTCAGAACAATTATTTGAACTTGTGTGCATATAGTTTCCTACTTGGAGACAATAGTGGTTGGTGTTTAGAAAAAAATGAGCGCTCTGTTGCAAAATAACTCTTTTGTCATGGTACTAAAACCTAAGACTGATAATGGTACGCTATCATTGGTTAAAAGGTCTGATAGGACACCGGAGGCTAGTACCCTTAGTTCAATCTGGATCTACGCCCTTGGAGTTAAGACTGTGGAACGCATGAGCGTTTGCTACTGCTTTTAAACCATCCCGTGACGTTTTCGAATTTTCGCCAGTCACATACGGGCTTGCCAAAAGTTCTTCTAAGCCCTAAAAGAATTAATTTAATTTCCAGCTTTGAGTACCCTATGCTCATCTCCGGCAACACATCCTATGCACATATAGTGACCATATTAAGATGATTCTCATTTTTATCTGGCATAGATTACTTTTTTTTTAAGTTTTTGAGCTCCAAATTATGTACAAGACTTTTTACCTCAAATTCATTTTGATATCTATAATTTTCTAAATCTAACAAGTTAAAACTAATAAACAAGACGTTTCCTATTAATAAAATTGTATGTATGTGTTCGCCTCACAGAACAGAGCCAGTGCACAACTTCTTTTCTACGAACTTTTCCATCAATCCATCTCGACTCGACATCATCTGGTACACAGACGGTTCTAAGATGGAATCAGGGACTGGCTCTGGAATCTGCGGTGAGTCAAGCCAGGTGAACTTGTCAGTCAGCCTTGGGAAAACCTTATCCATATTCCAGGCTGAAGTCCTTGCAATCAACCCTTACGCTAGAATAAATCTAAGTTCTAACACACGTGGAAAAACCATATTCATATTCTCAGATAGCCAAGCAGCTCTCAAAGCTCTTGACTCATCTGTCATCAAATCCAAACTCGTCTTAGAATCATTCTCAACCATCTATGAACTTTCTAAGGACAATCTAGTCATCCTCCACTGGATTCCAGCCCATAGAGGATTTGAGGGTAACGAATCGGCTGACCCACTGGCTGAAATCGGAGCAACCACTACACTTATCGGACCTGAACCCTTCTGCGGAGTCAGTAAAAATCACTTCAGGAACTACATCAACAAAAAATCTCACATCGAGTCTAACGAGATCTGGCAAAATACAGCTGGGGAGAATTGCACCAGAACATTTTTCCCCAAATTCTCCTCCAGAAAATTACTCTTCTTGACTTATGTGGACAAAAACAACCTGAGAATCCTTACAGGAATAATCAGCAGTCACGGTCGGGTTAGAAAACATCTTCACCGAATTGGCGTCTCAACTGATCCCATCTGTAGACTTTGTCTTGAGAGTGACTCTCTTCACATAATCAGAGAATGTCCGGCCCTTTGTCGTCCCAGGAAAAACATCCTTGGTGATGAAATCATAGATTCAGCAACTCTTGCGGATATACACCCAGAGAAGATCCTTGTCTTTCTGACGGTCTCTGGAGTGAAAATATGGCTCTATGAATTTACCAGGGAAGGCACAATAGGCTCCTCTAAGAAGCCGCAGTGCCAGAGCTCCTTGAAGGCTCTCTCGCCCTACAATCTAATCCAACTTTTCCATCAGCTCTAAAGTAAGGAAATTATTTGTTAAAAAAACTGATGTAAACAAAAAAAAGATTAGTTGGCGCAAAAGGTCCGGAGGGACCCTAGGCCTAGCTTCTCACAACCATTCGTTTTGTGTGAGTTTTTTCATTTTTCAAACGAATGGAAGGGATCTACAGTTTTATGCCGACTCCAAACGGCTAATTGAAAAGCTTTTACAAGACATTTATACTCTCGGATGTTTGTCAGTCGATCGCGAGAGGTAGCGCAGTGGAAAAAAAAACCATAAGTTGGAATTTGGGTTTTTGTGGGATTCGAACTGAGACCCCTCGCTTAGTAGTCCAAAAAAAATGATGTAGGTAATATATATTTTTGGAAAAATGATTTAGGTGTAAAAACAGCAGACAGGAACTTCGCAATCTTAAAAAAAAATTATTTTCAGTATTTTATCGCCTCCACATTCCTCTGCAAATGTTTAAACGATATTTTCTGGTCTAAATTTAAATAAAACAAAAATTCGTAATCGGTTGAGTACTCAAACAGTTGACATTTCAATCTTTACAAAAGATTTGTGTATATAAAGGGTTTTCCAGTAAGAGGTGTTATTTTGGTATTCAAAGAAAAAGCCAATTTTTGAGGTAAGAGATCGGATGTTTATTTCATAATAAAGAGGAAGGTATGCCGTTAATAATGAAAAACAACATCAGCCAAAGGGCCACCACGAGCACGCATACAGGACCATATCCTTTCACAACAACACCTCTTATTGAATAACCCTTTATTTTACCTACTATAATTTTGTCGCAAAAATATATACAAGTTTTATTTGAACCACTCCAAAACTGTGTTTTATATTCTCTTCTTTATTAGTTTTGGAAAAATCTTGCAAAAAGAAAATATTATTTCGGAAAAACAAGATTTTCAGATTTTTCATCTGGGAACATTATTTGTATATGTCAATCTCTTTAATTTTTGTATGTCATGAAGTGGCAAAATGTTCCCAATTACGACACGGGATTTCAGCTTACTGCAGATTCTAATGACTTCTACTAATTTATTGCTCCAATTGCTTTCTGTTGTTAACAATAGACGAAACCTACCGATTCAAAATGCATTTTGCCTTGATAAAAATAAAATCAAGATTTTTTCAATCAAAAATAAAGGAGTGCCAGCACGTAACTTGATACAATCGAGGACTGTTCATCGTCAGCCAACTCGAAACAAATAAATTTCGGTAGCACGTAACTTGAAACGAGTTTGATTGTGACTTGTACTTAAAAGTGTCACATAAAGTGTCAAATTGGGTATTTTTCTTAATCTAAGGCCCAACTTATTTCTTAAAACACTGTTTTTAATGAAAATATAATTACGTGACGTCAAATATGTAGCCGTGTCCCGAAGCCAGACAAACGTGTGAATAGCCACTTCGAAGAAAATAAAATGTCGGTAGGTATAAATGTACCAAATACCTATTAAAAATATGGCACAGACAACAATTTTGAAGTTCTTTCATTTAAAATTTGTGAAAATTTGTATGTGTTTTTTTATTAACATCCATATTTTGCTTATTTTCCATTTCTAATTAGTTAGCGATCTCTCGCGAACGTCTGACAAACATCCGAGAGTTTAAATGTCTTGTAAGAGCTTCTCAATTAGCCGTTTTGGAGTCGGCATAAAACTGTAGATCCCTTCCATTCGTTCCAAAAATGAGAAACTCACACAAAACGAATGGTTGTGAGAAGCTAGGCCTAGGGTCTCTCCGGACCTGTTGCGCCAACTATTTATTTATTTATTTATTTATAGTTAGCGATAGGTATTTTCTATCGAGTAAAATGTTTTGTGTCAATCGTCATTTTCTAGTTTGTATGATGCCAACTTCGACGATACAATCGAGGATAATCGATTGAGACAAATTAGGTGCTGCCAGAGCTCGACTGTATCGACTGAACTCGATTGTATCAAGTTACCTGCTGCACATATTTCCGTCGAACATTTTGGATTTTACCGACCTTGTTGCGAATTCGATTTGCGATTTGTCAGATTGGTTAGCAAAGAGACATTCAACTCTCTTAAACGATGGTAACAGTGCGTCAAGAAGGATCTTCTGTATATTCGGGATATTATTTAAAGGCAATTGACAGAATAATCAACTCCAAGTCGAAACAAATTCCAACCGCACTTACTCAAGATAGCAATCTATAACTGGACAAGCCTCACGCGGACTACTAAATGCAGGAACTTAATTATCTGTCCAACGCAGGTGTATCAGTTTACAAAATCACAGCATAATACCGTTCGGCTGTGATTTTCCTAATTGATTACTCGATCAAGTATCGGTTACATGATCCATTATGAAATACCTACAGTAGGGTGCGCCTTATTGTAAGCAGAAAAAAAAAAGTTTAAATTTTGACTGCCCCAACCCGTCATTTTGTTCCTTTTGATAAAAAGCAATGTTTCTGAAAGTTTTATAAAAATCGGATCATATAAAGAGGTCGCTACCGACAACCAAATATTACAGAGGGCTCCATTAAATAATGGAGTAGTGGAAATAATTATTAAAAAAATATACAATTAGAGTTTGGTTTATAAATTCGATTTTATTTATTAGAAAACATAAATACGAGTACAAGATACAAGCAAAATTAACAGACAAAATTGCTTCAATTCAGCAATGTTGATTTCTTCCTGTTAGGATATTTCTTTCTGTAGTCTTTAACTACCAGTAACAGAAACTGCTTCTGTTCTTCGTTATTAGTGTGTAGCTTGTTGTACTCATCCATAAGCTTTACTCCTCGCTCAGCGATGTCGTTGACCACTCTCATGTTGCGTACTCCATGCTTCACTTCATTGTAGGCCTTGTCCTCGGGCCACTCATCCACGTCTTTAGTTAAGAACTCCGACGAAAGTCCTGTGATATTAAAGAACCGGTAGGTATTCGAGCTTACGAAATCCTCCAACCCTTTTGACTGAATATTGGTAATGTCGACAGTTATTCGCTTTAAGGGATTCTCTAATCCCTCAGTTTCGAGGGCGCAAACCATCTTTCTTTTTGTTTTATTGGAGACTCCATCATCGAAAAATCCAAAAGCCACAAGCTCTTCCGACAAATACCAAAGGTGTCCAAGGAACTTTTGAAGAGCAACCTTTGAAATAATTTCATTTATTTTCTTATAGTTTTCAAGGTTTTTGAGCAGTTCAAGATCATTTCGTGGAGCTGATGTAGAACTGGAGGCAGTCATCCAGACCCTAACATAGAGTCTCACAACAAATAGGCAAATGTCAAGAATTCCTTGTTCTTCTCTCTTTGTCAGCTTGAACTGACTCCGGAACATCCATATCTTAAGGGAGTAGATAGCTTTAGACATCCATCTAGCACGATGTAGTCCAGACGGAGCCTTAAATGATGTTTTTTTTTGAGGAACTCCTCCTAAGAAAATAATTGTCAGTTCCAAAAGTTCCCTGTAGTCATCCCGAGGTTGGAACACTTGCAGCTGAGATTTGGAAAAGGCAATCATTTCGTCAGAGATTTCAATAACTGCAGCTGTGGCAACTTCATTGGACAAGGCAGTTTCGTAGTTTTTGCGATCTATGTTGCACCAAGCTTTTTTGAAACGTTTAAAAATAAGAATGTCTGGGCCTGTTGTTGATCCCAGCGATGTCACGACCACTGCTTCCAACATGATTTCGTAGATGTGATGACGGCATGCTAACCACAGCATGTCTTTGTCCATTTTTTGTTCTAGAAGAATGCACGCACCGTTTCTTCTTCCCGTATTCACTGATGTAGTGTCAAATCCTAAACACTTCACTTTATCGCAGATTCCCCATTCAACAGCTGCCTCATGAACTGCGGTTGCTGCAGCCTCACCTGTGCCAGAACTTAACTTCGGGACTCCGAGAAGTTGATCTATTCCGCTTCCAGAAACTAAAATAGGAAGGCGATCAACAATGCCACTTCCAACTATATCCTCCAGTAGCTTACCGTCCTAGTGAATTGTCAATGGAACTTCTGGATTAAATTCCACTTTTAAATTCGCAGCAACCCTTAGACGGTTCTTCGCACGCTATCGGCGAATAGAATTTGGATTCACATTGTACTCTGCTGGATCATGTCCTAGAAGTTTAAGTACAGGAGTCAAAACCAATGCTGCATTCCGATCACTTAGTTTAGCAACATCAAGACTAGCCGCCAAGTTTTGATCTAATATTTTCTTTCGTCCTCTCTTTGGAGGCGGAACTCCAGACGGCGACAGAACTGGTCCTTCGCTTACTCCATGTTGTTCAGTATCAACTTCTACTTCTGATTCAGATGATGATGAGGCAAAAAGTACCTTCTCTTCGCGAGACTTTATTTCTTTCTCTTCTAGCTGCCTTCTTCTCTTTAAATCTTCTTTTTTTTTCTCCAAACGCAATTCCTTTTTCACCAGGATTAAATCAACCCTACCCATCTTTCCGCGACGTCCCTTTTCCCGTTGAGCAATTAGGAATTTTTTGTCCTCTTCAATGTCAATCAGTTCTATTGCGTTAGCATGAGCAATATCGAATAGATTATCTAGTTCTTCCTTCCAGTCATCCTCTTTCTTTTGTAATCCATCTGAACGCTTCGCCTTGTTTTCTTTATTTTTTTTAATTTCTCCCATTCTCTAAAAATACCTTCCACTTTATCAGCAATATGATCATTCCGTTTTGTTGGAATACGGGCTTTATTTCAAATTTCTACAACATTTTTCGCAGTCGAACGAGATGCTTCTTTAATGTTTTGTTTTAAAATTTGTTTGTAATGGAAGAACAATGAAATAACTTCCTTCCTTGAAGGTAACATTCTTTCACTAAGACATGATGATATTTGTCCAATCAACCAAATTTCGGTTTTCTTTCTAGTGGTTACGTTAGCTGATTTTAAAAATTCACCTTGATCAAAACTACAACTAGCTGCGGCCATAGCCATGTTCACTGTTCAATTCACTTTTTCAAGCACAAAAACAGAAAAATTATAGAACCGGTACAGTTATTTAATCAACGAATTGCAGAATATCGCTTTTGGCAACAGCCAGATTGAGGTAGACTATAAAATTATATTCAATAATACAAAGCGTTGTAGGGGTAACAGAACACGCTAAAGATTTTTTATGACTTATTCAATGTATTTTCAAAGCACGGTAGCGACCCCTACATTTTATCCGATTTGAATAATTTTTATTTTCTAATTTTTTTCACATAAGATGAAATCAATTGACTGGTTGGGAAACGGTAATTTCAAAAGTTTGAAAATAAGGCGCACCCTAACCTACAGCCACAGATCGGCTACACCGATCTCGACCACAATTGTCTGTCAAAACGCTCAAACACTTTTCACTATGCATCACTGTATCTGCATCGACTACACGTATCTGTATCTCATTGATTTATTTGCTTCTTTTCACAATTCATTTGAATTTTGATAAACAAAAACAAAACCAAAAGCAAAACAACATTTCTACTGAGTTTTGCATATATAGACTCTCCATCAGCCACTGGTCCACAGCGCAGCAAAAGATAAATCTCTGAAAAACCTTAAACAGGTTTTTTTCTGCAGCATTTTGTTTGCTCCATCTAGCGAACGGCAAAGTGAATATAACGGCGCTTGCTGGGAGCTCGCGCTCTGTGTCTTTGGTTTTTTTCTGTCATTTAATTTCGAGTGTTAGATAGTAGATACTCGATACTTTTTCTTTAAAGTATTTTCGGCACGTATCGTGTATTGTTGTTTGAAAAATCACTAATTTATACCACATGTCGAAAAAATGCAAATTTGACCAAACTTGAGGGAAACAAACAACAAACAATATAAACAAAGAGATTTGTATATGCAAAAATATTACTTCTTATCCGAAAAGTTGCTGCTGCACAGGATTCGCTGGTTGTGTGTCGTTATCCAAAGGCACTGATTCGTTGGGTAAACAATTTGATTTTCTTTCTTTGTCACATTGCAAGAGATTTTTTTTAAATGCTGTTTCCCCTACAGACACTAGGAAACAGGGATAAATCGGGAGACGCGAAAAATTGGGAACCCGTCGCGAGATCACTATACCTACAGACGACGGGAGTATCGTTTTAGCACCAAGCAGATGAAACTGCACACAACACACTTGGGATCGGTGAGAGAAAATAAGAAAAAAACATCGAAACGATCAAATGGTATCTGAAAGATACAGCCGAGCAGCGAATTTAAATCAAATGAATCGACAGAGGAAAACTATAACGAAAACGGTGCAAGACTTTTGGAAACACAAAACACAAAACTACAGGCGCGGACTTTATACTGAAATAATAGTGCAGAAGCGTATTAAGTCGAGTATCTAGATACACAAGAAAACAAACGAGCGCACACAACACACAACACCGATCGGTAGATCCGTCGTCTTACTCTAAGCACGTCTGGAATCGAACTGAAAAAGGTCGCTCTCCGGCGAGCCAAAGAAAAACATAGTCCGTTTGTTATTCCAGCAACCAGCATGAGCAACAGCAAGCAGCAAACAATTCCGTCCCGCCAGCACCAGGTTGATCGTTGATTGCGCTGTTCATGGAGACAACACATGGCTGTGGCTTGGCTGGTGCTGACGCAGGCTAGCAGGCTAACACAGGCTAGCGTAGTTGTTCAATGCAAAATCTGCTGCGACGACCAACGATGCATCTGTGGAATAAGTAGATGGTAGATACTTAAATTTTTTTCTGCTGTTTGCTGCTGCGTGTTTGGATGCTCTTCTCGTTGGTTTTTGTGGGTCTTTGCCTCTTTGTGGTGTCTCTTTTGCTCTTCTAATTTGTTTCACTTTTTTTGTTCGCTGCTGTTGTTGTATTTATTTTTGTCATCGTCGTAGGTTCCTTTTTTGTTAGTTTCTTGTAAATTTGATTCCAGTTTTTTTTGGCGAATACTTTGGAGGAAGGCTTTTTTTGGATGCGTTTACGGATTCGGTTAACAGCAGCACGTGTAAAATTTAATTTATTTTTAGTTGTAATTTGTGTAGGTACCTACACACTGCACGTTAGATATCTCTAAATGGCTAAACGTTTGGCAGATGGAGTTTTGTGTATCCCAATTTAGTCATCAGTTATGCAATGGTTGGCTTCGAATTAATTGCCATTAGGGATGTCAAGGTTTGTTGGTTGGAAGTTGTATGGAGAGGCTCAATGTTGAGCGTTAGAAAATTGCTACAAATATTAAGTGGGACCAGTTCAGTTAATGAGGCCAAAAGCAAACTATCAAAAGTCAAACAGAAACTACAAACAGAGATAGAAGGAAACGCAGGCAATTATTATTGAAAGCAATTAAGGACACCTATATCTGACAGGCACTTCGGGGAGCTGCTGAAGTATTCCGAATGTAAGTTTACCCGGCGAGAAGTTCAAAGTTTTATACAAAATTTACAGAATTCTTATATAACACTTCGAATAGAAGCAAAATTTATATTAGTTTTAAAGTTTCTTACTTTTCTTAATTTTAACAAACAACCCTACCTTTGACTTGGGGGATCTACTCCAAGCGAGAAGTTTACGAGAGGAACTCCTCAGGGTGGAGTTATATCCCCACTGCTGTAAGTCCTAGTTCCAAACGAGGTGCTTATGCATCTTAAAAACAGTGGCGTTAAATATCTACATTTTTATTAGGTCCGCTAGGTCCGCAAACAATCCGCCAAAACACCTTTCAATGCAATGATAAAATGACGTAGGGAAAGTGCTTTCGCTTTCCATATATGGTCAAATGGAAAGCGAATCGCTTTTGGAAATACAAAAATTCAAATCCACCGTGCTTTTTGCAATAGGCCCCCAGAAAAACGAACTGATTATTTTCACAAATAAAAGGAAATTTGTCACACCTTCTGTTGGCGGTATACTCCTCAGAATATCTGACAGCGCAAAATACTTGCGACTTATACTAAAAAAAAAAACTTTGAAAATTAAACACCTACAAGAGAATCAGAAAAGCCACAGTTGCCTTCAACTCCTGCAGCAGAATTTTTGGAAAAAAAACCTGAAACCCTACACGGCAATAGTAAGACCTTTAATGTCCTAGGGCAGCTTCGTATGGTGGCCGGCAACCAACAAAGCCACCTTACCTAAAAGCTATTACGAAAATACAAAGACTAGTGTGTATCGGCACCAAAAGTGCGATGAGGACAACTCCAACTGCAAGCTATCTCAATCATTATACAATCTTCAGAATAAGTAAACTGGAAACTGAATGGAACGGGTCATTCGTCGATCCTACAAAAAAATTTTGGCTATGTACCAAACACGTACTACCACCCCTATCGAGGTATCCGTTCGGAACGGAATTTTATCCGATCTGTACGAAATCGGAGAGATTTCATTCGAGGTATCCGTTCCGATACAACTTTCGGGAAAATTCTCCTACGAAATATAGCGCACCTTTTCGTATTGCGCGGTGTACCACTTACTTTTGACATCTACACGGCACATTTGTTCCAAAACTTTCCGACAACCAATTGCTGTGGAATATTTTAATGTGAAATGAACGCAATTTGAGTTTCGATCAGATTTAACTTTCATATAGGATTTTTTTTCCGAACGGAAACCTCTATACGGATGTACATTACCCATACTTAGAGTTCACAAGACTCGTAGCTAACGGATCTAAAATCGTGGGGTCAGGCGTATTCTCCAAGTCGTTGGGTATATCAAAATCGGTACGGCTCCCCGACCACAGCAGTGTCTTCCAAGGAGAGGTCCTGGCAGTGACAACACCCTCCCGTGAGTCCACGGTAAAGGCAATACCACCTGAAGGTATTACCTACTTTATCGACAGCCAGGCAGCCATAAAAGCCTTAACTGCAACAGAAATAAAATCAAAGCTTGTGAAAGGAATCTTGGCACTCAGTACAAGGTATTGAAAGCGGACCGATTAGCTAGACTAGGTTCAGCAGCTGCATCAGAGCAAGCTGATCCCTCGGAGAATATCCCGCCTTGCTCACTCAAGCTTGAAGTAGGAAGAAGGGCCACAAGAGAGGCGAACACTAGATGAACTGCACCAGAAACTTGTCATACGTCATACCTCATAATCATAATGGGGCACAGCAGCGGTATCACATGAAGAAATTACGCTTGATGGAAGAAGAACTTTGTCGAGGCTGCGGTGATGAGGAAGCTCTGGAGGACACAACCCACTTCCTATGTCACTATGCCCAGGTCTCCAACACAATAGGTACAGATTCCTAGAGAGACACTTCTTCCACGACCTAGACGAGCTTTCCAGCACACCTATAGACAAGATAACGAGCTTTATCGAATCCACAGGATGGTTTGTATACAACAGCACATATAAGTGAGTACTTAATCACAGTTATTTATACACAGGGTCATAATGGGTAAGGGGCAACCTTTTCCCCCAATGGGCATCAATATTGACCTGAGTGTGGCATGGAGTACTCCACGCCAACACACCAACCCGCATACCTAACCTAATCTAACCTAACTAATTCGTAATTTTGAAGCTACAAACTTAAATTCGATTTCCAAAATCGAGATAAAATAAATGTTTAGCGGCTTTTTATCTTAACAGCTTTTTGCGATTGAGGACATAGAGGGGTGCATTTTTTACTATTTAAGCTTAAAGGTAAGAGGGGGTTACAACCTTGATTGGTTTTTATCATTTTTGCGAATAGAATTCAATTCATACATTTTGCAAATTCCTTATATATAAAAATTCAGCATGCGTACGTTAGTGCTCGTAAAAGCATTAAGCATAATGTGAAGGGCGATCTGACAAAGGGGCATGGCCCCTCCCATACAAAAAAAAAAAAAATTTCAAATAGTATTTCTCGACAATCATGGTGTAAATTTTGAATTTGTCGACTTATGCTGTTTTTCCTTGTTGCCACAGTTATATAAAAATGTAAAATTATTTTAGTATCATTAAAGATTTTGAATTTTACTTTGTTTACCAGTTTAATGGTTGAAGTAAATTTTTGTTAATAAAATAAACCATTTATGAGAATACATTATTGAGAAGTTGGGCTTTTCTCATATGGATTTTTTTTGGGCTTATTGGTCGTCCTTTGATAGAGACACTGGTCCACTTTCTTTACACGATGTTTGACAATTTTTTTTCCAGAACTGATTATCTTACTTCAGTCGTTCAACTTTATTATTGCGGGCACACTTATAAAACAGAAAGTATAAAATAACAAAAAATCTTTATAGCTTTATACTTTACCCCATGGGTCTCTACTGAATCGAATACATACCTGAAAAGAAAGAAAAACAAATTTTGATTAGGCACGAAAAAAGGAGCATACAAAATTCCAAAATGAGCCAAGCTCGAATTATATAACCGGGAAGTAATCTTCGCCCCAACAAAAGGACACTCGAACCTAAGACAACGATCCAACTCTGGAGAGGTACCTATTCCCCATTCATTCTCGGATCGAAACAAAACAAATTCAGCTATTAATGTGGTTGTACATCCAGCACAGACCTCCACTTTATCCTAGTCTTGTGCACACTCGTACTCAGGGCAGGAAAAAACATTAAAACAAACCCCAAGAAGCCCATCGACATCAGTTAGTGTTTAGAATGAGAGAAGACGCACTTTGTTCTCCTTTGGGCACACACCAGCCCGACCATCATCATCGTTAAGAATAACAACAACAACAACAACAACAACAACGACAGCAACGTACATTCGTCCTCGCATCTCATCCTGGTCTGGTTGTCTCATGTCTGTGCCGCTGTTGCTGCCAGATAACTCATTCTCTCGTTGAATGACCATTAAAATGCAAGTGCGCACCCAAATGAAAACAAAGCCAATGAAGATACACACACACAAATATATATCCGCTCCTTCTAATCGTATTCCCAGGAGAGGGGGTTTATTTGCTCTTTTTTTTTGTCACAGGAACTATTAGCAACAGGTAAAGTAGATTTCGTCTATATCTTCGCTTGGCCATTCTTTGGTTCTCAGGAAACTGTATTCGCAGTCGGTTCCTATGTATACGTATAGTATGGCTATTATAGTTCCTGAAGTGATATGTATACCATTCCTGTGTGGAGTGGCAATAAAAGTAGTTCCCAATGACTACAAACGCCTGTACACTTGTTGTTTTGGTTTCTTTTCGGGTAGATAGACGAAAACAGGAACACAAAGAAATCTGAAGGAGATAATGGAGTGCGCAATACGCATATCATAAAATGAGTTTGGCTATATGGTGGCAAATGAATTACACTTTGATCCTAGCTTGGGTGTGTGTGCGGCAACAGCGAAATGTTGTAATAAACAGGCCGGGACCAGGAAGACGATGACAATACAATGTGGTGAGAGATTATGATAAAAATAATGATACTTGCCATTTGGAGCAGTCAGACGAAGGAGTTATCGGCTCTGTGTGGGACGGTTTTGACAAATGAGCCAGCAAGTGGTGGGGAGAATCCCTAATAGTTTCGCGGTTGCCATATGAAATTTAACTTGTTCGGAGGAGCTGACAGGCTTCTACAGAAGCTGTGGTTTGAAGTCGATTAGGAAGACGCGTTTGCGGTCGCGAAAATTGGAGTGGGATTGAAGAAAGAAAGAAAAAAAAAACATAGACGCGGGAATGTTTATTAACTTTCTCGATTACGTAGAAAGAGATAGATATTAGGCGTTTTTTATTACGCCCGCGTGATCCATATAGATCATTGATTTTCATGGTTTACAACAACAGTTGAATCTCGTGAGTCGCAAAATTCTGTCCGACTGTCCGCTGTCTGTTTTTCCATCTACAGCCTAAATGGCTGCCCGGATTTCGTTCAAACTTCGGATTTGTAGTTTGGGGGCTTACAATTCGGGGCCGTGTTTTTTTTTTTTTTTTTTTACAAGGCAAACCCAATATTAATGGAACCTACTTCCCATATAAAATGTTGTTTGATGTACCAGTTTGATTTGTTCGAAAACGGCTCTAACGATTTCAACCAAAATGGATATTTAAGCTTAAGCAGGTGAGGTTATTATGACTGCATACCCAGTTTTTAGCTAGAAATTCGAATAGCGGTACTTTTGAAATTTGGACATATCTCGAAAACGGTCAATACGATTGTAACATTTTTAAGGTAATATGGTCATTTCCAACTTAATCAGTTTTTCTCGATATTATCGTAAAAAGGATTTTTTTAAAAACAGTATTTTTTTAAAAACTTAGTTTTCTTTAGTCTACGTGAAAACGGCAATAACGAGTTTGACCATAATGCAAACTTAGAGTAAAATTGATGTTCTTAAAATGATCGCGGCCTTAATTTTCAATTAGAATCACCGAAAACGCTAATTTTAAAAACTGCTCATATCTCGAAAACCCCATTTTCGATTTCCATAAAACTTGAAAAATCAAGTATCGCTTACATCCCGAACAATAGATATCTGTTCAATTGCATTTCCACCCATAAGCTACTTCCACCTTTAAGTGGAGCTAATTTTCACTAATATTCCATTCGCGCGTAGATGGCGCTTTTTTTCTTTTCTTTTTTTCTGATCAAATTTGTCTCTGGGTGCGAGAGACCCTATATATATGTCGACTTGACATTTATTCAGGCCATATTAATTTTTTATCATTGTTAATAGCATTTAGCTGGTGGGAACTCCACCATTTTTTTGTATAATAAAATTTCTTGTGGCGGCACAAAAATGCTCGCACCACCGTAAAATAATAATAAATTAAGGGTTTTCATTTTTACGTGGCGGCAAAACCGCAAAGGTCCCCAAAAATATCAACACTCAGTTTTCAGCTGAATAGTTAAGTAATAGTATTCATTTTTTAAACCAAACATTACAATATTTGGTACTGTTTTGTCTGCCAAATTGTAGAAAAACTGCTCTAACGATTTTGATCTAAGTACATATTAAAGATAATATCAGTATTCTAAATAAGATCCCGTACTTAGTTTTTCTCAAAAAATTCGAATAAATCAGTTTTTGAATTATTTCTCAAAAATGACTACCCAAAAGCCGTTCGGTGTTCAAATAGATTCTTAAAACTCAATACCGCACTTTAAAATTAAAATTGCAACAGCTATTAAAAATGCAATAACAGCAAATATTACCCACTATCTTTTTTTCAAACATATTGAATATGCACCTTTAAAAAAATTCCACCCCCTTGAAGTTTACAAAATCAGAAAATCCCACTTCATCATCAGAAAACAGGAACTTCTAGTATACGCTTATATCCCTTAACCCAAAAATCTTGTAAAGTACATATAAAAGCTTATTTAATAGTACAGTAGGGGTGTAAAACTCTCTAATCAGAAGTTGTGACAAATTCCTGTTACTAGAGCTGCAACCTATAAAGTCTGCCATTGCCATATCAGATGAATAACCCAAAATTGAATTCTCTCTTTTGTTTTCCGTTTCTTTTATCTAGCATTGCTTCCCAGATTTTTACTTACAAAGGTTCCAAATTAAATAAGAAAACATCCAACCAAACTTTTGATGATAGAGAAAGTTTCGTTCGACCCAGTCGTGCACTTTATTTTTACACTTCTATCCTTATAATTCGCACAATTCAGAGCTGAATTTTTAGCTTGCACCTAAAGTTGTACTAAATTTGTCTGCCAGTGTCCGCAATCAGGTACTGCCTACGATTTATTCAAACACAATCCTAAGACCTCAAACTAACAAAAATATTAATAAAAACTGACCAATTTATTTCAGCAGTTTCTACTTGCTATTGCTACACACAGCCACAGTCAATTTTGCAGGAAGAAAACGTTTCAGCATGCACCTTCATACTCCCTTGTCTGCCAGTATTTTCTTATACAACACCCACACCTGAGACCCTAAGAGGCAAGCGTCCACGACTAAGATACACATTGCACCACTGTTTATCGACCTAAGATGTCTCGACTAAGCAAACTCCAGCTTGGCACCCACAAGCATCGAGCTAAAGTGCATACATAACAACCTCAGGTGCACTACTTTTGCGAGCCCAAAACTGACCAGTTGGTCAAAAAGTAACTGCGCCAGCGAATCTGTAAGCTGAAACCAGTTATAGGCACAAACCCCAGAGAAGCACACAAAAAAAAGGCAACAACTTTATAACAAAGCAGAAGCAGAGAGACCCCTGAAAGTGTGCGCGACAAAAACCAATTCCATTCCACAAAGCACAAGCGCACTATGCTCTCGTGCGCGTCCCGTACCGACCCTTGAGGCTGATCCACCACCAGATCGTTAGCTGGATCGTCTGTCTATTGGGGGGCCAACACACAAGTGATCGCTTTGGGGTCTATATATTCTACGCGCCACGCCAACTAGATGCTGTCCGTGTGTGTTGCACGTTCCTTGGGTGGATATAAGAAATTAACATAACGTGATTATGTAGATGGATGTGTAATTGTTATGAGTTATTATTCTGGCGAGGCTTTCTGAGGCACGGTGAGGGTTTTATTTTTTATTTTTTTAATTTTCGGGTTCAGTGCGCTCCTCCTTTCGCTCGCATGACGTGTGCATTTATTCAGCTGTTTGACAAGGGGCGATATGACGAGTCAGCATATTTTTGTGTCAAGAATGAGGGTACAATGAGGGAGAAAAAAAAAAAGTTGAAAATAAACAATAATTTCATGTCGATTCATGTTAACAACAAGAGGCACGAAAGCACCAAGAAAGCATAAAGTCAAGCGCGCGCGAGAAACCCAGATTACGATAATAATCGTAATTGTATCGATTGGGTCGTGCCCGCCGAGTCGACCCTGTTGGTTAGTTTTTTGCTTTGCATGTTACTTTCCAAGTCTCTGGAGCATTGGAGCACCTGGTCAACAATGCCAGACAGAGGGGAGAGCGCGCTCAGTCAACTCTTCGATTGTTAACGAACTCAAAATGATTAATGACAGTTGAGAACTTTGTTGTTGCGCGCTCTTGTTCGTGTTATCGTGGGAATATTTCAAGTCGTAAACTTGGAAGCTTCTAAATGAAAATTGGAAATCAATAAACATAAACAGGGGCTCCTGAGGTGTGATCTTGGACCGGAGATAAGTGGGAGTTTTGTTGCGTCGGCGCGAGGAGTGGCGTGTTTGATTGGGCAAAAAGGTTGGCTGGCATGTGTGTTCAAAAGTGTTTGCTTAAATGCGGACTAGAGGTTGATTTAATTAGTAGGCCAGTTGTGAAGAGCCCAGTAATTTGTAGGAATTATTTTCGGATCTGTGGTACAGTAATGGTTTGGAAGTGCGAACGATTATCGCTGCACTTTTGGAATGTGGCAACAACTAGTGTTATCGATCGGGACGGAGATCGTTTGTATTTGGATTTAGTTGCCAAAACTTCAAGGTTTAGCGCGGTAGTATGCCAATAATGGCGCAAAATGGATAACTCACGCAGAGCAACGACTGAGTTTAGACCCATGACCTCCCCGTACTGTAACTAATTCAGTCAAAGCGACGTTTCAGGTCAGTTCCCAATAGAAATTTCAATGTAGCTATTCGAACGTAACTTGCGATTTTAAGAGAGCAAATGTCGGTTTGTAAGAGTTCCCATCAATGTTAATATGGGCTTTCAGTCTCAGCATGGCCCCTTTTTGAGCCTCAGGACACAGGACCCCCACTTTTTGAAAAACTATCAATGGACACTTTTTCAGTTTAAATAAGATTTTATTCTTTACTAAACCAAAAAGACTGCAGACATATGAAAAGAAGTGTTCTGTAATGAAAAAAAAATGTTTGTTGTTAAAAATAAATGTTTGTTGCTCTGTTTTCTTTTCTCTTTTTTTTTTTTTTTTTTCTTTTGCTATAATAGTATTTTATGTGGAGGCCCCTTTTTCGGATCAGTCCTCTTTTAAGTCCCCTTTTTGAAACTTTTCGGTGGCAATGCTGTCAGTCTTATTATATTTCCCCTCTGCTATAAACATTTGCCCCAGTCTTGGGAAAGGAACAACTTGAAACCAGCGCTCAGTACTTTCGATACCCAAACACGGACTTGTGTACAGGGTGGGTCAACTTGGACTGATTGATTTGAAACGATTATACTTTTTTTTTAATTTTAAAGGTTTTTGTTTTACTTTGCCTTTAAAATAAAGTAAAAATTATTAAATTTGTTTAAGTAACTTAAGTAACCTCCATTTGGAAGTGAATTGTTTTTTTTTAAGGCTTTTTGCAAAACGTTCCGCAACGTTACTGCCCCTAATTTTGCAAATTTCTGTGCAAATGTTCTGCTTCAGTTCCTGAATGTTTTGTGATTTGTTGACGTTTACCCAAACCTTCAAGTAAACCCATACAAAAAATATCAGAGGCCATCAAATCCGGGGAACGACTTGGCCACGCAAAATCAGCATTTTTTTGCAAATTATGCGCTCATCGGAAATTTCTCGCAAATTAGGAAATTAGCTCCACCTTGCTGGAACCATATGTCACGATTATTGAGAACTACCGGATGTACAGAATTTCCCAACATTGTCCGGTATACCGCTCTACAGAGACGGTTCTGAATCACCAGTTTGGTTTTTGAAAAAATATGGCCCGATAACTCTATCAGCCATAAGTCCACACCAAACAGTCCATTTGGGAGGGTGTAATTGCCGCTGATGCAATAAAAAAAAATTGTTGGCGCAACAGGTCCGTAGGCCTTACTTCTCACAACCATTCGTTTTGTGTGAGTTGGAAGGGATCTACAATTTTATGCCGATTCTAAACGGCTAATTTAGAACCTCTTTCAACGCAGTTATACTCTCGGATGTTCGGCAGACTTTCGCGAGAGGTGGTGCAGTGGGAAAAAAACCCCTTATTTGGAATTTGAGTCGCTGATGCAATGCTCTCGGATTTTCCGTACCTCAAAACGGGTTATTAAGATTCTTTTATATTTTATGTTTAAACTGAGAGCCTTCGCAGTATTAAAATGCTGACGGTTCTTTCTTTGCGTTGCAATAATTGATCGTCCGGTAACATAATAAAATTCAACAATATTTACTCCTTTTTGCACTAAGTATGGTCACATTATGAATTTTTATGAAATTCTTTATTATCTGCAATAAAAAAAATTAAATCATAACCATTTCAAATCAGTCAGTCTAAGTTGGCCCACCCTGTAGTTCTATGAGGAAGCTTTGCATCGTACGCAATCATAAGAACCCCTCTTAGAACACATGATTTCACTGGGCAGAACTTACCGATTAATTATTATGTTGATTTGAACCGAGAAAATAGAAGCAGCATAAGATTGGTATACTTCAAACAGAGAGTCCTTTTTTCAAAATGTACTAAAATAAATTAATAGGTGTAGGTCAACTAATTAAAAATATTTGGAGATGAGATCATTTTTTTGATGAAAATCGGAATATTGATCCAAACTGGAAAACATTTGTTATTAAAAATTATTAGAACGTTGGAAAGGACTTCTGAGAATGACGTTTGTGCCAATCCAATTTCATGATCCTTTCCAATTCCTGTCTGGTAACCACATGCAGATATGCACTCAGCTTGACGATGCCAGGAGTGAATTGTTATTTTCGAAAAAAAATTCCCCGGAATTGAATTTAATAAATTCCGATGGAGCTTCGCGACAGGAGGAATGTTTTCCGGGGGACGGGGGGTCGGAAAGTCGGCGCCTTACTAACTCCATCTAATTACAAGTCATACGAACCAAACAAATCCGCCGGCTCTGACAAGAGACAAAGTAAAACGACAAGACAAGCCACTCGCTTCTTACGCAACTGCATGTCCCAATATGACGCCTAATCATAATAAATCTCACCCGCCTCATCGACATCCATTTGTCAACGCTTTTCGCCCAGCGTTACCCATCATCAGCACAATGAGACAGGCGGCAAGCGACAGAGCTCTCGCTTTTCCAGCTAATCGCGTACATTTGGCCACTTGCGCAATTAAATTCCATTCGCCTTCAGTTTTTTTTTTTTTTTTATTATTATTTCTCCCCCATATTCTCAAAGTAATTGTCTTTCAGTGTATTTTCCTTGTGGATGCCTCTGTCCCCCTGTTTTGATTTTAATTGCACACCCTGTTCACATAGCAATTACATCGCGTAATCACAATGCGCCGTCGGGGATTCTCGTCAGCCTTCGAGCACCACCATCGTCGTCATCATCATCATCAGCAACAGTAATGCAGTGGAATCGTATATAGAGTGCGTTTTCAATTTATCATCCCACGCCTAGCGCTTGAAATTGAGTCGTCTCGTTACGAGTCGCCACCAGCTCCACCAAGGCATCATCATAATCATCTGCATCTGCGACGGCTTCGGTATCAGCATCGATGCACATCCTATCGCAGTATGTGCCTCTGGTTGGAGCTGACTTACTTCCCTCGGCGAACGGCGATATGATTCCGTCCGCGTTGTCGGGGTCGAAAAATGTCTTTGTCCCCGCAGGCCTACTCCCTTATCGTATTCAAATAAAACTGCAACGTTGCTATAAATTCATGCACATATGACAGTTGACATGGGTTTTGCATTTCGCCAAAGTGCAGTGCGACAATACAGCAACACAAGGACCCAGAACCTTTCTCTGCGCCATGTTGTGACGGATGCGATGGTGGAAGAAGGAAGGCTCCTTGCAGTCGCAGTAACATTATATAGCGGTAATGTTACGTCGCGCGAGACAATTGATTAAATGTGCCCGTCATTGGATTCGATTAATTATTTGCTTTGGTTTCGGTTACGCGATCGTTCGCGGGGTGCGATTCGATTATATATACCATGCCAGTACATGTGTCGGGGGGAGGGCAGGGATGATTGATAATAATCACATTGCGGTGCGGGTGAAGTTGACTTTTGTGGTTTTCATCTTCAAGATGAGTTTTTCATTCTCTGTTGTGGTGCGATGTTTGTTCTTTTATTTCTTTTCTTTTTTTCTGCCGTTGTTGTCTCGTTGGTGTCAGATGACATGCAGTATGGATGTGTTTCTGCGGTTTAAATTGATTGTGGCTTCCAATTTAATTGGAAAGTAAATATTTCATTAGTTTACAGATTTCGAAGCGGGCAAGGGGGGTGTAGTTATTAAATTTAACGAGCGCAGATATAGGGCGGAAGTGAAATCTAATTAAAATTTGGTTTGCGAGTTCAATACTCGTAAGTTGAGATGGTAAGGGGTGCGTCGGTCGATTTGGAATATTATAACCGATGTGGGACGAACCAGGTCTGTTTGTGGCAATTGAAAATATAGGGAGCGGTGATCTTTTCGTATCAAATGTTTGAAAATAGGTGACACCCTGTATGAGTGTATGACATTTTGATGCAAACAATCGCAATAAATTCTGACAGCCTCTGAAAGATGCCACCACGAAAGCCGTCCTAATTTATATCCAAGAAATGCATCTGATTCTGTGTTAAAATCAACTCAATAAAAAGGTTTTTCCAATAAGAGATGTTATTGTGAATGACCCGCTATTTCGGTAGCTGTCACTTTTGAAGCTTTTGTTCTTTGACATTTGACAAGTAGAAACTACGCCATTACTAAAAATAGACTACTAAACGATAGACGCTTCAACAACGCATTGAAACTATTAAAATTCACTACAAAAATGGTGAAAATCTTGCAGTCACAGTTCGCAAAACTAAAGCATTTTTTGGTCGTCGTGAAGCACCTTGTCGGACCGCAATACAGAAATTGGTGGCAAAATTCGAGCTGTTGGGACAAGTTAGTGATGTGAAGAATAAAACTCGTGCACGTCACTCAAGAACAACTGAGAATATTGCTGATGTGGCCTAAAGTGTTGAAGAAAACCCATTTGCTTGTCCATTCCTCGTCGTTCTTTGGAATTGGGCGTTCCACAAACGTCATTACACCGTATTTTGCATAAAGACTTGGGTCTTAAGGCTTATAGAGTTCAGTTAACACAAGAACTCAAGCTCATCAACAACGTCGTGTCTTTGCTGATTGGGTCCTTGAAATGCATGAAAATGATCCGGAATTCCATCGAAATTCGGTCCATTTCCACCTCGGTGGCTACGTCAACAAGCAAAATTGTCGCATCTGGGGCTCGGAATACCCAAGAGTTATTGTTGAGCAGCCTCCCCATCCTCAACGTGTGACTGTTTGGTGCGGTTCATGGTCCGGCGGGGTCATTGGACCTTACTTTTTCGAAAATGAGGTTGGATCAACAGTTACGGTGAATGGATTGCGCTATCGAGAGATGTTTAATGATTTTTTTATGTTCGGAGTTGGATGGTATTGATTAGGACAACGTTTACTTTCAACAAGACGGCGCTACGTGCCACACAAGCAACAAAACCATTGATCTTTTATGGGAAAAGTTTCCGGACCGTGTTATCTCTCGAAGAGGTGATCACAATTGGCCACCGACACCTTGCGACTTCTTCCTTTGGGGCCACGTGAAAGATAAGGTCTACGCCAACAGCCCAGCGTCGATTCAAGACCTCAAAGATAAAATTCGTGAGGCCATCGAGGACATAGGGCAGCCACTTTGCGATTTGGTTATGGAAAATTTCATGAAAAGGATATGGTCCTGTATGCGTGCTCGTGATGGCCATTTGGCTGATGTTGTTTTTCATTATTAACGGCGTACCTTCCTTTAATATGAAATAAACATCCGATCATTTATCTCAGAAAATGGCATTTTTCTTTGAATACCAAAATAACACCTCTTATTGGAAAACCCTTTTTACAGCTCCACCCACTCTTTGAT
The DNA here is from genome assembly GCA_946477585.1 of Cheilosia urbana. Classification (NCBI taxonomy): domain Eukaryota; kingdom Metazoa; phylum Arthropoda; class Insecta; order Diptera; family Syrphidae; genus Cheilosia; species Cheilosia urbana. The sequence goes on from OX297854.1 coordinate 163,147,581, forward strand.
TCCCTGACATCGTGTGTACACATTTGCTGTCAAAGATTGAATGAACTATTTTACAAAGTTCACTCTTTCATGTTGCCCTGTTGGAGGTCGAAATTTCCCTTTGAAATCTTCAAAAGTGTTTTGCTCGACCCGTTTTCGTCCATTAGGCATATTTATACGTGTTCCCCTTTTCTGATGGACTTCTCGACTATACTTTCGCAACACCACAGGCCAAACAGTTAAACAACTCTAAGAACAATAAACATTCTATTTATAATCGCATCCGCAGTATATGGGGATGCACAAAGTACAGTGGCGGTAGAAAAACAAACCAAAATCCAACAACCATACACAAGGAGGTGTTAACGAAATCAATAAATGGAACCGTCACGCACAAAGTCCCTGTGGCAAGTTCTGCCTAAAACGCTGCTGACTGCAATCAGCACCAGCAGCAGTCCGGAGGCGAAAAAGGAAAATAAATCATCTCTTCGTCGGTGTACGGTGTTTCGCTGAAACATATAACAAACGGGTGCCAAGAAGCTGAAGCACAGCGCACAGTATCCATCTCCCACTAACAATTACTAAAAATATCGTCCAGCATCAGGGAACAACGGAAGAACAGTCGCACTCGCAACGCAACTCCAAATCGGTATAAATGGTTGGGATCACTTTTGTTTAGCTGCCAGTTCTATGGGTGATTTCCTTTCTTCGTCGTCGTCGTCGTCGTCTGGAGCTGTGGACTTGAATATATATATAAAAGGCACCTCCGGATGGCGATTGACGCAGTGTGTATACGAAGATGGTCTTTTTTTTTGCGTGTGCACCGAAACAATAAACTGTATCCGAAAGAGTCATTTGTGCTTTGTGCATGTGCGAACTGATGAGGATGAGGAAACGCAAAGGCAACAGCACACACATATCACATGCTACATGCACCATTCCATCAGCGAATCGCATGACTTACCATGGAGGAGGAGGATTAAAAACGATTTTAGTGCTTTCCCGTTTTATTGGAAGCGCAACGCGCATATTTTGAAGTGTTGAGCTTAGGTGATGAGTGAGATTGCGTGCGAAAAGTGAGAAAATAAAGAGGAATTAACGACACACACATACAAGATGGAAGTTGGAAGCTAATTATTGTTTTTGAAGGAAACGAAATGGGGGCAATAAAAATGAATCCTGCGTCGCAGTTTATGGCGACTCTTTGTCTTTATTATCGCACAGACAAAGGAATAGGTTTTCGACCGCATTTGAACGTGACATTTAATGCATATAGTTGTTGATAGGAGCCGGGGGTATCCGCTCTTGGCAGAGACCTTTCAAGCGGCTGAGGAGTAATTTCTGCTGATTCTATTTCTGGAAGACTGTTTACTAATAAAATCGAAATGAGTGCACATTTTGTGAGGGCAGTGCCCCGAGGAAATTTTAGTCAGCAAAGCGGTTTTATGTTATGGAGCTCCTTCCCGTGAACTTGATCTTTAAATTTGTGTCAAGCGCCCAAATTGGTGATGTCAAGGATCCAACGTGCGCTCAAATCAGCGCTATAATCTTAGCAAAAGTGGGGAGAACTACAGTTTTCCTGTCTATATTGCGATTATGTACCCAACACTTAGTTTTAATCTTACTAACTAAGGTGGCGCCACAGTCCTGAATCATCCCTTAAATTTACTCAGCCTCTGGCTCATTATATCTGCGGCCGATCATGTTGATACTTTAACTAATAATTTTCCACTTAGCAATAACCCGTTGTCGATAAATAAAGTGCTTTGTTTATTTTGACACACAGTATTAGACATAAGTAATCCGCAACATTCACAAAACACATGTTGACGCCAACTGCACACGTAATGACAAATTAGGAATTAATTTCAATTTTCCCAGCAACCCCCGACGTAATTATATACATTTCGAAATAATCATCCTGACTGTTAACGAGCTTCATGTTGATTGCCCTGCTCCACGTCAAGTGTTAACTCCATAACCGACACCCAATATCACATTACCTGACTGCTGACAGTGCAAGTGCACAAATCACTCACAATTCAATTATCTGGCACCAATTAGTTTGTTACACTAAATGATTTTCATGTCAAGATAAATATTTGTTTATAATGTGTGGTGCACTGGTGGCTATCTTCATGTGAGACACTAACTTGGGCCGACAAGGAAAAAGGGTACTACAACTCGACGTGCCGATTGAACAAGGGATACCGGGATTTGCGCAGCACCACTTAAGCTGTAAATTCCTCAGAGCCATTGAACAGTAGAGAAAGAAGCGATAATGTGAGAGAAAAAAAAAAACAGATATGAAAATTCCGCGCCATACGTATGGATAATTTTTGCATAATTGCGGACCTAGACCGAGCGCCAATTACAGACAGATAGATGCAATCATTGATTAGAACTTGTTTTGACTGAAAATATTTGCAAGAACTATACACAAAATTGAGGTGTGTCACTATTCGAAAATGAAATTAGACCTCATAGATTTTCCTAGAACTGGAATGGAACCTAAGGACAGTCACAATAGTAACAATAATTGATGTCAAATAAAAAGTGGAAACCTTGTGGGAATTGAGCGTCACTACTGTTCAATAAAAATTGTTCGTTCCCACGGACTTAAGTCTTAAGAATGTATATAAGCTCATGTCATAAATTATTCTAATTTTATTTTATTAAAGACGTCAAGCTATGCACTTGCAATATCTAATTTAATACCGATTGTGCGGCATAAGGGTTAACATAATTTCTGGTTATGATGTTCAGATTTCAGAACACAGGTATATTTAGTCTTTGATTTCACTAACAGATGTCGCCTTTCAGAAATAAAAAAAAACACCGAGTAAGTGATAGGCTTTTGAACTTTACTGCAATCTAGATTTAAGGTTGGATTACTAAGTGAGGGGTCTCAGGCTCCTAGGTTCAAATCCCGAACAAAAAACAAATTCCAACTTAGGGTTTTTTCCACTGCGCCATCTCGCGAACAACTGACAAACATCCGAGAGTATTACTGTCTTGAAAGAGCTTCTCAATTACCCGTTTGGACTTGGCATAAAATGCTGATCTCTTCCATTCGTTCAAAAAACTCACACAAAACGAATGGTTGTGAGAAGCTGGCCCTATAGAGTCTCTACGGACCTGTTGCGCTAACTACTATTTATTTTTTTAGATTTAAGGTCTGCACCTGAATTGGGCTCTGCGAAACAAGGCCCCAATGAAATAAGGCCCCAAAAGAAAAATGAAATAAGGCCCCAAAAAATTATAAAGGAAACAACAACAACGATTTTTAATAGAGTTTGGGGTGTTATTTCCTTTTTTGGGGCCTTTTTTCTTAATAAAAAGAAGAAGAAATGAAATAAGTCCCCAAAATATTTTTTTTTTTTTTTAATTGTTACCCTTCCGATATGGAACGCGTATGGGGGGGGATTGCTGCCCCCACGCAACCCCCCTGCTTGGGTTTACTGCTAGATTGCGGGTGGGTGCGGGGTTGAGTATGTAAAAAGTTCCTTTAATCTAAACTAGTTTATCCAATATCAACAATATTAAATAAAAAGTAGTTTTCATTATTTTTAATTTCATTATGAAATAAACCACAAATTTGGGGCATTATTTTTTTTATTTTGGGGCCTTATTTCATCGCAGTGGGGCCTTATTTCATATTTGAAATTGGGATGTTATTTCATTATGAAATAACACCCCAAATTTGGGGCCTTATTTCCTACAGCCCCTGAATTGATGTATAAATTTTAGACATCTGGAAATATTTGACGAAATTGGCTATTAATTTGTGATTTAAATTTAACACCAACTGTATTCAGGGAGCTATATGTATGCGATAATGTATGAATTTTTTTTTTTTCGGCGTCATGGCTCTAAAAAGTGGCCTTTCAGTTAGGTAGGTAGGTAGGTCAATGGATGCTCTTTTAACGACCATCAGCGCAACTAGCTACAATCAAGATTAATTTTAATAAAAGGATATTTTGCCCAATATCTCAAGTCTTTCTTTTTATTTCGGAAGTTTTTCTATTCGTTCATCAACCATTTAATTTCCGTGCTCAACATTTTGGTGAATGTCGTTAAATGGATGCTCTTGTGGCGGATGCCACAGCTTCACTTAGATTGTGTCCAGTTACGGGAACCATCCAGTGCAGCCTGTCGAGAAACGAGAACCGCTTTTTATATTGGAGCCACATAGATTTAGTATGAATCTCATGGGTTCTTAGAGCTCCGTTGTAACCTGATCCTCAAGTTCTTCCTACGAGTTAGTGACTACTGATAAGAAGTCTGTTTATCGCATAGAACCACCCAGATTTGAGTATGAATCTCAGGAGTACTTTGAGATCAACATTCTTCAGATCCTCTAGGCCATCGAAGAAGTAACTGTTGAGAATTTTCTGTCTGTTGATTTTAAGGGCATTCGCAAAGTAAGTGGCAAACAGATTCTACTTCTTCTACGTCCCTACAGCTTCTGCAAAAATCATTATGCAGTATCCCCAACCGTTCCGCATGTACACCTATCGCACAGTGTCCAGTAATGACCCTCGTGATTATGCGAATATCTTTGCGGCTTAGTCCGATCATATACATTTTTATCTCTTTTTGTTCAAATCTGGCCATAGTTCTTTAGTATGCCTGCAGGTAATGAGATTGGTCCATCGTAGGTCAGTTCTACTCCAGGATTCAATGTCAATCTTCCTTGCAAGCGTGCTAAGCGAAGTTCTTACTGATTTTAGGGCCTTAGATGCATGGGCCTTTCAGTTAGTTTATGTAATGAACAAAAATATTATTTATCCGTCTTAATGTTTGGAGGTGCCCCAACAGAGATGAAAATCAGAAAAAATGTATGGATTTTTCGCATAAATTAAAAAAGTCAGTATAAACGTTTTTAAAAGGAAATTATTCAGTAAATAAATATTAAATTGTTTTGTGTCAAAAGAAGGCATTTTTTGACACGATAGCAGTCTTGCCCTAGTAAAACAATCTCGTTTATTTTTTTCCAAAAACTGCACTTAAAGCTTCTGTCATACTCACTTGATGCAACGCTGTTGGCCGATGGATAATTTTTAATGTCCTGACATGTGGCGAGACCATCTTTAACGATAGCTTTCAAGTTTTCATCTGATATTTTCAGGTCAGTGGAGGCTCAGTTATCTTACAGTCATCCAACATAATAAGATCAACATAACCTTTAGCATCGAAATTGAACGTAGGCACTTGAAACTTTCGAATTCCGCGAGCATTTTCTGTCCTTGCCTTCAAAATTCTTCGATATGCTAGCTCCCGTATTATTTATTTTCATTTCCATTTCGTTTGATTACCTTGTCAACGATTTTCATCAAAATCGTGTCCAAATAGCGACTCAGACTTATGGTTTGCCACATAGACCCTCACCCTTTATAAGACCCTAATCGTCACAGTCCTGCTATATGGCGCAGAGGCATAGGTCAAAAGCGGATGAGGTATTTCTAGGTTGTTTCGAGAGGAAAATTCTTCGAGTGATTTATGGTCCCGTTTGCATTGACGGTGAATGGAGGAGAAGATTCAACGACGAACTGTACGGGCTGTACAGCGACATCGACCTAGTTAGAAGTTAGAGCGAAGGTCCAACGACTAAGGTGGCTGGGTTATGTAGAGCGTATGGACACGAATGCTCCGGCCTGAAGATCTTCGAATCCACACCCGAGGCGCAGTAGAAGAAGGCCGCGACTCAGGTGGCGCACGCAAGTGGAAGGGGACCAACTTAGCGTGCGAAACTGGAGACAGCTAACTAAAGATCGCGCTGGCTGGAGACGCTTGTTGGTTGAGTCCCAGGTCCACCCCGGACTGTAGCGCCACCTTAAGTAAGTAACTATAGACCCTCATTGTTTATTTATTTCTTCTTCTTCTGGGAACACGTCTGTCTTTTGAACAATTACAATTTGGCATAAGTTGGCATTTGCAACTGCAAATATTAAATAACTTATGGGACTCAGTTACAAAATTATTAATTTTTGTTTGTTTGACGGCCTTGTTAAGGTTTCCTTAAGGTCCTATACTTGTCGTGATAGGAACGAATAAGTTGGAATATTCTCTTGCTGGGGCCAATAGTTTGGAGCGACGCTTTTTGCCAAATTTCCAAGACTTCCTGAGCCAATCTTTCGGATATTTCATGAACTGTTAGTTCTTTTGTTGATTTTTTCAGGCTTTAATTCATATTTAATGAACAGATCATTTTTCATAACCTCATTATAAGTAGGTTTTTGAGAGACGGTAAACCAAACACGGTCATCGTTTGTCGGGGTTTGACTTGAGATGCTTTTAAAAAATAATGTGTGCTGTGCTAAAATATTATAGTAGATACTTCAACTGTGAACAGAAAATTGAAAATATACAATGTACTTAAATGAGGGTTAATTCTTGATATTAGCCGTAAAATTAAAAGAGTTTCACAAAAGAAATAGTAAACTCGCGGGTCGACTGAATGGCACTCGAAGAACGTTTGAAGAGAGTTTTGAAGTTACCCCCCTTACCCCAATACCTAGACCTACCCCAATTTAATATATCAAGATATATATTTTTATACTAGCTGACCCGGCAAACTTCGTTCCGCCCAAATTTGTTAATGCAATGAAAATAATAATTCCGAGCATGCACAATGCACTAACTAATTTATGTAATTCGGCAATGATGTTGACGTGTCGTCCAACCATCCGCTTTTTCACTAAATTGACAATGTGAGAAACATGGGGAATCAAGACTGATGCTACAAATGCACAAACATCCATCGATTATCCTTGCAATAAATTATTTGTCATAGTGAAAGCGAGACGCACGGGAAATTGAAGTCGAACGAATGGTAAATCGTTCTGAATAAGCGAAATCTGCGGAATAAGAGTGTTTGCCTTTGAATTTTCCCCTCAAATTCATCACTTGCATGATATTTGATATGAGATCCTTCCCCACGAATCAAATGCGATCCGTTACAAAGTTTCGGTACATTGATGTTGCGCAACAAAATTTTAACTGAGCCGACTTTCAAATCCAATTTATGTTGAGGTAGGCCCGGAACATTTAAAGAATTCAAAAATTCAACTAATCCCCATAAAGTTTTTTGTCACAACAAAAGGTAGAATTATGCCCTTCCTTCCAACCAAAAAATCATAAAAATCGAACTACCTGTCCCCGAGTTATGGATGCACATACGGACATCAGTCTCTTTTATATGTAGGTAACTGTACCCTCCCGGCTTTGCCCGTACCTTTCGTATTAAATTATGCTCACATTTCGCAAATTGCTTTATTTGGACAGCGTCCATTAATAATTTTCATCATATGACTTTAGAAATAGCGTTTGATTTTGTTTTTGAGTGGGACGTGCCACAATCCGTTTTCTTATCCCGCTTGTGTTTTTCAAAGTTCCACCTATAGGTCAAAAACTATCCGAAATTTAAAACTGGAAGCAACCATATCCATCTACAAAATTTCAATCAACTTGGTAGCGCTGATTCGGCGATCGGCAACAGCGCCACCTATCAAGTCCAAAAGTATCCTATCCTTCAAGCGGGAACGAAGAATATAAATCTATAAAATTTCATTGAAATCGGGTGAGTGGTTTCGGAGATCGATTACAACGCCATATAGCGGGTCAAAAATCCTATCTTTTAAGTTTGCGTTAACCTGAAATACAACAATACGAACAAAACAAAAGAAGAATCATAAAAATTGACCCAGTGGTTATCGAGTTATATCATCATCATCGAGTTTCATCCCGAAAGAATTATAGGTATGAATTAAGAAGATTATTATTAAAGAAAATTTAATTGACTTGAATAACGACATACGCCTACAACGCCACATGTTGAGGATTTTCCGACGATGTGCACTAAGAAATTCAGTTTTTGTTAAAAATAATAAATTAATTATTTTATATGTATTTTATCAATATAATAACTCCGATCGAAGCATCTGTTTTAAACGATATTTATTTTGTTTACATCCTCGTTGACGATATTTGCAGCACGCATTCTGTCAATGTTATGCCAACGCCATAAGGTTACATCAAAAAAGTTTGAACTGTAAAAGCGCTATGGTTACATTAGATATAATTTAATATGGTGGTTAAGTATTCTTAAATTTTCTAATTTTCCGCGCAATTTTCTTAATTTTTTCTTTCATAAGATTTTTCTCCTGACAATAACAAACACAACAAAAAAAATTAGCGAAATCGGTCCAGCCGTTCACGCGTCATGCCGCGACCAAGGGAAATAGGGATTCATTTTTATATATATAGATTCAACATTGGCACATTTGTTCGAACAGCTTGACTCAATGCGATTCGTTCGAAGTCCATTTCTCGCTCCAATTCTCGATTAACTGCGTCAAATCAAAGCTTTGTTGTGCATTTCATCTGACATCTCCAGTTCATTATCCGATGTCACAGTGCGAATTCGATGCAAAATATCGTCGGCCATAATATCATCTTTGTATAATCAAAGTATCTATCTACTTCATTTCAAAAAGTTACTTAATGTAACATAGTAAACATAATTTATTAGAACAAACTTTTTGGGTATACCTATATTTAAAAAAAAAAAAAAAAAAAAATTTCAAAATTGTTGACAACAACAATTTGCTTGGAAAATAATTAAAATAATTGACAACAACAATTGCTCTTAAAATTCAAAATATATTTTTTTTTATTTGAAGTGTCACTACTTGATTTCTATCCCGTTAATTTTTTTTCAAAGTGTATTTCCCCATTCAAACTTTAATTTTCTAATTTTCCGCGCAATTTTCTTAATTTTTTCTTTCATAACTTTGTTCTCCTGACAATAACAAACACAACAAAAAAAGAATTAGCGAAATCGGTCCAGCCAATCTCTCGTGATGCCCTTACCAACGAACATCATTTCATTTTTATTTATATAGAAGATTATACTTACAGGCCGACACTGAGAATATAATTTTTCATACGATATTTTTGATTTTTTTGATCAAATTCATAAATTTCTCCAAACTTAATGATGTCGGGGGCACCTCTAAACATATCTTGCGCCAACTTAAATTTAAGGTCTATATTTGTGAGTTAAGAGAGCAAATTTTTACAGGTATACCAAAGCGATGTATTTTTTTTTTTTAGATCGCTTCACCCTAATGTGCACGACTGTGTCGAACTGAACCTTATCTTTTATTCTGAACATACTCGAAACATTTCAATAAATTGATATTAGAGAGCTAATGGCATATAGCTAGCAATTTACGTGATTCTTGGTTTTAAAACTAGTCTTTAATAAATAAATAAATAAAACATGGGGGATTTCTATGATCTCTTGTAAGCGATGCAGGGTTGAAGATGATTCCTTCCTTCCTCATCGACTTTGCAATGACCAAACTACATAAATTCTGAATTGTATTCAAAATCTTCGGAACCGCTTCCAAGCAAACTGTATAGGAAATAAAGAAATAAAATAGAATGGGTAAAGCATAAATAGTCACTTCTTAAGTTCTTAAGTTCCACCAGAATCAAATATTTGATTGTCCACGTAGCGAAACTTTTTGGTTCAGTGAAAATGTCCATAAACCTTTAAGAGAAAATAAAAACCTCCCCAAAACACTCGTTTGACTGTATAAAATCACACAAAACACTTATTTCTCTGAAAAAGTCATTTGTGGCATATAACAACTTCACCCATGCAAATATTGAATCTCCTGTCAGCATCTAACTCACTACGAGATCATCCTTTGAATGAATACCGCCATAGAACAAGGTTCTATGCAAACAACGTTGCTCAGCAATCAAACTAAACATTTGCCATCTTGTTTGTTCCGTTCCAACTGCGGGAACTTCCTAGAGAACGGGTCTTTGCCCACAACCGCCGCGGTCTCCATAAGCCAATAGAAAGCAAACATCAAATAAAGTTCTACTCGAAACGCGTTCGCGTGTACAACCGCAAGGGTAAACAGTCGACAATTACAAATAGGAAGCCATGGCGCAAGCGAGCAAAGTTATTAAACCAAAAGAAAGGAGCAGCACCATCTTAAGATGTCACTTGCCAGTTACCACCTTGCCACTTATGAAACATGAATCTTGTAACGAGCGTCAACATTTAAATAAGAATATGTATGTGTATAATGTATGTGAACGTATGTATGTGTAGTTGGGAGTAGATGACGCCACACTAGTTTTTCAGCAAATTTACCCCGTCAGAAGGTGGAAACTCAAACAAATCGTCTTCGGGAAGAGACCAGGAAAAGCCGCCTCAAGTGTAAGCTTCTTAATTCAATTGCCAAAGAGCGGGGACGATACGTTGTTGATGGCAAAAACGAAAAAACAGGAAACACTTATGGGGGAGGATTATACTCGTAAACTGGCTGTCCAACTAACACTGAAAACTTTGTACTTTTGTGTGATATTTTCTTTTTGTCGCAAGTCTTTTTCAGCCACAGACATGAGGTTAGCTAGCTGGGGGTTCATCCCCACAAGTAGTAGTGTTTTTCAGAACTCTTGTGCAACCAACGAACACTAATTTAAAAGGGGTTAGCTGGGGGATAAGCGTTTTTTGTTTGTTTTCAGATTTTTCGGTCTGAATGGTCTCGTGCTTATTTTTTTTTTTTTTTTTTTTTTTTTTTCCAGCTGGGGACATAATTGAATGTGTAGTGAAAGGATGTATGTTTACTTTGATAAATTTTTAGACCTGAATAGTTCCTATTAGACAAATTTTGTTAAGTTTTGGTCATAACTAAGTGACACTGTGGTGCTGGTTGGCAAAGTTGGAGACACACCCTCGTAATAGTTGTGACGTGAGGTGGGGTTCGTGAGGATGGAAGGAAATAGGGAGGAGAAATATGTAGGCAGACACGTCACCTTTAATTTTTGGGTCATGTCGGCTTAAAGGTGTTATATGACGACATTTTGCGGTAACGTTATGGTATTACTACTGAAGTACTGATTCTGCTGTATGGCACAATTGCTTTTATCGACGATTCTATTTTGCAAGAACTTTCGCCGTCATTTACTTACAAGTAGGCACCTGCGGGACACCCAAGAACTTTAAGGAAAATTTTGGACGAATATTATCAAAATAAAGGGTGTTCGCGAAACAATTTTCGAATTTAAAATTAAATAATAAAAGATTCACAGGTTTTTATATACATAATCGTTTTTATTTTAAAATAAAACATACAAATGCGGATTTATGTTTTGGAAATAATTGAAGTTAAATGTTTACCACGGAGACGAACACACTCATTTAAACGAAACACCATATTTTTTGTGAAAACTTTTTTGCAAGTTTCTTGCGAAATTCCTCTGATTTCGTTGCGAATATCTTTTCAGTTGCAATAAATTTCGCGGTTTGTTAACGTAGACTTTAGATTTAAGAAATCCCCATAAAAAAAAAGTCCGCAGGTGTTAAGTCTGGCGAACTGGGGGGCCATGGGATATCACCATAACGACTTATGACTTTTTCGGGGAAAATGCGCCTTACAATGTTCATTGATGCCTCCATCCTGTTGAAACCATGTCGATCCGTTTACCCATTCATTGTTCTCCAACTCAGGTTCCAAAAAGTTTTCCAACATAGACGAATAGGTTTGGGAATTTTTTTTCTAAGTGAAAGACGTGGATTTGCAATAACATCACGACGAACTGCTTCAATTGTTTCGTCAGTTCTCACAGTTCGCGATACACCTGGCCCGTGTCCCACTACAGGTCCTTGTTCACGAAAACTTCGCACCCACTTGCCAATAAGTTGCGTACTAGGACAATCCCGTATACGCCGAATATTGAAATGTCTTGCGAATAGCCACGGGAGAATCGTTATTTTTAAAATATGCCTCTACAGCAAACGCACGATGCTCCGCCGACCAACGATCCATGGCTACTAAAATCCGCACGACGCGCAAGTGTAATGAATACGCCTCCCCCCTCCGCCGATACCCCGCTCGCCGTTTATTCAAATTCAAAGTCGAAAATTCTTTGGCGGACACCCTTTAGAAGTCATCGCTATGCGTATAGTTAAAACGAAGAGGCTAAATGTAGGTTAGGTTAGGTTAGGTTGGGTGGGGTTGTGAGATAGTCACAAAAGACCAGGCACCAAAGCGGGCCCATCACCATCCCCAGGGAACCATTACGGATTAAAACCTAAACCAAATCGCCCAAACAATCAATTTCCCTACAGAATTTGGTTATGGTCCCAATATTATTTGAGGAACCAACCTCCTCTAAGTTATTAAAGAAGTACCTGCCTAGGTGCTTCCTTCTACTCCGAGCAATTGCTAGATACTCGCATAGAAGGTGGGAGATGTGTTCCGTAGCTTATAGGTCCTCACAGTACCTACATGTATCCGTATTAGCTAAGCCTAGTCTCATGGCATGCTTCCTTAGAAGGCAGTGTCCAGAGAGTATTCCTACCGTTATTCTTAACTTTGTTCTACTGAGATTGTGGCTGCTTTATTGGTGGTATTCTCAAAGATAACCCTTCTAGCAACGGCCATAGGCGGTCTGATGCCCTCAATCGTTGTATTTACTGGGAGTTCCGCTCCTTCCTTAGCCAAAACGTCGGCCCTTTCGTTACCCTCAATATCACAATGCCCAGGTACCCAACATAATCTGACACGGTTCTGCGAACATAATGCCTTAAGCATTGTGCGGCAATTCCTGATTAGTTCAGATTTATTGGTATGTGACTCTAGCACTTTAAGCGCAGCCTGACTATCATTGTGAAGGCACAATAAGCTCCTCTAAGAAGCCGCAGTGCCAGAGCTCATTGAAAGCTCTCCCGCCTTACAATCAATGTGATGGCGATATTCTTATTGGATATCGATCTCATCCCAAGTACCTCTGCAGCTTTGTGTACGGCCAGAATAGCTGCCTGAAACACACTGCATGTGTCCGGAAGTCTCAGGGCCATATGTAGGTCCAACTCATTGGAGTATATAACGGGTGATTTTTTAAGAGGTTTAGAACTTTTTTTAAAAAAAAAACACAAAAAATTCGAAAAAATGAATGAAATATTTATTTGAATCGATAGTTTGAACCTTGCAATTTAATGTTTAAAGATAATTTCATGCAAATGTTGACCGCGGCTGCGTCTCAGGTAGTCCATCCGCTGAGTCCAATTTTGGCATACTCTTTCACACATATCGGCCGGTATCTCACGAATGAATGCATGGATGTTGGCTTCCAGTGCGTCAATCGAAGCGGGCTTGTCCCTATACACATTAGCCTTGACATACCCCCACAAAAAATAATCTAATGGTGTCAAATCGCACGATCTAGGCGGCCAATTGACCGGCCCGAAACGTGAAATTAACTGTTCACCAAACTCGCCTCGCAATTGCGCCATTGTTTCGCGTGCTGTGTGGCATGTGGCACCGTCTTGTTGAAACCACATATCATGCAAGTCAAGAACTTCCATTTCGGGCAAAAAAAAGTTTGTTATCATCGCTCGGTAGCGTTCACCATTGACAGTAACGCTGCGATTCGCATCATCTTTGAAGAAATATGGCCCAATAATGCCGCCGGCCCATAAACCGCACCAAACAGTGGCTTTTTCGGGATGCATTGGTAGCTGTTGCAATGCTTCTGGCTGATCTTCACTCCAAATGCGGCAATTTTGCTTATTTACGTACCCATTCAACCAAAAATGAGCCTCATCGCTGAACACAATTTTTCGATAAAAAAGCGGATCCTCGGCCAGCTTTCCAAGAGCCCATTCACCAAAAACTCGGCGTTGTGGTAGGTCGGCTGGCTTTAGTTCTTGCACAAGCTGTATCTTAAAAGGCTTTACGCACAAATCCTTCCGCGAAATTTTCCACGTAGTGCTGTAACAAAGGCCTAACTGCTGGGAACGGCGCCGAATCGACATTTCGCGGTCTTCTGTCACACTAGCTGATACGGCCGCAATATTTTCTTCACTACGCACAGTACGTAAACGTGTTGGTGGTTTAATGTCCAACAAAGTAAATTTGGTGCGAAATTTGGTCACAATCTTCCGAATAGACTGCTCAGAAGGTCGAGAATGCCGATCATAAAATGGAAGCAGCGCGCGATGAACATTTCGAACCGAGCACGAATTTTGATAGTAAAATTCAATAATTTGCAAGCGTTGTTCATTTGTAAGACGATCCATGGTTAAATTGCAAACCAAACTGAAGCTGTTTGACAGTGACACAAGGTACTAAACACACGTCAGCTGTCAAAACCAGTGTTGCCAAAACCAAACCAGCTAAAAAATCACCCGTTACCTGACCCCGTACCCTCACTGGTTTTGGATCCGTCAGTATATACTGAGGATCTCATTTCCCCTCGAAACTAAGTTCCTACGGTACGACACATCGAACGGTGTGTCAAAATCAAGTGTACCAAGACTTTCATCAGCTTTTCCCGTGATTTTGGAGAATGATTGATTTAAAATAATACTGTGTCCTATCCTACTGTTTTTAAAAAGCCCTGCATTAGTGAGCCGTAGCTATTGATTGTAATTGTAAATCCAATGGTAAAAGATGCATAAACGCTTCCAGTGCAGCCGTTGGTGTGGTACGTAAAGCACCCGTGACGGCAATGCAGGCTGTTCTTTGTACCCTGGTCAACAAATCCCGTACACACTTCTTGTTCGCGGCTTTCTACCAGACAACAGCCCCATATATAATTATGGGCCTTACTCCCATTATATATAGCCAATGCAACATTGAAGGCCTCATGCCCCATTTCTTACCTGCTGTCCTCTTACAAATGAAGAGAGCATTGTGAGCCTTGCGGACTCTTTCCTGGACGTTAAGTTTCCAATTTTGTTTCCTATCTAATACCGTACCAAGCTATTTTGCGCTTTCCGAAAGAGCAAGTTCCACTACAGCAAGCCTGGGCAGCTTGAAGGGTGGTATCTTGTATTTTGTAGGCTAAATGTAGAAACAATGTATTTAATGTATCGCTATTCTAATCATAAAATGTAACTTAAGGTATTTATGCGTTGATTTCTTTGAATACCTAAAAACAAAGCCGGAACTGGTTCGTCTAGTTGCTTCAAAGGACAAGTATAAAACAACAATCACAGAAGAATGGGAAAACGAAGATAATTCAGATGATGGAAATGAGTTAAATCCGACCTAATATAAGAAGTAGTTGATGATACGAAGCGTATTTAGAAATAGCTCAGCGCCACCTCAGTTCGGATTTTGTGTACTAATTGTGCCTGTTTTTTTATTAGATTTTTAAGCAAAAGAGACAGCGATATGTTACGCGATATTGGGCAGAAAGAGTCAATCAATAAATTCACGAAAGGGTAAATCTTCTGAAGAACACAGGAGCTTCAAAAAGTTACCCTGTACATACTTCTTTGTGTTTGATATCGCTCTCGAACTCGCGACCATAGAAATATTTCTGCCTTTCGCAGTGAGGTCTGTCGTCGGCTTTCGTCCCGCATTTTCCCATCTGGTTTATGATCAAAAACAGGAAATTGTAATGAATTTGAGCTCTTTAACAGCTCCAGTTCTCCTTTTTCAGTAACTAAAGTCCAACTCTGGTACCAAATGCTAACACTAAAGATCCATAAATCTACTGTAAACAGTTCCGTTTTTCGTTACACGTTTGCCTCCAAGTCCAACAGCTAATATTTGATTTGTTTTTCAATCCAATTGCGCACGGATGTTCAACTGCACGTATCCGACTTTTATGAGAACTTGTTGAAAGCCATAAAATAGCCTCTTCAAAGCGCCGACCTTCGGCACTCCCTTTTTGACAGCAGTGAAATCAATAACAATACTCCACGTTGTGCACACACAAAGATCACACCGTAACTTCACACTGAATCTATATTAATTTCCGTGCGGTTCTCGTCAGCAGCGTGCAAAGGGAATTTCATCTTACTAGGCACGTAACTGAATCCAAATCGAATTCATGTTCGCCACACCTCAAAGAGCGAGAGATTCATCTTCACGCTCTCACAAGTCACAAAGCCCAAGATTCATTTTTTTTTTTTTTTTTATCTTATAATTAACATTCAACTTACTTGGATTGTTGTTCGTTTCGCGCCAATGAGTGGCCGCCTGACATCCAAACGTTGTTCGACTTAGTCCCTTACAGCAGGACCATTTCTTGCCTGACCACAGACCGGGATGGAAACGGTATGACTTCTGGGTGTTGGTGTCTTCACAAACTGAAACAAAAAATCAAGAGAATTTCATCTTGAGAATCACCTTCGAGTTCATTCAAAATCAGATGAATTGATCAGTACTGATGCGCGTGAACCGTTAGAGTTATCTAGCCAATGGCTCAATGAACTGAAGAGATACCTCTCTGCTGTAACCAATCTAATGCCTGCCATCTGTATTGTGCGTGTTGTGTTCGAGTGTTGTTGTGAAACCCACAAATGACCTTGGGCCATTATGTTGCCTTGCACGGAACAACCAGAGTCTCCCACACTCGTACTCGCACATAGATGGCAAATGATTCTCTGCCGGATTATAGAAACTGATTGAATCGACTGTGGCGGTGGCCTCATCATCGACATTATTGTTAACCACGACATCTGAGAGCAATAGATAGATGGAGAGAGAGAGAGCGCTTGAGGTAAGGATTTTCTTTTGATTAACAGTAAATCACCTGAGCAAATTTAATCAGTTTTGTGTTCTGTCTTGTCGAAGCCGATTTATGGGGGCTAGAACAAAAGGCTCTTAAAGAGAGATGCAGCTGCTGGGAAGACATTGACCATCGTCTGCCTTGTAAGTATTGCTCAACATGATCTCTATTGGTATTGTGTAACTGCGACCTTTCCTAATGACCCTGCGGTTGTAATACACTTATACCGTGCTCGAAGCAAAGGGAATAGTGTACGAATAGTGTTGCTCCGATGATAATGGTGTGCAAGGTTTTTGGGTCAGGAATGTTACGACGATTATGGCTGTGGGGAGTAGGCTAATGGCGTTATATCGATGAAGTTTGTTGAGAAGAGAAGTCTTTTGTGCGAGGTGGTCAATTGCATCAAGAGGTTGTCCGATTTGGAGGAAGACGTGTGTGATTGAATAGCATTATGATGCTTGAGGTTGTCTTGCAATGGTGAAAAAATAAGTCTTGTCGTGCTATTAGTCCTGTATATGGCAACGCCTGGGATCTTTTAAGTTAAATGTCTTCATCTAGACCTTAACTTGGCACGTGGTCAGCCTTCAGGTGATAGGTATGGCAACAGCATAACATTTCATTGTCGGACAATGCATCAAGGACAATACTTGTCGGCATCTATGGACATCTCATCCACGATTTCCATTAATGCTAAATAAAGGCCAACCACGGATGGTTCGTAGATGACTACAAGGGCATTTTGGTCAGCGTTCATGCTCCGAAAGTGCGTCAGAAAATATAGATTTAGTATAGTTTGTCGGCATCTATGGACATCTCATCCACGATTACCATTAATGCTAAATAAAGGCCAACCACGGATGGTTCGTAGAAGACTACAAGGGCATTTTGGTCAGAGTTCATGCTTCGAAAGTGCGTCAGAAAATATAGATTTAGTATAGCTTGTCGGCATCTATGGACATCTCATCCACGATTACCATTAATACTAAATAAAAGCCAACCACTGATGGTTCGTAGATGACTAAAAGTGCATTTTAGTCAGAATTCATGTTTCGAAAGTACGTTCGTAGATGACTACAAGTGCATTTTGGTCAGAGTTCATGCTTTGAAAGTGCGTCAGAAAATATAAATTTAGTATAGCTTGTCGGCAGATATGGACATCTCATCCACGACTACCATGTACGATAACTAATAGCCATCCGCGGGCGGTTCGTAGATGACTACAAGGGCATTTTGGTCGGAGTTAATTCTTCGAAAGTGCGTCAAAAAATGTAGAATTAAAGCTTGTCTGCAACGAAACAAACTCTCCATTGACTTCGATTTTGCCGGCCGTGGACTACATTATGCTTACAGCCGCCCTGAAGTCGAAGTTTCGACCGCCTCAGACAGGCTTATAATAACAACGGGGTTCCACAAGGCTGGATAGTATCTCCGCTGATGTTTTTTCAATGCTTATCAACGATGTTTTTCGTATACAGAATTAACGGAGGACAGTTGTGGTGACCAAATAGTGAACAATGAAGCATCACCCTTTCAACTCTTGTCTGTTGTGCTATTGTAAAGCTGAAACATTTTTGTGTTTTGCTGAATGAAAAAATCATTGCAAGACTTTGCGAGGAATACTTCTGCAGTTCATTACATGGCAAGAAGTTCGCTATCCTTCACGAGGTCATTAAACATAAAAACCATCTCAAGTGTCAAGTTGCAGTAGCAACGAACTGAAAAATAACCCAAACCCAACTGTCTTTGCTCTTCACTTGAGACATTATTGTTCTGTTCGCATACTTATTGATTTCCGAAGAAAGCCGAATGATCCTTCGAGAATCATAAAAATGCTCATTTCAATTCTGATTCATTTCCAATCCATTTAATTCGCTCTCTTAATCTCTGCCATCATTTACCGATGATAATACCTCAGAAAGGTTACCCCATTCAATTCAAACCCCCACCCGAACTCACCTTGTCGTATGGCCCTTATCCATTCAGTTCGTTCCTTGTCGCTGTTCGCTACCAAATACAGCGTATACTGGGGCACGGACCTCGCTGCTGCTTGATCATCCAATTCACAATAGCCTACTTGAAATGGATATCCCTGTGGGGGTTGAAAAAAAGGATACATACAGATGAAAAAAAAAAAAAAAAAATGTAATAAAACCCATCGCACTCGCTCACAAGAAATAATCATTACTTCTTGTGTGTGCAGGATTAGGGGCTGAAACAGGATTTTAAGAAACTCCAAACAAGTGTAACTTACATCTGGGGCAAAAGGATCACCGCCTTCACCATTGACTGTTGCTGTCTCCACCAAGCGAACTCCTTTGACTGGTATTCGACCTCTCTCGCGTCGACGCTGCGTTACAGGAAGAGAAGCCAAAACAAAAAGAACAAAATATTAGCAAAAAGTTTACGGTTTTTTTTTTTTTTTTTTTGTTAATTTTGAAATTAATATGTCTGAAGTTGGATACAAGTGGTTAAGTGAAACGATATAGGGAACTACATTGTACACCCGAATGATGGAGATTTTCTGGCATTTTTGGGGTTGCTGGCGGTTTTGGTATTTAACTTAACCATCTGGCACGCCACTGTGGTTTGGGTTAGTTTCACTCGTACGAACGCTCAGCTCATGTTCATTAGTGGAGGGTCCTTTAAAGTGGGATTTCTTGGATCAACAGATGGACGACTTAAGGAATAGGGGGAAAAAATGTTGAAAGGTTTCTGCTTTCCAGCTTAAAGTGGAAGGAAATATGCATTTAAGTGATGAAAGGATGTATGCTACATATATGAAAGGGTTGATGTTTTGATGAATTATTGTGGTTGCGAAAAAGCAGCACGATGAATTGTTGTCCCTTAATAATTAAGATGAATGAATGGAATGCGATTTTAAATTAATTAGAGGAATATCGGACATATGGTGTTTTACTGAGTGGGGAAGCGAGGAGTACGAACGATTCTCTTTGGGGTTGACCCTGACAATTTCAAATTTTTGTCGAGCTACAGTTGAGTTATTGTTTTTTGAGAGAATGAGTTTTAGTCTGTGGTTAGTTTGTTGTTATATAGGTTGGAAAAATGAATGTACACTCCTCGGCAAAAGTATTTTAACAGCACTAAAAGTTGAATTTTATTAATTCTATAGGAAGAAGTGAACAAAAAATGAATACAGTTTACTTGCTTTATTAACAGGTGAACATAGGCAATTTTAATTTTTAAATGCATTAATTTAAATTAATTAAAATTAATAAAATTAAATTTTTACTTTTGCATAGTTATTTTGATAAATAAGTTTTACTCAATTTTTTTTTAATCTTGAAATTAAATAAAGGAAAAAATTAAAAATTGTTTATAAAAAAAATATCTGGTCCCAAAATCTAAACTGCCTAATATCCCACATCTAGAAATTGACTCAGGTGCAGAGGCGATGAATACAGCCTTTAAGGCATCGTGTTCCGTTAAAAACAGCAAAAAAAACCTGGGTGGAATGAGGACCTAACCATCCTAAGAAGGATAACTAGGGACATTTTCAATATCTCATAAGTTCTGGCAACTTCAAAGGGTTTTTCAATTAGAGGTGTTATTGTGAAAGGATATGGTCCTGTATGCGTGCTCGTGGTGGCCATTTGGCTGATGTTGACGGCATACCTTCCTCTTTATTATGAAATAAACATCCGATCATTTATATCAAAAAATGACATTTTTCTTTGAATACCAAAATAGCACCTCTTATTGGAAAACCCTTTATAAAGACTGCCTAAAGTTCTACAAAAAGTCTATTACATCAGCTAACACACAAGCACAATCCGAATACTGCCAATCTATCTATACTCTAAAGGAATATGCTAGACTCAGTAAGATTCTATCCAAAGAACGCTCAGTTCTATCTTTCATTAAAAGGACAAACGGAACCTGGACGGAATCAACCGATAAATCCTTAGAGCTTCTACTCAACACTC
This sequence comes from Cheilosia urbana, assembly GCA_946477585.1. Lineage (NCBI taxonomy): Eukaryota > Metazoa > Arthropoda > Insecta > Diptera > Syrphidae > Cheilosia > Cheilosia urbana. The sequence goes on from OX297854.1 coordinate 163,168,058, forward strand.
ACTTTCCTAGTTGTAAGGACCACTGCGAAATCCTGTTTAATTCGCGAGCGAGTTTTCTCTCGCATCGGGAAGAAATAGAACGCATTATAACCAAGGAAAAGATCTCCTGGGCCATTCACAGTTTTGCTCCGTATAAATCACGGCATTCTCCCCATCATGCTGCAGAAACATGTGGAGAAAGTGCTGCCCTTACTCGCTAAAGTTTACAGAAACAGTATCCTACTAAATCACGTACCTCAGTCTTGGAAGTATGTCCGAGTAGTTTTCATACCGAAAGTCGGCAAAAGAGATCACGAATCCGCGAGGGACTTCCGACCTATTAGCTTAACCTCCTTCATACTCAAAACTTTAGAACGTATAATCGACCTTCATATACGAACAGGCCTTGAAAGGTCTTTCTTATGTCACTCACAACTAGCCTACCTCAAGGGCAAGTCGACGGAGACCGCTCTTCATGATGTAGTGCGTACAGTTGAATGGTCACTCTCCCATCACCAGTACACCCGAGCTACCTTCTTAGATAAAGAGGGCGCTTTTACCAACGTCCACACTGAATCAATACAGAAATCTCTCTTAGAACTAGGGGTAGAGGATTTCGTCACTTCATGGATCACTTCCATGCTCAAAAAACAAGGATCATTCAAGCAAAACTTGGTAACACCCTTTTAATCAAATCAGGGGGTACAATAGACCAACAGGTCGCTGTACAACAATCCCTTTCACATAATAATAAAATAACCAAATCAGCAAGCAGAGGAACACCTCAAGGTGGGGATCTCTTATGGACTTTATGGTACTTAACAACACCCTTACAAGACTCGAAAGGGAAGGTATTAAAGCCGTTGCGTATGCGGATGACGTGGTTGTTCTAGTATCAGAAATGTTTCCGAACGTGATAAGTGAAATCATAGAAAGAGCACTAGGTCAGATTAGCGGTTGGGCGACAAGTTGGGTCTTAGCGTTAACCCAAGCAAAACAGAACTGATTCTTTTCACCATCAAAACCAAAATTCCAAACTTCTCACTTTCCCGCTTAAATAACCAAAATCTAACTTTATCCACCAGCGCAAAATACCTTGGAGTCATGATTGACCTTAAACTCAACTGGAAGTTTAATATCGAACACCGAGTGCGGAAGGCAAGCATAGCTTTCTACGCCTGTAGTAAAACTTTCGGTAAGAAGTGGGGGCTTCAGCCAAAGATGGTTCGTTGGATGTACACAGTGGTGGTACGTCCCATCCTCACCTACAGATCACTGCTATGGTGGCCCGCCTTAAGCAAAACCTATGACATCATTAAACTAGGTATAGAGTCCAAAGAACAGCTGGAATTGGAATCACAGGAGCCCTACGATCAAGTCCGACCGAGGCGCTCAATATGATTCTCAACTTTTTGCCAGTGGATCTGCACATAAAAAACATTGCAGCGTGTAGTGCAGTAAGATTGAAGGAATCTAAATGTTGGTCAGAAAGGCCTTATGACCACACCAGCATACCAACGGACTACATTGTACCCAAACTCAACTTCCATAAAAACTTCTCTGTTAGATTCCCCCCTAGATCAGAATGGGAGGAGAATGTGGTCGTTAACGAGTTCGGGGCACCCATGGTTCCAAAATTAACTGTGGAGTTGGAACGGAGGAGGAGGGAAATATTTAAGAACCACTTTCACTGTCTTAAACACAACATATTTGCTTGATTTTTTTTTTTTTTTTTTGCAAGACTGTTTATGCAATGCTGTCTGTAATTTGCTTTCCAATATGTTGCGTCTAAGCCAGGTCAATATAATGGTAGAATTTCTACCACTAGCCGAACTATTCCTATCATTGAACCCATTTATGAGAACACCGATTTTAATAGAATGTGAGTCCAAAGAGGAAGTAAACGACTTCACAGCGACGAAGACTTTCATGCAAAATACGTCTTATTTCGATCAATAGAAACAACCAAAAAGGATGTATAAACCCGTTTGCTCAACCAAGTCAGGGGAAACAGGAAACAGTTTCCCAAAAACCTTCTTAAACAAAAGTTTTGAATGAACATTCCCAAAATGTAAATTCCAAAGCATCTAAGATATCGAATAAAAATTCCAACAAAAGGCTCTTGGCGAGCGATAAAAACAAAACAATACGTCGAACAAACTCGCCCACTATCAGCTCCATGAAAGAGGTCTCAACTCAGTTTAATCAGTTATCTTCAACCAAGCACTGTTCGTTCGCCGCTCGTTCTCACGCAATCTAATTTCAATTTCAAGTATACTTAATTACCGCGTAATTTCCATGTTAGCCCGCACCAGAATGCTACACGAGTGTAACAAAAGTGACATAAAAATAAAAATTAAAACAAATAAATGTTTTATCTGCAATGCTACACTCGGCTGGTGTGCGCATACAAACTATTCGATAAGCCAGCTGGTGACGAAACTGCATAATTTCCCGTTTTGTGATCCTTTGTTTCCGTGGAAAGTTGGTCGTTTTTGAAAAAGTTTTCAAGCGCTTCTGGCACAACTTTCAAACGTATATTATAGATAAACAAAACCGACCCACAACAACGGCACAGCTACGCCCTTTCAAGGGCTGTTGAGCCACACCAAAAAAGTTTCCTTTTCTAATTGAGTCAAAGTGTAAAGTGGTGTAGTTTGGATGGAATACAAATTGAATCCACTTGAAAAAGTTACCCGCCCGAGCGCAGGACGTACGCCAAATCGGATTGAAAACTTGAAGAGCGTGGAAATCTGAATCGACCCTATTCCACATGAGTAATGGACCGCTAATTGACTTTCACTTCAGCATCCCTGTCACACGACAGCTAATGAATGAAAAATGTACACATTCTGTCAATTTGAAGGATGAAATACACCACGCAGATGTATATACGCAGCGCACTCATAAAGCATCATTATGCGGTTGACTTGGCATTCAATTGTCATCGGTTGGGAGTAGCAGTATCCTGCTGTCATAATGTTTTGCGAATACTTACAGAGGAATGTATGCAAGAGATTATGTACGAGTATCTGCAAACTGCAAGATACTAATGACCCACTTACATTGTACGGCACGCAGCGCCAGAGAGAGAGTGCTTGTAGCTTGTTACATGTCGGATGTATCATCAGCGTCATGGAGAAGATATTTTTATGTGTTCATGTATCCTCTTGTCAGACAGTTTTGCTTTTGATAGCACACACCAAGTGAGTGACGAAGAGATTGGGACTTGGGAAACTGTGTGTGAAAACGCCCACGAGGAACTGGCGAAGAACGCAGAGATTCCCATGAATCGGAAATGGGAAACTGTCATCTCTCGACAGTTTGGGTGTGGTGGATATTGATACCATGATGGGAATTAGGGTCAGTTTAGTGCTTCTTCTCATCGAAGCGAAGTAAGATGGTGTATTGGCATATTGACGGCTCGAGAAGCGCATGTATCTGCGTTGCGTGCATTTATAATTGTCCCAAGGTGGACAATTTATGGGAATCTCGTTTGTTATCGTGCTGTGAGTATGGATAGATAATTGGGACCAAGCAACTTTAAATGGGAATTTGTCGTGTAGCTTATAGTTGGGACGCAGGTGGAGATGGATAATTAGATTCATAAGGACTGAAGTTCATTACGTCGGTAATAGGACTGCGGTTAGAGGCTCAAGAGCCAGTGGTTGGTTCCACACTTCATTGCATCTGTAAATGCCTTTAAGAAAGATGCTATTCATTGGAGTCCAAATTTCGAATTTACTCACCTCCGCGATCGGCACAGCTGGGTAACTCGGCTGGATATAGGTAAACCCACCCCCCATTAAAGATTTTCGCTGCCAGCTGGCTTTATTTGCAAGGATAATGGAACAAGGTCTTATCTTACTGCCAACTAGTACATCCAAAAGAACGAGCTAGTCATTCAAAGAACTGCTATTGACAAGTAAAAACAGTGCAAAAAGGGACGCCGTGGAAAAAAAAAACACGATAACACGTTTACGAACTTATTTAGGCTCAATAATAGGCTTGAGTAACAGTTTTTTTAGGTAATTTAGGTCAAGTATCCTTACTGAACTAATCAGTTCACGTAGTTCATTTAGTTGAAGCTTTATAGTGGCTCATAGCTCATAAAATAAATCATCAAACGATTCATTTAGATGCAATTACCTTACTAAATTAATTAGTTCAAGTAGTTCATGCTATGTAGTAGTCTGATACGAAATAAATCATTCAGCCAGAGAAGCTCATTCAAAAACCCTTTTCTTTAGCATTGTTGCAAAACATCTATAAAATACTTGCTGGGAAAAATCCTCCCGCTCTTTTAAGACCTTTCTGATAGATCTTCCTCAATGGTATCAGTTCTTTTTTTCAGTAGTTCTTTCGTAGTTCATAGTTTACAATTCCTATGTTAAAACTCGCCAATAAGCTGCTGTTGAGCATAAACTAAACTCCCCGATTTCTCCCTTAAAATTTTTCAATTATATCCCCTCTCAGCAGCTCTCAATTTTACAGATTTACAGACATCCGTGTGAAGCAGCAAAAAACTTAAAATTCTAAGTGCCGGGAGGTTTAATAAACTACTGACACTCAGCAGTGTTCCTACATCGTTGGTATTTGAATTTCCGAAAAACTTTCCCTTCGTAAAAGGAAAAAACATCAAAATTGTAACTTGTAGGCAATCCTTCTTTTTTTGGCTAAAGCTGTCAGTCTATATAATACTTAGTTTATGCTGTTGAGACAATAACTTCTGAAACAGAATGAGCTGGCTACGCAGTTAAGCAGAACAACGTCGCAGAGAAAGCGTTCGTTTTTTGTATCTGAACTCAAATACTATGTTATCGAAATTGTATAGCTCCGTAGACATTTACTCTCAAGAGCCTTTTACAATATGGAAGTCACACCCGTGCTGTGCAGTTCCCAAGTATATTTATGCCAAAGACTAAAATCACACACACACATCTTGCGGTTTTTTAAATGCCTATGTCAACGTCATTCAAGCGGTGGTTGACCTTCATCTCCAAAAGAACCATTTCGCAATAAATTGTCTGCTTGGTTTTAAAAGCTGCAATTTATGTCTGTTTCCTCATTTTTTCTAAAGGATCACACAATAAGCTTCCAAATAACTTCCTCCTTTCAAACCATATATGCACATCTGCTGCCATCAGATGACTTCCTTCCATTTCATTTCAACGGAGGAAATTTAAACGTTTAAACAACAATCTTGCAGGACGAACTGAAACTCCCTTGTCACAACCAATACAAACAGCGTTGATGCTGGTCCGGTCACGTTGCTCTTGGATAAATTTTAACATAGGTATATCTTCAACAACGTCCCCAAAGGACAAATAATGAAAAGAAAACCCGCCTACATTCAGCAAATACCTTGAAAAAATACAAGCCGACGTTGATATCCCTTTCTTTCGCAACGGGGGGAAAAAAAAACTTCAGGAAAGAAAAAGGGATATCACATCCGTTCCAAAGTGACACCGATGACGATGATGAATCTTGATTGTACACCAACCGTCTGTGTGTCTGAAAAGCCTACCACTTCACCAGCGTCATTCATTTTCAAATGTCTTTCTCTTTTCCACCTTCCTTTGGTTACTTTTCCTTCTACTTGTTCCCATACTCTTCTGCATCCACCTGAGTGCTGGAACACACTGCAGTCCTTGTTAAAGAAATTACAGTAAAAAAGGAAATATGACGACCGTCTTTGTTGCACCATCCTTGGGTTGGTCTCGCTAGTGCGAGGTTAAAGAATGTCCCTGACAAGGGTGAAAGCGAAGCAAGGCGACCAGCCAAAAATACACAACCAAAAAGGTCCCTAAAGCGATTTAATCCTCTTTAAGAGACTGATGAGCGAGCGAAATTGAGTTATTTTTCCATTTTCTTCGTTTCTTATATGAGTATCTTCAAGGAAACCCATTGTTGTCATTAACAAAAAAAAAAAAAAACATTTCAAGTACGAAAGAGGACCTGTTAGTCTGTCTGTTAGAGTGCTCAACACAAAGGGCAGTGAAAGGACAGACAAATTACGTAAGCAGAACGAGGGAAACTGATATTTTGTCAACAATTTGTTGTGCACCTTGTTGCTGCTGCAGTGCACTTGTTTGACCTCTTCTCCCTCGAGGAGCACCAGACACTAATCTCTGGGCATTGTATATGTATGTTTCTTTTAGAGGTCGACCTAGGGAAATAATAAACAGGAAGATGAAGGCAGATAAGTACGATATTTTTTTTTCGGGATGATGATGGTTTTAATGAATAATAAAAGTCGTCGGGAATGGTTTCGGATCGCACTTTAGATGTCCGTTCGGCAGGTATGTGTACAGCTGATCCTGAATTATGAAATGGTCCTAATCGCGAAGGTCAATGAACGATGTACGTACAATTTAGAAAACTCGAGACAGGTGTAATCGGATTTCAGTTTTATTTCTAAAATATTGTAGTAGTTTACATTTGAGAAGGGCTTTGTTATAGGTGTGAGATGACTTATAATTTATTACAGTTGTGAGCATACACGGGTCACCCTTTTATAAGTACTTGGTACTTTTGTACTTTAAAATTAACTGCTCTTGTCAGTACGAAAAATTAGAACGAAAATTGGATTGGAGTGAGTGCGTACACACCACCCTTATTAATCTAGAGGTGCTAAAATCAAGTGCATTAAAAATGTATTCAACTTACATTTTTCAGGTGCTGGCAGCTTTTTCTGACACATCAAGATTATTTGAAAATAAATTCGTTTGAAAATTTGTGCTTGCTTTGCAAACAATTGCTACCTCTTTCGTAATACACTTTTAGTCTCTTTTACTCGCAGCTGACTTTTCAACATGTTTTAATGTGATAAAAAAAAAAAATAAAAAAAAAATGTAGTGTCATGCGGGTTTTACTATAATCTCATTCTAGCAACAGTGAATTGTACTAGACGTATGGTGGTAAGGCCTCTCTTTGCTTGGCTTAGTAAATCAAGACAGGGTTCATAATTTATGAAGAAAGCAAAGTATTTTTTTCTGAATTATACCAAATTAAAAAAAAAAAAAAAAAAAACTGAATAAAGTGAGTCTTCATAAAATTGCTGTACCACATGTGACTTAAATAAAAACTTTTAAAAGCTGTTTAAACTACCCCACAAGAAGTTTATTTTATTAAAGAAAATCAGTGTTTTTTTCTGCACGAAATTTATGTAGACTGTGACTTACTTAATAACTCTTACAAATGTTTTTCGGTACGAACCACTTTTTTTGGGTACCTTTCCTCCTAGCAACTCTCCCAAAAAAATTTTATAACATCATTATATTAATACGTTAACGTCCAAAGTTTCCGTACACTATTTTTTATTATCTTTAAATACCTAAATAAAACAAAGTTGCATCCGTAAGAACGGCCATCACTCAAGAAGGGATCGTCCAATTTCAGCTATCTTTTCTTTGTTGTGTTTGTTTCCGCCTGAGGAAGGTTTATACGTCGAGAAAATTGGAAAATTTTAAAAGGAAATTGAAAAATTCATAAAAATTATTTTTTTCATACATTTTTGACTGGGATTTTTTTTTTTAATTGCAATATACAGTGAGATCGTGTTTGTCAAAAATTCTACATGAATTTATTTGATGTGAAACACCTATAGGCGCAGGCGCGACTTGGGAGTAAAATCGGTCGAGACGGAAATTCCGTGGCGACGGCGGAAATTGCCCTGTCGCGGTAGGTGGCGCTGTTGTTGATCTCCGAAATTAATCAATCATTATCATAGATTTGACGGAATGCAATTTACCTGCCCCTTAAAGTAATAAATACCCATTTTTTCAGGGGCATGCATAATATATCTGCAAGGTGTTGACGACGGTTAGTTTGAATGATGTTTCTATGGAAACGAACATTTTTCGGCATAAATTGTTCGCTCTAAATTTTCATAGTGAGTATTCAAATATTAATCATGAGCCAAACTACATAAATTTTAAAGCGGCGTATTTTTTAAATATTTATATGTCGCTTTTTCGCTTATAAAAAAACACCATAATTATCGAAAATTTTGGAACGTTTTTTTGTACAGTAAAACCCGGATAACTGCCTCACCTTAAATGCCCCGTTTTGAAAGGCACTTATGCGACTTAGGCAGTTATAAAAAAAATCCGCTTAAATGCACATCGGCACTTATATCTAAATTTATAAAAAAAATATTTTTGACTAGCAGTGCCCGCAACTTCGTACGCGACGTGAGACTGTGTAATTTCCAAGAAAAGAGATTTGACGGTTTTCTCAACGGCATTATTGTTTAAAATCAACAGTCTAGCTAAACAAAGCGGTGAACATTGTCAATGTGAAACAATAAATCAAACAAATCTATTTACCTAAAACACCAATTTAAGAAAATTAAATTCAACAGCATAAGTACCTACTAAAGTTTCACTTCCTTAATCCTTACTGTAGGTACAACGTAGGTAATATCAAAACAACCCCTAAAACAAAAGCCTGAATGGAAATTTGTATCTACACCAACAATACGTAAATCAAACAACATAATTCACCTACTTTACTTCTTGAATTCTTCAATTCTTTACTGTAGGTATCAACGTAGCTACTATAACCATTAAAACAAAAACCATGAACTCAATTTCTATATGCACCACCTCCACCATACGTCCATCACCACCAATGTTGCCATAAAAATGTTTTTACAAATCTGCAATTATGACAAAAAAAAAATGCAATGCAGATTTCTATAGAAAAATCTTCCTTCACAAATTTTTTTTTTTTTTATGTATGTAACAATAACAAAAAAAAACAAAAAAGCTAAATCCGAAAATGACAGCATACAGCTAAATCAAGTGTGCAACAAATGTTAAAATTTGTTAAAAAGAAGAAAATATATTATTGCGGATGCAGACAAAATCTGAAGCGCAGATTTCTGGTTTTTAAAAATATGCAGCAATGTTGAAAATCTGCAAATTGCAGACAAATCTGCACTTATGGCAACGCTGATAACCACACGTCATCAGCCATCTGGGCATTTCATCAGAAACACATTGTTGCTGTTGATTCAATATACATAATGTATATTCACGTCCCAAACTTCTATTTCGTTTCACTAAATTTGGAGAAAACAAAACGCAATTTTTTTTTCATATGAACGTGCCTGTGCGATGTGCGCCACCAAACCACCCCAAAGCAGAACAACGATCAAGAACCGCGGTTGCTGATAATATTCGATTTGAGAAAATAAATTTATTTTTTTCATGTTAGATTTTAGGTTGTAGCTCAGCTTCTAAAGGACATAGAAAGCTGAGTGATGGCTTGAAATAACTATAAAAGTGTTGGCTCTCCTAAGTATTTTGTTTTGTTTGAATTGATTAAGAATTATCTGAGTAATGGCGAGTTAAAGGCAGTAAAGTCAGAAAAAAAACACATTTTGGTCAAAAACGCTCCAAAAAATAGACATGGCAATGAAAGGAATAGCCTATATGTTGCACAGAATCTTAAGAAACATTTCAAAAAAAGTTTCATCGAAATCTGTGCAGTAGTTTTCACGCCATTAGGTAACAAAAAAATTGCCTAAAGTTTTATTATAAGTACATATAGATAGCTACCCAGTCAGTCTCCACCATTATAGTAGAATAATATTATTACTTTTTTATTTTTTATTTTTAAAGCATGAAACACAAGGAAGCGGTAAAGGAACAAAATCTTTTCAAAAATGTGTTCTCAAAATAATGTTTTCAGGTAAATTTCAATAAAAGTATACAAAATAAAAGGCAATTAGCGGGAAAGGTAGCTGAGCGAAAGGTACTTATATGATGAGTTTTATATGAAAAAATTCTCAGAATTTAGGTTCTCAAAAAAAGGTACTTATGCGGGTTAAGCACTTAAGCAAGAGACACTTATCCGGGTTTTACTGTATAAAATTCTTATAAAAACTAGGGTCGATTTTCGACCACAAGCGAAATTAGTGTGTACACTAGTCTAAAATTTCTAAGAAGATCAAAATATATTTTAACAAAATTTCCATAGAAATTTTTGACACGCCCATTTTTGGGTGCGATTTTTTTTTAACTTAACATTCAAATTAAGCAAAAACCAAAGTTTTAATTACTTTTATTGACAATTTATTTAAAAGTGGTTCAAACCTGGTTTTTACAAATAATACTTGACAGACTATAGCGTGGGCTTTAAGAACAACATGTTTTTGGTTATGTGACCGATTTTCTCGCCAAAAATAATATACTCGTATGAAGGACATTTCTGGACTAGTTTGTTTTAGAGTTGATAAATGTAAAAATAGGACTTATGACCACAGTTGTGGAGTTTTGTCGAAAGAAAAGAAAGACACGACGGCGAGGATGGGCAACAAATGGCTACTTTGTCACGCCCACTTTTGGGGGCGTTGTGGATTCAAGAACTTATCAAATTTATGGAAATTTTCTTGCGAAAAGAAAAAGTTGTTAAAAAGTGGGCAAAGACAGTGAGTTATAAGCCCACAAATCGTATATAACTTATTGCTGGTAAATACCCGAGTAAATAGCCGTCGAAAGATTTGTAAGTAACCAAAATCCTTCCTCGTATTTACTAATTTACTAATTATTACCTCCAAGTAAACAGTGAAATGTTATATATGCAAAATTCGGATGACCGTCAGAGTGCTGACTGCTGAGTGACAGCCTTATGAAAATCCATCTCCCACCGTCAAATTCAACCAGGATTCCTCTGAAATTCGTTAACTTTCCTCGAGTTCATTTCAATAAAATTTGATCAATGCCCACACCAGACAGACACACGGATTGTCCCCCTCTTCCAGACCAATCAACAGAATTGGATTTCGTTAAAAAAAATATATCTGCAATTCCACTTAATCCGCTCAACAAGTCTGAATTTTTAAATGACACAAACTCGTTGTGTCCATCATCGGACAATTTATAGCTCCCATCAGTCTCCCAAGATTATGCGAAAGAAAAAATCCTCCAGAACAATGCGAATGCAAATTTCTCTTGATTTTGCATTCGGTTTGTGAGTTTTTTTTTCCGTCAAATGTCAGCAATTTGCAAAGGAACATTCTGTGATTGCTTGGGAGTAGCCTAACCACCCACCCGTGGATAGGTGGAAACCGCACTTAGCCAAGAAAAAAGGACAAAACCTGATAATTAGTTTGGAACATTTTTTAACATATTTTTTTATGGGAGAATTTTTTCCTTTGTGTCGGAGTTGCCTACCCCAACCGCCCAAAGGGTGTGTCCACCGTGGAAAATGTGTGTGTTTTTACCCACGTGACTCACTCACGTGGAACAGACTATACAATTTCTCGCCCAAGTTTGGACGCAACACAGAATACACCCCGCAGATGGAATTCATTTTTCGGGATCACTTATTACTACCCAATGCGGCAAAGTCTTTGTTTGCCCGCACACGGTCTGCTGTATAGAGGGTTCAATGATTTATGTGGCATTCCTGCTCGTTCCCATTTGCTGCTAGATTGGAATTTCATTCCATCGTAACGTCCTACGCGCACGTGAAATGCATTTCAATTGCAGCGCCGCTCTCCTTCCCCGGCCTGACCTTTGTATTAGAATCGTTTGATGGGTTCCTTTGACTGATAGCGATCAGAAGACTCTGAAAGATCACATTGTGTCCGCTGTCAGATGGACTGTCATAATTTATTTTATCATTCCCTCAGACATTCGAACACAGACGCTCTGAAGTGTGTAATAGTTTGTCACGCATATACACAACTATCGTATGCTGTGCACGGTGATGTACCTTAAGGAGACCCTCGTGGACGCGCATTCTTTTGTTTTGCTTATCGTCTCGAGTAAGGGGTTATTGTCGAAAAATTTCCCTTTTATGGGATCTCCAAGTGATTTTTTATGGTCGATTATTCATGTTGTGTTGGCCTTTTTTAGGACTTTAGATAGCTAGTATAGTAGCTTAATGTACTGTTGCCGCCACACATGATCAATCAAGCTACATTGGCTGTGAATGGCATCGCAGTATAGGGAAACTAAAACGTGGGATTCGAGGAAAGATCTTCTTAGTGTTGTTGGAAGTATACAAGTCCGTGTGGCTTGGGGTGATTAAACGATTGGGAGATGGCATGAAATTAATGAGATTGAGATACAAGAGGCCAAAAGGTGACTAGCGGAGAGAAAGTATTAATTGAAATGCAATAAAACCAAAAGTGGACGTGACTTTTTCGTGTTCTCAAACAGTTTGAGTGATTGGTTGGGGAAAATTCTAGGTAAATGCGGTTTATGAGATGTTTGTAAGAAGGAATGTGTTTTTCTTTTTTTTAAGAAGACTCGAACTTTGGAATGTGAACAAATAGCGTAAAATGTACATTCCCAGAAAAAAAGAATAGAGCAAAAGCAAACAATAAACCAGCTGACGGTTTCAAATGACAACCAGTGTGTGCCCTACACGCTGATGACACAAGGGACCCTGCAGTGTTATTCGAAATGGATATAAGTACAACCACAGTGTCACCAGTGAGAGCTCCCCATATAGTTCGCACCAACGACGAATTTTAATTTTAAGTATGCCAATCGTAAGGTACTACCTTTTGGTATGTAGCGTATTCTGACCTTGACTTTCTTAGACAAATCTATTCGATTTTCGTAGTACGATTCTATAATAACACCGCTCGATAACATACGCTCGACAAAGGAATGTGCTCAATAAAACTGTCGCGGTTCCTTGGTTCCATAAGTCAGCCTGAAGGTTTGCAAGTATTTCAAAAATGAATGAACAATCTGTTTTGTTGCTCCCAACTCCTTTTGGCTTGTGTGGATCTCTGGCCTTGCTTTACTCTAAGCCTAGCAGGCAGCTGTTCCGGAAGGAAATTTTCCGGTGGTCTACAAATGGACAGCGAAATCAAATTTTCGCAAGCAATAAATGTCCCGGACAATAAACATGTGCGAAAAGGGAGTGGAGAATTCTACCAAACAATCGACTACAATTAGGTAACCGTTTTTCCGCCATGTGTCACTTTTGCATGAGATTTTTTTTTCGGAACAGCTGCGTACTAGGCTTTTCTAACTACTTAAATACGTTCATTTAAAACTGAACACCTTCTGGCAGCGATAAACATATAAAATTGGCGTACGTCATCCGCCACAGCTCAACTTATCTCCGAAGACTATCATCTTATCAAGTAGATTCGCAGAATCGTTTACTTTAATTTCGCCCATTATGCCAATCACCTGCGTCACGACCTTACTCGACTCGCCTTAATGTGTTTGACACAACCACGAAATCTAATCTATACAATTTAAAGCAAAATTTCCCTTTCATTTCGCGGAACGTATTCTTATAAAACATGTTTTAATTTCTTTGAATTCCATTCGCGCACATTATCTCAACTCAACCTTGTCTTTTCGAAAACAAAAAATCGATAAATTTCGATTTCGAGTTAACTTGCGAAGAACGCTATCGCATCAGCTTGTCAGTGATTCATTTGGCGCCCATAACTCGCTCGTAAAATTGACAAGAGCAAAGCAAAAGTATAGCCGCAATGAAAAATCACCGAATTAACCTTCAAAGGCACTCGAAAATGTTGAATACCGATTAGCATATGGTGCGGTTGTGAGCAGGTTTGATTCAAAACGACCATTGGGCGTCTGTCAATGAAGAAAGATGACAGCAAAAGTACGGAAAAACAAAGAAGTTGAATTGAATAAATCTGACAACTGGAAAACCCCTCTTCTATGCATATCTTTTCCTGGGGCTACGCGCTACGCTATACCATATGAGATAGGATAGGAATAACAAAACGATTGGAATCGAAAAAAAGAAAAAGAAAAAAGAAATAAACATCGCATCGGCATTGGCGGCAAAGTGCCTATATTTAGACATTTGGCTGGCCGAATGTACATGGTCGTCATCGTGTCGGTTGTTTGCTGCTTGGAAGGAGAGCTGGTGTATAGTTGAGCGGTTGAGGAAGATAGAAATAATAAAAATATATAAAGTAAGGTTGCAACCCTCGTGCTTTGGGGTAGCGGCCCGGATAGCTCAGTCGGTAGAGCATTGGACTTTTAATCCAAGGGTCCAGGGTTCAAGTCCCTGTTCGGGCGAGATATTTTTTTTTTTTTAAGCAAACTCAAAAGACAGTTTGTTACAAGCGATTGGTGTTGGTAGTTACACAAGATGTAAGAGGAATCGGGTGTTGTAGATGTCGAACTACGTGTGGTGATCGATTATGGACTTTATTGAACTTGGAAATCGTATTAATCTAATAGAAACCGGCCTTTCATAATGGTTCAGTATTTCGTTTGTGTTTCTTTATAGTTTTCACATGAATAAAGTGCTACCAAACCACGAGTTTTCCTAGGTCACCTTATATCAGCGTTATTATATTATGGTATTTATCGTAATTGTGACGATTTTTTAAAGCAAATATTTCCATGGTACTTCCGATACATTCGATTTGCATATCTAGCGCCTTGCGTCGGTTTTATTAAACATATATCTTAGCAAAGCAGAGCTAAGCACAGTATGCTCAATAAAATAAATCTTTAGTTATCGTCGTATCCGTCGTACACTGAAACTGAGTGGCGCTGAAATCAGTTAACTAGCAATGTCATGTACACAGCTCCAGAAAGGTGTCAGGTGTTAACTACATTAAAAGCTCGTTAATTCGGAATGGTTGGGGGAAATAATGAGAGATTTTTTGATGCACTAATGCGTTCCTATTTATGAAAAAATGCAAGAACTTAAAACGAAAAATCAAAGATTGGAAATTAAATTTATTATGATTCATCTTGTAACTAAAAACATAATTAGTTGGTATATAATTATATAAACCTCTACTTGTTTATTGCTTAACTGACATTTTTACCTGTATTATAATTAATTTTTATCTATGCAGAAATATGTATCAGATTTGTGCTTAAGGACTACGATTAACATTAATCGCCAACTTAGACTGCAATGGTGTTTTCCCAAACAACATCTAAATGTGGATTGGCGTTAGGTCTTATCGCCCAAGGTCATAATGCCCAAATTAAATTGGGATTTCCCCAATACAATTTTTTTTATGTTTTTTCCCGACTTCTAAATGAATTACCGGGAATCCCCCAAAAGACATTTTGTTGATTTGTTCCAAATTATACATAATTTCAGATCTATTCGCTACCTATACTTGTTCAATCATTGGGTTATTAAATTTTTGCTAATTTAATTTAATTTTTACATAAACAAATTTAAAACCGATTCTTATTTATTCGGAAAAAAATTCCCGAATTTACGAGTCTTCCGAATTAAAAGGCTTTATTCTTTTATTCTTAGTGTGAATCTGAGAAGAGTCAAAGTTAAGTCTAGTAGCAATTTTCGATGGCTTATTTGGAATGACATCTACTTTCGGAGCCTTGCTATTGCGTACCTCATTAAATGCTTATTTATTTACTAGCTGTACCCGCAACTTCGCACGCAGCGTGAGACTGTGAAATTTCCAATAAAAGAGATTTGACAATGTGAAACAATAAATCAAACAAATCTTTTTACCTAAAACACCAATTTAAGAAAAAATGTTACACCAATGTTGCCATAAAAATGTTTTTACAAATCTGCAATTATGACAAAAAAAAATGCAATGCAGATTTCTATAGAAAAATCTTCCTTCACAAATTTTTTTTTTATGTATGTAACAATAAAAAAAAAAAAAAAAAAAAAAAAAGCTGAATACGAAAATGACAGCATACAGCGAAATCAAGTGTGTAACAAATGTTAAAATTTGTTAAAAAGAACAAAATATATTTTTGCGGATGCAGACAAAATCTGAAGCGCAGATTTCTGGTTTTTAAAAACATGCAGTAATGTTGAAAATCTGCAAATTGCAGACAAATCTGCACTTATGGCAACGCTGATAACCACACGTCATCAGCCATCTGGGCATTTCATCAGAAACACATTGTTGCTGTTGATTCAATATACATAATGTATATTCACGTCCCATATACTTCTCTTTCGTTTCACTTAATTTGGAGAAAACACCACGCAGTTTTTTTTCATATGAACGTGCCTGTGCGATGTGCGCCACCAAACCACCCCAAAGCAGAACAACGATCAAGAACCGCGGCTGCTGATAATATTCGATTTGAGAAAATAAATTTATTTTTTTAATGTTAGATTTTAGGTTGTAGCTCAGCTTCTAGAGGACATAGAAAGCTGATTGATGGCTTGAAATATCAATAAAGGTTGGCTCTCCTAAGTATTTTGTTTTGTTTGCATTGATAAAGAATTATTTGAGTAATGGCGAGTTAAAGGCAGTAAAGTCGGAAAAAAAACACATTTTGGTCAAAATACGCTCCAAAAAATAGGCATGGCAATGAAAGGAATAGCCTATATGTTGCACAGAATCTTAAGAAACATTTCAAAAAAAGTTTCATCGAAATCTGTGCAGTAGTTTTCACGCCATTAGGTAACAAAAAAATTGCCTACAGTTTTATTATAAGTATAGATTTATCTACCATTTTACAATTTACAGACTATATAATTACATAATTAAAAAAAAACTCTTAAAGTAAGAGAAAAAATATTTAATAAACAAAAAATATATTTAATAATATTAAAAATATTAAATTTAATATTAAGCTAAAAAAAACTCTTCAAGTGAAGAGAAAAAAAAATTAATTTAAAAAATGCTATGAATATTTTGCGATCATTAAACTCTAACTTTAAAGTTTAAGAATGATTATGAATTTATTATAATCACTTTATATTTCTTAATTAGCACTCGTATTGTAACCTAGTTTATAGTTTTAATTAATATGATAATAAATAATAATTAAATTAGATATCCTATCACTGGTTTTCGTCAATATTTTGATTAACCACCGTCCTACTCTCAACTTTATGTCATACAATACCAGCTTTTTTGGCGATTTTTTAGTATTATAATATTAAGTGGATTTCAAAAATTTGTAAATTTAAACCGAATTTTCATTGATAAATTTTACATTCTGCACAACTCCTCAATTCCAAAAAATTATCGAGAATTTCGCAGCCAGATTTCTGAAAAGAATTACGTTTCCGTGGGGCTTCTGTGACCTATGTCCCAACGGACGTGCAGAGCCATCTGTTGACAAAAACTCTTCGACATAGACAAGGCGATGACAGCTTTAACGACTTGTTAGTTTATGAAGCTCGTAGTTTAAAATTTTAATTGGGTATTTACCAACCAATAATACATAATGTATTATGCATTTCGAATTTCGAAACTTATTAGGGTGTACAAATAAACATTTTTAGTTTCGACTATAAATTTTAGTAGTACATAGTGGCTATATTTTTCATACCAATTTCGCAATTGTAAGACTTAAATTTGTTATTAGCTCATGTTCGAACTAGCTCTTTCACAGTTTATGAGGTTCGTAAATTGTGTTTTTAAATTAAGATAGGGTAGTCACAAACTAATAACAGCTTTCATTTGATCGTCGAAAAAAACTATAATTTTCGAAATCGCTATTTCACAGTACACTAGCCGGCAAAAGTATTTTGACAGAAATGCAAGTCGCCTTTCGAGGCAAATAATTCAACTGTCAGTTTGCACTTAGTAATTGCATATGGTGTGTAGGATTGCGTGTGTTAATGAGATCATTTGAGACCCATGGCTGTATAGCTCAGGCCTATTTGTGGTTAAAGGCGATTTTTTGACTGGCAAGAGTATTTTGACAAATTAGTTTTTCAAGGTTTGTTTGCCGAAAAATCTGTTATCGTTTGAATTTAAATTGAATATGATAGATTTATTGTGTACATATCCATTTTGATTAAAATATGGGGAAAACGACAGAGTTATGGAAGATCGAGTAGCTTTTATCGCAAAAGAAGATTGCGGTCTTCCTGTTAAAAAAAATAAGGGTTTAGATTTACGTTGTCTAAGCAAACTGTAAATATCCACATCAATAATCACAAAAAACGATCTCTGTGCAAAATTTACCTCCCTCTGGTAAAAAATGAGAAAGTTATATTTTGGGGAAGTTTTTAAAAATCCAAGTTTAACTGCTCAGTTCAAAATAAAACGAGAAAAATACGCTGAAATCCCGATTATCGGAAAAAATTATTGAGGCGCCTTGCTGAACTCAATTTGGATACATAGCCTGTAAAAAAAAGTACCATTATATGTATAACTACGAAAACAATATAAGGAGGCTACAATTCGCCCGAGTGTTTAAAAATAAGCCATAAGGTGTGGAAACGGGTTTTATGAACGAAAGAGAGTTCATTTGAGCCTCATGGATCACCGTAAAGAAAATTCGTTCTGATGCCGAAATTTTATCGTGGAAAATACGCACCAGTCGTTCAGACCAGTTAGCATGGTGGCGGGTTTGTAATGTTTTAGGGTTGTGTACTGTCCGCCGGTTGTGCAGATTTGCTTCCAATCGATGGAACGACCAGCACAAACTTTAAACAATTACGCAATCCCATCTGGCGATAGACTAATCGGGCAGTCATTTATTCCCAACAGGATAACACTTCTTGTCACAAAAGCCCAATGGTGATTTTACTTTTACAGGATATTGAATCAGAAACACAAAACTGACCACCCCGAGGCGCAGGTTTTATGTTATTGAATATGTATGATGCTGCATTAAAGGAAAACTAACTGTTTTTCTGACACGGACCAGAGAGGGGATCGTTTTTGTATTAACAAAGCTATGTGCTACGAGGTTCCTGCTGCTGCAAAACAAAAATATGCTGCAAAAATTTGTCGAAACGGTTCCAAGACATTTACAGAATGTTATTGAGGCTAAAGCAGGTATATTTTTTTAAAAAATAATTTTATTTTGTTCCTTTTTGAATTTCGAAATATGTATAGGTATGTTTTTTTTAAATAAAACTTATTTGTCAAAATAATTATTAACTTTTAGTTTGGTCAAAATTTGTTCGCCGATGGGTGTATATCTGTTAATGAATTCCCCATCAGATACCATCATCGAAAAGTGAATATGGGTGTATAAGTGTTTGGATGTAGTCTTGTCACGCAGTATTGAAAATTTCAAATTCAGTTAGAGTTGTGCATTCGAGATCTGAACTCTCACTTTAAGCCCTTTAAACAGTTTTCGAATCCGATTGCCCTCCTCTTAAGAATTGCGCGATAACCACTCCAGCAACTCCACAACAAGTTGCCGGTAAAATTATCCAAAATCAGAAGAACAAAATTCTAATCAACCACACAACTTGTCACTTAGCCCTGGAGCCATTGAACCTAGCGAATCATAGAATCACAATAGAAACGGAGAAAGAACAACGTCCGCAATTATGACATTGAAAAATAAATTCCTGGTTTCCATGGAACACAACATGGCTGCACTTTAGAAAATTAGTTCTACCGTCTTGGCAATGTGCCCAGAAAAAGTCTGCCTTCAACACACACACAAAAAAAAAGTGAGAAAAAGACTGTCCTTTGGTCCTGTCTCGTTCCAGTCCAATCTCTTCATTCACTCATAAATTATACCAACAGAACAAAACCGTGTGGACCAAAAATTCCATTCACGTATAGAAAAGCCCCATCTCACGCATGCAGCCATTTAGAAACCGTGGCAGCAGCATCAGCACGAGGAGGAGGGAAGGCGAATCACGCCCCAAAGGCTCTATAATTAGCAATGAATTGATTATATGTTTCTTCTGTTTTGGAACAAGAACTGTTCGTGGTTATAAAAAACCTCTTTTTTGTTTGTGAAACGGAAATTGAAGATTCCATTAAAATTGCTCACTGGCTGGTGCAAGGAAAACTATAAACCAAATGCGCGCACCCAGAGGAGAACGTGGACGTGGGACAGTACCTACGCCATATAGAGCCCTCCGGGCATTACTCAACGATGATGACGATGCTGATGCTGTGACTATACGACAATGAGTAAGAGTCCTCCTAATCCGCGCACAAGATTCCCATTCCCGTGTGAACGGTGAACGCGCATAATGATTGAAAAGTCTACATACACCGTAGAGATGAATCCATTTGATGGCCAACATCAATTTCGGTTGCTGCTGGTTGACACGTGAGTAATGCACTTTTGCGCGTGTGATTCATGAGCGGAAAGAAGGAACGAAAGAAAGCAGCAGCAGTATCCTCAAGAGCTGACTGTTTTTGATTATTGGACGACGAGAGGTCAGTAATGCCACGCGTTTGTGAGTCACGAGTGCTTTCTTCTGTCAAAGAATCGAAAGTTACCGCTTGTTTCAATTAGTCGCAAAATATTCGGCATTGCAGCAACATACCGCGTCAACAACGCGGTGTGGTCCATTCTGTGGCATTTCCGGAGACCAACAACTCGATGCGAGATATATACGATTTCTTTGTTGGTTTTTGGTTCGAACATTCCGGTTTTCACGCGCTCTAAGAAGAAAGGTTTTGTTACCTCTTTTCGGACTCGCATTGAGGTCTAAATAAATTTAAATTCGACGGATAAATTCAGCAATTGATCTTATCTGCCGTGTGACTCATCCCGCATTCATTGAACGGATGGTAAGGTATGCGCGTGAGCCTTTAAGTGACGCAGACACAGGTAGATTTATGGTAAATGAGTAGGGAACAGGAAATGCGTTTAACACAATTTATCGATCGGATTAGGTATACCTATTCATTAGTTACGCACGTGTAGTGAAAATGTCTGCCTGATGAAACACATCGTTTGCTATGATGAGTAGTTGGTAATTGAATGGCCAGCGGATAGAGTGATGGGCGCCCTTCATTCTGGATGAATGCGCCGTACAAATAACAAATTTTAGTCTCGACTTTAAATTTGCGGATGCTTACAACTGCGAAGTTTATGTGAAAAATAAAGCCACTGTGAACTACCAAAATTTAGAGCCGAAACCAAAAATGTTTATTGGTAAGACCCAATGTATAAATGGGAACAACACTGCGAGTTTATGTTTTAAGTTGTTGCTTGGACAATCGAAAGGTCTAATAGTACCGCGCAGAGTACTTCTTCGCTTCTTCAGTAGCCCAGTGTCCGATGTCGGAAATATATCATTCCGACCTTTCGTTACCAGTCTTTACGGTGTTTTAAACACAGGCTTATGGATACTTGTACAAAATGGTCAACCCCTTTTAAGTATTAAGTCTTTTCTCTTGATATTAATGACTTTTCTAACACAGAAAAAAATTGCATCCAGGAAGATCTAGAATAGACCTCTCACTCACCCTTACATCAAGTGTTGTTTTCTCGACTTTTAATAGACATTTGATAGTTACCATTGCAGAGCTTAATTTAATTGTTGGAGAGGTAGAGTCCTATCAAAATCACATTAGGCCTTAACAGTGGCGACGCGTTCATTTCGTTTATGAACGCCTTACTTTTAGAGAATAAATATTAACAATTAAAAAAATATTTTCACTTGTCCTGGAAATCCTAACTATAGTCTAGTCCTAGTATATTTCTCAGCGCGTGCCATCCTCCCGAGATCTTGAACCAAATCGTAATTCATACAAAACGAAATACTAACCCGCGACAGCAATACTTTCCACTCATTCCGGTACAACATCATAATTAAAATAAGTTTCCAATATCCACTTTTCCACCTTAGTACTAACCAAACTTAAATTTCTTAGTGTATTGCCCAACTCGTGCCAGGCTCTTGTGCACTTAAGCCCATTCGCAATTCATACCGAAACGAAAAACTACACCGCCTGACTGCAACCATTGGCTGCGACTGCGACACGAGTGAAAATTATATTTTCCATTTCCACTCGTTCGACTATCAATTCGTTCAGATGATTTGGAAACGAAATGTATCCATCAAAGAGAAATGCTATAGAAAAAAGTATAACGCACATCGTACCCACGATTTCGTTCAGCTTAGTAGTTAACGAAATCAGCTATTACTATTTGTTTTTATGGGGTACGTGTTGTGCTCGGTGCTGGGTTTTGGGTTTGGGTATGATAAAGTAGAAATGAAAGCATGAGTCATTACTTTTAGTTTTGTTCAACTCGTTCTCGAAGGCTATGAACGAAATGGGAAATATGTGTAGGATGTTTAAGGTGTATAGGATATTCTGGGTGGGAAAATGTCATTAAAATATTTTTGAACAAATCTAGAACGCTGGACTTGGAATATTTTTCTGTCTATAGATTTGTACATTACAACAAATTTAAGAAAAAATAAAATTTAATGAACGACCATTTAAAAACTTCACCTTAAATATTTTATACGTCACAATAGACAATTGTATATGAAAATTTCGCCATTTGTGAGGTCGTTGAGCCATTAGTATGTTTTAATCCAGATATTTGTTGGGCTAACGAAACGAAAAATGCAGGCATCTGCCAGAAAGTGTGCAGCAGTTCAAAATATCAACTAAATCCAATAAAAACGGGTTCCGGTTCAACGGAAATAGTCAACACAATGATAATGAAAACAGAGAGAAAATATGCTACTTCCTCCAATCATCCCTTGTCCGCATGGCATCCCTTGGGAAGACGACAAACAAAATCGAACATATAAAACTTCGATCAATCAACTACACAACACTATCCCGTTGCCACCGTACTTATAGCTAGTGTCAGTTCGTTCACCCTGTCATTATACACACATATTTGTCACCCCGCACCCACACACCCATTTACACCATCCGCATATTATAATCCCGAAGCACACTTGGCAAGCAGTA
The DNA here is from genome assembly GCA_946477585.1 of Cheilosia urbana. Lineage (NCBI taxonomy): Eukaryota > Metazoa > Arthropoda > Insecta > Diptera > Syrphidae > Cheilosia > Cheilosia urbana. Next base: position 163,190,613 of record OX297854.1, read on the forward strand.
TGTTAGTTTTTTAATCACATGCCTGTCATTCTTTGGCATGCTTGCACTTAGCCCGCGCTGAACATTTTCAGCCATATGCTTGCCCGCTCCCATATTATATCCCGGTACGTACACAACGTCCAAGTAATTTTCCTATCCCATAAATATTAAGAGCACGCGTAGGTCGGGGGGTTGAACTCGTTCCACCCTTGCAGCTATAGTGGAACAGGAAAACTTTGTTCTAGAAGAAAAAGAATGATTCGTTTTAAAGAACAACCGAGAGTGGGAGAGAGAGGAAAAACAACTGGGCCAGCAGACTCCTTCACTCAATTGCAGAATTAAATCCCACGATACTACCCCAAGGATCCTCTTTAGTTAAATTTTTTCCTGTTTTCGGTGGGCATCCATCTGATTCTGTGGGAATGGTAAATAGAATAATAGTTTCTCCCAGCGGGTATGGCATAGTTTTGGTTTTGTTTTGTTTTGTTTTACTCCCCTATTATTTATCTAGAGCTAGAGCAGAGTGGGAATAGAGTTCATTCTTTCATCAAAAAGTGGTGGAGGGGTTTTCAAACTTTCGAAAGCATTTTGAGTGCACTGTTTTGGATTCCACGGCTGCAGTAAGCAGTTGGGATTATTTAAAAAATTTTATTTTTATGTTCTTTTCGAGTTCACTTCGGTGGACTTTGGGTCTCGGATTTAGAAAGATGCAGGTAAATTTCCCTTTTCGTGTTCAAAACTTTATCGATCTTAATCAAGTCGTTATGATACCCGCATTACATCAAGAACTGCCATCAAAATGCACATTAATTCTCATTTTGTTCCGTAGCACCAGAATTCGTTTTGTGAGGAAATCAATCAATTTTCCATTGTGGCAAGTTCCACCTGCTCCCAAAAAAAAACGTATCCTCATGGACATGATACGAGTACTGTGGTTATCTGCATCTGATAAATCAAATGACAGCTTTCGCAACGGAACACATCTTGCGCTGTCTTGTGTATGACAGTCGAACATCTGTCAATCGACCAATTTAAGATCTTTTGCTTGATGAATGTGCAGCACCTACTTCCTTGTTTGTACCACGGGGTTGGCGCACTCAAATTTATTGCTCAATTTAACTTCGATAATTGTGTTGGGGAAAATTCAATTACATTTATGGCGCAGAGTGTTTCATTAAGTATACACCACGGGTAATTGTTGTAATTGGCTGTAGATTGAGTTTCAGTGTTGAAATTTATTTATCCAGAGTGATTAGTACATTAAGTGGGCTGAGAAATACACGTTTAAGGTGCCTTAAGGATATGATTGAGTAGGAAACGTAATGGGAAGACCAATAATGACTACTTACTTATGAGTTGAAAAGTGTTGCCACTACAAAATAAGTACGGATTTTGTTTTGCCATCCGTCTAAAAAGCATGTAAAATTTGTCTGTTTGTAGGTGGATTTGTTCGCACATCAAATTTAAACTGCTCACCCAATCCGTATGGACTTGTGAGAAAAGGCCATATTCATCGAGGCACACCCCGAAATGGCTAACGAATCGAACATCTAACAACAGCAAGACAAAAGTGTTACGTACGACTAAGTTGGTATGGCTAAATTTGCCGAAGCATCTTCTGTCACCTGTTTAGTAGAGGGTCAACCTGTATCTAGACGGTTAACAGAATTTAAGCTCAATATAGAAATTTCCACATGAGCGCAGTGGGTCAGTGGCTAGTTTGTCGGACTAATAAAGCAGTTGAGGACTATAATATCTGGCAACAACATAAAATTGTGGATGCCTTTTATTAGTTCTAAAAATTAAGACCTAGGGATCTATGGACCCTGGTTGTTTAAATTGTTTATTTATTTTTAACTACTTGTAACAGTGATTGTAGCGCAGAAATATATTCCCAACACGTACCTGATTTATTAGCAGACTAACGCAGTGTTGCTATATCGGGGGAATTTTTATGTGAATTTCTGTACTCAAAAATGAAAAAAGGATAACAATTTTTTGGACATTACCACTCAAGAAAGTAAATATTATTTAGTGTAGATTAGTTGAACGTTTGGTAGAGGTCAACCTAAAATTTCCCTGCCAACACTCTCTTTGTTGTAAAAAAAAATACGAATTTCCCCTGCCAATACTGCGAAATCAGAGTGAATACGTTATCTTATCGCTGAAAGCATGTGAAACAAATGTAATTCGGGACAATTTGAATAGAGGACTTGTTTATTAAGAAGCTTCTATATTTTTTAACTTCCTCTATTACTTTAAGAGAAAGATATTGTATTCGCGCAAAATTTCGAAGTCGAGAAGTAATCAATTCTGACATTGCGATGATAGGGAGAATTAAAAAAGTGGGTCGGAAAATTGCACCTGTCCCGAGGCCTACAGCCTAAACGGCTGCCCGGATTTCGTTCAAACTTCGGATTTTGAGTTTGTGGGCTTACTGTTCGAACCCGATTTTTTTTGCAAGGTAACCTCAGTATTACTGTTATTTTCCTCACAAAATTTTCGTACCAGTTTGATTCGTTCGAAAACGATTTCAACGAAAATTGATATTTAAGCTTAAGTGGGTGAGGTTACCATGACTGCATGCCCAGGTTTTGGCTAAAAATTCGAATAACGGTACTTTTGAAATTCGGTCATATTTCGAAAACGGTCCATGCGATTGTAACAAAAATTTATTTCTAGGGTAATATGGTCATTTATAACTTACAGCAAACTCAGTTTTTCTCAGTTTCTCAATAGTTATACAATAGTTTCTTGAAAAAAGTATTTTTTTTTTAATTTGGTTTTCTTTAGTTTACCCGAAAAAGGCAATAACGATTTTGACCAAAATGAAAACTTACTTAGTAAAATTGATGTTCATAAAATCATTGCGTTTTTAATTTTCAATTCGAATCACCGAAAACGCTAATTTTGAAAACTGCTCATATTTCGAAAACCCCATTTTTGACTTCGATAAAACTTTAAAAACAAAGTAATGCTCCAACAATCAGAATATCCCACTTCATTCGGATCCCCACACACGTTCATCGTGATATTGAGTTTATAACTGCTAATGCAAATTCAAAAACAAATCTCTGAATTCTTGCATATATACATATATGTATGTTTATTTATACGTAAAGATACGATCTATCATGAATTCTTCCCATTATTGACAACTTTTAGCGCTTTTAGCTCTCTAACAAGAACTTGTGACTTGTCTGTTTCTAGAGCTTCAAAGTTTAAAAACTAAAAGTGAATTTTATTTAACATTTTGTATTCCTTTTTCTATATTTCATGAACCGTTTCTTTAACCTAGCATAGCTTCTCAGATCTTAAGATCCTTTATCTAATAAAATAAGAAAACAAGCAGCAAAACTTTTGATGAACGAGAAAGTTTTGTTCGATCCAGTCGCGCACTTTATTTTTTACAAAATTCATAAATTTTTAGATTATAAAAAAATGTTTTGTTTTTTAAATTCCCGTAATTCAAAAACAAAATTATGATTTTTTAATAGGCTTTTGGGAGAATAGGGAACAATTGCAACTACTCAAGGGGGAAAATGTCATACTTTGCCTGCAGAGCCCTCACCACTTCACCAGCTTCCCATACAACTGCTCAAACAAATAAAATCTCTCCTAAGCCCCATCAAATTCGTAGAAACAAGGTTGGGCTCTTGCATCAAATTCCATCCAGTCCCCTCATCTCGAAAGAGTTATTTTTAAGGGAAGTAATGATGCACGGCCATAAATCCATGAGCCGTCATACAAGATACAACAACTGTACACGAAACCACTTCACGCACATTGAATCTCAATAGATTAATAACCCTCCACAGAGGCCACGCTAATTATTCCCATCCAGAAATGACCAACAGGACGTTAGTGTCTTTGTGCGCCAGCTAACTTAACTGCATTCGATTCCGTGTAAATTCGATGTAATGGAAACCCATAAAAATAGCTGCCATCGCGAGTTCGAGTTGAGCGTACACTATACCTACACACCCATCCTCTGGGCCATTTAAGATCCAATAAATTTTCATATAAGAGAACCAGGAAAAACAAAAGCACAAACCAATTGCAGCCTCAAAGAGCCCAAGCCCAATAGTCACACTTGGAGTTGGAACTTTCAGCTGAGAGGCTCTGTGTGAAATTACTTGGAAACCGATAAAAGTCCGAGCGCACACAGAAACTTTATGGTCAATTGACGTGCGGACATTTATAACGCTGCACCGAAAGAGAGAGAACAGAGAAGTAGCAGTAACTGCATCGGCTCTATGGATATATAATAGCCGTAGGAAACCCGATTAAGTCATACATGGACAGCGGCCGATATCCCGTGTGGTAGTCAGGGAAAAATATTATCCTTGTCGGCTGAGCGTATTTCTCACTCTTTATGAATTTTGGATTAGACGAGGATGTATCCATACACGCAAACTCATATATATACCATTTACCTACCTGCCGGCATGGCATCACAAGTGATTCGGAATGACGTGTGTTCCGTCTATCGAAACGCGTGTGAAAACATGCAAGGAATGTTTGTTGGAAGCGTTATAGTGGCTTGGTGGGTGGCCGAAAGCGGATGGGCATATACGAATTCCATTATATTGAGTAATACTTGTGCAAAAGTTTGGTTATTAGTCAAATGAGCGAACTAACTGTTTGTTAGGAGGTACTTCCAATGGGGATGCATCAGTGCGGGTTAATATGATTTATGGAACACTTTGCGAAGCGATTGCACGAAGCTCATTCGTCAACATTAGAGCAACAATTTTTCTTAATTCGGTCCAGCCATTTGCATAGATTGATTGTATTGACTTTATCTGCGGAGAACGGGGCGAGATGTCAGTGGCGCGTTTGCAATTATTATAGGGCGGAGATATGGGCTGTTGGTGGCGACGAATTAGGTTGCCATCGATAAAGGATCCTGAACATCGGCTACTATAACAAAAAGTCACGATACGAATAGGTATGACTTTTAAACTCTGGGTTAGAACGGAAGACTCTCCATTGATAGTTATTCGTTCAACATGAACTAACCATCTCAAGCGCCCTATGGGCAGATTTTCGGCTGGGTCGCTGTCACTGTACAGCTTGTTAGTTTGTTTCTCCCCCCATCAACGCCAATGGGAGCGACCACCTTGCAAAGAAAGTTTTGTTTTAAAATCCTGAGGAAATACAGCTAAAACACAAGCTCGCTGGTTTCTAACAACTATGCCAATTATATTTTTACGGACTTAAATGTAGCAGCGTCCATCATCTTCTTAAGTAGACGGATGTGTCTTGCAGGGATGCCAAAAACTAAGCATGACTTTCAATGGCAGTGGACTTAAAAGTCTTCGAAAAAATGTGTTGAGTATCGCTTTGAACCTCTTGGATTCTTCTTCAATGTGATGCTGGTCTCCGAAGTCCTTATAGAGCCTGGAAAAATGTTTTTTTTTTTTTATATTTTAAGATTAACAAATCCGTACCCAAATGAGCGCTGTCCTCGCGCTTTACAGCAATCCACTATTACGGAGAAGATCCACTGAAACAGGCATCTGAAAGCCTCCTCTCAAAGAACCGAAATATAAAGCTAGGATTACACATGCAGTTTGTCAAATTTTGACTGCCAACGTCATTACGACGTAAACATTTGTCTTAAATTTGTCACTACGTGTAATCGCCTGCAAAGCTTTTGGTCACTCGGGCTCTAGTACACTGAATGGCCAAAATTTTACGACGTCGCTTGTCAAAATTTGCCACGAAATATGACACGCGTAATCGTAGCTTTACAAGACGCTATAATGATGTAGGACGCGGGGAATTTGTCAAAAGCGGATATAACCCCTTGAAATGTTTTGAGTGAAGGATCCTTCGAATTCAAGATTCAAAAACAACCTTTATGGACTATGAATATTAATCAATAATAATATCAATATCCAAGGCAATTAGTGAAATTATGGAAAATGCTCTAGTTAGGGTTAACACATGGGCCACGAGGTGTGGTCTCGGTGTCAACCCGAGCTAAACCGAACGGATGCTTTTCACCACTAAAACCAAAGTACCCGACTTCACACTTCCTCACTTAAACGGCCAACAGCTATCCTTATCGACCGGTGCTAGGTATCTAGGAGTGATCCTCGATCCCAAGCTCAACTTGAAGCTTAATATCGAACAACGGGTAAAGAAAGCATGCATAGCTTTCTATGCCTGCAACAGAACATTTGGCAAAAGTTGGGGCCTGAACCCAAAACTCACCCTCTGGATGTACACAGCCGTCGTACGACCAATACTTACCTATGGTTCAATAGTTTAGTGGCCGGCTCTAAGCAAAGCTTACAACATAACCAAACTAAATAAAGTACAAAGAACAGCATGCATAGGTACCGCAGGCGCTCTACGATCAACACCATCAGACGTCCTTCTGCATCTTTTACCTTTAGACCTCCAATTTAAAAACATCACAGCACATAGCGCGATCAGACTCAGAGAGTCGGGGTGCTGCTCTGCGAGACCCTACGCCTGCGGCCATAGCAACATTCTGCTTTCTCTATCCAGAGAACTCATACCACCCTCAATGGGCTATATTACTCCCAAAATGTTTTTCACTAAGCATTTCCAGGTAGAATTTCCTTCAAGATTAGATTGGCAACATGGACGGGTAAATTGGGACACTAATTTAACAATCTACACAGACGGTTTAAAAATTGACTTTGGAGTAGGTGCAGGCGTTTTTCCTGACTCTCTAAACATCTCAAAATCCTTTATAGGCTTCCGGATACAGCCAGTGTATTCCAGACGGAATTACTAGCTATCCGCGAGGCCTGTCGTCAAATCAAACTACACACAAACATAGTTCCGAGGCAAAAGAGAGACATTTTCATTGATAGTCAAGCTGCCATCAAGGCTATCGCCTCAGTCAACATAACCTCAAAATTAGTATTAGAGTGCCAGAAGGAGCTGGCGTCGCTTGAAAAGTTCAAGGTTACCCTGATTTGGGTTCCAAGTCATAGCAATGTTTGCGGCAATGAACATGCTGACGAGCTGGCCAGGCGAGGCTCAGCCCTTCACTGATCACTTGCGGAATCGGTTCAGATGCCGCTCGGAGCAGTCAAAACAAAGATCTCCCTAGAATTCCTATCGAAGGCCAACCTCAGATGGGGAAGGCTGATGAACTGTATCATATCCAGAAGGATGTGACCAAACTGCAGCACGGATAAAACAACCCACCTTCTAAACACGAAAAGATATTGCCAGAATAACAGCGATGACCACAGGCCATTGGCCAATAGGCGATCTTTTGGTAAACCCTTTTTCGACTCCCTTGAGGAGGTCTCGAAACGTAGTATTGGGGAACTGATAACCTTTTTGAATTCCACAGGCTGGATCTAAACTCTCCTATTCGACAATCTTAAACAACAGGTCAAATGAGTTGTGGTAACAAAACGGCTTACTTACTTACTTGGGTTTTTTAATTAAACCGCCACACCTACCTACCTATCTATGAATCTTAAAATAGATCCACTGCGGTACTAAACCAAATGTTTTAAGCCTCCTCTTCGCTGTTTTTTCCAACTTTCTGGTAATTTTTTCTAAACAACAGCTGTAGCCTGCCCTTTTTGCATAATACGATTAAGATGTCAGCACAATGTTTCATCTGTGCAAAAGAAAAAAACAAGGACGCGCTAAGAAATCGGATAAAAAACGATGTATGCCATACACAAACTCTGATCCAGTCAAACACTTCGAAGACGAAACAGATGTAGGTACTGACTACTGATAGACTCCCATTCATCCCTCGCAAAACGAAATAAGAAATCTTTTCCATTTCTAACTCATTCAATAGCGGCCAAGGAAAAAAAAAATCGCAAAGAAAACGGCCCACAAAACAACAAGCCGAAGACAACCAAAAACAACAACAAGAATGAGGAAACGCCTTATAACTGTCGGCCGTTGCAGTTACATAATCTTTCTTTTATCACAGCACCCTCGACCCCGTGCCACTGAAATAAATTCAAATGGGTGTAATTTTCAAATGAATACCATTTGCTCCCTTTCCTTCTCCTTATTTCTCCGTTTCCTTCTTCTAATTTCAAATCAATGACAGTACACATATACATATGTTCATAGATGGGCTACTAAGTAGACCATTATTTTCCACCCCAGCACAGCGCACAAATGTAATGTCGTTACTTCCGTTTGAACGTTCGACAAACGACCAAAGGAAGTCGTCCATAATGCCTCCACTACACCCATGACGGGGCATGTTTTTACGATCAATCGATCTTTATTAACTTAGGCTGTATATCTACATACCTCAAAAACGCAATTAGTGATCAATCCTCTTCCATTGGTATACACGACGATAACGAAATTAATCCTTTTTCCTTCTCACAGTTTCGCTTTTTTATGTATTGTTTGTGATATACACACACAAAAAGCCACTTCGTCACTCTTGGTTGTTTCACAAAATCAAATTAACACTCACTTTGCTGCGCCGTTGCCTTCTCTAAGGACAAGCTTCTCATTTTCATCTCTCACCTCCCTGCAGCAGTATAATGAGGTTCGCTTTGTTTTAAACAAACAACAACTACGAACAAAATTGCAACACTTTTTGTTTAATTCTTTTTTTCCACCTTTGTAATGAAGAAGAAAATTGCACGGGAAAAGCAGTGAACAAGGAACGCAAATCCTTGCTATATACCGACTAGGGGGCCATACAGTTTGCCGCATCTACGAGTAGTATACTAATTGGAATGGGTGGGGCGTTTCTTTTTCGGTATTTTTGTTCTCGCTGAATGGAGGTTTTGTTGTTTTCCTTGGAATATTCGAACAATTATTTTTTGAGTGAGAACTTTATGTTTTTCGAAATTCAAAACTTCATTTAAACGAAAGGAAAAGTAAGGACTGAATTTTAGCAGAATATGCCTTATATCTGGCAGCACTTTTCTGGTTTTGGTAATTTTCCAATTTGTTTAAATTAATTACGCAGTGGCGTTGCTAACAATTATTAACGGGAAAAAAGAATACCGCTTGCGGAGGAAGAAACACCGTGTGTATACACCGTAAAACCGAAGCAAACTCAATGATGGCGACGCCGGGACCGGGACAGTGAACCCTTCATCACTGTGTGCTCTAGGGGGTGGTTTTTCCTGATGTTTTCTATTTTTCCCGGCTTTTGTACAAGTGTACTCTACCAGAACCAGCGGCACTCGGCACCGCACATCGAGTTCTCCGGGAGCAGAGAGTAAATCTGCTGAATTCGCAGATTTACTCTCAGTGGTTTTTGAAGATAAATAGTCCTTCGGAGGGGGGTTTGTTTGGGTTGGCTATGTACAAGTGGTTGTGTGTATGCGTCGTATACTAACAAGCCGAGGGTTGTGTCGGCGTTTTACCATATTTAATAATAACAAAACAAATGAACGTAGAAGGGTGAATGCGTTGTTAGTCACCTTCGAAGAGGGGTGTGAGATTCGGAGAGCCTGCGTAGCCGGTTTTTGCGTCATTTAGGCCGTTTGTAAGCTCTGTTGCTGATGCATGTTTGTGGTGTGGTGCCACTGAGTGGGTGGGGATATATCCTGTTCCTGCCACAAGGGTGGGTGATCGATGATCGGCCTAGAAAAATGTGCGTCGTTGTTTGTGATGTATTCGCATACTTTAATTAAATACACCAAGAGTGTTGGACCAGACTACCGTGCAGAGTGTTGAACCGCCTTGTTGGCTTTCGCTTGACTGGTGTTTACCGTGTAATACAACGAATGGGTGGTGTCGGGATTTTTAATTACATGTTGTCGAGATAGATACATGATATCATGAGTGCGGGACTGTTTGACTTATGGTAGGCCCGGTTTTGCACATGAACTGACTCTTAAAGACATCGCAATAGCATTCCAGAAAACGGAAACTAGACCTAGACCTTTTTAAGAGGCAGTACCCCACCTATGAACAAGAAGAGAGATATTCGGAAAATACGTTCATTTTTTTACTATCCAACCCACCCCATTTGCAAAGGCGAAGACATAACTTTGGAACATATTCATTCCTTGAGCTAGGAACACTTTCAACTGCAGTGGGGTAATAAAACGAAGGATAGCTGTTAAAATTCATTTCTCTACTGCTTCTCTCAATTGATTTAGTGGCTAATGGGGGGTGGGGGTTTGCTATTTGAGACATGCGCGCTAAAAGGGTTGCTTCATTCCGGGAGAGGAAGAGATTTATTACAGAATACTTAATAGGAAGTGGTGCTGAATACAGGGATGGCAGTAAGTAACCATAAAAAATTGTTTTGCAGATTTTCTATTCGAATTTATTTCCAAGGCACTCCGTAACTTTTCAGACGATTATCGTCGAAACGATAGAGCTCCAAAATTAGCAACTAAGTGCTAAAATTACAAGTTCGATAGCTGAATTTAGTTCATTTCCACCAAATGTAATGAAGCCTGACGGTAATCAAAAAAAATCGAGCATAATATAACTTCTAATGGTGATTAAAGTTTCAAAAAAGATATCGTTCAGACGAAGACGATCGTTGATACACGGAATCTGCCCCCAGAGTTCGAAATCTAATTTCCGACTGAAACTTCAACGTTTCAAATGACAGCTACTGTTTGAATTGATTTCTGATCTTTTTTTTTCTGTTTAGAAACCAGAAGTGGTTGAACCCATAGAATTTATTTTTTTAGCTATATTGGGGACGTTCGGATACCTAGTTTATGTAAAACGTCAACTAGATTCGCCGTGACTAGGAATCCGAACTCGTTGACTTGGCAACTTGAATTGTATTTGTATTCTCGCGGTCAGCGTTACCTTTGTTTGATTTAGCCCTTTATAATTCGGAAAAGACCCCTCATCTTTTTTTCAAAAATTGTCATTTTCAAATAAGTACATTTAAAGTATAACACGGTTGCCTATCACAACACTATTACATTGTTATGCGAACTATTGGTTGTTTAATATCGTGCGAAAATTCGAAATTTGCAGAGTAGTCTTAGAAATGACACCTTTTTCTCTCACCGGCCCTTTTTTCGACTCTTCATAATTCTGCCACGGCCACTCTGTTTATTTTAAATCTGATTCTTCGAAATTTCAACTGAGTATGCAGGCAGGTTTTTCTTGACTAGATTTGTCGGCTTCCCCTCCATAAACGTCAACTGCAAAAACTTATCACGTGACCACTCTGGGCCAATCAAAACTGAAATACATCTAGTCAGACAGCTGTCAGACTTACTAAACTATGAATCCGAACGTCCCCATTATTTTAAACATGAATTAATGTGATAATTCATACATTCAATATATTTCTGACTCATTTCGATTGATTGATTGATTGATTTTTTGAATAATAAGAATAATTCAAAAAGCACCGTTATTTTTTCTCTGGCTCTCTTGCAAAGCATTTTATACGGAAAAATGCAGTTTTTTTTGCTACAACTGAATAGGTACATAGTCATCGTCTTCATTGTTCACGTGTATTCCGAGAAGATTGAACTGTTTAAACATTTTTTGAAATTTTCTGAGTGAATTTATTTATTCAATTGTAATTTCTTTGTAAATTTGAAGAACGATGGGTAGAGCAAAATCACTTAGCAGTGTTGAGAAGGCTAAGGTCGAATTACCTAGTCCTGCCATAATTTCTGTTACAACTTCAAAGTCCCATAGAAAAAAAACGAGTTTAGCCCACATTATTGGCTATTTGAAAAACAAAATGGTTCATTCAAAATGGCCGCCGTTTGCTTTCACACAAGCCTTCAAACATAGTGGCCATTGGGCTATCGAGGCACGCACGGTATTCATGGATATCTCGGACGCTGCTTTGGTCAATGCTGTTTCAGGCTTTCCAAATTTCTGTGGGGCCATGTTTTCCAGTTCTGACCACAAACCATAATCCAGTGGATTCAGATCTGGACTCCCCGAGGGCCAATCTTCAACTGCTATGAAGCCAGGAATGTTGAGCCTGAGCCACTCCTGCGTGGTTTTGGCTTTATGCGCTGGAGCAGAGTCTTGCTGGAAGATCCACCTGTTTCCGTTGAAAATGGTATTGGTCAAGCCTTTAACAAGACCCTCTAGCACGTCCTCTAGATAGACCTTTGCCCAGTTTTCACGCCTTTTTCACAGAAATGGAGGGATGTGACACCTTGGTGGGACACCCCCCACCAAACCATTACGGACGCTGGATGATGGCCTCGTTGAGCCCTAGAAACTATTTTTTTCGCTTCCTTAGATGAAGTGGCATAAATCTTATCATTTTGCTTATTGAAAACTTCTTCACCGGTAAAAATTTTTTCATCCTTAAGCAAAATGTTTTCATGGCCATTGGCTGCGTGCCACTGCAGGAGTCTCTTGCATCTTTCCAGCCTAATTTTTTTCAGTTGGGGAGTTAAGAGATGACCAGTGGACCGACGATAGGCTTTCATATGGAGATCGTCCCGAGTCAACCTTGACATCGATCTGGTTGATATCTCCAACTCCTTGGACATTATTTTCTGTTTTCTAAGGGGATTTCTCCGAATTCGCTCACGCACTGCCTTCACTGCCGCACTTGTACGGACGACGGGTGGGCGACCACTTTTGGCCTGTCATCGACTCATTTCGACACATTTCGGAGAAACGATCAGTAGCCCGATAAAAGAAATTTCTCGATATGCCGAGTGGTTTTAGCAACTCGAAAATTCCAGCCAGCACTCTTCCCGCACTTATGCAACGCAATTATCGCGATTCGATTTTCTTTAACGCCCCAATCCATGTTAGCAGATCGCAAGCTGAAACCAAACTAGCTAGTTTTCTTTACTACACAATGCATGCGTTCCGAAAAAAAAGTTAACGGTTCTATTCCCGCAAGAAGTTGTTTGCAATAAGCGATGGAAATTGTGTAACAGAACTTATGGCAGGACTAGGTACTTAAGGAACAAGGATTAACCGGGCTTGCTATAGCTACCAAAATTGGACGAAGCTTTAATTTGATATGGAAGGAGGTTCTAAAAGGGCTACAACAGCGGCTGACAGAAGAGCAATTTTGCGATGTGCTTCCAATTCCAGCGACTCCGCTGCGAAAATAAGTTTTGACGGTACCAATCGTTTAAAACAGCTTAAACTTAGGAAGAAACCACTGTTAAACCATCAGCGGAAGTGTATGCGTCTGGATTTTTCTAGGCACGATATGACTTGGCAAGAGGAATGGCGTTACGTTGTTTAATTTTGATGGGCCTGATAGCTTCACTACTTTCACGATGTGAGAAGAGAGGAACGTTTTTTAGCCCGACGTCATAGCCGAGAGGGTGGTGTTATGGTGTGGGAGGCGGTTACCTTATACGGAACTGTTAAGCTCGAGTTCCAAACAGCAAAAATGACCGCGAAAACTTACAAAGGAATATTGAAAAGGAATTTTCCTAAATTCAGTGATTTTTTTGGAGCGATAAATTGGACTTTCCAGCAGGACAACTCACCTATCCACACGGCGCGGGTAGTTAAAAACTGGATAAGGAAGCAAAGTGTGGGGTCGCTGCAGTGGCCACCATACTCACCGGACCTGGGGTTGAATTACCGCATCCGTGATCGAGTAATACGTGACTGAATTTGTTATTATTTTGCTTGTAAAATCCACAAAATTCAAACTGACGTATCGCTCGATCACGGATGCGGTAATTCGGCCCCTGAACCTTATGGAAAACGTATGGGGATGGTTAATCAGAAAAGTGTACGAGTCTGGTCATCAATTTGAAGACAGGAAATGTTGGAAAATATATGGCGAAATGCTTGACATTTGGCCTGTAGGTAATGCTGAATTTAGCCAAAATGATGAATTTAGGTGCGGTGTTAATGTAATAATAAGTTTAACAAACTTGTTTAATGAAAAATTTGGTATGCAATGGGGGACGGAGGTATAGTTCACGTACATTTGAGGATGTTTTCAAACTAACCTATAGTTATAGGTATAGCAGATACGTCAAAATTTTTGAACCAAGAATAACCAAAAACTCCTGATAACTGGTTAAATAGCGGTAACCGCGCAAAAATGACTTTTTATGGATTTCTATGGTTAAATAACAAAACAAATGGTTTCTCCGTTTAAAATGTTGGTGAATAAAAATACTCTAAAGTTCAATTCACACATCTACTCCATGATACTAAGTCCTATGTACAAATGGCGCAGTCCTTAACTGGAAAAGCTACCGAATTATATTATAAATCAACAAATTTGAAAAACGAAAAGAATCTGAATGACATAAAAAGTCCAAAAAATGTATAAATAAACACAAATATATACAAATTGAAGAGTTGCTTACCTAAATAAATAAATAGTTGGCGCAACAGGTCTGGAGAGACCCTAGGCCTAGCTTCTCAAAACCATTCGTTTTGTGTGAGTTTCTCATTTTGGGAACGAATGGAAGGGATCTACAGTTTTATGCCGACTCCAAACGGCTAATTGAGAAGCTCTTACAAGACATTTATACTCTCGGATGTTTGTCAGACGTTCGCGAGAGGTAGCGCAGCGGAAAAAAACCCTAAGTCGGAATTGGGTTTTTGCGGGATTCGAACCTGGGACTCCCGCATAGCAGTCCAACACACTAACCACTAAGCTACTGCGACTACTTTCTTAAAATTGATTAGGCTCACCATTTTAAAAGACCAACCTTATGCTTAAAACTCTCACTTGCACTACCTCTCGATAGAACAAGGTATTTAAAATATTCATTCAATCTAACCTTGAAAAACCATTCTCTCTAGAAAGTAGTTAGTAAGTTTGTTAGTTCACCGTTTCCACGCAATTCGTTAGTCTAGTGTTAGCAATTTAAAATTCCCATATCCATCAACAAAAGAGAAAACTTACCTCGACATTTTCAAGATCAAAGTACGATAGAGTTCGCTTAGTTAGCTCAAACCATCGTTGCTTATAGTTAACTGGTGTAAATCGTTTCTTATTTTGTGCACGTTTTACCATCATCCCGCTTTTTACAATATCATACAAGCGCTCGGACATTTTATCCATTTTGCTTAGCTTAAGGTTTCTAGAAGATTTTTTATTCATTTTGTTTTGTTTCTGCTTTTAGTACGTGTGGATGCTATAACAATTTGTGTGGAACATAAACAACAGTTTTCTATGGATGCGTTCTGATGCAGTTCAATTACTTTTCGCCGTTTGTGGTTCTTTTTGGCAGAGAAATTGCATGCCAACTTTCGAAATCACTCGAAACATTCAACTGAGAAAGAACAACTGATTTTGATTGTGTTATTAGGCGAAGAGAAAAGTGGAAGTGGGCAGCAGAAGTAGATCGGATAGATAATGTTAGAGGAAAACAAGCAAAAAAAAAAAACAACGAAGCAAGTTATGCAAAATTGAATTAATAGGCCAAGAAATCGCGAAAGTAACCCGTTCTACACTCAGTCACAATTCAATTTGCGGTCTCTTTCGTTTTAATTTAATTTCAGAAAAAAATATTCTTCTAGCTATGCTGGCACATTCTCATCCAGAGAGACCAGTTCTCAAGGACGTTCAAAAGCAACAAGAGTAATAAATTAAATCTTCGTCGTCGTGGTCGTCGTTGTCAGTCGTGTTGACGATAGATACATTGCGCTTGCACATATATAGATGCGAAATTGTACAATTCCAGTTCTATATAGCTGACACCTCCTACGAATACAGAGTAGCCGGCTGCTGCTATCGCAGTATAGGCACAAGCGACAACTTCTTCGCGTTAACTAGTATAAATTGCAATTCATCCGGTTGTTGGGTGAGCGGCTCTTTCTTGACTCTTCTCAGTTCTGACACTTCTCTGTCGGATGGGACTGTGTAGAATCACAATTTAGGCGAGTTGCACATGATTTGGTTAGCAAAATGTTTATTGAATTAATTTCCAAGTGTGTCAAGTCGAGTCGAGCAAGCAACAGCCCACAGAAGATGATGAGCGCGTCAGCTACGACCGACTGACACTGGCCATAACGGTGGGAAACAGATTGTGATTGAAAATCACCGCCAAAGTGTGGTCAATTTAGTTTTACAGTTTATTCACGAATTGTTGTGGTTTTTCGTGGGATGACTTGTGCTGTTTAAGGCTGGGAATTGGATTTTCGATTTAGCATATAGCCATTTGCGGTGAGCGACGACCAACGAATCATGAAAGAGGTAGGTATTTCAAGAAATGTTGCCTTCCAATTTGGATTGTGGACAAACCGCTTTGGGGATGTGGATGAACTGTTGGCCGGCGTGGTAACGCTTTAAGGTGAGGTGACGAAGTTTAGTGTGCTAAAAATGGAAGCGCCTCCTAACTAGTTGGGAGAAACACACTGCTTAGCAACTGTGGAAGAGCAAATGTTTGGCTTTTTAACTATACGTACTCCCTACTATTGAAATGTGCAATCCTAAAGTGAATACCAGTCGAACAATCATAATACATGGCTGAGATCCAGTTACAAATAGTAGGTAGCACCTTGTTGTGATAATTTATTCCACGAAATCGGGATCTTTTGCCTAAAATAGTTTCAAGGATGGCGGCATTCACTGTAACCCTTGAATATTTCAGTTTTCTTGTGGATTCTTAAAGCTAAACGAAAGCTGCGATGCCACTACATTGGGTTCACTGCCCCCTGCAATGGAACACTTGACAACAACTACAAATTGATACGACACGATACCATGCAATCAATTAGAATACATGTTGCTCCCATATGTGAAACAAATAGAAAACAAATTCCATGCTACCGGCTACACACATCTGCCTACTAAATTGTTTCAAAACAAACAAAGAACCGAAGAAGTACAACCCCAGCCATGTAAATACTTTTGTTGATAAGCTGGTGTGCTGATACCCTACTCAATCCGCCTGCATCGTGCTTACTTCCGATAAGAAATATTTTTCAGAAGGAACCTAATGCATGTACACAAACTCGGTGTAAATAAACACATAAACCATGGAAATTTCTGTTTGCAGCGCTGTTCTCCATCGCAACCAACGGTTGTGTGGTATACATACAGCTATACAAATTCATAAAACAACAATCAATACAGTTCGAAGCGAAACTAAATGAAACATGAAATAAAAAGAAACCACAAAGAAGAACTATATACTAAATTAAATGGAAAATAAATGCAAATAAGTGCAAAAAACCAAAGAAAAAAAAAACATTTATGTGCAGCACACTATGCCCAAAAGGCCGAGAAATAAAGAAATAACATCAACACAAAAAGTTTACAAAAGTGCAGAGGAAATTAGTTAAGATAAATGCCAGATAACCAGCAGAAAACAATACCCAAATAGTTTTGAAACCGAGAGTAGAGCTCGAGATTTTTGGATTTCAACAGATCGAGGAACTTCTTGTTCACTTTTCGTTTTCATGGACGGAATTTCTTGCAGGGCCACTGGATTTTTTTTTTTTTTGCTTTCACATTAGCCGCCAATGTAAGGCATTATTTGGCACAACTCGCGAGACTTTTCACTGAATTTATATTTGCAAAAGACTTTTAAATGTTTGAGAAATCTTTTTTTACACAATTCCGAATAAATGGGGTTTGAAAACGCGAGAAAAACGTTAAAATTTTATAAAATTGAACCGCACCGACGTAGACAACACACACACTCGACCGCCATCAGCCATTCCAGTGTTAAAAAAAAACATCACTACAGTGAAGTTGGCTGTCATTTAAATCATCGAAGCAAACTTGTATTTTGTTGTTTTGCGAGGGTGTTTTTGTTTTTGTTTGTAAACTGTTGACGTTTGATTGGAAATATGGGAAAGGAATCACAAGTGAATCCGATTGGAATGAACCAAGCAAGTGCTTTTTTTTGTCGAATATCTTACAGTCTCAGCTGAAAGGGTTGACCTTGTTATCGGATTTACGGGTTTTTTAAATGCAAAAATGTGATCGGAGCTCGGAGGCGATTGTTGGCAAATGCAATTATTTTCCTACTCTAATTGGAAATGAAATAAATAGAAAAGCTAACAAATAAGTTCTTAAATTGAAATGCGAATTTGGTTTCAGCTATTTTTTGACATTGATTTTACTTTAAAACACAGCTATTTACGAGATTGAACATGAGTCACAAATAGATCAAGGAGATTGTCTCTGAAATAGATGATCAATTGAAAACCCCATTTTTAAGCCTAGCATGGAATAACATGATCTACTAAATAAGATTCCGTGTACCCTTCTATCATATTTCATATGTCATGTCTAGATATTAACGAATATATTTCATATTTCATTTTGAAGGCCTGTTCGAAAAACAATTTTATTTTTTAAATCAAATTGAAAAACCATTGACAAATGTATAAGTTGGCCTGCGATATCTGGTGGCAAAGAAAAGAACCCTATCAGACATACAGGAATCTGTCATCGGTAAGTGGTACGTATATTTTTGTGAAGATAATTTATTTATTTTATAAATGACAAACTATTTTAATTGATATAAATGCCTTGTCGGTCTAAAATTCATTTATTTCTTATGAAAAATAAAAAAATCCTGGGTCCATAAAATATGTTTGAATCGTTCAAAATTGGAATGAACAATTTGTGTTGGTTTCGTCTAAACAATTTTGTTTTTTTTTTTTTTTTTATTTGATTAGACTCTTTTTTACGGTGGTTGGGTGTTGTATGAATAGGGTAGGCACTGATTGGCGTCAACTTGGCGATGCCCAGTCGTTGTAACTGTTCATACACATCAATTGTGCTTATTTTACCTCCGCGTGGTAGCCACCGGGTACTGGTCTTGTCCTTCCGGGCATGACTTGCTAAACTTATAAGCGCGAGTGTTGAACACGAAGAAAATAGCAACACTATAATGCTCTGTCGGAATGACTGCCTGATCGAGTCTCAGAGGTCTTACATGAGCCCCTCAGAAAGAGGACGTACGGCGGATGAATTCACATGGCTGAATCAACGGTGGCGCCAACAGTCAACATGGCAGATACCTCAATGAGCTACTTCGACGTATTTGGAGCTGAGGTCATTGAGGATTTTTCAGCACTAGTCAGGGTGTTGAAATAGAGATGGTGGCGGAAGAGCCCTTAATGGGTCAACGGCAGCTCTCACATCCCCGCAGCGGGTTACTGACTCCGGAATATTCCGGCTCCTTTTGCCCAAGGGGTTACAGAAAGGGCCTGGTCCTCCAGGTTGGGGGTTGTGCGTGGGGTTAACGACCCTACCACGGAAAAAAAAGAATTGTTGCGAAGCAACCAAAAGCCTCGGATAAGGACGGATTCACTGTTGACGACCCTGCAAAACGAAAAAAGGACAATGACGTTCGGATCTGCACGTGGAATGTTCGAACTCTGAACAGACCGCGTGCAGCCGAACAACTAGCGGAGGCCCTAGACTGCTACAAAGCAGGTATCACCGCCATCCAGGAAGTGCGGTGGGATGGGCCGGGCAAAAGGAGGATGAAAAACTGTGACATTTACTACGGTGACTGCTACAGAGAACAAAAGCAGCGTCTATTTGGATGCGGATTTGTTGTAAGCGGCAGACTTAGGCAAGAAGTCTTGAGCTTTCGACACGTTAGTGAACGCCTTACAACTATCCGCATCAAGGCTAAATTCGCCAACATCAGCCTGATATGCGCTCACGCCCCCACAGAAGATAAAGACGATGCTACCAAAGAATGTTTCTACGAGCTCCTCGACAAAACATATGAGCAATGTCCTAAGCATGACGTTAAAATCGTCTTGGGTGATTGATTTTGCTGCGGGACGTAATGTTACCATAGCTAGTTCACGGTTTCCTCACCTCAATATACACAAAGGAACATGGCGGTCACCTGATCATCAAACCGTCAACCAAATTGATCACGTTGCGATCGACGCAAGGCACTCCTCCAGTATTCTAGATGTCCGAACTTTCCGAGCGGCCAACATAGACTCGGACCACTACCTTGTTGTAGCCAAGGTACGGATGCGGATATCCAAGACGCCACAACAACGAGAAAATACTGTGAGGAGATTTAACGTTGGACGACTACAAACGCAACAAACCGCCAGAACCTTTGCCGATCGCGTATCCCTCAACCTCTCGAGAAGTCCTATGCTGCCAGCATCAAGTGCCGAAGACCAGTGGCGCCGATGCCAAGAAGCCATCAAAAACGCCGCAACTGATGTGCTCGGTTTCACCAGCCCACCTCCCCGAAACCCCTGGTTTGACGAAGAGTGCCGGCAAGCACATGCAGCAAAACAAAGTGCCTACGAAGCGTCGCTGCATAGAAGGACGAGAGCAGCTCGTCAGCTCTACGAGCAAAAAAGGAGGGAAGAACATCGGCTTCTCCGGAGAAAAAAGAGAGAGCATGAGAAGCGCGCGATCGAGGATATAGAGAGGTGTTACTCCAGGAACAATGTTCGGAAGTTTTACCAAAAGGTAAAAAGAACGTGTCATGGCAACAAGACCCGAACGGAGACCTGTAGAGACGAGCAAGGAAACCTTGTAGTAGAGTCACAGTCGGTGCTGAGGACATGGAAAAACCATTTCTGCAGACTGCTAAACGGCGAAGACGACACAAATTCCGCTGTTAGGCAGAACGATCCATTCAACCTGGACGATGACAGCCAAGATTTCCGTCCACCTGACCAAAATGAAGTGAGGATAGCTATATCTAAGCTTAAATCCAACAAGGCTGCTGGTCCAGACGGCTTACCTGCCGAGCTCTTCAAGGCAGCCGGAGATGACTTGGTAGAGTGCATACACCAACTCATCTCCAAGATTTGGTTAGAGGAAAGTATGCCTGATGAATGGAACCTCAGCATTGTTTGCCCGATCCACAAGAAAGGAGACCCTCTAAACTGCGCCAACTACAGAGGCATCAGTCTCCTGAACACTGCGTATAAGATCATGTCTGCTGTATTGTGTGAACGCCTGAAACCATTCGTCAACGATCTGATAGGTCCCTATCAGTGCGGTTTTAGGCCCGGTAAGTCCACGACCGATCAAATATTCACACTAAGGCAGATCCTGGAAAAAACCCAAGAATACCAGATCGATACTCACCATCTTTTTGTCGATTTTAAGGCCGCATATGACAGCGTTTATAGAGACGAGCTATACAGAGCCATGTCTAGTTTTGGCATCCCTGCCAAACTTGTCAGATTGTGCAGAATGACGATGGAGAACGCTCGCTGCTCCGTAAAGGTCGGAAACAATCTCACCGAGACCTTTGATGTCAAAAAAGGATTTAGACAAGGTGATGCGCTGTCATGTGACTTCTTCAACATCATTCTTGAGAAGATTGTGCGAAACTCACAAGCCAACACCAGAGGCACAATTTTCTATAAGTCTGTGCAACTGCTTGCATACGCTGACGACATTGACATTGTTGGTACAACACAGCGAGCTGTCACTGGTGCGTTTGCAAGTATTAGTGCAGAAGCGGCAAAAATGGGTTTAGTGGTGAATGAGGGTAAAACAAAATATATGCTGTCAACAAGAAGGGACACACGACATCGACGAATCGGGCAGAACGTCACGATAGACAGCTATATTTTTGAGGTAGTTAGGGACTTTGTCTACCTCGGCTCCGCTATAAACTCTGATAACGACATCACATCAGAAATCAAACGAAGAATCACACTTGCCAACCGCTGTTTCTTTGGCCTAAGACGGCAATTGATTAGTAAGGCCTTGTCAAGAAGCACTAAGGAGATTCTATATAAGACTCTCATCATCCCTGTCCTGCTCTATGGCGCAGAAGCATGGACCCTAGCAAAAACGGATGAGGATCTTCTTGGTCGCTTCGAACGCAAAATTCTTCGAGTGATTTTTGGTCCCGTTTGCGTTGACGGGCTTTGGAGGAGAAGATTTAACAGCGAACTCTACGAGCTGTACAGCGACATCGACCTAGTCAGAAAAGTACGCATCAGTCGTCTAAGATGGCTGGGACATGTAGAGCGAATGGACACCAACGCTCCGGCCCGAAGAGTCTTCGATTCTAACCCGGAGGGACAACGCAGTAGAGGAAGACCTCGCCTTAGGTGGCGCGCGCAAGTGGAAGGGGACCTCAACCAACTTGGAGTGCGCAACTGGAGGCAGTTAGCCAAAGATCGCGCTAACTGGAGAGGCGTATTGGTTGAGGCCCAGGTCCACCCCGGACTGTAGCGCCACCTAAGTAAGTAAGTAAGACTCTTTTTTACCTGTTTAAATTTTTTTTAAATTGTTGTTAATATTTTATTTATTGTGCATCATTATCCCAAATACCAACGGCGGGCCCAACTAACCGAGATTTATCTCAGAATTTCTCGATAACCATATGCGACATTGCACAATATTTTAGCGGTATAAAACGCTCAGGATTTTCAATTTCTTCATCAGATCTAATAAAATACAATAGTTATGTGTATAATTACCACAAAAAAAATTTCGAATTCTCTTACCTTCTTGTTCCAAGAGACAAGTAAAAGTACATTAACTTTTTTTTGTAGATCGATCACAATTACAGTTTAATAGTGATATCTACACTCTACAGTATAATGGAAATAAATTCATATGTTATTACCTCCTTTTTTCAATTGTTTTGCACCGATCTAATATTCGCCTTGCACAATTGTTCGTCCAAATTTCAGTTGCTAATTTTAGAAGGTTTCTCTTAAAAATGCTCCTTTGACCAAACGCGTGCAGCATCTTTTATTATCTCTTGCAATTGCACTTAATATATCGCCTTCTTTAAGGTAGTTTACATATTTTAAAGAATTAAGGAAATTATATTCTCATGCAAAGAACAATTGACCACTTTTTATAAAGAAATCTTGAGTTTAAGACTTCTTTTGGAATTTTGTACATGGTTATACCATTTTGTCTATATGAGTTGCACTGGGGTACACCACAATGAGACACTCGATCCAACACTTTTTCTTTAGGTATTTTTCATTACTGTAAGCTATGTAGAAATTTATTTGTGTGTTTTCCATTAACAAAAGTATTTATTTTCCATAATATTTAATTATTTAATCTCGCTTAGCTTCTCTTAGGTATATTTTTGTCGCTGATCTGTCAAACTTGTATGTCAAGTAGGGTTCAAATTATAGCCGCTAGGGTATGCCCTCCATTTCTCGGTAGAGTAAAATGAACTAAAATACTCTCACAGAATTTAATTAGCTTTTTCATATAAGAATGGAAGTGCAATTATTATTTGTGCATTTTAAAAAAACCTGCTAGATTAGAAAGAATTTGGCAAGAAAAGCTATAAAATATCTACGATCAAGCAATATCAATATGAACATCAACCTCCCAGCATACAACTGGAGCAAAATTTCAACTTCTATGAGAATACATCGCAAGCGCATCGTTGTACTTTAAATACTGCTTAGCCTATTTGTCTGTCTAATAAAAGGTTTAATAAATATTAAATATTCAATTGTGTATAATTTATTTAACCTGGCAGCGTCCAAAGTCTCCCACTTTAAAATATCCAGCCAGAGTCCAATGTTCTTCATTATTGCTCATCGTCCATAGCTGTCGCGTCGGCAAAAATTTCCCAAAACAGAGAACACGAACTCCACCCCTTCACCCTTATTCGAGAATTTCCCAACCCAACCACGATGAATTTTCCATTTTCATTCGGGCTGAGTCAGTTCTCCCTCATCCGTCAGCAAAGAAAATTCGTATCAGATTTTTCCTCCGCCACAGAAACTGTGAAAAATCGATTATATTTTTGGAACACCCCACCGCACCTATGGAAATTTTCTAAAAATATGTTTTTTGCTTTGAAGTTGTGAAAATTTGTGGAACACTATTTACTAACTCGAGGAAAACCATATTTACAATAAAAATGCTTTGCATTTTTCAATTTGTGTTACTTTGCTTTATTGGGACTGCTTTGGCCATAGAGCAGGCCTCCGTTGGCGAGTTGTATGCTTTTAAAATAGAACCGCACATGTTCAATTGGACACATCAGGGCCTCAGTGATCAGTATAAGTATAGACCTTCTATTGAAGGGTATCCAGACCTACCCGTTTGGCTTAGGTACATGTACAGCAATGAGTATCACTCGGGCTTCCTCTACGGAACTCCGCCGGATCGTTTGGCTGGCAAAAAGATTAGTTTGGACATTGTTGCCCTTAATAGGCAAAACTATGAAACTAGAAAAATTGTTTTGGGCATTTATGTCAGCCATAAGTTCCCGTCGCCAAATGTCATTCAGATGAAGATTGACAACCTCAATTGGGTGCATCTGATGGACCCTGGGAGGGTGGAAAACCTAAGGAATATCTTCCGAAAGGACCTATGGCCAGAAAGTGAAAACGATCTAAGTTTGGTCTTTATGGAATCTGCAGTGAATATGGGCGGGAGGCTGCCTTTGCGTCCTCAGCAGAGGGAAGGGTAAGTTTTAGACCACACAACAGTATTTGTATGAGTGTTTTTATATATGTATGTCTTTTAGGGTGATTGTCCACCTTGGAAGTTTCGCTCAGTTCTCTGACCGCCTGAAGGAACTGCAGGAAGAAGTGCGTCCCCTGTATAAGCTACCGTCTTGTACTTACAAAAGAACCTCGGTGCAGAAGATTTTCGAAAATGCTGGCTTCAAGTTGGACTGGTGTGCCTTTAAGATGGTGGGAACAGAGATATCTCCGGAAATTCTTTTCCATAATCACGGAATGAAGGGCTACCATGGTTCAGAGTTAAGTACCCTAAGGCGTACAGACCGCTGGGTTGGTATATCTAGAGAAGATGCTCCGCAACGGAACTACATAGATGAGTTTGCTTTCGCATTTGCCATCCCTGGAATGATTTTTGCCGTGTTGCTGGGGATACTGTCTGCTGTACTCTGCTTTCAGCATGAGAAATTGTAAGTTAAATGGATGTTTTCGCTAATTTTTTTCTGTTGATATATAATAAAATAAGTGAGGCGAAAGTTTTGAATTTGAAAATGATTCCCTTTTGATTTCGTGTTCTGTAATTGTTTACTTTTTGTCTTTTTATTTCATTTTAAATCGACGCTTCGTACCTACGCACTCAGATAGAATACCCGCTTTTTTTTACTTTTATTAGAGAAAAGGAGAACCACTCAGTTTCCACAGTTCAAATGGTTCAATGTTCTGATACAAATAATCAGCCGACGACTACATTGCGAAGCTTGAAGGACCCGAACTTGCTTTTGGATAACGTTAGCTTGCATTCTCAGAGGTTATTAATTTTCTTATTTACTTTTCTGTGATATTTGCTTAATCTCCAAAAGTGTATTTTATTTATAACAGTCCAAACAACAGTATCTACCCAAATGACAGCCCATCGAATACCTACCTACGACCAAAACCTCCACCATATAAAGGACAAAGTGTAGGAAATAGTGGAGTGGATATTTGACAATCATCCCCAAGAATTTTGTACTGTTAAGGACAATGACTGCATTGTCTTGTACATGAATAAATTAGTTCACGCAAGATCATTGCGACTATGAAAAGTATAATCAATTGAAATTAATCAATATCGTATTCAAAGTTTACTTTCGAAATGACAACTTGATTTGTTGTTCTCTTAACTGGCAGTTTGTAACAAAATTTAGCGAGACCAATTACTCATTTTAGTTTAATTAAGGATTAATAGTTGGTAAGATTTATTTCAAGTTGAAATCAATTATTATGTAACATTTTTGTAGATTTTTTGTACTTTGTTTCAAGTAAATTATTAATAAAACTAAGTAGATGGTTCTTTTTGTTAAAGTTGTATTTTTACTTGTAAATGACGTAGGTATCACTTTTGTCTGTTTTGAAGTGACATAATCTCTGTTTCATATGAAATAAAAATGTCTCGAACTATATTCTCTTCTTATTTATATAAACTTTCTTAGTTAAAACAAAATTGTGTATACTTTATGTCTGAGAATATTGAAAAATAAAATAAAAATAAATGAATGCCATTAATTTATCATAATAAATTATATAGAATTGCCACGTTTCAGTGCCCGCTAGATGACTAGTGGCATGTCAAACTCCATATGAACAAAATTCACATTTAGGATAGAGAATTGCGTTTATATTTAAGAAATTGAGTCTTCTTCTAAAATGGAATGAAATAATGAAAAACAAAACTACCGTCAACTACCCTAACATTGACCAGTTTTAAACTTTGATGGTGATGGGATATCATTCTGTATAGTTTCGCTACAACAGACTGTTTTCTTTCTGTTTAATTTGACACAGAATCGGGCCCTAAGGACACGATTCATGAAATTCCTCCCCAAATTGAGATAAAAGAAGCAAAACAGAGATATCTAATGTCGTGTTCCATTGGGCAAAAAGAAGCGTCCGGAAGAGTCCGGAATCGAAAAAATCACTTCTGAAACCGTTCCATTGGCACAAAAAATACTCTTCTGTTGATTCTGAGGAGAGAATTTCGCTTCTGGATTTGAAGTCAGAATCCACTCAAGAAGCACTCACACAAGTGCAATTTATGTATTTTATACAAGTCAGATGACAGCTGCCGTAGATTATTTTTTGGCATTTCACCAATACTTTTGTGGATTCAATCAGAAGCAGTTTTCTTGTTCCATTGGATTTCAGATTGAGTCGATCCCCGAGTGAAACCAATGGAAAACGACATAACTAGCACTTATCAAACGCTTGCATAATGTCAGACTGACTTGGAGGAGAGTGACACTAGTTGTTGTACTTTACTTTCGCTGAGATAGGATGTTTGTTTTAAGTCCTACAACAAAAATGGACCGATCTTCAGAATTTTATATTTCTGTCGGTGTAGCGGTTGGAATCTTTATTTTTGCGTGAACCGAAGTGGAAAAAACCGGGGCGTCCAATAAAAAAAAATAATAAAAATAAAATTCCGGATGTAAGTTTTATTGTGTTCCAGGAAAATGGTGTAAAACCCTGGCGAATATGGCCCTTAATGAAAAACTAAACTACCTAGACTTGGCATCACCCCGAGGCTTGTGGGATTTAAAATTTCCCAAATGTAGAACACATTTTTGGTTGTGCTTGTGTGCAATGTAAACATTCCAGTATTTATCTTTTATCATTCCAGTCAAATGTCAACAGCGGAAAAGTTGGCAGTTGCCCGTTGACACATCATTCCTGTCATCGGCTTTGAATGCGATACGATTGTTTCTCACGGAAAGTAAAGTTTTCCTCTTAATCGTGTGCAATACGTGGCAAATAGAAAAATTAAATGAAATCGCAACTGCAATAGCGAACAATAATTCCTAAATAATAATACAAAATGCCAATGGCTGACTTTTTGCAGTTAATTCTCTTCATAGGATCGGCTTTTTTCGTTTCACTGGTGCTTGCCGTAAGTTAAGTCCTCATCAATTAACCCGTATTTTTGTTGAAATTTCCCTAAATCCATTTAATTTTGCAGCTAGCTATCATTCAAAAATCCATAACCACACCATTTCCCATCATAAAACGCCACAAAGAAGAAAAATACTTTGTCGATCCAATTGCAATCAAAAATGTTGACTTCCCATCTATAGACGATGAGCCGAGTGTGGATCTGACTGTTGTGATACCGGCCTATGAGGAGGAAAAGAGATGTACGATACCAATATGTCCATTTAAATGCATTTATTTAGAACAATTTGCTTTTTTTTCAGTGCCAATAATGCTGGACGAATGCATGGATTATTTGGAGGACAGAGCCAAATCGGGACAGTTCACCTATGAAGTAATTGTGGTCAGTGACGGCAGCCGTGACGGAACTGTGTCACTTGCATTGAAGTATTCCAAAAAGTACACAGCCGATAAGTTGCGTGTGCTAGAGCTAATTGAGAACCGCGGCAAAGGGGGAGCTGTGCGAATAGTAAGCGAGTTTTGTTTTATTGAATGGTCACCTGATGCAGGTTTCTCTAGGGAATGCTGAGTAGTCGGGGGCGATTCTTACTCTTTGCCGATGCTGATGGTGCTACCAAGTTCGCGGACTATGCTAAGCTGGAAGAGAGCTTAAAGTCGGTTACCACTGACTGGCAAACGGATGCAGTGATTGTGGGTTCAAGGGCGCACATGGAGGACGAGGCTATAGCGTCCAGGACTTTCTTTAGGTAGCTGCCGATGCACTCGGAAGTTGTATTTCTGAAGTAATGCAAATTTGGTTTTTGCAGAACTTTTTTGATGCATGGCTTCCATTTCTTGGTCTGGCTGTTCGCCGTAAAGTCCATACGTGATACTCAATGCGGATTCAAACTCCTCACCCGATCAGCTGCCAGGAAACTGTTTACGATAATGCATGTGGAGCGGTGGTAGGTGTACTAACATGGCCTGCATGGGCCATTGACACAAGCGGCTCTCTACTAAGTGTGCTGTTGACAACAAAAACTTTCTTTGCAGGGCCTTCGATGTAGAACTGCTCTATCTAGCGGAAAAACTAAAAATGCCAATCAGAGAAATCGCTGTAAAGTGGACCGAAATCGAGGGCTCGAAACTCTCACCATTCTGGTCGTGGCTGCAAATGGGCATCGATCTCTTTCTCATTTGGTTCCGATATTTAGTGGGTGCGTGGAAAATTCCACAAGAAAAATCACATTCCTCGTAAAATCAAAACTTATCAGCTATCGCTCCGAGTGATTCATATTTTGTCCATCGTGTAGATGGGAGAGTGAAATTATTGTCTATGCAATACCGTGTAGCCAATAAGATTAAAGTGTTATCTCTGTATAAAGACGAATTGTATTAATAAAAACAAAAGAATTTAAATAACTTAATAACGGTACGTTTATTAATACATAGATAATAATAGTAAAAATTACGTGTTAACAGGACTGTCTTGCGTTAAGTATAAAAATAGTTAGTCTACGCAAATGCGTTCTTACCCGAGCTTTACTATTTATGTGCATCTTGGCCAGAGACTTGCAAGGGTAAACAATAAAATTATAAAATTGGAACATAGTCTTCGGAGTGATCTGCTTGTCATTGGAGTCTTATTGATTACATGACACCATTGTAGTCTTTATTTCTCTGCGCCTGCAACATCCCATGGAACATTGAGTCTGGATTGTCGGCCAATTCACGCGGTATTCCCTGCTCGACGATTTGTCCGTGATCGAGAACAATAATGCGATCCATGTTCTGCAGTCCACTGAGGCGATGGGCAATGAAGATAATTGTTGAGCTTTTGAAGGAGTTGCGTAGAGCGATCTGAATAGCCGCCTCGGAGTCTGAGTCGAGGTTGGAGGTGCCCTCATCAATGCAAACGACCTAGGAAATTAAGCAGTGGATGATACGTATATGGGATCTGGCATGTAAGTACAAGAGAGACTACCTCCAGAAGAAGCGCTTGACAAACTGATCAACTTACCTTTGCATTCTTGAGCAGTGCTCTCGTGAGACACAATAGCTGACGCTGTCCCGCCGACAGATTGGTTCCACCCTTTTCGAGTTTTCCCTCCAGCCCGCCGAGCGACTGTACCAAAGGTGTCGCCAAGCAGTTGGTTATTGCATTCCAGATCTCCGAGTCGATATATCGCTTGCGGGGATCGAGGTTTTCTCTCACAGTTCCCTCGAACAGGAATGGCTCCTGTGGAATGATTCCGATTCGGTCACGCAACACTCTCAATGCAAGCGTCTTCAAGTTGACACAATCTAATGAGATTTCACCGGAATTCAATGGCGCCACTCTTAGAAGCGCAGCAATTATTGTGCTCTTCCCAGCTCCGGTGCGTCCAACTATCGCAATCCGCTCGAAAGCTGCCGTTTGGAAGCTCAAATTTAGCAACGCCGGCGATAAATGCTCCCGATATTTCAACTGCACCCCACTGAATGCTAAAACTCCCTGACTAGGCCACCCAAACGGCGGATCCGCACTGCCATCGGCGTTTTGTTCCTCCTCCAGTTGCAAGTATTGATTGACGCGCTCAACTGCAATCATTTCTTGCTCGGTTTCAGCCACAGCGTTAAGTACTCCACCAAGAAGGCCAGTAATTGACAGAGCGTAGGAAATGGCGAGGCCCACCAGCCCTGGATTGGTTGCATGTGCCGAGGTCATCGCTGCGAGTATGCCAGCGCCACCGACTAACATGGCGCCCAACATCTGCAAACGAAGTCCCAGCCACTGCTGTGCAGCGGCAGATGTTAGCTGCGCTTTAATACTTTCCTCGAGCTTCACATGGAAGTCGCGTTGGAATCTCGCACTTGCTCGCATCGTGCGTATGGTTGTTATCCCTTCGAGGGTTTCGGTGAAGTGTGTGTACAAAGGGGAGAGCGCATTACTCGACAGTCGCTTGATATCCCTCGAGGCGTGACGATAGCGATGCTGCAGATTGAGGTAGATGGGGATCATGGGAATGACTACCAACGCCAGCCAAGGCATAGCATACAGACTGATGCACAGGGCGCCGGTTAGCCCCACCACCTGCGCAAGTAGGATATTCAAAATGAACGGAAGTGAGTCGTCAATGGTGTACGTATCCGAGGAGAACCGGTTCAATATGCGTCCCACAGAGGTAATGTCGAAGAATTGGAACTTTGTCTGAAAGCGAAATTTTAATTTGCAGGACACTGCTCCACCGAAGAATGATGTTCAACTTACGTAAATAACTTTGTTGAGAAGTTTGTCGTGGATGAACTTGGCCGCCTTGATGCCCGCATAGGCAAACAGAAAGGCTCTAATCAGTGTCAACACGGAATTGGTAAGCGCCAATGAAGCAAAAATGCCCAAATAATAACCAAGTCCATGGTTTACTGGCGTCGTGCCATTCCCTGTAAGTACGGTTTGGTTATTTGGTACAACCGTTGTGTCAGTGACCCAATGAGCCAGCCAGGCGTCAGAGATATTCCTCGACAATTGCATGAGAAACACAAATGTGAGGACCGCTGCTCCTAAGGGACTCGCAACAGCTTTCCAGTAGCAGGATATGACACTCATGGATACGTTTCCATATTCCCGGGACTCCTTAAAATACACACATGCACACAGTTATCAAAGGCAATATACGGGAATCGACTTACCTCCAGCATAAGACTGTCCAAGCTCTTGCCATCGGCTGTGTCCTCGTTTAAGAGGTCAATCTTCGACATACGACGCCTCGTATAGTCTATGGGTTCGCCAGGGTCATCTTCAAGGCTCAGATCGAGACTTTCCGACATGAAATCACTAACGCCTACCACTCCGTTGTCCACATGAAGGATCTACAAATTAAATACAATGAGTATCCACAGTGGACCCTACTTTTGGTTGCAACAAACCTGATTGGCATTGAAGAACATGGTCTTGTTGTTTGTCACTACAATTCGTGTTTTCTCCTTTAGCAGCCCCAACAGGCAGTACTTAACAACATGGTTTGCCACATGCGCATCAAGAGAAGCAAGCACATCGTCCAGGAGGTATACTAGAGCAGATGGTAAGTAAAGAGCTGCGGAGCGTTTAAATTCACTTACTCTTCTTGTCTTGGTAGACAGCTCTGGCTAGGGCAACTCTTGCTCGCTGCCCACCTGAGAGAGTGCGTCCATTTTCACCAACTCCAATCAGGTCGCCTCCTAGTGTCTCCAGGTCCTCGCTTAGACCACAGGCGAATAAAACGTTTCTGTACCACTGCTCATCGAACACTGCACCCCACAGGATGTTGTCACGTAGGGTACCTCTTTGCAGCCAAGATGTTTGTGGAACATAACCGAAACCTGGGAGATTTTTTTTGAGTTGGTGACTGCCCTGAGAAATCAGGAAATAATCCACTTACCAGCAGTCAAGTCTTGCACGCACACGGACCCATCAACGCAATCAATTGCAGCCACAATCGCGGATACGAAAGTGCTCTTGCCACCACCTACTGGTCCCTCGATGCAAATTAAATCACCCTATAAGCAAGAATGAGTAAATTTACGGACGCTGCTGCAGTTAGGCTACCTCACCTTTTTAACTTCCAAGTTGACTTTCCTCAATCGAAACACATGACTGTTCTCATGCGCTGAGGAGTTATGTTCATGTTCAAAGGACGCATCTTTCAGTTGCAAAACGGTTGGCTTTTCATCGACTTTTTGTGGCCCAGATCCTTTAATTACCGGCTGGTAGAACGAGGAGAAGTCTAGATTGGGAAGCTACAGAGACACGGCGAAGGTTGAATACTTTTTCTAAGAATTTTGCCAAATCTTACATCGAAAAGCTGCTGAACACGCTTTATAGACACCCAGGCTTCGACCAGACCATTCAAGACCCAAGGAAAAGCATTTAACGGCCCAATCAGCATGTTGAGCAGCGCAACACTCGTATATGTTGTTGCGGCAGTGAGAGGATTCCCCAACAGGACGGATACCCCAAAGGTAAGCAGACACATAAGCACGGGTGTAGTGGCCCAGAAATAGACACACAGAGCGTCAAGATACTTTCTCCTTGAGAGAAAACTCACTTCAGTCTTACGTAGGGCTGATAAATAGTTCAATCATTTAAATTTATCATCACCTTAGCCGCTAAACTCACCTTTGATCTTCTGAATGAAGACGTCCTCCCAGGCGTGCAGCTTGATTTGCTTGGCTCCACTGACTGTCTCACTGGTGGCCGCCAAACGAGCATCTTTTGCTGTCATCAGTCCCTCGGAATAGTGTCCAATCCTGCCCGCTATCCAGCGATTGATTGGAATCAGCGTTGCAGCGAACACAACGCCGGCTATGAAAGCTGCGCCCAATTGAGTGTAAAGCAGGTATAGCGTTGTAAAGAGCTGAAACGGGAACACATTATCAAAAGTTGACTGAAACAACATGCTGTTCACTCACCTGGAACGGAATACTCCAAAACGAGTGAAAACTGATGCACGAATTGACAATTCGATCAGTGTCAGTTGACATCAAGTTAAGAATCTCGGGGCGGGAATCCTTAAGACCTCTCGCCTCCAACGCTTTCCGATAGATAGCGCTGACCACACCGATTCTCGTCTTCATACCAATGATAGACATTCGCCAGTTAAAATGAGTGGAACACAACGCCGCTGGAAAATAAACAAGGAGTTGAATATGAACAAGTCTACACTTTGCTACTTACACAACAGGGTGGCGCCAAACAAGCCCAACGCGTACCAATACGATTTGCCATCTGTCCCCGTGACATCAGATCCCGTCTGACTTAGGAGTCCACCAAGCAAAAGCGGCCCAGCAAAGCCTGACGTGTCAGCGACAAATCGCAACAGACCGATAAAATAGAATTCCTTTCCAAAAGTCTTATGCAGAGCCCAGAACATGGATTTCGTCCTGGAAATTTGCATATTCAGCTTCTCACTGATTCTGGAGATGCTCAAACATTCGGGCAGATCAAACAGATCTTCGATTCTCTTGAGATTACCCGCTACTCCCTTGGTTATCAGTGGCTCCACCCATGCGAACACAAATTTAGAAACGAAATTCGCCTCATCTTGTGCGTGGCCCAGAAGCAGTTCATTCCGGTTGAAGTGGAAGTGTACATATCGATTTGACAACAGAGCCTGTTGTTCCTAAAAAAAAAAAACACAGAGACCATCAAGAGAAGTCCACATTGAAAGCCACCATTTCCTTACATTATCCTGGTCGAAATTCAATGGAGAGTTGACTGCACTTCCTCGCGGAAGCATTGTCAGCGCATATAGCCCATCCATTAGCACTGTGGCTAAGCTCCACGGCCAGTAACCACTGCTCAGACTTGATCTCAGCCATACTGCATCCAATACCACTACCCAACACCACATCACAAAGAGGAAAAGCGGCCCACGATGGCTGATCTCCCCGAATCTCCTACTTGACAACAGGAAGCCTACAATAGAAAGAAACGATATTGAGACCATTTCTCTATTGCTGATTGATGTCTGCCTTACCGCAGTGCACAATCCACATAATACATTCTGTGCACACAACCAAGACATCTACGGGGTGGACTGTCAAGCCCTGCGAATGGAAGTAAAAGATCTTCGATATTGGCAGGGCGGCAAGGAAGAGCGTTGCTATGATCCGAAAATATATTGCACGTATCTGCGTGGGATTTCTCACGACGGGACGATTATATGAGCCGAAATTGTAAGAGGATACGGCTGCAAATATCGTGTAGATGGGTATCTGTAGGCAGATCTCCTGAAAACATGGTAACAGATCATTGGAATTGGCTGCGAATGGCGTTATTCCTGTCGGGCAAAAGTCCGTCCAATTCCATTGGAACTCTCCGTACGTTGACATGGTGTCGTGTGGTAGTTATGTATCTGGAATAAAAATGAAGCTTAAAAAAATCGTCCGCAGGGTAGTTGGGTTTCTAATGCAGAGTACAGATTAAGCACATCGGTTTGTAACTAGTAAACATGAGCCATGGTTTAAGATAAAAATAGGCAGACATGGGCGAAAAATTCACACGCACATATTTGCCACGGTGTGTTTCGCATTTGTAGCGCTTGATATACGAAGGGGTTGCTATCATTAGTTGTACCACAGGCTGCATTTCATTTTGCATGATTGCCAGGTTATCATCAAAATAGCGACAGTTTAAGGACGGTTAGTATGGAAAGCGAACAAAGCACTTAACTACCATCTCAAGATTTGTAATGCAAAATTGTGGCATAATTACTGGACAACAACCGTGATTTTAACAGACTTATCGTAATCGAAACATACTAATCCAATGGTGCCTTGACACTTTTCGGAATTAGTAATAAATTCATCAATTTCTTTTTTGTCTCAAATCCAAACAATGGATACTCCCATGACAAATTATCAGTCAACACCCAAGTGGTTCCCCGGAACAGAACATCTTGATGCTGCTCACTGGCCATCCATCAATTTAACCACTGCAAAGCTAAGTTCCTGAATTTAATCCAAACTGACAAAGAAAATGAATGTGATAAGGGCCCACCGGCGACTAAAATAATTTCACAATACTGTCCATGTGGCAGCAGCAAATCTAATAAACACAAACCCTATTTTTATTGTTCCAATTATGATTGATGGTTTTATTAACTAGATCGAAACGAATTCATTGCACAGTGAATGACTGACTAACCGCAGAAGAAAAGCAAAACTCCAATGCTTCGAGTCAAGTTTCACTTCAAGTTTTTGTTTACGGTTTTTTTGTTATCTATTTTGTCCTACAACCCTACGTATGTCACGGTGACATTTCCCATGACAGCACGGCGAATTGATGATCTCTCAAACCAGTCTCAAATAGTGATGTGCCAAACCGATATTTTTTCAAACCGAGTTAAACCGGTTTAGAATTGAAGCAAACCGAGTTGCAAACCGAGCTGCAAACCGAGTTAGTCGATTCGATTTGCATGTTGCAACTCATTAAGAAATCGAAATCCAACTCGACTTTACGAACGGGTATACGTACGTATACGGTTCATTCAAACCGAATTACCTATGGACTCGCTCAATTGACAAAAACCACCCTCGCTCATAAAAATCATAGCAAATACACGATACACATTGCACATGCGAGAAAACAGGAGTAAAGAGAAGAGCACAGCTTTCCAATTGGACTTTGCATCTTGCATGCTCATTAATGTGTTTGTACATTGTGTTTATTTTTCTCACACGCACACGGAAACCTACCTAACCAATCGAACCGAGATCCGAAACCGAGTCGTGTGTTGATATCGGTCTATGCATGCGTGGCATTTTATTATTCGGTTTTCGGTCGGTTCGTTTCGTTTCATTGGTTTTCGCCAACTCGGTTTGAAATAAAAGCAACTCGGTTTAGTAGTAACTCGGTTTAAACCGGTTTACCAAACCGAGTCGACACATCACTAGTCTCAAACATAATAATCTACTAAAAAGCAGTCGTGTTTCCAAACAAATGCACATATCCGCCTTCCAGCTGGTTAAATCGATTAAAAACTGATGGGAAATTGTGAACAAACCTTAAAGAAAACCCAGGTGAATATTTTACGTGAAGAGTTCTTTGTTTTTCATCGCGAAAAGCCGGAAAAATTAGAGTAGTAAAATTGCACACAACTATTTGCGACGTTTTAATTGACAGCTGGTTGGTAGACTTTAGAAAAAAAAAATGACAAACGAAGATCCAGATGTGGTCGCCGGAAATGGTAGTAGCGCTGCCGTCAATAGAGCGAAATCGACCCTAACGTTGGAAGAGGTTTTCGAATTTTTAAGCCAAAACTCAAAAATTGTTTTCAAAAGCCAACAAATCGATGATCCCGAATTGACCTTAAGCGAAAAGATGTCCATTGCTCGGGAAGTCTTTTCGAAGAATCCGAAAACCTTCATCATGCGATTTGGATCGTATTTGGAGGTAAAACATGTTGAATTCTTCGAGGAACTGTCACTGCCCGAGGAGGATCAGTACGAGTTTGATTATCTACTTGAAGATCTGCATGTGAAATTGGAGAAAAAGTCATGTAATATAAAGAACCGCCGATACACCGCCATGCAAGACATGAAAGAGTATTTTACCGAAACGGAAATGATGAAACGCGAGCCACATTTGTACCACGAGCTAGTTGGTCAATATCTCTCTGAGGAGGAGAGAACACAGCGAGACACCTATGACGTGAAGAATACTTCATTTTCGGGCATTCTCCTAAATAAAATGGATCGTGATAATGCCGAAGAAACCCTTCAAAAACAACAGGAGCAGGACGATGATGCGACTCTGTCTAGAGAAGACAGCACCGATGAGGAGGCAGAATTTATGGTAGAGACGCCCCAGTCTTATCGACAGCAGTGGGGAAATTTTGACGACGAAAACATTCCGTGCTCCAGTTCGAAAATGATAAAGAAACAGAAGAAGGCTAAAAATAGAGTGCGACAGCAAAAATTCATCACAGCAGGAGAGAGAGAAATGCTGCGGCAAGAGTTTGTCGGAGTAATGCAAGCGAAATTTCTAAATGGTGAAGACAAGGAGTTCGACTATAGTCAGGTTGATGAAAACGCTGAGCTGGATGATCTCAATCAGCTGAATCAAGATAAGGAAGCCGAGTACTTTGAGGAGAGTGACGATGAGGAGGTTATTGAGCGAATGGTAGACGAGTCAGAGGAGTCGGATGACGATTTGGATGTTTATATGTCGCATTTGAATCAGCATCACAGTCTGCGGAGTGATTCGTCGATAATGTAGACTCGGATAAGTTAAGCTTTTAATCTTAAGGTGCATCTGTTAAAATGATTGATAGTGCAAAAATAAATCGTTGAAATCAAGTTTTCTTAGTGGATCTAAAGGGCATTAGATACAAGTTGCCGAGAACTATTGTACTTACGGACACTTCTGTCGTGTTAAGAATTGACCTTGAAGTGCACTTCCTTTCAATGAAACATAGGAAACTTAGCAAGAACACTTCTAGATTTTTCACTTTTCATAGAAAGGGCAATTCTTTTCTTCAATCGAAAACGCTATTTGTGTCGGCTTAAGCTGTCATTACGGATTAAAATGTCAAACAAACTCCTTTACTTGTGTCAACTGTATTTAAAATAGAAATAGTTTTGCTTGTGAAGTCACATCTAGTTTTCTGTGATTTCGGTCAACACTATCTGGGCCGACCACGTCCACGAGGAAATCCTCTTCCCCGACCGCGAATAACTTTGCTATTAGCCGGTGGGCTCTTCGGCCGCAATGATTCAATGCGGCTGGTGCAACCCGTTGCTGCACCTTCGACAAAGTACGATTGGTACAACTCCGAGTTGAAATTCGAATTCGTCAATTCGGGTCCAACTGTCAACCAACCGGGACGGATGCTGGAATCTCTGCCAAACAAGTGCATTCGGCGACGACCCAAACAAAAATGCTCAATGATGTGAAATATTTCGATAGGCTTTTCGAAACTTCCAAACTCCTCTTCCTCCGATATTATGAGATCGATATCGACGTTCGCATGAATAAAATCACCATCAGTGGACCGCCGTACTGTGCCCTTGATCCCCATCAAACAGTGCTCTTTCGTACGCTGAAACACTGCCTTAGGTTCGAGAATTTTGGAATGTCCCGGTTTGTTGATGTTTGTTCGTATCCAGCAAATGTCCTCGCACCGCCGGAATCCCCATTTCTTAAGGCAATTTCGTCCCATATCCAAACCTTCGGAGCTGCCACACCAGAGGAACACAAAACTACGATGAGCAGCAACTTCGCCGACGTCTAAATCTGAAAAGACATGCCGTTATTACTGCTTGCAGATAATCCCTTCTCTCTTATTACTTAAAATCTCATCCCAATTCCAGTAAGCCCTCGGCGCTCCACCGACTGTCGCTACGGTGGCTGCACCTCGAGCATACTCCTCCAATGGTGGTTCGATTAGTATAACATCAAACTTACTCCCAAGGGACTTCAGATCTAACGTCTTAATATCCGCCTTGAGGTACATAGGTGCAGTTGCAGTTTCCGATATTAGTTCATCCTTCAGGCGGATGAGTTCCCTGAGCTTCGGGTACTCTTCAAATCGGTCAGCTAATCCTACATCGCGAATGAAATTCTGAGGACGCTGTCCAGTATCGACAAAGTGCTGGCAGTAGTCATTATGAGGATTTGAAGATTGTGTGCCCTAAATAAGAATAAAAAATATTTATTTCAACTGGTGGCCCTGGTAGGAGTAAATTCAGTTTTACCTTTAGAAATGTCGATGAATCTCGGTAGATAATCTCAGCTTGGGGTTTCTTCGAAGATGGTCCCGGGCTTTCATTGTCTTCGTCACGATTAGAGCGTTGGCTACCAGCTTCCTCAGCCGTACCAAGAACATGTTTAAGTTCATCGACACTCGACAGACCAAGCTACGAAGCAATAACAATTTTCGAGATGCATATTGATTGTAGATTTAATGCAAAACTTACTGTTTGGGCTAGGAGCTGTTTACGTTTCCGGGAGCGTTCTTGTGAGCTTTTTAGGATATCACTCATTATACGTAAAAAATAATTAAATTCGTGAAGGCTTTTATTATTTTCTGTCGGCGTCGCTTAATTTTTTGTAGCAGTGGTAACGAAATTTGACATTTTAATTACTTTTTGTTTCTGGGTAAATGACAGAAGGCGAAAATAAAGCGAAACGAAAAAGTTAAGGGTGCGGCTGTACTTGCTTCGTACTTAGTTTATGCTGGACACAGATTGACTCATATCTTATCATTTCATTTCATTTCGCACAATTTAAAAAATGGTACCTTCCAGTTAGTGTTTTTAATGGCGTTTAATGTTTTATAGAGAACAATTATTTTCATGTTATCATGTTTTATGGTTATGTCATTGGATCTCATACTCATATATAGATATTGTATACTACTATATAGACTTTGAGGAATAATAAAACTATTTCTTTTATGTGTTTTTATAAATAATGTAATCTCATTTACATTAAATAAAGTTCTTAAAGAACTTTAAAAGCTAAACGGTCATCTGAATTTTTTTGGACAAATTTCATTAAAAAAGAATATAAGACAGTAAAACACCAACATAAAAAAATATACATATATAATTCGAAAGATAAACAGAACTTGGAGCTCCTCTGTTAAAACAAATTGTAATTCTAGGTATTGAACAACCATTAAAAGCATTCCCCCATCTATATTATAATTTATAAGCAACAAATAATAGCAAATGTTGCTTATGGAGTGCAATACTCCTTCACATTTTCCTATTAACAAACGCAACTCACGGTAACACTATTGGGCAGCATCAGTTTCCTGGAAATCTTTAAAATTCTGTTGAAACAAATAACGTTAAAGAAAAGACTCCATTTGTTTCTACATGCTACATTTTATTTCACAAATTACAATGCAGCATTCCAAGTATTGCGGGTTTTTTTTTTATAAAACAAAACCAATCCATTTGTGATTAAATAAAATTTGAAAATATTCCGTTTGAACAGTGAAATGCAAGAAACTTTTGAAATTTCTGTAAAAATTTTACAAATAATTAAAACTTCATTCATACACACACAATATAACAAAGTGGAAAACAAGAGACAAATGTGTTCGCGGAAAAATCACATATTAAAGCTTATTCAGTATCAAAGAGATCTTTCGAAAGATAAAAAAAAAAAAAAAAAACGTCGAGTTCAGCAAAAGGAGATGGCAACGTCCTATTTCCCATTATTGTAAAGGATTTCGTCGGGTATTCCTTTGATATGGTCGAATTGGTAGTACTCGAATGGTTCCTCGATAAGGATCCTGTGTAAATCGGCTTCAAGGGACGCGATTGCCCTTTCCAGTACGGGGTGGGGGTGTTCCTAAGCAGCAGTATGGCAGGTATAAAATAATTGAACTTGAAAAGGTGACTTGCTTACCTTTAAATACACTCTTCCCTGATAGATGATGAGCTTGACGTCATGCACGATTTCAAAGATATGTCCATAGCCTCCTGTTTGACATTTTAAGATGATTTCGCGGAGATCCATAAAGCCAGGTGTCTTTAATATGAAATCTGGAAACTGAAAAGAACGTCATTAAAGCTTGTACGTAGTAGATTGCCGCACTTACGTAATTCCGACAGAACTGTATTTTGAAGAAGAGATCAGCGCTCTTGGCCTCCATTAGGCGGTTTATGAAGACGTTTAACTTGTCAACAAGGTCCTTTCCCAGTGGCTTTGGCAGATTTGGGTCGAAGGCTGTTGAGAATTCGGATAATTTGTTCTCTAATACACGAATGTCGCAGTTGAGCTTCGATTCACAGTCAGCCATATGAGACGGACAGGAATCATATGGGGAGCAGATATTCGGCAAAGGTTTGCAGAAAGTTTCGTCAAAGTATCTATCCAAACCAGTGCAGGCCTCTTCCGTGGATTCTCGTTTGATGAAATTATAAGTACCGGTCTTGAAATACGTCCCGTTGAGGGTATTTTGTCGTTGAGTTGAGTCTGAATCCTCGACCATGGTGTACAAGTAGTTTTTGTTGATCGACGGATCTTTGCAAACGAGACTCTCCATTGACGAATTCAAGAAGTCCAGCGACTCATCACTGCTGCATTTCTGCGGAGTGGTACTCACGACCTTCTGATACACATTCTTCTGAGCCTGAACAAGGTTGTCAAGATTTACGAACGACTTCATGAGATTATCAACGAAATCCACAGTGGAGTCCTGCCATTCGGCGAAGCTCCGTACGAAGTCGGGACTCAAAGCCGATCGAACCTTATTCAGACCTTCAGGTGTGTTGTACACATAGCCCTTGATGATGATCCATGCATTGATAACACGAGTAAACACAAAGATGAAGTCTTTGACGGCCCATGCAATGCCCTGAGAGTTTATGTTTGGCAACACACCATCTGGACGGATAAGGTCTTGCCTCATGCGTGCGCACAGACTATCGATCTTTTTGAAACACGGGCGGTTTCGGTGGGTGTAGGCGAGTTTTTCCGCAATTTCACTGCCCGACAAAGCAAGTGTCTTCAGTTCTTCAAATTTGGCTTGGCTGAGCACGACGTGGGAATGTTCACCGTTTCCCGAAGCTGTGCCGCTACTATTCGCGAAATCGCTAAAGAGCCGGATAGATATATAATTACATTGGACACATGCGATTTTGAACTAAAGCTTACCACGTGTTATTATCGTTGCTGTTTGCCGCCTTTGGAGAGCTTCGTAATGTTGGAGAATCTTCTGGAAAACATACTATTTATTAATATGGAGAATGATCGTGACGCATTTACCTTTTTTTCCGGCTTCGGATTGGTCAAAGTGCATGTTAACCTTTCCGATGGATGCGGCCATGTCATTCATTGAATTTATGTTAACTGGATTGTTCTGATTAACGCACTGCACTCCTATTTGAATCAGCATCTTATTGGGTTCCCGGCAGTTGGAGTTCTGTTGCTGCGGTTGTTGCTGTTGGCTAGCGTTTCCACTTGATATGCCGTTGGTTACTGTTTGGTACATAGGCATCGCCCCATAAGGAATGTTTGGAGTAAGCGCGTAAGGCAGCGCTAAATTTGGTGCCGGCAGTATTGGGGACAAAATAGTTCCATATGGCCAAATTGAGTGAATTTCTAAAAGAAAACAGGATCCATGCTGTCTTAACTGTTGGAATTATATTCGAATTTGAAACCTACCCTGACTCGTAATGTTTCCAAAACGCATGCGATCCATCGCTGACAACTTGACTGTGGATTTGCTCGGAAAGGAATTGTCCTGTCTATCGCAATTAGAATCGCCGTTTGTCGGGAGCTGACTGTTCACCCCCAGAATTTTCCGAGCTATAAAGTTTGTGGCAAGAAAAGTGAAAAATTTTTCGTGAAAGTACCCTGAAAATCAGCGCTACTTGGATTGTTTTGTTTAGTGAGATCGTGATCGTGATATACAGTGGTTTTGTTTTGTGTGGGCGGACATTCAACTTACGGATACGTTTAGGTTCATAAGATTCCGTCATGTTGGTAATAAGTTAG
Source organism: Cheilosia urbana (assembly GCA_946477585.1). Classification (NCBI taxonomy): domain Eukaryota; kingdom Metazoa; phylum Arthropoda; class Insecta; order Diptera; family Syrphidae; genus Cheilosia; species Cheilosia urbana. Next base: position 163,232,722 of record OX297854.1, read on the forward strand.
AATAAAATAGACCAGGCGGCGCGGTTAAACCTCGATGACTAATATATAATACACGAGAAAAGCAAGCATTCATGTGAACCTTCGATACAGCGACGGCGACACAGCGTCTGGGGAATCGGCGCGGCCTACTTAAATTCTTAACAAATTCAAAAGGATGTTCCCCCCAAAATCAAAAAAAAGGTAAATACGTCAACGGTAGGTAGGAAAAGGAAAACAATGGAAAAAAACGCTATGGCTGCCGCGTGAAATGCAAAACAGTGCTGACACTTTGCAAATTTGTATTAATTTCTACGAAGGATTGGAAGGAAGTTCTCTTTTATTACGGTAAATATTAATTTTCATTTATTATTATATTATATTTCATAATGATTTAAAACAGCATAGTACTATGGTTCGCAAACGAAAGACCGAAACCCAGAATCTTTAAAAACAATGGGCCTTACTAATAAACATTTTTAATTTCGACTCTAAATTTTAGTAGTTCACAGTGGCTACATTTTCCAAACATATTACACAATTGTGTGCTTCCGCCAGTTTAAAGTCGACTAAAATTTGTTATTAGTACGCCGTATCTTGATTATGTACTAAATATTTTTAAATGATAGTGTTATGTGGTATTTGATTGGGCTTCTTCATATTCGCTCTCAGATTTCGTGTGTCTAATCGAACTTAAAAACGTCACTTGCTCTTTTTTGTGTTGATATTCGTGCGATTCGAATATGTGTAGCCTTCGACACTTTCAAGCATTTTCCATTCACTGGTTAAATTTTACATTAAAACATTCGAAATTTGCGTCACACGATGAAATTCTTTTCTTTGAAGTAGAAAAACTTAACGAAAACGTAAAGTCCATCAGTTGTCAAACTTAAACGCACTTGAATTGTTAAATCTGAGTCGTTTTCCATTGGGATTTTCAGATTTTGCTCTCAGACTTCATTTTTTCTTGCCCAATGGAACATAAAACGAGATTTTTCTTTGTTTGCATTTGTGTTTATAAGAATCTAATAAGAATGTAAATTTTTCACAGACTTCTCGCCTAAAAACGTAAGTAAACACACTTTAAAGATTGACAAATGACAAATGTTTAGGTGTTAGTGTATATAGGTGTAAATCTCGCTCAGATATAGAGATTCGCAAAATTGATCTGACTCTAAAAAAAGTGTTTTTTTTTTTTTTTGCGGCCAATAGAACATGAAATCTGACAGCCAGCTGATTTCGAGAGCAGAAAAACTGCTTTCTGTCCCAATGGAAAACGACATTAGAATCCCAAAAGTCTCAAATCTAAAAAAGATTGCTTTTTGTTGTGCCAAATGAACATAAAAAGTGCTCTGAGATCAAAAGAGTGCTTTGATAGCGCCCCATCAATCGAATACCACGTCAAGCAAACCAAGTTGCGCTTTTTCTTCGAATCCCACACCTCTTTCGGACTTGGCATCACTGATGGAAACGGCATGCGACAGTTCTTGATTGTCACCCGAATGACAAATCATTTGACTCATAACAACAAATAGAAACATAGGCCTCCTTCTCTTTAAGCTTGTTTTTTATTAAAATAAGCAATAATTTCTTAACATAACTTAATAAAATGACCGAAACAAATTACGATTGTGAAATTCTTAATGGAAAGAATAAAAACAAAGTGCGCTGTCAGTTTTGCAAATCGTTAATGCTCTCTCAGCAGACCGGCGACTACTTAAAACAAGACGAAGAGGTATGTACTCGATTAGTGTTGGAATCAAAATAAATAATAACTCGATTTATAGATTCAACTTCCGCACATGCACATGAAAAATAGCAAAGATCCATCCACCGTAGAGACTGATGCTGTGACTGACTTTTGGGTTGTTAGCGATATGTACCAATTCGAAAATATTGGGTTTTCGAATACCGTAGGGAATCTTAAATATCTTACTTGTGCTGATTGTGATATGGGTCCTGTTGGCTACCATGCAGTAGATACACCGCAGAGGTATTGTGTCGCATTGAGCCGGGTAAATCATCAGAACTAATGATGACAGAAAATGGATGTTCCTCTGAATGTGTTTCTTTTTATTTATGTATGCTTACATTTCTACGTAAAGTAAAATAAAAACAATTAGCAATACAGAAGGGAGAAGTTCTTCAGTGGTTACTGTGCTGGTTCTCACAATCAACCGCTGGAAAAACACAAATTGTATCATCTGACTGCATAATTGTACGAAAACGTTAAATAGAAACGTTCGCATACAATTTAACGTCCCCTTTCCCCCCTATTCTTTTCAAAAATAAAAACAGTCAAATGGCTGAGAGAAGCTTGTCCTAAGCTCTATATGAACGTTCTGCTGATGTTAATGTTAATGTATTCTTCTATGATGTATAAAAGGTTTTGCTAATGCTCTTCCAGACCGAGATACCATTTTGTTTATAAGGAATACTTGCCTGAAGAGAACAGAGTACTGAGCAGCGCAAAACGTTGGTACAGTCTTCTATATAACAATGGTTTTCCAACAACTCATCCTCGAGCATTATAGCCTATATATGGAATCTCATCTATCGCTGAAAATTAGAAATTTAAGACCGCACTCGTATTTGAACTATTATTATACTAGTTTATGTTTATTGCCTACAATGCGATAACCACTTTACTGGACAATATGTACTCGTGCTTGTTCTAATTATTTGTTATGGTGATACCTTTGCCTCTGGTGAATGCACATTACCCAGCATAATAGATACAGTGCCGCCTACGATCTACAAATCTTATGAAATACGTTTCTAAAATAGGATAATATCCGAGTCAAAATGCCTTGCGTTGTAAAACTACAAGGTTAATTAAGCTATCAAAAAAATGGAAGTGTACTCTTAGCTAGTATGATGCATTCATTTTCTTCTCTCCGTCCCGGACTGTGTCGCCCTCTCATGTCCCATAGTGAGGTCCCAGTTGGACATTCTCGTATTTTAAATGCGACTGTTTTAACCATGCCTTCAGACTCATCTAGAGTTTTCAAGAAACAACCTTTGCATGTTGGAATTTGCTTGCCTTCGAATTCAAGAATGTAGCTATAGGTCTTCATGCGATATTTTTCCTTGTCCGAATCAAAACTTTTTGGACGAAAGGACTTCTTATTAGACACTGTAATCATAGAGGATATAAACTCTGTTCGCTTATCATAGCTTCCCAGACTCCAGTAGTCATTGAAGATTGCTTGTTGCATTTCGGGAGTGAACCGTGTGCTACATTTTGCACGACATTCCGATAATGGTGTCATCTTTTTTTCTGGTATAAATTTACCAGCACTGGTAATATAGGCTTTTCCAGTATTGCGACAGACTTTTCGCAACTGCCTTGATGTACGTGTTTTTTCAAGAAAGCTCTCCTCCTCGGTGTTGAATGGAGTTGACGACGATGCTTCGTTTTGTTGCTCATCTATTGTGCTATTCGGTGATTCTATGTAATTGGAATCATTATTGGCTTCTTCACAGCTAAAGGAATCTTCAATTGTTGACATAAACTTCATCTACAGAATAGGTAATTGGATACACATCATACATACATATAAGTAGGTACATACCAATATACGCTATTATAAATGAAAAATTTACCTTTTGAAAGAATTTCAGCTGCGCTATGATTTCTTAATATTTGTTTTTACCTTTTACAAATTCAATTAATAATTTGTCACTGCTCTATTGTGAAAAACTGTTGAAATGCATTAAATGCACTTAATTTATTATAAACAAAACGGCTGGCTCTCCAAATTTCATGACAGCCAGAGAATAAAAATAGTAACGAAGAAGCAGTAGATCGAAGAGGGAGCGGGAGTATATATCTCTCTCACTCATGCAGAGTACACACCCAGGTGTTGGGGTTGGCTGAATTTTTCTGTATATGGTGAATTTCAATGGTGGGTACTATTACTAGTATAGTATCCACCTACTAGAATTTACAAGTACACTTAGGTCCGAATTCACCAGGAAAATCTTCTTTACAGATTTTTTGTTCTGTCTTTTATTTTTGTTTTCATTAAAAAATTAGGATTCGAATTCTAAACCGGCAGAAATATCAAATTTTAAAGATTGGTCCAAGTTTTGTTTTGTTTTTTTTTTTGTTGTACGACTTAAAACAAACTATCTCAGCCAAAATAAAGTAATTAGCTACAACTTACAACAGTCAATCTCGCTTCCTTTGAGTCAGACAATTTACTTATTTTTTCGATAAACTAACTTTATAATTCCTGAGCAACATTTTAAGACCAAGATTTAGCTCAACCATCAATTTTAAGTGATTAAAAATAGCAAAAGAACATTTGTACGGTTTTATTTTACGTATATGGCTATAACTGGGGCCTTAGTTGCTTATCGCGGGTTTGCTTTTTTTTGTGGGGGATTGCAATCAAAAATTAGATGAAAGAGGTAAAGGGGAATCTACCCTCTTCTTGCACGAAATGTGGGAAAATACAAAAATTAAAAAAATGTCAATAGTTAACTCTAACATTCCGTTTTAAACCAAATACAATCTTTTTTCGCATGTGTGCGTAACTGAGATGTCACACATATATTCCTCGTGTGCCAATAGCAGGAGTCAATATAATCGTATCGCTAAATGGAAAATAAGCAATTATTCAATTTGCTTGCGACATTCTAACTGTATTTGACTTTTTTCATCGGAACTTGCAAGTTTTTTTTTTTTTTTTTTTTTCAAAGCATTCAATATAAGGACTGTGAGGAATCCATGCGGGGAATGCCACCGCGAAGAATGGGGAAAAAGGGAAAATTTTAAGTCTGTTACGGGGACATTTAATCAAAGCGCCTGGTAACACTAGTCTTCAAAGCCCGATTGCATCCCGATTGTAGTTTGTAGGTCAAATATCCGGATATCCTGGTGAATAATTTCTAAGATTTGCATGTGGTTTTGGTATTCGATTGGGCTTCTTCAGACTCGCTCTCAGATTTCAGATTTCGTGTGGCTAATCGAACATAAAAACCTAAAAACGTCACTTGCACTTTTTTGTGTTGATATTCGTGCATTTCGAATATGTGTAGCCTTCGACACTTTTAAAAGCGTTTTCCATTTACTAGTCAAATTTTGTATTAAAACATTCGAATTTTTCATCCCGATTGATTTCTAAATATTTTGATGCAATGCCTTTCTTTGCTGTAGAGAAAATTCACTAAAACATAAGCAAACTTCACCAGTTGTCAAACTCAAACGCACTTGTGTTGGTAAATCTGCAGTAAATCTGATGTCGTTTTCCATTGGGACAGAAAAATCACTTTTTTTCAAAGTCAGAGCAGTTTTTCTGCTTTTGAAATCAGCTGGCTGTCAGATTTCATGCTCCATTGGGCGCAAAAAAGCACTTTTTTTGAGAGTCAGAACAATTTTGCGAATCTCGATATCCGAGCGAGATTCACACCTATTTGCACTAACACCAAAACATTTGTCGTTTGTCAAACTTTAAAGTGTGTTTAATTACGTTTTTAGACGAGAAGTCTGTGAAAAATAGAGAAAAAAAAATACATTTGGCCGCTGTAATGTATATATGCAAAAATTGAATGGATTCTTATAAACAAAAATTACAATTTAGAACAGCTGACTTTTAGATCACGCACCACCACAAAGGCAAAGGAAGAAAAATCTCGTTTTTTGTTCCATTGGGCACGAAAAATCTGAAATCTGAGAGCAAAATCTCGAAATCTCAATGGAAATAGACATGAGAAAAAATCTAGATTCGCAAAAGTGCTCTGAAATCTGAAAAATATTGCTTCTTTTTTGTACTAAATGAACATAAAAAGTGCTCTGAGGGCGCCCAATCCAATACCACATTAATCGACTCGACATCGACACCAGTTGGTGTATTTGAATTTCAAGTGAAAGAAAATTCCTTTTGCTTGCAATGTCAAACAATGAATTACAAATCTCTTGTTTTTGCTAAGACACATACATTACCTGCTCGGAAAACTGGTTATCATTTCGTATTTGTTGCTTTATGCTTCAATCTACAAAATTAGCTTGAATTGACTGAAGAAAAATCAGCAGCAATGAGGGCGTTCAAGTATCTAGTTTAGTAAGTCTGACAGCTGTCTGACTAGATCTATCTCGGTTGTGATTGGTTTAAATCGGTCACGTGGGCACCTGTGACATTTGACGTTTATGGAGGAGTAGCCGACGAATCTAGTCAAGAAATTCGTGAATCGTGACTGAGTACTAAGTTGACAGTTCGGGTATGTGGCTGACGTAGAAAAAGTGACGTTCCCGACCAATCTAGTTTTTGCGTTCAGGTTACATCTTATCCAGACCAATCTAGTCGACTTAAGATAACTAGATTCTTGAATGCGGCCAATGTAATCCACTTTTGACATTCGTGGGTCGATAAAAATGAATCGTACGTAGAGCATCTAATAACTTGTTTTTACTGTCATTTGTCATAGTCATGCGAGCCATTCACGGTTGACGTACTTCCATTTCTCGCTTGCATCGTCGGCCATATGAAAAAAACACTTCATAAAAACTTGGTTCTTCTATGAACCTAAAACGATTGTATTAAAACTATAAAATGATTTATCGAATAAAACAACAAAATTCTTTATTGCTTTATCCCAAAGAGTTCAAGTTTTCCATTCTTTCTCAATCCTATTAACGAAATAATAGCAATAAATATTTTCTTACATTTTTTCGATTTGTCTATTTTTTTATTCAACTTTAATATTTTATGTCTGGTTCCATTAAGATGTTAAAACATTGGCAGTTATTCTCAAAAAACAAAAAAAAAACAAAAATATGCATTTTAGGTTTGTTATCTTTTTTGATTTTCTCTGCAATGCGATTGTTTTTGTTAGTGCAAATCGTATGTGACTACTTATTAGGTACTTAAAAATTAGTAGTAGTAACTAAAACGTATGTTGCACACAAAAAGCCTGATTGAAATGAGAGATAAAACAAAAGCAGGTCCTTAAGCCAAGAACGTGGGTAGTAATTTTTTCTATCAACTACAATTAATTTTTGGTATTAGCTGTGTCTGAAATTGTTTCATTGTTCTATAAATATTTATACTTTGTTTTATAGTAACTAGCTTTATAATTAAAATTTAACAATGTATTACTTTTACCTATCTCTTAAGTTGTTTGTTTCTATTTCTTTTAAAAGCTACATGTAAACAATTGTATGTATTTTTTTCTATTAATAATGCTGTAACAATTGGTGTGCAGACATTTTACGAACTCTGTCTGTCTTGGGGTTTGAATTGTTCATGACGGGTTAATTTTCGTTCCTTCATTCTGGTAAATAAGTATCAAATTTGACAAATAGGTGGTAAGACGTTTATATTGTTTATTCTTAAATACGGTGGATGTATTTATTATATCAGAATCAAGGCAATTATTTTGACTTTGACATTAGAGTCGCTAAAAGGCTGCACACCTAATTGTTAAACCAAATACAATTCTAAGAAGTTAAAGATTTTTTCTGAAGGAAATAATTTATTTACTTATATTTATTATTCTTTATATATACGTACTATATACAAAAATTGCTTCATTTCTTTTTGTATAGTTTTAAATGAAATATTGTGACAATTGATCTTTTGTTAAGTTTTATTCTCATTTAATTTGTATGTAATCTTTGGTTCAGCTGTTTTTCGCATTTTATTTTAAATGTATGTGAACAATGAAAGGGTGTACCTAACGCCAAACTTAAATGTGTATATACTACATATTTTGTATGATTCTTATTTTAATGTTCAAGATGTATTCTACATTCTTTGTGCTTGTTTGTTTTTATTTTTAGGGAAAAATAAACAAAAACCACTTTTGATGGACCGCAGCGCGTTTTTTTTTTACACATTTTCATTTTTTGTTTAATTCTGTTGTTTTATCGATTTTTTGTTTTGTGTTTTTTTTTCTTTATTTCATTTTCAAATAAGAAAAATATTGTAAAACTTACCGTCAAAAACAGAATTCAAAATCGAAAAAAAAAAAAAAAAAAATCGTAAAATTGGATTTTTTTTTTCAAGGATTTAAATAGGAAATTAAACTCGTTTAAATTGTAGTAAGAGTCCACATAAGATCGATGCGGCTAATGTTAAGAAAGACACGTTTAAAGCACCACTTCCATTACAGCGATCCTGGTCACAAGAGCAGACAATTTGGCGACCGCCAAATCCAGCACGAGAATAACAGTAATTGTAGTTCGTTTGGTTTAGGAATCCACAGGTTCGAATAGTACGGGTATCAGGAGGCACTGGAAAGAAAAAAACAAAATTTTAAATACCGGCAAATCGCGAAATACAACTTAGGGTTCTCTGAACTTCCCAACCGCCAAAAAGGAGATTTTCAAAACTTTAGTACAATAATTCAATTCCTACTTCTTGAACACGGAATGAGCAACTTTGGCTAACGCATAAAGGTTATGTGCTTTATTTTTACAGAAAAAAAACGAGACAAATACCCTTCCACAACTGAGTTTTCGCAAAGTTTTTTTTTTATATCCAATCACAGCGAGCCGATAACCGAAAAGAAGTTTCATACATATTTTAGTTTTCAAAACGAGTTGTTTAAGTCGTTTTCCACGAAAACACCACGGAAATGACTTCCAATCGTTGGTTTGTTGAAAAAACACACATTTTGTTATATTCAGCAAATTCAGCAGAACAGTTGACCGCAAAAATGTCACAATTAACAACTTAGAATCATTTTCCACACTTAATTGATGGAATAATATAATTTTTAAATACTCTGATTAATTTTATTTGTTATTAATGCCATTGAAATTTGTAACTAAAAAAGTTTACACAGAAATTTCACGGCTACTGCCGCACAGCTGAATGCAACGCCAAACGAAAACTAGTTGTAGTAATGTTCGGTGTGAATGCATCGACGAGTTTTCGGTATGGTGTGAATAGGGTATTAAATTAATTTCGTTGAAGTGTTCACACTGGACAGTAGAAACGGCAGCACTGATGTGCACTGAATATTTCAAAAGGTGGTGCAAATTTCATCGAAAGAATGTTTAAACAAGAGCTTTCATAATGATGAAGACTTCGGGGGTTTTAAAAAAAAACTCAGTTCCTTGGATACGGTATAAATGACTCCGAACTTTTTGAGTCTGACTAAGTTGTGCCCGTATTTGAACTGCCAAACAATATTGAAATTTTAAGCAAAACACCGCTATAAATGTTAAATCCTGTAGCATAAATTGCATATAACTTTACAGACGTTTTCATACTCATCATCATCACATTCCAGCATAAATCTTTATTATCAGTGAACCCAGTACAAAAAAAAAAAAAAAAAAAACGAAAACATAAACCTCTTACATCCATTTACGGAGAACTCAATCACTTGACTGATTTTCCTGCAATAGGTTGATAGACCCTGTTCTCGGGATGAAAACTCCTCGCGGCAGTCCTTTAAAAGATTTTCAGGTGGGATATCCAGGTTGCAGTTCGCATCCTTGTGGCTGTTGCAGACGAAGCATTTTATTGCATATCCTGAAATGAAAGACAATAGAAATATTTAAAAAGAGGGGCCTATGAAAGAGGAAGTTAGGTCGTCTAAAATATTCCTTAAATATACTTAAATAACGCAAAACGAAATACAAAAACATGATTTATTGAACTAATCAAAGGAACAGCTAAATTTAACATCAAAATCGCCTCTGCCCATTTAACACATAACCTCACCTATGTACCTACCGACCGTAAAGACTATTTGCACCGAACACCATAATTTGCGCAGCAGCAACTTTAAATGCAAAGTCTCAAAAGTCTGGACAGCTGCAAATTAGCATTTGGAGTTGGATTTCCGTCGTATCTACTTTATGCGTAAAATGTTCATTACATCCCCTTCACAACTGAATGACTTCTGCAGCAATGAATATGCACATACAGACTTCCCACTCACGGCCAAGTCACCATAAGTTCTGGTGAAGCACTTGCTATTACCAAACCAACTTTATAGCTTTATAAACTGGTTCCGATTGCTGCAGCTCCCTTGTACTTGCACTTCATGTTTGCCGCAGATACAGCTCACCATCTCGGTTTTTTCTTTGTGAGCGGAAACCACACCGACTGAAATCCATCTAACTCACGCGAGCGCCAAGAGTACGACCTTGAAAAATAGTCGCTTATTACATAACTTCTGATATTACAAAGCGCGAATTGCGCAAGTTTTTCCTCCATTTCTTTGCACAGTAATTTCAATTCTAACATAGCTAAGCGAAACCACATGCGTGCCATAATCACCGCAAGAAATTACACGCGAACAATAATTACCGCGTCAAAGGTGCTCTTAATTAACGTCAGTTTGGATTATTGCACCTTGTTTGCATTCGCAAGCCTCTCTAAAATTAGCATTCTCTGATCGCATTGTTAATGTGTCAAACATACCACTGACGGTGACGACCAAGTGTGAGAAACAGAATACTCAATTGGCGGCTTGCCCCGAAAAAGGACCGCCGTCCTCTATAACCATGGATTCAATTAGTGGCTAATGCCGAATTCACAATGTCGCGTTGACGCGCGCGTGCGTTGACAGATTATGTAGAAACAAAGCGTTCATATGCTGCTACACTAAATACAGCTTCACGCGTTGAGTCGACTTTAGATCGTAAATATCGTAAAGTTCAACGCGACGCCTGAGTAGAGCTACTTTCTACTATCACGCGCGTTTGACAACTTTCGAATTTCGAATTGTTCGATTTGAAGTCATAGAATGTGCCGTTTATAGTTGGAGTAGCACAGATCCGCTAATGTTTATTACACACAAGTTTTAAAAAGCTATATGATGTTTTTTCAAAGCATAATTAATTTATTCAGTGTGTGGAAATGAGGAACAACATTTTTTTTTTGTTAAATATGATTTTCTTGTATTTTGGAGAATCGTTTTTCAATTCGTGCATAAAAATTACAGCTTCAAGAAAAAAGGGAGTAGACTTGAAATTTTGATTCTGCTCTGAGTTTGTATTTTTCAGCCAGAAAACAAACCGAACTTTTAATGTGTCATACTCTTCTCTCTCAACGCGCATTCACTTCAAAGCAGCATTTCGTTTTACAAAATTGTTGCTCGCGCGCTTTGGCACTTAAAATCGTAAAATTTCGATAAAGCGTGTCAAAGCGCACCGACGCACGCACGCGTTCAACGCGACATTGTGAATTCGGCATAAGAGATAATCTCACAGTTAGAGGGGTATACTCGTATGCGCCTGTCATAATCGCCCACTTCTGCGGAAAGTCTATGTATCTTTTGCACGCGGTCGGTCCCCCCATGGAGCAGATTTAATAATAATTTGTTCACTCGCCTTTTGTGTGCGTTGCCCATGTCCTATTGTGCAATTGAATGATGTTTTCGGCGATGCTGATGTGGAGGAGGAACAGAGGACAGTCACAGCATCAGCAGCAGCTGTATTATTTCTAGTGTGGGTTTCTCTCTTGTTTTGTTGGGTAATTGAAAAATAAACGGAAACTCGAGACGCGTTGCATTTGATTTAGTGCGGTAGTTCTATACCCTGGGACCGCAGCATTCATAAACTGCTTGCGACTAAATCTGATGCCGGCAAACACAGCTCGGCTGTATTACTATTTTTGGAGATTGTTGGCTTGACTTCTGGAAAGCGTATTGTTTATGGATACATAATGCTGTGTAGAGTACTCGCTTGGAGGCTCCCCTTGACCGTGCTGAAGTGGGAATTTTGATTTCCAGAAGCAACACACGCACAGTTTGTACGCTTCGTTTTCCATGTGCGTGTTCTCCTTGAAATGTTCTCAAATTGATGTCAATTGGAGTAGGTAATGATTGGCCGTTTCAAAGTTGTATAAGCAATAAGCTGAATAAATGATAACTCGAAAGGAGATTTCATTGACCTGTGGTTTGGCTTTATTGCCTGCAGGTGAAGCTTTGGCGCCACAATCCATGATGATGAAATATGGCTACAGAGTGGTTTATTGTTAGCCTTAATTTTATGTATCATTATACAGAACGATAGACATGGTAATTTCGATTCGTTTCAACTTTATGACTAACCTCTGGTAGAATCATCATAAATATCTAGGTTGATGACTGAAAAGGTTAAAGAAGTAAACAGAACCGACTTAAATCTTTGCTGAATACAAACAGAAGAGTTACAAAATGATACCGCTGTTAAATACAAACAAATAACATGTAGCAGAGGAGAATTCGGCAGCTTTTTAACAAAGCGAAACACAACGGAAGTCATTGGGGACGTTCAAGTATCTAGTTTATGTCATTTTCCATCGGGGATCCACTCATTCTTTAATCCAATGGAACAAGAAAACTGCTTCTGATTGGATCCACAAAAGTTTTGGTGAAATGCCAACAAATAATCTACGGCAGCTGTCATCTGACTTGTATAAAATACATAAATTTCACCTGTGTGAGTGCTTCTTGAGTGACTTCAAATCGAAAAGCGAAATTCTCTTCTCTTCTCAGAATCACCATAAGAGTGATTTGTGCCAATGGAACGGTTTCAGAAGCGAATTTTTTGATTCCGAACTCTCCCGGACGACATTAGTAAGTCTGACTGACAGCTGTCTGACGAGATGTATCTCGGTTTTGATTGGCTGAAATCGGTCATATGAGTATAGCTGTTTCAGTTGACGTTTATATAGGGATAGCCGACGAATCTAGTCAAGAAATTCGCGACTGAGTACTAAGTTGACAGTTGGAATATGTGGCTGATGTAGAAAAAGTGCGACGTTCCCGATCAATCTAGTTTTTGCGTTCAGGTTTCATCTTATGCAGACCAAACTAGTCGACTCATGATAACTTGATTCTTGAATGCGCCCATTGTGTTCCGCCAGTTCAATTTCTGTAGACATGGTGACACATTCGTATTTAACAATAATAAACAAATCAATTTATTTACATCAGGAATGTAATTGAATACATTTTAGTTGATCTATCTATAGAATTGAAGGACATGACTTTCGGACAAGAAACGTCATTAATTTGCTACATCAACTTGCTGTGATAATGAATAAGAGTGCTGCGTCTATTTTCAATGCTTTTACGCTCTTCTCCTTTCTAGTCCCTGCACTGTAATTGAATTCTAATAAACACTTTATTGAAGCTGTTCTAAATTTATAGCTCTTGTGCTTTAAAGAGCGTTTCAATTATTACTGCGTTGTTGGAGACTACGCGCGATCTTTCAAATAAAAATGCAATGACGGAATCAGTGTCGGTGCACCAGTCATAGCTGTCATTCTTAGATTATGCTTGGGCTTTGCTAATAGAAATGCAGGCAGAATTCGTTTATTTATTATGTGTAAACGACGCATCGTGTTAGCATTAGCGCATAGCATACCAGTGCCACCAAATCTTACGAAGAATTCTTTAAACAAAAAACTATTTAAATTCCAATTCATTGATTTTGATTAGTTTTTAAATCGTATGTACTTAAACGAACATACTTATATAATTGTTTAAATATATAAATATTTTTTTTTTTCAAAGCAGAAGACGTCTTGATTTCTTTTTTGACATAAGATCAATCACCTCAGCCACATTAATATCCGAATGAACAAATATGTAGATATCATAGCAAGTGAGCCGAATCTTGCTCAATCCTTGTCATAGTTGAAAAGGTTCTTTCAACACTAAGTGTGGTCACTGGAAGCGTTGCCAACACCGTAAGCAAGAAGTTTATACCTCTAAAGTAAGTCTTGTCACATATATCAAGCAATTTCAAAACATCGGTGGAAGGATCACTCGCCATCGAAAGGACATCGCCCACGTTCTGCTCGTTATTTCTTCAAGACTAATTGAGATGCATTTGAAGAGCTCTACAAAGAATATAATACTGTCATGCCTTTAAATGAATCTTGTTTCACAAAGGCGTATAGAAGTCTAATTTTTCGGTTCTCCGATGCGTGTTTTTTAATGACATTTTTGAAAGTTATATTTACATTTGAATGGTTGCGGAAGAAATGGGTTATTTTACTATCTACACCGAGGCAATTGCGACTTGCAGGAGTTGGCGTTTGAAAAAAAATCTACCTGTGACCTGTCATATTTGCGGCTCCGTCATAGCCTTGGCCAACACAATTCTTCATATCTAGATGTCGTTCTTCACATTGCTGCAGTATGGTTTTTGTCAGGTTTTCAGAAGTTTAGTCATTAACAGGAACAAAACCTATAAAATCTTCCCGAAGCATACAACTTTTGGGATCTGTTAAAAAAGTCAGTACCAGTAACATCCATTGTTTCGTCAGGGAGGATACTGAAACAACTTCAACTTATAGCCCGTTTAGTTATTTCAGTTGTGACTGTATCAGAACATAATTCCAGGATTTCATACTGGATATGGTAGCGAAAAAGCAGATTTCATACAGCATAAAAGTCAAAATCTGCGAGTATTCCCTCCGCTGCAGTTTGCAATTGGCCCATACACTCCCATTCTAAATACATATTCATTTTTGTACATAACGTCCCTCTCGCTGTTGTTGCTCCCATTCTCAGAACCAATTAAATGTAGATACACAAAACTTGGCACCAAATCCCACATCATAACGCAACTGTCACCTTGCGTGCACGGCACACCGCACACTGTTAACTGGCCACAGTACATTCAAATTCGAGTCTCTTTTCGCCGCAAATATCTGTAGGTTATTCGACTGAACCCCGTGTTATCAGATCAAAGTGTCAAGGATAACATTGATTAATCCAATCCTTTTTTCATTATTTAAACAAGTGGAAAACTAAACCAGCTAGGTGGGGTTGCTGCTCTTTGCCCCACACGCGTTTGGCTGACCGCCGAGAGAGAGATAATACTGTTTAAGCCATTTATGATGTTGGCTAAATCGTCGCCCCTTCTAAAGTATGTTGTGTATTGAAGACATTGTCCTATTAAGTCATCCTACTGTAATCAAGTGCCCATACTGTCTTTTTCATGAATGGGGGCGGATTATTTTGTTCTTCATCCGATCCAACGTATTCAAGTTGCAGTTAAATGAGCTCACAATACATAAGCATGACATCGTTTATTTATATCAGAGGTTACCGGAAAAATAATCACAAAGAAGAGAGATTGTTAAAGAAGAAGGCAAATTCAAGGACTATCAAGGAAGAGCAGCATGCGGATTTTATCTCCCCGACCCCAAATGCGATAGCAAGCTTTTTCATGGTGAAATTGAGTTTTCCTCCTGCAGGCACTGTGTTTTGTGTGGGTTGGGAAATTTATTTACGTGATGCATCGGTAATAAAGTGGCGAGGGAAATTTAATTAAGTGTCGTGATTTAATTTTGCGGAATGTACTTATACCTGCCGTTCGGCTATTTGCTGAACGTGATTCCATAATAGAAAATTAAATTGCAAATGTAAGCGTGGACGAATTAATTGATCTTGCTAATTGAGTTGTAAGGTTGGTTTTCCTATGTAATACAGATCGTGGTTGACGGGAATCCTGTGTGACTTTTGATTGTGATTGAGAAGCTGTTATGAATTTTTAAATACACAAATGAATGAAATGCCAGTAATAAATGCCTTCGTTTGAAGAGAAAAAATATATCGAACTTGATCAATGGAGGATGCCTCTGCTCAAACAAGTTGGCTACACGATGATTTTAAAGGGTCTTGTGATGACATTATGCTCGAATTGTTTAGTTCGTTTTGCTTTAATGAGTAACATTTTTAAGTGTTTTAGTTTTTTGGATCCGGATCTGGTCTGTCAATCTTTATAATATCTGGCTTTACCAAAAGTCGACATCTACCTATCGCAGTGACAGTTGAATATATGGCATATCTGTTTCGTAAAGCTGCTTTCGCCCATCCACCGTTATCTGTCATACAACTGTGTGGATTGTAGTTATGGCAAGGTGTCAGCGGTTATTGGTGGAAATAAAAATGGTTGATCGGAATTTTGTGACTTTTGTAGGAGGACGCCATTGTGGTGAAAAGTAACGAGCATGAGAAAGTGTCCGCAAATAGTGTCCTTTGATAAGGGAGTAAAATTTGATAATTACAAAAAAAAAAATAGTTCTATCCTTTTCTTGGTCTGGAAACCATTCAGTCTGCTTGGATGAGGCTTCGATTCTTCGTTAATATTTTTGGTTTGAAAAGCTTTCGTGGATAAAAGCGCACAAGCAAATTCGACATTACAAAGTCAGGGGTTGAATTACCGCATCCGTGATCGAGTAATACGTGACTGAATTTGTTATTGTTTTGCTTGTAAAAACCATAAAATTCAGTCACGTAAGGCTCGCTCACGGATGTGGTAATTCGGCCCCAGCAATCAGTGTTCTTGCACTGTATGGTTAGACTGAAGTTATTCTCGGGATTTTCATCCCGTGTATGATCCGCGGTTTAAAGCATTCGAGTATATTACACAGAAGGATAAATGTTCAGAACGTCGTACGTAGACGTTCGATGGGCTAGTTTCTTTCATGTTTAATTGTAAGAATTCATTCTTTGAAATTTGTTCGTAATAAAAATACGTTTTAACTTTATTTTTAAAATTTTTATGTTTTACAGAGGTTTTCTATTTTTCCCCGTTTTCATTTAAAAAGCGCCAACATTTTCCCCTCAATCTGGGACCACTGGCTCCAAGTCGGCGATTAACTAACTTGAAGTTTAGTACTGCTCGGAAGTACATTCCGGTCGAGGTCCAGGCAGTGTTACCTTCGAGATGCTAGTCATGACTGCTTTTTCACAGCCCGGACTCATCTTTTTGAAATGAGTAAAATTAAACTCTTTTTTTCAAATGAAGGACGCTTTTTCTGTAATTTAATCATAAACTTGTGAAACCCCTTAAATTGTCTTAATCCGTTAACATCATTATTACCTAATCCTACTAGTATTAACATAATTTGTGCGTTTTGTCAATATTTGTAAAAAAAAACCTACATTCTGCGTCTGTGTTAAGTTATTGAAATATTATTAAAATGTTTTATAAAATGTGTTTTTCTTTAATCGATACAAGGGTATAAAATATTAAGCGCGGGTGAAGTACAAGAAAGATAAGATGGGGGTGGTACTCCTTTCTCCAGCTGGGACTATTTTTTTTGGACTCCTTCTGAAAATGTTCAGAGGTAACACTATGGCGCCCGGGTCTATTCCATACGGGGCCGTACATAAAGACAATGTCGATAATTGTCTCTGGTTGTGAAGGTTTTTAGTGGCTTTTCCTTCGAATTGTATATTAATCTGTGATATTATATTTAATAACAAATATTTTTGTAGTGGTATGTTACCAGACCAAATCTCTGTATCCCTAAAATTGTATGCAAAAAAATTCTAATTTCTTGCCACAACAAAATAATAATAAAAAGTTCTCTAGTCGATACTATGGCACAGGGACATACACACGATACAACGATCCAAATTGCTTAAATTGGAGAGCAAAATATTATTTTGGGTGATCTTTTACTTTTCTAACTAGAGCTAAAACAACAAGTTTGCGCGAATTTTAGACTTTGGTATTCTCAAATTTCCGGAAGCTAAAACAAAAGGTTGGTTGAAAAAATTAATTTTAAACTTCTGAAAGTTTGAGCAAATAAAAGTAAAAAATTCGCTAAAACAAAAAGCTGTTTGAGTAAATAAATTGACTTTTAGTTTCAGAATTTTGTTTCTCTTTTCGTTAAAATAAACATTAAATTGCCAATGACACTAATTTAAAGTTAATGTTAAAAATGTGGGTGTTATTTACTGTGTTGTTACTTTGTAAAAAAAAAATGTGAAACAGGTTTGGACTCTTTTATGATAGCATATTCTTCTACTTACAAAATGTTGGAATTATGTCCCATCTTTGAAAAATAAATGATGTTCTTATATCCCACTTTGGAGGGACACAATCAAATTTTGCACAAAAGTCCATTATGAACTTATGTCTCGTCCCCTGCGCCGAAAATATATTTCTTGTAAATTTGAAGACACCGAGACGCGCTGTTTTTTTTACAAACGCATAAAATTACGTTCAATTAGGTGTCCACTTAGCAATAAAAATAAGATGAAACCATACTCTCGCTTAACTTGTTCAATCCGATAAAAATAAATAAATAAATAAAAAAACGCACACAATCATTGCGATGGTTATTCTGTTGTCGCCGTCAGTGTTGAGATTAATGCAAATGACAATCTACCGTGTCATTTCAATCAATTTAGATAACCCAACGCGTTTTATGGATTCTTTTCAAAATAGCTACCGATCTTTACTGTGTGCAATACAATTCCAACTATTCTGCTGATGTCAAGCTCTCAGAGTTGTCATACATTCTCTTTCTCGCGTGTGGATATAGATTATTTAAAATAGAGGTCACAACTATTTTCCAATTTGCAGATACATTTCGTGCCAGAAGGGGGGAAGTAAATCTACTGTATCTACCTACCTACACTTATCTTCTTGTTGTACATATTTTGTTTTAATTTTTTTGTTGTCAAAATAAGATTTATTTGTTGAAAACGGTTGCTTTTATGGCACATTTCATATGTTTTATGTACTCCACGTTCCAGGAAATGCATTTCATGGAAATTCTTCTTCGTTCGGGAAATGCTTGCTTTTACACGGAGACGAGTATGGATTTGGTGGCGTAACTTGCGCATGTCTGCGTTTCGGAAGGACTACAGTGACACCGCAGTGTTAAGTGTGGTAAAAGAACAAAAGCAAGAAGTATAGAGGGAAAAGTGTATACCAAATTTCTATACACTTACACATGTACGCCGCCTTTGTATAAATGGTGTCCTGGAGGAAATTAAATCGATATGTGGAGTAGAAAGAAAGAAAATTTCGCCCAATTCCTTGGAAAGCACCCTTTGAATCCCCCAAAATAACGCCGTTTCCTTCCATACCAGCCCTCTTGGCTTAACATTTTATTATTTAAATTAACATACGAATTTCCGCCCAAATGATCTCATTACGTCAGAAGGGGAGTTACACTAAACTTCCACAAAGAATTATGTAACACCCATCAACATTTAACTATCCTTTGAAAAAGAAAAATGCACTCGAATACAAACAATATCTGTCCTTACCTTGCTGGACTGTGAACATTAACAGGAATGCACTTGCTACTATTAAAGACTGCATGATTTCACTTGAAGCCGTTGTCCTTTTTAGTTGATAATATCCTTTAGAGGGGTTGATAAACGATGTGGGTGCAATTGTACACGCTTGACCCGGCACTTGATACTGTTGGACCCGATTAAAAATTATTTGAATGACGTTTCACACGAAATTGAAAGGATAATAGTAGCAAATCAAGGACAACCGCCCGCTGAGAGAAGAAGGAAAACTATTTTTTCCAATTTAACTTCAAGACCACTGCGAGTTACAAACTGCGTGCGGATGCGAAACGATTTTTCTCCGAAAAGCGCGACCAGATGATGATGAAAAACTCGAATTGAATCTTGTGTAGCTATAGATACTGCTGGCGCCTGACAAGTTTTTTGTTCTGGGGATGGAGAAGCCAAAGCTTGCCTGGTGGCTTAAAGCTTTCGCTTATTCAAAATTGAGAGTGCGATACTGATACTGAAGTCGAAGTGTTTGGGAAATGAGAGGGAAATTGGTTAAATCATGTCTACCTCTGTGTATTGGACAGAGGAACAAACACACATCAGTATCTGTATCTAGAAAGCTTTACAAGACGGGCAAAAAAAAAAAAAAACTAAAGTATATCGTCTGCCTGTCGGAGACGTCAAAAGTCTTTGATAGATATTTATTTCACTTGTAATTATTTATTAACCCCTATCGGGAATAAGATTTCCCCGGGAACCTTTTCTATTCAGCAATCTGACTTACATTGCTGACAAGGGAAACATTTCCCACGGAATTTATTCGCGATAACCCCTATTAAGTTTTAATGTTTTCCTGAGTTGTTTTGCCGGAATTGCCTTGCTTCCCTCTCTGGGTGTAGTAACTCTTGTATAGTGCAGCTGCGTGTTTTGTGCATTTAAGGGTTGAAAATGAAATGACAGTTGCAATGGCGTTATTGATTATATTCAATTGGGCATTGAAGATGTTAACCTTTGAGTTGTGGCTGTCGTGTAATGTTGCATTATTTTAGCTATGAACTGAATGTCAGTAATATCGAAATTCAGAGTCGTAATGGAGGATGTATGGCCGCTTTTTGTTAACAAATGTATAGGCATTCTTTTTTTTTAAACATACATATGAACCAATATAACTCACTCGAGGGTTTGATTTTGTTTTTAATTTTTGTGTTCTTCTTAATGTTTTCCTGTAAAATGTGAACTGCAATCATTACATTTGCGAGGAAAAATTGGTGAATGAAATACTGTGCACAGTTGGCCCAGTTAATTTTTTTTTTTTTATATACTTCTCCCGGGAAAGGCGAACCTATAACGCTTCAACAGCGCCCCGAGATGCCTGCAGATGTATGTTTGCTCTGCACTTAAATTGCTGCAAATTGTAGTCTTCTGGAAATATATCCCCAGGAAGTGAGTTCCAAAGTTTGCTTGTCCTGTAACAGAAGGAGTTTTTGAAAGTTGATGTCCTCGCGGTTGTCAAGTGTACTGTATGGTCATGAGCATTAGCAGCCTGTCTTGTTGGGCGCCCAAAATTTCGAGGGATAATGTCTTTGAGTTCCTCAGAACATCTACCATGGAAGTACCTATAGAACAAGCATAGGTCAGCGACTTGTCTTCTGTGCACCAACGGTTGTAGATTCGATGTGAGTGTAGGGTCTCCAATGAGTCGAACTGCTCGTCTCTGTATACTATCAAGCAGGTTAAGTGAATGTTTTGGGGCCGAGCTTCATATATGGGAACAATATTCCAAGCCTGGTCTAACCTGTGCTTTGTAGAGAAGGAGAAGTTGCTTGGGGCTATAGTACCTTCCTCTTTGCTCTAAATAGGTAGCTCAACTTTGCGGACGCCGATCTTGCGATAAAGGATATGTGGTCCTGCCATGTGATTCCTGAATTGACTGTGACTCCTAGAAGGTGCATTGAGTCCTTGTGATGGGTTGGATGGTCATCCATTTGGATCTGAGGAACTGTTGATGCATTTTTCTGGAAAATGTTGTGAACTGTGTCTTGTTTGCATTAAATACAACCAAGTTGTCCTTTCCCCACTTCAAGATTTTGTCCAGATCATCATTTAGAGAATTAATTTGTTCACATCTCTGACTGTGTGATGTAGCCGTATCCACAGGCCCACTGTTCGAGATGGAGGATATAAGAGTGCTGTCATCCGCAAAGCTGTAGATATTATTATTTGTCGATCCAAGCAAATCGTTGATGTGGAGAAGAAATAGAGTTGGAGAAAGAATAGATCCTTGGGGCACGCCTGCATTTATAGCAAAAGAATTGGATGATACACCATCTACAACAACTTGGATCGATCTTCCCAGAAGGAAATTTTGCATCCATCCGCAGAGTTGTTGTGGTAATCCGTAAGACGCTAACTTGCCTAATAGGGCTCTATGCCAGACTCGGTCAAATGCCTTTGATATGTCCAAGGCTACGGCTCTGGATTCGCCGTGTTGTTCAATTGATTGTGTCCATAAGTGCGTTACGTAGCTTAACAGGTCACCAGTCGGTTTATAAGACTTACAAACTACTGTCTGTTTTGTTCTTAAAATTGGATGCGTACCTACTTATATTCGAAAGAACAATGTTAAGAATCTGTTGCAATAAGGTTAGGTATTCGGAGTTGCGATATTAAATTCAAAAAGTTTTGAAAAACGAATGTCAAAATTTACACTGTAACGTTACAAATGTTATAAGTATAAATAGGTATAAAAAAACAAACTTAACTTATATTTTGGTTATTTGTCACCTTGCTCCATCTGATTAACATTGCAACATGTAAAATTCGGCTTTTATGTTACGCCACTGTTGCATTTAATTTATTAAACATTTTTAATTGAACTAGTACCTAGTTGCGTCTTAAAAGCGAACATATAAATTCAGCGAACTTTCAAGGAATTTGATGGATTTTAGCCGGCAGTATAAATTGAGGTTTCATTTTAAACAGATTCAGTCCATTCATAAAGCAAATCTGAGTGTCAAATCAATATGCGAATGTCGCTATACTTTATGAAAGATTGCGCCACTTAGTTATTTGTTTGGATTTAAACTATATAAATGTAATGTGATTTTTCTGAAACATGTACCAGTTTCGAAGCATATAGAGAACATAGTTTCTATCTTTTTATTTGGTTTTTACTTCCATTTTGAAATGTGTACGGAAAGTGTTTTCACAAGTAGAGCATATCTACTACACTTTCAAGAATCAAGATAAACATAAGTGTTGATAAAAAAACAAATAATTCGCTATACAGATCAAGACGTCGCTTACTTATGAAGGTGGCTTTAAATGGCTTCCTTTCTGTAGATACCTAAGTATCTGTATACTTAAAAGAGTAGTGTATCGTAGGTTAATGCGGAAACTTTCAGAATATGTTCCACTAGCTGTGTAGACGCTCACTAAGAAAAAAACTGAAATAAATAATAGTCACAGTCTACTCCACGTCCATAGTAACTAATGCGTACATGGCTATTTGCGTGGCCTGTGCGGCTTTGGTGTTGGCTGTAGTGTTGAACAGAGACAATACTGAGACTACCAACCTCGGCCAATTTCCCGTTACTTTGCCTACAAGATATATTTTTACGGTGTGTCCTCGTTTTTGTGCGCTAGTATTGATACATAAAAATTCGTTCATCAATCAATGCTGCCAACCGTGAGGGAATGTGATAGAGTTCGGGAACACCTTTATCATTTATTTCTAAAAGCCGATTAATATAATTTGTTTGGTTAATAAAACTATCTAAATGAGATGTTTTGTATACTAGAAACATAATAGGACAAACATGATTGTATATTTTCCGCTTTTGAATTTCATGCGTGTAGGTACATTTTTTTTTATAATAACTTATGCAAAAGTACACTTATTCCTAAAAAAAATACTATCCACACATAACGAATAATTTCAAATTTAACGGATAAAATTCTATGAACGCTGACAGCAACTTTGCCGACACCGGAAGTTGTTTATATTTTTTGAGGGTGTGTTGGTGTGTTGCAGTTTCGTGACATTTGTCAATATGAATTTCTATGTATCAATACTAGCGCACGAAACGAGGGCGCTCCGTAAAAATAAAGCTTGTAGGCAAAGTAATTGGAAATCGGTCGAAGTTGGTGGTCTCAGTCAGAGACAATACTGAGACCCCCAACTTCGGCCGATTTTCCGTTACTTGCCTACAAGCTATATTTCTATGGGCTGGTACACGCTAAGTGCGTTAGTATTGTCACATAGAAATTCGTATTGACAAATGTCACGTAACTTCACTCACCAACACACTCCCACCTTGCGTGTCCCACTTCCGCTGTCGGCAAAGTTGCTGCCAGCGTTCATAGAATTTTGTCAGTTAAATTTGAAATTATTCGTTTCGTGTAAATAGTATTTTATTTTAGGAATAAGTGCACTTTTGCTGAAAATATTTACGAAAAATGATTAATGCAGAATGGTTGTAGGAAAATAAAAACATTTTGAGCAATTTTCCTTCAGTTATTTAAGAAAAATGTACACATGAAATCGAAGTTAATGATATTCAAAAGCGGAAAATACACAACAATATTTGTCCTAATATGTTTCTAGTATATAAAACATCTCATTTAGATAGCATTTTTAACTAAACAAATTATATTCATCGTCTTTTAAAAATTTATAATAACCAACCAATAGCATTCAGTTATCTTAAAATGTCGTATTCAAGAACTCTATCACATTCCCCATGGTTGGTAGCAGTTGGCAGCATTGATTTTATATTTTTTGTATGTTTTTGCATGTCACACGGATTCTAAATAGACATAACACCGATAGGAAAACAAAATGGCGAATTTGAAAAAAACTGAGGGGGCCAGCGGCAAGAGGATTGTGAGTTGGGGGTCTCATCATTGTCTCTGGTCTCAGTCTCTGATTACATATATAAACAAAATGTCTGTCCCGGTCAAGTTGTGCACATTTGTCAATATCGTTCAAGAACTGATAAATCACATTTATCCGGACATTGCTAAAATGCATTATTACTCCGTAGAATGGTTTTGTGAACGAGCAATTTTGACTCCAAGGAATGATCAAGCTGCGTTCATAAACGAAATCTTATATTTGATACCTTTGACGGGGAAAAAGTGGTATACAAAACGATAGACACTGATTGCTAATGTAGATGAAGCCATTCGAGTTTTTAAATTCCCTTAAACCATCGGGTATTCCATAGATACTATAGGATAACTCTTCGGAAGGGCGCACCTGTCTATAAAGAAGAAACAAATAATAAAGAGAAACAAATAATAAAGAGAAACAATTTTTCTGAAATAGTTCATTTTAATAGAGTACCAC
Organism: Cheilosia urbana; assembly: GCA_946477585.1. Lineage (NCBI taxonomy): Eukaryota > Metazoa > Arthropoda > Insecta > Diptera > Syrphidae > Cheilosia > Cheilosia urbana. The sequence continues at coordinate 163,257,008 of OX297854.1, forward strand.
GAGGACGAAGTCTAACTACTAGTATAAACATAAGCTTATTTCTTAAAAAAATGACCTACATACTTTGTTAATATTATTTTTAACAATAAAAGAATATTTATAAGCTTCAAGTGCCGATCTTAAATCATATAGATAGCTAGTAACATTTTCGAAAGCTCTTTTTCTGACTTATAAATTAGCGGGCGTCATTTATATACTTTCTTATCAGCACATGGTCATTGTGTATCTAAATCTAAATTGCTTTCAATGAAAGATTTCCTGATCTCATTTGCTTACTTTATCTGGCGAGCATTTATTAATCACATCTGATTCGTCAGTCGATGCGTGCAACTGCCTACTGAATTCCAGTTTCGAGCGTCAATTTATTTGTTAAGCGTCTTCTACAATTGCCTTCTCTCAGATTTATCTTGCATGTTTATTTTGTTGTCTCTATGTTGGGGTTCGTGTTATACAAATACATAGTAGGTAAGCTGTCATGGAATTGTCTGGATTTAATTTAATCTCCCGGTTAAAGAAAATGTGTCATTATCACTTCAATTTATTTTTTTAAATGGTTATATGGAAATGGTTCCATTCTTATCCCCCTTTACTTACGTACATATGTAATGAATGGCTATAAAAGCATTGTGACTTGTATGGAAGGAGAACAATTCAAAGCGCCACTGAAGTGAAGTAGGTTGGTAAGATTAACTTCCTATAGAAATGCCACATAACAGAACTGCTGTATCTATGTAATTTCAGGTTAATGCTTAGCAAGGAACAAAATTCCCATAATAAATATCTTTAAATAATATTATGGCCCTTTAAACTATACAACAATTTGTCTTGTTTCGTTTGCAGGGATGTTGTTCCCTATGCTGCGAAAGCGTAAAATTGGCACAGTTTCTGTTTTCCTACTTCTATGCATTGTTTTTTTAATTTAAATAAATAACCGTCTATCTTAATTTAAGCCATCTAGCGGTTAATAGTTGCCGAATACTTACTTATTCGACTTTTATTCCAGGTCCGAACCACAAAATGAGTTCCTATAAAACACAGTCGCACATTACACTCGCTCCAAAATGTTATGGCTTATGGGTACATAATTATGTATATCAATGATTAGAGTAACAATTATTTCTCCCGTTTTAGCTCAAATTTTAACAAAACATTCAATTATACGGAATTTATATGTATAAAATGTGTTGTCGTGTAGTGCAGTCAATTGTGTCATGACTCATGTGATAAAGAAGCTGTCAACATTTATGAGTAGGCTAACAAACATTTTGGTTAAAAATGTACATCGTTCTTTTTAAGTTGAAAACAGTGTGGTCTAGTTTTCCTAGAACTAGCATTGATCATTTTTCATCAATTCTTTAAGTAAGTAAGGTACACTTGTTACTAAAAATAAATATTAACACGAAACGAATAGTTTCAAATTTAACGGATAAAATTCTATGAGTTGATGGGAAAACTTAGCCCACAGCAGAAGTGGCTCATATTTTTTGCGAGTGTGTGTGTGAGCCGGAATTTTTGAAGTTACGTGACATTTGTCAATACGAATTTCTATAGGTTTGTTTGACGTGGCGTGAAGTAGTGCGCACTGAGAAGTATCAGATAATTTTCACGCCTGTCAAAAACCCTGCATAACCCTGAATTTTCAGCTACTATATGGAACGTAAAATATGTTGCTCTGAAGACTATCAGTTTTTGAAATTGAATATTTATATATAGGTATTTATCTTTTGGTGAAGTAGGTTTGAAGAAGATAACACTTTTTCCGTTTTTTATTAAAAATGTATGCACTAAATTCTGATCTTGTGCTTTCCATAATGGCAAATAGTTGATAAAAGTGTTTGGAGTAGGTATAGAAAAGACGTTTGAAAATTTATTTAGGTCTAACAGCTTTTTTCATTTCAGTTGCTTATAATATTTTAGTTCTAAACGTATAGTTGTTTTCAAACAATTCACTTTTGAATATCAAATTTATTGGGCCTTACCAACAACCAAATTTATACTCGACTTTAGCGCAAAAGTCGAAATTAAAATAAATTGTGTACGAACAATCAAGTTATCTCTGACTTTAAGGTAATCGAGGTTGTAACTTTCGATTCATAGAAAGTCTAGTCTAACCCATTATTAAAGTTTAAACGTCAGTCTGGAGAAAAGTCAATTCGCCGTTTTGAATTAAATGAGGTAGGTAAGTTCAATTATTGGTAAGTTATTTAATTATGTTACAAATGTCTTATCCCAAAATCAATTTTTTGTTTTGTCTTGTGCAGGAAATCGATTTAATTAAAAGCTGCTTCCCTATCCATATCCATATTGATGCATATTTTGTGTATGTGTGAAATGTAATTTTTGGACCAAATAAACAAAAAAAATAAACCTGTAGTGCCCAAAGAATTCTTTGTTGTCATATATCCGCAAAAGTAAACTCATCGCTGCTCAACATTATTGAAAAAGTATACATAATTATAAGATATTCAAAATACAAAATGCCAATTTCAGCAAATTATTTGACAGCTCAGAAGAAAATTATAACGCATTTGAGTTAAAACCTACTGTTATAATTTTGCGATAAAGTCAAATGTAGTTAAAGTTTCGATTATTTTGATTGTTGGTACCTATAAATTAAAAGTCGAAACTAAAGTTAGTTTCGAAATTAGTTCAACTCGAGTTTACGGTTTGGTTGTTGGTAAAGCCCATTGTATTCACCTCTGTCACTATCTAAAAAAATGAATGACAGCAAAACTCAGCATTGAATTCTTGCCCCGACAAATTAACTGGGGTCAGCTCGGTGCACAACTGATTGCCCTAGTAGAACTCATGTCAAACACAGGTTTTCAGTACCAGTGCTTTATCGAACACATTAGGATTAACCCAGCTCAATTCAAACAAACCTTATGTTACAATAGATACTAGCGCCCCAAATTCTGGCCACTCCGTAAAAATATAGCTTGTAGGCAAAGTGACGGGAAATCGGTCAAAGTTGGTGGTTTCAGTATTGTCTCTGATAAGAAAATATCAGCACAGCGGTTTTATTTTTGAATATACAAATACATGTCCCTGGTAGCAATATCCACCTTACACATTTATGAAATGAAATAATCAACTCTCAATGATTTCCATTCCTTTGCCGTAAAACGGATAGTTTGTATACATTTAGTTTTTTCTTAGCTCTAGCTGCCGACTTTTGTGCTTTTAACGATTCTATTTGAGCAACTAAGGCAGCATGCTTAAGCTCATCCAATGACATACTTGCGTACTTTTTATCCTCTCCATCTTCCGATTCTGTTTCCGATTCCGAATTAATTTCCCAAATGGGAGCAGTTGCTGTCACATTTGACTTTTGAGAACTGTTGTCTTTTACTTGGTATTCATCTTGCTCTATCTTTATTGCAATATCTTGTGATATACTCTCATCAACTAAGTTATCAGGTGTTTCCATTTTCACAATAATTTCGTCGGACGTAATACTCTCAGCTTGACTTGCAACATCTGACGGCTTGTTTAATTTCCCTATAACAAAAATTATAAGTTCAAATTTTCTCCTCTTTCAAACATTTTTTTTTTTTTTATAAATTTTACTTACTTGGCAGAACTGTCTTGTCATTTCCAACCCACATGTCTAAAAATTCGTTCTCCCAGTCTGTGTAAAACAATTTTTTGGTTCTACTTAAATTTTTGTAATTTTTCTCTTTTAATCTCGCCTTCATGTTACATATTTTTTTATAGACCCGATCAACTGTGAGTTTTTTTCCACATTGCTCGCTGTATTCATTGGCAAGTGCTTTTGCCGCTTCAACTTTTCGTTTACTTGACGCTTTTTCTTTTCCCAAGAGAATTTTATATTTTGAAAGAAGAGCGACAAATATTTGATGCTCATTCATCCCCACAATATTAAATAGTGTATCATCACAATTGTTTCCCATTTTTAATAAAGGAGCGTTGGTAACCCTTTAAATTTCAGTAAAAACAAATAAACGTGCTCTGCTCTGAGGCTGAAAGTACCCAGATATTCATTTATTCACTTGGCTATGTCTATGTCTACTCGTTGATTTCTCGAACCGTCTTTAAAAATGTTCACTGTTTATATTGTTTACACTTAAATACAAGTGAGTAGAATTGTTTATTGAAAACGGATATGTAGGTATCTCTTATTATTTGTAGTAGCAAATTTTAAACCATGAGCGCCATTTGTATTGTTTTCTACGGAAAGTTTTTACTGACTGCGTGCTGTGCCGACTTGACTTGCTAAGTAGAGTGAGTTCGACTCTGAGATCTGAGTATGAGAAAAATAAACTCAGATCATTTTACTTGTGTATTGTGTTGCCACTTGGCACTTGAGAGTTGTTGTTATGAAAGCAGCAAGCAAAGAGTTATGTGCCGAGTGCCTTCAGATTTGAAATGGTAATTGGTAACTGTTTGGGGTTAATTTTGCTCGTCTCGTGTTGTTTCGATTTTCCATCTGTTTCTGCATTTATTTATTTTTGAGACGGCTGGACGTCATTTTTGAAAAAAAAAATTAAAAAAATAAATTCAACGATTAGGAACATCGGAAAAGGATTCTTTATTAATGCGACTGATCGCAAACTACTGATCAAAGGCAAGATAATCTGAGACCTGCAACCACAGCCAAGTGAACTAACATTATGTTGGTTCCAATCCTCTTGCACCTTGCACCAGCATCTGCGAGGTACAAAAGAAATTGCTGCCGACCGTTGTGACAGGCGTGACACAGTTCAGAAATACTACTTTTCTTCGTTAGTGGCGAATAATTTAATTTGTAAAATGTCGGCTGTAAGAAATATCGATTTTGCTAGTCCTTGCCGCTCATTAAAATATCGACTGAAGTTTTACCGGCAATTTGATATGCTGTTGGCGAAATGGCAAATGGAATGAATAAACATAAACAAAGGGCCTTACCAATAAACATTTTTAGTTTCGACTTTTAATTTTAGTAATTCACAGTGGTTTTATTTTGCATACAAATTTCGCAATTTTGAGCTTCCGTAAATTTAAAGTCGAGACTAAAATTTTTTTATTAGTACAGCGTTAAAGTGTCGGCGAAAATGTCGACTGGTGCTCGAACGCTAAAGTACCAAAAATATAACAATCCAGTATTCATAAACTCAATTTTATTAATAAACTTCTTGTTAAAAAAGAAACATAAAAATGAATATTCGTACAATAAGGAAGGAAGGAAGAATTTATATAAATTCGTCAACCCAATCTTAAATGAATTCCTATGTTCTTTGAAAATTCTAATTTATTGTAATTCGATTTATCGTTAAGGATTTGTGAGTTGTTTTTCTTTGCGAATTGTATAATGTGATGTTTTTTTTTTCTCCTTTTTAAATTTAATGTAAAGTTTGTTTGACAATGAGATATTCCTTACCTAACTTTGCAATTAATTTATTTAGTCCAATATGTGTCGCTTCCACGATAAACTTTATGTGCTGCCATATTATTGTACATGAATTATCATACAATTGGCTCCGAATTATCTTACGAGACAACAAATTATCATACACACTTCTTTGGAACGACCCTTACTGAAAAAAAAAATCGCAGAACATTTTATTTCCACAATTCCAATGTCAAATTCAATTTCCAGGTTCTATAAGGAAATATACCTAGTGTGACAAACTTATGTTATTACATACGCAATTACAACAACTACACTCTACTTGACACTTCTGTAGTTGTTGTAATTGCGGGTTGAAGATTCTACTTTATTTTACCTTGCTAAGATAGATTTCCAATAATACACGCCTATTGTTTTACTACACTTTAAATCTCCACGTTACATTTTCAACCAGTTGAGGGGGCAACACTGTAAGACGAGTATGAGTAGTAGTGATCAGTGTTGCCGCAAGCTTTTTTAAAAGTGTAACAATTTTGTTCAAAAAGTGTAACAAATGGATAAAAAATGTAACAAACTGGAAAAAATCGTAATTATAAAATCATCGTTTTTCAACTCAAAAAAATCTTCATCAGGAACTCTTTATCACATTTCAAAAAAAGCTCTTTTTTTTAACCTACCTGTCCATTTTGTGTTTAACAAATATAAAAAACAAAATTATTGACCATCGTAGTAGATTTCATCTTTATTTCACAAACTTTATTTACCACGAGATGTAGAACATTGTCGGCGACGCGGCGTGACAGAAAAATATTGTTGTCTTTTCTTGTGACCTGCCATTCCCATTCCCACTTGAAGTTTGACGTTTTGCACAACCTTGAACTGTGTAAACAAACAAATACATTGAAAGAAATTTTTAGAAGTTTACTCGAAAGAAAAAAGTGCTGCCAGTTCAACTTTTCAATATTTTTAATGAGAAAAACAAAAAAGGATTTTAATGGGAAAAATGTAACAAAGCGAAAAAGAAAGTAACACTGTAACAAAATTATAAAATAGTTAAAAGGTGTAACACTTTTGTTACACTTGTAACATTGTGGCAACGCTGGTAGTGATACGTGATAGTGACTCATGATACAGTTAGGTAGGTACCATGTAAAAAAGAACTTTACTATATGTAAGAAAGAAAAAGAGGTAGAAAAAAGGTATGTGGGTGGGCTTGTGTTGCTCCTGCACAGAGGACAGGTATTCAGAATTCAGGCAAGAAGTCAGTCCAGTGCCGCAGTGTGCTAAGTACTAGGTTGGTAAGTGATGACAAGTTTCACTTTAATTGAAAAGTGTAATTTTTTACCTTTAATGTGTAACAATAGATTTTTTGTGAGAATAAAAGCAATTATGCTACAATTTTTAAAGAATGTGCAAATTATCATACATTTTTCACTATCATACATCATACAAAACCTGAAATTATCATACATGTAGCATAATTATCATACGGTTGGTATCGCTGCGGACTCGCCTATGCCAAGCTTCTGGAGTATTTTGAGTTTTTTGTAACTTGAAAAGCAATTGGTCATGTACTGACCAGAGCGATGGATCTTGTCGACATTTTAAAAATCGAAAAATTTTCAATAAACATGGCCAGTCGATATTTTTTCCGATTGACTTTTTTTCTGTCGGCATTATGTCAATCGGCTATTTAAAGTCGATATTTTTAATAAAGGGTTTTTCAACAGGGACGCTACAAAAGTAGAGCGACAGGGACAGCAAACTACGCCGAATTTCTTGCCGCTCTTTTGACATTTCTCTTCAGTAAGGTTTGCCATTTCATGAATCATGATGGAAAGATATACGAGCCAACAAAGAGTCGAAATTATTAATTAATATTATTTATATTATTGAATTAATAATTCGGAGTTTGGTGTGGTTTATGGGCCGGCGGCGTCATTGGGCCGTACTTCTTCCGTGATGATCAAGACCGGCACGTTACTGTGAATGGGAATCGCTACAGTTCAGTAATAACCGAATATTTTTGGCCCAATTGGATGATATGGACTTGGAGGACATGTGGTTCCAACAGGACGGCGCCACAAGCTATACAGAGAATGTCACAATCAATTTATTGGAAACCAAGTTTGGAGAACGTGTTATCTCACGAAATGGTCCAGTCGCTTGGCAGCCTCGATCGTGCGATTTGACGCCGTTAAGACTTTTTCCTGTGGGGCAACGTCAAGTCTATGGTCTATGCCAACAAGCCAGCGACGATTGATGAACTTCGTACGAATATCGAACGTGAAATTGCAGCAGTATCGGCCGATTTATGCTTGAAAATCGTCAAAAATTGGGTTCAGAGTCATTGAATATTATATGTGTCTAAAATCGCGCGATTTTAGACACCAATCATATTCAATGATTTTCGGGATTTTGTGGTTCTGGATTTTGTGCTTCGGGATTTCATGGGTAACCCATACCAATCCTAAGAAAGCTACTCAATTCAGCCGCTGGCATTCGGTATAGATTTGGATGTCCCTCTCAATCCCCTTAAAAACAAAAACTTATGCAAACTAATGAAAGGCGTGTGATTTATCCTCTGTTTAAAAGTTCATTCATAACTGGTTTATTATTTCCTTCGTTGTTATTATAACATTAAAAAAAAATCAAAAAAACTTCGTAGGTACGACTTTGAATTAATTCAGTTTTGTTATGCACCGCAATAATAATTAATCATCCCCATTTTGACTTCGTAGAAACATAAATTGGTATTCGTTGAGCTGTTTATTTATTTCAGCTGCTTCCTTTTGTGATTCAGCTGCTGACTTTTGCGCTTCAGCTGCTTCCTTTTGTGCCTTGTGGGATTCAATCTGGGCTATTAGGGCAGCACGTTTCAGTTCTTTTAATGACATATTACTATAACTCTGATCATTATCATCTTCTTTATACATAAGTTCACTCTCAGATTCGGAATCGATTGCCCATACTGGTGTACCTAGTACATCTGAAGTGGCTGGTGTATTGTACTCGTCTGTTTCTATCTTTACGTTATCTGGTAATATAAATCCTTCTGGTATGAAACATTCGGATTTACTTGCATCATTTAATAACGTACTACATTCAGCAAAACTTTCAGACATGTAGCTTTCAGGTTGACTAGAAGCTTCCGTTATATTTGCTTGAGTTTGGCGTGCCAATACAATATCATAAATAGTATTTCGTTTACCTGTAATTATAACAGTTTGTCAAAAATTTGTATAATACATCATAAATGAACAGCAAACAAACTCACTAGAACTTGTTAAGCCATTTTCAATCCACAAATCCAAAAATAATCGCTCCCATTCGTTAAATGCCAGCTTCTTTGATCTGCCTAAATTCTTGAAATTTTTCGTTCTCAATCGTCCCTTCATATTGTACACTTTCTTAAAAACTTGTTCCACTGTAAATTTTCTTTGACATTGCATGTTGTATTCATTGGCAAGGGCCGTCGCCGCTATCAATTTTTGTTCTCTAACTTCAGGATTTTTCTCTGTACGCAAGAGTACTTTATATTTTGCCAAGAGTGTTACAAAAAAGTAATGTTCATCTTTTTTATAACAAACACGATAACTACTTGAGATGTCATCATCGTCGCTCATTTTGAATGAGGATATGACAAATGGGACGATGGCAACCCCAGTCTCCAATGCGAAAGAAGTATTTACTCACAAATCACAATGCTAACACATGAGTAAATAGATATTTTTATTCCTCTGGTATACCTACTATGTAAGTGATTGCCCGAATAATATCACAAATGAGGTCAAAAAGTGTAGAAAACTACATCAAAACAAACCTGTTTATTAAAATTACGATAACTACGAGTAAAAACAAAAAATTGATTTCAGATTTTACGAACGCAGGTGACGTAGGTATATAGTCTGTGAGAAACTGAGAAACTGAGTTGAGCACTGAGCGTGTGAAGTAAATTCACAATTATTGTGTTTGTGTATGGTAGTGTATGCATACACAAAACACATCTACATTTACCCCTTCGAACTTTCGACGTGGTTGCTGTTGCTGCGTGTTATGCTATGCTCTGCTTTCTGCTAGGTGTTTGTTTTTGTATTGATTGTATTTCTCCGAAGGTGTAGACTGCAGAGTGTAGACTATAGTGTAGAGTTGAAGTTGGCTGCAAACAATGTTGCCATTGGCGACTAAAATAACTTTTGTCATCTCATCTTATGCTCTGTGTGACAAATGGTTATGGTGCTTATGCCTGATATGAATGATTAAAAGAGATGGATATCTTTCGTACGTATATCCCCCCAAAACCCATTTGTTTACATTGTTTTTTTTTTTTTGTAATTTCAACCCCTGTCTGTGAATAAGGGATGGGAAATTAACTTTTTAGATTGTACTTTTCACTAGTTATTTCAACAATCTTTTAAAACCCAAGTGTAACTTTTTCGTTGTGGAAATTCGTAGCTATACGAATGTTAAGATAAATATGCTTGCATACCTTTTACTACCTATTTACCTAGCTTATGATTTCAAAAAAATTACAAAATTGGTTAGCCGATTGTAATAGAATGGAACTTAAGGCCTGACCGCATTTTATATTCTCTATTACAAATCTTAGATGTGTTCGTCTTCGTCGCGTGGGTATAAAATGGGATCTTTTAAAGGATTGTAACTGTGTAACTCTTAAAGCAAAAAAATGTTTGGTAAATTGTATTTTTTTCTAGTAGATTGTACAGTCGGATCCGCTTATTTGAAACTCGTTTAATTGAAAACCCCGCTTATATGAAAAATTTAATTTTTCCCCGTGTATTTTTTTTTTTCAGTTATCCGAAGTCCGTTTAAATGAAAAACCCGGGTATTGAAATTAAAGTAACGTTTTTTTCTTATTTCATTTAAACGGGTTCGACTGTTCTGTGTAATTTTATTTTCTGATTGTATCCAAGATACAATTGTATCCAGTTTCCCATCACTGCTGTGAATACGTGTGAGCAACAAAAAAACATGTTGCTTATGGCCGGCCGCCAGTCATCTTGCTTATAGGCATTGTTCAATTGTTTTGTGATTTGTATTGAACTTGTTTGGTTTTTGTTAAGGCTTCGATTAAAAAAAAAAAAATTTGAAATACACTATTCATGAACTCTATACTTTAAAATAAATGAGCAAATGTGCGTGACTTCATGAATTTTTTAGGAAAATAGCTTGTCAGTCAGCCGCCATTCCACTGGAAAGTTATATAACTCTGTATTTTTATTGGTGACGTTTGGATTCCTAGTTTAGTAAGTCTGACAGCTGACTGACCAGATGTATTTCAATTTTCATTTGTCCAAAGTGGTCACGTGTGTAGTTTTTTGCAGTTGACCCTTATGGAGGGGAAGCCGACAAATCTAGTCAAGAAAATCCTGCCTGAATACCCAGTTGACATTTCGAAGGGTCAAATTTTAAATAAACAGAGTGGCCGTTGCAGAATTCTAAAGAGTCAAAAAAGGGCCAGAGAAAGAAAAAGGTGTCATTTCTAAAGCTACTCTGCAAATTTAGAATTTTCGCGTTTAAACAATCATAAGTTCGGATAACACAACAATAGTCTTATGATAGGCAGTCGTGTTACATTTTAAACGTAACTTTTTGGAAATACGAATTTTTGAAAAATTTGCGAATGGTCTTTTCTAAATAAAAAAGGGCAAAATCGAACAAAGGTAACGCTGGCCGTGAGAATACAAAAACAATTCATGTTGCCTAGTCAAAGCGTTCGGATACCTAGTCACGACAAATCTTGTTGACGTTTTACATAAAATATGTATCCGATCGTCGCCATTATCTTTGGTAATGCTATCGGCGCAGCCCTTTCGGATAGGTATGCGTTTTACAGTTGCGTGGTTTTATGTCGTTTTCCATTGGGCAAAAAGAAGCGTCCGGGAGAGTCCGGAATCGAAAAAATCACTTCTGAAACCGTTCCATTGGCACAAAAAATACTCTTCTGTTGATTCTGAGGAGAGAATTTCGCTTCTGGATTTGAAGTCAGAATCCACTCAAGAAGCACTCACACAAGTGCAATTTATGTATTTTATACAAGCCAGATGACAGCTGCCGTAGAATATTTTTTGGCATATCACCAATACTTTTGTGGATTCAACCAGAAGCAGTTTTCTTGTTCCATTGGATTTCAGATTGAGTCGATCCCCGAGTGAAACCAATGGAAAACGACATTAGATTTGAGGGGAAATTTGGCCACTGTCAATTGACTTTTAAAAAATAGAACATAAGTAAATCTTCATAAACGCCAAACACATATATTTTGCGTACACCGTTCGGTTATAAAAAGTAATTTACCCTAGGAACAAAATAAACCAAAATAAACGCAAAACAAGTTTTTGTGTACATTTTCGGCTTAACAATAATCATAAGTAATCATTCAATCAGCTTCGCCTTGAAACTTTTTCAGGTCACTGTCATGGCCACGTAAGACCAGTTTTTGGTTGGCTTGGCTATAACAAAATTATATAATCACATGTATGAGCAAGCTTAAGTAGATTGCCATTAATGTTATGACGTGCGACTTGATAATATTATGTGCACATAGTATAATCGATAATCGATATAAAAGGAGATTTATCGATTCGCGAAACGATAAACTAGAAAAGTCTATATTTAGGCGGATTTAACTAGTAAATGGCCGCATTCAAGAATCTAGTTATCTTAAGTCGACTAGATTGGTCTGGATAAGATGTAACCTGAACGCAAAAACTAGATTGGTCGGGAACGTCACTTTTTCTACATCAGCCACATACCCGAACTGTCAACTTAGTACTCAGTCACGAATTTCTTGACTAGATTCGTCGGCTACCCCTCCATAAACGTCAAATGTCACAGGTGCCCATGTGACCGATTTAAACCAATCACAACCGATATAGATCTAGTCAGACAGCTGTCAGACTTACTAAACTAGATACTTGAACGCCCTCAATGTTAGAACATTTTACGTCATAAATACTTAAATTGGATGGGTTTTGTCTACTACTACATCAATTCATGGGATAGAGAAATACGAAAACTAGATATGCATCTCATTATCAGGTTTATAGTGTATCGGGATTTAAATCGTAACATGCAAAGAGCGCAAAATAAAAAGAAGGCAAAAGTCAATAAACCTGAATTTATTGCTGTTTATAGAGATATCAATTATCGTATGGATATATAGTTTTTAAAATATGTTGCATCATTCATTTTCGTTAAATACAGCTTCAAACTAACATTTTTAGAAAGGGATATCTGCATTTTATTTAGAAAATATCGAGAAGAGGATGAATGGTTATTTAACCTCAGAATTAAAACAAATGGAAGTAAAACAATTAAAACACCTACTAAACTAAAACTTTGGTTTTAAAATGACAGCTTCAGCTGACTTAATTCGGCTAACCACTTTCGGTCGCCATTTTGGTGAGGTATATTGCAAATATAAACGCGTCACCGCAACTAACTTCACGAGAATAGGCCTTTTTTGCGGATAAGTTTGTTGTCGATTGTTAGAATACATTTACGATTGCATTATTTAACAAATCCACAAATGTTTTACGTTTAATTTACATTAAAATATTGTCAAAAGTTAAGTCAGATAGTGTACCTAATAGAGCAAACCAACTATTTTGCACTCTGACACTCTCTGACTTCTGACAGTCAGAAGTTAACAAACTGCACGTCCACTTGAAATGCATCTGCCATAATTACTGTAATTAGGACTATTACCTTACACAATAAACATACCTGTACCTGGTATCTAATAATCGTGTATAAGTGAATGTATGAACAGTTAATATATTTAAACAAAAATCTTAAGGAAACGTTCTTGTTCGGAGGTTATGCTGACCGTGGTCAATTGAAAAACAAATCGTTTTGACAGAAGTGTCATCGACTCTTCTGTAATCTATTTTAATTTCCTCTCACAATCTGTTTTCTGTCTGTTCTACTTGAACCTTGGCTTAGAGGTTGTCAGTTGTCACTTCGAAAACTTCTAAAAAAAATCAACTCAAATGTAAAACAATTATTACATTCAAGCAATGAACTGTTAATCCCACTTCGCAAAAGTTGTAAACAATGTTTAAACAAAACCAACGGATGCTGTCAGAAAATTCGCACCCAACCTTGTAACCTTGTTTCATCCTCAATTTTTCTAAACACTTATCAGCTGAAGCTTCGACTTGATACAATAAGACGGGAAGTATGGAACGACTTTGATTGCCTGACGCAAGCTATACGAAGATGATCTGATATTTGTTGTGATCATAATTATAAAACACGGATTAGTCAGCTGCAATCTAATTTTGGTTAGCTTCAACTGGCTGAATGGTCGCCCATACTAGTGACTAACCGGTAGGCATCAGAAACTTGACTACAAAACGTGCTGGACATTGATTTTGTGTTATCACTCTGACGAGCATCTATAGAGGGATTTTTGTTTATATTAAACAACAACAAAAGTTATAATGTAGGTACATCCCAATGGAATGTTCTTATCTATAAGCTGAATGTAAAAATTAAGTTGAAGTCAAGTTGATTTGCTGAAATTAGTTAAAAAAAAAACAAATCCTTTTGCATTGTCAAGGGAATGGACATGTATACTGAACATATCTTATCAATTGTTATAGATGATATTGTATCCAACAACTTAAGCTGGAAACATAGTATGATTGTATGCGAATAATCCAGCTTAAGCCAATGTGCGAACATAAAACAATGCTTCAGCGAATTTTCGTTCAACTATTACCTATGAATGAGCTTCTAAATAATGTGAAAAAGTGCATGCAGTTCAATTGTTCATAACTTATATCACCACCAAACGAAAGGATCAAATAAATGGCCATTAGATACTTACCTACAGATACAGAACCTTGGGATGAATCCTGTTAAAACGTTTTTACGTCAAACAAAAACACAATGTAAGGTCACAAATTTGCTGACAAGTGTTTCATGTTATGAGAGGTATACATCCAGCAACTTGCTTGGAGGTTTATTTATTATTTTAATTCTTAAATTAAATCACACTTTTTGATGTTTATTTTATTTATATTTTTTTAGACAAAAGGTAAATAGTTCTTCAAAATTGTAGACATTATTTCCATTAAACATATCTAAGTAAGCAAATCCAACTGGATTTTATTATACTATTTTCGCCAGTTTAACTGGTTCTTTGCCTTCAAATCTTATCTGACCCCACGAGATGCTGTTAAGTGATTAAATACAATATAAAAGGTAGCTCATTTTAATGTCAATATTTACTATTCTAGAAATATCAGTACACATTCGCATATTTGACAAGATCCGTTTCAAATGTTTAGTTGCTTAATTAAGGCTTTGATGGATTTCGTTCGGATTTGAGCTCAAATTTAAAGTTCAAACTGGAGCTCGACGGAAGGTGATAAGGTAAGTCATTTCTAAGCATGCTGTTCTGCTGAATGTTCCAAAAGGTGTGTTTGTTACAACAACGTTTTCCACGAAAACGACTTTAAACGACTCGTTTTGAAAACTGAAATATGTATGGGAAAACTTCTGTTTCCGACAAAGTTTTAGAGTGTTTTCGGCTCGGTGTGAATAGCCGATAGCGTATAAGCAAAGGTGGTTTGTGGATTTTAAAATCGAACATTTATATTGCAATTGTTTCAAGCTAAGGGGGTTTGAAGACATGTAGTCATTGTCAGGCGTCAATTACTTAATTGGAAAATTGCTTGAAATTAATTATGAAGTAAATCTAAAAATTAAGTAGTTGTAGTTATATTATATTCATTCAGTTATTTTCGAGTTAGAAATAACTGTAAGTAAGTAACTGATTATTTCGAATTTTCGAACTTACTTTGGCATAGTAATTCCTATTGCTAAATGCTTTTGCTTTGCTTACGATATTTTACACCCAACAATTGTGATTAAAAAGAGCGCGTTGGATAAAGTATCGTAGAAAACAGTCGTGTGTTTTTTTGAAAAACTACCATTTAAGTTTTTATTTCCCTCTAGGAATTTTCTTCACTCATCTACATTACTTAACTCTCCTATTATCTTTACGGAAAAAGAAAATTTGAATTTTCCTGTACGATCGGTAGAGGTAACCTATCCCCAACAGAAGTAAAGCCTTCCATGTACAGTTAAAAATTTGAAAACAATAATATAAACTCGAAAGAAATGTATTAATATATAAGAAAATAGTACCTAATATTCGAAGGGGTCCAAAGTTAGAAAGAAAGTGTCCAACTGTCCGTGCTTGGTCTTGAAAAAGTGTCATGTTGACACGGAATGCCATTTCGTATATCTACACAACGGAGCCCTCTGACGTGCCATTTTTTTAAGTAAAACAAATAATACCTAGGAGTTGTTTTTATTAAGAAATAAAAGAAAATATAAATCGATTTAGATACCTGGTATTTCCCCAATTATTTATGTACCTGTCCGCAGTTCCTTTAATCTGTTCTCCAGCTGAATTCACGAAGAGTTCGTTGCAGATTTATCTGATTTATTTCCCATTGCACTAAGCTGATCAGATTGCATCGCTTGTCACTTTTCTGATATTACCCCACCCGCAGTCGCAGACGCATTAGCCACCCAGTTCAACTAAATGCGAAGCAAATCACCAACCAATACTCTCTGACTGCAATATAACTGAAAACAAAAATGATTATGTTCCCTTGCAATCGGAAATGTATCCACCAGTTAAATCCACATTAACCCAGAGAATTATGCGGTAATCTGTCCTCTACCACCACTTTCTCTCTATGTTTCATGCGATCGATTTTTTCCCAATACGATCGCGGCACTGCCTAGGTCATACAGTGATACAGTGTTAGAGAGAACTGTGCGGTCTCTCCTTGTTCTAACAAAAAAAAAAAAAAAAAAGTGTTCCACTTCAATACGTTTCACCGATTAGAGAACGTGATTGCGAGCGGGCTCGTACACCAGTTGGTACCGAACTTCAGCAGCTAACACAGAACAGATAGTGGCTACGACGACGACGATGAACTAATAGCCAAGGTACCTGCTCCGAGTTCATACTTAGGCATAGATGCAACCTGTTTTCTGGTTGCTGCCACAGATTAGTTTTCATTTCGCTGTCACAATCAGATACAGCTAAACCGGTCAACTGAACAGTCGTCTAACAATATTCCTCTCGAGTGTGTATAAATTCGAATATTTTTTTGTAACACAAAGTTGTATGCATAATTTGAAATTATTTGCCGAAAAAGTGATGTGATCGTTCTAACTGTCAACAGAAATTTAAGAATTAAAATTGCATCTGAAAAGTGTTCCTATAGTAGTTTAATATTTTTTTTTTTTTTTTTAAATAAACCAAAAATATGGTTTCTGTACGAGGATCATCGGCTTCTGTGCTCAGCTACTCTGTGATAATCGCATTGTTGGGATGCTTTGTGTTATCAGGTAAATTAGGAGATAATTTGTTTAAACAATACTTAATCCAACGCCTGCTGCTTGGAAATTTGTCTGTGTTTTCACAAGTTACAATCACGAAATCAAATAATTTTTGGCGGTAGAGTTTCCAAGGAAGTCGTAAACAAATTGCCCTTTTAATCTAATCTTAAGAACTTTCCATTTCAATGGGTTGTTATGTTTATGGAATATGGCTAGAGACATCACATATAGATAACGATTTTTTTTTATATTCCTGTACACTTGGGCTAGGCAAAAGAACAAATTTCAAGGACAGTATGTGGTAAAAGGCGGGACTGCTTATTTATCTAACCGCGAACTATTTTTACATTTGAATTGGTACTTATTAAAAACGAGAATGGCATATACGAAAAATTGTTGCCCAGATTTCTTTGGATATCATGCTGAATGTGATTTGCTTGTTCAATTAACGAAGTAGTAAATGGAGATTTAGAATGTGGATATAATCTACTGTTGACCTCTGATCACTATGTTGATTATAATATATCCTTTTTGTGGCTCTAAAGCCAACTGACATTTGAAAAAAAAAAAATCATCATCACATTGTAGGTCCTTTCCAATTCGTATTAACGAATGGTTTTGAGAAGGCAGACTATGCCACTACGGGCCTGTTCATGTAAATTTGAGCATTTGGTGCAGCGTTGCTGCTGAAAAATGTCTAAAAGGGGACTAAAAAGAGGCCCGAACTGAAACATTAAACATTTTTTTTTCCTTACGAAACACTTCTTTGCATATGTTTGCAGTCTTTTTCGGTCAATAAAGAATAAAATCTTACTTAAGCTGAAAAAGGGTCCATTTGCTAATTTTTCATGAAGTGGGGGCCAAGGATCCTGAGGCTGAAAATGAGTGGCCCTAAAGATGCCAAACCGCAACGTTGTCTTGTCGTGTTTTAATCGAACAGAACTATATTGTATACTTTTAAATTTAACACTTTGTGCGTTTTTCATTTCCACAGTTAATATTATTAGTTTGGCATCACTGTTATTATAAATACGAATTAAATACATTTCAACGATTTAGAAGGTTAATGATTCCGTGTTAGTTTCCTTGAAAATTGACATCTCTATCCGTCCTATTAACCATTCCCCTCACGTTGTGCATTCGCATTACAAAGAAACATTTATGCCCCCGAGTTAATTCTAAAAAAAAAAATGAATTTGATTAATTTTCACAATAGTGGTACATTCTATTCAAAGCCCGTAAAAAGCTAATCAAAAAACCCCTAAATTCTATTGTAATCGTAACCAAACTCGTCGAGTGAATGATGTCTTTACACTTCACAAAATGTAGGTGTCATTATCTGGGATGTAAGGTGTCACCGAACACGCATCGAACTGTCACGACAGAGTGGGTTAATTGTTAGGAAGCTAATTGACAAATTCAGCAATTGCGTGTGCAGTTGCTATTGCGGAAACTAAATTGAGTTTTTAATTAACAATGTAATCGCCAGTTCATTTGCGTAAATATTTGCAATTCGTTTTTCAAGCCCTTTCTATGTATCTATTTTTATTTTTATTGAGCGATCACTTGTAAGGCGAATCTTTTCCCATAAATCTTGTCGGCAGTTTGACCGCTTCTAAAAAAAAACAACTGTTGACATGACAATCAACGGAATTTGTCAAAATGTACATAGATACGAACATGCAAAAACAATTTAATATCGCCGATAAATCAGCACGAGGATGAAAAACGCTACAGAATTAAAATGTCATCAACAAAAGCAAGCCAATACAAAAGCAAATTAATTATTCAAATAATGCGAAATGAATTAATTAACTGCATTCGGATGCAGTCATGCAATGTGTAAGCAATACCTAAGTATTAACTACTTATCTGCAGTAGGAGGAGACTGATTTGTTTAATTAGTTGGAGGGCAGAGAATATAAATTAGATTATGCAATTGAATGCGAATGGGACTACTCAAACAGTTGTTATTGGAAGAAAATAAAATATTATTATAGTTAGAATCATCTGACAGCCAGAGTGTCAGCTCTGCAAAAAGAACATTTAAGAAATGTATGCGAATATGCAATAATAAGTAAACCACTAACTCAGATCAAAAATGAGCCTGTTGTCTGATGCCAGATGGAGGAGCGCATAGTGCCACAGTAACTTTTACAACTTGTTCTGTAGGCGCAGTGGCTTAGTGGCATAGTTGGGAAATAATGATTACAAACAAATTCCATTACAATTACTTGTAATTTGTAATTTAAATTTTTCCAATTAAAATTACTTGTAATTGTAATGTGTAAAATCTAATTACAAATTACTTGTAATAAAAAACATTCAAAACCTGTATTTCAATTACATAGAAGTAATGGCGACAAATAATTAATTTTGAAAAAAGCTGCAATGATTAGGTAAATTTTTCCGTAATGATTACAGATAAATGTAATTGAATATATTTTCTATACTCATAATGTTGTCATATCATAATAAAAAAAAAGTTTTTACTTCATTACATGGATATCCCTGCCTTTTTTAAACCCACTGCATTGTTTTCTCATAATTATCGTTTTTTTTTCTGGCTTGGAGATACACTGTGTTGCAAGTTGATTTTTTAACTATCATTTGGCTTTAACCAAATTATTAAACATTTAGTTCTAAGAAATGTAGTTTGTATTTCCATACACCTCGCTAAGCCTTGATTAAAGGAAACCTAAAAATCTTTTCTTCCTATTATGTGTGAACTTTGCACCTGGAGCACACAAATTGCAATTACATTTTACAACGACCCGAACGAAATTGAGCTGTACAGTGTACAGTTGTTTACTGCTGTTTGCATTTGAACTGGACAAAAAAAGAAAGATAAGATAATTTAAGTTAATTTAAAATGTAAGTAATGAATTAAAATCTAAGTAATCAATTACTTAAAAAGTAATTACACTACGTTTTTCTTCAATTACTTCCAGAAATCAATTACTTTTCTATTATTACATTTAATTTGTAATTGACATTTTCTAATTAATAATTAACAGTCAATGTAATTGATTTTTTTCAATTTCAATTACATGTAATTGTAATTGTTCGAACACCAATTATAAATTACTTATAATTGTAATTAAAGTTGTAATCAATTACCAAAAGTAATAGTTATTTCCCAACTCTGTAGATTTCTCTGGACTCGATGTGACTTAAACGCAAAAACTAGATTGGTCGGGAACGTCACTTTTCCTACGTCAGCCACATATGCGAACTGTGTAGTGGTTAGTGTGTTGGACTACTAAGCGAGGGGTCGAGGTCTTAGGGTTTTTCCACTGCGCCACCTCTCGCGAACGTCTGACAAACATCCGAGAGTATAACTGTCTTGAAATAGCTTCTCAATTGGCCGTTTGGAGTCAGCATAAAATTGTAGATCCCTTCCATTCGTTTCAAACTTGAAAAACTCACACAAAACGAATGGTTGTGAGAAGCTAGGCCTAGGTTTGAGAGACTAAAAGAGACCCGACAATGGTGGTCTAATTCGAATATCTCTCGAATCTATATAGGTAATTTACTTTTACCTTTTTTTTACAATTTGTTCTAAATATTTTATAGGTTGACATTGCATTCGAACTTATAAGCCAAATTTAGTCAAATTATTGCTGATAGGTAGTTGTCAAAATCGTTCAAATGATAATTTCTAACTGACTTTTTATTTGATTTCATTTATATGTTGTGCTTGTATAGTATTAAAGTATTTTTAAGCTGTGCAATAAAAGCAATTCAAATTTCGGTATTCAATATAAATTTGCGCTTTGTTCTACTGATATTTGAATAGTCCCGCCTAGGAAAAATTCATATTTTACTAATTTGTGGTTCAACGCGTTCCTTTTCTTTTTATTTATATTTATATATATATATATTATATTTTTTAAATATTGCCAATATTGAACTAGAAAGTAATGGAACAGAGAACAGACCTTATATGATAACCCTTTTAGTAAATAGTCTGACATTTCTAACAAAAAACAAACAATTTCTCGCACACTATTTTCGTATGCATCTCCTTTACGTACGTATGGACATAATATACCTACATTATGTAAGTGAAAGCGGACAGAACAAAAGTCGTCTGGTCTAGGAAAGATCTTAATAAAACCTCCCTTCGGGCGATTTTGTGTAATCTATTACATATTATTAATTCTCAATGAATTTAGGGTATTTCCGCATTGAAAATTGTAAATTTCCTAAATGAGTTTTTGAAACTATTTAGCAACTTTGGCTCTCGTTAAAAAAAACTCCCACTCTTACAAATTTGAATTTTTTTTACATTTTTTTGCGAAAAATACAGGAACAGACGGAGCCCAGCATAATTATTTCAATACACGTTTTGGCTTGCACGGATTCTATTTATCAGAGACAATACTGAGACCCCGAACGTTGGCCGTCTTCCAGTTACTTTGCCTACAAGCTGTATTTTAATGGAGTGTACACGATTTAGTGCGCTAGTATTGATACATAGAAATTCGTTTTGACAAATGTCACGAAACTTCGAAAATTCCGGCTCACCAAAACACCCTCAAAAATATGAACAACTTCCGGTGTCGGCAAAGTTGCTGCCAGCGTTCATAAAATTTTGTCCATTAAATTTGAAATTATTCGTTACGTGTGAATAGTATTTTATTTTAGGAATAAGTGCACTTTTGCAGGAAAATACAAAACATTTTGAGCAATTTTTCTTCAGTTATTTAAGAAAAATTTACTCATGAAATCGAAGTTAATGATATTCAAAAGGGGAAAATACACAACAATGTTTGTCCTAATATGTTTCTAGTATATAAAATAACTCATTTAGATAGTATTATTAACTAAACAAATTATATCAATTTATAAAAACCAGCCAATAGCATTCAGTTATCTTAAAATTTGGTATTTCCGAACTTTATCACATTCCCCCAAGGTTGGCAGCATTGATTTTGTATTTTTTGTATGTTTTTGCATGTAACACGGATTCTAAATTTGGAGAACACCGAAAGGAAAACAAAATGGCGAATTTGAAAAAAAAAAAAAAAAAAAAAACTGAGGGGGCCAGCGGCAAGAGGATTGTGAGTTGGGGGTCTCAGTATTGTCTCTGGTCTCTGCTATTGATACCTAATATTGGTAACGCTGGATGGACGAATTTGTGTAAAAAATTCTGGCATTTAGATTGTCATATTAAGAGAAAACAGAAACAAATACAATTTATGAAAACTTTTTTTAAATGAACTCCACAGATTCTTTTAAAGAACTTTACATCTTTTGATAACGCGAAGAAAACTCCACGTTACGAACGCCATAATTATTTCCTACATGTCCATTGTCCACATACCCAATTGACATTTATTCCTCGTTAAAATTAAAATGCAACATTTTCAGTTAGTAAGTGTTTCTGTAATTTATTAGTTTGGCTTGGTTAATAAAGACGTGTACTTAGCTATCGATTGGGAGTTACTTATTGTACTTAATGTAGCGATAATTTATAGCTACTGTCAAAGCAGTTGCAAACGTGTTATTACTTTACTAGCGCCATATTTTTGTCGCTATATTACGGCCAGCTCAGCATTGTTTTTGCGTAGGATGACAGCGTTTAGGGAAAATAAATAAATCATAGTTTTCCCCTAGTTATACCTTATTTGAAACCATTTTTTAAATTGGGAAACAAAATTCGGTACAAAAAAAGGTAGAAACTAATTTTCCGTACGTAAAGCTGTTTCGGATCAAATCCACAAAACTGGAACAAGTCAATCCACTGAAAGCGTTTCACATATTTGTACTTTTCCTTTCACCAGGAGAAATTCTCGTGATGGATTTCATTCACAAATTCATTCTGATAGCTACGTATAAACTTTCAATACACTAAAAAGTCTAAACTAGTTGACTTTGATCCACGTTACAACGAACTTGATATTCTTTTAAAAAAAAAGAAACGCTAACAGTCCGCATCATTGATATTGATTGATAATCCTTCACTGGAATCAGGATTCAGATGTAAATTATTCATGTTTTATCACTAGTTTTGATGCAGCAATTATCATATCCATCTTAAAATCAGTACGATCCGCTTATTATTAGCATGAGAATGTTTATTGGACATGAATCGAAAATGTTTGTGGTAGTTATTAATGGAGCAAATATTTTGAGCAAATATATTCGGGGAGAAAATTTTCCGAATCGTCCGATATTATTATACAACTTTATTAGTCAGCTCTGAATTATTATAGGCGATAACTTGTGAAAAACGAGGGTGATATAAAAACATTGAAATGGCATCATGTGACACATATTATCTCGTTGTGGGGAAGAATTTGTTAGCAAGGTTCGACTAAAATTATTGCCATTTTTAAAGTCAACATTAAAATTTTTTTTTTTTTTTTATGGGAAATTTCCTTTTTGAATAGTTGCTTGAAGTTTCTACCTACCTAAGTAAATCTAAAATATTCCATTCCTCAAACTTGAACTGCCTTACCTCCCTTAAATGATTTCCCATAACAATATACTCCTACAGTAGTATTTCTACAAAAAAAAACTGACACGTTGGGCCAAGCACGTGTCATCCTTTATTGCAAACAAATTTTCCACTCACGTACGGGCAATTTTCGTATGCAATTCAATTTGAAAATGAAATGTTCGCATTTGGCGCATTACGCGCCATAATCAAGGTCAGCAATGTTTACGGATTATTTAATGCTGTTTCCCAGCGTAACAAATAAACATTAATAACATATCTTTCTTAGCTCATACGGATGCCTAAGTATCGTATTTAATGCGAGGTATTTTTAGATTACCGTACTGAATGCTGCAGCGAGCTGGTGCGAGTAACATGAGTATGTAGACACTTGGTCGCCTTTTGTTGTTTTCTATGTTTGAAACCCTGACAATGGTGTCATTTATTTTCTGTTATCTGCAGAAAATATGCAAAACAATCGGTTGTTTTTGAAAGTGCCATAAACGTTTTTAGTGTATAAATCCAGTCGTATGTGCATATCAAGTCAAAGGCATTGGTTTATGACCTGTTTATGAGGTGCGCAATCGAGGAATCATATTCGCGGTTAGAGTAATTTTGAGAATATCAGAACTATAAAAACGCTGGTAGGTTGGGCAGGTGTATAATAATAAAATATGTTGGGTTACCAAGTGGAAAAATGTCCTTGGCACTATATATTTATTGAATATACCTACCTAGTCTGTATATTGTAACTGCTTTTTTGTACAACTGATCAACTTATGTCATTCGTCCGCCTATTGAAATGTGTAAATGCGAAATACATTCCTTGTTACACACGAGCATGTTAACAGTTTTTTTGATTGCTTTATGTTCATATGAATAGTACATGCAGTGTTTTTAGGCTCTTAATTTGTTATGCAATATCGTCTAATTGAGCTATACCTAAATGTAGTCAGGGTCATACATATCAAACATTTGCACAACCCTTCGCGAACTTAGGACAAATATCCGACAGTATACAGATCAGTGATGCAAATCGACTTTTCTCAATTGTACTAAAAACTGAAAAGAAATAGTACTGAAACGTACAAAATAGTACAACATTTTTTAAATGCCATAAATTTATGTTATTGCATGCGAAAATGTCATATTTCATTGAATCTATAACGGCCCTATTATTCACTCCGAGCGTAAATTAGGTTTAAGTTAATTTTACACCAAAATCCGAATTTTTTGAAACCGATGATTTAAATTTACATTTATAAAATTCACTCAAAAACATGCATTAAACACGCTGGATACAGTTGCGGAGTTTAAACCGATTTACGATCGATTACCCACCTACGTTATGTTAAATTTCATACAAAGTTACATTTATTTTTTATTTTTTGTCCTGTCAATCCCTTTGATTTGCTGTGTTCTGAGTTTAAAATTTATTGTATCTATCATTAATTTAGCCTTCAACATGCTTCTTTTTTTAGCCAATATTTCTGACAATAAACGACATTGTTATCATTGACTCAAGACCGCTTGAGCATTCGAAAATCCTACTTTACTTTGCTATGCTGATCTATTAAGCTAAAAAAACACGAATATTGGCGAACACGAGGACGACGTTAATTCACCATCTGCTGTTCCATTAGCTCTTCGATAAATTCATCTTTTAACTACGAAGCCATCAAAATTTCATTCACTTTACAAATTAAATTTTTTAGCTTCTTGCTACATGTTACATTCTATTTCACTTACACTTATTTCCTGAACGAAGAAATGTCAATATAATTAAATTGATTTATTTAAGCCCAGCAAACGGGCCTTAAACTGGTCAATCGGATTAAACGCCGACATGTTTAACAAAAATTAGTTTATGTTCGGGTTTAATTTTTGGAGTGAATAATATGACCGTTAGTGAAATAACCTCATATTTATGCTCGAATTATTTAAAAAATTCTAAATAGTACAAATACATAGTACTTAAAATTGAGAAGTGGTACTTACGTACTCAGGAAAGTCAAATAGTACAGAAATCAGTAGGTACAATAGTAAGCCTTTTTGCAACAGTGATACAGATGTCAAAAAATAGCTTCTTAATAAACGGTTCAGGCTTGAGACTCGTCATAAAATTGTAGCTCCCTTCCATTCATCCCAAAGATGAAACTCACTCAAAACGAACGGTACAGAGAGAGTACAGTTGTCAAGAAAAAGCTTCTCAATCAATCGTTCGGACTCAAGTTTCAAGTTTAAGTTTAATTTATTTGGTAAAGTACAAATAAGAACAATAGTCTTTTATAGTACATTAAAGCTCAACAAAATTTACATTAAAATTACATTAAATTGCCGCAACTGTCTTGATGGGGACATGGATATTAAAAAGATTGTGTATAAAAGTTTGAACGATTTCTACTTTTTCATTAACATCTGCTACGAAGTAACAGGAATACCAAGGAAGTAAACTTGCATCATATTGTAGGATGTCGTTATTTATTGCTGCATAGTCTCGGTATTGAAAAGATTCCTCAAGGGGAGCGCAAGAGAGGTCAATATTGTAGGTGCAGAAAAGGAGATCATGATCAGATACCCCCTCTAGAGATAATTGATCACAAAGCAAGACGTTGGAGAGGTCAGAGACAACTATTAAATCAAGAAGACTTGGCTGAGAGCTAGGCGCAAAGCGCGTAGCGTAGGAGTTGACCACAGTCAAACCAGATGAGGCAATATAATCTAAAAGCTGATTAGATCTGTTATCAGATTTGAATAGATCTGCATTAAAATCGCCACAAAGTATAATGTGTTCGTAGGACGCTGAAAATTGTTGAACTGTACAAAAAAATGAATCAAAAGAACAATTACGGTTGGGACTATAAACAACACCAAGTATGCATTTTACATTGCCATTCGAAATTTCAACGACTAGATATTCCGTGTCGTTACCTATTGATTTCCCTAATATTTTACATGCCAAAGTAGTTTTGTGATAAATTGCAATCCCTCCACCAGTAGTGTTAGTTATTCTATTATGCGGAACCAGTGAATACCCTGAAATGCCGTAAATTTTGTCATAATCGCTTTCATTATCCAGTGTTTTAAACCACGTTTCACTGACACAAATAACATCTACTCCCGAATCTACAAAAGTATGTCGAGCATAGTCCAATTTAGATAAGCCAAGACTGCGAGCATTAAAGTGGCATACCTTAAAACCATCACAAGCATTGGCTAAGATGTTAACTAACGTTCGCACCTCAACCCTATCACTCACACCAGATAAAATCCCATTATGGATCATCATAAAATAAAATATATATAACTATACCACCAACAAATAATCGCAGCGCGAAGTACCTTAGTCTAGCACTATGTAATCTACACATAAAAACAGATAAAGAAAAGAAAGGAAGAGAACATAAATACACATATAAAGAAAATAATGAGGAAGTATGAAAATGGTATGAAAAAGAGGAAGAAGAATGGGGATCATAAAAGCATAACATTAGATGAAATTACAAGTTTAAATATTATGAAATAGAAATTAAAGCAAAATAAAAATTAAAGCAAAATACAATAACAATTTTGAATCGCTCCAATAAACAATAAAAAGAAACAAAATAAAAACAAAGCAAAAACAATTAAGCAGATGTCGTACGAACGGGAACAAGCAGCAGCTCTTACGAAAGTTTCGCAGTTGAAGTAATTTTCAGTTCGGTGTCATTTTTACTCTTCTTAACATATACGAAACCATTGCGTGTTCTAGCTGAGAATATTAGCCCCTCACGACGAAGCTGAAGAGCATGGCGTAGCAGAGAACTGTTTTCCTTAGTTAAACTCTCGTTGATGTAAATACGAGTGGAAGCAGAAGCGGAGGCGGATGTTGTGTTGTTGTCAGCAGATGAATCATTTTCTAACTGGGCGAGTGTAAGACCATTTTTTGCACGAAAAGCAGCTAGCAGTGCACTTTGTTCAGCCTGAGAAGAGAACCTGATCAGCAGGGGGCTTCGACCATCATTAGATTTATTTCTCAGTCGAAATGCCTCAAAGTGGGAAGTGATGTTGTACTGCAGTTTTCCGGCTATGTATTTTACCATATCTGAGGGATTTTCCTTTGGTCTTTGCGGGATGCCGCGAACAATCACATCGCGAAGGCGCTCTTTTCGCTGAAAGTCAGCTAGTTCCTCTTTTAGTTTGCGGTTGTCGTCACGTAGTTCCAAAATATCACTCTCGAATTGTGCCACTCTGTTATTAAGAGAAGCAATGGCTTCACACAGTTTGTTATTAAAGCTGCATTCCAATTCAGAAAGCAGTGATTTAAATTTATTAATTAGACTTATTTCCAAGTCACGGAGATGGTCAGATAGGGATGTTTTTTTATCAGTTGTCTTTACAGGTGGTGGAGTCACTGCAGCAGCCATAGCGGACTTCTCTTTGAGTGTCTGTTGTCGAGTAGTTGACATGTTTTGACGGGCAATAACACAAATCACAAAATAATTTAACACTTTTATATGTTTTTCTTCAAAAAGTTCATGCGTTTCACGTAGTGCAAATAATGTTTGGATTGTATTTCAGCTAAATATTGCTTGTTTACGAAAAAAAATGGTTAAAGAATTACTTTTGTGACGGAGCGATTACAAAGCACGTCTATTCACTTAACATATTCTCTTGTATGGTCGGTCGGTACGGTCATACGATTTTAAGTCAGTTTTTTTTGCAAAAGTTTGACATCTGGCAGTTGAACGCGTGCGTGCGTCGGAGCGCTTTGACACGCTTTATCGAAACTTGATTTTAAATGCCAAAGCGCGCGAGCAAGAGTTTTATAAAACGAAATGATGCCTTGAAGTGAATGCGTTGATAGGGTAGTGAAGTGGGTAGACCATGACAGCCGATAAGTTCGGTTCGTTTCGGTTGTTTTTTTTCAAATTCAGAGCCGAATTAAAATTTAAAGTCTACAAATTTTTTTCTTGTACGTGGAACTTCCTCAAGTCGAACTCTCAAAATGTAAGAAAAAAAATTCGAGTTATAGAAAATTCGACTTAGAGAAATAAAAACAAAAACTTGATTTTTTTTTTTATTTTATTATAAGGATACATATTTCAAAGAGAAAAAAGTTTTTTTTAAGTAAAAGAAAGTTAGATAACAAAAGTTATCAAAGTTATCCATAAAAATTTGGTTGTGGAGATATTCAAGTTATGGAAGTTCGACTGTATCTGTAATTTTGATGCACGAATTCACAAAGCATTCTCCAAAATACAATAACATCATATTTAACAATATATAAAACTAAAAAATAACCCTAATACGGGTACAAGACCCTTGATTAATATTTTTTCTCCAAGAAATCGATCTGAAGTCGATTCAACGCCTGAAGTTGTTTTTTTTTCTTTCTGGTAGGTAGCAGCATTATGAACGCTTTGTTGTTGCATTATGACGCATGCACGCGTTTTAAAATTAAAATATTATTATATATTATATTTCAATAATATTTCATCTGAACGAAAAAAGAGAAGAAGATAGAGAGTACACTTCACAACGCTAGTACCTTCTACTAATCAGTGCTGTCGTCCGAACTATGTAACTGAAATCATTACTTAAATAAAAAAAATGTTGTGCGAAGGAGGTTTATGTCATTTAATAAATGTATAACCAAAAGCAGGTCAGTTTTAGTCCAGTTTAGCAAAAGTTTCAGGTCATAAGATCTCCACCCAAATTGTGTCTGAACATTAACAAAGTGTTGCCAGAATAATAATATTTTTTTGAACAAAAAAAAAAAAAAGAAATCAAAAAGATTACATTTTAATAAAAATATTATACATATTTATGTTCATCAAAGAAAAGTTAAAAAAAAGAAGATTTCAAAATCCTTGAAAAAGGCTCCAAATCAATCAGACTTGCCGGTGATCAGTTACGTTCGCTGGCACTGCTGTTATTTTCTATTACCTACAAAAGAAAAATTCACAGGTTAAATGAAAGCCTAATGATTTTACATCAATCAAACAATCGATAATATACCCAGGATTTCACATAGATATATAAATCAAATGCCCAGATACAAGCAGTTTCGACTTTTTTCTACATTTCTTTGACAGCACAAATTCTAGATATATGCTTTACGTCAGTCAGCAGGGAAATTACTTGACATTTAAATCAACATTATTGCGTGTTGAGTAAGGTAGACAGGTGGAATTTGTATTGACATTGAACTTTTTTTTTTTTACTCAAGTTCAGGCTGAAGCTAAAAAGCTTTCAGTGCTTTCAACTGTCAATGGTTTCATTTGTGATTGACTGCTAAAATCGGAAGGGGACTAGTATAAGGCGCATCCATTTCTGTCATAAATAAATTATATGCCCTATGTCGAGTCCACTTTCTTTACACCATTTGATTTTTTTACAGGACGAGTTATTTGAGGGACATTCAAACTCTCCATAAGTATATGTATCTATATGTATAATAATAAAATAGAATAGGAAACTGGTTCCTATATCAAACTTACTTAAATCCATGTTTCGAGTGGCCAACATTTACATTGCCTGACCGAAAATCATAAAAGAGATCCTTTTAACAAACACGGAACTCTCCTGGTTTCGGAAAATCTTAAACTTTTGACAACTTTGTTTCAGGGACATTAACCCTGATTTATATGCAAATCCACTTAACCAAATTTCCCGTTAACAACCTCTAGCATGTCAGTTTTGCACATTCCGTAAACTATCGGTTAATATAGGAGGTCCTCTGACCAGCCAGCATGATCTCATACCGCGATGAGTCGTTCTTCGATATTGGCCCTGCCAAACTAAACAAACTTTTAACATTTGAATACGCCAACAAATACAATGGCAATTTTTCACGCCCAGCTACGAGAATATTGGCAATAAACGTCCCTTCGCATGTGAATCAGCACATCATTGTATCCTTACTCCTTACAACTACAACCTCTTGCGTAGGCGACTATAGTTTATATATTGATCAATTTAATAATTTTGTTCATATTCATTTTTATGTCCGCCTCTGCATGATAAAATTCCCTCCCTTATATCGTTTCTGTTGTTTGCATTTTCAGCTGACGCCATCAGATGTCATCAATGTAATTCCCATCTGGACGAGGACTGCAACGCCTTGAGACTGACCGCACCTCGTGGTGTTCGCGACGAACAATATCTGGATGATTGTGAACCAAGGGACGACAACACGCGTGTTTTCTGCAGAAAAACCGTAACAAAACTCCTTGTAAATGGCGAAAATCGCATCATTCGAGGATGTGGCTGGCACACACAGGACTTGCGTGGACGCAACGACACCTGCATTATAGCCGACAATGAGGGCTTCTTCGAGACAATCTGTGCTTGTTTTTCAGATGGATGCAATTCAGCACCGATGAGTGGACGCATCGATATTGGAGTGGCGCTCGGAGCGGCAATTCTGATGGTAGTTGTGGCAGCGATAAGACGCGGTTGAGGCGCGTCTACTATTGGGTCCGTTTTAGTGCCTCACTTAAAAAGTCATTATTAATAGTGTTGTGTTAATGTTTAAAATATTTCCTCCTTATTCTCCATTGTCTGCACTATTGCATTTCTATTCTTCGAATGTTTGTTCATTATTTTTAAAATAAATTAAATAATTTTAGCAATAAAATGTGTGTGATGTTGTTTTTTTTTTATTTTATTTACAAATCGTGTCGATTAATTTTAGATTCAAGGAGCATGTTGGAGTCAGGTGAGTTTTTTTTTTATGAGTTTTTTATTGTAGTAAGGTAGTAAAAGGCGGGAGAATTTATGGGATATCAGCAGATAATACTTTACAAAGAGCGTGTGTGGGTATTGTGGAAGACAACATATAATATGCTGTTTTCTTTTCAGTTATATACAATGGGTCGTATGAATAAAACCTAGCATTTGCTTTGAGTAAAAGGTTTTAGCAAAGTAAAAGCCCTTAGCAATTGCTTTGAATCGGTATGAATAAAAACCTAGTTTGCTAAAGTAAGTTCGAAAATCCGAACATAGCTTTTACTTCGCTGCACGAGTACTTGCCTTGCAATTTCTGTCAAACCTGACCAGTAATTTTGAATTTTCCATGAGATTCTAACGACTTTTGTTGAAATTGAAATTTAAAAAATGAAATTCAGAAATATGATTGCAATCTATAGCTCCAATTGCACCTGGAAATATGATTTTTGTTTGCCAAATAGGTTGTTGATGTTTTATTTTTTCTTCAGGTGCCCATGACAAGAAATAATTGATTTTTTCACAGGTATTTTGATGATTTTCCTGCACGAACAAAACTTAATTTAACTATTTATAGACAAACCATCGAAAATTCACATTGCTTAATTTTTTTTGTGTAAAAAATGTGAGTACAAAATATTTTGTCTGAGTCAACTAAATAGCAGACTCAGGATTTGCATAGCATTTGCTTTGTTTATTCATACCGATATGAGTAAAAGGTCAGTGCCGCCGCTTTTCGAACATGTCAAAAGTTGGAACTAACTCAAATTGGTTTTTATTCATACGAAACGTAGCAAATGCTTCGAGATTGACATTTCTCTTGAGTAAAAGCAATTGCTACGCTTTATTCATACGACCCAATATGAGCAGAACCAATAAAAAATATAATTTAATTGCAAAAAGTGCCACACTAACCTTTGTTGAAAATAAAAATATAAAATGTTCCTCCATCCCAATTGTCCCTGATGATCTGATGGGTTTGTTATTTAATTGTCGAAACAAGAGTAGGTATCTACATTACAAAACTGGCGATTCAGTGAGAAGTAGTATTCAAAAATATTATGGCATCTGAGAACTGAAGAATAGGTCGTTAAAAGTTCGAATTCGATATAAGTCAGACGATTACTGCCATAAATACCTTCACATGTTAAGCTGCATTTACAACATAACGCACGCGCATTTTTGCACAAGACGGGACAGAGAAATCCGTTTGTCCGCAGTCAATGCTAATAAAGGCATAAGAATGAGATCACTAATCAGACGCCTAAAGTTTCATGGATGTTCTACCCATAATTATAGATACCTACGTAAAGCGGAAATAAACATAAGCTCTGGTGACCAACATTCCTGCAATCACTTCAACACATTTCTATTTCCGATTTAAAACATGTAAAATCAGAGTGTTAATTAGTTTCAGTAAATTTAGCCAACAATTCATCACTTCCAGAAAAAAATTGTTTTATAGGAACGCGGAATTTCCTTAATCATCGTTATAAAAATACCAATATGTATAGCTTTCACATAATTCTAACCACATAAACAAGATGTAAATGCAGCATTACGGCTCTGAAGTTAGTTTTTATAAAGTACCTCCTGTTTTTGATTTCAGTAGCCTATCCTATGTACGTTCCTACGTGACGCCCTGTAGCCCAAACTACTTGACCGATTTTGAAAAGTGAGGTGTCAATAAATTGGTATTCTTTCCCGGAGTGTCATAGGCTATACAAATAATTATAAAAATATAAATTAAAAAAAAAAATCACACAAATTTCAGTGAGATCTTTTTAACAGTCGGTGGTTTTTTTGTTTTTTGTTTTGATTTTTTTCTGCATTTTCTTTTTGCAGCTTCTATAAGGACTATATTGGACTATCTATATATATAAAAATAAGTTGTATTGTATTGTGTGTCGCCAATGTTCTCTGTAATGCGTGAACCGATTTTGATTCTGGAAATTTCTCATGAAAGGTGACATTAATGCCATGTACGCCATTCGTACTTGTGCAATTTTGACTTATCTTCACAGGTATACTCCTGGGCCAATACCTAAAATTGTGTGTAAATTTTAACTCAACCGATTCGGTGGCTTTCGAAATATAAGATTTTTAATGTTTTTTTTTTGTCACAGGTTAGACCGCGATGAAATCTTTAACTGCTGAACCGATTTTAATCAAATTTTGCACACAGTTTGATCTAACTTGAGTCGCATTATTTTTCTATTACAAGTTATTTATTTATTATTCAACAAAGAGTTATAATCAGGGTTGCCATTTCAAATCCGTTCTTCCAGTCAGATTTGACTGGAAAAAAAGCAGTCAAAAAACTGGAATTCAGTCAAATAAAACAGTCAAAGAATTTTAAACACAAATCCAGCTAAGATAAAAAAAAATGGTTTTATTCAATAAAAATAACACAGAATTCATTTTCTTTCATACTTGTACATTAAAGGGTAGGTAATTAAGTATAAGAAAATAAAAATTGTTTTTATAAAAAAAACAAAGAATTGTAAATATACACACAAGTCTTAAAATTCATTTTAATAAGTAGTACATTGCAAAACCAAATCATAAATAAACTTTATTCGAAACAAAAATAACAGACTTCATGCCTAAAAAAGAAATAAAAAACTAATAATAAGAATAAAATAAGTTAATGATTTAAGAATTGAATCCAGCTAAAAAAACCAGCCGGCTGGATTTCAAAAAATCTTCAAGCTAAATTCATTTCAATCCAGTCAGATCTGACTGGAAAACAGTCAAAATGGCAACGCTGGTTATAATTATAGTTATATATAATTCCTTCGGGGTGAAATTCGATGAAGTTATAACTCGAAAACCGCTGGGTCGATTTTCATTATTTTTCATTATTTTTTTTTGTATTTCGCACTTAAAATATAAGATATACCTAGATAATGGACTCGATAGGTGGTGCTATTATCGATCATCGAAACCACTAAACCGATTTCCATAAAATTTTGTGTATGTGTATGGTTGGTTCCCGCTTGAAAGATAGGATACTTTTGGACCCAATAGGTGGCACTGTTTCCGATCTCCGAAACCACTTAACCGACAACAATAAAATTTTGTGGATGTACCATTGTACCTAGGTATGTGGTTGGTTTCAGTTTGAAAGATGTGATAGCTCTTGACCCTATGGGTGGCAAAAGATAAGCGGGATTGGAAAACAGGTTGTGGCACCTCGCAATCACAAAAAAAAAAGGAACAAAATTCAAACCACCTTAGCCACATCAACGCGTGGCTGGGTCTTCTAGTTGTATATAGAGTAACCGGAACCGGTTTTTTTTACCCAAAGTTCGATATTCATGTTAATCGAAAATTATTGATTTACCTATTCCAAGGAAATCTGAGACCTACCCAATATTCATAAACACGAGCAAAAAGTTGCTCCGTACATAAATGTTACTCATAAGTCGTTATTGAAAGCGAAATCGGCGGAACGATTAAGCTTAAAAAAAATAAACTCCCCAAACAGAAAAACGTCATCCTTTCGTCCTTCAATTTCCACACACATTCTAAAACCACATGCGATGACTAGCAAATCCTCTCACATTCATTCAATATTTTCCTCCTCTCACCGGCAAATTTCTCAACGCTTACGACGAATATGCAGCAAAAGTTCAACGTGAAAAGTGGCACACAAAAACTAAAAGGATATAAATGATTTTTGCGTCAAAATTTATGATCCTTATACATTTGCACTCGAAAATGGTACTTTAAGTAAATAATAGTTTGTCACTATGTCAATTAATCAAAAGGAAGAAACAAATGACGAAGCGCACAAAGGACAATTATTTCTGTGCAGTTTTTTTTTTTTTTGCTCATCAGGAGTACCTCTTCTTGTGTTTGTATGGATATGTAGAAAAAAGAGTAATAATGTCCACAAATGTATAGGTTGGTGTACGCGCTTTGTCTGGCTAGATACTAGCCCCGTTTGGCGTCAACCAGACTACACATTTGCCACAGAGAGAGCATCATATCGGTCATGCTGGCGCCACAATCAAATCGATTCAGCTTCCCTCTACAACATTAAACTGACGACGACGTCGACACGTAGGAGCAAAACAAATCTGTAAGAGGAATCCCCCAGTTATGAAATCCGAACAAAAAAACACACACACACAATCATCACCCACCATAGCAAGGACTTGAATAATAATAAAAGCAATGTCGATGTCCTTTTCAGAAGAAAAATACGAACAGTTTCAAAATATGGGACGAGATTTACAATAAAATCTGAGAGTTACGGGAAAGGATTCGCATCCATGTAATGAAAATCGTACAAGTTGTTTATTCAAACGGATGTGACATGTGGAATGTATGTGTTTGGGTGGTTACAGCGACAATACATATATACATGGAGACAGTGACTATTGAAAGTTATCAGGCACTTAGCATTATGCACTAACGGGGTGAGTTGATTACCATCGGTCTTCGTCTTGGACCTACATTTTACCGATCTACCGACGGTTGTAAAACCATATGGCTTATTTTAGTTTTCACCTCTTTCCCTTTTTATAAAATAATTGCATTGCAAATGACATCAACTGTAGGTAAAAGGGTAGTATTCACATATCACTAACAGATGGCGCTTTTTACAACTTTAACTTTAATACCCTTTTCACACCGAGCCGTAAACCGGGTTTTCGCGAAAACTCTCAAAGAAGTTTTCCCATACATTTTCCAGTTTTTAAAACGAGTTGTGTAAAGTCGTTTTCCACCAAAACACCACGAAAACGACTTCCGATCGTTGGGTTGTTGAAACAAACACACCCTATGCAACATTCAGCAGAGCATCTGACCGAACAAATGTCAAAACTTACAACTTAAAATCATTTTCTAGTTGATGGGCTAGTATTATTTTTAAAGGCTCTGAATTAATTTTATTTGTTAATTAATGCGATCGAAATTTGTAAACAAAATAGTTTTCACAGAAGTTCCGCGGCTAGTGCCTCATAGCTGAGTGAAACGTCAAACGAAAAATAGTTATTGATCGGTGTGAATGCAATTTCGAGTTTTCGACGAAAACGCGGTTTTCGCTGCGGTGTGAAAAGGGTATAAGTAGGTATACTGGGTGTCATTTTTAGAGTTACAGAGCTTTGAAATGGTATAACAAAATTGAAGTCATGGTAATACCGTGGTCATTGGTAATCTCGGACATATAGGCGCTAATGTTGGGTGGAATAGAGCCCAGTCTGAAGGTTTGATTGTTGTACAGCTGCAGCCGTAAATAAAGGCCTATAGATTTATTCGCCCTGAAATTACAAAATCAAGTGGACTCTTGGTGAAATGGAAATCAAAAGAAGCACAAACCCCCCGTCAGATGCCATATTAATTGTCGCTTCAAAAAGTGTTGCCAATTTAAAACTAAAACCTTTGAAAAACCATTCTCAACAAAAAGTTCTTTCCCATTCTTTGCAAAGTTCTATAGGTATTCTCCAAGTACTTAAACGCCTTTAAAAAATTACGAACCTCAGAAAAACTAATGTACAGTCGAACCTTTCTAAGTTCGAAAATCTAAGTTACGAAAATCTCTATAGTGGGCCTAATTTTTCTTTAAAAACAACTCTGTAAGTGAACTTTTCCACCTCTATAAGTGAAACTTTTATTTTAACCTCTGTAATTGGCCCAGACTTGCAAATTTAATTATTTTAACCACTGTAAGTGCAACGAAAATCGTGTTTTTCGCTACAAATTTTTGCATGTGCTTGCCCAAATACGTTTTATTTTAAAGGCTTCCTCAAATGAAACAAATATAAGCTCTACCTTAATAAGTGAGAAACTGGGTAATTGGAATACCTCTATAAGTGAGACTGAAATAAACGGCCCATTTGATTCCAATTACCCAGATTCGACTGTATTTATATTGCTGTTTTTGATAAAATAGGAGATGGCGACGACTTTCAGTGCCCACTGTAAATTTCTTATCCGTTTGCCAAAGCGAGTACGTAAGTGAAAATGACATTTAATTTTAGGTCAATGCGCTTTCTATTGCACCCCCTTTATTATATTTCACGATAAAAGTTGACAATTGGCGATAGTTTCGTCCTTCGCGAAAAGTTAATCCATTTTAATTCTAACTATAGGGTAAAACACATATGCAAATTGCAAGGCGTCAGCAGAAGTATACCACACCGAAAGAAAATTCATTAGTTGAATTAACTATTTTTCGTGATTAATCCAAAATTTGTTAAAAATGTTAAAATAAATCACGTATATGATGGAATCAAATAACGAAACGTTGTTAATTCAACTATCCAAACATTGTTGAACCAAATTATATTAAATATCATGAAAATGTTCAGTTTAAAAATGTCTGTGATTGATTTGAGTATAATTTCAGTGTACATCAATAATTCCGTGATTAAAAAAATGGTAAATTAATAACGAACGTGTTAGCATTAAATTTTTACTACATCAGTCCTTGATTAGCTTCAAAAATGATAAAATGATCACAAATATTTTCACGATAACGAAATAAATGCATACCTTATCACTTAAAGTTATAGCTAATCAGAAACATATTCAAAATATCATAAGTATTGTCTAAAAATTCTGTATACATAGTACGGAATTAAAAATGTCTGTGATGATACTATCACTAATATTTTAAAGCCAAAGGAGCCCGTATTAAATTATTAGTTTTTAAGATTTCTTTTGGGTTGATAAATCAGAGAAGAAGGGGTATTTAGCAGCTTTAAAAAAGGGATAATGCATAAATATGTAGGTATATAAAATTGAAATTAGGTTTAATAACAAGTGTAGCTACTCTTCCTTTTCAAACAGACGATTACTATATAATGTGATCAAATTATCACAAACGTACTCATAACTCATGACAATGCAGGTTGACCGATCACAAACATAATTAAAAGAACACAAGTACCTATTATCAATCATGTTATTATGATTATTTGTGTTTATAGGGTCATAGTTCAGTGATCTGTATCGAATTATGGTAATCCACTTTCCAATAGTCTTGTTAAAGAAATGTATAAGTATCAGAAGTATCAGTGAATAATTGTGTAATATATTTTTTTATAAACCTTAAAAGACCCTATTTAAGAGAATGACATTTATAAAAAAAATAAAAACGTTTGCTCGTAAGAGAAGGGTGTTCAAGATTTTTTTACGGATGCAGAGGATTTTGATGCCACAGAAACTGCTTTTAAAACCTCACGGCAGATGCGAAAGGGCTTCAACTACCTACATAAAAAACCATGAGAAGCAACAAAGGCAAAATGTTGAAATTTGTGAAAGACGAACACACATTTTAAAGGACAAATTTACAGCAATTACAACAAATTAGCCACTGTTTATACACTCAGCAGGTGTTTCACTGGTAACAAAACATTATTTTTTTTTATTATTATGTCTTATTACTTTATTTATATTTTGATAATATGTAATTTGAACAGATAAACAAATAAATAAAGATATTGAAGACTGGGACAACATCAAATCTCCTGTAATTGCCACATTTAACAGATAAATCAAAGACAAAAGTTGCACGGAACTTCTCAACGATCTTCACGCTAAAAATTCTAGTAAAGGTATAAAACTATTATATTTTCTGTACCTATTCTTTTGTCTTATTACTTACTTTTTATTTTACTTTTTACGTACTAATAGTTTGTAAATTTTGACATCTTCAATTTTATATGTGTTCATTATAAAATATTAATAAGTAAAATAAAAAAAATATTTGAAAAAATGTATAAGTTCCTGTTTTATAAATATATTGTATGGAATATTTATTCTTAATATATCACGTAAGTACCTACGACTGGAATCAAATATTAGGCGTGCTAGTATTATAATGATCGCGAATGTTGTACAACTAAACATTTGACGTTGATCACAAACATTGAAAGGTAAACATGAAAGTTTGTAACCAAAAATATTGCTACTGGAATAATCATATTAATGATACCTTTTTCATGACAGACCGTGCTTGATTGACAAAATTTGTCATCATTTCTTTATCATATAAGTGATCAAGTAAATTTTAAAGTTATTGTTTATAAATTTCACGTGTTGGGTTAACCACGCACAGCATCACTGAATGCACCACATCCGTTATCAAACAAATACGAACGTGATTGTTTAAATAAAACATGGTGTTAGTTTAAACACGAAATCAACTACGGGGTTGTTAAATTGAGTAATGAACGTGATAACTTTTAAATAAAACAAAATGACAACGCCACCTTAGTTGAATTGATCATGTTTGAAGTTGACGCATTTTCAACTAATGAAAATAGTTGATTTTACCAATGAAATTCTTTCGGTGCACCAATACCTGGTTCCGGCTTCGTGACAAATGCCTTCGCTTTAATGTTGCAAAAGTCAACAACTGTTGATTAGAAGGTTTCCCATAATAAAGCAACCTTAGTGATTCGTCTTCAGTTACGGTTACGTGTAGGAATGCAAGCCGCACACTCCTTGACATTTGAGTAATGGGTGAATGCAGAACGTGTGGATTGTTTCTATATGCAGGGCAATATTTCGTCCTCATAGAATGGACAAATGAATGAATTTCCGTGTTAGTTAATATTGTATGGCAAATAACCATTTTGTGCTTATCGATGTAGAAATCCACACTCACACAGACTGTTGGGGATGTAAATATCCGCAAATGGTATTGGTGCTTATCGGGGAGCAGAAATCCGATTCCGAGGAAAAGGACATTCATAGACACGCGAAGTGAAACCGGATATTCGATTAGAGATATAAAAAGAAGGTTAGCAAATCAAAGCGAGGGAATAGGTATAGGTTTGGAGTAGGAGTAGGAGTAGGAGTAGGAGTAGGAGTAGAATGAAATGCAATCAAATCACGTGGCATCTGTTTGTGAGTGTCGCCTTTGCCACTGGGCGGCAAATCGCTCTCCAATGGATATATGGCAGTGCAAGGTTGACATGTGATTGTTGTTTATTTATTGTGACCTGTATGAAGGTAAACCTTTCAAGTAAGTTTGCCTACCTTAGCAGGTTAGGAAGTTTGCGAGGTAACGGAAATATGTGGGCCGTTTTTGTTTTGGTTTCGTATAGCTTCAGACTTTTTTGATCGGACAAGTAGATCCAAGACTTTGAACATATGCCCAACTTTTTGCATAGAGCATGTGAAGTAAGTATAGTAAGTACCTAAGTGTGGTAAGCTGAAACATTACTGTAGTCAAATTTTGAGGAGCACTAAAGCTCCTTTAAACAATTTTTTTTTAGCAGGGAATGAGAAACATGTTCTATTTTTTGATTTGTACACACAATGTATTTGTACTTAATCATCCTTCGGGAAAATAGCTGAAAAGCAGATTTGTAGGTATCTGGACCCAACTTTGTGACGCTATCAACATTCAGTATGTAATTTTTCGACTTGCAGCTTGCAGGAGCTAATTTGTTTATTTGGTTAGCGATAGTGGGGTCCGACTTCGTTTTTTACTGTTATTTTTATCGTAAAGGCATGATCCCCTTTTTTTACCCGACTGGTTTGCTTAAAAGTACAATCGCAGAATAAACATCAATCTTTTTAGAAGCATGACATGGGACATGGGCAAGGGCATGGGCATGACGTTTTCTTTATCTATTGTGCTCTCTACAGTGTTACCATACTATTATTTTTTAATAGCAATAGAAATTTGAAAACTGAGATCATTAATAAATGTGGAAAAACTGTGAAAACATTTAAACATTTTTTGCAACCGTTTTCTTTTAATTATCAGATCACATTAGATAACGTTCCTACTCTGCAACTTATATCATTCAAAATGCATCATAAATACGACCCACACGCAAAATAGTTGGTCCACCCACTTTCTTGCACTTGGAAACTTCTTTATTATTAGTTTAACATACATACATATTTAATTTTTAAAAAAATAAAAAAACTTTTCATATAAAATTATACTCTTTGATTGAATTACCGACACAAATAAGCAATATCACAAAAAATACCGTTAAAACTGTGTGCTTTCTCATTTGGTAATGAGTGCAAAATAGTTGGTCTACGTCATTCGCGATGCAAAAGAGTTGGTCTACTCCACTTCATCCTATGATTAAGTTAACCGTTAGGAAAAATTAAGTAAAAACAAGTGTGCTCTTGCTTTGACAGGTTATAAGTGTACTTGTGCAATAAGTTGAAATTCATTTGTTGGGTTATCATGGCACGTGGTGTTCCCTTATCTAAAGATCTTAGGGAATCAATTATAAAAGCTTTTGAAAATGGCTTTTAAAACCACAAAACTGCAACAAATTTCAATCTCCCTCGTTCATCAGTACAGAATATTATTTCGTTCTTTACTAAGATGGGTAACATTAAAACCCGAAAGAAAAGTGGGCGGCAAATGATAGCTAGAGCCCGCGATTGTAGGGTATTAAAAAAAAATAATTAAGGAAAATCGTCGTCAAACTGCTGCTGGGGTAACTGTAGAGTGGAAAAGCTGCATCAAAAAAGAAATATCCGTCGACACTTGTAAGCGCAACATGAAGAAAATGGGAAATAAATTTTACAAGGTTTGTTTAAAAATCTTTTGTTTATTTTGCATTGTGATTTTTTCAACCTATATTAATAGGCAAAAGAAAAGCCTCTTCTTACGCCCCAAGGCAAAAGAAAAGGAAACTTGAATGGGCTAAAGAGCACAAAAATTGGACCTTACGTCAGTGGCGGGAAGTAATTTGGAGCGATGAATCCAGATTTGAGGTTTGTGTTGGCGATGAGCGAAAGCGTGTACTTCGCACCTCCAAAGAAGTTTTTCATAAAGACTGTCTGAAACGAACGATAAAGTTTCCATCATCGCAAATGATATGGGGGTGCATGTCTGGGCGTGGTGTTGGTAGCCTATGTTTTGTTGACGGCCTTGTGAATTCTGCGAAGTATCGCAACATCTTGGAAGAGAATCTGCTTCCATCAATAACACAACTTCAGTCAACCGAGGGAGTCTACGTATTTCAGCAAGACGGTGCATCTTGCCATACGGCAAAGGCAACTAAAGCCTGTTTATCTACTGAAGTCATTCCTTTAATGGAATGGCCATTCAGCAGCCCTGATCTTTCGCCAATCGAAACTCTATGGCACAAAATGAAACAAAAGTTAAGACAGCAACCAGCAAGGACCCGCACAGATCTACGATAGATTATCAATAATATTTGGCAATCATTTACAACCGATGATTGCCAAAAACTTGTGAACACAATGCCACAACGAATTCAAGCAGTGATAGCAAAGAAAGGTGATGTAACGCAGTGGTAAAATCACATTTTTAATTCTTAGACCAACTATTTTGCACTCAAACAAAAGATGAAAAAAATATTACTTATGTTTATTCAGTAATAACTTCAAGTGTAACAACTTGTTGATTAAACTTTTGTTTTATTTGTAACAAAAATATAAATAAAAATTTATTTTCGTAAACAAAACTTTTTATTTTAAGAAACAAAACAAGTTTGAACTTCTAAACAGAGTGTATTCGTAATCAAATAGCATAGACCAACTATTTTGCGTTTGGGCTCGTAGAGTGAGTTTTTTTTAACAAAACCCTTTAACCTCTTAAATAAACATTTCGTTCTGAATACATTACGGCCCAAAATTTACGTTTCCACATTAAAATTAAAATCATCTAGGATTAAAATCCATTAGGGCTTCCGGCCCCAGCTAAACGGAGCGTTTTTGTCCAAAATTAATCCATGAAGATCGAAAATGTAGAACCGTTTTGTGTCTGTTAAAGCAAGAATTTTGATCATAATGTTCATGACTTAATGGTCGGAGGTGCAATGAGCCGAATTTCGACTCCAAGTGATACTAGTAACAATTATAGGACATTTGAATTCGAATACTTCACTCTTTTGCATAAGTCCTACAAGTTTTTATCAAGAATATTTCATGTACCCAGTCATAATTTAGACAGCTTGGAAAAATTCCAAGAAATTGCTAAAAACTGTTTAATTATTAAAAAAAAATATTTTACTGTCAAACACTATGAAGCTGGTAACGCTCCTCTCTAAGCCAGGTAACATCTGCGCCTAAAAGCACTTGACATCTTGAAGTAGCGTTTCCGGTTCACGTTGGTGGCATGGTGGCATTCTTTCCAATTTTATTTAAATATCAGCCTAACACTCCTCACCAAAGAGCAATTAAGAGTTCAGTAAGCTCATTCAAAAGCTGACCTCCTAAAAGTATACCCATATTCACTGTTTTGCAAATAAAAATCTGTGTTATAATTTGCGATCATCCTGCCGCCGGATGGCATGGGTCTTCTTGCTTTTCAATTAACCGCCAAAATTGGATTTAATATTTCCGGGATTCAAGGTAAATAACTGTGATCCACCGGCACCAACAGCCAGATGACATCACTGTTCAACGAAAAACCACAAACGAGTTATGTATCTTCGAGGGTGGGTTCTGCCACCCCCATAACTTGGTGGCATAGAAATCGTACGTAGGTATTTATAGAAGTGGCTGTTTCACGCTGAGGTGTATTTATATCCTTCAATGGACTTAAGGAGAACCCACAACCATG
Source organism: Cheilosia urbana (assembly GCA_946477585.1). NCBI lineage: Eukaryota > Metazoa > Arthropoda > Insecta > Diptera > Syrphidae > Cheilosia > Cheilosia urbana. The sequence goes on from OX297854.1 coordinate 163,300,433, forward strand.
TGCACTATGTGTTTGACTTGACTCAAATAGGAATTTATTTAGAAAAGTAAAGTTCTTTGTGTTTGTTTTATGTGTTTACTAGTTTACAAGCGGAACTTTTTATTGATGAGTCGATTTTTTATTGAACAAATAAGACCTCGCCCACGAAAGCGTAAAACTTATAACAGCTACCTATTCAGAATTCGTTCAGACTATAAGGAGGAATATTGTAGCCAAGCAGTTGGGTGCGTTACTGTAGGCTATAAGGGGAGCTCTCCCTATCGTCGCCAGTATAGTTCCGGCTAAAGTTTGAAGGGCGTGCGTGATTTGACCTTTTAAAAGAATTGTGCGATGTCAGTAAGATACGCATCGGAGTAATTAAAAATGAGCGATTTTCTATCATGCGAAAGTTTCGTGAGACGGAAAGACTTTAACCAACGTTATCATGTACGTGTGGGCTGCACAATATACCTATGGCCGCGCAAAGTTCAATTGATTGGAATCGGAAGAACCCTTGCTTTTGATATGATGCGTCACAGAGTGTTGCACTTTTCTAGGAGTCTTCATCCATTTTTATATTTTCACATAAGGCTGAGGGTATTTCCAGTGGATATTTGACCAAAAGCCATCGTTCTGGTGTAATAGTAACATCGATGTCGTTTCTGTCGATCGTGCTGATCAGAACATTGTTCGTAAATAAAGAAAACGAACCACTTTTTGGACATAATGTTGGATGACGTTAAAGGTGCTTGTATTATATACCTCCGACCGCAATCTTCAATGCTTGGATGTGAAGTCATTGGCGCGGACGTTTTGTGACATTTGTTATTCACTTAAATAAAACCGTCGTTTGCTTGCCAATATCACCGCTATCGACGGACAACTATAGAGATGGGAAACGTTTTCTCCCGTACCAACAAAAACTCATTCGGTCTTTGCCGGGTTGACGCCATACCACTCGTTTTATCCTCTGCAACGCTGTGGAATCATCCCAAAGTCATCCGACAGACATATATACCGTCTATACAGATCATCAACTTTCACAGACAACGAGTTAATACAATTTTCTCCTCCAGATGAAAACCATGATGAGTCACAAATTGATGCTGCGATTGTGAAAAGTTGAAGAGCGCACAAAAAAAGAACACAACAAAGTAGTTGTCCAACAATCTTAATGAAATAAGTTTATCGCGTCTGGCTTCTGATTTACTTAAATACCCTAACTTTGTTTACTTCAAAAACTTCCTGAATTGTGACACAATAATGTCCTCAATGCAGATACATTCAATTAGCTAATTACTCACCAAACGAAACAAATAAACACGCAATAGCAGGACCCCATTCGGCTACACACACAATGATCTGCAATAATTTCTGTTTGATTACAGAAAAATCCATTAAAAAATCCTATTTGTCTCACTGAAATGTTTTATGAAAAACACAATAAAAGCGAGAAAATGCTACCTAAAAAAACGCATACGAAAAAACAAAACGAACAATAAAAAAAAGTGCAACATAATAGCGATTCCATCCCATTGTGCAGCTGAAGTTTAAATTATGATCCATCCTCGAAATATGATGAGCCACCACCCCACTCAAGTGTATAGTACCACCCCCACTATCGCACCACCATCCTCATCCAGCGAAAGCAATTGACCCATCCGCTCCTTTAATTCATTCAAATTCGAATTGAGCCACCCACTACCCTACCAGCTACCACCCTCCTCGCTATCTTTCGTCGTAAAGTGGAGAGAAAGAAGAGCGTACACAGAGCGAAATAAAAAAAGAAGAAATTTACAACAACATTCATCGTGAAAAACGCTTGCCGAAAGAAAATAAAAACTACTTTTCTTCCTTCACGGAATGCGCGAGTGTTTGTGTGTAGTGTGTACCCAAATAATGACATTAAAGGACGTTCCATTGTACCCATCCCTGTGTGGGCACATTGTCGAGAGCAAGCGAGATAGAGACCAGCCGCTGGTCTTTGTAGTGGTGGCTCCAGTCTAGTGTGTACCGAACGAAGGATTGGAAAAACTAACTTTCCCACTAGAATAAATTTCCCAACCGAACAGCTAGGATAACATTCCGACTTTGCTCCGTAGATTAGTTGGTTAAAAGAAGCGAAACGGTTCGAAGCGATTTACTTTCCAAGGAATTTGTGGAAAATGTTACACCGTGATCATTGCAACAGTTGCGAGTTATTATAAAATTTAAATTTAAATAAAAGGGAATTGTTTAGCGAAATTGATTGAACTCGTTTGAAAAAATGTCGTGGAAATTCCATGCGTGGAGGCTGCTAGCTGCATTCGCTTTGATGATGGTGTTCATACAATCGGGTTAGTGTGGGTGTTTGTGATAATTTTTTTATATTTTTATTTGTTTTTGTTTTTTTATTTTCTTAACCTCATGCAACAACTAATTTGTGGATGCAATCTCGGATCATCTGCATTGTGAACGACCCAAAGGATGCGCGATTCAGTGTTATGTTTGCGATTCGAGTGTAAATCCAGGATGTGCGAACCTCAAATCAAATTCGAGCATCGTGCCAGAGGTAAGTTTTATTTGAAAGACGACTGTCTTAGTTTTTGAGATATTAGGCCTATTCTCGGAAAAGTTTGTAAAAAAAAAGAAATGGGAGAGTGTGAAAATATTTCCTTTGCTAGGGATGACTAAAGTGCGGGGCCGGCTTGAACAAACTTCAGTTTGTCTCATTTGAAAGAATTGGTTACAATTTTTTTAAGATTTTCAGAAGGAACATTTTTCACTCTCTTTTTCACTCAGTTCCTTTTTCCCATTCTTGAAACATTCTTGACAGGTTTTGAAAACCTACAACCTACCAAAAATTTCTTGGGAACAATTTGAAATGATTTTTCTTAAAGTTCATAGTGATTGATTCCCCTTACAAAGTTTCGTGAGCGGGAAGAACATGTAATGTTTTTGTAAAATTTTAATAGTCTTCTCCAATGAAGGATCAACCTACTGCTATAGCAAAATAAACAATTTAAAAGGCTCTTCTAAGACTTTCTAATTGTTTTCCCAAATAGCCTCTAAATATGCTTGAAAAAAGTTAACGATAAAACGATATAGATAGTAATATATGTATATGCTATGACTACGCTATGAAATATGACATGTACGGATTTGGCGTTGCCAATAAAGTACAGCCCGACCGTAATTCACAGAGTGCAAACAAAATTCCAAAATCTGCAATTTTCTTTGTTTACGAAACCAAGAAAGATTTTGTTCGAAAAATCGGCCTTTACTTGTTGATTTTCCGGCACCAGTCAAACAGATGGCCAGCTTTGGAATACTTGGGCCTGATTTCGTAGTAATATCTTGAAAAAAATTCTTTTTGATCGTCTGTCTTCAAATAAGTGTAAAACGGATGTTCCGAAAAACGCTTGATGCCTTTGGATTTGAAACATTTTCCCATTTTGTTTATTTCCAAATAACAAGTTGATGCACCTGTCAATGCAAATTGATGTTCTGTAGATGTACTGTTTCTGAGAAAAACCCGTTAAAAAAAAAACACAAGTCAAAGGTCTTGTACTAAAAACAGCTCGACCAGCATTTTCGAAAAAGAAAAATACAAATGGAAATGGTATCAGAGTTAGTTTTATAATCTTGTAACTGCCTCTACAGAAATTTAATTAGTTGATCGAGAATCGGTTCTCAATAACTTTATAAGTCCTTACAGAAAAATACAAATTGTGAGTCTGAGTTTCACACAGTGATGCCAAATGGGCATAATTATGTTTTTCCAGACATAATTCCGATGCTTATGGCATTGAGAAATATTTTTTAGAAAAAGGGCATACCTTTTGTGAATTGTTTTTTAAAAACAATTGGTAAATCTGGTACTTTCTTCGATCAAAGTTGCATCAAACGTAAACCTTGGATTATAGAGATCGAAAAAGGTAGAATTACCTATCGGTCGAGCAACATTCTGTTAAAAAGTTTTAATCACATTACCTATAGATTAGTTGCAGCTTCTTTGTAATTTTGCAATTTTGATATTTTTACCAAAAAGGCATTTTTTTTTTTTTGAGTTAAGGCATAAAAACTTTGATCCGAGTTGGCATCACTGTGTGACACACGTTTCGTTGTTTTATCAAAATCCCTTCTTAAATTTACCTATTCCACTTGTGGAAGTTCGAATCAGAGATAAATGATACTGAGACCACCAACTTCGACTGATTTCCCGTTACTTTGCCTACAAGCTATAATTTTACATAGTTGCCACGATTTGATGCGCTTTTATTTTTACATAGAAATTCGTATTGACAAATGTCACGAAGGTACCTACATAACTTCAAAAATTCCGGCTCACCAAAACACTCTCAAAAAATATGAGCCACCTCCGCTGTCGCCAAAGTTGCTAACAGCGTTCATAGAACTTTATTAAATTTGAAATTATTCGTAACGTGTGGATAGTTTTTTTTTATTAGCAATAAGTATACTTTTGCTTAAACTATTTAAGAAAAACTGTAGATAGGAGAATAAAAACATGTTGAGCAATTTTTCTTCAGTTATTTAAGAAAAATGTACTCATGAAATCGAAGTTATGATTTTCAAAAGCGTAAAATACACAACTATGTTTTTCCTAATACGTTTCTAGTATATTTTTTTTACGGAAATAGTTTCTTTACGGATATTTTTTTTTAGCACGGGCAAAGCCGAGCGCGAACAGCTAGTAAATTATATAGTATTCCGTATTCCCGAACTCTATCACATTCCCCCACGGTTGGCAGTGGTTGTCACTTGTCAGTATTAATTTTTTTTTTTTTTTTTTATGTTTTTGCAAGTCACACGGATTGTTTTGTGGTATTCGATTGGGCGCTCTTAGATCACTTTTTATGTTCGTTTGGTAGAAAAAAAAAATCAATCTTTCAGACTTTAAAGCACTTTTGCTAATCTACATTTTTTCTCAGATTTATCAATACAAGTGCGTTTGAATTTGACAACTGGTGGAGTTTATTAACGTTTTCGTGAAGTTTTTCTACTGCAAAAAAACAATTGCATCGGGTGAATCTATTTTTTGTAAATTATTTACGTATGTATAAATATTTAGAAATCAATCGGGAAGCAAATTTCGAATGTTTTAATATGAAATTGAACCAGTGAGTCGAACACGCTCTGAAAAGTGTTGAAGGCTACACATATTCGAATCGTATGAATATTAACACAAAAAAGAGCAAGTGACATTTTTATGTTCGATTAGACACACGAAATCTGAATTCTGAACAAGCCCAATCGAATATCACATTAATTGACATAACCACAATAGGCAAACAAAATGGCGAATTTGAAAAAAAAATATTGAGGGGCCAGCGGCAAGGGGATTGCGTTTTGGGGGTCTCAGTATTGTCTCTGGTTCGAATATTAATTCAATATGCAATCTCAAGTACTTCTTCTAGATATTTACATTTCGTTTTCTGGCATTAGTTGTGGTGTTTTGTCAGCGATTCTCCCTTCTCTCTTCTCCCTTCGCAGCGGTATTGATAATTTTCTATGAAATGTGTATCGCCTGCGACTCGCCAATGATGCATTTTAAGCGGGAAAAAATCAAATGTCAAATGATGTGTCGCATTTATTGTTGCCGAATTTTCATTACACACATCTCTTATACAATAAACATAGTTCTAATATGTATTCCTAATGAAAGAACTAAAGTTTTTTCCTAGTCACTTTTTAGATAGCTCTATTCGTCTTCATATTGAACACAGAAAAGGATTCGCTGTGATTCTTACTTATCAGAGAACTTATCTGTCTTATAAATCTGACATCTTTTCAAAACTAAACTCTTTAGGTAATTAATAATTTGTTATTAAAATACCTCAAGTACGACTCCTTATCTGTCGAAATATTATACCTACACAATTTAACAAGTAATTCCGGAAGCAACAACTTGTTTACAAACTATTTACATGAACTTATCACTATTGTTTAATGGATTCTTTTTCCCCATGTTGACAATGTAATGGAAACCTTTTGTTTTTTTGTTTTTACAAACTCTTAACAGGTCAAAGTCAGGCCGAGTTCCACCCAATTGATAACAACAGTCAATGTGTGTCATTTGCACTTAAAATTGCGTTGATACTTGTTTAGTTGCATTGGTTTGTGTATTCAATGAGTTAGATATATAATAAAAGACACAGTCTCAAACAACCAGATGTACGAGTTGTTCTTGGCATTTACCCGAAAGTTCGCTAGCCTTCGGTTAGAAATCGGTTGAAGTTTGGCTATGCCAATAACTGACGTAAACTGATAGTGGTTAAATACCCATCCACTTTTAGGTAAACCAACTTTTATGACTTGAACTACACCCCATTATTAGAGAAAATATTAGCGATATCATGGTTAAGTGCTCATAACACGTATGTCGGCAATTAGTTTCCGCTTGATTGCATTTTTTGTCGTCTAAAATATTAAATTGATTTAATGTGTCACGTGTATGTGAATGAAACTGCAAAAGGCGGTTGTAGGACTCAGAACCAAAAGTGATTTTTATCATTTATTTGAACCGTAAACCTATGAGAGGACCATGCAGGGTTTTGATCTGGAGTGGTTCTTAGCTGCACCTGGACAAGGCCTTGTGATGAAATGCCTACTTATCGAACAGCAATTTTTCTAATACAATTTTTTCAAGTATTCTTCAAGTATTCTTGCTCGCATATCTACGATTCGTTTGCGTTTTTGGCGTCATTAAAGCCCATGAAATACCTTAAGAATATTCCATAATATAAATAGAATAGTTTAGTTTAATTTATAAAATTGTCAGCTTCATGCTTTATTATAGGTCAATGTGTATTGAAAGATATTGTTGTCTACTTTGTAAGGTAATATTTGATTAGGGAAAGAGGTGGGTTAAAGATTTTAAACATGAAGTGCAATGTTAAGCTTTATTGACAGCCTGTTCTGAGGAAATGCAAAGTTGGTTGGAATATAAAATACCTACGTCAAGGGACTCATTTTATTAATTGATTTTAAAACAAAGCTGTCAATAGTTGGTGGATATCTCTGGTGAGAAGAAAATTCTCTTTCATAAAAGAAGATTCATTTAACGTAGTAGTAGGTTTCCACTCATCTACAACCAAAAGTACCTACGTATCAACGGTTGAAAACTTGAGCCAACATTACCCATTCGATTAGTATATGTTTTACGTATACTCACACAATAACAAGTTGAAGCTGGTCTATATTTGCATATGGGTAGATTTCCTTGATTTGATTTGATTTTATCACACCAATGGAAATTTTCAACACTACTATTTAAGCCGATCAAAATAAAATGAAATGCTTAGACTTTATACAGAAAGTAAGAGCTAAATGTCATATCAATCTACATATCATTATTTATACGGACTACTATTTAAAACCAGTCATCTACCTACTTATTCACGAGAACTTGTTAATCGAAAGCAGCATCCCCTATTATCTGTGTTAACAAAAAATTCACTTTTTTTTTCTCGCACATGATTCTGAGTTGTTATTTTTTTTTTCTCTGTTGCGCTCAAGGTCTTTAAATCTTTTGAACTGCCATATGAATATTAAGATTCAGAGCTTATCGTTTAGTACAATTATTTTCGAAAATAATAATTATGAAACCAAATTCCATGTGTAAGTATATTTTGCGTTGAATTTAATCATTTCAGACGTGCACCCTGGAAAAAATGAAAACAATCAATACATGGCTTTTTCAGTTGAATGAGATATCTTACTTTAAGACAGATATTCCAAATATTCCACCGATGAATTGCCAGAAAGTTGTTGCTAAACAGAGTAAGTTGTTTATAATTATTATGTAACTCGATTTTGATTTGTTTTACTATACAAAAAAAAAATTAAAAAAAAAAAAAACAGAGCGTGCTTGTGACCACACACCAGATGTGAAACTTCTCTCACTAAATGTGGATGTTTCACTGAATATGTGTTGTAGTTGAATAGTATTAAAAATTATATATATATATGTATATAGATTTCGAGAGATATTCGAATCAGACCACCATTGTCGGGTCTCTTTTCGTCTCTCTACCACTATAAATCTTACCCAGAGAGACTTTCTGGATTTCTCCAGAGTTCTTCCCTGAGTTCAATTCCTAGTGTTAACGCTAGCATCTGTTTATGGGAGATCTGTTTCATCGACTGGGTCTCGACTGAATGATGTCCCAAGATCCTCATTCTTTTGCCAGCCAACGCCGGACATTGACCCAGTATATGTGCCGCTGTCTCAGGTTCCTCCAAGCATAGTTTACAGGTATCATCCTCTCTAAGGTCCATCTTCCTTAAGTGATACCCGAAATTACCATGTCCCGCTAACAAAGCCACCACCCATTTCAATGTTCCTCGACTCATGCTTAGAACCCTTCTTTGAGTGGAGCAGGTCGGCCACTTAATTGCCATTTTAGCCTGTGTACATTGTTCCACGGTTGACCACCTTCTCAGGTGTTCTGCCGTGATCCATTTGTGAATCAGCTGTTCTACCATTCCTTTGCCAATTGAAGAGAATGGTTCTGGTCCCAGCAACTTTTCAGTTGACCCCTGTTTTGCAAGGGAGTCCACCTTTTCGTTGCCTTCGATCCCTATGTGTCCTCGTACCCAAGTCAGTGTTATTTCATTTTTAGATGAACACTTTGAGCGCATTCCTCATGATATCTGCGGTGACGTCTGTAAAACTGCCTCTGGCCATTATTGCTATGTCGTCGGCATATCCCACTGTGTGAATGCCAGTCGCCTCAAGTCTGTCGAGAAGAGAGTCCATAGTGGTATTCCACAGTGTAGGTGAGAGAACACCTCCTTGTGGGCAACCTCTGCTAACCCTTCCTCTGAGTTTTGAGGTTCCCGTCTGAATACTTATCGCCCTTGTGTTCAACATATTGTCCACCCATCTTACCACCAATGGGTTAACCCTACGTTTTTCCAAGGCTTGTTTCAGACTTTCAAAGCATATCTTGTCGAAGGCACCTTCAATGTCCATTATGGTGGTCATCGCAATGCCCCGGTACTTAGCTCTTCTTCTGCAACGCGTACTACTTGATGTAGCACTGTTTCTGTATACATGCCTGCCCTGTAGGCATGCTGTCTACTATTTAAAGGATACATCTTAAGCGTAAGTACTCTCCATATAGTCCACCACCACCTTTCCATTGTTTTCAACAGAAAGGATGTTAGGCTAACTGGTCTGAAGGCCTTTGCCTCGGTGTAATCCTTTTTCTCCGGCTTTGGAAGGAAGACCATATTTGTCTTCCTCCATGTAATCGGGATGTAGCCTATTGCTAGGCATGCAACGTATATATTATTGAGCCTTGGTGTAATTACGTCTACTCCCCATTGCATTAGACCTGGAAATATACCATCCGGCCCCGCGGTTTTGAAGGGTGAAAATGTTGCTATCGCACCCTTGACCGCTTCTGGTGTTACGATCCGTTCTGCTTCCATCCTATCCATCCTGTTCGCTTCTTGTTTCCTTGGAGCCCAGGGCTGATCTGACTTATAGCTTCCTGGAAAGTGTACCTCCATTAGGACCTCATTTGTCTGATCCAGTGTTTCCAACATCTCCCCATCTCTATTACGAATGAGACCGATCTTGGAAACTGGATCCCTGGAGACAATCTTTTGTAGTCTACTGACTTCAGACGTAGGTACTCCTAATACTCGAGCAAAAGTCCCTCCATGACTCCCTTTTACGTCGTCGCAGAGTAACATTCATCTCTTTTTCGCCTTATACTCATCCCATGCTTCGGGTTCTCCCCTCCTCATGGACTGATTGAAGACCTTCCTCACTTATTAAATTTAAAAACCAAATCTTTATAATATTAAAATCTTAATACAGAGCAGTAGAAAAGTATATTTTATTGAGATGCCGATGGCAATGCTCCTAAAAGATTCATTATCGAGAGGAAAGTAGTTAAAAAACGCAATGTATTGTATTTCATATACAAATTTTATTCGTGACACAAAAGGGGGTTCGTAACCTACCCCGTTGATGGTTAGTTAAAGAAAGAGAGTGAGTTAAACCCGGAAATTACTAAGGCATGGTTGCCACTATTATTAAAAAAAATCCCTGACTTTCCCTGACCAGTTCTGAAGTTTTCCCTGAACTAATTTTACAAATATAGCAAAAAAAAAAAAAAAACATATTTTAACACTAGTCCTTGAGATTAATAAACTACATACATATAAATTTTGAGACGTATAAAATTACAGTATGAAAATACAGTCTCGTAAGTACTTGACCGAACAGCTTTCATATTGCACTGCAATTTTTCATTCTTGTTGGTCGAACATGTCGATGGGAGTGTTCAGGCGCATTGATTTTTATATTTTTGCGTAAACGTGTGGGTAGACTTCAGAGCTCGATGTAAATAATTTGTTTAATGCAATAAAAGAAAAAAAAAAAGAAAAAAGGATACAGATTGAATTTTCCCTGACTGTTCTCGAAATTCCCTGACTTTCCCTGACCAAATTTCCGTTCCCTGACTTTCCAGTTCAGTGGCAACCATATAAGGCCAATGAGAATACGGAAGTTTCCAAACTCCTTACTAATACGTGAGCCATCTATGTGGGTATATTCATAATGCAAAATAATTTTAAGTTGGTATTACAATTTAGACGTAACATAATTTTGAAGCGTTTGGCTTCAACAATATTCATTCATTTAAAAAGTTTTTATAGGTAACGCAATCCAATCCAACGTTTTCTATTTTTATAGTTTTATTTTTTTGCATTTAGATTTCATTTAATCAAGCCAAGCCCAAGCTTTATCAATTCACTCAGGTCCAGGGTCCAGGGTCCAGGGTCTCCTATCGGGTCCAAGACTATCCTATTTTTTAAACTGCAACCAACCATATACATCCACAAAATTTCATTGAAGGCAGTTGAGTAGTTTCGGAGATCGACAACAGCGCCACCTATCGGGTATAAAGCTATCCTATCTTTCAAAAAGCAAGGTTGAGTGGTATAGGAGTCGACAGGCCAATTTCTGCCGTCACGTCGTCGTCAGAGTTTCCCTCTCATTCGAGTCGATTTTACTTCCAAGTCGAGCCAATAGAATATGTTTCACATCAAAAAAGCTGACATGATTGCAAAAAATTAAAAAATGTATATAGCCAATTAAATGCGCTTTAAAGTTCCAACAAATATAAATATGGTTTTGATCAACCAATATTTGAAATTTTGTTTTAGGTATCGTCATTTGCGAGTGATATCTCCGAAAATCTTGGTCCTCCCATACGCATTTTTCTACAACAATGTCATTTAATTATACTTCGTATTACCAATTTTCTAATTCTTAACGGAAATTGAAGATTTTGTCAGGAGATTCAACAACATTTTGTTCGACTTCACTATCATCTCCACATGTACGTCGCCTAACTACTTCTCTTTCACTCCGCTCCAACAGAGGAAACGACATACAGTCGATGTGCGATGTGATCCCACAACCTGTTGTGTAGCGTTTTTTTGCCATTTTATCATTTTGTTTATTGCATACTTACATTCCTGCAGAATACTGTTTTTGAATTTGTAAAATCTTCAAATAAAACACTCGCATAACATTTATTACTCTTTTTAGCTCCCAATAGTGAGCCAATCACCGCCAGATTTTGCCAGCTAGACACCCGGGATACAGACGCATGTTCCATTTTAAAGGACCAACTTTTGGCAGATCGTTTATCACGGCAAGATGGCGACAATAGATTTATTCACTGTTCCATATGTTCTGTTGATCGCTGCAATGACAGTGAAGGTATGCGACCACATCTGCTAACAGCGCTGGGATGCCTCTTCATTGCGAGTCTCGTTAAATTGCTGGGATAATGAGAACTAAAAACTTAAAGGTTTGTAAATATTTGAATGTTCAACTAGTATAACTTGCATAGTATATTCGGACACTGTTAATTACACATACACATATTTTATGTCATATTTTAGCTTTAAGACACAACCTACACCGAATTTACACTCCACCATTAGAAAAAGAAGTCGTTAAGGTTTGCAATATTAGCAACATTTTGTCAATTTTCATTTGTGTTAAGGATAATAAATAAAACGTTTAATAATTTACTCACTTGATATATGTTTTAATAACAAGAAATGATATTAAGAGGTTTCCATCTTATAGGACTTGACATACGAAATGTTGCAAGTTGGTTTACAAATAACTAACATACGTTCGTACGTTTAATAATAAAACAAATGCTTTGAATTAAACTTAAACTAAAACCAATATACACTCTGCGATACTAGTAATCATTTTTAGTGTCCACGATAAAATGTTTCGAAATCACAATAGCAAAATTTCCCATTTAAAATTGCATATTGTGACCTAAACAATATTTAGTGTGAAAGTTAAAAAAGGATTATTAGCAAGGCCTAATAACAATAACCAAATGTGCATTAATTTCGTTTTCACTGCACTTTAGATGTTAAATATAGAAAAAAAAACTAATTGAATTAAAGAAAATAATTTATATATATGAAAAGCATTTAGATATTCACCAATTGCCTTTATTTGAGACACGACAAAAATTAAGAAGTTTTTATTGACAAAGAGGTAACTGAAGTAAGAAACGGTTCCATAACTATTATACAACGAATATGTAGATATAAACTATTTGCTTAGAATGACATAAGAATTTGTTTGCAATTAACAATCAATAAAGAAATAAATTATGTATGTTAAATTAAATAAAACAAAAACAATATTAGGTGTATAATTGTTAGAGTGTTAGGTGTGAATAAAATTAAAGAGTCAAATTACTATTATGTCGATTTATCATTCACTATTCTATTGTTGAACGTTTAAAATAATTTATTGATCACGAACTCAAAGAAAGTCAGAGAAATTTGTTTGTAAATATATTGTTACGTATATTTTTTAATGTGTATTGATATGTATTACACGAAGCTAAATAAAATTAATATTTGAGGAAACTTCTATTTAGTTTGAAATTAATGCTTATGCGACATAGTCAATATTGTTATTTCTATTTGTTGTCAAATAATGATGCGGGTAAAAGTTAAACCACACAGAATTATAAACTAACTGCGAATTGTCTTCGATTATATTTATTTGTGACGTCATTTAAGGCAATATCGCAAATTTATTTTTCATATAAAGCCTAGACACGTTTTGTTATCGGAGGTGCGTAGAGTACCTACATTGTAGTTTTGGCTTTTGGCTGAACTCCGCCATGGCAGCCATTTAAAAAAATATATTATTCGTCACTAACAGATGTTGGTTCTTACGATCAGAATTTTATGTCCAGTTGTCAATTGTCATTCGCACGATAAACGTTTTCGTGCGCACGAATGATTTGCCCTTTATAAAACAAGCAAATTTCTGGCTACAGGATATAAGGCCGCATCGAAATAGGGCCCCAAATTTGGGTTGTTATTTCATAATGAAATAATACCTCAATTTCAAATATGAAACAAATGAAATAGGGCCCCAAATTTTGGGTTTAATGAAATTAAAAATAACGAAAACTCCGTTTATATTAACATTGTTGATATTGGATAAACTAATTTATATTAAAGGAGCTTTGTATTTACTCAACCTCGCACCCACCCGGTAATCTTACAGTAAACTCAAGCAGGGGGGTTGCAGGGGAGCAGCATGCCCCCTCATACTATATAATCTCGGAAGGGTAACAATAAGTAATAAAAAAATTATTTGTGGGGACTTATTTATTATTTCTTTTTGTCTCCATTAGTGGTGCACTGCCCAAATTTGAGTGATGCCTTTTTTGTGGGCATCACCAAATTAATCAGTGCAAGAGAAAATAGATGATGAGCGATCTTGATTTTGCTAGTATTGTGGAGGTCAAGATACTTTGTTCACCTAACATTTTTGAACGAACAGGCGATACTCATGCCGGGACTGGGTAAGGCGGTTCAATTGGGAGTAACCTTCGGGTTGCGAAAGCTTCACCATCGACTTATTAAACTGGCACCTAGGGAGGTAGGGGGCCCCTGTATCAATTTCACTATTGGTCAGCCTCCATCATTTAGCGGTTGGATTTGTGGTGGCTGTGGTTTATTCCAAATGCGGAAGACAAGAGCGTTCTTTCAGAATGAAGAGGTGTCAAGATAGGCCTCGCCCAATATGAATGGGTCGATGGGCTGTAATCTTACCTAACAGCCACGGTAATTCTACTAGGGTTAGTACTTGTACTTGTACTGGCCTTAGGGCGTTTAGTCAACGTCTTTCTCAGGGACTCTAATGCTTTTCATTTCTGTCTCCATTAGTAACATAGACTATTGTTACTTCTTTTCATTATGGTTTTAAATTTAGGTTGGCTTTATTAATTTATTTGGAAATCTACATTTACAGACAAAATAGTCTTATAAACTTTTGTAAACGATTATTTCTTCCTATATTCATAACTTCTTAAAATCTTTCGAACGTTAGTGAGACGTTCACGATTTTTTTTTTTTTTTCGGGGGTTTAAAGTCAGGCCTTTGAGAAGAGCGAACTCTTTTTGGTCAGAAAAGTGCTTCTGAACTTCTTGCGAACATCAGGGCTTCAGTACAAAGAGTCTACAACGTAGAGTCTAACCACAAACCACAAATAGAGGCTTTTGTGTGGTACGCTCAAGTAGAAGGGAGTCGTAACAAAACTGAATATAATTATACCGCACAAACTATTTAGATTTTCATTGATTGATGCCCAACTTCACCCCGGACTAGCGCCACCCGAAGAATGCGTAAAGTCGAAAAGACTTGAAGAAGTATAATGTTTTTTAAGTAAAGACTATCACTGTAACACTGTTTGGTGACCTCTAAGCTGTAACAAATAGTGCGCCTGATTGTAAATACAACTGCACAAAAAATAAACAAGATATTAAAACCAACTTTTCTATGTTTTACGCTCTCGAAGTTTTTAATTATAATCACTCAGGTACAACTTGCACGTAGTACAAAATGGTCTGGAATTTTCTTGACCACAAAATAAATCGACCGTCTCGAAGAAGGTGATTTGTTTATTCAATCAGGTATCAAGAGCAAGGCGATGATTTATAATTAATTTATATCAGTTAGACTTCTTGCAATAAAACTTCCATTTACGTCATCTGTGACTGAACAAAAGCACCAAGGCGTTGGAGGCAAAGCTGATTGTGATGATTCATTGGAGTGCTTGGGTATTTTCTGATTTTTTCATTAGCTTTATTGCAAAAGGCTGTATTAGTTATTTACAACGACGTGAGGGACATATTTTTTTGCAGCCTACATAGAATACAAATATATTAAATAAAAGCCTTCATATGGGTAACAGAAGTCGGTTGCTTTAAGGCCACCTAGAATATTTATAAACAAAATTTGTATGAAGGTCGCATCGTTTTCGAAGGAATAAACGACTTTATTGACACCTCTGAAACAGTTTCATGTTTTGGAATAACCTATATGACCAGAATTACTTTCGGCAAATAAGGACCTATCTTCTTCTTGAATATCGATGCTTATAATCAAAACAAAAACAAGAATCGTCTTCCAATTTGGTTAAGCGTTCCCCGCCCCAAAATAACGTAATTAAGTTTCAAACTTTAATTCAACTATTTAAACAACTTGAACAAACAGATTCCCAGTAATCTTATCTTCCCTTTTAGAAAAAAAAGTTGATGAAAATTGGAATCGCTCGCAAAAATGGCAACCAAAAATAATTTCACTTCATATGTTAGAAATTTCGAAACACTGCCGAAACGCATTGATAACCCATCGACGCGACGTTTGACACCTGTTAAAAGCATTCTTCAGTTCTGCTACAAGATATTTTATCTCATTTCTACCAAAAAGATAGAGATACGAAATGAGTTCTTTTTTTTTCTAAACCAGCGCGCAAAGTAAATGCACGAAATAAATTGCTCAGTCTAACATTAGAAGGTTGAGGTTAAAAACGTGTCGGTTAGGAGTCATTAATTTTGGCTTAAAGTTTTATTACACGAATCGTTTAGTTTCCAGCAACATGAAGTTATATAATTTAAATTTATTGTGGATTACCCTACTTATGCTGTCACTACATCATCCAAGAATAGCAGGTAAATTTTGCATATTAATTGAGTTTTAACATTTTAGTGGTTAACGCTATAAGGGTAAGGAACTTTTTTTGGTAAGAATTTATTCGACTAACGACTGATTGGTGTACCAGTGTCTTCTCTGCATTCCTCATGGAAGTGATAACAAGTGATGGTGATATTTCTACACACAACTATCAGAGCCACGTATGTCGTATGCTATATGCTACTATTGTGATTAGATGTGGAAATGTGTTGTTTCAGACATTTAAATAGAAATATAGAAAATTGTTCGGACCAAATTTGCGTCGCAATAGTCCTTTTTTGTTGTTATGTTAATTGCACTTCACAAGAAAAAATATCTCAGATCTTAAAGTCCTATTTCATAACAGCGGTACACAAAAATGAATTAAGGAACTAAGTAACAAACTAGCGCGTTAATAAAGTCTAGTATTGTATACCCATCTTCTCTCCACTTACTGGAATTTTTATCCGTAAAGAAACCCAAAACTGTAGCTCGATGTGTGCAGTGAGGTTCTAAATAAGTTGTGTTTCCACTACTTAACATAAATGTGAACAGGATTTTCTTATAACTCCTGGATAAACTACTGCTATCTCTTATACATAGTGTCAAACAATTCTAAGCACACAAGATATGAGCACAGCCTTAGACGGCTTGCACTTGGGATATTAAAATGTGTAAAACAGAATACTGATGTAAATTAAAACCCCCTTTAAATACAGAAAACAAGTACTGCACCATAACGGCGTAGCATACAACTTATAAAAATATTATAGATGGTTTGAGCCGGGGAATTGCAATTGAGTAAGTCACGCATCTGCACAGAAATCGAAAAGCCTAATTCCCTAATTTTCTTAAAGGCATGCAATCAAGTACAAACTTCGTTCGTGTTCTCCGTTGTTTCAACAGTATATTGTGACAGCGAAGTTGATGCTTTTTCAAATGATTTCACTAAGTCTTCTGGCAAGATATCTCAAATAGCAAACTAAGAACCGATTTTTTTTCCAGAAAAACTGATTTCTGCTGTTCCACAAGGTAGTCATCTAGGCCCACTTTTATTCGTCTAAACAAACATTTTTCACTCTCTCTCGCTCTCTACGCTAGTGACTAAATTATTTATAAACCCATTTCTTCGCTGATTGTCACAGAAAATATTAAAGAAATAAATAGTTGGCGCAACAGGTCCGTAGGGACCCTATAAATGACACAATAAAAATCACAACCATTTGTTTTGTCCAAGTTTTTCATTTTTGAGACAAATGGAAGGGATATACAATTTTTTGCCAAATCCAAGCGGATAATGAGAAGGTCTTTTATGACAGTTATATTGTACTGGCGGATCCCCGCCTGCTTTGCTAGTCGGTAAAAAACATATAAATTTCAATCAATGTTGATGGTATTTGGTACGGATTTCCTATTCAAAAACATAAACCATTTTCAACTTTGTGATCACTTGATCACACGTAATCAATCAACTGTTTCAGTACTCTAGTGATTGTGAAGGACATAGCATGTGAATTTCACAGTCTCATGTTGCATTCCCGGTTGCCACTGAAGTTTTTTACTTATTAATTATTTTAATTAATTCGAGAGAATTCACTTCCGTTGCCTCGCAAGATCACAATTTCCGTAACCCATTCATCAGTTCACTCGCTAGCTCCAGCGTGCCCATAGAAGTAGATATTCACCTCATAAATGAAGTTGAAATTATTTTAAAAGATCTTTCAAGCTGCACATCCAAAAAATTTCATTGAAATCGTTTAATTGGTTTCAGAGATCGACAACACCCTATCCGCACAAATACACGTCAGTTGACTATGCCTATAACTGATAAACCAATACACATATTTACTTACTTACTTAAGGTGGCGCTACAGTCCGGGGTAGACCAGGGCCTCAACCAATACGCTTCTCCAGTTAGCGCGATCTTTGGCTAACTGCCTCCAGTTGCGCACTTTAAGTTGGTTAAAGTCCCCTTCCACTTGCGCGCGCCACCTAAGGCCAGGTCTTCCTCTACTGCGATGCCCCTCCGGATTGGAATGAAGACTCTCCGGGGCGGAGTGTTGGTGTCCATTCGCTCTACATGTCCTAACCATCTTAGACGAGTAATGCGTACTTTTCTGACCAGGTCGATGTCGCTGTACAGCTCGTAGAGTTCGCTGTTAAATCTTCTCCTCCAGATCCCGTCAACGCAAACGGGACCAAAAATCACTCGAAGAATTTTGCGTTCGAAGCGACCAAGAAGATCCTCATCCGTTTTTGCTAGGGTCCATGCTTCTGCGCCATAGAGCAGGACAGGGATGATGAGAGTCTTATATAGAATCTCCTTAGTGCTTCTTTACAAGGCCTTACTAATCAATTGCCGTCTTAGGCCAAAGAAACAGCGGTTGGCAAGAGTGATTCTTCGCTTGATTTCTGTTGTGATGTCATTGTCAGAGTTTACAATCTGACAATGAAACCAATATAATAAATTCATTATAGAAAACATCAATTTCAAACACAATTCAACTTATTTTTATATATAGAGATAGAGAGAGAGAGAAGAAGAAGATATTTATGATTTTCTGCCAAATCCAAACCTCTTCTGACTGTTTCTTTGTGGTATTTGCGATCCCAAAAGACACTTTCATGTAAATAGATAGAATTTCTTCGTACCTCTTGAACGTCAGAGATGAATGTTTTCACATTAACCAGAGACATTACTAAATGATAAGTGGAAATATAAGTAGTATTTTAAAGCTTCCTATATTATCATTTATTACACTATGAGCACTAAACAACAACACTTACCGACAAGCGTGAATAAAATGTGCACGTACGTTTGTGTTTAAACGATAAACAAATTAATTAATATTACATCCGTTCACAATGCGAGTTCGATGAAAAAAGCATAACAATGTTACGGTTACTATGTCATAATAACTTACTGACAGCTGTATGCATGTATGCGCTGCAACGTGTATTATTTGCCGTGTGTATGACATCAGCACACAGTAAACATACAGCACACGCTCATAGGCGCCTACGTTTTTTTTTGTATATGGACAAAATCAGATGTTGACATAACTCACGAACGCGTTGACCAATTTCGTTCAAACTTTAGATAAACCAACTAAGCGAACATGCAAACAAACCCTTAAAATTCGATCGAATTCGGTTTGACCGTTCGTGACTTATAAAGTCACAACGCTTTTGCAACTCTATTTTATATACCTATATTGGGAAGGGATTGTATTGTATTGTCTTTTATTCATCCAGCTTAAATACTACCTATATTTAAAAAACAAATTAATTCAATAATAATAGTTTTATTCTCGTATGTTTGTCAGACGATAGGTGGCGCAGTGGAAAAAAACATTAAGGTGGAATTTGTACTTTTTCAGGGACCGAACCCCAGACCCCAAGCTAACCACTAGGCCAATACACCTACCAGAAAAAAAATATTTACTGTTTGATGATATAAGAACATCAGACTTCATTATATTTCATGTGACAATACCCTGAAATTAACTTCCATACTATATAAGTTGACCTTATATCTCTGGCTCAATATTTTCACTATACTTGAACTTTGCTATAAAAATAAATAAAAAAGCAGCCAAGTGCGAGTCGGACTCGCCCATGAAGGGTTCCGTAGCAGCAAGTAACATAACATAAAAGTTTTTTTATTCAGTTTAGAAAAAAATTATATTTGAAACCTAAATATCATTTTTGAAGACCTATCCATAGATACCCCACACGTATGAGTATGATGAAAAAATGTTTTTGAGTTTCAGTTCTGTATGGGGATTTTTTTTTTTTTTTTTTGTGTAAAATCTTAATGCGGTTCACAGAATACATCTACTTATATATTATATATACGTGTAATCGCCTGTCAAGCATCTGGTCACACGGGCTGTCACATAACATTGTCACGGTATGACAGTTCTATTTTGTTACGGATTTTGGGACAAAATGTCAATGTGTGATCGATTGTCAAGCGCAAGTGGCATTCGCACGAGAGACACAAGATTGACAATAGAAAGAGCGATTTTGTGTGAGGTAAGTATGTCGAAATTTCCCACGAAAAATGACACGTGTAGTCTTAGCTTTTGCAATCTCATCACAGTGGCCCAAACAAATTGTCAAACTCCTACCTGAACAGAGAGAAAGAACTTTTTTTTTTTTCGCGTTAATTGCTTTACCAAGTGTGATCTTCCGCTCATCGAATTCAGAGTTCAGTATCAGAATCATCCAACGTCTCTTTATTCGTTTGCCGATAATTGTTTATATCTAAACTAAGCGTTGCGTTACTAGTGAAACTAAATAGAACTTCAAGCAGGAGCCCATGCACAGGAATTAGTCTACATTATTTTAATGTAACGATTACTCTAACGATAACATCCTTTAACGATAACATCCTTTAAGGTATTTTAGTTAAACCACTCGTAAAACAAGTTTAGTTTACCATGCCAGAAGGTCAATTTCGAAAGCTCTCCATAAACAGCTAATATGCATAATTCATTACCCAAAACCGATACAATCTTCTTGATTATTCCAAACAATAAACGATTTGTTATTGATAACTATAGTTAAGCTTACTCAACAGCCGATTGCCTTTACATTGTCTAACAAATTACTTATACTTGAGCGTTTATATTCAACGCCGCCGACTTAATTATCATACTTGAGGGTAATTAATGTCCATTCAAGTTCAAGCACATTGCAACGCGTTATCGAACAACTCTTTCTAGTCTCGTGAGTTCACCGAAAATTTGATTAATGTGCGCCGACATTTTCATAGCTATCTAATCAA
The DNA here is from genome assembly GCA_946477585.1 of Cheilosia urbana. Classification (NCBI taxonomy): domain Eukaryota; kingdom Metazoa; phylum Arthropoda; class Insecta; order Diptera; family Syrphidae; genus Cheilosia; species Cheilosia urbana. Next base: position 163,321,242 of record OX297854.1, read on the forward strand.
ACGTCCTCAAGAAGTCAGCGCTGTATAAGGCATATGACTATGAAGGATGAGTCCAAGAATAGTCCGAGCTTTTCAATTGATCACCGTCCAATGGCTATTGACATTCTTAGGTTTCTTTTCAGAAATAACAATTTTATTGCCAATAGCTTACAAGGGCTGAGATAAGCTCGACTGAGTGGTCGTAAATGTAGGGCGAGGCTACTAAATATCATCGAATCGATAATCTCCTTATCTTTGTATCACTTTGCAGATTCGTTTCAATGTTACGAGTGTGAAAATTGCCCAACAATTGGTGAGAATGACAAAAAATACCTCAAGGAGTGCGGTTTACCGGGTTTACCGGAAATCCAAAGGCCAACTCGTCCAGTCACTACACTCAATTGGGAGGAAGAGGAAGAAGACGTAGAGGAAGATTTAGCCCATATGAACGAGTTGGAAGATACGAGTACTTCATCTACAACTAACTCCACATCGACATCGACTGTAACATCAACATCGATTGCAACATCAACTTCAACTGCAATTTCCACATCCACTGGTGCGTTGTCTGCCACGTTGTCACCCACGGCATCTCCAACATCTCCCACATCTCCCACATCACCCACATCGTCCTCTAATCCACTTTTTATGTTACTTTCCACTTCGATCACTAACACCACCTCAACAATCAAACCAACAACAGCTGACGTAACCGGCGAAGAAGACTCAGCTAACAACAGGAATTCCACAGAAGAAAGTGTAACTAGTGAGGAGAAAAAGAAGGCAGACACCTGGTCCTTGTTTCAATGGAATGAGAACGATCAGATGAATTTTAAATCCGAAGAAAATTTGCAGCCCAAGAAAGTCAGAAAGCCCCGTCAGCTACCCGGCAACAAGCCAGTCTGCTACGTCCTTAAAGTGAAAAGTAAGTCAGGCGCCATCTTCTTAGGACATACGCGCGCACTAATCTCCTTAACTCTTTTTACAGATAATGGCTTCGAAGTCACCAATCGAGGATGTGGAGCAGCAGTGGCAGACAGAAATCTCACATGCAAAATGCTTAGCAAAGGCCAACCCTACACCGAGTGCGGTCTATGCGAGGGCAATATGTGCAATAACGCACCGATTCACATAAATGGGGTCATGGGTACTTTATACGTTTTGACTTTGATTGCTCTTTACTCGTGGTAATAAAGTTTAAACAATGATATTGATTGTCGTCGCCATTTGCAAGAGATGTTGGTGGCTCAAACGATGAGATGAACCTCCGTGGTAATGGTATCGGGTGACTTCGAATGTTCGTCTTGTAAAGCAAAATGTATATATTTTTTGTTTGTTTTGTAGTTAGGCATGCCTATTCCGGTTCATTAGCCGATTAGGAAGCTTTTCTTTTATGATAAAAAAAAAATGTAGATCATCACCCACAAACAAAACAAAAAAATAAAAAAAACGTTTGAATGGTCACGCTGATATCAACAGTAATCTTTACTTAAGATTGCTCCCAAGGCAAAGTCATTGACTCGACACCCTCAGACGGGAACAATGAAAAAAAAAAAAAAAAAAAAATCCCGCAGCGGTGGAGAAATATTGTGACTAATAGTTGCTAAAGACCAGTGTATCGTTTTATCGTCTTTTTGAATGAAATTGTTCGGGATTTTTACAGCTTCTCTGAATTTGTATCTTTCCTGCGATGACTTTTGGTTTTTCTTGCACCGAAATTAGCTATGCATGTGTTGGATTATAAAATGACTCTTGAACTTACATTGCCCAATTTTAACACCACCAAATTATATAAAGTACTTGAAGTTCAATGCCGAGCGAATTAGAGAAGTCCCTTAATGAATCATCAACCAATGAGAGACAAATCTGTCCTTGAGATTATAAGGTTAAGGAGGGTTGCATTCGCCGACTTTGAAAAACGTTGTCATCATTCAGGAGAAGCATCACTCCCGGTGGGCTGAACAATGTCATGAGATATCGTCTATAGATTCTATAGCCTATTCAATTCATCTTTAACGGATTCTGTAATTCATTTCGACAGTGTTTTCAATACGACTAGGTATTCGTTCACATATCCTATGTAAACTTAGAAAGTGCCACACAAATTCCGAACATCCAGCAGGTTTTCAGCCCATTACACTCAACTGTCGATATAATTGATTTATTTAAGCAATAAGTCAGTATAATAAATGGTTATACATCATAGAACGATCACTGATTGCAAGATTACAAAAATGACAGCTGATCCAAAGAATTAGTTTATAAAGTGATGTACTGCCAATAGGAATGTCTTTACGGTAACTCTTGTAAATAAAAGTCTAATCTACAAACTCTTCAAGTGGGTTCCCTAAAAATAAATAAACCAGGGGTGGAACCGGCTAAGGTGATAGTTGACTGTCACTTTTTTGATTGTCGTTTTTGATTATCAACTCTTCTTTGCTGGCGTAAGCAAGCGATCACTAAATGAGTGATTATTGGCAGCATTTAGAGTTTAAAACGTCGCTTCCTTGCCGACGCTGTCATTTCGAGCAGCTGTCACATATTTGAAGTTGTGAGAAATGGAAATGAATTTGAAAATAATAATATCTTCTTAAATAACAATAAATATATGTTTGTTTAGGGTCTCAAGCGAATATATTGCAAATATTTTGACCCATTGATGCCGCGCAGTCAGCCCCAACTTGTGTTTGATAGCCACCACCCCCAAAAGGTTAATCAAGCAGTCCCAAAATAAACGTAGCACTTTATTTTTTTAAGTCGAAAATGTTTCGGGAATCTAAAGTAAATAATTTATTTGTTGATAATCTGCCCTATGGCGAAGATCAACTATCAATCGGTTGACGATTGACAAATTTATCAATTAAAATTGATGTTGGTATTGCGAAAAACAATTGTTAAAAATATAACCTGTGAACGTAACGCCAAAAATAAAGTTATTGTGAATGAAAACTCAACTTTGACAGTTCTAAAATATTTTTGAGTTGAAGAGTGATTGTTAAGGATTTTGCAAACAATTTAATTAAACACTAATTACGAGTGTTGCAAATCTGTAAAATTTATTGAAAAATATGTCATCAGTGGAATTTTCGAATGGCAAAATGTATATACATAATAGCCCCTAAGAAATAACAACAATAACAATTAAAAACGATGATATTCAACATTTTCGTCCTTATCAACACCGAAATTGCGATTGATAGAAAAATTGCCAACTACCTACCAATAAAATTTTTTTTATATACTTCTCCCGGGAAAGGCGAACCTATAACGCTTCAACAGCGCCCGAGATGCCTGCAGATGTATGTTTGTTCTGCACTTAAATTGCTGCAAATTGTAGTCTTCTGGAAATATATCCCCAGGAAGCGAGTTCCAAAGTTTGCTTGTCCTGTAACAGAAGGAGTTTTTGAAAGTTGATGTCCTCGCGGTTGTCAAGTGTACTGTATGGTCATGAGCATTAACAGCCTGTCTTGTTGGGCGCCCAAAAGTTGCATTTCGAGGGATAATGTCTTTGAGTTCCTCAGAACATCTACCATGGAAGTACCTATAGAACAAGCATAGGTCAGCGACTTGTCTTCTGTGCACCAACGGTTGTAGATTCGATGTGAGTGTAGGATCTCCAATGAGTCGAACTGCTCGTCTCTGTATGCTATCAAGCAGGTTAAGTGAATGTTTTTGGCCGAGCTCCATATATGGGAACAAAATTCCAAGCCTGCTTGGGGCTAAAGTACCTCTTTGCTCTAAATAGGTAGCTCAACTTTGCGGACGCCGATTTTGCGATATAGGATATGTGGTTCTGCCATGTGATTCCTGAGTTGACTGTGACTCTTAGAAGGTGCATTGAGTCCTTGTGATGGATTGGATGGTCATCCATTTGGATCTGAGGAACTGTTGATGCATTTTTTTCTGGAAAATGTTGTGAGCTGTGTCTTGTTTGCATTAAATACAACCAAGTTTTCCTTTCCCCACTTCAAGATTTTGTCCAGATCATCATTTTAGAGAACTAATTTGTTCACATCTCTGACTGTGTGATGTAGCCGTATTCTCAGGCCCATTGTTCGAAATGGAGGATATAAGAGTGCTGTCATCTGCAAAGCTGTAGATATTATTATTTGTCGATCCAAGCAAATCGTTGATGTGGAGAAGAAATAGAGTTGGAGAAAGAATAGATCCTTGGGGCACTCCTGCATTTATAGCAAACGAATTGGATGATACACCATCTACAACAACTTGGATCGATCTTCCCAGAAGAAAATTTTGCATCCATCCGCAGAGTTGTTGTGGTAATCCGTAAGACGCTAACTTGCCTAATAGGGCTCTATGCCAGACTCGGTCAAATGCCTTTGATATGTCCAAGGCTACGGCTCTGGATTCGCCGTGTTGTTCAATTGACTGTGTCCATAGGTGCGTTACGTAGCTTAACAGGTCACCAGTGAAACGACGGCTCCGAAATCCGTATTGCCTGTCGCTTATTAATCGATGGCCTTCTAGATATTTGATTATTTCGACATTTATTGCCTTTTCCATTACTTTAGAGAGCATTGAAAGTAACGCTATTGGACGATAGTTTTGTGGCAGACATTTCTTCCCTTTCTTTGGAATAGGTTGAATGCGAGCGGTCTTCCAGCAAGAAGGAAACGTCTTCTGGGAGTACGACATGCTAAACAGCTTACAGAGTACAGGTGCAAGTTCTGGGGCACAGTTCTTGAGTACTATAGCCGGGATTCCATCGGGTCCCGTTCCCTTATTGCAATCTAGTTCTTTAAGGATGCGTTGAATTATTCGAGGCCGAAATTTCACTTCTGCCATTAATGATTGTATCCTCAGGATATTTGGTGGCTCTAGCTGTGCAGAATCTAGGGTGGAATGAATGAATGAATTTTGATTATCAACTATCAACTATCACCTTAGCCGATTCCACCCTAGATCAACTGTCACCCGATTACGACAAGATCTGCGACAACTGTCAAGTGATGTACTACCAACAAGAATGATTTCGCACAAATTGCTGTAAATTAAAAACTAATTTACGAGTCTTTCGAGTAATCCAAACTAACTAATGGATTTTAAATCTATTTGTTTTAGTCGATCAAAGATAGAGTAGTAGAGTAGTCACTGTTCAATAAAAGAAATGCCATACCCAACTACAGACGAGGATCATCCTCGACACACACACACTACACATGCCAAATCTAATCGCAATGATTATGGTTATGGTGAATTAATTTTTTATTAATGACCAATAAATCGCAGCAGCTCTATTAAAAGAGCCTTCCTCATTTGATAAGAGGTTTTTATTAGATTAAGGTGATCGTGCAACTTTTTCGCTTGATGACGGCTATTCGGTGGGTTAATCATCAGACAAAACGCAGACAGGCGGACCGAAGAGAATAATGTAAATATCCGATAATTTTTAACGTCTCCTTTTTTGGTGGACTGATTTAAGCAATTCAATGAACTTGTTATAGGTGGCAGGGCATTGAACCGCCACTTACGCTTGCTTTCACTTTCGTATGGTAACTCTCTTGATATAAAAAAAATGTATAAAAATACTTTACAGTGCTATTGAACCTTGGGTATGCTGTTTGGCACCCAACTGTTGGGGAACAAGTGTGGAGTTACGTTTTTTGTTCTCCAAATGAACTTATAAGGGTAAAGGAAGTATTTTATGAACTTGGTTAATTGATACAAAAATAATCAAAAGCCTCGAGGATTGTAGTAGTTATTTTTAGCTGCGGTAGAGATCAGCTGAACGGTTCAAAGTTTAATAAACCAGTTAATACCATATACGATATATATATTATGATGACAAGTGTGGCATTTGTCAGACAAAGGCTCAAATGTATTACTTGCTAATAGATGAGTTGGTTTTGTTCATTCGTATATTTCAACGAACGCCAATAGAAGGTGAGGAGCATATTTCGAGCTTACAGTAATTAATTACATTTTAAGTCAATAAATATTGTCGATGTATTGAAAGAAGACACGCATAAATCAGTTTAATATAAAAGAATGCATCTATCAGAAGTGGGGCTAAAAAGGATGTTTAATACCCTATTCACATCGTGCCGAAAGCTCTTGAAAACTTCCTCGAAGACAGAAGTTTTGTCATACATATTTCAAATTGCAAAACGGGTCGTTTAAAGTCGTTTTCCGTAGTTTTTCACGAAAACGCCACGAAAACGACTTCCAATCATCGGGTTTTTGAAACAAACATTCGGCAATACACACCGAACAAATGTCACAACACACAACTTAAAATCATTTTCCACTTTTAATTGATGGGTTAATATAGTTTTAAAATGTTCTGAATTCATTTTATTTATTAACTAGCTGTGCCCGCAACTTCGTACGTGGCGTGAGACTGTGTAATTGCCAATAAAAGCGGTGAACATTGTCAATCTGAAATAATAAATCAAACAAATTTTATTATTTATTATCTAAAACATCAATTTAAGAAAATATAAATTCAACAGCGTAACTAATAAAGTTCCAATTCCTTACTGTAGGTATCAACGTAGGTAATATCAAAACAACCACTAAGACGGAATTTTGCCTTAACGGAAATTTGTATCTACAACAACAATAAATAAATCAAACAACATAATTCACCTATATCGTCTTTACTTCTTGAATTCTTCAATTCTTTACTGTAGGTGTCAACGTAGGTACTACAACAAGTTTCTATATACACCACCTCCACCTTACGTTCATCACCACACCACACGTCATCAGCCATCTGCGCATTTCCTCAGAAACACATTGTCGCTGCTTTTTTTTTTCATATGAACGTGCTTGTGCGATGTGCACCGCCAAACCACCCCAAAGCACAACAACGATCAAGAACCGCGGCTGCTGATAATATTCGATTTGAGAAAATAAATTTATTTTTTTCGTGTTAGATTTTAGGTTGTAGCTCAGCTTCTAGAGGACATAGAAAGAAGCTGATTAATGGCTCGAAATAACTATAAAAGTGTTGGCTCTCCTAAGTATTTTGTTTTGTTTGCATTGATTAAGAATTATTTGAGTAATGGGGAGTTAAAGGCAGTAAAGTCAGAAAAAAAAACACATTTTGGGCAAAAATGCTCCAAAAAATAGGTATGGCAATGAAAGGGAACAGCCTATGTGTTGCACAAAATCTTAAGGAACATTTCAAAAAAAGTTTCATCGAAATCTGTGCAGTAGTTTTCACGCCATTAGGTAACAGAAAAATTGCCTACAGTTTGATTATAAGTATAGATTAATGCGATCGAAATTTGTAACCAAAATAGTATACACAGAAGAACTACTGTCTCAAAGCTGATTGAAACGTCAAACAAAGACTATAATAGTTGTTGATCGGTGTGCATCGACGAAAACACGATTTTCGTTGCGGTGTGAATAGCATGTAAATGATCAACCCGGGACTTGTTCAGAAACTATCATATGTCAAAGTGGTCATGTTAAATGCAGGTCGCATTTAAAGGTAATTGACAGCATTGCTAATTTTTAAAAACTGGTTGATTATACAGCAATGAAAAATCAATGGAATTTAGAGGTGTCCAGGTATAATTAGAGCTGGAAAATTATCACGTACTTCTTGTTTTTCCTATGTAAAGCATCCTGCTAAAAATTCATTTCAATAGCTTTTCCTCCGCAGAAAAGAAAACTACCCTACTTTGATGAGTTCTTTTGGCTAAAGTTTCGAACACTGGAAATAAAATAAAAAAAAAGCAAATTCACTGGAAATAAAAGTCCAAAAACAACTAATTTTAGAATGGTAGTAGTTGATGATGGGTGTGCTCTTAAAACTCAATTTCAATTTGCAAAGAGCTATTTTTGGTAATCTAATATTATTTTTTATTTATTTATTACAGAAAATATGTTGCGATGTTTAAGTATTACAGTCCAAAGTATTTAATAAATGCGTCAGAAAAAATCCACTCCACGATATAAACGTATACCTACATGTGTTTAAATGATCGCTCTCTCTCGCTCTTCTGATATTGCTAAACGGTGCTGTGTCAAGAAAATATGTCTCGCCACCAGTAAAATAACTATTCAATGTCCTATCCTCCAAATGGGGTATATTATTACGCTATTCTGGTTGCCGTATTGTAAAACTCATTTTGAATTTTTGACATAGTCAAAGATCTATTTAAAATTCTGGTCAAAATTTTCCCCAAAAAGTGGACGTCGCGTGTACAAAGCTCTGTATAGGAGAACTGTTTGGAATCATTATCCAGTTATTTTGTTTTATAAGTTTTTTTTTTATGAAGTTTTTGTCAAAAGCATCAAGTTGGTAGAAAAGACACCTATAAGTTTTGGGGTTTGTCAATCGTAACGCGCGTTAAAAATAACGTGGCGCCCGAAATGTCTGAGAAGCTAAAATTTGAACAAAAAATAGATCTTACCGAATTTAGTAAACTAAACGACTAATGTGGTATTCAGAGCAATTTTTAATGTTCATTTGTTACAACAAAAAAACAATCTTTTTCAGATTTCAGAGCACTTTTGCGAATCTGGATTTTTTATCAGCAATACAATTGCGTTTGAGTTTGACGACTATTGGACTTTGTTTATGTTTTCGTGAAGTTTTTCTACTGCAACAAATATTTTGTATAAATTTCGAAGTTTTAATATGAAATTGAGTACATGGAAAACGCTTTGAAAAGAGTGTTGAAGGCTACACATATTCGAAACGCACGAATATCAACTCAAAAAAGAGCAAGTGACGATTTTGTGTTTGATAAGACACACGAAATCTGAAATCTGAGAGCGACACTAAAAATATTGGGGCAAAATTATAGTCATCCTGTAGGGCAGTTTAGTAGATACTAACAGCACTCTAACTTCAAAGCCGGTGCCTAACTTTTGAGTCCATTATAAATGCTTTGTAACCTTACCTACCAATAGTACCAACCTTAGAACGGGCGCCACGCAAGTTTTTGTCAAATAGACAAAAACAATTTAATGAAATGAAATCAAAAAAAAAAAAAAAAAAAATGCAGAAATGGAGTGAACAGCGTTTTTTATTGAATCTGTGCGAGTCTGCGAGTAAAACTATTCGTCATCTTAGAAGCCCAATATATTTAAACATTTCGAGATCTTCAAAACTATTAACATCCTGGGAACATTTCTTAAAAATCTTCAAAGACTAAATTAAAAATTTAAAATTATTGCATTAGAAATGACAGATGGGAGAGGATTGAAAGTTTATACTAAGGGATAAAATTAACTTTTGGTGGTTTTATAACGATAAAGTGGGTTTTATTTCGACTATAATTAGAAAATTACTAATACGGATATTGTCTCATACTAAAATAATTTTAAAGTGGGCTTTATGCACTATAATTTTGCGCCATTATTTTTTAAATAAAATGGGAATGGGAATGTAAATGTTGGAGCAAATTTAGCTTACACCTTAGTTTTTGTAGGTATACAAACATTTTTATAATTAAAAACTCGCAACTAAGGCTTATATCTTTAAAATAAGAAGAAGAAGAAGGCATCATATATTGTGTTTATTGAAGAATACCAGCAATATTGGGTCGATTTAATGTTTTTTTTTGCTTATGTTGCACTTCAAACGCTGCTATGGTCAAAAAAGGAAACACCTCACTTATACGAGTAGGGCATGATTCCTATATTCACATTATTTGTATAGTACCCAATGCAGGTAAACAGTTTATTTATTATTTCCATTGTCTTGCTGACAAAAATAAAAATAATAATAAAACTCTGCTGCCACTTGATTTCCAAGAATATGAATAAACGAAAAAATAAAATGACTTTCTGTCAAATGGATCGGCCATTAAATACAAATGCACATTTGAGGTTTCAGCGAATTTGATGACTCACAAAGTCGCCCAAACTAATGCTCCCACTTAGAAGTATTTTTTGTCTCATTTGCACGGTGCGAACGTACGGCCACCGTAAATATTTCTTTTTTGAGGACCAGCTTTCATTAAAATTCAAAGCTTATGATGTTTTCCTTTTTTTATGACCCTCGAAATAAACACTCAAAATATTCTCAAAAAACGTTCAATTCTTCTCTTTGCCATCCACCAAGCACCAATTCATGCAGTATCTGTCAGCGCCGGCAACAGCAACAACAACAATACCATTTCGCTAAATGCAAACACAAACCTGCTGCTGGCCACTCTTCATTAATACTAACACGCTAATTGACTGTCTACCGAAAAACATGTTTTCCTTTTTTTTATTTTAAAACCCCCCTAATCCCTAGTCTTATGTGCGTACCCGTGGTGCTTGAATTTATCGCAAAACTTCCCTATGCCGATTCACGCAAAACACCCAAAATGCTAGCAATTACCTCATGAACAAAATTGTCATATCACGCCTCTGACAAGGATACTACCAAAGCATTAACAGTCCTTATCGCCAAATAATTATTCGATAGAAATTCGCAAAACAAATCCGTACACGAAGCTCATCAATATAATAAGAAAATGATCCCTAATTAATTTTATTGGCAAAGATAAAGAATAATTTATCGCGTTCATTTGCGTGTCTCTGTGCGGAGCAATAACTTTGGAAATATTTTAAAACTGTTGTAATTTTTCTACAAAAAATAAAGAAATGAAAAAAAAAAAAAAAAAATGTATCTACATATGGACAGAGTTCAGCAGATACTTGGATACGTCAGCGCGCAATGTACAACACAGATACACAACAACAACAACAACAACAGCGAAAGCTACTTGCATCAGCTGACAGAACAAGTATTGACCGCGACTCATATAAAATGTTAAAGTTAAATCGCGGACCTTTTAGTTCAATTTTCGTGACCGAAATCGGTAGTCAACAGTTAACAAATATCAGTTAGAGTCTGTAGCAGCCGCCGACGAGAACAAGACGCGCAACAAGACGTTGAGTGGATTTTAAATTATATTTGTCTCAAGTTTGGATTTTGTGGATCATGCAGCTTAATTTTGGATTAACTTTAACAGTGTTACTGGCTTTGTTAGCGAAAGGTGAATTAACTGAAATTTAAATTGTGACTGTTTATGATGTTCTTGAACTGGATTTGCAGTGGATTGTGGTTTAAGTGATTAATTGCAGTAATTATGGTTGGGGCGCCGCAATCTTTCTAATAGATTGAGATTGATCCAATGATCATAGGTTGATATTTTGAGGTTACCGCAAGTGTTATGATTATATAAATGTGATTTGTAAAGAGTGGTAGTGGGGAAATTATAGGCTTTTGCTAATTTGAGTTGATTATTGATATCTAAAATGTATGATTACATAAATCGTGTTTCCAAAATTTATTGTCTTTCATCAGAAGGTATTTAAAAAATGTAAAAGGAATAATTTGGAAGGCTGTTGCATAGCGGGGAAGACGTTATTTTTGCATTCCCATGATGATTTCATACTCGAAATATTACCATTGTGAATTTGATTGCCATTGGTATTCCCTTCTTTTTCTAAATCTAAACAACATGTTAGTCAATTTAAATTAATCTTACAGTCTCTCTAATATTCATCTGTGTAAAATATAGGTCGCTCTTTGTATGAAATGCCCTGCCACTGAGCTACACTGCTGGAATGCTTCCAACTACCAACTCCCTATCCATAATTCAAACGATTAAAAACTTGTATGTAAAACAGGCAACACAACGATCGCTGAATGCCACATTTGCACTAGCAAATGTCAACTCTGCATCCGGTTTCTACTAGAAATGAGAAGTATTTTACCTGCCTATAACTTAAGAACAAAAATACAGAAAACCCACATATCAAACGGATTTTGTGTTCAATTTCTGGCTTAAATGTCAAAAGCTTTCCACTCACCCACAAGAAGAAGAAGAAGAAGAAGAAGAAGAAGAAGAAAAAAAAAAAAAAAACAAACAGTGGAAAAGGAGAAAGATTTTTGTTTTTGTGAGCTTCAAACTTTATGATCCGTAAAATGTAGCAAATGTGGCTTCTTTAAGTGTTGAATAATTGTTGTTATAACTTTGAGAAGCTGAACCTGTTTTTGACACATCTTATAGTTGCCACCTAGCACCTTCATTTTATAACCGCTTTTGTAATTTGTTATTAATGAGACAGTCATTCCTTAACGAGGGATGCTAATTAAAAAAATATTGACAATTCTTTGCAAACGAAGTAACTGAACGGTTACACTGTGCTCCAGAACTATTGACGGCAGTCGGAAAAATATCGTTGAAATATTTCCGCGGAAAACGTCAGCGAATAAGTTTAAAAATTGACATCTATATGGATGAAATGCGCGGTTATTCCGAAGAGAAAATGATTAAAAATGAGCTGGTTTTCACCAGAGGGCAAGTAGTTACTGAATTCTTGGAACCAGAAGTTGCTTGCAATTAACTTATAACACAGATTGCCTTCGGTTAAAGAAACCCCCCACATTTATATACAGTTTTCTGCTGCGCAAAGTTGTGTCACAAGGGAGGTAATAAATCATTTCTGTATACATTACCGCGATTCAAGGAATAGTAAAACTAAACGTAAGTTTTTAACGATTGCAATCGAACCACGACATTTTTTTTCATGTTGTTTTTTTGACAAGAGTCATTGGGCATGTTCAAAAATGTAGTTATATTGAGTTAGGTATATTAATCGGCTAAAAAAAAAATAAATAGTTGGCGCAACAGGTCTGGAGAGACCCTAGGCCTAGCTTCTCACAACCATTCGTTTTGTGTGAGTTTTTCATTTTTGGAACGAATGGAAGGGATCTACAGTTTTATGCCGACTCCAAACGGCTAATTGAGAAGCTCTTACAAGACATTTATACTCTCGGATGTTTGTCAGACGTTCGCGAGAGGTAGCGCAGCGGAAAAAAACCCTAAGTCGGAATTGAGTTTTTGCGGGATTCGAACCTGGGACTCCCGCATAGCAGTCCAACACACTAACCACTAAGCTACTGCGACTACTACTATATTAATCGGCTACCCCTTCATAAATGTCAACTGAAACAGCTGCTCATAGGACCGATTTCAGCCAATCGAATACATATAGTCAGACAACTGTCAGACTTACTAAGCTAGATATTTGAATGTCACCTTGTATTAGGATTTCCTGAATAAGCGTTTATATATTATTTAAGGTTTGCCAACAGTGTACATCCTGCACAGATTACTAGAGTTAATCAAACAATTTGGATGGTAACATGGGTTGCAAGGCAGGCGTCCGCGTCCCCTAGGAAGACCCAGGATGAGATGGTTAGATCAAGTCCGAAATCTCTCCTCGGCCCGTATGGGGATTACCCCTGATGATCTAGAGTCGGTGGCGGAAGATCGGGAGCTATCGAGGGTCCAGTTAGGCATCCTACACCCGCGACCCTACCAATTGAAGAGCGGCCATTGAAAATGAATGAATGAACATGGGTTGCTGATTTCAAAGCTCTGGACTAATAACAAATGTCTTCGCCGTCGAAAGATCTGCCATGTCATAATAAATGCATTTTCCATTTGTTAAATTGTTAACCTTGTTAAATTTGAGGAGAACGTAACAACAATAGCTACGGGCAAAGACTCTGAATGTTATGTCGACTTTTACTTGGCCGAGTGATCGGATCTCCATAAGCTATATCACCCGAAAAACCTTGATTATCTAATCACCCAACAGAAAAGCCATAACTCATGACAAAGTCACGTCGAGTGGATGCAAAATTATTTTTGTTTCTTGATTAAATAAGGAAAGAAAAATTGAAGCCCCTTTCTAATACATAAATGCTGTTATTATATCATCAGTGTGACCAGCGGTAGAAATCACTTTAAAGGGAACCACTTAAATTGCATTTTCACACACTTTTAAATAAGTTACTTTTATAATATTACTAGCTGACGGCAAACTTCGTTCCGCCCAAATTTGTTAATGTAATGAAAATAATAATTCCGAGCATGCAAATGCGCTTGCTTATTTATGTAATTCGGCCAATTAAAATGCTTCATACAAAAGTTATATTAAATGCAATAGAAATAAATGACGAATAGCAATGTTGATTTGTTTTAATCAAACCGCAATGATTTTGACCTTCCGCTTTTCACTAAATTGACCATGTGAGAAACATGGTAATTTAAGATTGATACTACAAATGCACAAACATCCATCGATTATACTTGCAACAAATTATTTGTCATAGTGAAAGCGAGACGCGCAGGAAATTTAAGTGGCTTAAATACGAATGGAAAATCGTTCTGAATAAGCGGAATCTGCGGAATGAGAGTGTTTGCCTTTGGATATTCCACTCAAAATCGTCACTTGCATGGCATTTGATTTGGGATCCTTCACCACCAAATCAAACGCGTTCTGTTACAAAGTCTCGGTGTATTGAGGTTGCGAAACAAAATTATAACTGAGCCGACTTTCAATTGTATAGATGTAAGCCCGGAACATCCAAAGAATTCAAAAATTCAGCTAATCCCCATAAAGTTTTGTTTTTACGACAAAAAGTAGCATATGTCCTTCCTTGGGCCCATGCGAATTCAAACCAAAAATCATAAAAATTGAAGGATTTGTTCTTGAGTTATGAGTGCGCTCATACGGACGTCAGTCTTTTTTATATGTAGCTGTACCCACCCGGCTTTGCTCATACCTTTCGTATTAAGTCCTGCTCACATTTCGAAAAGTCCTTTATTTGGACAATGTCCATTAATAATTTTAATGCTCCAAGAACCCGTTCTCCTATCACGCTTATTTTTTGCAAAGTACCATCTATAGGGTCCTAAACAATAGCATATTTCAATCTTGAAGCAACCATACCTATCCATCCACAAATTTCAATCAACTCGGTAGAGCTACCACCTATCAGGTCCAAAATTTTATCTTTTAAGACTGCCTAAGCCTGAAATACACCAATACGAACAAAACAAAAGAAGAATCATAAAATTTGGCCCAGTATAAAAATTTTCCATGGTTTTGTTATAGGGTCTAAAATAAACATAAACCATCCGGAGCACCACAAACATATGGTGTGAATATAAGGGGGATAGTTTCAGTGGTTCAGCCGCTATCGTCGGTCATACATACGCACGAACGTTTTTATATATTAAGATAAAGTTTGTACCTCCTTCTGAGGGGGTAACTACAAAAACTCAAAATCATTACTGCAATCATTTTGCTAGCTATACCTGCATCTCAAGGTTCAAGTATGAAAGGCGAGTGCCTCCTATGTTATTGTCTGCGACTATTTACTCCATGGTCCCCCTCAATGGGGGGATATTTTTATAAATATTAAATAGTGTTTCATACTAGATATTAAAAATGTTAAAAAATAGTTGGCGCAACAGGTCCAGAGGGACCCTAGGCCTAGCTTCTCACAACCATTCGTTTTGTGTGAGTTTTTCATTTTTGGAACGAATGGAAGGGATCTACAATTTTATGCCGACTCCAAACGGCTAGTTGAGAAGCTCTTTCAAGACAGTTATACTTTCGGATGTTTGTCAGACGTTCGCAAGAGGTGGCGCAGTGGAAAAAACCCTAAGTTGGAATTTGGGTTTTTGCGGGATTCGAACCTGCGACCCCTCGCTTAGTGGTCCAACACACTAACCACTAAGCCACTGTTAGCACCCTGCAAAAGGTTTAAGTGAACAGATTTTTGAAAATAGTAATTTTTGAGAACGTTGAAATTAATAAACAAACTTTTTAAGAGCGAGTAGTAGGGGAAGTGAATTATAAGCGAACACAAATATCAACAATTCTCCCCTAGCTTACTAGGAGGCCACTCGTGGAGAATATCCACTGCGCCACAAACTCTTTCCTATCCCTCTTTCTCTTCCTAAGAACTTGAATGCCGCGCTGTGCCCCGCATTATAAGGGTATTCATAACCCCTTGAGCGCGAGTAAAATTATAAAAAAAAAAAAAAAAAAAAAAAAAAAAAAAAAAAAAAAAAAAAAAAAGGGGAAGGTGGCATAAAATGGCACACCCTAGGAAAATTGCTCGATATCTATGTAGGCCTTAAAATGAAATTCACTTGAAGCTGCATATGCATAGAATAGAATAACCAATTGTCCAAACTGTTTTATGTTAAAACGAAGAGAGTTAAAAACAATTAATTTTCAAAATGTCTACCCGTGCCACATATCAAAGGTCACTTTTATAAAATGGCATACTTGTGTTGTCAAATTGTTGTGTTTTTTGCCTGTTCATAGCTTACGCCCGAAATATTTTCCATTTTTCAAAAATAGGTATCGGCTATGAATTTCGATAAGGCGAACAAATTCCCCCCGAAATAAGCTGGAATCGTGAACAAAAATTCCCCATGAAATTGGATAGAATTCCCCCGGAATATTTCCTTCGTAAATTTGTAGGTGGAAATTCAAAAAGTAAGCAGTTTCTATGGGAGTGTAAAGTTTTTTGTTTTTTTTTTTTCATTTGGTTGATTTGAACCGAGAAAATAGAAGTGGCTTATGGTATACTTCAAACAAAAGAGGGCAACAATTTTTAATCATGCAAGTATTTTGTTTAAATTAATTTTGTTCAAAATGTACTAAAATAAACTAATAGGTGTAGCTCAACTAATCGAAAACAATTGGAGATGATGGTAAATTTATTTCTATGAAAATCGCGACATTGCTAACGGTTTCAATACGATAGTTGATCGTTCTTCTGTTCAGTTTAACTTAATTTTGTTCATGTTGAATTTGTTCCTTGGTCAGCAATTTAAACGCTGCGCTGTGAATTTTGTAAGCTTCATATTTTTTTTTTTTTTTTTTTTACCGAATCGAACACTTTTCTTGACTAAAATACGGATATATGAATTCTCGTCTTTGCAATTGATCAAATTATTTAGGAAGCCACGTGATATCTCGGAGGAAAATCGTGAAGTGACAGATGGCCTGATGTCATTCACATGCGGTGGGTGACAATTGTTGACAAGTGAATTTCACAGGGTGTATCCGTTTGCTTCACAGGTTTAAAACAAATATATTACCAAATATGAGCTAAATTGACACCTGTCAATGCATTCGAAAAATTCCGTGGGAAATAAATTCCGATGGAAAAAAGAACTGTTCGGAGGGAATTTTTTCCCCCGGCATTGCCGATAGCCCTGACTACTTTCTAGAACAATACATTCAATTTTAATTAGTGATTTGGTTGGTGTGTTGTGTGCGATTGTAAAGTACCCCATTGTCATCTCTCTGATGACTGTTTGAGACTCTGTAACAAACTCATTTCCCCACGTTAAAACCGGCATTTGGGATCTTTCCAAACAAAGCACTTTTCCTTTCCATATTCTTTTGTTCGTTCAATGAGATTTTCAAACAAAAACTGTAAAAGGGCACTTTCCATTTTTAAATACCGCAAAGCGGAAATTACACTCGAGGTATTTCTCAAGTACTTTTCCTGTTTCAAATCAATTTGTTTCGACATCTTTCCGGATAGAAATTCGTTCAATGCAACAGTAAGTACTCCATAATAGGGGTACGATTATAATACCCGTATTTCATGCGTATAAAACGTGTGTAGGCAATAACCAGTTGGGCCAGGTCGAAAAACAAATGCAAACAGCCAAACTCAGGTAGATTTTAGATTTTCGCCATGAAAAGCTTTTAGTTATATATACGGTTGGCTTGAATGCATTGGTGTTTGTCGAATAGTTGCCAGCCTTGGTGACGTTCTAAATCCATTGCGGTGAATTATGTTCAATCGTAACTATGCTGCCTAGCCTTACACGCTTGAATTTTTTCATTTGGCCAAAACCGGATAACATGTGCGATTGTGATTTCATTTTCATCCCAATGTGTTTGCAGCAGAGATTGTGTGCATATATTTTCTTGGAATGAACGGCAACTTGGGCTTTTTTCGTGATTCATATTTTGGCGCAAAGAATTTACCCATTGTGTTGGTAATGTTGATGCTTATCCAAGCTCTGCATCGAAGTAACGGTGGTTTTTTGTTCGAAAACAATTGTTGCAGCAGGAAAAAAACTAGCTGAAAGTATTTGCTACCCCAAGGTTACCTAAATGGGTCTTAAGTTATTTGGCAAGATTTTTTTTTTACGCTTTTTAGAGTGTTATAAATATAATGGATCAACATTATTCGCAAATGAAAATATTTCAACAGCAAACACATAGTCTGAAATTTTCAAAACATTTAATATCATTAGATAGTTGACAAATTTATTGTCTAATGAATTTTACAGCTGAAAACAATTGCGACAGCTTGATTCTTGTCAGCTGTCATTCATGTGTCTTATCTTGCCCACTGTCTACAGTTTGTGATTTAATTTTAACTGTTGCTGATAAAGAGATTATTGTGTTTAATGTCATCAATGTCAGACCACAGTGTCTGTGTACAGTGGAAGCTATCAAATTTAACTTTTCCAGTTGATTTTTACAGATAGAGTGGTAGAGTAGTGAGTCTGGCGATATCGGTTAGATGGTATTTCCTGGTTTAGTGAGACTCGACAATCGTGAATTGAAATTGGACAAAGATTAACAAAAAAAGTATGTACCAATTTACAGTCGAACCAGGTTAACAAAATGGAATCATATGGGCCATTTGTTTCAGTCTCACTTATATAGAGGTATTCCAATTACCCAGTTTCTCACTTATCCAGGTAGAGCAAATATTTGTTTCTCTTAAGGAAGCCTGCTACCTACCTTTTCCAGACTTTAAATAAATGAGTAGATACGTAAGGCGGTGGAAGATGGAAAATGATGATTGATATTTATTTAAAAATAACTTCGTTATTTTCTACAAAGGTATTAGTAGCCCAACATCAGCTGAAAGGTTGTACTTGTTTTACTTTTCTTTATACATTTTAAACTTTCAACATTCCGTCTGTGTTACCTTATCTTTGTTTGAGACGGTAAACTCACCTAAGATCAAATTCAATTTTACTCTCACTTTTTTTAACAAGTTTGTTTGAAGTAAATTGATAGGCACTTAAGCAAGACGCTGGAAAAACCATTTATCACTCTAGACTTGTGTAAAAATCAGGTTTAAAATATCCCAACAATAACAATATCATCTTCTTACAGTAATAGAAGAGCCTAAGGCGGCTCTCATACTGAGGCAACAAGCAATAAGCAATACGAAACTTTTATTTTAACCCATTCTCACATTAAAGAACAGTGTTGCGAGAATTTCTAGCTGTAATTTCATCCAATGACTCCGATCATACGATTTTACTTATGTGGATATTTTACCAATATTTTTTTTTTCATTAAATACAGGATCGTCCGACATATTTTCTAAATTAAACAAAACGTAGTAACATGCGCAAAAGCCTCTAGCGATCTATCACTACTCGCAAATATTGAACAACGATGTAATGTCCCACATTACACAATTGTGCGATGTGAATCCAATAAAGTTAATCCGTTTTAATTATTAAAAACAGACAAGTATACATAGTTTTCGTAATACTAGAAATAATGATACTTAGATTCTAGAAAAATTCAAATGTTTATCCATCTGTTGTATTATGCATTCGCCAAGGTGTAGTATATTAATCCCAGGCATTCACATCTCGATTTCAACAAGTACGACAGTTTTGACAATACTGGTATCGGTGTGGAG
Source organism: Cheilosia urbana (assembly GCA_946477585.1). NCBI lineage: Eukaryota > Metazoa > Arthropoda > Insecta > Diptera > Syrphidae > Cheilosia > Cheilosia urbana. Next base: position 163,340,713 of record OX297854.1, read on the forward strand.
ATTTTGATGTTTTATTTTCGCAGAAACATTTGGCACAGCTTTGTAGTTCGAAACTCGTTTACAAATAAAATATCTGCTTTTCTCTTCCTAAGCGCCTCGATTAATTTTGTATTTGGACTTCGTATATACCCACGCATGGGAGAATTTGAAGCAATTTCCTTAGAGCCTATAACTACATATCATAGTTTTTTCTTTGACATTTGGAACTAGTTGTTTTGCAATTGTATGACTTGTTTTCTCAACACAAATGAATTTTTGTTGTTTCAGGCGTGTGACTTTTCTCTGTGCTATATTTTATGCTTCTCTGCAAATATTGAAAGCTGGTATACTGTATACTGTTCAAAGGTTTTTGAATACGGTGATAGTTGACAGTCTTCTACAAAATTTTTTGTATATTTTCGCAATTTTTGCTTACGATAATAATATCCAGACATGTTGTGATATGTGGAACTTTTCAATTTAATTGGCACACTATTGCAATCGCCACCGTATATAAGTTTTAGACCAGGATCAAGACCCAATTTATTGTCATATATTGTATTTCTCATTTTTAACACGTCTCTCCTGTAGTCTTCTTCTTGTGTGTGTAATTTTTTCTTTTTAACTTTAATGATTTTAATTTTCTTTGGCTTCTTTATTGAGAAAGACACGGCTATGCCATCTGTTTGAAGTGAATAGTTTAATTTCTTTGTAATAGTTTCTGGTAATTTGAAATATTTTCTCCATTCTGAATCACGTTGAAATGTTGTCCATGCACCCTTGTATAACTTTATGCCGCATAACATCTGATAGAACGTAAACGAGTCATATTCAAAACTGCCACCTCTCCACTGTTTCATTAAACAGAAATGAATATATCTCCAGACTTCCACAAAAAAGTGATGACATTTCATTTACATTCTTTTGAATTTGTTCAAAGATATACTCATTTTTACAAACGCCCCTTAATGCTCTTTTAACTACGACAGTTTCAAAATTTTCACCATGTGTATTATTGTCTTTACGTTTCGACACTTTAAATTATACTAATAGAAATATAGAATAAAATCGGTATTTATATACAATTTATGTAAATGAACGACAATGAGTTTGAAATTTTATGTTATAACGTGAACTATTTTACATTTACATTTTTTACATTTACATTTATTGACTTGAAAGATATCTTTTACATTGGACTTGGAGTCCATTTGTAGCAAAAGTTAAAAGGTACTATTTAATTAATTAATTAAGCTAAACGAATGAAATTAATTACATTAAACAATTAGAATTAGGCAAATAAGTGAACATATTCAATTTAAAACTATGAGAAAAGCTACATTATTTAATTTTAAAATTAACAATTAATGAAACGTAGGAAAACAAAAATAAAATAAATTAACAAATAATAGATATCATGCATTATTGACTAGATGTCTGAATAAAACGTATTCGAAATATTTGGTACCGCGATGTCTTCGTATATTTATTTTTTTATTTGTATAAAGTATCAAGTATATTTTTTATTTAACATGCATGGGTCTTAAAGGGATATATCGCTTTTCAACATGCGCTGTGTACAGCGATGCGGAAAGTCCTACAATAGGAGTACATTATAAAGAAGTGATTTTTCGTCAGCCGTACTCAAATTGTACTCCTATTTTTAATTTCGGATTTATTTATTTTTTTATTTGACATTTCTTTATATAATAAATTGCAAAACAAATTTTACTTTCTGAATATTTCATTAACATTTTCTACGCATCGAAAACACTCTTACGGATCCTTGAAAATCGTTTTCTTCTGCTACTATTTAAACATTTGAAATGGAGTTAAACAAGCTGTGCGAGGTATTTCCGAAATACTGTTGTAATTTAAAACGGCCATTCATACCTTAATGCATGAAATCGTTTGAATGACCGGCCGCGGCTTCTCACGATGGCACGGATCCGAGTGGTGCAAGTTTTGTTTAGAATTTTTGGCTATCAAATGTTGATAAGTCGATTTTGAAGCGCCACCACCACAGCCTTAAAATGGGCGTGGACTTAGTTTGATACTAAAATCAGTGACAGAATAATAAACATCATATTAGAAGGACTCTACCTAAACAACATGGCCGCCACAGGCTTCTAACATCAAAACAGGCCGAAACGCTTAGCTAAAAATTAATTTCTTAATTTTCGTTCTGTATTTCCCGGAACTCCGCAAAAAAGTTCAATTATACTCCCCAAAGAAATTTTTAATCGGCAGCCCTGGCTATGTATAGGGTTACCAGAATAAAAATGGAGAAAAGGGGGACGATTATTCAAAAACATGGATAAAACATATATTTTTGAAAATTTTAAAACCAAAGTAAAAACAAGTAATTTAATTAAGTTCCATTACATACTAATTTGCATGTAGGATTGTAGGTACACACTTTCATTTGTAGGTTAAGAAACTTTTTAAAAATATCTAAGGAAAGTTTTATGATGACTCGATGGATCCATTTATTCGACTCAGTAAACAAACCTCTCAATAGAATCTCTGGAACATTTTTCATATCCGCCTGACCAAAGAATGTACATTGTACATTTAGCAACCCAACAAAAAACTTTTTTTTACCAACAATTATCACATGCCTTTGGAAGTCAACTGATTGACGCAACTACGGGGTTGCTTTTGGCTTCTCCTTACCCAGGTACCTACAATCCTACGTATTTACACAATTTTTCAAAGAGGTTTACTCATATCTCGCTTATTTTTCGACAAGGCAAAACAAATTACAGCCCAATAATTATCGTATTTATTCATTTTGTTGTTAAGTTGGTAGGTAACAAAAAAAAAAAAAAATGTTAACGAACAAAAAAAAAATCACTGCAAGTGTTAATAAATTATTATCACGCTCATTCGAGTGGTATATAAACCTACCTGCACCGTCCTATTTAATACATAATTATTATTCACACTTTAATAATGATTCTCATGGGTATGATAATTTTATTGTGCAAAAAGGAAACCGCATGCAATGGATTTTACTTAGAGCTTCGGACTTAATTAGTTCGCTGCATTCTAGAAACTGCGAACTAACAACTTACTATTAAGCTCAAAAGCAGTGGCACCTGACAATTTTCGCTTAATACAGTTCATAAATATTCAAGTACTTCTGACGTCAATATCTATCGTTTTTAGTCTGATACACCCATAAATGTGTACAGGTTCAGATAATGCTTTAAAATACACCTGAAACCCATGTGCAAATGATACTAAGCTCTACGCATGATAACTTTAATTCAGTCACTGTTTTGACACCTATAATCGTTAGAATTGACACCGTGTGGACATTCAAAAAAAAAAAAAAAAAATGTGAGCAAACTTTAGTCACGAAGTACACAAATTTGGAAGCTTTTCATGCAAAAGGTGTCTGGGTTTGAGAATTTAAGATTTCCATAGCGGCGCGGTAAAAGCGATAGTTACGGGTATAGTGATAACAGCTGGTTACGTTTCGCGGATATTTTTGAACTGAGAATTCTATTAGTTCTCATGATTGTAATTGGAAATTTAGATGACAAGATTGACGGTGATAATGCCATGGCTTATAAAATTCCAATCCAAAATGGCAATTGGTGGTCATTATAAATCAATCGGCTTGTCACTGGAAGAGCATGGAAGCTGGCAGATGAATAGGAAGGCAGAAACTGACCAATCATTAGACATAAGTAGACCTATTACATACCTAGTGGGTCTGGGTAGGCCCACTAGCCTTTCTTGTTGTTAATATTTATGTTGAAGGGTTCTAAACCAAAGTGGTTTATTAGCAGGAACAAACTCTACTTAATGATTTTGTTGAAACCTTTGACGTTGTGTAAGCCGTGCGATTTGTAGCTCAGTGCAAGCGAGTCATTGGGGGTTTTTCATGCTGACAATAGTTTGTTTCCCATTCAAATTTTTAATGTTAACTGTTTCTAATTTTGAAATTGTATATGGCTCCTACTGCCGGCAGTCATGGTCTGAATAACCCCGAAGTAAGAGCCCTTCCTCTTTTGTTGTCAGACCTTCAAAGCGTAATAAGCTATTTAAAACACCTTTTATGTTGACTGTGCTTCCAAGAATCTCAAGAACATTCCACAACTTCAAATCCTACATTCTTCAGTTAAAACAACTAAAGTCGCTACAATTTAACTGCCAACAAAAATAGTTTCAAGAGCTGATAGCGCTTTTATTTAATTTCTAATTAAGTAAAACATAAATAACCCACTCGAGATGGATGACAAACAGGGCAAAAACCACCATCTATTGCATACAGTCAGCGCATCCCGAGTGCAGTGACCAGGGAGCGCCATTATCAGTTTAATACAAATATTTACTGGGAACTTCCCCAGCACACTTGCCTGGCCGTAAGCCGAGTAACAATCTTGACTAATAGCCCGCATTAAGTGCACATATTCTTTTATTGTCTTGAAGATAAAACCTATCTGAACTCATTTGTTTTTATTTTTCCAGGACACTGTCAACTGCAATGCTATGTGTGCGATAATTGCGAGAAGATCGATAAGAACACTCCACTTCAGATTTGTGGCGGAGATGCGGCATCACCTACACCGACAATGACTCCTACAACATCGGCAGTAACAACAACGACAGAGGCGTCAACAACCGAAGGTACATCATCATCCACAACAACTACAACCACAGAAGAACCAACGATGCAAACAACTAAATTCCCAACACCACCAACAGTTGGACCGATTTCTTCAACGACAGGCATACCAACACCACCCACTGTCGGAAAAGTGATTCCATATGAAATTGAATTGCCACTAAACAATACACCATCATCTGTCAATTCGACGTCAAATTTTACACTCCCAGGGCCAATTTTATTCGTGACACCCGAAGAGCCCGCCACAACACTTCCGTCATTGAGTGACGTGGATCTGACAGATGAGACAACCATATCAACGCTTTTGGTGCGACAAAGGCGCAACATTCCTGAGAATGGTGTGACGTACCACTGCTACAAGGTTCAGAAGAAATGTAAGTCTCCTGGGTTTTCTGTGATTTAGACATTCACTAAAAGCTTCCCTTTTCTAGATGACAACTTGTATGGTACTCAGCGTGGCTGTATGGCAGTCACAACTCAACAATCAGTATGCGGAGAGTTGAAGGCCGCCAATAACAATCAAATTCAAAAATGCAGACCATGCTCGAAGAGCAAGTGCAATGGCAGTTCAACAATTGGAGTTTCAATAGCCGCAGTTCTGGTAGCACTGCTTGCTGTGATTATTAGGGCCTAAGGGGGCTTATCTCACCACGAACGTAGAGAACGAAAAAAATTCGAATTACATTAAATTAAAATAAAAAAACCTGGATAAGATGTACTCTGTAAATAGATTGTAATGATTATGATAAGTTTAGACGTAAATAATAAATTTAACTAACAATTATTAACAAAACCAAGTTGAGGGGGTTTGTTTTATTTACACAAAAAGATTATGCGAAAGATCCGAAGTTTATTTTGGTCACTCACATACACTTAAGAAGGAGTCTCTGAATCAGCTAAGAGGTTTCCTTCTCTATTTTTAACTTTCACGATTACGTAGTAAGAGAAAGATTTTGCATTCGTACAAAATTTCAAACTCATCTCGAGTTTTTTTCCTTTTGGGGGGAGGAGAAATGCTTTATGTACCGTAGGAAGGTCTTTTTGGCTTTGACTATCTCCGTGTGTCCGACTCCCATTTGTACAACGTGCATTTGTACAAGATTTACATAGACTAAAACTCCTCCTAGTCCTTCGTTTTCTGACCCACACCCCTGGGACCGCTGTTCGCATTACTTTAGGGGGGCTGTAATCATACACCCTTTCGGGCTCACTCTGTCTCGCGGGATTGCTCGTCTTCTTCTTTATTACTTCTGAGAATGCGTTGGACGTTGGCGCAGTTTTTCCAGTTCTGCTCCAGTTCTACTCGCCAGCATCTTTTCGGCTATGTTGTCTGGAGTGATGATGCCTATATTCCTCTCCAGTTCTCTTCTTTTGGATTCCCACCTGCTGCAGCCGAAGAAGGTATGATGCGCGTCGACTTCCTAGGAGTCCCCGTACTGGCAGGCTGGACTGTTTGTTTTTCCGATCTTGTGGAGAAGGTGTTGAATTATCCGTTTTCGGTGAGTAACTGTGTGACGTAATAGTTAACTTAACCGTGTTTCGGTCATTCCACTCCCTTATAAGCCTCGCTGTCCATCGTCCTCTGCTTTCCGAGCTCCAGCGTTCGTGCGACTTTTGTTTCGTGAGTTCTTTGGCCTGTTCTGTAGCTATTTGTACTCCAGCTTCCTTTTTTTTTTGTCGTGAACGTACTTCTTTTCTGCCGCTAAAAGATCTATTGGGTATGCACTTGCCACGCGTATAGCTCCGCGTCTCTGCACAACTTCCACTTGCTTTCTATACTTTTCCTGTCGAAGTACGTCTGCCCAAATCTCACATCTGTAGAGAAGGATGGCATGCGTTATCGACATCAGGAGAGTCTACTCCTTCCCCTAGTGACCTTGCGTCTAAGATGTAAGCATCTCCGGCGAAGCGCCGCTATATCCTCCGTCAACCAGTACACTGGATCCTTGTTTCGATAGGCGCCGTTTTTTCGAACTCGAGAATTTAATTAGTTCTGACACTACGATGATAGAAGAACTCAAAAAAGTGGGTCCCGAAACTTCGGATTTGGGGTTTAGGGACTTAAAGTTCGGGGTATTTTTTTTTTGAAAGGTAACCTCAATATTAATGTTACTTCCCATATAAAATGTTCGTACCAGTTTGATTTGTTCGAAAACGGCTCTAACGATTTCAACCCAAATTGATATTTGAGCTTAAGTAGCTGAGGTTAACATGACTGCAAACTTAAATTTTCGCTAAAAAAAAGAAAAGAAAACAAAATGGAATAAAGGTAGGTACTTTTGAAATTTTGACATTATGTATCTCGAAAACGGGCGATGCGATTGTAACAAAAATTCATTTCTAAGGTAATACGGTCATTCCTAACTTAATAACAGATTCAGATTTTCTCTATATGTCATATAATAGATTTGGAAAAAAAATCCCACATACAAATTTTCACGTACCGAATACAGTATAGCAGCGATAAATTCGCTAGGCAAAGCTCAGCATAGCTTCGAATAAGTCTTGTACTGTTTCTCATTTCTAGTCCGTAAGAGCTCTCAGTTGAAGTACATGGACAAACTCTAATGAATTTATGGACACGAGTGATTAAACAGCAACAAATGACCAATGAAGGCCAGAACAAGTTCGAAAAATCCTTCCACGGGACTTGAACCTTTCTACAGTACCTACTCTTAAATCAGAAATCATTTGTGATATTAATAGCTATAGGTATAAAAAAGGCGCATCTCAAAGTATAGGAGGTCTATGACAGGCAAGTTGATAATCCAGCAAATGAATTCCTATATTTAAGTTGAAACTCTATCACAAATCTTATGGGCTAGTCTACGATACAGAACTTTCAGTAATTCATTCATTCATTTTTAAAATCGTTTGTCCATCTGAGCCATAGCACATCTTTAACGATCAACGTATCTTTCTTCTTTCCCGATAAAAAGGAAGGTTAGTTTGTGCTATTAATATAGGTAAGTTCAAAGTCTGTAAGAATTTTTAAAATGTCAAATACTGTCAACTTCTCGCTTTTGCCAAATCAAGATGTAGAAGTGGACTTCCCAGTTAGACCAGCCACTTAACATCAAAACACACTTAATACTCAGATATGACCTGATAGAAAATAGTCGAAATATTCTCGGAACATCATGCGTATTAAATTTACATGCAACAAAACTTGTAAGTTATTAGTTATTACTATTGACGTTTACAAATAAAGAACGCATACCCGGAAGGTGGGAAAAAACATACACTCATTATTTGCTTTAAAGATATTTAATTCTCTTTGGTCCGCTGACTTTTTCTTTCTTTTTAGATACATAGGAGCTTATACCACCAAATAATTTATTCTCCTCAAATTTTCAAACAAGCGATTGGGTATTTTTAATTAAATTCATGAGATAACTTGATGATTATTATTATATTATTATTTTTTAATCAGTATTCAGAAGCCAATCGTGCGCGAAAACTTCAAAGACCACTAACTTATTAGATGTGATTTGTTTGCGTAACTTTTTGTTTTATGTATCACTAGAAGACCCAGCCACGCGTTGCTGTGGCTAAGGTGGTTTGAATTTATTTTTTTATTTTTTTTATTTGGAGGTGCCACAACCCGTTTTCCTATCCCGGCTATCTTTTGCCACCTTTGGGGTCCAAAGCTATCATATCATTCAAACTGGAACCAACCACATATGTACAGTCAGTTCGGAAGTCGCCAACAGCTCCAACTATCGGGTCCAAAAGCAGTCTATCTTGCAAGCGGGAACCAACCATATTCATTATACATACACAAAATTTTATGGAAATCGGTTGAGTGGTTTCGGTGATCGATAACAGCGCCACCTATCGACTCCATCGTATCTTATATTTTAAGTTTGAAGCACAAAAAAATTATGAAAATCGACCCGGTTTTCGAGTTATAACGTCATCGAATTTCATCCCGAATGAATTATGTATATCTTTCTATAATTATAGCTCTTTGAAGAAATAAACAAACTTTAAATAATAAACAAATAATTTGTAATAGAAAAATAATGCGACCTATCCTGTCCTATTTCTCAAATTAGATCAAATTGTGTGCAAAATTTGATTAAAATCGGTTCAGTAGCTTAGGATTCCATCGCGGAGAAACCTGTGACACATGATTTTTTTTATATATAAGATAAAAAGCTTGAAAAAAAAAAACATTAAAAATCTTATATTTCGAAAGCCACCGAATCTATTGAGTTCAAATTTATACACAATCTTAGGTATTGTCCCAGGAGTATACCTGTGAAGATTAGTCAAAATTGGACAAAGTGGCACCGCACATAAAAAAAAAAAAAACATTTAAAATCTTATATCTCATGAACCAATACACCTACAAAAACCGTATATAGGTACGAACCATGGTATTAACGTCACCTTTCATGGGAAATTCCCAGAATCAAAATCGGTTCACGCATAACAGAGATAATTGGCGATAAAAACACAATACAACTTATTTTTATATAAATAGAAAAGATATGATTTAATCAGTAATGGTGTCATAGAGATATTTAAGACTCTGTCAACCGAAACAAACAATTTATAAAAAAAAAGTATTGCATGTACCCTTTTGTTTAAAAGCGTTGTTTCTCACTGCTCTGACATTTCTTACATTTCACACCGCACTTGTTATGTTGATCGAAACACAAATAAAGACTTTTTGAAATTGTAGCCTTTGAATTTGTGGAAAATTGGCAATTCACTTCAACTTTTCCGCAATATAATTTCACAAAAACCTCTATGTCTACCCAATCAATTTTTTCACCGCACTTCACTTGAATTAATATAAAATTATTGCGAATGAACGAGGCTTTCTCAATCCTGATCGTGGAGAGGTTGAAACAGTCTTGGTACTGAGACCGTGTCTAAAATCTATATATATAAAAATAACTTGATAAATGTGTGTGTGACAGCCTACCGACTGGCACACACATCCGATTTTGATTTAGATTTTTTTGTTGGTTAATAGACCATGCAGAGAAGGTTAATAAATTAGTATGATAAATTTTTGAAAGAAGGCGCAACCGCCATTCCAATAAATTCATTTTTGTACAATTTAAAAAAAAAAGAAACTGGATAGAAATCGAGTAGTGACACTTCAAATACAAAAAAAAAATTTTTAAATTTTAAAAGCAATTGTTGTTGTCAATTATTTTAATTATTTTCCAAGCAAATAGTTGTTGTCAACAATTTTGAAAGTTTTTTTTTTAAATACCTATAGGTAACTAAAAAGTTTGTTCAAATAAATTATGTTTACTATGTTACATTAAGTAACTTTTTGAAATGAAGTAGATACTTTGATTATACAAAGATGATGTGACCGACGATATTTTGCATCGAATTCGCACTGTGACATTGGATAATGAACTGGAGATGTCAGATGAAATGCGCAACAAAGCTTTGATTTTGATCGAGGATATATGTCTGCTTATGATTTGTAATATGTTGTGCAAATTGGGGATGCCACAGCCAAATCGTTCAATGCAAGACGGATTTAATCGAGAATTGGAGCGAGAAATGGACTTCGGTCGAATCGCATTGAGTCAAGCTGTTCGAACAAATGTGCCAATGTTGAATCAAGAATAAAAAAATGCGGAACTGGAAATACATTCATGATTTCACTGATTTTAGCTACAATTCGTTCGAGATCTGAGATCGCTTTGGCCTTACTTATAGCCTTTTCTGGGATAGCGGCTACTTTGTTAGAAGGCGGTCAAACAGCTCATCCTGCATTGAAAATGCCATTGAATCTGCAAGTGGAAGAAGAACCTACATGCAACATTTCATAGAACACTGCGATGGCGAAAGTACTGCAGCAATGCAAGATTATCATATGGGACGAATGCACAATGGCTTAAAAACGCGCATTGGAGGCTCTGAATCGTTTACGTAATGATAAGCGACCTTTCGGTGGAGCAATGATCTTGCTATCAGGCGATTTTCGTCAAACGCTGCCTGTCATTTCGAGATCAACTCCGGCAGATGAATTGAATGCTTGCCTGCGTCTGCTTTATGGCGATACGTCAAGAAATTTCATTTGACAACAAACATGCGAGTTTCTTTACAAAATAACAAGTCCGCTGCAGAGTTGTCAAGGCAATTAATTATGATGGGCAATGGTGTGATTCGAGCAGACTTAATCGCCGGCCTGATTGAGTTTCCACAACTTTTTGCAACTTTACAACGAGACCGGAAGAACTAATCATGATTGTTTTCCCGAATATCGCTTAGAATTGTGTGATTGAGTGATTTTGGCTGCGAAAAACAAGAACGTCGATCATTTGAATTTCGCCATTCAAAACCAAATCGCTGGTGAGTTGCATTCATACAAATCAGTCGACTCCGTGATGGATGAAACGAAGCCACCAACTATCCCACTTTGTTGCGCAACCTAAATGAACCAAAACTTTGTAACGGTACGCGTTTGATTGTGAAGAATTTAATATCAAATATTATTCAAGCAACGATTGTTATTGGAAAATTCAAAGGCGAAGATGTTCTTATTCCGCGGATTCCACTTATTCAGAACGATTTGCCGTTCGTATTTAAGCGTCTTAAATTTTCCGTACGTCTCGCTTTTGCTATGACAATTAATAAGTCGCAAGGACAATCGCTGGATGTGTGTGGCATAAATCTTGAATTTCACGTGTCGGCAAAGCTCTCGCTTTATACGTGTACGCACCCGATAATAGAAATGAAACAAAAAATGTTGTGTACCATAACCATAAAGCACTTCAGTGAAAAAGGGGTAGGTTGGCCGACAAGTATTTGATTTTATTTACCTATTTATTTAATTTTCATATAACTTTTGAATAAAAAATTTGAATTGACCGAATTACATGAAGCAGAATGAAGCGAAAGCTCGGAATTATTAATTTTATTACCTACATTAATGAATTTGGGCGGAACGAAGTTCGCCGGGTCAGCTAGTCTAATCTAAAAAAAAATTTAAGTCGATCTAAGTCGTGGCTACTCGGTAGAACACAGCCAAATATTGCAAAAATTATAAATATTGCCACTTACCAGTTGGAGATCATTTGACCAATATAGGTATAGCTGCTTGGAAAAATAAAACTCTATCGCGTTGTTTAGCTCCATTTTGTAAAACAAAATTTTGTCAGTTTTGTATACAAATTGAATGGGTCGCTTAGCTCACGACAAAATGTTTAACCTCTCAGAATATAATTTTCGGAGAAACCACTGGAAAAAAGTTACAAAAAATTTGCTTCAGTTTGGTTGTGAAAAAGTCGATTGCATAATTGGAATATACCCACATTCGAAAATTTTTGTTTGCCCCCTTAAAGTGGGCAATAACATCACCAACAATTTTGTGAAATTATTTCCCACCTTCAATTCGAGAATTTGTTGATTATAAGTGGAAAACAAAATAAAATTATTTATTAGTGTGTATAGCATGATTATGAATTGTAGGCTTACATATGTCGTCGCATTTTACTTACTTAGGTGGCGCTACAGTCCGGGGTGGACCTGGGCCTCAACCAATACGCCTCTCCAGTTAGCGCGATCTCTGGCTAACTGCCTCCAGTTGCGCACTCCAAGTTGGTTGAGGTCCCCTTCCACTTGCGCGCGCCACCTAAGGCGAGGTCTTCCTCTACTGCGTTGTCCCTCCGGGTTAGAATCGAAGACTCTTCGGGCCGGAGCGTTGGTGTCCATTCGCTCTACATGTCCCAGCCATCTTAGACGACTGATGCGTACTTTTCTGACTAGGTCGATGTCGCTGTACAGCTCGTAGAGTTCGCTGTTAAATCTTCTCCTCCAAATCCCGTCAACGCAAACGGGACCAAAAATCACTCGAAGAATTTTGCGTTCGAAGCGACCAAGAAGATCCTCATCCGTTTTTGCTAGGGTCCATGCTTCTGCGCCATAGAGCAGGACAGGGATGATGAGAGTCTTATATAGAATCTCCTTAGTGCTTCTTGACAAGGCCTTACTAATCAATTGCCGTCTTAGGCCAAAGAAACAGCGGTTGGCAAGTGTGATTCTTCGTTTGATTTCTGATGTGATGTCGTTATCAAAGTTTATAGCGGAGCCGAGGTAGACAAAGTCCCTAACTACCTCAAAGTTATAGCTGTCTATCGTGACGTTCTGCCCGATTCGTCGATGTCGTGTGTCCCTTCTTATTGACAGCATATATTTTGTTTTACCCTCATTCACCACTAAACCCATTTTTGCCGCTTCTGTACTAATACTTGCAAACGCACCAGTGACAGCTCGCTGTGTTGTACCAACAATGTCAATGTCGTCAGCGTATGCAAGCAGTTGCACAGACTTATAGAAAATTGTGCCTCTGGTGTTGGCTTGTGAGTTTCGCACAATCTTCTCAAGAATGTTGTTGAAGAAGTCACATGACAGCGCATCACCTTGTCTAAATCCTTTTTTGACATCAAAGGTCTCGGTGAGATTGTTTCCGACCTTTACGGAGCAGCGAGCGTTCTCCATCGTCATTCTGCACAATCTGACAAGCTTGGCAGGGATGCCAAAACTAGACATGGCTCTGTATAGCTCGTCTCTATAAACGCTGTCATATGCGGCCTTAAAATCGACAAAAAGATGGTGAGTATCGATCTGGTATTCTTGGGTTTTTTCCAGGATCTGCCGTAGTGTGAATATTTGATCGGTCGTGGACTTACCGGGCCTAAAACCGCACTGATAGGGACCTATCAGATCGTTGACGAATGGTTTCAGGCGTTCACACAATACAGCAGACATGATCTTATACGCAGTGTTCAGGAGACTGATGCCTCTGTAGTTGGCGCAGTTTAGAGGGTCTCCTTTCTTGTGGATCGGGCAAACAATGCTGAGGTTCCATTCATCAGGCATACTTTCCTCTAACCAAATCTTGGAGATGAGTTGGTGTATGCACTCTACCAAGTCATCTCCGGCTGCCTTGAAGAGCTCGGCAGGTAAGCCGTCTGGACCAGCAGCCTTGTTGGATTTAAGCTTAGATATTGCTATCCTCACTTCATTTTGGTCAGGTGGACGGAAATCTTGGCTTTTATCGTCCAGGTTGAATGGATCGTTCTGCCTGACAGCGGAATTTGTGTCGTCTTCGCCGTTTAGCAGTCTGCAGAAATGGTTTTTCCATGTCCTCAGCACCGACTGTGACTCTAGTACAACGTTTCCTTGCTCGTCTCTACAAGTCTCCGTTCGGGTCTTGTTGCCATGACACGTTCTTTTTACCTTTTGGTAAAACTTCCGAACATTGTTCCTGGAGTAACACCTCTCTATATCCTCGATCGCGCGCTTCTCATGCTCTCTCTTTTTTCTCCGGAGAAGCCGATGTTCTTCCCTCCTTTTTTGCTCGTAGAGCTGACGAGCTGCTCTCGTCCTTCTATGCAGCGACGCTTCGTAGGCACTTTGTTTTGCTGCATGTGCTTGCCGGCACTCTTCGTCAAACCAGGGGTTTCGGGGGGGTGGGCTGGTGAAACCGAGCACATCAGTTGCGGCGTTTTTGATGGCTTCTTGGCATCGGCGCCACTGGTCTTCGGCACTTGATGCTGGCAGCATAGGACTTCTCGAGAGGTTGAGGGATACGCGATCGGCAAAGGTTCTGGCGGTTTGTTGCGTTTGTAGTCGTCCAACGTTAAATCTCCTCACAGTATTTTCTCGTTGTTGTGGCGTCTTGGATATCCGCATCCGTACCTTGGCTACAACAAGGTAGTGGTCCGAGTCTATGTTGGCCGCTCGGAAAGTTCGGACATCTAGAATACTGGAGGAGTGCCTTGCGTCGATCGCAACGTGATCAATTTGGTTGACGGTTTGATGATCAGGTGACCGCCATGTTCCTTTGTGTATATTGAGGTGAGGAAACCGTGAACTAGCTATGGTAACATTACGTCCCGCAGCAAAATCAATCAGCGTAAGTCCGTTTCCAGACGTGGTGTCGTGTAGGCTGTGTTTTCCGATTGTGCTACCAAAGATGTCCTCCTTTCCTATTTTGGCGTTAAAATCACCCAAGACGATTTTAACGTAATGCTTAGGACATTGCTCATATGTTTTGTCGAGGAGCTCGTAGAAACATTCTTTGGTAGCATCGTCTTTATCTTCTGTGGGGGCGTGAGCGCATATCAGGCTGATGTTGGCGAATTTAGCCTTGATGCGGATAGTTGTAAGGCGTTCACTAACGTGTCGAAAGCTCAAGACTTCTTGCCTAAGTCTGCCGCTTACAACAAATCCGCATCCAAATAGACGCTGCTTTTGTTCTCTGTAGCAGTCACCGTAGTAAATGTCACAGTTTTTCATCCTCCTTTTGCCCGGCCCATCCCACCGCACTTCCTGGATGGCGGTGATACCTGCTTTGTAGCAGTCTAGGGCCTCCGCTAGTTGTTCGGCTGCACGCGGTCTGTTCAGAGTTCGAACATTCCACGTGCAGATCCGAACGTCATTGTCTTTTTTTCGTTTTGCAGGGTCGTCAACAGTGAATCCGTCCTCATCCGAGGCTTTTGGTTGCTTCGCAACAGTGCTTTTTTTCCGTGGTAGGGTAGTTAACCCCACGCACAACCCCCAACCTGGAGGACCAGGCCCTTTCTGTAACCCCTTGGGCAAAAGGAGCCGGAATATTCCGGAGTCAGTAACCCGCTGCGGGGATGTGAGAGCTGCCGTTGACCCATTAAGGGCTCTTCCGCCACCATCTCTATTTCAACACCCTGACTAGTGCATTTTAGGAGAAATTATTTCCCACAAAAAAGTTAAGTTTTTTGCTCATTTTGCTTTTATTGGGGAATAACTTCACATAAAATAAGTAAATTTATTTCCCACTCGAGATGACCTTTCATTTCACAGTCGCGCCCATTCCATTTTTGGTTAATGGAATTTCGATCGAGTGAATTTAAGCAGCGAAAGAATCTTAAAGCCATGGAGCCTGCTCTTAAAGTTGCACGGATAAAACATAATTTGTATGTCGTTTGTGTTGCAGCGAAGACCACTATTTTCACGTTAAACAATCCATAGGTCGAGTATTTATTTAAGTGTGTTATCAGCTAACAAATGTTAAAGTACCTACATAAGATATATAAAATGAATCCAGCTAATTAAAATAAAATATCATTAAATCTATCTTAAAGCCTTTTTCAACACTAATATTTCGCCTAAAATGCCTCCACATGCATTTAAATTTATCCAGTAGCAAAAGTAATCAAAAAATAGGCTACCACTTAAAAGCTTATCGAATATGTTTTTGATAATGGCGATATAAATCTATATACGAGACATAAATTGGTTCAATATTAAAGTCAAAGTATACTTCTAGTCGTAATTTGGTTGGTATACACATAAAAATTATTCGTAATCAGTTCCTGGTATTGGGTTAGATTCATAATAATTTGCTGCTGCCTTACAAAATACTATCGGTCTCTCTTGCCTGAAGTACATGTCGATATTTGTTTCATACCTGACTATGGGTTTTATGGTAAAATTGATCTTATACTTTTTATAATACTAAATAGTTGCAAATGGCTTATCTAAAGCGAAAAGTACTTTATTGAAGCTTTTGCAACTATTACCCATATCCATCTAGATATGAATTGGAAAGATAAGATTTATTTATGACTGAGATAGTGGAAATATCCTCAGTTTCTGTAAAAAGCTTTAGCTGCACTCTGTACATTAAATGATTTTAATTAAGAACCCAAAATAGGAAACTGATTATTTTACATATATTAGAGAAGCTGTAAGCTGTATGTTGGTTACAAGTACAGATTTAGAATCATCGTGCAAAGCAGAAACAGTGCATGCAATGCCTATCGGAACGGCCTTTAAAGTACTAAATAAAATATATAAATACATATACATTTCCTCAACACCTGATGTGTTTTATGGATTTACTATACCACTTTAGCTGGATAGAAACTCTTCCCTATCGCCAACAAATAAATTTGTTTGCCGATATTTTGTATTCTACTATCAGATCTAGATAAAAGTTGCAAGGTATTTTTTTTTTGTTTTTTTATATACTTCTCCCGAGAAAGGCGAACCTATAACGCTTCAACAGCGCCCCGAGATGCCTGCAGATGTATGTTTGTTCTGCACTTAAATTGCTGCAAATTGTAGTCTTCTGGAAATATATCCCCGGGAAGCGAGTTGCTTGTCCTGTAACAGAAGGAGTTTTTGAAAGTTGATGTCCTCGCGGTTGTCAAGTGTACTGTATGGTCATGAGCATTAGCAGCCTGTCTTGTTGGGCGCCCAAAAGTTGCATTTCGAGCGATAATGTCTTTGAGTTCCTCAGAACATCTACCATGGAAGTACCTATAGAACAAGCATAGGTCAGCGAATTGTCTTCTGTGCACCAACGGTTGTAAATTCGATGTGAGTGTAGGGTCTCCAATGAGTCGAACTGCTCGTCTCTGTATGCTATCAAGCAGGTTAAGTGAATGTTTTGGGGCCGAGCTCCATATATGGGAACAATATTCCAAGCCTGGTCTAACCTGTGCTTTGTAGAGAAGGAGAAGTTGCTTGGGGCTAAAGTACCTCTTTGCTCTAAATAGGTAGCTCAACTTTGCGGACGCCGATTTTGCGATATAGGATATGTGGTTCTGCCATGTGATTCCTGAATTGACTGTGACTCCTAGAAGGTGCATTGAGTCCTTGTGATGGATTGGATGGTCATCCATTTGGATCTGAGGAACTGTTGATGCATTTTTTCTGGAAAATGTTGTGAACTGTGTCTTGTTTGCATTAAATACAACCAAATTGTCCTTTCCCCACTTCAAGATTTTGTCTAGATCATCATTTAGAGAATTAATTTGTTCACATCTCTGACTGTGTGATGTAGCCGTATTCACAGGCCCATTGTTCGAGATGGAGGATATAAGAGTGCTGTCATCTGCAAAACTGTAGATATTATTATTTGTCGATCCTAGCAAATCGTTGATGTGGAGAAGAAATAGAGTTGGAGAAAGAACAGATCCTTGGGGCACTCCTGCATTTATAGCAAAGGAATTGGATGATACACCATCTACAACAACTTGGATCGATCTTCCCAGAAGAAAATTTTGCATCCATCCGCAGAGTTGTTGTGGTAATCCGTAAGACGCTAACTTGCCTAATACGGCTCTATGCCAGACTCGGTCAAATGCCTTTGATATGTTCAAGGCTACGGCTCTGGATTCGCCGTGATGTTCAATTGATTGTGTCCATAAGTGCGTTACGTAGCTTAATAGGTCACCAGTGGAACGACGGCTCCGAAATCCGTATTTCCTGTCGCTTATTAATCGATGGCCTTCTAGATATTTGATTATTTTGACATTTATTGCTTTTTCCATTACCTTAGAGAGCATTGAAAGTAACGCTATTGGACGATAGTTTTGTGGCAGACATTTCTTCCCTTTCTTTGGAATAGGTTGAATGCGAGCGGTCTTCCAGCAAGAAGGAAACGTCTTCTGGGAGTACGACATGCTAAACAGCTTACAGAGTACAGGTGCAAGTTCTGGTGCACAGTTCTTAATGTATAAAGTAATTAGATTAGTTAAAAAAGGTATTAGAAGTGACGTGATTAAATTAGCTGTGGGTTTACAAGCTAGTAAGCTATTGTTTTCACTCAAAAGAAAAGAACACTTTGAAATTAGTTTGTGAACAAAACACGTCCTGTATTTATTTTACGACTGAATTCAAAGGACACGTCTGTATCCTTCAGCTGTAGGTTATCGAATGCCATTGATAAGATGACCGAAGAGAAGGGCACGATCGGTCGCTCATACACTGATAGGCGTCGCGCTTAGATAGACGCACACGAGAAATCTGAGCTCAGGCGGAATTAGAAGCTATCCCCGAGGCCTGTCGTCGAATCAAACTATACACAAACATAGTTCCGAGGCAAAAGATAGATATTTTCATTGATAGTCAAGCTGTTATCAAGGCTATCGCCTCAGTCAATATAACCTCAAAATTGGTATTAGAGTGTCGTAAGGAGCTGTAATACCTCAAGGCAAAACATTATATTTTTTTTTTCATGCCAATCAGTAGAAAGGTAGTAGCCGCCGTGGCTTAATGGTTAGTGTGTTGGACTACTAAGCGAGGGGTCCGAGGTTCGAATCCCGAAAAAAAAAAAAAATTTCAATTTAGGGTTTTTTCCACTGCGCCACCTCTCGCGAACGTCTGACAAACATCCGAGAGTATAACTATTTTTAAAGAGCTCCTCAATTAGCCGTTTGGAGTCGGCATAAAATTGTAGATCCCTTCCATTCGTTCCAAAAATGAACTCACCCAAAACGAATGGTTGCGAGAAGCTAGGCCTAGGGTCTCTCCGGACCTGATGCGCCAAATATTTATTTATATAATCAGTAGAAATTCATCTAAAATCGTAGCAGATATCATGGCATATGAGTTACGATCACTGACATTTTTTAAACAAAACAAAATCCATATATCTACAGATACACGAAATCATAAAATTCTCTCCTCTCTCAATAAGGAACTTCCACTGGATCTTATTAAAAAACTAATTTTGAAAGTTAAAAGCCAATGTCAATTGAAAGTCAAAGATGCAGCCAATTCCTTAAGAAAATAACTCCCAAGACCATTAAGGCGGTATACCTGCATCAATCTTCTACAACTAGTTGACAATGGTTTTCGAAATTGTTTAGCAAAATTTAGGCGCAGACTTATTGAAGGTAAAGAAAATGCTTATATTTTGGAAATGGAAACGTTGCAGCTCGTTTCTGTTGATGTTAAAGTCTGTAAGTCCCATAAATGAAAAGCTCTCTTTCAATTAAAAACCTAATTTTTTTTATATCTTCTTTTTAGGGATAGGGAATTTTAGCCTCACCAGGAGCATAATAAATTGAAGCTTAGCTCTATACTTTATTTATTTAAGATATTCCCACTGGTGAAAAGAATCTATTTGTCCCCTCAAATATGGAAATAAATTACACAATATAAATTTGTTGCGGAAAACATTGCTTCCTCTTGCCTTTCCATATTTAGCTGTTCTGACAATTAAAATTGATTAAACAATTTACGCCACGATGTCCATAATATGGTCAATGATAAAAAAGCTAGGCACTGATTAGTCGATTTTTAATATAGGTATGTGATTATCTATGTATACATAATATCAAAAGCAAAAAAGAGCAACATCTTTTTGAACAACATTTTCAAAACAATCCGGTGTAGATAATTCTCACAAAAATTAATTGTTTGCCGAATAAATATTTGCTGAACATCCGCTAAGTTTGCATATGGATTACAATGTTCACCCATCTTTAAACACAAATAAAGCACAAATTATCTTTTCATTTTGTGCTTCCGTTTATCAGCGATGCGATGGTAATTATAATTTAGGATTTTGAAGTAATTGCAAATGTTATGCTTTTATCATTTTGGCGGTGCCACAGTCTGAAGTTTTTCAGCTGCTGGCCCTGACAGCTTTTTTTTTTTTGACATTTCAGGGTTATTTGAAAATAAATTCGTTTGAAAATTTGTGATTGCTTTGCAAACAATTGCTACCTCTTTCGTAATACACTTTTAGCCTCTTTTACTCGCAGCTGACTTTTCAACATGTTTTTGGATGTGATAAAAATGAGGAAAAATGAGAGAAAAATGTATGTCACTCATACGGGCGACGTTCTACAGAGTATTTGGCTTTCAGGGTCTCAAAGCTGTTTTAATAGAAATTCAAATTATAGTTTCAATTCGAAGTGTTAGTTTTACTTTAGATAATTGCATTGAGTCTCAAAGTTTTTTGAAGTGAAACTTCTTATGCGACTTCCAACTCAAGGTCGCGTTAAACGTTTAACGCTAATAATTGGATACTCAAAGGCGTGAGCGAGGGTGAGGGTAGCGCACATTGCACAGCACAAGCACGTTCATATGAAAAAGAAAAGAAAAGTGGTGGTTGTTTCTGAGGAAATGCGCACATGGCTGTTGACGTGCGCTGATGGACTTATGGTGGTGTACCTATATAGAAATTGAGTTCAAGGGTTTTGTTTCAATGGTTGTTATAGTACATACCTACCAGCAGCGTCGCGTGAATTATTTAGATGGGTGTGCGAATTCTTTAAAATTATACATTTTTAGAAATATCAATTAATTGCCTGAAAACACGGCCCATTTATTGTTTTCTCAATCATTGTTTTGCTGTTTTTGATATCTTATTTTGTTTTCAAAATAAAATATAGAAAAATAAAACCTTCTTATACAAAATCAAAAGCACCGCACGAAACTGCAACCCCAATCCCCAACCACTTAAACGAAAAGCTAAGTTCAACCATTCATTCATCGACTTTCGTGCACAGCTTTTATTTGCACGAGTATCTATGTAATACATTGTATATTTGACTTATGATGACGCTTTACGGAAACAGAACAGAACAGATGCAAAAGAAGAGAAAATGAATACAGCCCGTGCACAGAAAACCTTCGCACGAGTTCACTACAAGTTCATCAAAGTAAAGCGAAGCGATTTAAGTACGGCGTCGTGCGGGTGACGAATGACGATGGGGATGAATACTGGAGAAATCATGTAGAGGGATATAGTTTGGAGTTGGATGAATTTATTTGATGAAATCAACAGAATGGTGCACAGCGAGTTTTTGTACGAGTTATTTTTTTTTTCTCAGCGGTGAAGGAATTTTGAAAGAAGAATTATAATTTATAAAGGATGAATATGAATAGGTATGGTGTAGGCTGTAGCTGTTGGCTGTGTTATGGAGGTTTTATGGGTTATGGAATTGTGCATATCATTATTTGTGTGTTATTATTATTACACAGTGTTTGATGAGGGACTTATTTCCGTTAGATCAGGGTGTGCAATGCACACCTTGCACACCCTGACGAGACGCCACTGATACCTACATACGTTGATACCTACAGTATAGAATTGAAGAATTCAAGAAGTAAAGACGATATAGGTGAATTATGTATGTTGTTTGATTTATTGAAGTGAAACTTCTTAAATGCTTAATGCTACTATAAGCATTGCATACTCAAAGGTGTGAGGGTACCGCTCACGCTTCAGAGTATGCAATGGTGAGTGAGTTTATTGGCACCAAATGCTGGGAGAAGAATATTCTGTGGTGAAGATTAATTTCCAGAACTAATGACTAAATTGGCAATTAATGTCTTATTGAAGTGAAACTTCTAATGCGACTTCCAACAAGGTTGCGTTAAACGTTCAACGCTCCTGGGGAGGGGGAATAGAAGGAGACAGAGCGAGAGTGAATGCGTGGCACTCGAACGCATGCGCGTAGTATACCTGTTACAACTTACAAGCCAGCGCGAGCGTTAGCAACGAGTAGCGTCCTCATTATTTCATTTACTTGTTTTAGTTTGATTTGATACACATATAATTTAGTATGGTAGTATTTTTGAAGTGAAACTTCTAATGCGACTTCCAACATATCGTATCTTACTTTAGTTGTCATTATCCAATTGTAAATTTTATGGATTTGGATATTTCTCCACTCGAAAATGATAATTAAAAGATGCGATCAATTGTGAATTGTAAGCAATGTTAATAAAGTTTGTCTTAAAGCCTAGTATCCTGCTCGCGCTAAATTTAATCTCCCATACAAAAATGTCTACAAAGATAAAATTGAGCGAGGCAGTTTAGCAAAGCATCAGTATCCTGTTCGCACGCCAAATCCTTAACTTCATATAGATGGGCCGATGAAAAGTCTCCACTCATTTAGCTCGCGAAATAAATGTCCGGTGCATTAAATCGAAGATAAATTTTGACATAAAAAAACGGAGAAAAGTGTTTGTGTTGTGTTTGCAAAGAATTTTTTGTGGCGGAAAACGCGGATAATGATTGCGTGATAAATAAAAGAAAACGCAAAGCCAAATAACAGCTCCAAAACAGAGATACATATACATATAAATAAAGCGAATCAATTTTCAGGGGGACTTATGCTCTCATTTGATTTCATCTTTTGGGTAATAACAAGTGTTCCAATATGGTAAGGAGATTGTGGAAAGTTTGAGGACACATGTTGAACTTCTTCTTATAATTTCTAGGTTTCTTACGTCTTTCAAGTTTGAAATTCGAAAATTCTATTAAAATTTCATTTACTGATATCAGTCATGGTACTCATGGTTCATAAGCATATGGGTTTTGTCCCATCTATATCATGTTTAATAATAATTTAGCGACCATTTATCTTTGGTGTGGAGAAACGAAGTGGAGACTAGGGGCGCTAAAATTTAGCGCGAGCAGGATACTAGGCTTAAAGAAACAATATGATTTCACTAAAAATCAATTTCTACCCCTTCCTATTTTCATTTCCACATTACGAAGTTTCACTTCTTCCGCGCGGAGGGACTCCATGCACTATTTTTTTAACAGGCTTTCTTTTTTTTATTTTACTTACTAAACTTTTGGACTATTTTTCATTCTTAACAGTGTAATAAAGCCAAAAGTTTGGACTTGAATTCATTACACCCCATTCAACCATTACCTAAAACAGGGGGTCTCATAACTCGGTTTATCGCTGCCTGTCTTTTCGTTTGTCCCTAAGACCAACAGCCAAGACGAGATCATTTCTAAATGTAATATATTGTTTTTAGTTTCCATCAACACGTTGGCACGTGCATTTTCATATCACTAAAATCGTTAATGAGTTCAAGCTCTATAAAAGTCCACATACGGCTGCCAACACAGTACATTTGGGACAAAGTCTCAGTCCAAAACTTAATTTATAAAAAAAAATGTATCTCAACAAAAACTAAAAAATAGAACAACGTACATTGCAAGCATACAATTAACCGTGCTCATGGGAGAAAATATTTTGTAAGTTATTTTTAAGTACAGTCGGAACCGCTTATCTGAAACTCGTTTAATTGAAAACCCCGCTTATATGAAAAATTTAATTTGTACCCGTGTATTTTTTTTTTTCAGTTATCCGAAGTCCGCTTAAATGAAAAACCTGGTTAATTGAAATTAAAGTAACGATTTTTTCTCATTTCATTTAAACGGGTTCGACTGGTACTTTTTGAGGTGTACTGTACTTTACAATTCTGTGGCCACAAGGAAAAACAGCATAAGTCACTTTTTGTAATTTTTCAGGAGAGCGGTTTGAATGTTTACCTTTCCTCGTGCGTTGTATGACGTATGTGTTTTTCTTTCTTCTATAATTCAACAACCGTAATAGATAAAAATACAAAAAAAATATGGAAAAAAGAATGGAATATTTCGCATAAGTCGACTTATGTTGTTTTTCCTTTTTGCCACAGAATTATACTTTTTTTTTTTTTGTTCATAAAAAAAAAGATTTTCAACCGAATAATGTGTGTAAAATTTGTTATTTCAGTTGGGAAATGAAATCTTTTCCCCAATGTCGATTTATCCGTTCCATTCTTTCAGTATATTTGTCCGAAGCAATGTCTAAGGTTGGCAACCGTGGTCCACAACTATAATATATTGTTATACAAAATTGTTGGAATATAATTCATGAAGTTAAATCATAAAATTCTTAAAATTGATATGAAAACTTTTCTTTGAAATTTTCGCCGCTCGTATATCGACGCTATGTCCATAAACCTAGCCTAGGTTACACTATACACACAAAAACACGAGTCCTCCTGAGTAATAGAGTTCTAAGTTTCTCTATTTTCTTAACAGGAAATTTATCTGCAGGTGCGTTTTATTACCCACCGTAATCATCAGAGGTAAAAATGAAATCATTTTTGTGATCATTGTAAGTACAAAATTTGCAACACAACACTAAAAATTTTATAGTTCAATGAAATCGAATAGTCCAATCATGACTTTTGGTTCTTAAAATTTTAACAATAATCCTCTATCTAAACCATATCCGTTTCTAATCACACAACAGATATCAAACTCGTGCTAAAAAATGTACATTCCCATTAAAGGGGGACCACATTTTGCATTATATTTTGTTTAGTCATGTCTACTAACTTTTGAATATAATAAAATCATAAATAATATATATACAAAATACAAAATACTTATTATCGTCATAGTTAGGGAGTTTTTTTTACCCAACTGACAAGATAAGTATATCCGCACTCATCGAAGATTGTAACCGATAAAGTTATCAGTTGCTGTGTGTTTCAGAGCGATTTTCAGTGATAAAAAATATATTCAGCTTCAAAGTGGAAAAATGAAATAAACAAAAATATATATGGGCGCAATCTCTTTACACTTTCTACCAGCTGACATATAAAAGCATTGCTAATACCAACTGCAGGGGTAGTTATCTTGCTAAAAGCCTAAGAACGAGTTCGTGGCCTAGAATCGGCAACCGACCGAATCGAGTTGGTTGATAATCAGAAGTTAACTAATTTTATTCCATAGTTGTACAGCACTCGGTAAAGAAGTCGGTTACAGAAAAGCTAAATTTTGTTGTGGATTTTCAAAATAAAATAAAATACCATTAAAATGAAGTTCCTACCAATTAGTGTGCTCCTTGTGATGTGCTTTATCGCGAAAGGTGAGAATGATGAGAGTTAAGGAAAAACTTCTCACAAAGGAATTATTGAACCTCGAAATGTTAAAGTGAATGTTGCAAGAATTTTTAAACGCAAACTGCAAAAGCAAATATTTATCTAAAAAGTACCAATGAAATTAAATCCTTCTGAACTTCAAAAATTTGTTGCTTAGAAAAAATTTAAGAAATATTTCAAACACTAATATCACCCCTAAGATAATACAAAAATCCGAATTTTGAATTTAAGAACTAGCTGGGAATTTGTAATAGACAAAATGTTTTTTTTTTTAACTTTAAGTTTTTGTTTAGATAAATTTGTCTCTCCAAAGGTGGGCGGACATATTTAAAGATAACAGTGAAAATTGTTTTGTGAAATTCGACTTTAAGAAGTTTTTGAACGGTTATGTAAAATTCAAGTACCGATTATATTTAATTTCGCTTTGCTTTCTCTATTTCGCGTCAATTAAAACTCCATTTTCTTTGAAAAGAAAATGAAATATTATGCCTTTTGAAATGATTTTTGTTTGCTATTTTAAAACTCGTTGTATTCTTTATAAATTACATTTAAATCTAAATGTTTACCGATGCTTAAATAAGCCCTGCAATTCATCTGACATTCTACAAAAATGGGATTGTAATGGCCTGCAAATTGAGTTGGAAATCACTCAAAAGATAACAAACTTGCTACGACAAATATTAAGAAAAATTTATGATTAGTTACTTCAACTCTTCGGCAGTAAGAACTACGAATGTCACACGTCTGCATATTCCTCTCTGTCTGGTTATGCCTTTTTAATAACGTCCTCAAAATCGTGCATGCATGGTCCTTCGAACGATAGCAAACGGTATATATTTAGTTGCTAATAGTAGATGAAATCATAAAATGTTCGCTGAGAGTGCGCTGCAACGTAATCGAAGCAAAATGTTCATGTTCTGGAACAGGTTCGAGTTATTTCTTTTTGAGTTCTTACCTTGTGAAAATATTCAAACAAGCGGAAGGAAATAATACTTCATTGCAATCATAACTAGCTCCCTACAGCCTACAGTAGCTTTAGTGCGTTTAGACAGCGGTGTTGAGAAGATCAACTCCTTTCTTTATAAATCTCTCTGACAAATGTACTCGGGATTTTAAAACGAAAAGTGATTCCGTTTATATTTTTCAATGCTTCCAATTTGACGGCATTTGGCAAAAAAAACCCAACTAAGCAAATAAGCCTCCTATACATTACCACAATAACTCTGCGCATGGATGCACAACTATCTTCTTTCCTTATCGAGTCAAGTTGTAGTGGATGATTTGCAGTAGTGCATAAATAAATATGTTTTATTTATCCACTAGCTGACCCGTGCTCGCCTTGCTTCGCCTGATTGACATACTTATAGCATCTAGTTGATGAAATTACGTAGGCGCAGTGGCTTAGTGGTTAGTGTCTTAGACTACTAAATAAAAACAAACAATAAATAATTCAAGTTTTCTAAAGTTTCTTGAAAATTAAAAAAAAAAAAACAAAACAAATCATAGTTATGGATAGATTTACATAAGACCAAACGGCAATTTTAAGGATATTGCTGTTTCGTTTTTGTCTAGTATGTAAGTTTAATCTAGTATGTAAGTTTAATTGAAGATACAATAAAAAATGAATTCAAAATAAAAGAGATGTTTTGGACTACTAAGCGAGGGGTCCCAGGTTCGAGTCCCGCAAAAATCCAAATTCCAGCTTAGGAGTTTTTCAACTGCTCCAACTCTCGCGAAAGTCTGACAAACATCCGAGAGTATAAATGTCTTGAAAGAGCTTCTCAATTAGCCGTTTGGAATCGGCATAAAATTGTAGATTCCTTCCATTCGTTCCAAAAATGAAACGAATGGCTGTGAGAAGCTAGGCCTAGTCTCCCTACGGACCTGTTGCGCCAACTATTTTTTTTTATTTTTTGTAATTAAGATTTGTTTTTCTTATTAATTGTAGCGCTTCCATGTACACAACATTTATTGTCGTGCTCTTAGGTGCGTGTATAAATAGATTTTTTTCTGAACTTACTCGTCGAGAGCACGCTACATATAACTGCCCATGAGAAAAACACGCATTTTCAAGATCCACACCTGCAATATTAAGGCTCTGTCCCTGTGATTTGTTTATTGTCATAGCGAAACAAAGTTTAATAGGAAACTGTAAGCGCTTAAAATTGAATGGGTAGTCTGTAGGTATCATTGGAATTCGGGGAATGCATACAATTTCTCCTGCTGCACATCCAGTTATTATTTCCGCTTAAATTAAATTTGGATGAAGGGATTGCACACGTAGCCTCGTCCCATTGCAAAGTTTTGGTGAATTTAAATTGCGCATAAGTATAAAAGGGGAACCAATCTTAATTTTAAGCGTATGAGGGGGTACGCCTGGTGGTTCGAGTGAGTTTAATAACTCAACAGGGTAATTCACGGCTTCGGTGGGATCCCTCATCGTGTCGATCGAGCTATAAATGGAAGAGTCAGCTTCAAATTTTGATAAGACTAAATTGTTGATGAGTGCAACTCTATCGTTTCTTGGAGCGAGAATGGCACGTTCCAAGAAGTCGGTTTATTCGCAATGTTCAACACTTCCGGATAGATTTTACTTTAAGTCTTCAATGCTGCTAAACACAGGTCCTAGTTCAGGTACGGTGGTGATGTTTCCATCTCTATCACTTGAAAAATGTCCATTGCCCACTTTTAACAATGTTTCAGCAAACCTTCCAGCAGCCGTATCACCACCAAGTTGAACGCGCATGTTCGTCGTCAAGGAAAGTCATTTTACTTAAACCCAAAGACCAGAAGACCTGAGGCTTGCATTTATTTCGTCTGCTCTTGTCCCTCTGGGTACTACTGGCAAGGTTTGGCGAAAATCGCCAGCAAATAATACAATTAGACCACTCATAATTAAATCATTGGCCCGCAAGTCTTAAAGTGTTCTGTTGAGTGCTTCTAAAGACGCTCTGTGCGCCATTGTGCGTTCATCCCATACTATTAGCTTACAATCGTTAAGCAGTTTTCCAGTTGCACTTTGGCTCGATATATAACAAACAGAATGCTCATTCTGGCCTAAGTTAAGTGGGAGCTTAAATGCTGCATGAGCTGTTCTACCATTGAGCAATAATGTTGCGGCAATTCCTGACGACGCAACTGCAAGGGCGATTTTCCTTTCAGTTCTCAGTTTTGCCAAGAGAACGTTGATAAGATATCAACCCAGAAGTAGTTTAAGAGTGTCCTAAAATAATGTAAAGGGTTGAACTCTCCCTGTTGTGTCATCATTCGGTACCCAAAAAAGTTCAAAGCAGATACAGTTTTTGTGCTATCTAAAATTCTACTGACAGGATTTGCTTGCGGTATAGTAATATTATACCCATCTCTTCCGCAGGTGAACATAAGCGGGTACTGTAAAGCATCATATGACCTGTGGGTTTCACTAATTCGGTGGTTGATGTCAGATCTAGACTTTAGAACTATATCGCGTCTTCCAAATTCTTGTCCAACGATCAAAACTGCAACTTCTTCAACAGTAGGGCGATTATACCTACCAATGTGTTCCTGATGGGCAGGGCGCTTGTCAGCGTGAATTACAACTTTGAAATCGTTCGCCACATTAGTTTCAATAGCTGTCTTAAAATCACGAACATAGGGATTCTGATCATGTAACATTTGTTGAAGAATTCGAATGACGCTTATATTTGAATTTCCCGACACCTCAGACCTGCGTCGACATTTATTTTCCGTGTTCCCCATAAAATAAATTTGAAGGAAACTTGGACTTGCATTATTTTCAGGCATAAGGCTTCCAATTAGGTGGTACACTTGACCCTGGGCCTTAAAAGTAGGCATGAAATTCCCTTCTGTTATTATTTTACCACCAAATGATGTCATTTGGAAAGCTGAGTTATACTTTCTTGGATTTTCAAGAAAAATATTGTTTAACGGATGATTACCCAGAAGAATGCTTTTAATTGGTTCCGGTGGTGCAACCAATTCACTTAGCATTACCTTTCCGTTTGAGCAGCACAATCCAGCAGATTCCTTTGCCCACTTTTGTGCATTACAAAAGCCACAAACCTTAGACATTGCACCTATATCGACCTCGTTCCTGTATTCAATACATACATCATACTGAAAGGCGGAATTTTTCTTTCGGGTCCATGGCCGCGCTATAGGATACACATGCTGAGCATTGTGCTGACTACCACTAAAATGTAATACATTGCTGACCGAGCTTGATGCATGGGTTTGATTTGATCGCGTCAATCTCCTTAGTTTTGTAGCTCTACTTACTTGCCCAATATCAGGCCGATAAGATCGCTTGCTCATATTCTCTAAAAAAGTTGACTTATTTCAATGAATTATAATTGCCAACTGAATTACATGAGCTTTGAGTTAAGCATATGAAAAAACAGATACAGAAAATGAAAACAGAACGCTGCGCCATCAGTGTTGCCAGGCGCTTTAAGTGCAATTCCCCATCACAGACCTTTAAATTCCCCTTTTTCCCCATTCTTCGTGGTGGTTTTCCCCATGGATTCCCCACAATCCAAATATTGAGTAAACTGACTGCTTCTTACAAATTTTTCACCCAAGTTCCAATATAAAAACTGAAATCTAGTAAGAATGAACTTGTGCATATTGAATATGGCTTGTTGACGTGACGGCGAACAACGTCACAATGCATGGAATGCACTCACCCACAGCAAATATCCCACAAGGGAAATTACTGTAAATAGGAAACTTCAAATGAATTATTGTATATATAAACTTTTACTTATTTTTATAATGTTAAAAAGAGCAGTGGTTTTATTCTATTGCGGTCTAGATCTTATACAGTTTTTGCCAATAAATCTCAGTCATAGGTATACGATTATAATGAAACGCGCTACTTGCGTACGAAGCGTTGAGCCATTTTCCGAGCCATTCAACACAAGAGGCAGTTTTTTGTAGTTACAAAAAAATAATTGGGTCCATTCACTTGGCTAATATTTTAACCAGTTAAAGGATATTTCGCAACAACGTCAGTGTCAACTAATAAGAAAAAACAAGTGACAGCTGAAAAACTGATAGGACATAGGAGAACAAAACAGATTTTATATGGCTGTAGCATTATTATTTATAAAATGTACTGAAAAGTTTATAACAAAGTAAAAAATAAATTAAGACCATTGTAGAATCGAAAAATTAGGTTTATCAAACGTATTGGGTAACAGATGAGAACTTCAAATAAAATGAGCCATTTCTCTTTTGCTCGGAGCATTGAGCGAAAGCTAAGATACTTGAGCCCAATTACCCAATTAGGTACCTCAGCACAACCCTGGCTCTATTTAAAAGGCAATGGGGACGTTCAAGCTTCTAGTTTAGTAATTCTGACAGCAGCCGTCTGACTAGATGTATCTCGGTTTTGATTGGCTGAAATCAGTCATATAAGCAGCTGTTTCAGTTGACATTTTTTGGAGGGCGACGAGTCAAGAAATTGTGACTGAGTACTAAATTGACAGTTCGTATAATGTGCTTGAAGTAGAAAAAGTGATGCTTCCGACCAATCTAGTTTTTGCGTTCAGTTTGAGTCTTATCTAGACCAATCTAGTCCACTGAAGATAACTAGATTATTGAATGTGCCCAATATTGGAGTGAAGTATTGAAATTTAATTTTGTTTTATTTTCCCCACATTTCGTTCTGGGAGAAAGAAGATTCCCCTTTTCCCCTTTTGCATATTTTTTTCTTGAAATTCCCCACAAAAAGGGGAATCCCCCACGACCTGGCAACACTGTGCGCCATAGAAAGCATTATGAGAACAACTCAATTTCTGGTAATTATAAAGTGTTGTGATTGTGTGTATTTGACTCTTTTTCTCTCCTCTCGCAATCCCATTCTCTTCACATATCACATATCGCTATCACATTATCCTGTCTGTTATCTCACTCGATCTCGATTCTCCGTTCCATCCTCCGTCCCAGTAAAACGCACAGCACACTCGCACTCCACCGCCATCCATGGTGGCTTGGATTCTTGGAATGCAAATATTGTATCTGTATGCAATTTGTAAGTATGAGGTCGTATATACACACATTCATATACATAATCTACATCTTCCCAACTGAAAAAAAAATCACTCTGTAAAGCCTTAAGCGCATGAGCACTTGAGCAGACCAGATCCATTCGACTCCAGTTCCTATTCCGAGTATTTATATTAAAAAAAAAATGCTCCTGCTCTCTCAAAAAATAAGAATATACCTTGAAAGAAAACTAAAAAGAAACCACCACTGAGATCGATTTGAAAATCTTGGTCAATTAACAAATTGATAAAAAAGGAATTTCGCAAAGGATTTGTTTATATTGCTCAGCTGATAGAGCAAATAGAAACTAAATTTTGGACTTAATAGATGCGTGTTTTACATATCTAAAAACTGGAACTAATTCCATTTAAATAGACGAAGGAGAAGTTCACTTTTTTTATGTTCAAAGTCTAATTATTGGATTTCTTGGACTTCCACAATCAAAATCAAATAGTTTTAAATGCACAAATTTGCTCCTCATAAAAACCTAATAAATAAAAAAAAAAATTCAAAATCCGTTCACCCGTTTCTTGTGTAGGTCCAGACAAAGAAATGTTCACTTTGTTTTATATTATTAGGGATAAATTGACCAAATTAAAAAAAAAATTATTGTATCTTTCAAACAGGCTCCTCTGATTCATTTCTATGCTACGAATGCGAAAATTGTGGCGACACTTTGAGTGACAGTCTACTGACGTCATGTCCTGCAGCAACTATATTACCACCAAGCACTGATTCGACAAAAGAAACAACGACCACTCCTCCGGCGGCTTCAGAAACTACGACTACTCCTCCAGTGGCTACAGAAACAACCACCACTCCTCCAGTGGCTACAGAAACAACCACCACTCCTCCAGTGGCTACAGAAACAGCGGCTACAGAAACAACCACCACTCCCCCAGTGGCTACAGAAACAACCACCACTCCTCCAGTGGCTACAGAAACAACCACCACTCCTCCAGTGGCTACAGAAACAACCACCACTCCTCCAGTGGCTACAGAAACAACCACCACTCCTCCAGTGGCTACAGAAACAGCGGCTACAGAAACAACCACCACTCCTCCAGTGGCTACAGAAACAACCACCACTCCTCCAGTGGCTACAGAAACAACCACCTCTCCTCCACCGGCTACAGAAGCAACGGTTATTCCCCCAGCGGCTACAGAACCAACGGACACTCCTTCAGAGGCTGCAGAAAAACCGGCTATTCCTCCAGAGTCTGGAAATTCTAATCCAATCAGATATAGTCAACGACGCTCTAGGAGCTTAAAGTCAGTTTTGAGAGCAGCATCGGGTGTCCATCACTGCTTCAGCATTAATATCAAAGGTTAATGATTTTTTTTTTTTTTTTTTTTTTTTAATTGCTCAACAGTTCGTAAATAAATAATTTTGTACCTTTTCAGAGGCTGATCTTATCAAAACTAATAAGGGATGCATTGAGGTACCTGAAAATAAAGACGTTTGTGATGCTCTTAGGGACAAATACGGACCGTCGACTGAGAATTGTAGGGTCTGCGAAAGTGATAAATGCAACAGCAGTGCTGCGCTCAAAATTTCCTTTGTAATATTTGTCATTACAATACTGATAAATGCTTTTGTAAATAAATGAAAAGATTTGATTTGATTTGCTGGTTTTAGATTTTGCCTTTTACTCACGACACACTTTAAGAAGATTATTAGAGATGAAAGTCAAAAAAAGGACTCCCTCTATTTTAATATACCTATATATAAATGGTAATCCTTACTTTTCAAAATTTAAAGCGTACTAGGTTAAAGTCTGGTCAATTAGCAGGAGCAGCAGGGGTAAAAACAGGGTGAATAACTAAACATGGATCAGGATAAAATAAAAATAAAATCAGGCTTAAAATGGACAACAAAGACTTGTTAATTATTCAGACAATTATATTGACATGTTCTCAATACTACAGAGGCTCGACTCCAACTGAGATCCTCGCTCATCTTACAGCATCTCCATGACATACGAGATACGACTTACATACCAAATATAATTCTATATATATATACTAGCTGACCCGGCAAACCTCGTTTCGCCCAAATTTGTTAATTTGTTAATAAATTCCGAGCATGCACCAAGCACTTGCTAATTTATGTAATTCGACCAATTAAAATTCTTTATTCAAAAGTTATATTAAATGCAATAGAAATAAATGATGAATAGCAATGTCGATTTTTTTCAATCAAACCGCAATGATTTTGACGTGTCGTCCAACCTTCCACTTTTTCACTAAATTGACAAACATCCATCGATTATCCTTGCAATAAACTATTTGTCATAGCGAAAGCGAGACGCATGGGAAATTGAAGTCGCACGAATGGTAAATCGTTCTTAATAAGCGAAATCTGCGGAATAAGAGTGTTTGCCTTTGAATTTTCCCCTTAAAATCATCACTTGTATGATATTTGATGTGAGATCCTTCACCATAAAACAAATGCGATCCGTTGTAAAGTTTCGGTACATTGATGTTTCGCAACAAAATTTTAACTGAACCAACTTTCAAATAATTTCCATAATTTCCTTCCTTCCAACCAAAAATTATAAAAATCGAACGATCCGTCCCCGAGTTATGAGTGCACATACAGACGTCAGTCTCTTTTATATGTCAGGTCCAAAAGTATCCTATCCTTCAAGCGGGAACGAAGAATATAAATCTATAAAATTTCATTGAAATCGGGTGAGTGGTTTCGGTGATCGATTACAACGCCATATAGCGGGTCAAAAATCCTTTCTTTTAAGTTTGCTTTAACCTGAAATACCACAATACGATCAAAACAACAGCAGAATCATAAAAATTTACCCAGTGGTTATCGAGTTATATCATCATCATCGAGTTTCATCCGGAAAGAATTATAGGTATGAATTAAGAAGATTATTATTAAAGAAAATTTAATTGACCTGAATAACGACATACGCCTACAACGCCACATGTTGAGGATTTTCCGACGATGTGCACTAAGAAACGCAGTTTTTGTTAAAAATAATAAATTGATTATTTTATACGATTTTATCAATATAATAAACCGATCGAAGCATCAGTTTTAAATGATATTTATTTTGTTTACATCCTCGTTGACGATATTTGCAGCACGCATTCTGTCAATGTTATGCCAACGCCATAAGGTTACATCAAAAAAGTTTGAATTGTAAAAGCGCTATGGTTACATTAGATATAAATCGGTCCAGCCGTTCACGCGTCATGCCGCGACCAAGGGAAATAGAAATTCATTTTTAAATATATATAGATTCAACATTGGCACATTTGTTCGAACAGCTTGACTCAATGCGATTCGTTCGAAGTCCATTTCTCGCTCCAATTCTCGATTAAATGCGTCAAATCAAAGCTTTGTTGCGCATTTCATCTGACATCTCCAGTTCATTATCCGATGTCACAGTGCGAATTCGATGCAAAATATCGTCGGCCATATTATCATCTTTGTATAGTCAAAGTACCTATCTACTTCATTTCAAAAAGTTACTTAATGTAACATAGTAAACATAATTTATTAGAACAAACTTTTTATGTACCTATAGGTATTTAAAAAAAAAAAACTTTCAAAATTGTTGACAACAACAATTCGGTTGGAAAATAATTAAAATAATTGACAACAACAATTGCTTTTAAAATTCAAAATATTTTTTTTTTATTTGAAGTGTCACTACTTGATTTCTATCCCATTAATTTTTTTTCAAAGTGTATTTCCCCATTCAAACTTTAATTTTCTAATTTTCCGCGTAATTTTCTTAATTTTTTCTTTCATAACATTGTTCTCCTGACAATAACAAACACAACAAAAAAAGAATTAACGAAATCGGTCCAGCCGTTTGTGCGTGATGTTGGGACCAAGGGAAATAGGGATTCATTTTTATATATATAGATATAGATAGAGAGAAAGCTTATTTTCTCTTATAACTAACTTATTTTTAATGTACCTTAATATAACTTCTCTTACAGTATGTAAAATGGGACAAACAAATCTTGCACTCATTTAAAGGCAAATCCATTGTAAGTCCGTAGAAGTTATGTGTCCCCAACATGGTAATAAAGAATTTTAAGACACTTTGTGGCATTAAGAAACGTTTTCGTTTTATTTGAAGGTATTAACTCTAAGTATTCTTTCAAAACTATAAACCAATGGTTAAATGTGAGGCTTTTATCTAGATTGGTGTCAGATAAGCCCTGTCAAACTTCAACTTAAAAATCTGTTTACGTTACCAATCTAGGCCACTGAAGCACACGGAGTTCCAGCTGCCAACTAAACTAGACCTTTGGACGTACCCATAGACTGTCTTCCGATTGATAACTTCTTTCAGCCACCATTTTCCAAATATCAGCAAACTGCCCGCCTCAATACAACAACCAATCGTCTAATAAAATTACATTGTTGGTACGTATTGCATACTTTTGGGAAAATTTGCATCACAACTTTTCGTATTTGAGGAATGATCACTAAAACGAATTGTTTCGGATTCATTCACTCCCATTTGACAGGAGGGTGCTTGGAAGTTGGAATAAGTACTACTAATAAATGTGCTTTAGCAAACAGGAAGTTGGTAAAATTGACAGCTGAACTTTCGTTTACAATATACAAACAAACAATTATTTAATTTCTTTCACAATACGGCTGATGTTCATTAAGGACTTCTGGAAAAAGAAGAAAAAGGAAGTTGTACTAAATGTGTGGTACTAATATCTATGTTTATATATTTACCTGCCTTGAATGTAATACACACTCATGATTTATATATCGTTGGAATGGTTTTATGGAAAAGAAGCCCGCAATATAAATTTATGTTAATCCAATCTCCTAAGCTGCTCCTTATGGGAACGTAACAATGAGGTAGCTTTAAGCTAATAAAACTAATATTTTCCGTTGAACATGTTGTTTACCATTTTTTGCTGAAGGCGAAAATGAAAAAAAGAACCTATACTCTGTTCAATTTATATTTTCAGTACAGGCCTTATGGGAAGCTCTTTTTTCTACCAGTGGTGCCTGTAGCTACTCTCACGGCACTCAAATACAAGATTTGCCACTGAAATACATAATAACGAAACCACTGGCATTCCAAAGAATTTTGTTGTTGTAATTTTCCAGTCTGCCCCACAGCCGCGGGGAGAATGAGCACGATCGTCTTGCGTTCGCTTGCTATTATCATCAACCAAAATAAGCAGTGTGAGATGTGAGTGACTGAAGCACATCAGAGAAATGTTACCATATGTCAATTTTAGCATATCATTAAGGGGTTTTCTTTGAATTTTGTCAAAGAACTTTCGGTTTTAGTGCTTTTTAAAGCTTTTGAGAGCGAATAAATGATTTTGATTATGTGGGATGTTGCCATACAGTTTTTAGGTACTCCTTTAATTATTTTGTATATCTGAAGGATCTGTTAACATGCAGTTAAACCATTTTTTCTTAATAAAGGGTTGGTATTTGGTAACCCTACCGATATTTGTGAGAGAATTATGCCAATTTATAGTGATCACTATGGCAACCATGTGAGAGCTTTAAAATGGAGACAGCTTATTAAAATCCATAATAGTAAGGGTGAAAGGCAAATAGCCTATCTTCCCTGTACTGAAAATATAAATTAAACAGAGTATAGCTAACCAAAGTAGTGAACAAGAGAACCATTAGAGGACTAAGTATTATGTCATTATGCCTTGCTTTCACTTTGTGATGGGTTGGTTTTAAAGAAATATCGTCCTTTGAACTTTTGAACATTTGAACCGTTGAACTTTTGAACTTCTGAACCTTAGAACTTTTGAACCTTTGAAACTTTGAACTTTTGACCTTTTGTACTTTTGAGCCTTTGAACTTTTGAACCTTGGAACTTTCAACTTTTTAATCTTTGAAATTTTGAACCTCTGAACTTTTGAACCTTTGAATTTTGTTAAGCTCATACGTTGGGTATGGTCATGCATATTTGAATTTTTTGGGGAAGAATATGGCGCCTTCAAAAAATTGAGCGGGTAGGTAGACACTTCCAGTGGTCGAGTTTTTGACGTTTCATTTTTTAATTACATTCGCGTTACGTAATGAACCAAATAAATATTCAGAATTTATGTTTATATTCACACGTAATAATTAATATTAAAATTACCTATACAGAAATCCTACTCAAAATAAGATATATTTCCCAATGCGATTAAAAAAAAAGAAGGGAAATTTACTCCTGGAAAACACTGCAGTTGGTAGGGGAATTCATTCATCCGATCTAGACAAAGTGCTTACCAATCTCAAAGTTATAGACGTCATATGTAACATTCCGACCATTTCGCCGATGTTGTGCGTCCCTTCTTTTTGACTGGATGTACTTGGTAATGAAGCCAGTTAGCGGACTCAGTTTATAATGTATACTCGTAACTCTATAGTGACATATCGCTTAGTTTCACCAATTTGGCCAAAATCATCAGACAGAACAACTTTCTTCTTATTCTTTTAAAAATAAATGTTGTGTTCATTATTTTGTAAAAAAAAAGTTGCGTATACGCCACCGATACTTGTAATGAGCTCCTAAGTCTCAGAAGCCGTATTTTTAAATTTTGACAATTTTCGCTTGTGATCACAATAATTAGCATGGTGGACTACTATGAACTACTTTTTTTTTTATAATTTTACTCGCGCTCAAGGGGTTATGAATACCCTTATAATGCGGGGCACAGCGCAGCATTCAAGTTTTTTAAGGAAGAAAAAGAGGGATAGGAAAGAGTTTGTGGCGCAGTGGATATTCTCCACGAGTGGCGTCCTAATAGCTAGGGGAGAATTGTTGATATTTGTGTTCGCTTATAGTTCAGTTAAACTTATTCGCAGTTTTTATTTGTGAAAAATGTTTCGTGGTACTGGCTCGGATTTGAACACGTAACCTCCCACTCAACAAGCGAACACTCTATGACTGCGCCACGGCCACCCGCAGCGAGGGGTATCAAGTTAGATCCCCGCAAAAAAAAAAAACTCACAGAAACTTGGCCTAGGGTACCTTTTCCGGCCTCTTTCGTCAACTATTTGGGTATGTATTCATTTAAAATTTGCATATTAACTCTTTATCTTCAAACTTTAAGTTTGTTTGTCTGAATTTTAGGCACACAGTGCCATATGGTGCTGAAAAAAATTGTTTTTCGTAGAGTCCGGTGTACATGATAATTATTGCGATGTTACTCGGAGCTATGACGTCTTTGTATAAAAAGATAACAGTGGCGGCGGTTATTTCACAAAACAGCGCAAAAATATCACGTATTCTTATCTATCTACGATTTAGAGCAGATAGTGTTGTATCCACCGAACTCTATTTACATAGATATCAGTAAATTCAATTTCGTACAATTTATCTCCATCTAGTTGAATAATATCGTTTTTTGACGATATTATCGCGGCTGCGAGGCCATAAATTCTAAAATTGATATAATATTGATCCATTCTGTATCTGGAAAGCTCAACCAGATAAGACTCTGCACTTTGGTAGAAGAAACATAGCGGAAGATCTTCTTAAATTGTTCTTTGCGCCTAGGGGTATACCGTATACTACCTACTTCTTTGATTGGGGCTTCTTGGTAATGTGTTTAATATATTTAGAAAAGAGTCTACTCGCGAACTGTTCTCCGAAAGACAACATTTATATGGCAAATCAATTGAATTAACTCGCATATAGCCATCAGCATAATATTTACAGATTGCTGTGGCAAACATTATGAAAATGAACTACCAACAGGCCATATGAGTCACTAAACTACCTACTCTCCATTGACTCATTACATTAATAATATCACGCGATAGACATTGGTACCACGAACGTAGTCCGCATATACGTGTATATCTCAGGATGAAATCGAATAAGTGGTGTCATATGAAAAAAAGCTTCACTAGCGTATTATTGTTTCGCTCGATTGTTTTAACGGTGGCCTGCAACTAGAAAGTTCTAGCCCCACTGACACGAAACGATATAAAAGGACTGCTAACACCAGCTAGAAGGTCAGTTCGTTTTTGAATGGCATTAAACGGAATTCGAAGCTCACGTACCTTACTCAAACTTTGCCTTTCCTCAAGTATGAAACCAATTTCCATCTACGCTCTCCTTGTTACATGCCTGATTGTAAAAGGTGAGATTAATAGCTTTCTATGGATCTTAAAACTTTGGTATGGATTTACAAAGCGGTGAACTCAATTTAATTCCCAGGATACTCCGAGCTAATTCAGTGCTACGAGTGCGATGATTGTAAAGAGCTTAATGATGATTTGCTGCTACCATGTCCACCGGATTTAACTACACTACCTCCTAGCAGTGATGAGGACTCTTCGTCTGAAACTTCATCCAGCACTGACGACTCAACAACTATTGCTGGAGATATTTTAGCCGACACTGAGAAAGCCAATGACACATCCGGCGAAGAAGACCATAAGACTCGTAACACACGACATCTGAACTATAAGTCTGTTATAACGTCCAAGAACACTGTTAGCTACCAATGCTTTAGCATCGTAAAAGTTGGTGGGTATCCCTTAACTATATCACTCAAATTCTTACAGAACGTTATCTTTTGTTTAGGTAATGAAAGCCAACAAATCAGGAAAGGGTGCCTAGAAGTTCCTGCGAATGGAAAAGGATGTGATGTACTCAAAGAAGTGGAAGGTGTTTCCCAGAAGAATTGTAAAGTCTGCTCACAAAGTAAATGCAACAGCAGTGTTGGTCTTAAATATTCTATTGTGACAGTGTTTATGGTTTCTGTAATGAAAGCGTTTTTTTAAATAAATTCAAGAGTGTGTTTCGAAAGAGGCAATTGAATTTGGTTACTACATTTATAAACAACTAGTTGTTCCCGCCCGGCCTTGCCCGTGCTTACTGTATACTACGATCGATTTTCACAAACTTTCTTATTTCCCTTTAAAATTTGCCAATTTTCTCGCCGTATGAACCTTTCTTAGGCGTAGACAAGGACAACAAAAAGAAGAGAGCTGAAATCGGGCGATCCGTTCTCGATTTATGGGCGGTCATTTTTATCAGTTGGCGCAAGTGGTAGTCACTTGGCCAATTGGAGAAAAATCGAAATACAAGTTCATTTCCTGACAAGGGAAAAACAGAAATGTCTTTCCAAAGGGAATTATATACGGAGAATTGACTGTCAGAATTCAAAAACTATTCAAACAATCACTTCAAAGGAGTCTGATGATGAATTAGTGGTGTAGTTCGAAATAGCTATCATTCCTATCAAAGTGACTGTGTCTACAAGTTGTTGTCAAGAGTTGTTCCCTCGAAAAAACAACAATTCACAAACTTAAATTCGACATAATTTCCCAACAGAAATTGTCAGGGTGAATCCCAAACAAGCGAGAATCGTTGTTACTCCTCGCTTCCCCAACTCAGTAATTTTTATCACTGTTTTCAAGGCCATTTGGAAACTGAAGAACCCCCTAAGTCGTAGTATGAAGCTAGTTGTGGTTTAAATTCCAGATTACACTGGCATCGAATTCGCCGGTCTATTGCAAGACAAGATGGGTGGTCTTTGAACTTTATGGTCCCTTATTCGACAAATAAACAAAGTAGAGAAAAACTCTGCGAAGAATGGTCTTTCCCACAGATAAATGTTGGCCACTAGACAGCTGGATTTTGTACTTTTATTTTTTTTTAACACAGAAAATGGGCAAGAGACTAGAAACTTTACAAATTTTAAGACCACAGAGAATTGTGAATTGGTTAATCCATCACTCACCCAATAAATATTGATTTAGTTTCCACATTGCAATAGGTAAACTTTTTCAGAAGATATATGAAATTAAGGTTTTCTGAAAGAGGGCAGATCTCCTTGGTCGCGCAGGGAATATTTCATCAAATCAGCCCCAATAATTTGTTCATCAACGAAGACCACAGTCAAACCAGTTGCCCCATGCCCATGCAGCGGTGGCCAAAGTTGCAATGTGTATTAGAAAAGTTGTTCCGTATACATTAATTCAACTATTATCTGGGAATTGAGTTTACAATTTAATTATTAGTATGTGCATGTGCATGTGCCTCATAAATGCTGAGCTTTTAAAACGATGATGGCTACGAAATGAGCTTCGTTAGCGTTGGAAAAAAAATTAAAGATGCCTCAAACTGTAGGGTCAACGGTTATAAAATAATAAAAAGCTAACACACAAGGTATACTCGTATGTAAATATTAAAAGCAGTTCCTAGCAATTATTTCATCATTTTCGTGAAGCATTAGCCTTCCCCATAAAAATACGTCACAATGCATTGTTGAGTCTTATGACTAACGCGTTCAATACATTAACCTTGGCGCAAGGGCAAAAATGGACAAAAATCTACTTATCTTATATATATATAAATAACTTGCTAAATGTGTGTGTGACAGCCTACCGACTGCCACACACATCCGATTTTTATTTAGTTTGTTTTGTTGGTTAATAGACCATGCAAAGAAGGTTTATATATTAGTGGGCGGAACGGAGTTCGCCGGGTCAGCTAGTCCTCTATAATTATGTTTCTGCATTCAATTTCAATTTAATATAATTGCACATTAGCTTAAGTTGGATTATACCGTTGCAATTGTATTGAACAAAAATGTTCTTCGATTGGAACTGCATATATATTTGTTTGGAATGGGTTAGAAAAAAATACTGCACGAAATTGATTCTGGTTTTCACATTGCATTAAAAACTGTCGAGATTAGATTATAGGATATGTTATACCACTATCCTCCTAGCTTTGGAATGACTCATCCAAATGAAATAGGCATATTTTTTTTTAACATAAATTTCAATTGTGTACAAGGATTTTAAGATAAATCATCTTTGTACGTTATCCTGAAGTTGAAAAACAGGCATTTAATCTCTCGGTGCCGTGAAATAACGCCGAGCGAAATAACGCCGAATTCGAAAACTCGGCGTTATTTCACTTTGTTAAAGCGAAATAAAGCCGAATTTTAGAATTCGGTGTTATTTCACATTCACAAAGTGAAATAATGCCGAACATTGCTTGAGAAATAAGGCCGAAGCAAATGTTTTCAGAATTGCCGAGAACTATATATAAAGTATATTTTAAATTTGCAGAAATAGATGCAACTATTATTTTATATATAACTAAATTCTAAATGCTGAAAAAACTAGTGGGGAAATTTGAGAAAATAATAGTTCAAAAATCGCGCGAGTTTTTAACTATTATTTTCTCAAATTCTAAAATAACTAAAAGGAAAATTTGAGAAAATAATAGTTAAAAATTCGCGCGAGAAAATTCTAAATGCTAAGATAACTAGCGGGAAGTTTGAGAAAATAATAGTTTAAAGTTTTTTTTTTTTTTTTTTGATTTTATTTTCTCAAATTCTAAACGCTGAAGTAACAGAGGAGGAAATTTAAAATGTATTTATAAATTCAAAGCGAAATAAGGCCGACTGGGCTTTATTTCACTTTAGCAAGGTGAAATAAGACCGAACAAGGAAAATCGGCGTTATTTCGCTTTCACAAAGTGAAATAACACCGAATTCCAAAATTCGGCGTTATTTCGCTCGGCGTTATTTCACGGCACCTAATCTCTCTATATATAAAAATCAATTGCTGTGCGTTAGTCGGGTAAAGGCTACAGAACGGCACGACCGATTTGAATGATTTTTGTTTTGTTTTGTTCGTCTTGAATCAGGGATGGTTTAGGAAAAAAATATAAGCCGAAAAATCCTTAAAATACTTATATATCTATAGTTCATTCGGGGTGAAATTCGATGATGACATAACTCGATAACCACTGGGCCATTTTTTATGATTCTTCTTTTATTTTATTCGTATTGTTGTATTTCAGATTTAGGCAGTCTTAAGTGGTAGGATACTTTTGGACCCGATA
This sequence comes from Cheilosia urbana, assembly GCA_946477585.1. Classification (NCBI taxonomy): domain Eukaryota; kingdom Metazoa; phylum Arthropoda; class Insecta; order Diptera; family Syrphidae; genus Cheilosia; species Cheilosia urbana. Next base: position 163,383,661 of record OX297854.1, read on the forward strand.
GGTGGCGCTGTCGTTGATCTTCGAAACAGTTCTACCGAGTTGATGGACATTTTTTTAAATGGGTATGGTTGCTTGCAGTTTGAAAGATAGGATAATTTTGGATCCTATAGGAGGTATTTTGTAAAACATAATCGGGATAGGAAACGGATTGTGGTACCACATTGGACATTGGCCAAATAAAGTACTTTGTGAAATGTGAGCAAGACTTAATACGAAAGGTACGAGCAAAGCCGGATGCGTACAGCTACATATAAAAGAGACTGATGTCCTTATATGCACTTATAACTCGGGAACCGATCGTTCGATTTTTATGATTTTTGGTTTAAATTCGCGTGGACATAAGGAAGGACATATGCCCCTTTTTGTCCTGAAATTAAACTTTATGGGGATTAGTGGAATTTTTGAATTCCTCGGACATTCCTGGCTTACTTCTACACAATTCAAGCTCAGTTACAGTTTTGTTGCGTAGCCTTAATGCACCGAAACTTTGTAACGGTTCGCGTTTGATTTGATGGTGCAGGATCTCACATCAAATATCATGCAAGTAATGATTTTGAGGGGAAAATTCAAAGGCAAACACTCTTATTCTGCAGATTTAGCTTGTTCAGAACGATTTTCCATTCGTGCGACTTCAATTTCCCGTGCGTCTCGCTTTCACTATGACAAATAATTTGTCGCAAAGATAATCGCTGGATATTTGTGCATTAAGCATCAGTCTTGAATTCACATGTTTTTCAAATAGTCAATTGAGTGAAAATCGACATTGCTATACTTCAGATCTTTCTATTGTATTTAATATAACTTTTGAATGAAAAGTTTAAATTAACCGAATTACTTAAAGTAGCAAGTGCGTGTATGCTCGGAATTATTATTTTCATTACATTAACGAATTTGGGCGCATCGTCCGATTCGAGCTACCTTTTGTTTGTTGTATTTGTCTACCTCTAAGGAAGGTTGATACAGCGAAAAAATTGGAAAGTTCGTAAAAATTTATTTTCCATACAATTTGTACAGGGAGTTTTATTATTATTTTTTTTTTAAATTTTGATCGTAGTGTGCAGTGAGATCATATTTTCCAAAAACTATTTTGGATCAACAAACTTAATTTGAGGTGAAATAGTGAATGATCCAAATTATTAAAATCAAAAAGTCAATTTCGGGCGGGACGAAGTTCGCCGGGCAAGCTAGTTATAAATATTATACAATTAAAAAAAGTTAAATATTCGATTGAAGGTATGTCGTTGGATTTTCCCAGTGGAGGAAATTTTCTGTGGCAAAATTTGTTTCTCTCTCTGTAAATTTTTTATGTGTAAGCATCTAATCGCGCGTTGTTGGAATCTGGTGAACTAATTCCACACATTTAACTTGCGGGGACAGGAAATGCTTCACTGTGTTTTATCATTGCATACATTTTATCATTGCATACGTTTTTATCATTGCATACATTTATGAGCTAGGGCATATTAATTTCAGCTTTTTGTTGATGTGAAATAAAATTTCTCCATTTCGTCCTTGCACCGTACTAAGAAGAAATTTCAAGAATTCCTCAGGGAGATTATCATCTTTTACCAATGATCATAAGCGGAGACTTCAATATCAATTTTGCAACTCCAGAAGCTCAACCATTTATTGATTTTATGCAAGATAAATTTAATCTTCAAATGAACTCCAACCGGAAAATTTCAACAACACGATATGGGACAACCATCGATGCTGTCTTCCAGCGTAATCTAGATAGATTACAGTCTCGAATGTACATATCTTACTTCAGCTACCATAATCCGATTGTATCTATTCTACCGAAACTAGCACAGAACGAATAAATTATTGTTATTTCATAATATATCAAGAATACGGTTATTACATTACAATTCCCTCTTTTCTCAATGACGTGTATCAAGCCACACAAATACCGCACGCACGGTGTTTACACATACACATATTTCGGGACTGTTGGATACAGTCGCACCAATTTTTTTGCTTTGTGCTTTTTCGTTTTCTGCCTTCTGTTGTTGTTGTTTTTTTTTTTTTCTCGTTTTTAATTTGAACTGGAGTATGTTTTAGTAGTGAGCGAGTGTGGCCAGTGGCCTGTGGCTATGGTACATAACACATGGGATTGAGAGAGATAGGGTATGAAATGCTAGTGGAATGTAAATGAGCTAGCCTACCTATGCTATTTGTGTGGATTGTTTTCCTGAAAGTTTTTTTTTTTCTCTTTTTTCGGGTAAGCAACTATTTAAATATACCTAACGCAAATTATTTGATTTTAAATTTGAGAAGTGGAACTCTGGCAAAGCAAGGCAGCAATGGTCAGCTAGTGCATACTAAATACGAAAAGTGTGAGGTTTGGAGGAATTTCATGCTGCTTAACTTTTAGGTAATAAAAATGAAGCGTTAAACATTTCAGAAATAGAATGTACATAGAAAAGTTTCGAACGACGCAGTCATTCACATTCTTATATTTTTTTGTTATGGTCTCCGTAGATATGCTCAGTACAATTTTTATGTAAGTTGAGACTTGGTTCATAGATTGAGCTAACCTTTTTAGGGTTCCGTAGCCAAATGGCAAAAATCGGAACCCTATTAGATTCGTCATGTCTGTCTGTCTGTCTGTCTGTCTGTCCGTCCGTATGTCACAGCCACTTTTCTCCGAAACTGTAAGAGCTATACCGTTGAAACTTGGTAAGTAGATGTATTCTGTGAACCGCATTAAGATTTTACACAAAAATAGAAAAAAAAAACAGTAAATTTTGGGGGTCCCCATACATAAAACTGAAACTCAAAAAAATTTTTTCATCAAACCCATACGTGTGGGGTATCTATGGATAGGTCTTCAAAAATGATGTTTAGGTTTCTAATATCATTTTTTTCTAAAGTGAATAGTTTGCGCGAGAGACACTTCCAAAGTCGTAAAATGTTGGTCCCCCCCCCCCCCCTAACTTCTAAAATAAGATAACGATAAAACTAAAAAAAATATGTGATGTACATTACCATGTAAACTTCAAATGAAAATTTTTTGAACGAGATCTAGCGAGTAGTTTTTTTTTTTATACGTCATAAATTGTAGACCTCAATTTACCTTTAATACAATCAACTCAAAAAAAAAAAAAAAAGCATTTAATTTCATAAACATAAACCTTATACATAAGACCTGAACCATTATTTCCTAATAATAAATGATATAAAAATACACTATTATTAAAATAGGTATCGATCAAAGTTACAACGAACTACAAGAACTTTTATGTTATGTTACTTGCTGTTTCGGAACCCTTCATGAGCGAGTCCGACTCGCACTTGTCTTACTTTTTTGTACTGCAATAAGTGAACCAAAGCGAGTTAACAAATATGAAATTCCAAAGACGTGTGATTTTGCCCTGTCACAGTTTTATTAAATTGCATTTCTGAAGACGGGTAAAATGTTATCCTTCTTTTTACAATATTCCATGAATATTTGTTTACCGTTAGCTAATAAAAAATGCAGTAGATTAGATACAACCGTATTCGAAAGAGGCAGCCATTGAGGATAAAGAGATCTAAAAAGGGTTGCAATACTGTACCGTAAATAAAAAGCATAGGTTTTTGACACTCATAACAGTCGAGGAGTTGGCAGACCAAACAGTCGCTGTCTACTTCGTAGTTTCTCTGTTGGCAGAATTTTATTACTCAACTCTTGCGGTCTAAACAAAAAGTGAATTGAAAAGTGTTAAAATTTGTTTTCTATTGATATTGATTCCTATAGTGAGAGGTGGGAAAAGTTGGAAATTATGTTCACGATTAATTTCCTGGTCCGTCCAGTCTGTAACACCGACTTGTGTGTTGGATTGAAAAGTGTAAATAAAAAAAAAAAAAATAATAAGTGCAACTTCATCGCAATCTTTGGAAAATAATGGAGGATACGAAATTGTGTTATGAACTTACAGTTTTTTTATGAAACAATTTGAAAAACAGGTTCCTTATTTCCGTGATCCCTATAGTACATACAAAACGTGCTTCTGGACTTAAACACTTCCAAATAACTGGGAGCTATAAAGGTTCCAGGTGACCAGCTTGGAAGATTGCCAAGACTGTCAAAGCAGCGTGTGAATTTTGTCCTGTTTCTTCCGGGTTGAACTCGAAACGGCCTCGGATCAATGGTATCGGTGGAACATGGCTGTATATTTAACAGTTGATGATGATAAATACAAAGAGGAAGCCCGTCCACCGATCATCCCTTCTTCGCAGGAGATTAGCTACTGAATGGATTTATTTCGAGTTTTTTATACGCGATATGTTTGGTTCGAGACCTCCCTCAAACATTGTTCGTAAAATCACTCAACTATAGCAATCAGCTCCGCATTTGGTCCTTGAGGCCATACACATTTAAGTGTAGAGTTTTTTTTTCCTCAAAATTTGTTTGTTCAGCGCATTATTAATTAAAGTTAAATAGTAGTTTTTTTTTTTTTTTGCTTTTAGGTCACTACAATGTAATCCAGTGTTATGTATGCGACGACTGCGACGTTTTCGATGACTATTTACTACAATCATGTCCTCAAATAACAATAACTACTACTTCCAGTACAACAACCAAACAAACTACGTTTGTACCGGAAATACCTTCAGCGATGCCTATTCCTTCACCGAAGCCTACAACTGCACCTCCCCTGACTACAGGTATGAGGCCAAGTACTACTGTTGCATTGACACCTCCTGATGCAACATGGACCTCTACAGATCCTTCTCCTATATCAACAGAAATATTAGAAACTAGCGACACAGCAGCCGCAGAATATGCAACAACAACTGAAGTGTCATCCTCAACTACATCAGAGACAACAAGACGAATCAACTTTGCAACCAAAACAATCAATTGAAAATGTTGTCAATGGCTTGGAAACGGCTTTTAGCTATAAGTCGGTTCTATTGCATCGGCCCGTATTCAGTTACTACTATTATAGCATAGACATAGTTGGTAGGTAAAATATTGGGACTTCCATTTTTCGCGGTTATATCCAATAAGTCTTTTCCAGAAAACAACAAGACCAAAAAGAGAAGAGGCTGCGTAAAAGTCCCAGTCAATAAGAGTGGATGTACCATCCTGAAAGACGAATGTGGTTGCTCTGCTAAAAACTGTAGGCTGTGCTCAACTGACAGATTCAACAGCTGTCATGCTTCGAAGTATTCGATGCTAGCACTGATAATTTGCTTAGTTATTGGCTTCATCTATATAAATAAAAATGAAATGATGTTCGTTGGTAAGGGCATCACGAGAGAATGGCTGGACCGATTTCGCTAATTCTTTTTTTGTTGTGTTTGTTATTGTCAGGAGAACAAAGTTATGAAAGAAAAAATTAAGAAAATTGCGCGGAAAATTAGAAAATTAAAGTTTGAATGGGGAAATACACTTTGAAAAAAAATTAACGCGATAGAAATCAAGTAGTGACACTTCAAATAAAAAAAAATATATTTTGAATTTTAAGAGCAATTGTTGTTGTCAATTATTTTAATTATTTTCCAAGCAAATTGTTGTTGTCAACAATTTTGAAATTTTTTTTTTTTTTTTTAAATATAGGTATAGGTACCCAAAAAGTTTGTTCTAATAAATTATGTTTACTATGTTACATTAAGTAACTTTTTGAAATGAAGTAGATAGATACTTTGATTATACAAAGATGATATTATGGCCGACGATATTTTGCATCGAATTCGCACTGTGACATCGGATAATGAACTGGAGATGTCAGATGAAATGCGCAACAAAGCTTTGATTTGACGCAGTTAATCGAGAATTGGAGCGAGAAATGGACTTCGAACGAATCGCATTGAGTCAAGCTGTTCGGACAAATGTGCAAATGCTGAATCTATATATATAAAAATGAATCCCTATTTCCCTTGTTCGCGGCATGACGCGTGAACGGCTGGACCGATTTCGCTAATTTTTTTTGTTGTGTTTGTTATTGTCAGGAGAAAAATCTTATGAAAGAAAAAATTAAGAAAATTGCGCGGAAAATTAGAAAATTTAAGAATACTTAACCACCATATTAAATTATATCTAATGTAACCATAGCGCTTTTACAGTTCAAACTTTTTTGATGTAACCTTATGGCGTTGGCATAACATTGACAGAATGCGTGCTGCAAATATCGTCAACGAGGATGTAAACAAAATAAATATCGTTTAAAACAGATGCTTCGATCGGAGTTATTATATTGATAAAATACATATAAAATAATTAATTTATTATTTTTAACAAAAACTGAATTTCTTAGTGCACATCGTCGGAAAATCCTCAACATGTGGCGTTGTAGGCGTATGTCGTTATTCAGGTCAATTAAATTTTCTTTAATAATAATCTTCTTAATTCATACCTATAATTCTTTCGGGATGAAACTCGATGATGATGATATAACTCGATAACCACTGGGTCAATTTTTATGATTCTTCTTTTGTTTTGTTCGTATTGTTGTATTTCAGGTTAACGCAAACTTAAAAGATAGGATTTTTGACCCGCTATATGGCGTTGTAATCGATCTCCGAAACCACTCACCCGATTTCAATGAAATTTTATAGATTTATATTCTTCGTTCCCGCTTGAAGGATAGGATACTTTTGGACTTGATAGGTGGCGCTGTTGCCGATCGCCGAATCAGCGCTACCAAGTTGATTGAAATTTTGTAGATGGATATGGTTGCTTCCAGTTTTAAATTTCGGATAGTTTTTGAACTATAGGTGGAACTTTGAAAAACACAAGCGGGATAAGAAAACGGATTGTGGCACGTCCCACTCAAAAACAAAATCAAACGCTATTTCTAAAGTCATATGATGAAAATTATTAATGGACGCTGTCCAAATAAAGCAATTTGCGAAATGTGAGCATAATTTAATACGAAAGGTACGGGCAAAGCCGGGAGGGTACAGTTAGGTTAGGTTAGGTTAGGTTGAAATGGCTGTCGGCTAACTGGTTAGGTTAGTCGACACACTTAGACCATTATAAGGTCCCTTGTGATACCACGTGAATCTATAATTCATTCCTCCTACTCGTTGAACCAATCGGAGCTTCTGATGAAGCGTATAGTAGATTTCGGATGTCTATGTTTTTTAGATCGTTCAGATCACTAAGGTAGAAAGCTCCAAAGTGGAGTTTTCGTCTCTGTGAGAGAGCCGGACAAGTACAGAGAAGATGGAGAACAGTCTCCTCCTCCTCCTCGTCAAAACAGCTTCTGCAAAAATCGTTAGAGAATACGCCAAGCCTTTTTGCATGCCTGCCGATAAGACAGTGTCCCGTGATGACACCTATTGTAGCACTAATATGCTTCCTATCGAGGGAGATCAGATGCCTAGAACGCTTTAGATCCAGCTTTGGCCAGATCTGCTTTGTCACTAGACAAGTCGAGCCGGTTGACCACCTAAGATTTGTTCTTTCGATAGCGTCCAGCTTTATTTTGAGTTTGCAAGTAGCGAGTGGAATACCTAAGGAATCCTTAATTGGGAGCAGAGGTATCGTAGTTCCGTGTTTGGCGAGTTCATCAGCCCTGCAGTTACCTGGAATGTCCCTATGCCCCGGCACCCAACAAAGGTGAATGTTGAACTGCTCCGCCATCTCCATGAGAGACGAACGGCAGTCTTGGGCTGTTATGGAATTCGTGGAAACTGATTCCAGGCACTTGATAGCGGCTTGGCTATCAGAGAAGATACGGATATCTTTAGCAGATATCACGTTTTCCCTTAGCCAAGATAAGACCTCTTTTATCGCCATTATTTCCGCCTGAAAAACGCTACAGTGATCAGGAAGACGGAAGGAGAGACTAAGATTAAGTCTATTCGAGAAGACACCGCCACCAACACCGTCCACAGTTTTCGAACCATCTGTGTAGAAGTGGATCGATTCATCATCCACGGATGCTTCCTCCTCCCAGAATGATCTAGTAGGAATGGAGACCTGGAAGTTTTTATCAAATTGTAGTTCTGGTGTGGTGTAGTCGATGTTTACTGGAAGGTTCCTAATGTTGTTGAGGATAGCGGCATGGCCAGTTGTTTTGCTTGTCCATTGTGAAATAGCTTTGAGGCGTACGGCTGCCGAAGCTGCCGTTTGCCTGCTGAAGATGTCAATGGGTGTCAGATGAAACAGGATGTCAAGTGCAGCGGAGGGGGTGCTGCGAAGAGCTCCGCCGATGCACAAGCAAGCCGTTCTTTGGACTTTGCTTAATTTATCGCGATTAATCGCTTTTTCTAAGGCAGTCCACCAGACAACCACACCGTACGTGAGTATAGGTCTTATGACCGAGACATATAGCCAGTGAGTGACGCGGGGCTGTAAACCCCATTTGTTCCCTATGGCTTTTTTGCAAGAGAAAAGTGCCACAGTGGCCTTCTTAACTCTTTCTTGGATGTTAGGCTTCCAGGTTAACTTTCTATCGAAAATAAGGCCTAAGTATTTAGCTAGTGCCATTTATAGATGGAGGGTCAATGTGTGGAATCTTATATTTCCTAGAGAAGAGGACAAGTTCAGTTTTGTGAGGGTTTACACCCAACCCACAACTGTTTGTCCATTTTATTAGCTTGTTGAGAGCGTGTTGTAGAAGTTCTTTTAAAGTGTTAAGGTACTTTCCCGAGACGGCAATAGCAACGTCGTCCGCATAGGCAATCACATTGTAGCCTTCCGCTTCCAGGGATATCAGCAGTTGATTCACCACTAAATTCCAGAGAAGGGGAGACAGGACACCACCTTGTGGTGTTCCTCTACTGACAGATCTTCTGGAAGATATCTCACCTAGACTTGAGTTGATAATTCGGCTATTAAGCATCAAATTGATCAGCTTGCCAAGTGAGACGTCAACGTTCAGAGCTGCCAGAGCACCAGCGATTGCAGATGAGTCGACGTTGTTGAAGGCGCCCTCTATATCCAGGAATGCAACCATTGTATACTCCTTATGACGAAGGGAATCTTCTATGGAGCGCGTTAGCGTGTGTAGGGCCGTTTCTACTGATTTGCCCTTAGAGTAAGCATGTTGAGCTGTTGACAGTCGATTTTTGTCAATGCTATTGCGTAAATGGATTTCAATCAGTCGCTCCAAAGTTTTTAGGAGAAATGATGAAAGACTAATAGGTCTGAGATCTTTCGGACTCACGTGAGAGCATTTACCTGCTTTGGGTATAAAAACTACTTTAACTTCTCTCCATAGCAATGGGATGTACACCAGATCTAGACAGCTTCTCAGGATTGTCATTAGCGTTGGCAGAATGATATCCGATGTTCTTTGAAGCTCGGCCGGTATTATGCCATCTGGTCCCGAAGATTTGTATGGTTTGAAGCTATGCAGCGCCCAAAGCACTTTTTCTCTAGTGATCAGACCTTGTAAGTTGGTACATTGCAAGTTTGATCTGTTTGGATCTGTTTGGGCAATACCTTTACAGCTGCCTGGGAAATGGGTGTCGAGCAGCAGATTAAGCGATTCTTCGCTAGAAGTCGTCCAAGAGCCATCTGTCTTTTTCAGACAGCTTGACATTGTTGGGTTTGTCGAGAGTATCTTTCTTAGCCTTGATGCTTCGGAGGATTCTTCTATCTTACCACAGAAGATTCTCCAAGATACTCGTTTGGCTTTTCTTAAATCTTTCTTATATAATTTAAGGGCTTCTTTGTAGGAGTCCCAATCAGTCGCTTTTCTTGTGTCTTTGGCACGATTGAAAAGTTTTCTGCAATTTGATTTACTAAGTCCCAACTCCGAAGACCACCAATGTGGTTTCTTCTTCCCTCTTGGAAGAATTAGGGGACACGAGGAGGACATTGCCTTGTTTAAAGCCAACGTAAGATTCTTGACTTTGAGATCAAGCTCATTGGCATTACAGGGGGTACTTGAGAGCTCTGGGGTAATTGATTGTTTCAGAGTCTCCCTATATTTGAGCCAATCTGTTTTCCTGAAATTTCTGAAAGGAAGTTGGCAAGGAGAGTCATCGGCTAAATTGAATTGAATATATCGATGATCTGAAAAGGAGTGCTCAGCTGATACTTTCCAGTTGGTAATCAGTTGATTAACAGTATCGGAGACAAGGGTGATGTCTAAAACTTCTTGTCGGTTTTTTGTTATGAAAGTAGGTTCGGTTCCTACATTGCTTATGATTAGGTTTGTTTTTAAAATGTAATCAAAAAGTAACTCACCTCTATCATTGATGTCAGTACTACCCCATACCGAGTGGTGAGCATTAGCATCACACCCGATTATGAGGTTGGTTTTGGTCCTCTCTGCTTCCGCGATCACTCTCTCTAGTTTTTCCCCAGGGAGAGGGCCCGTGTAGTCATAGGCCAGATATGCCGATGCTATCCAGTATGCGCCTTTCGGAGTCACTAGTTTAGCAACAGTTACATCTAGATCACTGAAAATAGGGAGTAAAAGTAATTTAAGGCTACGTTTCGCTAGTATACATGATCTGGGTCTACCTTTAACAGTCACATACAGCTTTTCGTATCCAGGAGTCTCGAGTCCACGAACCACGCTGTTGTCAAACCATGGTTCCTGTATCAAGACTATGTCTTCTCTGCTCTTTGATAGGCGGAGGATGAGGGCGGCCGAAGCCTCAATGGAGTGATGGAGGTTAATCTGCACTAACTGCAGCATTCTTGCTACAATCAGGCGGAGAGACCTCCACCACGGTGTTGTTAAGTTCTTCCGCTTCTGAAGATGAACCAAGAAGTTCATCCTCGCTCAGAAGAATTTTGTTGAAATCGTCCATGTCCATGTCCGAAAGTTCGTGATCCATGGTAGGAGTGATTGTGCTGGAGGCATCGTCATCCAGTGATGGAAATGAAACCAATGCTCCAGGGTCTGAGGCTCCAGGTTCTGAACCCGTAGGGTAGGGAGGCATGTTGCCTGAATCAAGCTCATCTTTTTTGTAAACTTTAAGGGTGATAGATTCGAAACCGAATCTAATCACCCCTTTACTGAGCATTAAGGGAGCAAGCGACTCTTTGTTGATGACGATAAGAGCGCACCTATAGAGACCTCGTTGCTCCTCCAGCTTTACAACCTTCCAGTTGTGAGTCGGGAGTGTAGGATTGCTCAATCGAATAATTTCGAGAACCTCCTCACTTGATGAGGGTTCGGCTGGGATCCAGGTACGAGTTCTAGGTCGGCTTGGGATATCCTCCCTTGCGACGACATCGAGTTTCGCACCCGGCCAAACTTCTCCGAGTTTGCCTATGGCAAACTTATAGAGATCGCAGGACCTCTGATCATCGCAGGCGATAAGCTTCACGTGGCCCTGATGCCATCCACCATCGCAAGTAATAGGAGGTGGTCCCGGGTTTTCCCTCATGACATTTAAGAAGCTGCCTGAAAGCTTCGTCTTGACCACCTGCCATCGTTCAGGGGAGATGGTGCCATCATCATCACTGCGATCGATCACAGCAAGCACAATTTTATTTTTAAGAACGTCACTAAACGACTTCTGAGATGTGACGTTGGATGACCTGTTTGAAGCGACGGTGCTATGCACCTTAGGTCTTTTGGGGGCCGGCGTGGTCCCCTCCAACGATCTCTGGCGCTTGGACGTGGAGTCCTTGCTAGTCGCTATTGGATTGTTCTTTAGGAATGATTCAGCCCATTCAACTCTGCTGTTCTGTTCGGCGGTCCTATCAGCCCTCAAAGTAGCTCCGAGGACCTTTAGGATATGAACAGCACGACGACGAGTGTTATGCGTCCTTTTCGAGGGAGCGCGATGCCGCCCTGTCCCACTAGGAGACGAATGAGCGATATTGCTACCGCTGGTAGCAGTGGAAGGATCATGTATGGTCACAATCCCACCACTGCTAGGATTTGTATCTTTTTTAAGCGCGCTGCCGCTGTTCACAGTAGAAGAACCATGGATGGTCACGATTTTTCCACCGCTCACCGCTGCAGGGGCTGTGCCAGTAGTCAGCGAAGTCGCCGCACTACTGCCCGGTTTTAACGGAGAACCGGTCTCATTTTGTTTTTGTTTTTTTAAAATTTTGTTTTTATTCATTTTTGATTCCCACGAGTAGCGGAGGATTGAGGTCCGTCTGTGCAGAGATCCGCATTACACAGATAGGGCTGGCTAATCCGGAGGTCGCCAGGTATCCGGATACTCCGTTTACGACTTGAGCTATTTTTGAAACTGGGCCCCCAGCCAGGCTGATATTCGGCACGGGTCGTATGACACCTTTATCCGGCCCAGGCGGAAATAGGATAGGATAAGAGAAAGAGTTAAGGAATAAAATGGAAGGAGTGGGACAAGAAGGGAAGGGAGGGGAGAGGGAGCACCCTTTGGTTTCATGGTTCATCTGGAGAGATTCTCGAGAGTCTTTACCACTACTCAGCCCCCACAACTCGTCAAGTTTGGTGCTAGGATGGGGGTACAGTTACCTACATATAAAAGAGACTGACGTCCGTATGTGCATCCATAACTCGGGGACAGGTAGTTCGATTTTTATGATTTTTTGGTTGGAAGGAAGGGCATAATTCTACCTTTTGTTGTTTTTTGAATTCTTTAAATGTTCCGGGCCTACCTCAACATAAATTGGATTTGAAAGTCGGCTCAGTTAAAATTTTGTTGCGCAGCATCAATGTACCGAAACTTTGTAACGGATCGCATTTGATTCGTGGGGAAGGATCTCATATCAAATATCATGCAAGTGACGAATTTGAGGGGAAAATTCAAAGGCAAACACTCTTATTCCGCAGATTTCGCTTATTCAGAACGATTTACCATTCGTTCGACTTCAATTTCCCGTGCGTCTCGCTTTCACTATGACAAATAATTTATTGCAAGGATAATCGATGGATGTTTGTGCATTTGTAGCATCAGTCTTGATTCCCCATGTTTCTCACATTGTCAATTTAGTGAAAAAGCGGATGGTTGGACGACACGTCAACATCATTGCCGAATTACATAAATTAGTAAGTGCATTGTGCATGCTCGGAATTATTATTTTCATTACATTAACAAATTTGGGCGGAACGAAGTTTGCCGGGTCAGCTAGTTTTTAAATAATAATTTAAATAATCATTTTAAATCTGTAAATTAATAGAACACGAATAGTCACTTCAGATGGAACTTATTTATTGGGTCTCAAAAATCTGAAGATATTGTCATGTATAGCAGTTTGTAGAAAGCTTATATCGCTCTTACATTATCTGATAAACTAAATAAATATTTAGTCGCTAAGGACCATTATAATAGACTATAATAAATAAATAGTTGGCGCAACAGGCCCGGAGCGACCCTAGGCCTAGCTTCTCACAACCATTCGTTTTGTGTGAGTTTTTCATTTTTGGAACGAATGGAAGGGATCTACAATTTTATGCCGACTCCAAACGGCTAATTGAGAAGCTCTTTCAAGACAGTTATACTCTCGGATGTTTGTCAGACGATCGCGAGAGGTGGCGCAGTGGAAAAAGACCCTAAGTTGGAATTTGGGTTTTTTCGGGACTCAAACCTCGACCCCTCGCATAGTAGTCCAACACACTAACCACTAAGCCACTGCGTCTTGTGCGGAATGAAGTTTTGGGACGAGTTTTATGCCCAGTGGGAAAGACAAACTTCAGAAGCATTCTCAGAAATAATTGTAAAAAAAAACAATCGCATTAATATCGACCTTCTTTATCAATTGACATCGTCCACCTTAGATATTTATTTTTATACAAATTTGGTAATCAGGATAGCCGAAGTAATGAGAAGAGTGGTGATTTGAATAAGAGTGCCCTTGTTGCACTTGTCGGCTGTACAAATTTTACATTTTTCAATATTTTTATATTCGCTGTCCAGTAACTCGCAAGCGCCTTTCTCCACAGGTACATGTATACATCCAAGTGTGCGTTTATATTTACCATTATCATCTAAAAAATTAAGAACTTGTGTTAATAAAGGATTTGCCAGTTTGGGACAAAGAGTTACCTTTTATTTTCAAGTCGTAGCAATGATTTGAATCCCCATCGACTGCACGAAGTTTCCTGGACCGATAGTTACGTAAAATAACATTTACGGACCGAGAGACTACCTTTTTTTGTACAAACGAAGATATAGCTGCAGCTGCAAGGTCAGTGGCCGGAACTGCTGTTACGACTTCTGTCGTAGGATCTGCGGTTGGTTCTGTTGTAGGCTCCGTAGTTGGTTCTGTACTTGGTTCATTTGTGATCTCCGTAGTTGGTTCTGTAGTTGGTTCTGTAGTTGGCTCAGTTGTGATCTCCGTAGTTGGTTCTGTAGTTGGATCTGTAGTTGGCTCAGTTATAATCTCCGTAGTTGGTTCTTTATTTGGTTCATTTGTGATCACCGTAGTTGGTTCTGTAGTTGGCTCAGTTGTGATCTCCGTGGTTGGTTCTTTAGTTGGTTCATTTGTGATCTCCGTAGTTGGTTCTGTAGTTGGTTCTGTAGTTGGCTCAGTTGTGATCTCTGTAGATGGTTCTGTAGTTGGCTCAGTTGTGATCTCCGTGGTTGGTTCTTTAGTTGGTTCATTTGTGATCTCCGTAGTTGGTTCTGTAGTTGGTTCTGTAGTTGGCTCAGTTGTGATCTCCGTAGTTGGTTCTGTAATTGGCTCAATTGTCATCTCCGTAGTTGGTTCTTTAGTTGATTCTGTAGCTGGCTCAGTTGTGATCTCCGTAGTTGGTTCTGTAGTTGGCTCAGTTGTGATCTCCGTAGTTGGCACTGTAGTTGGCTCAGTTGTGATCTCCGTAGTTGGTTCTATAGTTGGCTCAGTTGTGATCTCCGTAGTTGGTACTGTAGTTGGCTCAGTTGTGATCTCCGTAGTTGGTTCTGTAGTTGGCTCAGTTGTGATCTCCGTAGTTGGTTCTGTAGTTGACTCAGTTGTGATCCCCGTAGTTGGTTCTGTAGTTGGTTCTGTAGTTGGTTCTGTTGTTGGCTCAGTTGTGATCTCCGTAGTTGGTTCTGTAGTTGGTTCATTTGTGATCTCCATAGTTGGTTCTGTAATTGGCTCAATTGTCATCTCCGTAGTTGGTTCTTTAGTTGGTTCTGTAGTTGGCTCAGTTGTGATCTCCGTAGTTGGTTCTGTAGTTGGCTCAGTTGTGATCTCCGTAGTTGGTTCTGTAGTTGGCTCAGTTGTGATCTCCGTAGTTGCCACTGTAGTTGGCTCAGTTGTGATCTCCGTAGTTGGTTCTATAGTTGGCTCAGTTGTGATCTCCGTAGTTGGTACTGTAGTTGGCTCAGTTGTGATCTCCGTAGTTGGTTCTGTAGTTGGCTCAGTTGTGATCTCCGTAGTTGGTTCTGTAGTTGACTCAGTTGTGATCCCCGTAGTTGGTTCTGTAGTTGGTTCTGTAGTTGGTTCTGTTGTTGGCTCAGTTGTGATCTCCGTAGTTGGTTCTGTAGTTGACTCAGTTGTGATCTCCGTTGTTGCTTCTGTAGTTGGCTCAGTTGTGATCTCTGTAGTTGGTACTGTAGTTGACTCAGTTGTGATCTCCGTAGTTGGTTCTGTAGTTGGTTCTGTAGTTGGCTCAGTTGTGATCTCCGTAGTTGGTTCTGTAGTTGGCTCAGTTGTGATCTCCGTGGTTGGTTCTCTAGTTGGTTCATTTGTGATCTCCGTAGTTGGTTCTGTAGTTGGTTCTGTAGTTGGCTCAGTTTTGATCTCCGTAGTTGGCACTGTAGTTGGCTCAGTTGTGATCTCCGTAGTTGGTTTTTTAGTTGGTTCTGTTGTTAGCTCAGTTGTGATCTCCGTAGTTGGTTCTGTAGTTGGCTCAGTTGTGATCTCCGTAGTTGGTTCTGTAGTTGGTTCATTTGTGATCTCCGTAGTTGGTTCTGTAATTGGCTCAGTTGTGACCCCCGTAGATGGTTCTATAGTTGGTTTAGTTGTGATCTCCGTAGTTGGCTCAGTTGTGATCTCCGTAGTTGGTTCTGTAGTTGGTTCAGTTGTGATCTCCATAGTTGGTTCTGTAGTCCGTTCTGTTGTAGGCTTTCTAGTAGGTTCTGTAGTCGGCTCAGTTACGGCCTCTGTCGTAGGCTCTGTAGTCGGTTCTGTTGTAGGCTTTGTAGTCGGCTCTGTAGTTGATTCAGTTACGACCTCTGTTGTCAGTTCTGTAGTAGGTTTTTTATTTGGCTCCTCCGTGGGTTCAATTGTTGGTGGCTCTGGATCTGACGAACACCACTCCAAGTGGCTTCCCTCGAATGATTCGCTACAGTCCTCGCAAATGTAGCAATAAATTCCATTCGATTGTGCTAAAAACAAAGAAGAGATTGTGTTTTGAGTTTATTATAAAAAATAAGTGCTGAAAATTGATTTAGCTTCAAACAGAAAATACACTGATAATAAAACCTTCAAACTTCAAAACCGCACTTTTTGTCGATGTCTGAAAAAATAGAAAAATTTCAGCCTGACCGAGTCCCACTCAGCAAAATTTAAAATTTTAGCTCAATCTTATTTTTCACTGCATAATATGGCACTGACACAAAAGGGTAATTGTAGAAATTTTGTCCACGTAGTTCAAATTTTGCGCAGCAAGAGACAAAAATTAGCTTTGTTGTCACCGGATAAGACTCACCATTGGCCACTAGGAACATCGCTGCAAAACTTACTATTAAAAGCCGCATATTTACGATGCGATTTCGACCTGTTGTTCGAAATTTTATCAAATTGTGTACACTGTTAATTTAAAACTGTTAAATTTTACTAGAAATCGAACCGAAGTACTCAGAATAAACGACCGACCTAGGCTGTCTGATCAGCTAAACAAATTAAACAAACGAAGAATCAATGAATTGTTAGCCACCAATGACCCAAACCGATAAGAAAAATACTACCACTCAAATCGGTTGTTATCGCGATAATTATCATCACAGGATTGAAGTATCTGCCATATGGCAAATTTGGTACCGCCATTAACAACTAAAAAAATGTGGGTGCAATCCCAGCGTCTCACAAAATTTAAGTCCATAAGTGTGTGTAAAGTATCTGTGTTGTATTATTGAACATTCAGAATGTGGGTAGATAGAATAAAGTCTCAACTAGTTCCGACTATCTTCAAGTGGCTTGCTAGTAGAATGATTAAAACAAATGTGTGCAGACAAAATTGGACTAATTGAGTTACAATACCATTAAAACTGATTGACACATACACCTTCTCGATAGAAAAATATTTTTAAACACAGGATTGGCTTTTTCATTGTTAGGAATTAGCAGCAATTGTGAAAGATAACCGATTAGCCTTGAAAGGTCAATAGATAGCCGAAATATTTGCTGAATCGAAACAAATTTGTCACACATAAAAGCCATTGTCCGTCTACGGTTGCAGTTGCACGAAAACAAGATCATAAAGTGGAGTTAGTCATTTGGTGATTTAAATTGACGCATTTTCGGACTGTGAGAGCTTGGATATTGATGTATAATTGCCAAACTTGATGCATGGATTATTCCATCGGTCTAATTATGCAGAGAACCAATATAAGGTAGGTATAAGGAGGTATCCGGAGGAAGGAATTTTGGAGTGCATTATTTTTCTATTAAAGCATTACTAATCTACGTCCTACTATCCGATTGTATCTGGGGGTTCGATATTCTACAGGGCCCAGGCTGAGTGGTACTCAAACCGTGAACAAATTAAATAACCCTTTTCCCGTCACTTATTCGTCGAATTAAATTGTCCGCGAGCTGCTTACAACTTGTTTTCAAACACTACTCGAAGTTAAATTTACAACCTGTGTTCAAACACCCACTCAGTTGTCACTCTTAACAATAATATCTTATGAATAACTACAGTAAAAGCCCTACATTAGGCATTACGAACTTTTCGGGAAAAAATACCGACTTTTCTAACAAAAAACAAGTTTACTTGGTTTAAATTCTTAAACAACTGTCATTATCACGATGCGGACTACCTTTAGCAATTGCAAAAATAACAAGGCAGAACAAAAAAAGCGCACACATTTCGAGCACAGTCAACGAAATGCTCTACAAAATTGTTAGGTTTCCCTTAAATTCGGACAGTCACTTATCAAACTATAAATTGCAGCCGTGATTTCCAAAACTCTTATCCGCCATAATATATAATAATATATATAAACATATGATAAGCCAAATCCTTTCAATTAATTTGATTTTTTTTTTTTCGAATTCATACCATACCCATGGTTGATATACGTATTATATTTCTTAGATTAATCAAACAAATTATCACGTAATGCTAAATAAGATAAGATGACAAACGGGCACATTATTTGTTGGATTCACATGCCTTTATGTATAAAATATAACTTTTTAACAAGTCTTTCAAATAAAACAAGACAGATATCTAATGTTTGATGTTGATCAGAACCGTCTAGATAGATAGATAGCTTTATTTCGTACATAAATTTACAAGGACTTTGTTACCACACATTTTACAATTCAGAGATATGATAAGTTATACCTATCTTTCTTCTGGAACATTATTTTTACCATAAGGATGATTTTGAGATTTACATTGAAATATTACATCTGAAGGAAAATACGAAGAAAACCTTCAATTAAAGTACATAGAGAGAAAAAGAAAAAAAAAAAAAAAAAAAAGGATATAAAATGACTAGTAAATAAAGGTAAATCAGGTACATGTGTTAACGATTTCAGAACCGTCTATGACGAATATTTTGTCTTAAAATACTGTCACCATTACCCTTGCCTTTCACAAGATTTGACCCACACGTTTCCAAAGGTCGTCCGAAATACATGTCAATGTAATACTAGACGTATAATTCGAATTTTTTGAAACCGTTTTTCGACTTAGTTGTGAAATTCCACATACCGTGTTAGTCTTTGAGTAAATATTGACTATTTGGTACTTCGGTTATATATGTTATACAACTCTTATTCACAAGAAAACTACAAAAAGCAAATAGTTGCGAAGAACTTGTCAAATTTTGTTATTTCCTGATAACGCGGAGGTACTCCTGTGCTATTGACAATATTTAATTTATTTTCCTTTGAAGTTTGTTCTCAAGAATCTGAAGATGAAATAAGCACACACACTTTCAAATTGAATGCACATACTTTTATCTTTATGATGGTTTTGCAAATGTGGTCTAGTTTTGTTTATATGTCCACGTATCCACACATTTCTTCACGGTCTAACGAGTGCCAAAAAAAATTAGCAAAACCTACGACAATTAAAACGAATATTTGAATATTCCGTATTCCGAACTGGGATCCATTTCGCCTGCTGATGATGCAATTTGCTTTGTCCTACGAGAAGTTTTTATTTAGCGCAATATATTTCAACTGTTAATTCCAGCTATTTGAAATACAGCTAGCGCTAGATCTTCGTTTTCGATTAGTCTTAAAGTCAAAGCGCTCTGGTCAATCTAAAACTAGAAAAAAACCCCCTTTATCTCGGGCTGTCATCAAACGCTCGATACCTAAGAGCGTCAATAAGATTAGAGTGGTTGCACTTACAAAAGACGATAGCATTTTACTGTGCAATTTCTGGTTTATTTAAAGAAATAATAATCTGACTTGCTTTTTCGAATATGTTACAATGTTTACTATGGTCGTTTTGACATTTTGAATATTTCACTACTAGAAGACCCAGCCACGCGTTGCTGTGGCTAAGGTTTTTTTTTTTTTTTTTTTTTTTTGATTGGAAGTTGCCACATTCCGTTTTGCTATCCCGCTTCTCTTTTTCTCTTTTGCAAAGTGTCTGGAACTAACCACATAGGTACATCCACAAAATGTTATTGTTATCGGTTAAGTGGTTTTGGAGATCGAAAACAGTGCCACCTATCGGGCCCAAAAGTATCTTATCTTTTAAAAGTCTGCCTGAAATATATCAATACGAAAAAAAAAAAAAAAAAAAAAAGAGTGATGAAAATTGATCCAGCGGTTTTCGAGTTAAAACGTCATCGAATTTCACACCGAAGGAATTATATATAACTCCTAGTATTATTATTACTCTTTGTTAAATAATAAACAAATAGTTTGCAAGAAAAAAATAATGCGACTATAAATTTAGTTATAAGCTATCCTATCCCTCAAGTTAGATCAAACTGCACACAGTGTGCAAAATTTGTTAAAAATCAGTTCAGTACCTAGTTTAGGCTTCCATCGCGGAGCAACCTTTGGCACGTGATTTTTATTGTAGTTATAGTTCACTATTTTGGCTATAATGGCTTACACATAAGATATAGATATATACTGTGGCGGGCTTTTTTGTAGGACTATTTAAGATAAACATTTCCATCATACATTAAATATGTGTACCTCTAGCGGTTTTGGCAGCGCACGCCAGAATAGCCCGCACTTGGTGGATTTTCTCCTATTTACTTGATATTTTGGACCATTCACACAATATCTTTATAAATTGTAGCCTATGTGCTATTCTGATGTATAAGCTATATTATTGTAAGGTTTCATTAAAATCCATTCAGTAGTTTTTACGTGAAAGAGTAACAAACATCCATCCTAATAAACATTCGCGTTTACAATATAAGTAGGAAATAGGATGTGTGATCGCCTGTCAAGGTGGTTGTCGCAGAGTACTCTCACGAGAGACACACGAGTGACAGTAGAAAGAGCGAAGTTTTGTATCATCAGCATGTCAAAATTTACAGCGAAAAATGACACGTGTAATCTTGGATTACACACGTACATTTACATTAAATTCCAACGCAGAGACTAAACGATATTGCAGGTTTCAGTCGGGTTTTTTTTTAAATACACATCGCAGCGGACTGTTGCAATAGTCTAATTTTACATTAACACCGCACCTAAATTCATCGTTTCGGCTAAATTCAACACTTCACGCCAAATGACCAGCGTTACGCCATGGCCATATATTTTCAGCCCGCTGACGAACAAAAGGCAACTGTCAACAAAGTAAATTATTTAAATTATAAATATGGAGCAAAAATGGTGGTTGCCTGTGTATTACTTTATTCATTCATTATTTCTAAACAGAAAAACATATATCAATTCTGACACTAGCTGTCATTTGAAATTTTGACGTTTCAGTGGGTGAATTTAGGTGCAAAATTTTAACAAAATTTATACAGTTAACCAACAGTTTTTTGAAGATCTAAGTATTACAAAGTCGAAACAATTTTTTCCCCTGAAACATCAATCATTTTTTTTTTTTTTTTCAAATTATATACAGTATACTAGTATACTATACACCCTGTAAATGCAAATCAATTCCAACAGAAATGATTAAGTCTATTGCCACTGCAAATAAATACAAAATGCACGCAATTATTTAGTAGACAATTACATAGGTAGCGATTCACCATAGGAGGACGAACGATAACAATGCAAATGACTAAAACAAGCTCCTCTTTAGGCTTATTCGGTCAGTTATAAGGAAAATGCCTAACAAAATGCCTACGTAGGTAGCTATTAGAAAACCTTGATCCTCAGTTTCTGGGGCATACTTTTAGGACGATGAATTTGAAATTATCACGTTTTCGACTATACTCTGTCCAAGAAAAATTGTCAGTACAGACCTTATGGGAAGCTCTTTTTTCTACCAGTGGTGCCTGTAGTACTCTCACGGCACTCAAACACAAGATTTGCCACTGAAATAAAAACGAAACCACTGGCATTCCAAAGAATTTAGTTGTTGTAATTTTCCTGAAATTCGCATACATCCCTCCACAACCAGTCTGCCACACAGTCGCGGGCAGAATGAGCACGATCGCTTGTGTTCGCTTGCTATTATCATCAACCAAAATAAGCAGTGTGAGTGACTGAAGCACATCAGAGAAGTGTTACCATATGGCAATGTTAGCATATCATTAAGGGTTTTTCTTTGAATTTTGTCAAAGAACTTTCGGTTTCGGTGCTTTTTGGAGCTTTTTGGAGCTTTTGAGAGCGGCATATTATGTGGGGTGCTGCCATTCGGCTTTAATTTGTTTGTATTTCTGAAAGATCCAATAATATTCAGTTAAAACATATTTTTGAATGTAGTCTTTTAGAAATAATGTTTATTCGTGAGGTGTTTTAATGCATTCATTTCATTAACGCAACAAGTGATCATATGTGCGTCGTAGAGATATTGCAATAAATTAATAGTGATTACTAGGGCAACTCAACCGGATTCATGCAAAAGCATGGTATTTTAAGGGATAAAATTTGATTAAATATTTTATTATAGAAAACAAAGTACAAATTTTCAGCCTTATTCGTAAGGGCATATTTCTGCATGTTTTGGTAGGTATAAATACATATTTCACTTTGTAGAGCATGTTTTTCACACTGAAATATAAAAATTATGAAACAGGTAGACCTATACTGTTTATTTTCGGCGTTGGGTTTTACCACATCCAGTCACTCCTCTCCAGTAAAGTAAATGCCTTGAAAGGATTTTATGATCCTTTTTTTTGCTACTGTTTCCGCGAAGTTCTGCATTGACAGGTAATCATTTTTTAACAAATATGTAATCTAGGTATATATGTCTATATTAAAAAATGTATGTAGAGCTGCACAAGTGCAGTCCTTTTACCATCTGTTTAGGTATATGACATTGCGTCGTGGTTTTATAATTTTTTCTAATTGCCTGTTTGTGTATATAAGGCGGAAACAATGGTTGTTATCTCAATAGCGGATAGTGCATCTAGGCAAGCGGTTAACTTTATTGTGCATATGAATAAACAGAAACATGGCTACAAAGTCTTCAAAGGATCTAAATGTAGAAAAGAAACGACAAATTGTTGATGCAACTAAAAAATTCTATGACCTTTTTAAAAGTAAATCGGATCTGTTTTTTCTGTTACGGAACGAACTGTATACAGGCTTTTAAGGGAAAAAGCAATCAAAGGCCACAATTCACCACCAAATAAGAAAAATAATTCCGGTATCAAGAGCAAGGTGGATGATTTTGACAAATGTGCGATAAGGCGGATAGTCCATCAGTTTTTTATGGATAATGACCTTCCAACGCTAGGCAAGATATTATTGGAAGTACAAAAAAGTGAAAATATAACAAAACTAAGCAGATCAACTTTGTATACAATATTGCAAAAAGATCTCTGACTTAAATTCGTCGAACGTCAGCGAAAGAATTTTTTGTTGGAAAGAAGTGACATTATTTCTTGGAGACGAAGATATCTACGCGAATTAAAAAAAAAAAAATTAGAGAAGAGAAAAGAAAGATTTATTTTACTGATGAGACCTGGCTAAATTGGAAGATGGTAACCCTAACAGTATTGCTCTCTGAGTTATGGCGAATTATCATACACACTACGGCAACCCTGTGAGAGCTTTAAAAAGGGACCGATTTATGTAAGTCATTGCAACCAGACTGAGAGACAAACATCCTATCTTTCCTGTACTGACAATTTTTCTTGGACAGAGTATAGATGGCTATCGAACGGTAAACACTTTCCTACAATTCCATATACCC
The DNA here is from genome assembly GCA_946477585.1 of Cheilosia urbana. NCBI lineage: Eukaryota > Metazoa > Arthropoda > Insecta > Diptera > Syrphidae > Cheilosia > Cheilosia urbana. The sequence continues at coordinate 163,406,961 of OX297854.1, forward strand.
ACTTGAATATTTCCTTTTTAGTTGTGATGTTAATAAAATGGAAATTGCTATAATATTTCTGACTAATTTAATGTTTTTATTCTTCAAATACTTATGTATGTATATTGTAGTTTTGCTTGTGAAAAGAGAGATATATATTGTATATTTAATTTTTTGTGTTTGTTATTTTGTGGAGTTAATAAGTTTAAAATTGGTATGAAATACTATCTTCTTATCTTACTTACTTAAGGTGCCGCTACAGTCCGGGGTGGACCAGGGCCTCAACCAATACGCCTCTCCAGTTAGCGCGATCTTTGGCTAACTGCCTCCAGTTGCGCACACCAAGTTGGTTGAGGTCCCCTTCCACTTGCGCGCGCCACCTAAGGCGAGGTCTTCCTCTACTGCGTTGTCCCTCCGGGTTGGAATCGAAGACTCTACGGCCCGGAGCGTTGGTGTCCATTCGCTCTACATGTCCTAACCATCTTAGACGACTAATGCGTACTTTTCTGACCAGGTCGATGTCGCTGTACAGCTCGTAGAGTTCGCTGTTAAATCTTCTCCTCCAAATCCCGTCAACGCAAACGGGACCAAAAATCATTGGAAGAATTTTGCGTTCGAAGCGACCAAGAAGATCCTCATCCGTTTTTGCTAGGGTCCATGCCTCTGCGCCATAGAGCAGGACAGGGATGATGAGAGTCTTATATAGAATCTCCTTAGTGCTTCTTGACAAGGCCTTACTAATCAATTGCAATCTTATGCCAAAGAAACAAGGGTGGGCAAGAGTTATTCTTCGCTTGATTTCTGAGGTGATGTCATTTTCAGAGTTAATAGCGGATCCGAGGTAGGGAAGGTCCCGAATCTTTTTATCTTCGAAACAGAAGTTGAAAACCTTAATTATTCATGTAACATTAATATGTTAGTGGAATGAATAAATAAATGAATAAATAAAACATATTTATTTATGTTATGTAGCTTGTTGTTTATGAATTATATTTAAGCCTTGCACTACTGCACTACTTTATACGATCATCGTTATCTTAATGGAAAGCTTTGAGTAAATAAATGAACTAAATATAACTATAAGCTATATAAACAATCATTTGATCTAAAATTCGCAAAGATTTCACTTTCAACACCAGCGAAAAACCCGCATCGTTGTCGCACTTTTATAGATATGATCAGAAATATTATTAATTGCATGTCATTTGTGGTGGTGAGTGTCAAAAAATATGAGACTCAACGATCGACAAAAGGTTTTAACTCAAATTTCTATAATTTTGTCGACATCTGTCACTGTTATAGCATAGAGCTGTATAGTTGTCTTAATTGGATTTTGTTTCTTTAAAGTACCTAAGCATTTTTTGTAACTTGTTTATCCAACCTTAAAAACTAAATAATTAAGGACATTCCAAACTAAAAAACTAAACAATTAAGGACATTTTTTGATAGAACAATCTGCTACACTGGTTTTCTTTTGTAGACTTTAAGGCGGTTTTTGATACAATTGAAACCAAATTGCTTATTCTACAAGCTCTACAAGCTTTACTATCGAAGAGTGCCATCGAAATTCCTCAAAGCTATTGAGGTATCTATCTAGTAATCGTTTTAAAGCCTTCACAAAACAGAAAAGTACAGTTTTCTCTGTGCCAGAAACCAGGAGTATTAGAACCAATTTTCGAAGGAATGCAATTTACCTCCCCCTAAAAGTAAGCAATTGTGTACTAAATTTTAATTCAGAGGCATTAGGCATATCTGCGAGGTGTTGACGACGCGACGCGACGGTTGGTTTCAATAGGCGTTTTTCTTTTTTAGTTCAGAGCTGAGCACTGAACTGAACTCGAGCTATATGAGCGCGCTCTGAACCGAGCGTGCTCAGATCGTTCTGATGATTTTCTGTTTTTCCTGTTTTTTTTTTTCTCTCAAATATGACTGGAATTGTGAATGTATATGTTCAATCAGCATTTTACTCACCCTGCTCAGTGAATTAATTCTGAGCTCATAGAGCGCGCTCTGAGCTCTGAACGAAAAAAGAAACACAAATTCGAGCTCTGATGTAACTTTTTGTATAACAGTTCAGGTTGTGCTCTGAACTAAAAAAGAAAAACGCCTAATGATGTTACTATGGAAACGAACATTTTTCGGCATAAACATAATTATTATGACGTATTAAAATATTAATCATGAGTAAAACTGTTTTCAAAGGGGAGTTTTTTTTTTTTTTTTTTTGATATCTAGATGTCGCTTTTTCGCGACGATGACTAGTTCTCTATTTGTATTTTTGGAAACTTGTATTGTTGAAATGATAAGCTCTAATCATTATTGACAAAAATCAAAATTTGCTTTTATGGGAGTCCAACAAAGCGAAAAGCAAGTAGTGACTCAGAAAAATCAAATGCCATTAGTACACGTTGGCGAATTTCTCTAGCTGACCTATATTTGATCAAAGTCCATACCCACCTATTTAAATAATTCCAAACCTTTCTTACAACTCGTCCTCTATTATAACAACCAGATAACGTAATTCGCCATTCTTCCCTAATCCCATTAATATAGTTGAATTGGCAATGAAATCGCGTAGAATTGAATGTATTACTCATAGGTATTTTAACAAAAATAACAATTTCCAGCTGTCTCTTTGGCTGATTTTATATATAGAGGTAAATACAATAGATTGGCATCGTAGGCTTATGGTATAGCTTCACTTATCTTATCATTCTGGTTCAGCTGTTATCTTATCAAAGGAAACGATAAAAGACACCACTCGAATCTGTTTAACTTGAGAGAATACAGAATGGGGGATCTAATTGGAGTAGTAATCAACCAAAATACTGAAAACACCATTTCGTTTAACTTTAAATCGTCCTTATAAATCAATGCATGCATTTTAGTTGCGGGAGTTATTTTTCGAAAATTAACCGATAAACTCGAAGAGCAGTCCACGTGCTTATAGACTCGTTTCGAATATTATCCCGAGCTCGAAAATTTGGACGAAACTAATATGAGACATTAAAACAAAAATGAATTTATGTAGCATTTAACAAGTGGGGCAGTTTCTTATCCAACCCAATGTAATCATGTATTTTTGTTCCAAACTCGGTTTCACCAATCGCCTTCTATGCATATTCATACAGAATACGTCTCTACGTATTTTAATCCTTCCCATTGAAGCACATTTTCGTGTTCGTTTAAATGTGCTCAGCCGCAGATATTCTTCAATCTAGATATCTGCTATCGATAAAGTTGTTTATTGTAGGTATACTTTATTTTCCAATTGAACAGAGTTACTGAGAGATGCATTGCGCGTTTTAATTTCAGTAAGTTACCTACATCTGTGCCGAAACGGACGGGCAAACTAGTTGAGAGACGACTAGCAAAAAAAAAATATAATTTTAAGTGTTTAGTACCTAAAATCGCTAAAACCATGTCGATAGGATGGCAGTTATTACTTTTAGGATTAGTCTTAGGCATCAGCAGTGCAGCTGCAGGTATATTTTTGTCAAAAATCAAAAACAAAGAGTCTTAAACTCTAAATCAATTTTCTTCCATTTTTTTTAGGAAAGTGCAGAAAGTGTGACAGTACTGACGATAAGTGCACGAATGATCCTGACAGCATGCCACTTGTGGATTGCGAAGATCCAAAAGCATCGGAATGCTTTACACTAGTTGGTAAGTAAGAAAACTTAAATGTAATTCTGTCCTTACTTTAGAGGTTTATTTAATCAAAAGCCTTTAGGCTTTTTTGTTAATTGCGCTTTTAATGAAATTGATTAAGCATACGTTATACCTTGGAAGGCAGACCTTATTTCACCACATTTGACAATATTATGAACGTATGTTTTACGAACTCCTGTGTCAAAAAAAAAAAAAAAAAAAACAATTTCGTCAGAGTCAATTATTTACTATCGGAAACCCCACTGCATCAATCTTTTTTAAATTACTTACATGGTGAATAATCGCCAGAACGTCTTATAGATTACCTGCCATTGATTCGATCTTTTCCGTTCTATTATTTAGCTTAGAAAAAAAGGAATGTTTATGCATTTCTATACTCTCTTTATTGATTGCTGCAAATGTTGCTTAAATATGTTTTATAACACAAAGCGCAGGAAAATGAAATGCAATAATCACAAGTCGATGTTTCCTGTCGCCATTTGTCGTCTACTCTTTGTTTTATGGATTAATGTCCTTAAAGCGATAAGCTTTAATTGTTATTAATAAATACACCAAACAGTTGTACAAAAATAAGTGGAGTTTGTCATCATAAGCTGCGGCGTGGTTCGAGAGAGCATTGAACATTGAACCATGCTAACAAAGAGAGCGTATTTGTGCTTTGTTTGTTAATTAAATTGTCCGTAATTGAATTATCTGTAGTTTAAGGGATGATAAATTGATAATGCGTGATTGTGTGACTGTTGTCAATACTTTTGCAAATGTTGTTTCGCTCATAGTATGTTAATAAAAACAATTTTGCATAATTTTGACTTTTTTTAGAAAGTAGTGTATCAACGAGCACCAAAGGTTGCCAAGTATGCTTCGTAGTGAAGTATCAGTTGTCAACTAATGGAAAAATTCTGCTTTGCGAAATTCCCCTTTTTTAGTCTTGCATTATAAAATTCCGCCTTTTCGAATTTTAAGCAATAAAATTCAGCTTTTTCTGATTTTCTTAAAAAAATGAATGTGAACAAACAAAAATTTGTTGACTTTATCACATATTACAGGTAAAGAAATTATTTGAAATTATAAAAAAAAATAAAAATAAAAAAATAAATAAACAGAGCCATATTTTTTTTTTTTTGTTAATTGAAGATAGCCAATATGGCTAAGATCTGCTCTCTTTATTAAAACTCTTCTTATTTGTTTGTTTATTTTTTTTTTTTAAATAATTTTCCTTTTCTTTTTAAATTTCTCCCCATTTTTCGAGCGTACTTCAGCTTTGGCAGTGATAAGCTCTTTTCTTAAGTTTGTAATTATTTGGTTAGGCCCTGCATGACTCCGGCCAACAAACTCTTGACGATGCCAAGTCTACACGTTATTTTGCATTCTGGGAAATGATTCTTTTGTTGGTTCCGAACTGTCATAAGTCGGCCAAAACTCCAGACGATACTTACAGTTGTCTCTAACGTAGTTGTACCTTAATCATGCAGCCAACTTCAACACATCTGCATAAATCTATAATATTAGGTCGTAGATCGTAGTATTGTGAGACTTCGGAAGCAGCAACAAGAGCTAGGCTTTTAATCATTCACACTTGTAGTGCAAAATCTTCAGATTTCCTATACCTCCCTACTAAACTAAAAAAGGAACTCTAATATAATCACAAATTTATATATATCTATTCTTACTGCTCTTTTTGCACTCTTCTCCAAATTATTTGGCCGAAATGAAAAAGATAGACTTTTAGATCAGCCAAAGGAAAGTGCGCCTTTGTCGCGGAAGAAATTCCCTTCTCAAAATCACAAATAATTCGCTTTGGTGCCAGGTGAATACAATAATCGTTGGCAACTTTATAAGTAGTTCTGAGAAAAAAAAAATCGGATAACGACCGTTTTTTCTTCCTGATAAGACAAGAAATGAGAGAAACTATTTGCCGTTCTACCCTTCCATGAATGGAAAATAACTGTCGCATTACTGTTGGCACAACTTTAAAGGTTAAATGCAGGTTGAATGTTCCATCCATCATCCAGAAATCACTCTCTTCCAAAAGCTTTACACGCCTTTCACACCGCATCGAAAACCGTATTTTCGTCGAAACTACGAAATTGCATTCACACCGAACAATAACTAGTTTTCGTTTGACGTTTCAATCAGCTGTCAGACACTAGCCGCGGAACTTCGGTGTAAACTATTTTGGTTACAAATTTCTATCGCATTAATTAACAAATAAAATAAATTCAGAGCCTTTAAAAATAATATTAGCCCATCAATTAGAAAATGATTTAAAGTTGTGTGTTTTGAGATTTGATCGGTCAGATGCTCTGCTGAATGTTGCATAGGGTGTGTTTGTTTCAACAACCCAACGAAACGAAAGCCGTTTTCGTGGTGTTTTGGTGGAAAACGACTTTAAAAACTCGTTTTGAAAACTGAAAAATGCATGGGAAAACTTCTGTTTTCAATGAAGTTTTCGAGTGTTTTCGCGAAAACCCGGTTTTCGGCTCGGTGTGAAAAGGGTGTTAGAGAAGATCTTGTTCCTAGTATAATTTGATGCTCATATTTCAACCATTGTTCACATGAAATGAACAATAATTCTCCTTTAAGAACATACAAATTTAAAGGGATATCAATATCTTTTAAAGTTTCTGACTCTTTTCGTGCATTGGTTGCTTTTCTTGCCCTTTCACCTTTAAGTGTGTGAGTATTTTTTGAAGGAATAGAGTACCGGCTATGAACAGGAGTCTCAACTCAACAACAGATTGCTACCATATTTGGCTAGCTGCAAAAAATATTGTCCTTGCCAGTGGTTTAATAGTGTTATTTCACTTTTGCATATATTTCTTCACAGCACGTGAGACGTGACTCACGTATATATTGGCCTATCTGTCTTACCATTGTATGCAAATCACCATTCAATTTCGTCCCTACTCGTCCTTTACATTTATCTTTTATCGGTTTGCATAAGCCCACTTATAACTTATTCATTTATTTAATTTTTCAATTTTATTGGATTTAACGATTAAAACATTCATTATGAGTAAGTATACCAATATCAGCACACGTTCACGAAGGGATAACAAAATATACACTACGCAACAGAGTACCTAATTGTCTTAATCTAAATCTGAGAAAAAAAATTCTCTACACTTTATGCTTAAATAATAAGGTTGTTTTTAAATAACAATTCTGTTAGCGTGAGCTTTTTAAAATTTTCCAAACCTTTTTTCCTTTTTTTTATTATTTACAGAATTTTGTAAAGTAGAATTTTAAAAAAGAAGAATTTTGAAAAGCAGAATTTAGAAAAGCAGAATTTTGAAAACAGAATATTGAAATCAAATTTTGACCCCAAGCCATGAAAACCCCATGAGATAATATCATTATGTGGCTGTTGCAGTCATGTAAAAGGGATATACTAACTCAAACTCCCTATTCAAAGCGACAATAGAGATACGACATTTTTCTCAATCAAATTCGCTCAAAATCCACCCGTAACCATTTCTTTGTGTTGGTAGTATTTTTTTTTATAATTTTCATAGTGTTTCTGAACTGTATCATAAAGGAACAATACTTTTTTGTTGCATGTATCTGTAGCCATAAAAGAGTGTTCGACAATTTTCAACCGCGAATGCCATTCTTCCATTCGAGATTTTTTTTTCGTTTTTAAATAATTTTTATACGTTTCTTCCATATTTCAGAAAATAATGGAAAAGTCAAGCGAGGCTGCGTCGACGCCACTAACCAGTGCAAATCCCCAAACTGCGTAAAGTGCCCGATAGGAGGAGAACAAGCATGCAACGACAAAAAGGATATATTCACATGTAAGCTTTGTGACTCATCAACTGATCCCAAATGTTCCACGTGGTCTGATGCGAATACAATTACAAACGAAATTTGTCTCAATGGAATCACAAAGTGCCTAATGCAAATCAAAGACGACAAGAACATCGAGCGACGATGTGCAACTACGACTGATGCCTGTGCGAAAGACAAAAAATGCGAAATCTGTGAGACATCCGGTTGTAACAAGGATATCTATCCGAAAGATCGTCGTCAATGCTACAAATGCACCGAAAACGATCCCAATTGTGGCAACCCCAGTGCAAGAGGTATTGCACCCGAGCCGTGTATTCTGTACGAAAAAGATGATCAGTGCTATATGTATGGAACATCTGAAACCGCTATGAACCGAGGATGTACCTCCGATACAGAGACATTCAATAAGTGTAAAGAAGTTGGAAGTAAATGTTCCCAATGCAACGCTGACAATTGCAACAGCTCCGGATATAAGAAAGTCCAATCGGTCACATGCATTCAATGTGCAGAAAGTGATAAACTATGTGCCTGGGGTCATGCAGATACAGAATCCAAGAATTGTCCCAATACAATTGAATATTGGCAAACTGAAGGTTGCTATACCAATAAAGTGAGCGAAAATAAGACTGTCCGTGGTTGCTTGCACGATGCACCAACGACTTGTACTTCGGAGTCTTCTACATGCAAGACATGCAGTACCGATGCCTGCAACAATTTGGACGTGATGAATTTTACCTGCTACAAGTGCCGTAGTGATGAAAATCCAAACTGCGCAAAGAAATTAGACAGTGAAAATTACAAGTATGAAAGTTGTAGAAATCCAGTGCAGCCAGACACTAAGGGATGCTACACCGAGCGATGGAGTGAGTTCCTTATTGAATAACCTATATGCCTCCATAATTTCGTAATGCTTTGTTTCTCTCATTTTCTAGATGACATTATTATCAGAAGCTGTTTAGTTGATGCAGACAGCAAGACGCAAGCCAATTGCAAGGATACCAAATATAAAAATTGTAGTATTTGCGATGAAAGTAATTGCAATAAGGAAGATCCTCCGAACAGTTCGCCACAAAGCCTTGCCCTGGCAAGTGGAATTTTAGCATTCGCCTTGTTAGTTTCCAGACTCCTATAAAAGTGGTGCTAAGTTGCCGTAGTTTTAAAATATAATAATATACCCCTTTATTAATAAAAAAAATGTCCACAAGTAAGTTAGTTAACAAACGTCAGATAGCATACAAAAATTGGGCATAACTGCTGAGTAACAAGTTGATAACTTTTACACAGCCTTTATTAGTACGGGGGATAAAGTTTTGTTGTATGAAATGATAAAATGATGATGGTGATAAAACTTACGACCTTTCTGTCCAAAAGCAATTTTCTATTACGCACATCAGATTCTGCTGCCAAATTTCAGACTTTTAGTATTCCATGAAAAATAAACGAGATTTTGTTCTTACTTTCCTAAACAATCCTATTGAACAATTTGGCAGCATTTTTATAATAAGCAAAAATATCTAGACTCACTTCGTTGTATCTATAGTCTGCCAGAAATTATTGCATTCGGTTTGTTTTCTCGCAAATCAGCAAACCTAGCCCAGTGGTCTCCTACAGGTCCCATGTGGTTTGCAGTTTTTTTTTTTTTTTGTCTACATATAGGAGATTCTTTAAAGTTTGCAATACTAACCAACTGTTTTTTAATTAACATTCCGACTTCATACTGTGGCAACACTACCAAACAAAAATTAAGAGAACAAGATGAGAGGACTGTCGGTAAGCGTTAACGTGACCGTTGTGCAGCTAAACTTGCAATTTGACACTTTTTTTGAGAGCCTGCCACATTTTTTTTTTTTCTATTTTGGGCGTTTTTTTAGTTATAGAAGGAGCTTCAACAAATGCTTTTATGTCCAAATAAAAACCTTTAGAATATGAGGCATTTGCCTGTCATAACCCTTTTATAGTGTTTAGCGAGCCAATGCTTGTTAAATACCTTTTAAAAATACTAAATGTGCTGAATAGCTTCAAAAATGACACTTTTTTCTCATTGGCCCTTTTTCTTTCGATTTTTTAGAATTATATAAATAAAACAAAAGCTGAAAACCCGATTATCGAAAGGATAATTGAAAGGGCTAGGCTGAAGTCGATTTGGATACATTTACCTTAAGAAAAGTGCGGTATATAACTACAAAAATAAAATAAAGAGGCTACAATTCGCCCAAGAGTTTAAAAATAAACCCACGTTTGGAACCGAGTTTAATGAACGAAAGAGAGTTCATTTGAGCCTTATAGCTCACCGTAAGGCAAATTTGTTCGGGTGCCTGAATTACATCTTGAAAATTACGCACCATATGCCTCTCCAGTTAGCGCGATCTTTGGCTAACTGCCTCCAGTTGCGCACTCCAAGTTGGTTGAGGTCCCCTTCAACTTGCGCGCGCCACCTTAGGCGAAGTCTTCCTCTACTGCGTTGTCCCTCCGGGTTGGAATCGAAGACTTTTCGGCCGGAGCGTTGGTGTCCATTCGCTCTACATGTCCTAACCATCTTAGACGACTAATGCGTACTTTTCTGACCAGGTCGATGTCGTTCTCCTCCAAATCCCGTCAACGCAAACGGGACCAGAAAACACTCGAAGAATTTTGCGTTCGAAGCGACCAAGAAGTTCCTCATCCGTTTTTGCTAGGGTCCATGCTTCTGCGCCATAGAGCAGGACAGGGATGATGAGAGTCTTATATAGAATCTCCTTAGTGCTTCTTGACAAGGTCTTACTAATCAATTGCCGTCTTAGGCCAAGGAAACAGCGGTTGGCAATAGTGATTCTTCGCTTCGTTAATAGCGGAGCCGAGGTAGACAAAGTCCCTAACTACCTCAAAGTTATAGCTGTCTATCGTGACGTTCTGTCCGATTCTTCGATGTTGTGTGTCCCTTCTTGTTGACAGCATATATTTTGTTTTACCCTCATTCACCACTAAACCCATTTTTGCCGCTTCTGTACTAATACTAGCAAACGCTCCAGTAACAGCTCGCTGTGTTCTGCCAACAATGTCAATGTCGTCAGCGTATGCAAGCAGTTGCACAGACTTATGGAAAATTGTGCCTCTGGTGTTGGCTTGTGAGTTTCGCACAATTATCTCAAGAATGATGTTGAAGAAGTCACATACAGACATCAAAGGTCTCGGTGAGATTGTTTCCGACCTTTACGGAGCAGCGAGCATTCTCCATCGTCATTCTGCACAATCTGACAAGTTTGGCAGGGATGCCAAAACTAGACATAGCTCGTCTCTATAAATGCTGTCATATGCGGCCTTAAAATCGATAAAAAGATGGTGAGTATCGATCTGAACTTCTTGGGTTTTCTCCAGGATCTGCCATAGTGTGAATATTTGATCTGTCGCCTTTTTTTTTTTTATAATTAACACGCGCTAAAGAGGTATGACTACTCTTATAGTGTTTTTACACAGCGCGGGCATTAAGGAAATTGGGATAGAGGAGATAGGAGATACCGATGCACATTGGTCTTAAATGTCTGTAAATTGTACTGGGGAGGAAAGACAGAGCTGGGCAAGGCATTCCACATTCGCGTTGTACGGCTTATGAAAGAGTCTCTGTATTTCACTGTACGTCCGAAGATAGGCTGGATGGTAAACTGATGGGCATTCCTAGCATGGCGAGTATTGCGGTTGAATTGCTGAAGGGGAGGAATGCAATTGGCTATTTCATTTGAGCACTGTTTGTTGAAAAAACGGTAAAACAATGAGAGACTACGATGTCCAAGCGAATTAATAGAATTCGCGATATTCGTGTCTCCGATTAGTTTCAACGCACGATTTTGGATCCTATCTAGTAAGTGCAATATAGTTTTCGGTGCACCAGACCAGATGTGGGAATTGTACTCAAGCTTTGGGCGAATGAACGCCTTGTATATTGTAGCCAGATCAGAAGGGGTAAAATATTTCTTGCACCGTTTGAGGAAACCTAGACATTTCGCTGCATTCTTGGCGACTTCGTGTACATGGTCATTCCAACGAAGGTTGTCATGAACGCACATACCGAGAATAGAAAGTCTTTCGGTTTCGGTAATGCGAGTGCCATTCATGGATAATGGCTGTAGATTTGGGTTTCGCTTTAGAGACAGCAGACATCATTGTGTTTTTGCTGTTTTCCACCTACTCGGAAAGAGTCCAGAAGAATAGGACAGATGAAAAAGCTTACGCAGTAGTTTTGCCAGCGTGGAAGAACACCTCTTCAGAACGATGGGGGAGATACGATCTGGACCAAAGTATTTATTTATGTTGAGATCATAAAGTACTCTTGCGACTGTACGAGTGCGAAAGTGGATTGGTCCCATGGCAAATTCTACGCACTCGAGTACAGGTGTAGACAAACCGCAATCTGGGAGCATAGAGCTGGCTGCAAAATGTGCAGCGAGCAGATTAGCTTTGTCTAAAGAGCTGACAGCTGGAGTGTCATTGTAAATGAGCGTTGGGATTGATGACGAGGCCGAATTCTTAATGTTTTTTACAAATGACCAAAAGTTTCTACTACCCTTGGGACATTGTAGTATTTTTTGCCTCAACTTTTGGTCATATAAGAATTTGACACGCTTTATGTGGGCATTGCAGTCATTTCTGGCTCGTTTAAACTTCATTCGATTTTCCTCAGATGGGTTGGCTTTGTAGGACCGAAAACTCAACTCCCTTAATCTAATAGCCTCTTTAGTCTTTACAGCTCAAGTCGTACCACGCATTTTCTGTTGGTTTCATACTCTTTAACCAGTTTGGGATAAAGGATTTCATACCTAAGGTGATTATATTTGTTACCATATCAGCGGCGGCATCCACGTCGTTATTGAGGAAGCATAACGACGAGTTAAAACTCCTAAAGAAGCTGTTAAGTCCGCTCCAGTTGGCTTTCTCGTATTGCCATACGGTTCTTTTCGGAGTTTTTTCTTTAACTTTGTGGTCGGAGTACGAGAAATTAGGTGATATGGTACAGTGGTCTGACGAGCCTAAAGGCGATAATACTTCAATGGAGTATTTATTAGGGTGGGAGGTGAGGAACAAGTCCAGTGTGTTGGCATTTTGACCGTCAATGTCTGGTACACGTGTTGGCACATTTACAAGCTGGGTTAGTTGGTTTACCTCAGCAAAGATCTGAACATAAATTCCTTCGGGTGTTGTCTGTCCAGAATGTCGAAGCCAGTTAGAATTGTGAATATTGAAATCACCCGCAATGACGATTTCAGTATGAGGATACAGGGAGACAATTCTTGTTATGGAATCAGATAGCACATCGAACTCGTTACAAGTCGAGTTGCTGTCAAAATTAGGGCTTCTATAAAGAAAACAGTAATGAATAATTTGCCTTCGGACATGGAATTTGAGCCATTTGAAATTAAATTCCGGATTGGAACACTGGCCATAATTTACAGGAGCTTGGTAGGCTACATCATTACGCACATAAATGGCGAGACCGCGATGTAAAAAGTCGTGGACTTATCGGGCCTAAAACCGCACTGATAGGGACCTATCAGATCGTTGACGAATGGTGGCGTTCACACAGTACAGCAGACATGATCTTATACGCAGTGTTCAGGAGACTGATGCCTCTATAGTTGGCGCAGTTTAGAGAGTCTCCTTTCTTGTGGATCGGGCAAACGATGCTGAGGTTCCATTCATCAGGCATACTTTCCTTTAACCAAATTTTGGAGACGAGTGTATGCACTCTACCAAGTCATCAGTGTTGTATACCGTCAAACTTTTTTCTCATTGGCCCTTTTTCTTGCGGCTTTTCAGAATTCTGCAGCGGTTACGCTATATCCTAAGTCCTATATATTTGTCTGGAAAAATTATGAGCGTCAGCGTGCGACAGTTAATGAGACGCAATTTAAGGAAGAGCAGTGGGAGTTCTGTGGTCTATCTATAGTTCTAACGTAGTTGTGCGACGTTTTTTTTCGAATTAAATATCGTAACTAGTTGCACGGAAAGTCTCAATCCTTCAGGACGGCACAATCTTAAGGAAGGAGCAAAAATGTGCAGCAAGTTCTTTTTGTGAGAAACAACTAAATGTGTGAACAAAATTATTAAAACTGGAGCAGCGTGAGTTTTAAGGGCGACGACTCAAAATCCAAACCAAAATCCAACTCCAGATCAGGAGGATTTATTCTTGGGTGATGGGATGATGAAGCCTGTGGATGCGTGTGGAGATGATATTTCCATTAATAGACCTAACCATTTTAGAAAATAAAGGCACTTGAGGAATTTCGATCTAAACAATGATCAGTTTACAAGTTCTTGATGAAGCTGGATGCTTTCGAAGGAAGCAGACCTAACGTGGTCAAGAAAAGTGAAGTGAAGTTAACAATGAAGTTCAGTGAAGATGAGCTTAAGGTGGTTGATATAGGGGGGAGGTACAAATTCAATTAGATTCATGCGGTATCAAAAGGGCCCTTATAATAGTATAATCAGCTAAGAGTGCATCTCAACTTCACTTGAGATGATAAAATAAACAAAAATAAAGTAAAATACTTCAAGGAGACGAACATATAAAACAATTATCTATTCTGACGACTACAAAGCGTGTCCGCTGAAATAGTGAATCGAATCAGATTCAAAAGATGAAGAACTTGTTCCAGCCTATTTTCTGATACTACTCATAGCGATTGCTAGAACGATGCGCATTAAAAAAATGTAACGCACAACCCTTAGGCCCCATTTATAGCCAAACGTAAACCGAAACCGCAAAAATTTTCTTTTGCTTTTTTTGACAACTAAGGGTTGAACTCAATCTGGGTTTTAAAATGTTGCTTATGAATTATATAGTTAGTTAGTATAAAGTGTCCCAATCCCAGTGCAAGTGATATTGCATACCTGCCCACTTTAGGTATACGTAGGAAATTACCTAAAACCCCGATCGTAGAGCTACCTCAGTAATTATTATCTGTTGTAAACGATTTCACCCAATAGTCATGTGCCAACTCACTTTTCCGAGAGCCACTTCACTCAAAACTTAATTGCATTTGCAGGTGCTTATCGCTTTTAAATGAAAAACTGCCGCACCCATCAATACCTGTATTGCTTCCCTTTTACAAATTAAATGAAAATATATTGTCGCAGTAGTACCCAACCCTTGTTTATCTTATCACTAACTTGGTGATGTTTTTAATCACAGAAACATAGAACAAACGCTCCAGCACTGTATGCATTTGGGGGTGCTAACGCGGACAGAAATCGAAAAGTGCTCCAGCGCGAATTTTTAAATTTCCCTCAAAGGAAAACTGCTTGATTGGTGAAAAAAAAAAAACACCTCTCATTCTGATGATTCGATTAAAAGCGAAGAGAACTTACTAAAGTGGGGATTATTTTCAGAATAAAATAGTTTGAAGCCTTAAATTTTATTTTTTCATCGACGTCCACGCCGCCCTCGGCAAACGTATTTGGACAGAAATGCTATTCGCTTTTCATGGCGAATAATTCGTAACGGCTACGGATTGTCTACAGTTTTCATAGTAATTTCATATGATGTAACCTATGGTTGTGTGTGTAAACGAGATCATTTGAGACCCATGGCTGGATAGCTCAGGCCTATTTGTGGGTGAAGTTCGATTTTTTCTCTAGTAAAATTATTATGAAAAATTAATTTTTCAAAGTTTGTTAGACGAAAAATACTGTTATCTTTTGAATTAATTAAATTATGATACATTGGCCGGGTTCCACTCCCCGCTAGACGTCTAGCACAAAATATCCCAGATGAACTCGCGCTCGTGCTTGAACACTAGCAGCAGCGGCAAAGAGAAACTACAAAAGAAACTACAATTTAAGAAATGATACAAATATCATAAAAATAACATCTGAATTGCTATTTTATTTACATTATTACCAATTTTATCACAATTACACCTGCTCGGCTTCGTATTTATTTTCATTTTGTAAACTTTTGAACGATTTCCTTTGACAGGTCGTTGTTTTTTTTCCTCAATGCAGAGGGTAGTTTAGTTAGGTAGTACCTAAGGTAGTTTAATGTTTAGGCTGGATTGAGAAATTTCCCTGAAAGGAATATTTCACAAAAAGACTACTAGCGCAAATGGTGAAATGTCAATTTTTTTTTATATGGAGTTTGACAGTCATTTGGCGGGCAGTGAAACGCGGCCATTTATTGTGTACAGGTCCATTTTGAATACAATATGGGAATAATAACAGAGTTAAATATGGAAGAGTAGCTTTTGTCGCAAAAGACGATTGCGGTCTTCCTGTTAAAAAATAAGGGAAGAATTTAATTTATCGAAGCAAACTGTAAAAGTTCGAATTCAACGACTAAGATGGCTGGGTCATGTAGAGCGAATGGACATCAATGCTCCAGCGCGAAAAGTCTTCAACGCCAAACCAGGGGCCTATTTCATAGATCATACATTACATACAATGTATGATTTAGTCATTTCTGATGTATTATTTCTGTTTCATAGAAATGTTGTATGATCAACAGTCATACATCAATGTATATGAGGAGAATCGACTGGAAGTATTAGAATAATGTATGATTCTGTTTCATAGAACTTTATCATACATTGTTTTGATACAACAAAATTTAAATTTTTCATACATTTCATACAGCAATCGGTTTTGCTGTAAGTCATTTTCTTTCGTATGTTGTATAATGTTACGCAAGCATTTACAACTTTTGCACAACTAAGTGCCGATTTTAAACGTAGTCCGTTCAAACAAGGAAATATTTTCTTCAATTGACCTAGACTGCATTCTACAACCTGTTGTGTTTTCTTAAGCTTGGATAGAAAACGGTTTTTAGCTCTTCCTTCTTCAATGCTAACTGGAACGTTGGGATTAAAAAGCCACTTTCTCAATGGATAGGCCGAATCGCCAATAATAATCGCACCAGGGAATGGACGCCACTGTTCATTGTTCCATTTTTCGTAAAATTGACTGCACTGTAAAACACGGCTATCATGTACTGAACCAGGGTAGTTACTTTTGATAGCATAGAAGCGATAATCAGCACCAGCAACTAGCATTACGTTGATGGAATGTTTCAGCTACAGCGTTAGTATTTTCAGGCCCAACCACTTCTTCACCTAAAAACAGTACTAATTGTTATATTTTTATATTACTAATTAAATGTAGAAACTATTTACCTAATAAATTTTGTGAAATGAGTGAACAAACTCTATTAACACAACGACAAATAGTTGCTTTTGAAACCCCATGCATCGTGCCGATACCATGATATTGACACCCGTTGCCAAGCCAATGAAGTTTGACCAAAATTTGGTGCAATGGTGTTAAAGCTTCATTGAAATTTGTTGGATGTGCAATAAAGGTACCCAAACGCTCTTATAAAAATTGAACACACGTCGGGGGCATCCTAAATTTCTCCACGAAATAAGGATCATTCAAGTTAAAATTTACTCGTTCAAAAAATGTTCTTGGACGTCTAACAACTAGGTACTCTACGATATTCCACACCACCAAAAAGTAAGTCATCTTCACCAAAAATTACATCCATTTTCAGATATTATTTAATATATATATACAACTATTTCAAGTTTTTTTATTTTTTTCAATTTCAAAAATAAATTCCCTTTAATGCGAATAAAAACTCATTAATATGAAGTGTCAAAATAATACATCACATACAACAAAATAATATTTCATACATTACTTCCAGTGAAATTTATGAAACAGAAAATTGTATGTGATGTATAAACAAAATTTTAATGTATGTTGTATGTGATGTATGTGATGTATGATCTATGAAACAGGCCCCAGATGGAGTCAGAAGCAAAGGTAGACCTCATCTTCGATGAAGCGACCAGGTGGAGGGAGACCTCCGACAACTTGGAGTGCGAAATTGGAGACGGCAGGCTAGAGATCGAGCCGGCTGGAGGGGTATATTAAGCAAGGCCTAGGAGCACCACGCTCTAGCCAACAAAAACAAAAAAAGTTGTAAATATCCAAATCAATAATCATAAAAGAAAGATCCCTGTGCAAAATTTACCTCCCTCGGGTAAAAAACGAAAAAGTTACACCGAAGAAGGTAAATGGATGGAAGATGTATTTTGGGGAAGTTTGTTAAGAATTCAAGTTTAAATTCTCGAGCCTTAGATAAAAAAAATAAGCTGAAAATCCGATTATCGAAAGGACAATAATTGAAAGGTTGCCTTGCTGAAGTCGATTTGGATACATATCCTGTAAGAAAAGTACCGTATATTACTACGAAAACAAAATAAAGAGGCTACAATTCGCCCAAGAGTTTAAAAATAAACCCATTACGTGTGAAACTGGGTTTTTATGAACGAAAGAAAGTTCATTTGAGCCTCATGGATCGCCGTAAAGAAAATTTGTTTGGATGCCGGAATTATATATAGTGAAAAATACGCACCAGTTAGCATGGTGGAGGGTTTGTATTATTTTTTTTACGGGATTTTGAACCAGAAACACACAACTGGTCACCCCGAGGGGCAGATTTAATGCTTATGACGTTGCATTAAAGGAAAAATAGCTGCTTTTCTGAAACGAAGTAGAGAGGAGATCGTTTTTGTAGTAACAAAGCTTTGGGATGAGTTCCCTGCTGTCGTTCAGCAAAAACTCGTCTAAACGGTTCGAAGAAAATCACAGAATGTTATTGTGAGACTAACAGAGGCGGACATTTACCAAATATTGTATTCCATACATAATTGCCGACATTAAATAAAACATTTATCAATATAAGATCCATTCTCTTTCATTTAATTAAAAATTATGAACAAAGGAAGTAGTATACCTACCCGGCGTACACCCTGTACCTACAACATATTTGACAAAGTAATTAAAAGTAAAAAGTTAATTTTATTAATTTTAATAAATTTAAATTGATGTAGGTACTTTAAAAATAAAAGTTGCCAGTGTTTACTTGTTAATTAAGTAAGTAAGCCGTGTTTATTATTATCACTTTTTTTTTTATTTCATTTCTTCCTGGAACTCATAAAATTTAGCTCTTAGTTTTGTCAAAATACTTTTGCGGACTCCCACTCTCCCACATAAAGCCAATAAATAAAATAATTAAAACGCAGTCTCTGCTGTAGTAGACTAAATAATACAGTAAAGTTCCAAAGGATAAATGAAATACATGAAAGTCATCTAAATAGTTACAAATAAACCGCCAACTAGAGCAAACAAATAAAATGGTACATTCCTCCAGCCTCTGGATGGCATTAGTTGGATGTTGCACCCGTCTTCATCACAGAGCACACATCCTGCCTTTCCTTCTTTCTGGCAGAACTTCAAGTCTTCCTCCTTGAGGCTCGATTTACAGCCCCTGATTGTAAAATTACCTTAAAAGAAAAATACAAGTAACTATGACAACTCATATCAGTTATGAACGTATTCTAAAAACAAACCCTTAGACATTGCAAAGCATCCCTTTGAATCAAACAGCTGAACCTCCAGTGGACAGTTGGTCGGGGGTATGCCTTCTGCTCGATATCCGCACTTAATCTGGTCGGGTAGTTCGCTGTTGCACTGAACACACTGCTGGACTTTGAGATTTCCACGATTACATCCATTGCCGCTGCAAGTGTGACAATTCTCATCCTCAGGCGTGCATACGCCAGTATCAAAGGAACAGCCACGCACAGCATGCTGTGTCACAGGATCAAATTCAGTCATGCAAGTCTCGTCCAGGTAGTAAAGAACTTTATTTTGACACTTTGTCACTGTGTTAGGTGGCTGAGCCCAAGCACAGCTGGGATTATCATTCGATTTGCATTTGCTGCACGAGAGAAGGGGGTCCTTCGTAAGGGGTATGCTGTTACAGCCGTTTTTGTCACCACACGTGATGCATTTCGGCTTAGTCATATGACACTGTTCCATCTCGGTGGTGTTGGATACACAACCGCGGATCATTCTGCTCTTTGCAGTGACGTAGAGGAAGCACTCCTCGTGAGCATCATATATAGCACATGGGAGAGCACTGATGGGATCTTGATCGTTTTCACACTCTTGGCACTGTATGCATCGTAGGCGGTCTTTCGGGAACACTCCAACGTTGCACAAGGGCTCATCACAAACGGAGCACTGTTTGTCGTGGGCGCACTTGATATCTACGCGCGAACAGTCGCGTATAGTGTCGCCATCTGTTGTTATACTAATCAAACATTTGTCATTTAAAACTGGACAGATTGTTGTAGGAACTGTGTTCACGCTTGACCATAGAGCACAGTTGGGGTTATCCTGAGAGTTGCACTGGTAACACTCCTTCCAGGGCATTTTATTGCACTCATTGTGGGGGCAAAATTCACAGCTGGCATTGGCGGAATTCTGGCAGAGGTTAGCGTCTGATGGTGAGGCGCAGTCTCTCATGAGATTTCCCTCTGGGAAGCAACATTTTTTATGCAAAATTTATTACAGTCATTGGGAGGCTACTCACCCGAGTATAAGGTGAAGCATCCGGTGGCATTGGAACATGCGGCAGGCTTCAATTTATCCACCATATTCAGGCACATCCTGTCCGATGAACTTTTACACACAAAACATGAGAGTTCTTGGTTTAACGGTGGTGGTTGGTTTTCCAAGGCATCGACAGAGGGATTTTCTAAATTTTCAAAAGCCGCATCATTTTGGTAGTCCAAAGAGCCATCTGCAGTTATGCGTTCCTCATAAGTGCCTTCTGTCGAGGTATCGAGTACCTCATACCGTTCGGTCGCCTCTGTGACGCGTGAAATTGAATATTCGGCTGTCACTTCAGATGCATTCTTAAACACACAAATCTGTTGGTTATTGATATTATCCATGGTTACGTTGTCGAAGTTTTCGAAGGATTTCTCTTTTAGAGGAGAGACTGTGCGGTCAATTATCACAATGAGAGTTAGGTGCTAATAGTTATAAATACCTATTCCTAGGATACAACCTTTGGCGCAATTTATTGTCGCGTTGATCTTATCGGTCAAGTTACAACCTAAAACGTCATCAGTTTGACAGAGCTCGCATATTTTTATGGGATCTGAAATGAAACAACAAAATGGTCTTTAGCTTCCTTAGGTAACGTCAAAGTAATAGTACAGCTGTTGGAAGTTTTCGTTTTCCGTACTCAACTCGGAGAAAAGTTCGTCAAATGCGATAAAAAAGAAAACTAAAAAAAGTAAGTGAGTGTTTCAGTCGCAGATAATGCATTCCCTCTCTTTATTCGTATACACTTTCTGGTCGCTTTTTGCTCTTTCGCGAAGGTTTTAGCATATAACCAGCAAATATTTCTGTAAAACTAGTCATGACGTCTACCAACTTATGCCATAGATGTATCGCCCAGGATATGCAGATAAACTCGCAGGCGAACAAAATATTTTTATGTAGGCCCCTTCTCTGGGTCCCAAAAATATCGACTCAGTCAATCGAATGGTTTTCAGAAAGAGTCCTTTTCTAACCAATCAAATAATATAAAATAATGTACACGTATCCCTGTTGGCGCAGTGGCTTAGTGGTAAGTGTGTTGGACTACTAAGCGAGGGGTCCTAGGTTCCCAAATTCGAACTTAGGGTTTTTTTTCCTCTCGCGAACGTCTGACAAACATCCGAGAGTATATCTAACAAAACTGTCTTGAAAGTGCTGCTCAATTAGCCAATAAAATCACACAAAACGTATGGTTGTGAGAAGCTAGGCCTATAAACCTGTTGCACCAGATATTTTTTTTTTACACATATCCACCGAAACTTTAGGTATTATTCTGCCAAGCACTTGAGATACTTACCCCCGTTATCCTGTCCGCCGGTTCTGTTTAGCAGGAGAAAAATACAAATGGTAACAAGCAGTGTCGACTTCGTTGAGCAGTCCATGATTCAAGCTCGTATTTCGATTTACTTTGGAAATTCGCTTAAGATTAACCGTCTAAGGCACTGCACCAAATCCAACTAAACCTATCGTCAGCTAAACGGATTGTGTAAAATTTTAATTTATGCAGACAAGCATAGATAAGATAGATAAGAATCACTTCCACTTCAAAATTGTAATATTCCCCTTATCAAGTCAATATGTCGTTGTTATAACTGCGTCCCAAAAGCTTATTAAAAATTGGAACCTTCAACTATCGCTGCCACTTTCGTTTGAAATAGTTCACCCTTCTTTACAATGGTGGGTACGGAAATGTTCCATAGAATAAAATCGATATCAGTGGTTAGTCTAAATTGTTAATCATGGGAAGGAGGACACATTTTTCATTACCTACCTTAACCGTTGGTCTAGAAAAGTAGCTACAAAGCAGGTGACTACTAATTTCAATGTCTGTGAATGAACTACATTATATAGAACAACAGTTTGTTCGGTACTCGAAATTCGTATAGGACAATGAACTCGAATATTAATAATACCTAACTAGTTATACTCAATAAGTAGGTCAACATTTTTTAAAAAGAAACGCCCGGGATTGACGGACCCTTCTTCTTCTTATAATCAATTGCGAGTTTTCCGGAGAAGATTTAGCTTCGCCCATGAGTTAGTATAAGAATCTCAGGCGAAACTTGTTTCATGTAAAATAGTAGACGACTGCTGAGGGAATATTCGCCAGCGGTTCGGCAAAACAATCGCAGAAGAACTGGATTTGAGTATATATTCGAGATGAAGTATATGCGGATGTAAAGAAGAAGATTCTGTAAATGTGCCCTAAAAGCTTCCAGAAGAAGAGCATTCGCAATTATTAGATAGATTATTTTTTAAAAAAGTTTTCTGATATTTTGCACCTGTCAAAAAGTAAATCTGAAGATCTGAAACATTGTAATAGATTATTCAGTTGGATAATTGACTTTTTCATTTGATTGGAGCATGCAGTACTTAGGAAGAATTGAACAACTGAAATTAAACTGGTTAAACTTGGTTGAGGCCCAGGTCCACCACGGACTGTAGCGCCACCTAAGTAAACGCGTAAAATTATGGGAGCATCTGCTTTAAGGTTGGAGTGGAGAAAACGTCTCTTTTTAACACTCATATATTATAAAGAGTGGGCCATCAAGTGGTTTCTTATTAAATCAGAGGTTATTTTGACACTGACAGCTGTTTCCCAGTCGAAAACTTGACAGAAAGTCAGTATCATACCTCCGAGGAACAAAATTAGCCGCTTTACGCTTGAACAACGTTGGGAAATATTGAAAACTTTTTTCCAAAGTGAGTGCTCTGTAGCTTAAAGAGTGCGTTTTTCGAAAAGAAGTTTTGGCCGAAATGAGGCACCGATCGCCGCTACTGTAAGCAAGTTTGTGCAAAAAGTTCATGAGATTGGTTTGCTAGTGGACAACACTCTTGGTCCTCGTCATCGTACGGTGGGCACAGACGAGAATGTGGCCGCTGATGTAGCCGAGAGTGTGAAATTTAATTCATTTGACCACCTCTTTGAAAATGAGACTGGGAACAACATTTCGATCGGTGGGCGTTACAGAGCCATGTTAACCGACTTTTTTTTTATTGAAATTATTTTTTTTTTAAATTTGGACGACCTCTGATTCATGCAGGATGGCGCGCCATGCCACACAGCCCATGCCACAATCGATCTTTTGCGCACAAAATTCCCAAATCATATGTTATCAGCCGTCTTGGCGATGTCAGTTGGCCGCCTCGAAGCTACGATTTGACCCCTTTGGTGGGGAACCGTGACGTACCGATGTTATGCCACCAATCTGGAAATGATTCAAGAACTTTAGGCTAATATCATCCAAGCAATCCGTGAGCTACAGCCCGAAACTATCAACAAGGTCTTGGAAAATTTGAGTGACAGAATGCGCTACGAATCCAGCCGAGGGAGCACTTGAACGACGTTGTGTTCCATGATTAATGGGAATGTTTGCTCTTACTAATAAATCCATAATATATGGAAAATTTTTAATTTTGTTCATTTTATTACAATTTTAAAAAGAAACTTGTATGTGGCCCACCCTGTATATATGTCACAACAGCGAAGTTGACACACGGCATTTATGCACTTGTTTAATCAGAATTTGTGTGTCCACTTTAAAAATGTAATAGACTATTCCATTTGACATGGACATGACATGTTGACACTGTTATGCGAGAAACAGAGAAACAGAGTAACACAGCGACATCAACAGCAACTTTGACAACTTTTTAGAACCGCTGTATTTTAATTACTTTGAACACATTAGGTCTATTTCTTTACTTTTGTAGTAAGAATGGAAAAGACTGTCAAAATGGCAGGAGTGGGGATAAATTCTCTCACAAAGAGACGCTTACGAAAAAGTTAGGGAACCAAACGATTTTGTAGTAGGTAATCTTTAAAAAATGACAGATACATAAGGTCTGTTCCTTTACTTTTACGTCTTACGAATTTTTACTCAATGTCGTTCCTTAACTCGAAAAATTCGTAAAAGAGAGCGTCATCGAGAGAGCAAGATATTACCCCTCCAGTGAGAATCTTACGAATTTTTACTCAACAAATTTCTTGGTGTAAGAAGTGAAAAACCTGTCAGTCAACTTACAAATAACAGCTGATTTGAAATTTGTTGTCCCATTCGGCATATGCGTGGATTATTTTTTGATTTCTTGCGTATTAAAATGGTATCAACAGGCGGCAAAGTAAAATTGAATGTTCTCCTCGAGATACTTTCGAAAGTGGCGACGAAATTCTTCTTCGCTGGAGCAAGGAACAATCTCCTCCATGTAGGTACTTCGTCATGCAGTGTCGTTTTTTCCTCTTTTCGAATGCTTGTAGTTCAATCAGTACAAAGTCTTCCACATATTCGAATTCATCAAAATAAAGTTCAAAATAAATGCTATAACTAGTTTTCTTAGTAATTTAACAAATTCCTCGAGTTTATCTAATATTTTAACGACTTTTCGTACCATTTTTTGAATATCTGAATTATGTATCTGTCATTTTTTAAAGATTACTACAAAAGCGTTCCCTAACTTTTTCATTAGTGTCTCTCTTTATGAGAGAATTTATCCCCACCACTGCTATTTTGACAGTCTTTTCCATTCTTACTACAAAAGTAAAGGAACAGACCTATAATATTTCAACTAAGTAGGTATTAAAAAAAAACTGGAGCGACTGTATCCAACAGTCCCGAAAAATGTCTATGTGTAAACACCGTGCGTGCGGTATGTGTGTGGCTTGATACACGTCATTGAGAAAAGAAGGAATTGTAATAACCGTATTCATGATATATTATGAAATAACAATAATTTATTTTCAAACTCTGCGTGAGCCTTAACATGTCTGGGGTACTCTTCGTAGGGCGGAGTGACTGACTACCTGTGGTTGTAAAACTTCATTGATGTCCGTTCTCCTTCGTTTGGCTCGAACTGACGATAAATCCACGTCATTTATCGTCAGAACATCATTGACAGTTGATCGTGATGTCGTCGGTTCATTGTCAGTAATTGTCGCTCCAGTTTGGTTTGCGAGACGAGTTCTCCATTCACGCGAGCGTTCAGTACTCGCTCAACCCAACCTTTTTTTCGACTTTCAGAGGTTTACTTGCACGGAAACGCGCCCTGTAATCTTTTGCACGTTCTGCATCTGCCTTTCCCATATCTGAAAATATTTTAATGCATCTTCAATGACGGCAAAACATTGCATTATTGTCAGAAATATGGAATTGTATCAATTACGTATTTTCCTGTATTTTTCTGCGCTTTACTATTGAAACGCATGTATTCAACAGTGAAATCGAACAGTGAAACAACGCGCACTTAGATGTTTACGTATCAATAAGAACTCCTAAAATTATGCAGTGGAAAATACCCGTTTTCTGTTACACAGTACATGAAAGTGTCATTGGATCGGCTTGCATTGCATATTGTAGGGGCGCTGGCCTACGACATTTTCGTTATGCGAGAAACAGATTAACACAGCAACAGCAATAGTAACTTCCACAACTTTTTAGAACCAATGTATTTTTATTACTTTGAACACATTAGCACAGCAACATCGACAGCGAAGTCAACGTTAAAGCTGTCAAAAATTCGCTGTTGCTGTTGCTGATGTTTACATATCAACAAACACTCCTAACATTATGCAGTGGAAAATACCCGTTTTCTGTTTCACAGGAAATGAAAGTTTCATTGGAATTTCATTCGGGTTGCATTGCATATTGTACGGGTGATTTCCGTCCCAGCAGTTATATGTTTGGAATTACTCCACCAGATACCAATAACGCGCGCATAGATGTTTACACATCAAAAAAAAAAAAAAATTGGTACGAAAAATGTCTGATGAACTCGAGGAATTTGATAACTTACAAAAAAAAAAAAAATAATAATCGAACTTAATTTTGATGAATCCGAGTAAGTGGAAAAGTTTTCTACTAATTGAACTACAAGCATTCGACAAGCGACACTGCATGAAGAATCACATGGAGGAGATTGTTCGTTGTTCCAGCGAGGAAGAATCTCGTCGCCACTTTCGAAGGAATCTTGAAGAGAACATTCAATTTTATTTTGCCGCCTGTTGATACCATTTTAATACGCAAGAAATCAAAAAATAGTCCACGCATAGCCAACTAGGACAACAAATTTCAAATCAGCTGTTATTTGTAAGGTGATTGACAGCTTTTTCACTTCTTACACCAAGAAATTTGTTGAGGGGTAATATTGCCTTCTCGAGGACGCTCTCTTTTACGAATTTTTCGAGTCAAGGAACGGCACTGAGTTAAAATTCGTAAGAATTCGTAAGAATTAGTAAAAATTCGTAAGATTTAAAGGTAAAGGAACAGCAACATCGACAGCGACATCAACGTTAGAGCTAAATTCGCTGTTGCTGTTGCTGTTAAAGTCGCTGTGTTCTGTTTGTCGCATTAAGTGGTCAGGGGTAATATTTCTTGTCTCTTACTCTTATATAAATCAATCGAAACGCTGAGGTATGTTAGACTACCATTATAAGTCGAGAAATCATCGGTTAGACACATACGATGCACAATTGATAGATAAGACTTAACCTAGAAAACAGGTAATGTCTTTATTCTCTTATCTGCTATAATTGTTCACAATAAAGAATGAACCTAAAGAAGCAAATTATCAGTTGGCGATAGTTAAAATTTTCAAGTTATTGCAAACAATGCGCCAAGTGCCATTCATATCTATCTTGCCCGGCTATCTAACACTGTCGTCAAGAATTGTAGCCGATAATGACCAGATAAGGAGTTAAATCAAAGCCAAATTACTGCCAATATCCATAGGCAGTTCAGTAATTTACAGCCGAGACCCAGATACAAACATGCTACAGAACTTCGCAATTTGGAAACATTTATTGGTCATTCTTCTGACGTTTAATAGTAAGTAAACAGTTATCGGTGATATCAACATGATAACGCATTATCGCCCCCTTTTTAGAAAGATGCTTCGCAATAATTTGCTACAAATGCGATTCTGTGACGTTGCCAGAGTGCGCGATGAGCCTGGACGGTAGTTCTCTTCCATATGGAGAGTGCAAAACTTCTTTTGCATGTGTTATGACAATTGGTGAGTTAAACTGTCATTCCGACAAAAAAGCTTCTAAAAAGATTTGAAATCTTTGCAGTTGATTCGGTAACTTATAGAGGTTGCAGCACCAATACTCCAATGGGACCGGAATATTACAAGACTTGTGAGGTTGACCTTTGCAATAACGTCGTCTTCCCCCCTGGCAGGCTGAAGTGTCATCAGTGCGACGGCGTAAATTGTTCAGCAGCCCCATCGGATAAGCCAAGACCATGCCTTTTTTTTATTGAAAATGACTTTTGCTACACTGATGTTGTTAATGAAGTGGAAGTCTTTAGGGGTTGCAGTTCGGATACTAATCGAGTTCCGAATATTCTTTCGGAATACTGTGAAATCAACGGATGCAACGATTTGCCAGCCGTGACGAACCTGACGTGCTCAAAGTGTGACTCGGTTGAGGGAAGAGGCTGTAAGATGGACCTCTTCGAAGTGAATAGTGCCTCATGTAACATCACAACCAGTAGTTCATGCGTCGTGCAACAACTGTTGGGTCATACAAGTGAATCATGCTTTCTGTACCATAACTCGGACCGTGTAGTGCGGGGCTGTACTTTTGACAGTGGAACATTGTCACTAGATGGCGCACATTTTGACAGATGCGAAACGGAACTGTGCAACAAGAAATGTTTAAGGCAACAGAAATGCATTGTGTGTGATTCCGCAACTGACGAACGCTGCAAAAGTGACCCATCATCCTTGACAGCTTCAACTTGTCTCAGTGCTGAAGCGTCATCTTGCAATGCATGCGAACTAAACGATGGAACGGTGCGAAGAGGATGCGGTGTTCCTTCCATTGCGGCAGGTTCCTCTTGTAATCAATGTCAGGGTGAAAGCTGCAATAAACTGCAATTCACAGAGTGCTACAAGTGTACATCCGATGAGAGTCCGAACTGTTCGCAATGGGCAAATCCGAACATTATCGGCGTGGAAAAATGTGAAATCGCTGAGGCTGATTGTGTCAGTGCGGTCTTAATGAATGGTAAAACCCTACGAGGCTGCGAAAGCCCTCAGCTGACATGTAATAGCACTCAGTCGAGATGTGTGACATGTTCCGGAAATTTATGTAACGAGGGAGTTTTTCCAACTATGAGATTGCAGTGTCATCAATGTGACGGTCGACAAGCGTGCAGTGATGTCACAGATGAGAGAAATATGCGACCCTGTGCGCAGTATGACGCTGACGATGCATGCTTTGAGTTTGAGAGTCCAAGAGGAACCATGGTGCGAGGGTGCAAGTCGGACAACTCGATGTTTTATGAATGCCTAATGGCTGGACCTGCTTGTAGATTGTGCGCAGGCGCCGGATGCAATATGATGCCGATAGAACGTCCAGCGAAACTTCTATGTCATAAGTGCTCAAGGAAGGATATAGCTTGCAACTGGCAGCAAACCAGTTCTCAGATGGAGGCTTGTCAAAAACCTGTGAAATTTTTGACGATGGAAACTTGTTATACTCATCGTTATGCGGACGGTTCAACAAGTCGAGGATGCAGTTTAGACAATGATCAAGACACCGACAATTCAGGGGAAAATCTCCTCGTACAAACGTGTGCTGCTGCGGGATGTAACAATAATGCTACTGTTATTCAAAAATGCTTTCAATGTCGCGGAAACAGATCCGAGGAGAATCCATGCTCAAAGGAAATTCAAACTGTAAAGACTATACTATGTCGAGACGGATTGCTACAGTTTGAAGAGCGCGGTTGTTATACGAGATTTGATGGTAAGTTTGAGCACGAGCTATTTTTATATGGACTTTAATTTGAATGTACTATTTTAATTTCGTTTTAGGAGACTTTATCGAACGGGGATGTGCTTCAGATCTGCAGAGCAATGAGCTAAGCAAATGCTTGAATGGCGAAGAGTGTCAGTACTGTCCTGGAATAGAATGTAATTCTGTCATCAATTGGAATATAACTGTCATAAAAAACTCGGGCATTAAAAACATGTCTCGATTATCGATTGCACAATTGTTGACATTACTCGTTGTAATGTTTGTACAATGAGTCACCTACTTTTCTTTTTACCCAACTGCAAACAGCTAGGGTTATGTGTTTCGCGCGTATCCTATGTACCTACCTACGTTTCTACGTGACGCCCTGTAGCCCAACCGGCTTGACCGATTTTGAAGAGTGAGGTGTCATTAAATTGGTATTCTTTCCTGTCATAAAAAAAAAAATAAAAACAATTGTCACACAAATGTCAGTGAGATTTTTTTACAATCAGTCGGGTTGGTAATACCGGTCACCCTTGTATCTCGAGAATGGGAACATTGAATCACCAACTCTTTGCATGGATTAGTGCTGCCGAAGATTGTTTTCATACCAGGCTGTTGTTTGTTAAGTTTGTCTTTGTCCTTTGGAAGTTTCAGATCTATTGGTGTTTTCGGTCAATTTATTATGAGAAAACGTGATCAGAAAATAGAGAGTAGGAACTTTTCCTTACATGTTATAAATACAGTGATGTTTTGCATACTTTATGTTGTTTTTTGTCATTAGTCTGCAGCGGTTTTACTTTGTTTTTCTTAACTTAAAATTTCATTTCGCATTTTTTTTTTTCCTTGGCGCTCCCGTGTGGGTAATCCCGGTCAACTGATTGGCATTACCTATTCATGGGTAAGCCTAAGTCAAGAACCACTTCCAGAGGTTCGCGGTCAGAGGTGGCTATTAACAACGCCAAACCACTTATTGAAAAGGAAATGTCCATTCGCGCCGCGGCCAGGTCTACTAAAATAGCATTTTCGACACTGCCAGAACGTCTAAAAAAGAAAAACTTCTATGAGCCATCTCTGGGGTGACACATACGGTTTTTAACAAAGACCAGGAAAATGAACTTGCAACACGGATCAAATATTTCGCGATTTATGTGAAAACTAAAAATAAATATAAGTATATTTTAAATAAACATTAATGACCGCCATTACCAGAATTGCTGACCGGAATTAACCGACTATGCGTCTAATACCGGTCATTTTTGTCCTTTTTTGTTTTTTGTATAACTTTTTTCCGTTTTGTTCATTTACCTTTTTTTATGTTTATAATAATACAAAAACATATGAATTTAATAAAAAGTGAAGTAAAGGTATTATTTAAATAACGATTTTCGTTTTATTTGAGTTTTTGTTGAAATGACCGGTATTACCCAGGTTACCCTAATGCTGCAAAAGCAGCCATATTTGTTTTCTTTTTTAAGAACAGAAGGCGTTGATAAATAAATATAATACGGTGTTTTCGATAAGCAAATAGGGTGATGGCACCAGTAGTTTGATTGGTCCTTAAAAGTCCATTCTTCAAGCATATAATCAAGTATTTGGTTCTTCTGGATGTTTGAAGTCTGTAGATTCGAAAATACTAAGCTTATTAAGTGTATGAGCTACCTAATGCAAACTATTTAGAAAGTGAGTGAAAAGGGTATGATTTGCCTGTAGTCAGCCCCCTCAGCTCCAGTAGTCGGCCACGCAAATATCCATTTTCATAAAAAGGGGGGGCTAACAACAGGAAAACGTTTAAAAGAACAGTGTCTTTTATAGTCAGCCCCATTTCTCTAGTTAATGTACAGGGGGGCTGACTACTCGAAAACTGTACTCAAGTAGGTATATATTTTTTACGCGCGAAGCAGCACCAGATTTGTTGCATTGCAAGTTTTTGGACGCAGATAGAAGAAATGTTAGCCAAGGGAATATTTTTTGCTTGAAAGAAAGACCAAAGGATTAACTATTGCGCTGCATTTTGTATCCCAGAGGCTGACTACTGGAGGGGGCTGAACTTAGGGGCCATCACCCTATAACCCAAATTGAGTTATTTGAGGAACTAATTAATTTTCAGTGTTCCCATTAAATCTTACGGATTAACAAATTACATTTTACAATACCCAAATAGTCCGTTATATTTTGGATTACATGCCGATGACTGCGCGAAATTTCCAAATATTATGGAAATTTCGCGCAGTCTATACCCACCACAGCTAGCTGAAGCCGAATGTTACTTCGCAAACCAATTTAGTTTTTTCTCATTGCATTTTTTTCACTTGACTACGCAGAGTTTTAGATTTTATTATTATACATAGGTACATTACTTCTCTTGGGTGGATTTGCAACATTGGCAGATGCAGCAGAAGAACAAGTAAGTACAGGCGTTGATATTAGCGCTTTGATGTACTTTTTTCCAAGATGGAAGAACAGAAGAATTCTCTAGAAGAACAGAAAAATTCTGTGGAATCTAATGTCGTTTTCCATTGGGACAGAAAAAGCACTTTTTTTCAGAGTCAGTTTTTCTGCTCTCGAAATCAGCTGGCTGTCAGATTTCATGTTCCATTGGTCGCAAGAAAAGCACTTTTTTTGAGAGTCAGAGCAATTTTGCGAATCTCGATATCCGAGCGAGATTCACACCTCTTTGCACTAACACCAAAACATTTGTCGTTTGTCAAACTTTAAAGTGTGTTTACTTACGTTTTTAGACGAGAAGTCTGTGAAAAATAGAAAAAAAAAAATGTATATTTGGCCGCTGCAAAAGTTATTAAAATAAATTGAATGGATTCTTATAAACAAAAAGTACAATTTAGAACAGCTGACTTTTAAATCACGCACCACCACAAAGACAAAGGAAGAAAAATCTCGTTTTATGTTCCATTGGGCACGAAAAAATCTGAAATCTGAGAACAAAATCTCGAAATCCCAATGGAAATCGACATAAAAGAATTCTGTAGAAGAACAGAAGAATTTTCTCGAAGCACAGATGAATTCTCTTGAAGAACAGACAATTTTATTGTCGCCGCACAAAAAGATGTAGTGGAAGAATTTAAGAATGTTCTAGACGTAAAAATCGACGCGATTGAAGAGAAATTAAACCAGCATGAAACCAAGTTTGAGGAAATTAATGAAACGTATCATAAACACGAAACGTACATCGAGAACATAGCTAAAGAGCTCGAAACAAACATCGAGAACAAATCAGAACTATATCGTGGGAAAGATGCTTGTTGGACCTAAAAACAACTTGGTTCCCGTTCGTATCCTCAATGTAAACAGAAAAGCGTAAAACTGAAGCAAGGGGAAGTGATCGGAAAGTACTAAAACAAACACTACAGGATTCCAGGAAGGAAATCTGGTATGGCTATATAACATTCATCGAAGAAAAGGTTTATCACCTTAGTTGCAACAACACTGGGAAGGGTCCTATAAAATAGTAAAGCGCATAAACGACCTTGTCCATCACATCCAACGAGGAAGATTCAAGCTGGAAGTCATTCATTTGGATCGTCTTCATCGCTATACTTTCGAAAATGTCAGCGAGTTTGCTCGGGACGAACAAGCTTAAGACAGATATTGTAGCGTGGAGCCTAAAATGGTGAAATGCAAATAACCCATTAGTCATCTGTAAAGTATATCCAAATATTAATTTATATTTTGGCCTACACTAAATTTAAAGTTATGTTTGAACCTAATTAATATCAAGGTCGTTTTTAATTTACACAGCCCTTACCTAGTGTCTCCACGAGCAATATTTCATATCTTGCAATATATCATACTATGAAAATTGCCAGTGGAGACCACAAATAGTATGATATAAAAAATTTCTTGAAATATATTGCTCAGCTCATAGAATGATATCGATAGTATGATATGAGCTGTCATTTCTGTGCAGTTTGACACTTGTATCCCTTTTTTTACGATGGCTGAGTAGCGAATGGACGGTGTATTAAGGCATCTAATGCGAGAATGCAACGACATGCTCTGCTCAGCGGCATTTGGACGAATGAAATAGTATGCTATGAAATGCCCACCCTACATTTTATTGCATACTATCGTTCTTTCTTTCTATCAAATTTGACAGATATCAAGCTATGAAATATTGCTCGTGGAGACACTAGGTTATAACGCGTTTACATAGGTATGTGTTTAATTTATAACCCAACATTTTCTGCAATGTGCTTCACCACATTAGCCTTAGTATGTTTTGGAAATTTCGCGCAGTTTATACCCACCACAGATAGCTGAAGAAACCACTTCAGCTGACAGCTGACACTTCTTGTCAAAAAGCCGAATGCAACTTCGCAAACCAATTTAGTTTTTTCTCATCGCGTTTTTTCACTTTTCTTCACAGTTTTCGATTTAATTAATTATTTGGTAAAATGTCTTTTAAACTTATAAATAAATTACTTCTCTTGGGTGGATTTGCATCACTGGCACACGCAGCATTCTCCGCAGCTCATCGTAAGTTGAAAGTTTTTTCACAGACAACATTTGACTAAACTTCTGTTCACTTCCAGACCGCACATATCTTCGTGTGACTGAACAGGACTGGAATCAGCTGCCTCTTGATGTAAATATCATTCTTTTATACTTACATTTACATTTCGTAACCCATATCGTTTGATAGATCATAATCCAAACAGTGATCAGCTTGGTAGTGGTCATCTATAATATAATCCAAATTGTGGCTGATTTCAAAGAAATCCGTGCCGCTGTCGATCTACAGGGCAAGTCTTGGGAGACGTTGGGTAACCTTCCTTCGTTTTACTCCTTTAACCATCGTGGCAAAGCACTTCATCCATCATATGAACCCCCAATGGGCGGAAAAAGCGATCTGATGTTGAATGACTAAGCCGAGTGTGGTTAGAACTAGAAGATTAGTTTAAATTTACAATAAATGTATTTGATTGAGTTGTGTGAACAATTAAATGTTATTTGGAGTGGACCTTTATGAGTTTTACTAATCTTATATATAATCAGGCGAAGGCAATTATTGAAGAACCCATTCACTGCCTTAAAGACAACGTATTCGCTTGATTTTTTTGTTGCGAAGATTGTGCAGTGTAATTTGTTTTCCAATGTGTTGCGTACAAGCCAGGTCATTCTAATCCTAGAGTTTCTACCACTGGGGGAACTCTGGTTTATTTAGAGGCTCGTATCCGGACAAGTAACATGACGAAATGAGTCTATTGGTGGTTTCTTTTACTCAAAGTGCGAGCGCAACGCAAGGGGCTGTCATATGTTTTATACACGTTTTGGTTAGACTTGGTACTTGTATGCAAAAGATAGCCATGGGAGGAAGCTTTTTGGATACGTACGACTTAGGGACTTTCTTTTTACGAAAACGTGTTTTTGTTTAGAATGAGTAGGTCAGACAGAATATTTTGTCTTAAACGCATTCACAAATTTCAATAAAACTCGATCTAAATTGAATATTTATTTGTTTTTCAACAAATAACCTTGCAACGATATTCGGTTTCAAGGCGATTAACAAAGTCATTTCCAGCTTGCCAGATTCTAGATTTCTTGAATCTTGATTTATTTAAAATGCACAAATCTATAAACTATAACCCAATGCCATAATTGTTTTTGTTTATCAATCTGCGCGACTAATTAAAACAAGCTTTCGAATGAATTTCGAATTTTCCACCCACCCTGTGTGGTGCTAATTGGAAAATTGACATATTAAAATATAAACTGACAACTCACCACGCTGGGTACTTGCTCCGCCTGTCTGTCTCTTTCTATCCTACACTAGATTTCTCTCAATCGACGACGACAACCAGTCTCAGGAAAAATAATCGTTTTTTGGCTGGTTTTGTGCAGGTTTTGTGCTTTGCGTTTGCTTTGGTCAGTCGAATAAAGTACTTCGTGACGAGAATAGAAACGAATCTCATTTTTCATATCACCTTCGGAAGTAGCAAAAAAGAAATTTTACATCGCATTTGGTCTATGTAAGTTTTAATTGATTCATTAAAAATCATATCACACATATAAGCTAGTCAAATTTTGGGCCTTGAGCTTGCCAAAAATTGTACGTCTCGAATCGATATCGCAGTATGCACACTCGTGTACACAAATTTCGCGCATGAACAGGAGTGCAGAGTGTAGATTTTTTCCTTCCACATACATCCCCAGCAAGAAGATACAACTAGATACAAGTGTCAAACATTAGGACAGAGCAGAGGACTATAGCTACCCCTCGAAGAAAAAAAAACGTAATTCCCTGAAATATTCGGGTTTTTTACAGGATTCTGTGCTGTTGAGAAATCAAAAGTGTACAGGAAGCTACAAGAATTGACTGCTATCAATTGGGTAAGAGGGAAGCGTCTTCATGCACAGTTGCTACTTCAGGGCATGTCATGTGACTTCTGGGTTAAATCAATTGAAGGAGGTCATTCGTCTTTTCATAAGAAAATTGCCTCATTCATCTTCGCAGCTAGGTTTTTTTCACTGACTGATAAATCTTTCTAATTTGCAGAAAAACTGTCAAATTATGTCTAATTTGAAGCGATTCGACGATGAGGAGAACGACAGCCAATACGGACGTGTCTATGCCGTTTCTGGACCAGGTATGTACATTTTATTTATCAAACAGTGGATTTTATTGATTTTCGTAATTTGCAGTCGTCACGGCTGAGTTGATGTCTGGATCGGCTATGTACGAGTTGGTGCGTGTTGGCTATTATGAGCTGGTGGGAGAGATAATTCGTCTCGAGGGTGACATGGCCACCATTCAGGTTTACGAGGAAACCTCGGGTGTGACAGTGGGCGATCCAGTGTTGCGCACTGGCAAGCCACTCTCAGTGGAATTGGGTCCCGGTATTATGAGCAGCATTTTCGACGGTATCCAGCGTCCGCTGAAGGACATCAACGAGCTGACACACTCCATCTACATACCAAAGGGTGTGAATGTGCCATCTTTGTCGCGTACACAAGCATGGGACTTTAATCCACTTAATGTCCGAGTTGGTTCGCACATTACTGGAGGAGACTTGTATGGCATGGTCCATGAAAACTCCTTGGTAAAGCACAAGATGATTGTTGCACCACGCGCCAAGGGTACGGTGCGCTACATTGCCCCAGCTGGAAACTACACAGTCACAGATGTCGTGCTGGAGACCGAATTCGATGGAGACATTACCAAGCACACTATGTTGCAAGTTTGGCCAGTTCGTCAGCCCCGTCCAGTCACAGAGAAGCTACCAGCCAACCATCCCTTGTTGACCGGCCAGAGGGTCTTGGATGCGCTCTTCCCTGCAGTTCAAGGTGGTACAACTGCCATTCCTGGAGCTTTCGGCTGTGGCAAGACTGTCATCTCACAGGCTTTGTCCAAATACTCCAACTCTGATGTCATCATCTACGTCGGTTGCGGTGAACGTGGCAACGAGATGTCCGAAGTACTTCGTGATTTCCCCGAGCTGTCCGTTGAGATCGATGGCGTCACCGAGTCCATCATGAAGCGTACCGCCCTGGTAGCCAACACATCCAACATGCCTGTCGCTGCTCGTGAAGCTTCCATCTACACCGGCATCACACTATCCGAGTACTTCCGCGATATGGGATACAACGTTTCCATGATGGCTGATTCTACCTCCCGTTGGGCTGAGGCTCTTCGTGAAATCTCAGGTCGTCTCGCTGAAATGCCCGCCGACTCCGGTTACCCAGCCTATCTGGGTGCACGTTTAGCCTCATTTTACGAACGTGCTGGTCGCGTCAAGTGCTTGGGTAATCCAGAGCGTGAAGGCTCCGTTTCAATTGTAGGCGCTGTATCGCCGCCCGGTGGTGATTTCTCCGATCCCGTCACATCTGCCACCCTTGGCATCGTACAAGTGTTCTGGGGTTTGGATAAAAAACTCGCCCAGCGCAAACATTTCCCCTCCATCAACTGGTTAATCTCGTACAGTAAGTACACTCGTGCCCTGGACGACTTCTACGATAAGAACTTCCCCGAATTTGTGGCATTGAGAACCAGAGTCAAGGAGATCCTGCAAGAGGAGGAAGATCTCTCAGAAATTGTGCAGCTAGTCGGCAAGGCCTCGTTGGCCGAAACAGACAAGATCACCCTCGAAGTCGCCAAGCTGCTGAAGGACGATTTCCTGCAACAGAACTCGTACTCCGCCTACGATCGGTTCTGCCCCTTCTACAAGACTGTGGGTATGCTGAGAAACATGATCGCCTTCTACGACATGGCTCGTCACTCGGTCGAATCCACTGCTCAGTCAGAGAACAAGATAACGTGGAACCTGATCAGGGAGTCTATGGGCAGCATCATGTACCAGCTGTCGTCGATGAAGTTCAAGGTGAGTGGAAACGCTTTACTCGTTTGTCTACTTGTTCAATTGTTTGAGCTTTTTCTTCATCTATTATGTGCACACAGTAGTTAGCTATTTTTATCACCTGATCGTTTTATTTGGTTTTATTATTGGGCGCCAGCAGTGCGGGTGGGCAACGAGAGGGTGGCGACTAATTCAACATATCGCCGAAGTGTGTTCTGATTCTGTTTTTTTTTTTTTTAGTTTATAGGTATAGCCGATTCGAGTTAATTGATTTAAATTCGATCGCAATGTGTAGATTACATGCGCGTGTATTTGGTTTCAATTATTATCAAGTTGTCAGTTCATTAGCGCTTTGACGACTAATTTGCGAAGTCAATTATACCTGATTTGGTGTTAATTAATCGTAACTCAAGCAATAATAGTTCAATCTAAAGACGTGTCGTTAAGGAACCATTCATCATAATCTATCCGCTGTGCGTAGGCTTCATTGATGGGGACTCTGATTTATCACCTAAAAATACAGACGGTTCGTCTGGTGACAACTTAAGTTGAGTGCGACGCAGCCATAGTATTCTAAGTAAATTATCAGCCAAAACAGACAACCAAAATCTCTTCGAAACGAAGCTACTGACCAGAGCTAGAAAAGAACAGATAGGCAAGTTCATTGAATTCCGTGTTGTGTTTGCAATCGGTTCAATGTGGTTGGGGTTAAACCAACCACAGAACTTGTAGCTGATTACTTGATAACTGCGGAGCTATGAATAATGACGCACCGAATCGGAAAAAATCGATTGTTCTCAATTGATTGTTGCTATTGAATCGATTTTATTCATAAGTAACAAAAACAATCAACACTAAAGCATATCCTTAGCGTGTTATCGCCCAAACTATTTTTCAGTTAATCGCAGAGATCGATCACCTGAAAATAGTTCATCTGAACGATTTGGTGGCGTTCTTATAGCAATCAGAAAAGACTTAAATCCTAAAGAACTAAATCTTGACGATTTCTCGGATATCGAAATCTGTGGCAGTAAATTTGATCTCACCTCTTCAAAAGTATTCATTGTGTGTGTCTATATACCTCCCAGAACACCGCTTGCCGTGGTGATTAGATATTTGGATGCCATTCGCTACGTTGAAAATCATACATCCGCTTCTGACAGACTTTTTGTCTTTGGTGACTTTAACCAACCCAAAATTGATTGGAGTGCCGGAGATATTGATTGTACGTATCTCACTCATGTCAATATCTTATCAACTATTGAAGCTGAAATCATTGACTGCTTTCAATCGATTGGACTCTTTCAACTAAACCCAATTAAAAATCATCAGAATCGCTCGTTGGACCTCATATTCTCAAATTATAACGATGATACTTATGTTACTAGAAGTCTAACTCCGCTGGTTCCTGAAGACACCTATCATCCCTCATTATATTTGTTTTGTCACATAGAGTTTAATGTTTCAAATATTTCTACTTCTTACAAATTTGATTTTAAAAATGCTAATTATAATAACATATGTAATGAGCTTTACAATTTTAACTGGAGTCCATTTTTAACTCTAGGAATAGAAGAACTCTGCTCGATATTTTATCGCGTTTTAAAAAACTTAATTTTTGGTTTTGTCCCGGTTGTTCAAATTAAAAATATTATAAATGATATTTGTCCTTGGGATAATGATGAAACACGTAGACTAAAAATTCTTAAAAATAGAGCCTATAGGAAGTGGCGGTCGAGTATGTCGAATGATGACTATACTTTATATCGTCATCTCAGAACCGAGTTTAAATCTTCTATATACCATGCCTACTCGGCTTATATCAATGATGTCGAATCCAAAATCAAATTATCGCCAAAATTTTTTTGGAATTTTGTTAATTTACAAAAGAATAGTGATGGCTTTCCGGCTTCATTCTCCTATGATGATCGGTCAATAGATGATCCCCGCGTTATCTGCAATAGTTTTGCAGATTTTTTTCAATCTGTATATTCTAATCCTTGTTCTGTTTTAGATGAACACTTTTTTTCTTATTTAGGTGCATCACATTCCTCTATTTTTAGTAACATCGCTTTTCCCGAAGATATGATACTGAGTAAACTTAGAAATTTGCCCCATAATTTTAATCCTGGACCCGATGGTATTCCAGCAGGCTTTTTAAAAATGTGTGCCCTTCCTTTACATTCCATACTTTGCCACATATTCAATGTATCGTTGAAGACAGGTATCTTTCCTTCCCTATGGAAAAATTCTTTTATAGTACCAATATTTAAATCCGGTAGGAAAAATAATATTGAAAATTACAGAGGGATCTGTAAACAATCGTCCAATCCTAAACTGTTTGATGAGTTGGTGACTGATGAGTTAAATTTTTTCTGTAAAAATTTAATTTGCAATAACCAACATGGCTTTGTAAAAAACAGATCCACTGCTACAAATCTTCTTCTTTTTACAAATTTTGTTATTAGTGAGATATCTAAGGGTAATCAGGTCGATGCCATTTACACTGATTTCAGTAAAGCGTTTGATCGAGTTGATCACAAACTTCTTCTTTACAAACTTGAACGTTTAGGGTTTCCTACAGTTTTTCTTAGATGGCTATCATCCTATCTAAGCAACAGATACCAGTTTGTAAAGTTTCGCGGACACTTATCCAAAGAAATCATTGTAACATCTGGTGTCCCACAAGGAAGTCATATAGGACCACTCTTGTTTATTTTATTCGTTAATGATGTTGTCAAATTTGTTCCACATTGCAATATCCTGATGTTTGCCGATGACTTTAAAATATATTCTTCATGCAATGATCCGAATAGTTTTCATAGATTGAACGCACATCTCCAAGACTTCGTTTTGTGGTGCAATAAAAACTACTTGTCCCTTAATGTTAGTAAATGTTCGGTCATTACTTTTTCCCGTCGTTCCTCGCCTTTCATTCACGCGTATTCCTTCATAAGTAGTGTTATTCCGCGTGTATCTTTGATAAAAGATCTAGGTGTTATGTTAGATAGTAAACTATCCTATATTTACCACTATGAATACATCACAAATAAAGCCAATAGAGCATGGGGAATGCTTAAACGTTATGCTAGGGTGTTCACCGAACCCTATGCGCTGAAAACTTTATATTTGTCGTTTGTTCGATCGCTGCTGGAATATACGTCTATTGTTTGGTGTCCATACTACAATACTCATATAGTAAGAATCGAAGCAATTCAAAAAAGATTTCTCAGGTTTGCCCTCAGACGTCTACCTTGGTCGGATTTTAATAACTTACCCCCTTACTCAGCCCGATTACAACTTATTGGACTCGACTCTCTTGAGGTTAGGAGAAAGGTATCAAGAGTTGTTTTTCTTCACAGAATACTTATTGGAGAGATTCACTGTCCTGATATTTTAAGTCTTGTGGGTCTTAATGTTCCATCACTTAATTTGCGTAATAACAGATTCTTTTATATTCCTCGTTCTCGTACGAATTGCGGAAGATCCTCCTCTTTAAATGGTTTAATGTTATTGTATAATGAATGTGCGTCTTTAATTGACATTAATATGACAATACCATTAATAAAATCCATCTTGTTTAATTATTTCCAGTTATAATTGTATTGCTCAGTTCGTAATTAGTTTTGTACTTGCTTTTTTTTTCTAAATTATATTTATTTACTTAATTTTTTTTTTTCTTAATCTTTGTCTCTCATGTTATTATATTTTTTCACGTCTAAAAAAGGCCTAGTACTTTGTTGACAAATAAATAAATAAATAAATAAAATGTTATATAAATATAACTAAGAGGCCTATTCTTTTAAGGGTGTAACACTTTGCTACAATTTCGGGCACCTATCCCCTTGGACTTGATCTTCGTTTTACAGTCGTCCTGCCAGTATGTCTCTGCTGTAGGTATTATTTTTGGTTTTACATGCTTGGTCACGGGCTACAAAGATTTCACGCATAGCATAGACACAAAAGATTCGAAAAGACTTCCTGATTCGTGATTTTCACAATCATTTTCCGGAATCAATATTCACCAGATCTATTTTTATTCTTTTAGCTAATTATAGCTTATGCACCGTCCCGGCTGGATGTTTTCAATGTTTAGTTGCTGTGCCTCATAAAACTCTGTATTAAAACGCATAAATCAAATTTTTGGAATTGCTAACGTACCTAAACCACGAACCCTGGTAATCGGTAGTTATACCTACAAAAATATAGATTCTATTTCCATACGCCATTTCCAGTGGCCACTTCAGAACTCTAATGTGCGTGCATGTGGGAATATCTAAATTTAGACTGTCCCATTGTTTTTACCCCCACTACGGGTCGCCAACAAATTCACCCCGCGTTCAACCTTTTTGTTGACATTTAATCGACAATCATTTACGACGTTTTCGCATTTTACGCATTTCTTTCTTCCTTTAGCTGTCCATGAACTAGACAAAGCTTTGCACAACTTTGTTGTTTTGTCAAGAGCTCATCATTTCACTGGTAACCACTGTTTTTGTTTCTCTATCATTACAGGACCCCGTTAAAGACGGCGAAGCCAAAATCAAAGCGGACTTTGACCAATTGCACGAGGACCTGCAACAAGCCTTCAGGAATTTGGAGGATTAAGTCATATATTATGCACTAAGCTCTCTACCATCCCAGTTTACGTTTATCGTTACCTAGTTATAGTTATAGAAACAAAATTAAATGAATGCTACTACTAATCCAAAGTATAATGAAAATAATGGTTGAATATACAATGAACGAGCCCGCAACACCTATATATCTACTTAGGCAAAGAAACCTATACCT
The DNA here is from genome assembly GCA_946477585.1 of Cheilosia urbana. Classification (NCBI taxonomy): domain Eukaryota; kingdom Metazoa; phylum Arthropoda; class Insecta; order Diptera; family Syrphidae; genus Cheilosia; species Cheilosia urbana. The sequence goes on from OX297854.1 coordinate 163,448,679, forward strand.
ATATTGTAACTACATACTATTTTATGTGTAAATTTGAGTGTTTTACTTTTTAAATGTGAGAATCCTTAGCAATGATAAAGACGAAGAAAACGAAACAATAACTAGAGATACATATAAGCGTGACGCACGCAAACGAAAAAAAAAACACGATTGAGATTATAATAATATTGTTCTTGTTGTTGCAGACGCTTTAAAGGAGTTTTTGTTTTTGATGAAAAAATAAAATGTATTTTAATTTTTTTCGTTGTAAAGTATTATTGTAAAAATAAAATAAATATAATATCTATTAAATCTATTGATGAAAATCTACATTTCATTTTGTGAAAAATAACTTTTGCGAAGAAAAAAAATTGCAAGCCATACTGGTTTTCGATTCTACAATCAAATTGTTCAAATTCGCAAGGTTCGTACTCTGTAACTCTATAGCCGCGCTCACCTCGAAATGTATCCTTTTTTTTAGAATATGCACCCCTATCGAGGTATCGATTTGTACGAAATCGGAGAAATTCCATTCGAGATATCCATATCCGTTCCGATCCGATACAACATTCGGAAAAATTCTCCGATGACATAGCGCACCTTGTCGCATTGCATGGAACCGCGTTATACCATTTACTTTTACAGCTACGCGGTTAATTTTTTTCCGAAGCTCTCAGACAACTAATTACTGCGGAATATTTTAATGTAAAATGAACGCGATTATATGCTTCATTTATTTTGTTCCGAAACAGAAACTTCGAACGCATTTTGAGTTTCGATCAGGGGCCCTACTCTGTATTTTGTTCCGATAGTGAAAATCTCGAATATTTTGTACTCTCTATTTCTAAAACGGATTGAAGTCTACTACTTTCGGATAGACAGTTCCGAAAGTGGAATTTTCGTACCTGTCAACTCTTTTTCGAATGTCAAAAGCATTCTTTTAAAAGTGATAACGGAAGTCTAAACTGGTCTAAACGAATGTCTAAAGTCTAAAAAATGTCAGTTTTTTTTTATGAAATTTATGTGTCTTGGATGCAATATTACGTACTGCAGACCTTTGCAATAGAACTTGATGTTTATTATTGTGCCATGCCAAGGGAATGGCCGTTATAGCCTCCTTGCCCTAAAAACTTTAAGGTAGGTATAGCAACAGCTTGTTATAAGATGGCTGGAACTGCAGTTAATCTTAAAGGAGCAGAGAGTCAATCTTATATGGCATAAAATGCAAAAAAACGTTCTTCGACAGGCGAAAGTTCTGTACAAAAATAAACAATAGTTTAATTAATTTGTCCCACCAATAAAATGTTTGCTTTGATCACACATTTCCATTATATTTGATTCATCCCGTTTAATTTTTTGTTTAATTCGTTTTTCATTATTTTCTGGATTTTCTGCATCCATCCAAAGTGCAATCGAATCAATTTTCTTTTGTTTTATTTGTCTTTAAAAATCGTAATTTGTTCTTATCCGGCTTGTTTGTTATTTGTTTTGATTTGATTTGCATTTGATAGATCTCATAAGAAATAATTCGAGACATGACAAATCTAATGAGAAATAATTCGAGACTTGAAAACACCAATCCGTAAAAGGCAAACCGCAAAGGTATTAAGTACTATTTTGTTCCGTTTCGAATATTTAACAGAGTACTAAGGCCCCAGTTATAGCTATCATTGAAATGCATCATTGGAACAAATCAGTGGAATAATGGTTTACTTTTTTTGACAAGTCAGTTATAGCAATCATTGAAAATTTGCTGTCAGTGGAAGGATCTGTCAGTGAAATTAAACAGAGAAAAATCGGTTATCAAGTAGGAAAAACTGTTTAATAATCGGAATTATGGGATTGCATAAAAGAAAACAAATGTTGTTGTTACTATTGTCATGCTCAGTTTATTAAAAAAAAGAAAAAGTTACAGTACGCGAAAGCGAATGTTCCAAGTGCATCCTTTGTATCGAGCCCGAAAACTCCAGGGAGAATATTTAACATTAATGCATCGCTTGGAAATGTTTCCAATGAAGTTTTATGAATACTTTCGGTTTTGCAGTTGTGGCAGACCCGCTTGGGGTGTTACGACTCTTTGAAGTGTGACCGAAAGCTGTCACGAAGGGAATTCCATTTTTTTTTTTTTTGTATTCAGCAACTAAAAATGAACTTTTGTTTAAGCTTTAAACAGCAAATCAAATAACTCTTACCCCTTCTCCCAAAAACAAGCGCAATGTCCACCCATTCATTTTCCCGGCTCCTGCGGTTGCTGTATTCCGGTCTATTTTTCGCGTAAACGCAGCAATGATTCTTTAGTTCTAAAATTAATTTAGGTTCAAATTCTCTAATTTCACTTTTTTGTTGATTTTTATATTCTTTTAAATTTCGTTGTTCCATATTTACCAAATACAACCAAAACACAAAGCACAACAAAAGAACAACTTGCAATAAAAAATTCGGTTTCGAGGTTGGAGTTGATCATTGAAAGCAAAACTGACAGCTGAGAACAGAAAGAGAATCGAACACATCAGTGAAACGATTGGGTTCCAAATTAGAGGAACGAAAATCAGCTGTTCATTGAAATCAATTTCAATCAGTGAAATAATAAAAGTGGATTTAAAGAAACGTTTTAATCAGAATTAAGTTGTTTTTTTCGTAAAAAAATTCTACAATTGATTAGCTTTATTTTGATACCAACTAAAGCCAATATTGTTTGACTAATCGTCTTAAATTCGTAATTCAAAATTTTCAATGATGCATTTCAATGAAAGCTATAACTGGGGCCTAAATCAAAAGCGGAACGAAAAACACTTTTGCATAGGATTGCCTTTCGGAACGAAATACAGAGTAGGGCCCCAGATTTGACTTTCGTATCGGAATTTCTTCCGAACGGATACCTCGATAGGGTAGATTGGTACTACCTAATTCTAAAGTAAATGTCAAATTGATTCGAATTCGTAAATAATCATTCTATATTCTAATTCAAATGTGTTTGCGACGGTTTGAATTGCATCAAAAATGTAAGTGGGTCTTGGGAGCGCTCGGTAAGACGATTCATATTCATTCATAATTCATATTTTATTAAATACTGCGTGAAAGTATTAAAATATATAATATGCGTAGGGAATCTACTAAATGTGATAAATGTGATAATATTTGACAAGGCATCCCGACTTATTGGAAGAATATTTGAAAACACCGGAGGCCAGGAGAAAATCCTCACATTTATGGGCAAATCTATCTAGATATTTAAATGCTGAAGATCCAGTTAAGATGCCAGTTAAGTGGTATTAACTTATGCTGAAATGGAGAGCACTTCAAACGTCAGTTGGAATCTGAAGGGATCAGCGTTTACATTTAGGAAAGTATCACAAATAAAAAAAGTAGTACAAATATTATGTTAGGCATGACAGAAAGCAAACGTTTTTGGTACTAAAAACAAAAAGCCCATCGAAAAATGCGAGAAAAACGCTTTAAAGAACCAGTCGAAAATGTGTAAACACGTGTTAAAAAACGCGTCCAAAAACATTTGCATTGGTTTAAGCAATAAGGGAACTATTCGCATCAACGACGACAATAATTTCGATTTAAAATGCCACCAACACATTCGCCACTCCACTTATGATAACATCCAACACCCAAGCGCCTATTTTATACAAGAATCTTTTAACTTGCTGTTAAAACAAACCAAGAGTGAAAATGTGACGACTCTATTTCGAAAATTCGGTCCTTTCTCTTAATTCTATTCCAATTCTATTACTTTCTTAGCGCAATTTTCTTTCACAAGATATTAGGCTTACACACTTCTATAAGTAAAGACAAAAATAATTACTTTCGCCAATCTCGTGTGAATGTGACGATGTAATTGTTCCACATGAGTGTTCCCGGGGAATAGAAAATCTCGGACAGTGCTATCTTCATTTTTTTGTTAGTTTATCGAACATACCTCGTCGCGTACACGAACCCCTTGCTAGCTGTCATTTTCGTTTACGTGGACCATGGCAATTATGTCAATTTTTAGTGGATTTTAATATTTTATGTTTTGATACGGCGTCAAGTCGACTTTCTGCTCTTAATTTCCTTCAAAACATATTAAAATATTTCCGAAACAAGTGAATAATTCATTAGACTTCCAGTTAAATTTTCTGTCAAATAGATAACCTCGCTATATTAATTAAAACGTAAGTAGAAGAGGAAAAACCAGACGTCGGGCCACTCGTGGATGTTTCTGGCCGACAAGGGCGAAAGTGTTTTTAATCAGAGACAATATCTGTGACAATAATCTGTTTTTCATCTTATAATAATTCAAAGTATTACGATTGTGATAAAGTTGTTAGTTAGTTATGCTTATGCTACATAGAGTATTGTTATTTGGTTTAATTTATTTTAACGTGTTCGTGAGAGAGGTGAAGTTTGTTTTATAATATTTATTTTTTATTATCTCTATTTACAGCAACGACATCTACTCGGAAAAGTTTCACAACTAAAAATAACTTCTAATATCCAAACCCTAAAGCCATGGCATCTCCCTATGGAGCACCACCAAACGAATACCAATGGAATGGCGGAGCCGAGCAGTCATATAATTTCGAAGTTCCCGAATTTGGTCAAGAATTGTAAGTAGAGAGTACATCCATGTCGAGCTCACATACTGAACAAGTGCACTTTTGTAGAAACTTCCAAACATTCGACAACACACAGGCCTCCGTTCCACCAAACTTTAGCGCGAGTTACTCCGATGTTAGCAGTGGTGTTAGTGGCTTCTACGATCCAAATGCTTACGTGGAAAACCCCTATTCACAGGATAAATCCTTTAAACCACCTGGCGGCACAGATTTCGATGATGAGCCGCCACTGTTGGAAGGTCCGTTTTAAATTTATTAAATTCTTTTTTTCCTGAATGAACATCGATGTTTCTCGTTTCAGAACTGGGAATCAATCCAAGCCACATATTTCAAAAAGTAAGTGCAAATGAATTTGCAAAAAATAATAGACAGTGTCAAAGGCAAATGAGCAATCCCATTAGAAATTACGAAAGAAACGTTGGATTTATTTTAATTAGCTAAGCAAAAGTAAAGTCCACTGCTGCTCTTCAAAGGGATAAGGCATACGGCACTTCTATTTTTGTCCTTTCTTCAGCTTCTTTTTTGTATTGTCTCTTCCATTTACTTTAAAAGTCAGTGCTGGTGGATGAGAGTCAAGTCGTAAGGTTGTAGCAGTGCAGCTATACGTTCTCATTAACGCTGTCATGGGCCTGCCTTTCTTTTCACTTTCTCCTTACTTTACTTTGCTTTTGTTCCGCACTGTATAGAGCTTTGTTGACAACATTCTATCTCTGCACCATAAGATGAATCAAGTTGAATAGAAGACTGTAGGTCGTCATCTCTGCCCACTTGGGTTAACAGAAACAAAAGTAGGTACCATGGACTGATTCTATAAGGGAAGTAGAGGAAAATGCATTTAATTTTCCGGTGCACTGATGGCGATGTCATTAGGGGCAATGAAAATTCTATTTAACACAAGACTCCGGGTAAGTAATTGTGTGTTCAATGGGAAGATGGGTCATTCTACTTGGACCTACCGGTTAATTGAACAAAAAAAAAAAAAGTTGATTAAAGTTTCGGCCAGGAATGCACATCTACAAAAGGAGCTCAGGAATTTCAACCCTTCGGACACTGCTTTTGTAGTGGTCATACTTATTGGTGGGCTTATTGACAAGCTGTGTAAGAAGAGTCTGACGATGCTTCGATGCCAATTCGAGTTATTATTTGGTGTTGTATAAATTTACGAGTATAATCTTCACATTGAACTACAGCGACGTTGAATCGTTACTACTTTCGACTACACGTACAACGACGTTTATCATGCGTCATGCCCTTAAAAAAACGTATTTGCATGCGGATTCCATTTCGTCTAGACAACCACGAGTATACTATCCTCTATCCATCACCAAAACACTTGAAAAATCCTTTACAGCCGGCACTTTTTTCTAAAATCTGCAATTGTGATGCTTCTCTGCTATAACAAAATGTTAACTCCACTAGTGCGCATCTTTTTTTTTACCATTTCCATCTTGTATAGTATAACGCCACTCAAAAACAATTTCAATTACTTCCCCGCCTTCCCCTTGAAATATTTCGGAACACATAACCACACAGTTTGCTGCAGCCTAAATGGAAGTACCCACTCCATTTAGCCAGCACTTGAGTGCCCATACTACACAGTTGCAGCTTATGAAATTTGAAATATGCGGCAATTAGCTTACGTTCAAATATTTAATCCCATGCAATTTACAAAGATATACCTTGGTTAGCAGGTTAAATAACAGTTGAAGTGGTAATTCGGGAAAAAATGTCGAAACCATCCAAAAAGATGATTTAACAGAATATTGTTTGCGTGAATATTTCGGCAAATAACCCTTCGAGTGTGTGCATACGAGTAGGTACCTATGTTGGATATTTAATTTCATGGTTTGCAGTTTATACAATTTGTTTTGCATTGCGGGAGGACGGCGACGACGACGGGGATGTACTGGATGTGTGTGGCTGTGTTTGTTTATTAAATTGAAAAATGAATGCGATTTGAGTTCTACGGTGCGAGAAGTAATGTTCATATCATTTGACGAGTTTGCCCATGAAATGGGTTAAAATTTAATAGCTCAATGAGAGATCATCCACGGAAGATGCTTTCCTGCTTAGCTGGCTTCTATTAGGTCGTGGCGTGCATGAACACAAACGATTTGACTCGAAGTGATGTGACTATTTAAATTGTCTGGAATCTGCGTGGGCACGTCTACAACCTATAACGTCGCCGCGATGGAGTTAATTGTGGACATTAAAGTCGCAAGGAATAATGACTTCAGTGCCGAAGAATAAGAATTTATAAATTTTTCCGTACAAAAAACCTTTTCCGATTGCGGAAGAATGAATAAATTCGTTTTAAGAAAATTGAAAGATAATTTGCTTCTTTTTCGATAAACCAACTTTATCATACATAAGCAACATTTTAAGACCAAAATTGAGTTCATCAAGTTTGTAGGTAGTCAAACGAAAAACAAAAGAACATTTTTACGGTTTCGTTTTACGTATGGCTATAACTGGAACAAAACATTGCTAGTTTGGGTTTCAATACGTGGACGATTCGGAAGATTTTTGCTGCGAGGTATTCTTCGGAACAACTGTTCGGAGATTTGTTCCGACATTTTGTAACGCATATCGGCGAATTACGTTGAAGTGCGATGAAGTGCATTTTTTTGTTAAATTTTTGACAGCTAGGTTCCGATATCCTCCGACAGAAATTGGTTGCGGAATTTGTTTACGATTTGTAGTGCGGTGCGGTGCGCCATCGCAATAGTTTATTTCTCTTCCGAAATCGGACACCTCGAATGGAATTTGAGCCTCCGAAAGAGTGTGCGTTGCGGAGAATTTTCCGTTCCGACAGATACCTCGCTAGGGCCGATAACCAGCGGTGCCAGATTCCACGATTTATCGTATTTTTACGATTTTGGGGCTTTAAATTTATTCCACGATTTTCGAGCTAAAAAAGCATAAAATTCCACGATTTTTCAAATTTATCGAATACAAAAATTTATTTACAAAATTCAAGACACCGATGCCGGATTTCGTAAGATAAGTAACCTAAATTTTGAAAATCTTTTTTCTGAACCTCGATCTTCAATAGATATATCAGTTTTTTAGAAAATGTTTTACAAACAAAGCATGGTAATAAAAGCTAAGCATTTCCGTTAATGAAAAAAGTCATTTTTGAAGTCTTATCATTTCCGAATTCATCTGCTATTATTGAACTTATATTTTCGGCGGTTAACCTTAATAAAACGAAAACAAGGAATTCGTTGACCACAAAAAACTTGCATGGAATTTTGCATGCCAATAATTTGCTAAGAGTGCAAGAGGTTTCTTGCTACAATTTGAATATAAATAGCAGCATTTTTAATCAATTTAATTCAAGTATGAATGTGTAATAAAGTAGACTGCAGTAGATTACAGTAGTAAAAACATATACATATACTCGTACGTTTTTTTTCTTATTTAATAAATTAAAACTGTTATTTTTCGAAAAATGTTAATGTTGTCCAAAATAATGTATGTTGTAATAAATTGAAGTAGGTATAATAACATTCTTCTGTGTTTTCGTTTTGTTTTTTGTTTATTTCCAACAAAATCGTATTTCCACGATTTTGAAAGCTAGTATTTACGATTTCTGGTGAAAAAAATCTGGCAGCACTGCCGATAACTACAATTATAGAACTACCGAACGACGCGACGTTAGAACAACCTCTTGGGAAGGGTTAAGTTGACTACATATGTGTTTTTTGAATTTAAAAATATTGTCTTGTATCAGTGTTCGTTCTTTACAATAAGTTCCAAATAAATGATGGAAAATTGATGTACGTACTCTATCTCTAACGCTTTTGAAGTGGCGCAATTGATTTAGGAATCGAGACTTCAACCTTGTAGAATGTGAACCTTAAAAACTGAACAGCCCTATAAATAGAAATAAAGAAACAAAGTTTGTGGAAGCAGATTACTTTTTGGAATTCGCCAACGAAAAAAAAGGCTTTCTGGAGTAGGCGTACATGTCCCAAACATGTGGGAGCATTTGAACAAAGTCCGCAATTAATTTTTTTACTAAGCTGTAGCCCTAGAATTGAGTTTCGATGTTGGTGACTATGGTCACGGTGTTGGGCGAAAGGATATTTCCGGAAACCAATATTTACTGCTTGATAATTGATTGCACGAGGACTCGTGGTTATATTGCAAATCAGTGTAGCAGGATCGGGTAGGGGGTTAGGCGATTGCCGTGATATAAATAAACAAAATGCCTTTGTTAAAGTTTTCACAGAATTTTATTTATTTGCTTTGACAAATTTATTGTTATTTGAATTGGGGGAAAAAAAAACACGTTAATTTGATGACAAGGCATTTGATGGACATATTCATAGCTGGTTTCGCGATGATTGATGATGAATAATTCAGAACTTTAACTGAAATGTTTTTGGTTTGCACGTGTGGTATTTGCGTATTCACATTTTTTTTTGGAATACTCGCGAACACAATCAAGAGGTATGTTTTCGCAGCCAGATATCACAATTAAAATATACTCGACTCTGGAGCAGACCTTTCTAATTTTTGGCAGCACTAATTCAACAGAGCACTGCTCTGCTTTAGTTGCTATTGAAAACATTTGTCTAGTTTACGCGTACATTACCAACAATGTGATTTGACATTTTGTTGTTTCCACTTTTAATTGTTTCAGACATTGGCTGTGTTAAATCCCCTCCGTGGCACAGATCAAAGCATTCTTCAGGACACAGACATGGCTGGTCCGTTGGTGTTCTGTTTAGCGCTGGGAGGCTTCCTTTTGTTGGTGAGTATACTAAAGAGATTTAAGTCCTATCGTATATGAAACTGCTTGGGGAACAGCATTAATTTTTTTTTTCATTTTCTTTCTACATCCACAGAGCGGCAAAGTGACATTCTCCTACATCTACGGCATCGGAGTGATGGGTTGCATTGCATTCTACTGCCTTCTCTCGGTGATGGCCACCCAGGCTCAGGTCACATTTGGAGCGGTTGTATCTGTGTTGGGGTATTGCCTGCTTCCAATGGTCGTATTGTCCGGTATTAACGTTTTAATCACCATTCAGTGAGTATGCTTTTGTTGGGAACTATTTTTTCTCTTCTCTCTGCATCTCCATCGTTAGGTTTGCGTTTTTCTGTTCTCCCCTTGTGTAGTGTATTGTTGCTGCGATTGTTATTTTTATTCTTTCGTGGTCCATACCATCACCAGCATGACCATCACCACTGGCATTGTGCAAACAATGAATGCGTTGATTAAAAACAACAATGGGTGTTCCCGCAGCCTGCAAACTAGAAGAAGGTTTTTTGTCCATCCCTCAGGAGTATTTACAACTAAAGCTATGCCAGCGGACCAACTACCACCCCTTCAGTTCGATTGCAATTGATTTTGTTTGTCCTGTGTGTTTTGTTTCTATTTTACAAGAAACAAACATTTAATATATAGGGTAGCATGGGTTTGTTGAGCACCAGCTGAGTGTACCAGAGAAGCAGTCGATTATAAACCTACCAGTTGAACAAACAGGACCACCTTAGAACAGTAAGGGAGTTGTTGTGGAGAGTGGAGCGGTAACCAAAGCAGTGGCCATCGATTATATTAGAAGAATAGCAATGTTGTACCTGTCTATCACATTAGGTTCGTGTATTTGATAAATATGGCGGGACTTATAAGAACACTGTTTGTAGTCAATCCCAAAAAAAAGTTCACCTCGTCAGAAGGATTCTGCAAAAGTACTACAATAGCTCATTTGTTTGGTTCAAGTTGCATAACCAAAGTTCTTCGCACAGTCGTTAGGAATACAGCCTCACCTCCCAATCTGATACAGACGACTTATGTCGTTTTCCATTGGTACAGAAAAAGGACTTTTTTTCAGATTCAGAGCAGCTTTTCTCCTCTCGAAATCAGCTGGCTGTCAGATTTCATGTTTCATTGGCGGCAAAAAAAGCGGTCAGAGTCAGAACAATTTTGCGAAACTCGATTTCTGAGCGGGATTTACACCTACTTGCACTTACGCCAGAACATTTGTCATTTGTCAAACTTAACATTTTTTTGGGCACGAAAAATCTGAAGTCTGAGAGCAAAATTTGAAAATCCCAATGGAAAACGACATTAGTATCATTCATCGTAGCAAAACAACATTAAGAACCTTCCAGAAAACATCGACTACACAACAACAGAACTACAATTTGGTAGAAACTTCCAGGTCTCCATTATAAATAAAATAAATAGTTGGCGCAACAGGTCCGGAGAGACCCTAGGCCTAGCTTCTCACAACCATTCGTTTGTGAGTTTCTCATTTTTGGAACGAATGGAAGGGACCTACAATTTTATGCCGACTCCAAACGGCTAATTGAGAAGCTCTTTCAAGACATTTATACTCTCGGATGTTTGTCAGACGTTCGCGAGAGGTAGCGCAGCGGAAAAAAACCCTAAGTCGGAATTGGGTTTTGCGGGACTCGAACCTGGGACCCCCGCATAGTAGTCCAACACACTAACCACTAAGCTACTGCGACTACAGGTCTCCATTCCCTCTAGATTATTCTGGGAGAAGGAAACGTTCCTGGATGACGAATCGATCCATTTCTTCACAGATGGTTCGAAAACTGTAGACTGTGTTGGTGGCGGTGTCTTCTCTGATAGACTAAATCTTAGTCTCTCCAGCCGTCTTCCTGATCACTGTAGCGTTTTTCAGGCGGAAATAGTGGCGATGAAAGAAGTCTTATCTTGGTTGAAAGAAAACTTGATATCTGCTAAAGATATCCGTATCTTCTCGGATAGTCAATCTGCCATCAAGTGCCTGGAATCAGTCTCTACTAATTCTAAAACAGCCCTAGACTGTCGTTCGTCTCTCAGAGAGATGGCGGAGCAGTTCAATATTCACCTCTGTTGGGGTGCCGGGGCATAGACATCACAGGTAACTGCAAGGCTGATAAACTCGCCAAACACGGAACTACACTACCTATGCTTTCAGTTAAGGATTCCTTAGGTATTCAAATCTGTTGCGTATTCAGCGTACCTGTAGGATGTAGGCTTCCAAAATGAAATAAAACAGATCAATGGTAATTCAGTGATTTATTCAATACCTATTTAAAATTATATGGACTTTTATTGAGGAAAGGAAACGAGGTTACTCCCTGCGTTGACTGTCAGCGAAAAAGGAAAAGAGGAAGTTAAAAACCCCCATGTGGCCCGTTGACGTGTCGACGGATGTATCCATATGTCAGTAACCTTCTCGTACATAGGTGCGCTGATATCGCTTAATTCTAGCGTTCAGGAATACACAACAAAATCGCTACTTGCAAACTCACAATAAAGCTGGTTGCTATAGAAAGAACAAGTCTTAGGTGGACAACCGGCTCGACATGTCTAGCGACAAAACAGGGGTCGAATTACCGCATCCGTGAGCGAGCCATACGTCACTGAATTTCGTGGATTTTACAAGCGAAACAATAACAGATTCAGTCACGTATTACTCGATCACGGATGCGGTAATTCATACCCAGATCTGGCCAAAGCTGGATCTAAAACGTTCTAGGCATCTGATCTCCCTCGACAGGAAGCATATCAGTTCTACAATAGGAGTCATCAGGGGACACTGTCTCATAGGGAGGCGTGCAAAAAGATTTGCGTATTCTCTAACGATTTTTGCAGAAGCTGTTTTGACTATTTTGAGCTTTGCACTTGTCCGGCTCTCTCACAAAGACGAAAACTCCATTTGGGAGCGTTCTACTATAGTGATCTGAACAATCTAAAAAATACAGACATTCGAAAGCTCCTACGCTCCATCACAAGCTCCAACTGGTTCCACGAGTACGAAAAATAACTATAGATTCGTGTGGTATCACAAGGCACCTTATAATGGTCTAAGTGTGTCGCCTAGCCACTTCAACCTAACCTTACCTATCATTCATCGTGAACTAATGCGTTCCTTCCTGACCTTAGTTTAATTGGAGTTATCTCTGTTAACCTAGCGCCGACTTGAATGAACGCACCATGCTCGCAGTGCTGCTGTATGTGTCGTTTGATACATTTTTTTATTGTCATTTTTACTTTATTCGTTTATTTGTATTTTTCCCTATTAAGTTTTTAATCATGAAAAAATCCAATCACGCTGCTTCGAAGAATAATGAAAGCACAAAAAGAAGAAGCGTAAACTTTACTCCCATCCCTCATCATTGTTTTGGACCTTTTAGTTGTTCATTTTTTTTTGCGTGCATTTTTATAAAATGTGCGAGCATTCATATCCGGCAAGGGTGCGCTTTTATTGAACTAGTTTTGCAGTTTGTTTATGATTATTATTTTTTTACTACGAGTCTCCCTCTCCCGTTGGTGTGTTGTAATCTTCTCTGTTGCTACTTCAGTGTTTTTGTTGTTGCCCTTTTTGTGTAATTTATACTTTTGACCATTAAAGCTTATATTTCTATGTGAGTGTGTGTATTTTTTTTTAATATTCATTGCAGAGGTCCTTTGGGTTTAATCGTTGCCGGGATCAGTATCCTCTGGTGTGCCATATCCGCATCGAAACTCTTCGTGACTGCATACTCGATGGACCATCAACAAGTTCTGATTGCATATCCTTGTGCCCTTCTTTATGGAGTATTCGCATTGATTACGATTTTCTAAGGACGCCACAGGAACAAAGTGAACTGGATGGACTGGACGGTGGTTGTAGGATGCTGAAGCCATTAAGTGGCTAATGAGTGCTTGATCAAGTTTATTTAAGTTTTTATTGTAAATTGTTTTCGTTTTTTCTCGCCAGATTCGATCTGTGGTTTTGCTTTGACTTAATTTTCAGTTGAATATAAATATTTTAATACTCTAGAAATGTTTCCTTTTATGCAGGAGGTGTGGTGTAGTTTGAGAGTTTCGACAGAGATGCTGTTGGACCTGTTTGTCGGCTGATTACCTTTGCATTTGAATAAAATACTGGATATTGTCTGCTAGATTAAAGCAAATTTATGTGACTTTCTAATTTTTATTAAAAAAAATATCGACCAACAAGTGAAGACGTGTTTAAAGACTGAATAAAGTTATCTGTAACGGACGTCTTATTTGTCAGTGTACCTACTTATGTCCTTTATCCCCTTGTGGGACCTAGGGCCTCTACAACGCCTACGCGCCATCGTGTGCGGTTTCTCCCAAACTCTTTCGCAGTTGCCGTGCTTCCTTCTCGACTGATCTACGCCATGTACTTCTAGGACCGCCGCGTATCCTGCCATCCTGAGTAAGCGGGTTCCATTGCATTGCGTGGTTATCTGTGGACCTGTAACCTTTTCGGAAAGTGTGACCAATCCACTGCCACTTTCGTCGTTGTATGGTTGTGCCATGGCCGGTTCTCTCATAAAGCTGTCCGTTCGAGATACGATTTGGCCAGAAAATCCTTAAGATATTACGCAGGCACCTATTAACGACTCCCCCCCCCCCTTGATATTTTTATCATGGGGTGTACGCTGAAAACCATCTCTCGTTTAAAGAGAGGTGGCTTTTGGTACCACGCGCATTGGAGTTTTGAAGAACTTGTGCGAGAATTATCCTTTGACCCCTGTCTTATGGATATGCCCTCTGACGCAATGACTCCAAAAGTCCTACTGCGACAAAACTACCACGTCAACTTTCCTCAGGCAACGGAATGGCTTAGGCCAGACTCTGAGCTAGGGAAAGAATGCCATCGTATTTTTACGGATGGCTTCAAAACCGGACAGGGGAGTCTTCGTGGAAAGCGAGAACATTAGACTTCACTACCCCTTAGGAAACCATGCATCTGTCTTCCAAGCGGAGATTTTCGCTATCCTTATGGCTATGCGCTATATTGTGACAAACAGGTGGAGGTCTAGGAGTATATGCGTTTGCAGCGACAGCCAAGCTGCATTAAAAGCGCTGCTTACCCCTCTTACCTCGTCTAAATTAGTGCTCGAACTCAAGCTTTCTCTGAACTTGGTCGGAAGGCTAAGTACAGTGTATCTTGTTTGGGTCCCAGGTCACACTGGTAGCCTTGGAAATGATATAGCTGATGAGCTTGCCAGGCTGGGTTAAGAGGAAGAATTCTTAGGACCTGAACCTGCGTTGGGTCTGCCTTCATCGGTGGTTAAGTCATCCATTGATACTTGGGTTTCTCGCGAACACGAGTGTCGGTGGCGTGGCTGTGCTGGGTGTAGACAGACCAAACGACTGCGTCCAGACATCTGCAAAAGGTCGGCGGTCTTCCTTCTGTCTCTCAGAAGAAACGACTGCAGACTGCTTGTGGGGGTCCTTTCGGGCCTTTGGGCCACCACTCCATTTGTCCTGCCTGTGGAGAGGATGACGATACAGCGGAGCACTTCCTCTGTAGCTGTCCTGCCTTTGCTCGCATCAGGTGGCGGATCTTTGGGGCTGACGTGGTGAGTGCCGAACAACTAAGCTCTTCATCCCTGAAGCTCCTTCTCACCTTTCTTCGAAAGACGGAAAAACTAAGTACATAAATGTAAGGTGTCTGTTTGGCAGTACAATGGACCAGTAGTTGTGTCGGAGTGCTCCATCGGATAGTAACAACCTCCGACAGAAAAAAAAAAAAAAAAAAAACTATTAACGAACGTTTGCAGCTTTCTTCTGATAGTATAGTGGTCACTCTCCAAGTACCACATTCATATAGCAGTACGGACTCAACCTTAGAACGAAACAGACGTAGCTTGGTGTTTAAGCTACTTGCATTACTTCACCAAACTTTAGATAGCATCTCAAACGCAGACTTCGCTTTAACTATTCGGCTGGCTGTATCCACTTCGGTTCCGCCATCGGTTGAGACAATACTCTCAAGGTATTGGAAACTCTCTACTCTCTCAACCGTTTGTCCAGCAATGCATATACGAGAATGAGTTGAAGAGTTCGGTCCCAGACTGATGATTTTTGTTAATTTTCAGTCCAACGACGCGACGTCTGCTTCCCTCTCCACATTTCCACATGTGCTGTGATTTGGTGAAGGTCCATTATTCTGTCAGATAGTAAGCATACATCGTCAGCGTAGTCAAGGTGTTAGAGATCAGATGTAAGGGTCCATCGAATTCCTCCATTTTCCATCGATAAAGCTGCATTTAGCACATCGCTGATCACTAATAAAAACAATATTGGTGAAAGAATGCAGCCTTGCCGAACCCCACTTTGGACTTATAATTGCTATTAATTTATCTGGGATACCTCTCCTGGGGCAAGGCACGCCAAATAAATTCCCGATTGACACTATCAAACGCCTTTTCGAAATCGATGAACAGCAGGTGGAGTGGCGATCGATATTCAATGCACTGTTTGATGATGCTTCGCAGGGTGTTGATGTGATCGACACAGGAGGATCCAGAGCGGAAACCTGCTTGGTTCGGCGTCGAGTTTGTCTTCAAGGTGTTCTTTAATTCTTTCCAGAGTAATCCCAGCTATTATCTTAGCCACAGCAGGCAGCACGCAGATGCCTCTCCAGTTTTCGCACTGCATAAAGTTGCCTTTTTAGGGGAGCTTGACGATCATTCCCTTCTTCCACTCATCCGGAAAAATCTAGGTTCTCCCAACAAGTGGGAGCAGTAGCTCAGCCGATGCAGTTGGCGTAGCTCGAAAAATCTCTGCGGGTATGCCATCAAGTCCTACCGCCTTATTGGTTTTCAGTGCTTTGATCGCGGTAATGATCTCTTCCTTACTGGGGGTAGTGATGCGAATTCGGGCATTTCTTTCCACGGACTCCTTAGTTTGACTTGGGTGCATATTGCTGGCGAATACTCGGTTCAAAGCCGAAGCAAAATGTTCCTTCCATCTCTTGAGCTGATCCTCATCCGATATGAGCAATTTGTCAGTGTGTTCTTCGGGGATTAAGCCTGATACATTTGCCTACAGAGTGAACACCAGACGAACAATCACCTCAAAGATCGCTCTCTTCAACTGCGGCGTATTTTTCGGGCATACCGATCACCAAACCTAACCCTTCTTTCTCTTTTTAAAGACAGTTTCCGGTGGCCACTCATGAAATATTTGAAATGTTGGAAAGTCTCATTTATCTCGTAGTTGAGCTTTATGAATACTATGGATGTAATAGACATAAGTATAGAGTGTGCTTCCTTGGCAAACACAGAGGTAACATTTACGCGATGCTATCAAGTCTTTACAGAGCTAGACATTCTTGTTAGTAGACGCCTCTATGAGGGGTAGGCACCTTTTTTTTTTATCTAATTGGTACAATCGATTTGTGCAAACCGCCTGGCAACTTCTTTCATTATATGTTTACTCGTAAATTCTTTTCGTCACTGGTGTTCATTTAAGGCGTGCAACTACCACAAACCGTCCTTCAAGTTTTGTCGGCGTTTTTGTCGACCATTCTTTCTTCTTTCCCTGTGAAATCCCTAAAACATAATTAAATAATTTAATCAGCCCGACACATTTACAATTTTTTTCACCTGTCCATACTGCCGTGCTCAATTAAGGTCACGTATTCATTATTCAAAATAAAATCAAAGTCAGCAAAATATCTCCGCGAAGATACTCTCGTGCTGGGACGTTTGTATTAAATAAAAATAATATAAGCCTGTAGAGCAAAAAGCTTAAACCTGCTAATATACAGCGAGCTGTGTCTGTAGAGTGCCAAGCCGCAGAATTCGCGAACGCAGAATGAATGACGGACGGTTTTTTGCTACGGTAATCGAAATAATTATTCATTTTTGTGAACTTTTTTTTTCTGAATTTTTTTTTATGGTTTGTTTCGTTTAATCTTTTGCCCTCTTTATATCCTTTCCATTGTGATTGTCGGGCTGAATTAATTTTTGTTAATTAATATTATCATTTATTATTCAAATGCAAATTGTTTGCCCTTATGTTCGCTAGTGGATATTAAAATAATCGAGGCGGAAGACAGAGAGCTGTGATTGAAATTTCATCTCTGAGGCTAGATGTATTTTGATTAGTGAATCCAATGGGAGGGTCTTAGAAAAGATTATTCGATTGCAGATTATTCATAGGGCAGATGAGTTAGCCAGTTTAGTTCGAATGACATCACGGTGGTAGCCTGTACTTTATTTTGGAGCTGTGAATTCAAAGATGCTTTCATTCGCTTTCAATTGTTCCGTCAGACTTTTGAAAGGGTCGCGGGTGAGGCATGTTCAAATGGACCCTCCATAACTCTCAAGTCTCAATCAGGGGCAATCTCTATGCACACAGAGGAGATTTCTCGGGGAGCAGACCAATTGACATATGGTATGACGACAACTTGTTTGGCAGCTCTGTTTATGGCATATGGACAGAGCTCTATGAACTCCTTTGTGGCAGTTGCACAAAATAGCTCAGCTTCGTTCTTCTCACATTATATCGATAAGCTAGACAATTGCTTTTTTGGACATTATTCTCTCTATTTCATTTTCATACAACCAATGACCTCTTAAGTACATACAGTTCGCTTCAACTGAATAACCACAGACATTTTTTAACATTCGTTGTCCACTTTCTCAGAACCTTGTGCTGTAATATATCATTTGTTGATGCTAACTGTTTGCTTATGATGTTGAAAAAATAAATCAGAACGAATAACTCAAAAAGTACCGCTATTTTTTCTCTGGCTCTCTTGCAAAGTATTCTATATGGAAAAATGCAGTTTTATTTTGCGTCAACTGAATAGACACTAGGTAATTATTTTCACTGCTTATGAGTTGGCATTCTGTGGAGATTGACACATAAGATCAACAGTTGAAGTGCCTTAAGTGAATTTATTTTGATTAATTGTATTTAAAAAAAAAAAAAAAAAATGGGTAGATCAAAATCTGTAAACAGTGTTAAAAGAGCTAAAATCGATTTGCTAAAAGAACGAGGACTATCCGGGCGTTGATGTTGAGAAGAAATAGAGTTGGAGAAAGAATAGATCCTTGGGGCACTCCTGCATTTATAGCAAACGAATTGGATGACACACCATCTACAACAACTTGGATCGATCTTCCCAGAAGAAAATTTTGCATCCATCCGCAGAGTTGTTGTGGTAATCCGTAAGACGCTAACTTGCCTAATAGGGCTCTATGCCAGACTCGGTCAAATGCCTTTGATATGTCCAAGGCTACGGCTCTGGATTCGCCGTGTTGTTCAATTGATTGTGTCCATAAGTGCGTTACGTAGCTTAACAGGTCACCAGTGGAACGACGGCTACGAAATCCGTATTGCCTGTCGCTTATTAATCGATGGCCTTCTAGATATTTGATTATTTCGACATTTATTGCCTTTTCCATTACTTTAGAGAGCATTGAAAGTAACGCTATTGGACGATAGTTTTGTGGCAGACATTTCTTCCCTTTCTTTGGAATAGGTTGAATGCGAGATGTCTTCCAGCAAGAAGGAAACGTCTTCCGGGAGTACGACATGCTAAACAGCTTACAGAGTACAGGTGCAAGTTCTGGTGCACAGTTCTTGAGTACTATAGCCGGGATTCCATCTTGTCCCGTTGCCTTATTGCAATCTAGTTCTTTAAGGATGCGTTGAATTATTCGAGGCCGAAATTTCACTTCTGCCATCGATGATTGCATCCTCGGGATATTTGGTGGCTCTAGCTGTACAGAATCTAGGGTGGAATTCTCTGAAAACATGCTAGGGAAAAGATCTGCCTTTTCTTTAGGTGTTGTTGCTAGCGTACCGTCTTCTTTTACTAGAGTTGGAAAAGAAGAGCAACTAAAGTTATTACTGATTGCCTTTGCTATGGACCAGAATGCGCGTGAGCCGCTAGGACATCCAATCACTTTGTTAGTGACTCTTTCGCTGTAAGTTGTCTTCGCCGATTCAATAATTAGGTTGCATCTATTTCGAAGAATTGTAAATTCAGATCTTTTTAGTTCTGAAAGGTTTGACCGCCATTCACGGAAAGCCTTGTTTTTCGCTGCGGTAGCTCGCTTGCATTCTTTGTTAAACCACGGTTTATTTGAAGCTAATTTTTTGATGCAATGCAAAGTTCCATACCGAGTAAAATAATTTCGGTTACGGCTTCTGCGCACATATTGACATCAGTATCTCCAAAGCACATATCAGCCCATGGCAGAGAAGCGAAGAAATTACGCAGCTCGTCCCAGTTAGATTTACTATAATTCCAAATCGAACGATAACGATCCTTTTTCGCTCCTATTGGTATCGGTATAGAGAGGATAGCAGATATTAGAGCATGATCCGAGTTCCCTAAGGGAGCAGACACTTTTATTTCATAATTATCTGGCTCTGTTGTGAGAAACAGATCGAGAGTGTTTCCGTAATTTGTTGGATTGTCAGGAATTCGCGTGGGCTCATCTACGAGCTGAGTGAAATTGCAGCAAATGGCGAAGTCTTCAGCTTGTTTCCCTGCCTCGTCCGTTCGGTTAGAATATCGTAGCCAATCCATGTTATGGGCATTGAAGTCACCAAGTATAATAACTTCAGCGGAGATCCGAATGGGAGACTAGTTTACCTCCGGAATTCTTTATCTCAGGAAGTTGCATCATGGCTTTTGTGTCCCATCCGTGTTGCACCGGCCCATCTGCCAAACTCCGAAACGTAGTCAAGACTACTTCACGGAGCCTATAGTATGATGTGGTGGTATCTCACCGGGCGACAGGTGGATGGGTCCCTGTCTACCACCTGGAAATTTACGAAACTATTATGAATAAAGGCGGCAGTACCCACTACTAAAATTAACCAATAAAAAACTATTTTAAGAAAAACTTGTTTCATTTAATCCCAATAACTTTTATTGTTGACACAAAAAAAAAAAAAAAATCATTTTCCATATTGATTGCTTTGCAGGAGAACCTGGGCAAAAATAGCGGTACTTTTTGAATTCATCTTTCCGATTTATTTTCTCAACATCATAAGCAAGTAGTTAGCATCAACAAATGATGTATAACGGCACAAGGTTTTGAAAAAAATGAACAACGCAGCTTAGAAAATGTTTGTGCTTATTCAGTTGAAGCGAAGTGTATGAATCTTTCTTGTTTAAAGATAATGGATTTTTGTTCAAAGCATAAAGCATTCGAACCGACGAGCGTCGACCCTTTACTCTAGACCGCCTTGTGTGAACTACTCAGATTCGCTTAACCCTCAATCAATCTCATTGACATAGGTATTGTAACGTAACGACTAACTTGAAAAATTGTTTTACCTTTAATCCCAAAAAGACTCATTCAGCTGGCCATCGATATGGAAACAGTTTTTTTTTTTTATCCAACAACGCAGTCGGTCATTGTACTGAATTTTCGGCACAGAAACTTAACCGCAACTTTTAAAAAAATTTACGAGCAAGAGTTGGATTTTCAAAAAAGGTCATATCATTGTTTTTTAATTAAGGGTCTTCTTCCTTTCGACTTGTTCTCTTATCTGGGGGGCATTGGTAAAACAAAAGTTTCCCAAAACAAAGAAGTTACAAAGGCTATGTACGAACAACAAAAGAAGGCAAACGAGGGATTGTTTTATTTTATTTGTCGTGCCCTTTCCATGGGAAGAAAACAAAAAAAAAACTTTCTAAAAGCTGGGATTCTGCATTTTTTTCTCAACAAAGGTCTTAATTCTTTTGAAAAGGGGTAAAGGGGAGACAAACATTTTTTGTTGTTATTTACCAGAAGCAAGTTAGACGACATGTGGATTTTGAAGGGACCAATTTAAATCCCTTGTATGTCGCAGAGATATATTTGAAAACCAAAAAAGTTTCCATTATAAAGGTTAAGTTATTTTGTAAGCGATTTAAAAATACCATGGGGACATTGTGTAGGAATAGGAATATCACTTAACCATAAGCTAAAATAATCTGATTGGGTCAGTTTCTTGGGATTTTTTTTTTTTTTTTTTTTTTTTTTTTCTGTCGGAGGTTGTTACTATCCGATGGAGCACTCAGACACAACTACTGGTCCATTGTACTGCCAAACAGACACCTTACATTTATGTACTTAGTTTTCCCGTCTTTCGAAGAAAGATGAGAAGGAGCTTCAGTGATGAAGAGCTTAGATGTTCGGCACTCACCACGTCAGCCCCAAAGATCCGCCACCTGATGCGAGCAAAGGCAGGACAGCTACAGAGGAAGTGCTCCGCTGTATCGTCATCCTCTCCACAGGCAGGACAGATGGTGGAGATGCTAAAGCCCAAAACATTTAAGTGTTTGGCAAAAGCTTGGTGGCCCGAAAGGACGCCCACAAGCAGTCTACAGTCGCTTCTTCTGAGAGACAGAAGGAAGGCCGCCGACCTTTTGCAGATGTCCGGACGCAGTCGTTTGGTCTGCCCACACCCAGCACAGCCACGCCACCGACACTCGTGTTTGCGAGAAACCCAAGTATCAATGGATGACTTAACCACCGATGAAGGCAGACCCAACGCAGGTTCAGGTCCTAAGAATTCTTCCTCTGAACCCAGCCTGGCAAGCTCATCAGCTATCTCATTTCCAAGGATACCAGTGTGACCTGGGACCCAAACAAGATACACTGTATTTAGCCTTCCGACCAAGTTCAGAGAAAGCTTGAGTTCGAGCACTAATTTAGACGAGGTAAGAGGGTTAAGCAGCGCTTTTAATGCAGCTTGGCTGTCGCTGCAAACGCATATACTCCTACCCCTCCACCTGTTTGTCACAATATAGCGCATAGCCATAAGGATAGCGAATATCTCCGCTTGGAAGACAGACGCATGGTTTCCTAAGGGGTAGTGAAGTCTAATGTTCTCGCTTTCCACGAAGACTCCAGAACCAGACCCCTGTCCGGTTTTGGAGCCATCCGTAAAAATACGATGGCATTCTTTCCCTGGCTCAGAGTCTGGCCTAAGCCATTCCGTTGCCTGAGGAAAGTTGACGTGGTAGTTTTGTCGCAGTAGGACTTCTGGAGTCATTGCGTCAGAGGGCATATCCATAAGACAGGGGTCAAAGGATAATTCTCGCACAAGTTCTTCAAAACTCCAATGCGCGTGGTACCAAAAGCCACCTCTCTTTAAACGAGAGATGGTTTTCAGCGTACACCCCATGATAAAAATATCAAGGGGAGGGAGGTTCATCATAGCGTCTAGAGCGGAGCCCGGTGTGCTGGGGAAGGCCCCCGTGCAGCCGAGACAAACCGTTCTTTGAAGTCTGGCAAAAGAGGCAGTAACACGTTTCCGTGAAAGCCTGTTCCACCATACAACCGACGCGTATGAGAGGAGTGGTCTTACCATTGCCGTATAGATCCAAAGGACCCTTTTAGGAGATAAGCCCCATGTCTTGCCAAAAGCGCCTTTACACTGCCAGAAAGTTGACAGCGCTTTATCGGTTTTCGATTCGACATGCTTGGACCAAAGAAGCTTTCTATCGAGGATTACTCCCAGATATTTGACTTCATCGGAGATCGGAATAGTGACACCTTTTAACACAAGCTGAGTCAGACCAGTGACCTTCCTCCTTCTCGTGAAGAGAACAACAGTCGTTTTAAGAGGATTCACTGAAAGCCCATTTCTTGTGCACCAGCCATCGATCAAGCCCAAGGATCTCTGAGCCCGAGAGCAGACAGTCCCTAGGTCAGAACCGACAGACAGAACGGCGACATCATCCGCGTATGCTTGAGTATAGGTTCCAGGAAGATCGAGAAGCGTTAGCAGAGAGTCAACTACCATACACCATAAAAGGGGAGACAGAACACCGCCTTGAGGGCAGCCCCTGTTAACCCCTGTCACGACGCATTTACCACAATCCGCCTCGGCAATCAACGTCCTGTACATTAGCATTGATTTAATCCACAACACTAATGTTTCATCTATACCATGATGTCTGGCTGCAGTGCACATGCTATCAAAAGTCGCATTATCAAAAGCCCCCTCAATGTCGACGAAAATGCCCAACGCGTACTCCTTCCGATCAAGAGCACTTTCAATCCTACCA
Source organism: Cheilosia urbana (assembly GCA_946477585.1). Classification (NCBI taxonomy): domain Eukaryota; kingdom Metazoa; phylum Arthropoda; class Insecta; order Diptera; family Syrphidae; genus Cheilosia; species Cheilosia urbana. Next base: position 163,472,068 of record OX297854.1, read on the forward strand.
ACAAGGTTTTGAAGCGCAGTTTCACAGGATTTTCCGCGCTGATAGGCATGTTGCATCTCTGAAAGAGGGTGCGATCGAAGAGCGACATTGCGCACGTGCAGCTCAACCAGTCTCTCCAAACTTTTCAGCAGGAAGGAGGACAGACTTATGGGTCTGAAACTTTTGGCGAGAGTGTAGTCAGTCTTACCAATTTTTGGTATGAACACGACTTTAACCATGCGCCAAGGAGAAGGTATGTAGCCCAAGGCCAAGCTAGCGGTGAAAATTCTTTTCAGCGCCGGCATCAGCTGACTACAACCTTGTTTCAGCATAACCGGATAGATGCCATCCGGACCAGGCGACTTGAAACCATCAAACGATGCAATTGCATATTTGATGGCCTCATCCGTCACTACTCTGGATGCAACATACCAGCTACGCCGCGTGGTGTTTGACAGATCAGGAGTGGCCACCGTTTCCGGTACCACTGAAGAGCATGTAGTAACCTGATTTCCCGGGAAGTGAGTCTCCAGCAGGAGACTGAAAGTCTCCGCCTTTGTCTCAGTGTAGGTACCATCAGATTTTTGGAGCGATTCCAGTTTGCTTGGTCTGTCCCTTTTGAGGACTTTAACAAGCCTACTGGTCGCACTTAGTGATTCGACCTCCTCACAAAATTTCCTATAAGAGTCATTTTTCGATTTACGAATTAGTCTCTTAAATTCTTTTTGTTTCGATCGATATAGATTCCAGTCTTCTTCCAAGTTGGTTTTTAAAGACCGATTTAGGAGCTTCCTGGTTTCTCTGCGAATACACTGCAGTTCGGTACTCCACCAAGGTACCGGTTTTCTACAGGAGTTTTTTGTAACTGGACACGCTAGTTCGAAGCAGCGGATAAGGGTGCTACTCAGATCCTGAGCAGACCTCTCTACCCCCAGTATCGATCTTAGTTTGAGTGGAACTTTAACAGAGTTGCCAAGCTCCTCCCCAAACCGAGCCCAGTCCGTTTTTCTCGGATTTCTCCTCTCTAGCAAAGGCGAAACTTCACAGAAGATTTGAAATTCGATGTATCTGTGGTCTGACAAAGTGCTATCTGGTGATACCCGCCAATTCGTGATAGTCTTGGAATGCCGGTTTGACAGGGTAACATCAATTACTTGCTGTCTCCTGGCTGTAACAAATGTAGGTCGACAACCCACATTGTTGATGGTAATGTCAGACGATAATATGAAGTCCAGAAGACGATCTCCTCGTATATTGCATTTGCTGCTGCCCCAAACAGTGTTTTGAGCATTAGCATCGCAACATAGAATAAGACCTATCTTTTTGGACTCACAGTACTCTACGAGCTCAACAACCGCCTTTGGTGGTGGAGGAGTTAAAGAGTCATAGGGAAAGTAAGCCGATGCGGCGACAAAGGTTTCCCAACTGTCGTTTGCATGGTAAGTAATAGTTGCAGCAACCAAATCTTGGCAACAGAAGCGTTTGATTGTAACTGCCGTGAGGGATTTCGATACAACAAGACATGTCCTAGGTCTATCGGACAGCCTATCGTAAAGAACGTTATGCGAACCACTCAACTCACCAAGGCCACAGATGCGATTTTTCCACACCCATGGTTCCTGGATGGATGTTATGCGATTCTTTGTTCTACTTACAGCAAGCCTCCTACTTAAAAGAGCGGTAGCAGCCTTGCAGTGCTGTAGGTTTATCTGAGTGAACAAAATGGATGTAAACTCTGGGTTACGACCACTATTTGCACTACTTGGCATTGAAATGGAAACGAATCCTACCAAGATGCAGATAGGGACGCATGTCGTACCTAGACTTGATGGTCTCGACAGAAGCCATGTCTATGCTCACAACCAGAGAGCTACCATCTTCATCGTGACGGTTTTTGCTCTGCCTGTGAGAACGGACAATCCAGGCTTTTGTGTCGAGGCCAGGGTTCTGGGCGTGCAAACGCTTTAGCACATCCGCCGATTTCCCCAGTTTCCCAGGGATCCAGCAGACTGCGCGCGTGAGCTTGGGTGGCTTGTAGACCTCAAAAATTGTGGTCCCAAGGGGAGGGATCTTCGGCACAATACTGCTGACCCATTCAGAGGTTTGCTGCGAGGAGGTCTTCACCATGAAGGTTCCGTCCTTGAACTCACAGCCCTCAACCTGGATGCACGCATTAGTTTCCGAGGCAAGCTCCAAAAGATGAGCTTTGCAGTGTTTACACTCTGCATCGCTCATGCTATTATCATTGCCTGCTTTCCCTATACGAACTGCCAAAGAGGAGACAGCAGCATCCTTATAGGACAGCCTAATATCTCCCACCTCAGCTGTTCTGCGTTCAAAAGAAGCACTCCGACCACCAGAGCCATCCGCGACAACAAGGTTCTGTCCGCTGGTACTGCAACCTGAGTTGGTTTCAGCACCTGCATCATTCGTTACCAGTGCACGGGCAGCCCCAGCGATAGGAGCGCCTGCGGGGTTTATTCTCTTTACGAGCTTGGGTCGCTTCTTCTTGCTTTTCGGTTCGGCAGAAGAGGAGGCAGTGCCCGATCCAAGGGGTTGGTTGGCTTTAGTTGGAGTGACCTCCACCGACCTGTTCCTTTTCAAAGACACCGCCGAAGAGCTGAGAGATGTGCTAGCGCCTTCAGCAGATAAAGCATCTTTGCGCCGCGGATCCAACAGCTTCCTCATTTTCCTCTTCCGCTGTCCCTTAGACAAGCGCAGCCCAAAGCCCAACTCTTCAGGAGCCCGTTCAACCATGGAGGTATCCCGAGTCTTACCGTCAGTGGCAGTGCAGTGGGCAGCAGCCTGTCTCTTGCTCAATTTGCCGAGTGAATCGGACATAGAGCCACAAGAGTCGCTTGTCGGTTTGGTGCTCACGCCTGTAAGTGTGATCGCGACGTCCGGTTTCCGTCCGCCAGTACTACTTCCATTGCTGTTAGTAGCACCGGCTTCATTTGGCGACCGTGCGCGTACAGACTCACAGACTTGAGCGAGGTTTATTCTCTTTACGAGCTTGGGTCGCTTCTTCTTGCTTTTCGTTTCGGCAGAAGAGGAGGCAGAGCCCGATCCCAGGGGTTGGTTAGCTTCAGTTGGTAAGACCTCCACCGACCTGTTCCTTTTCAAAGGCACCGCCAAGGAGCTAATAGTAGTTAATAATAGTTTCTTGGGATACTATGCAGCTGATTGGATCAACGTGAGAGAAGGATATTCACAGGTAAAATAAAGTTAATGCGTTAAATGCGTTCAGACAGCGCGCGGTTAGATATTGAGTCAGGAATCGTGTTGCTGGGTATCTGTGGTGTTTCAAATTCTATTAGACATACATGTCTTCTATCTAAAAGGAAGAACTGCTTAAAGTAAGACTGACACCAATAAGCACGTACATGACAAATACCTGCTGAAAGCCACTTCAGCTTAGTGCTGTACACGAGCGCTCATCTACTCTCCACTTGCCATCTCAAATAAAACAGAATCCAATCACAATTTCAAAATTGAATTCGGCTCCATAATAATCGTCCATCGAATTGCTTCGAAATGAATTAAATTGTTCAATTTTCACCAGGATATGGGAAAGGTATATGCATGCATACGTGTTCAAGCTTCAAACTCGTAACACAGCCAAATGACCTCAACTATTTTGAGAATTATTTGAAATGGAAATCTGAAATCCATTTAAAATTACATTCGATGGAAGTAACCTCTGGGTCCTTACAACCAACAGTCTCCTGGATCTGTATCGGAAGCATTCGCGTCAATGTGCACTGACGCAATGTAGACTTTCCCACCATCCCCTATATGAGCATACTAACCTCTGGTATGGTAGATAGCACTCAATTTCCATCAGCAATCAGGATATCATCAAAGCGGCTTACAAGGTGCATGTGAACTCGAGGAGTTCAAACACACACAAACGTAGGTATAGTTTGCTTCGACAAATAACTTATTTGGCAGCGATATGTTTGCATTTCTAATTAATCTCATCAATCCAGCTGCAATATCTCCGTCAGAGCAGCGCACACATCAACTGCGGATGCCAGCAACAATTCACTGTGTTCTGGGAACTTGCAGGATTCCGAGCGATTGCCTGTGATTTGAATTATTGAAATTCCTTTGGAGCTTTGACGAGCGTCCTTGGAGGATCTACATATATGACACATGAATATGCACGATTACGCTCAAAAGCGGTACCGACTCACATGCTCTATTGGGGCGCAACCGATTGACATGCAAGAAAGTGAAATTCAAATTTGAAAAGCTCCAGCAGGAGTAGGTACGAGTGTACGACGTACGATTAGGTATACGAGCATTGGCATCGATATTTTAAATCCATTTCTGCAGTCCAGTATATTGAGATGCAGTGATTGTGCTGGTGTGTGCTTGTATTAGCTGTATGCACTATTCGCTCGTTTGTTCGTGTTTGGACTTTGGAGCACATAAACACGTTTATCCTGCATATATGCATGCACGGCTGACTCTTGAGGTCCCCTACAAGCAGCCATCCCCTCACAACTCTCAAGGCGTCGAATTTGAAATGTCTTACCAAAAATAGAGCATGCTCGTCGTTGTGCACACACAGATTGAATGCACATCCAACGAGAATAATCGCAAACAAAAAGCATCCAGTACCAGTCCTTCCTAACAGTCGAGTTGTATGGGCTGATGTTGGAATTGGGAGCACTACATAATACCTATCGCAGGCAAATCCTTTTCGCCCTCGAGCATAAGCAAAGATAATGTTTACCGATTTGCTATGCACATTTAATGTGTCTGCAAATATACGAATAAAACGCTTGATTGAGCTTAAGAGCGCTTCCTTGGCGATATTGCTAAAATGATGGGAATATACAAATACCAAGGGCTTGAGTAGAATCTCTGTTCTTGTTGCTGTTGGTGGTGTCTTTTCAGTGATTTCCGAATATTTCTCGTTGTTCGATTTTTCCATCATGCTGGTCGTTGTTTTAGGAAGTTTTCGCTTTTTTTCTTTCTTTTTTTTGCTGCCTTGTGCTGTTGCTAAGCAGGTCTTGAACTTTAATGCAACTGCAGAGGAAAAATGCCTTCCCTCAGTTGAGTATCAAGTGTATGTCCTTGGCAAATTGACAGAATGCAGATGTAGAAATCATGTGATTTAGTTTTTTTTGCCTTTCCTTATTTATTTTGGTTGTTTCTTCATCCTTTAACCAAGCATAGGGACAATAATGTGAAATTCAAATCACTGTGACGTGTTGGATAGGATAAGTGTCATTGCAGCAGTTTGACTTTGTCTCAATTGGCTTTTAGTTTAAATCGTTGCTATAGCGTTGTGCCCTATGCAGGAATGTAATTTGTTTGCATTTGCAATGTATCAGCAGACTTTTTTTTTAAATTATGGAGAAATATCGTGCAGCAGTAGGAAATACTTTAAAGTCAATTATACTTTCTAATAAAATATAGATCCAATAAATGCCTATTGAGGTTTGGTATTGATTGGAGAATATTCTGATGAGCATGTAGCACACATTTTTCCAAAAGGAATGTCAACAGCAAAGCTGTTACTTTCTTTGTGCCTTTGAGACCCTGTGCCCCTCTAGTTGTGACCATCTTGTAGCTGCTTTATTGGTAGTTTTCTGAAAGATAAATCTTCTAGCAACGGCCATAGGTGGTCTGATGCCCTCAATCATTGAATTTACTGGGAGTTCCGCTCCTTCCTTAGCCAAAACGTCGGCCCTTTCGTTGCCCTCAATATCACAATGATCAGGTACCCAACATAATCTAACAAGGTTCTGCGAACATAATGCCTTAAGCATTGTGCGGCAATTCCTGACTAGTTCAGATTTAGTGGTATGTGACTATTGCGCAATGTAGATGGCGATATTCTTACGGCCAGAATCTCTGCCTGGAACACACTGCATGTGCCTGGAAGTCTCAGGGCCATATGTAGATCCAACTCTTTGGAGTATATACCTGAACCCGTACCCTCACTGGTTTTGGATCCGTCAGTATATACTGAGATCTCATTTCCCCTCGAAACTAAGTTCCTATGCCACTCCTGTCGGTCAGGGTACGACACATCGAACGGTGTGTCAAAATCAAGTATACCGAGACTTTCATCAGCTTTTCCCGGGATTTCGGAGAATGATTCCTTTAAAATAGTACTATATCCTATCCTCCTGTTTTTAAACAGCCCTGCATTAGTGAGCCGTAGCGCACTATTACCTGCTATTGATTGTAATTGTAAGTCCAGTGGTAAAAGATGCATAAACGGCTTTAGTGCAGCCGTTGGTGTGGTACGTAAAGCACCCGTAACGGCAATGCAGGCTGTTCTTTGTACCCTGGTCAACATATCCCGTACATACTTCTTGTTTGCGGCTTTCCACCAGACAAGAGCCCCATATGTAATTATGGGCCTTACTACCATTATGTATGGCCAACGCAACATTGAAGGCCTCAGGCCCCATTTCCTACCTGCTGTCCTCTTACAAATAAAGAGAGCATTGTGAGCCTTGCGGACTCTTTCCTGGACGTTAAGTTTCAAATTTAGTTTCCTATCTAATACCGTACCAAGATATTTTGCGCTTTCTGAAAGAGCGAGTTCCACTCCAGCAAGCCTGAGCAACTTGAAGGGTGGTATCTTGTATTTTGTACTAAATAGCACTAGTTCTATTTTTTCCGGGTTGACTCTTAGTCCACACCCTTCAGCCCATATTCTGAGCCTATTGAGGGCTGTTTCCATAAGTTCACTAATCGTGTTTAGGAATTTTCCTTGAACAATGATAACTACGTCATCCGCGTTAGCGATGACCTTGACTGTTTAGTTCCTTAAGTATCTTATCTATGACCAACACCCAGAGGAGGGGGGAGATGACCCCTCCTTGGGGGGTACCTCTAGTAACAGATTTTCTTATAGAACTGTTTCCGAGAGTGGAATTAATATTTCTCGTCGAGAGCATTTCGCATATCCAACTTGTAATGCGTTGCTTTATTATTTATTTGTCACAAAAAAAACTATTTAATGCTGCATTTACACCATCACACACTCCCAATACGGAAGATTAAGAGGATGCCCAATACTAAATAGCCGTCTGACTGAAAGGGACAGCATTACCTAAAACGTAAAAAAAACGTAACACGTATTTTGGTCGGCCATCTTGTTTACGTGGTAGGAATTATAGGAAAGCTCCGCATGTTGATATTGTTTTATAGCGATGGTTAACGAAATTCCGCGTTTCTATAAAACAAAATGACTTCCGGAAGTGATTATTATAAATAATCACTAATATAATAGTGATGAATTGTTGGTTTAATTTACTGAAACTATAATAATTTACAAAAATATATTCACCATTTGCAATGCATTTCTTTGCTGTAAACAGCGTTGCCAGACGGTCAAAATATTTCCCCCCAGATAAATCTGAAAAACCCAGATTTGGTACGTGTCAATATGTTTTTCTTAAAGAAAAAAATTTCGAATTTGAAATGCGAACGTGTAAGTTATATTTTCCAAATGCAGAAGTGTGCGAAAAATACCTAAATACAACGCAAATTTTGCACTTTGAAACTATCCTGAAAGAATTTACACAGTTCTTACGAAATTTTGTTGAAATTGTTGTTTACAGAATTTACGGATGAGGTTGGTACTTAAATGCGGAAATAAAAGTTAAGGAACTATATTACAAAAAAACTACATAGCTTTTTCGCAATGAAACTGGAATTATTTTAGCTGTTTTTTAAAGACTTGTTTTGTTAACAAAAGTAGTTCAATATCTTCGGAAAAACTATCAATTTTCACTGCAAATATAGTTTTGGAGGATCGATCTATTATTTAACAAAATGTTAAAACACCACACACATTTATTTCATCATCGATTGTCATGCACAGTTTTGAATCATTTGGTTGTCGACAGAACAAAACGAAGAATCTCCAAGCTTAGCATTTCTTATGTTCCCAGAATGCTTTTAATTTAATTTTTCTATGAAGGCATATTTTAAGGTTACTAAAAAGAATTACATAAAGAAATAAAAATAAAATAAAATAAAAAAAAAACATGAATCTGGGGGAAAACCTCCAAACTGGCAACGCTGTCTGAGAGCAGAAAAAAGTGCTTTGAGTTGAGAGTGCCCATTCGCCCAATCGAAACAGATTTTTTTTCATGTGATTGCAAAAATGTTGTTCGCCGGAACTTGTTGAGTTAATTTTTGTTTCCTTACTATTATAATTACTTTTTTCGCTTAATATAACTTCTGTATGTATTTTTTAAAAGGATAACAATTAATAAATATGTGTTTTTTCGCTGGCCTTTTAAATTCTGAAAGGAACTTGTATTTATTTCCGCTTTACATACCTATCTATAATTATGGGTAGAACATCCATAAACCATAAGACACCTTAGGCGTCCGATTTGTGGTCTCATTCTTACGCCTTTATTAGCATTGACTGCGGACAACGTATCTCTCTTTATCCCGTCTCGTGCAAAAATGCGCATAGGTGATGGTGTAAATGCAGTTTAACTGCGCTAACCTAACTTTAAAAACCATTCCAACCATAACTGTCTAAAAATGGAGGAGTGGATAGGTATAGCGAAAGTCTGTGTATAAACTGCAACCGCACATAAACCAAAGGTTCTTTTTGATGGCCAATTTTTCTGAATTATGTGAGTTTCAAAAAGAAAATAACTTCACCAACCAGAAATTCCTTAAATTTCGAACTTTTAATCAATTGACATGTTGTTTTGTACTTCCAGTAAATCCCAAGTAATAGAAACGTCAAAATATTACCAAACAGAATGGGTAGGTTAAGAATCTAGTTTGGTAAGTCTGACAGCTGGCAGAGTTGATGTGTTTCAGTTTTATTGGCCTCGATTGGTCACGTGAACAGTTTTTTTTAGTTGACGCTTATGGCGGATAGTCAAGAATTTCGTGAGTCGCGAGCACTTAGACAGTTCGTATACGTGGTTGACGTAGGAAAAGTGACGTTACTGATCAATTGTAGTTCTTCCGTTCGGGCAAATCTAGTCGACTTAAGATAATTCGATTTTTAAATGTGCCCAAAAAAACACAATACAACAAGTGCTTGTTAAACAAGTGAAATTCAACAACTATTGAAAACAACTAACCAGTCTGGTTAGTACGTGCTACACAAATTTTCAACAGTCTTTGAATTTCACTTGTTTAAAGAGCACTTGTTGTATTGTGTTATAGGGCCCTGGAGGAGCATGCAATTTTGACATGTGATATCAAACAAATCCTGGACTAATAGCTTGAGGAGAAAACATCACAACATACAAATTCAGATTAATAATTATGGCCAGTCAGTATAGACTAAGTGGCCAAAATAAATCCCCTTACTTTAACCCATTACTGAAAATTCCCTATATGTATATACAATAAGAACCCAACAAGAGAAACCCCAGCACAAGAGGTCATAATACCAGTGATACACCCCCGCTGGCAATCATTCAACAAATAAAAAAAGCAATCATTTTTAAATCCTCATTAACATATCGTACAATTAAAAGCAAAACAAAAACTTCTCCTGATAAGCTTGCTACATTGCTTACACAGTAATAGCAACAATTTAACTTAGCAGAGTTGGTTTATTACTTTTTCGTTTTTGTTTCCCATTTTTATCGTTTTTTCCACTAAACAAAAAAACAAAAAAGGAATACAAACACCGAACGAAGTAAGCAAAAATTATTGTTGTATTATCCCTCATCCTTGCGTTACTGGTGATTATAATGAGGCTATTCTGGTTGATACACAGAACTTCCCATTAGGAAAGGTTGCGTTGCGTTCATCCTGTTCTTTTATTTCAAAGTTTTTGCCCTCATCTCGGTTGTTTTATTTTTCGTTTGCATTATTCTTTGGAAATTTTGTTCTGTTGGATGAATTGTATTTGTATCCCTGCAATCCTTTTGCTCATTATGTAAGTGTTAATTACCACAGCTTTTTGATATTTTACATTTTAATTAGCCTGATTATTAGGCCACAGGAAATGAGAAAAAAAAAAAAAAAAAAACCCACACAACCGTCTCGCAGGATAAAAATAATATCATAATGAAGGTGTAAAAGATGTGCGGATGGGTTGGATTAAGGTCAACATTTTTCGAGCAAAGTAATCATGAACACAAACGTTTTTCCTTTTTCGCCGAAATTATCCCCCTCTAGTTTAGTGCGTTGCGCCCCCATAACTTTATGGAGAAATTTCTTCAATTAGGGCAATGGAAATGAAAGAACGAATTGGTCAAGCACACACAGACTCACCATTTTCATCAGGATTATCATAGATATGGAGTAATGGCTAAAGGACGATAGTGCGAAGGTATACGAAATTTGACGCTTTGTAACTAACAACTCGCTTTGCATAAACAAGTGACAGTTTTGTAAAATTAATAGCATGAGAGATGTGAAGCAGACCAGTTGAAAGGGGTCTCTGTATCTACTTCTATCTCTTTTTTTTCTTCTTAGTTTGTCTCTAGCAACCATAACAATAAAAATGTCTGCTTTTTATTTTGGAAATAATTGCACAACAAAAAACTGAATCTAACTTCATGCACAGGCTAAAAAGTATCGCTGTGCACGGCATAAAAAGAGTGTTTGTAAAATAAAAGTGAAAAAAGGAATAGATAGAGAGTATATTTACACAAGAGAGCCTCCCTTTTAAATTTAACATTACCTATAACTACCAGTGGCGTGGCGTGAACATTTTTAAATGGGAAGTCGAAGCAAAATCAATTCAAGCCACCTTTTTTTATACTTTAAGTCATTAATATTTAAAATTTATAATGAGCTTAAGGCATACTAAAAGTGGCTTCTATAGAAGCCCTTATTGACAGACGCATGATGCCATAACTTAAAGCAAATTCAGATTACCTAATGATTATAATAAAAAATAAAGATATGTAATTCAGAAATATTTTAGTGTTCATTTGCCAGCCAACTGAATTTTTAAACCAAAACACACCCTTACCTACCTCAACAACTACCTGTAATTATTCACACAAGAGACAATAAGAAAAGAAGAAGTAAAAGAAAATCGAATAACTCGAAGAAAAGCGCGTTATTTTGTTCATATCATAACCAAACAAACACATACGACATACCCAAAACACAACCCAGTGGCCAGGCCATGCCATGGCCAGTACCAGTAACAAGCTCTGGCTCTGGGAAGGAAAAAAGAGATACAAACAAATGTTCACTCAGTACTCAGCACAGCAGTCAAAATGAACTTTGTGTGAACCGCGAATAACTCGAAGAAAAGCGGGTTATTTTCTACAATGGGTGTTGAACAAAGAGGTGTCAGAGTCAGACAAAGTACTCAGGGAAGAAAAAAAGAGATAATAAGCAAATTTTCTCTCAAAATGAACTATAAAGTGAGAACTTTAATAACCCGACTTATTTTGGGTTACCTTCGCTTTTTCGCCACGAGACGATGACGACGTTGTATGAAAATGGATACACACACGATTTTTATATGAGTGCTTTTGTGTGTGTACCATTTGGTGAGTATTCACATTCATTTGGTAGTGTTTCATGTATATTCGGTTCTTGGTAGATAGATAGTGTTGCCTGGTAGAGATTTCAAAAGGTAACTCGGTAGGAATCGAGTTATATGGACGCCACGCCACTGATAACTACCAATTAAAAAAGAAGCAATTCCACCGTCTCTTCAAAAGTTGACAACTGGCTAACTAAGGAGCTTTTCAGAAACGAAGACGACACTATTTTAATTGAGTTGTGGCTATCATAAGTCATCAATTCAGGACCTCAATCAACCCCTTTGCACCATATGTCATTTGCAAATTCCCATTTGTCCCTCTTACACATAGGTAGTCAACTTTCATCACTCAAATAGTATTTTCAATGCCATCCATATGAATGGATTATAAATAAGGGTCAAGGATCATTTTATCCCAAAACGACAAGTGCCCCTACTTATTGTCCAAACTCAAAAAACTCCCTCAATTCAGACATCCATTTCAAAAGTGATTTCAGATCCAATTAAAGTTCTACTTCCCATAATGCTTTCTCATCGATATGGTATACCCATTTACGATGCACATACATCCACATACGAGTATGTCTATCGCCTATAGAAATATTATAATGTGTGTCCTTAGACAGAGTGAGGAAATTCGAGGTAAGCTCTATGTATATAACCGCACTATCCGAGCAGCACTATCAGTTGAATCAACAACACTGGTTTAGAAAATGAAAAGTTTTTCTCCATACCGAACAGACCAACTGCGAACTCAAATATTCAAACTGATATGAGTCGAATAGTCAATTTCATTATCCTCTTCAAAGCTATAACGACACCGAACATTGGAGGCTATATCTGTATGCAGCAGGGGCAAAGTGTTTGCTTAATCTCTCAATTATCGGATTAGTGCGGATCGGTATAATGGAGGGCAAATATTTTCGCTTTCCATTAAACTTTTGTGCACAAATGTATCACCTCTTCAGTTTATCCCTTTATATGAATGGGTATATAGAGAGTGCCTGATGGGTTTCATTGTCCTTGCATCTTATTTTTCCACCTATCCATATTGAAAACTTTTTCACATTTTATGGAGGCGTAATCGAAATTTATATTATGGATTAAAACAAAAGAGAGGAGAGTGCCGAGGGTTGTACAGAAAGGTGGTGGTGTATGGCGGGCGCTGGTATAAAAAGGGCGCTAAACAGAATGGAACGATGTGTATCAATTTTTAAAAATACAATCTTAGATAAAAAGAGAATTTCCTTTAGCTCCGAAGAATCCAATTTAACCAATTTAGCTACGGTCAAGTGGTGTCCGACAAGGCGGCGTGCTTTCACCATAATTGTTTCTTCGAGCCTTGCAGCTATTTGTAGGTGCGAAGGTTATCCCATCAATGAGGTTGAAATTAAGACCAACCATCCATCAACCATCTGCGTTAATCCTGATAAACCGTTCTTACGCATGAGCGTCTTACTTGTTCTCAACATTACATATTGAAGATCCGCAGAGAAGAGCCTCTTTCAGTTTAAATTTGTACATTTTCCTCACGGGCCCTTTTTTTTTGGAAGCATACCACTGGCCCCTAACAACTGAGACAACTCCTGAAAACATTCAGCTACTTACACGTAGACGTATACTGAAGTAGATTGCACACATCGACAACGGTGTATATGTATGTGAAACAAAAGAGAACATGTGTGTTTGATGTAAAGCTGTACAGGACGAGTCTTAAAATTCAAATTTCCATTTCCATTTCCTAATAGGGCGAACAAAAACTCACCGATGCAGAATGTAATTGAATGAAGTACTACGAGTACCTACGTATAGATAAAAGTTTTTCCCTTACAAATAAAGTTTTCATTGTTAATTTGCTTTTTAGCTTGTTTGTCGGGCTTTTAACTTTTATGTTATAGGCGAATGAGTGGAGGTCACTCGACTTGACTTCCATAAGCGTAAAATCTCCGGTCTTAAAATGGCAACTGTGTTTTTGTTTAATAAATTGTTTGGAAAAAAGTAGAAAGTGACAGACAATGATGGTATGTCTGCTTTGTGAGATGACTTTAATTAGCGATAGTGTGAACAGGTGCTTAGTTAACGGTTTTGCCGGTATACAAATGGCAATGTAAAAAAACCCTGTTCTATAGCCAGGGTATTGATTATGCCGGACTTATCAATTATTAGTTTTAAGTGCTGAATAAAAAGAAAAAAGTTGGCGGACTCGAGATTTATGTGGCACTAAAGATGGAAGGAAATCTTTTTTTTTAGCGAAACAAAATCACTTTTTCTAGGCTCATTCCATGGTTTTTGTCAGCGTTTTTCGTTTAGAAAACGGTTAGTGTTGAAATAGGGAATGCCAATTCTTATTAAACTGAGAGTTAGTGTTATAGGTAACAGAATAAGGAGAAGACGAACTCATTTTCAGAAATTTTCTAAGCACGTTCAAAACGCATTTTTCCAACAAGAAGGTGTATATCAGTTTAGTTTCTCTTACTTTAAGAGTTTTTTTTTAATTTATGTAATTATATAGTCTGTAAATTGTAAAATGGTAGACTTAAATAAATAAACAAACAAATAATTCAAATTTACAACAGTTAATGGAAAAAGTTCAATAATAAGGGGCACATACAAAAAAATACTGATCTTAAGTCGACTAGATGGGTCTGGATCTAGACTATATATATCCTGAACGCAAAAGAAGATTGGTCTTTAATGTCACTTTTCCTCCTTCAGCCACAGATAGTAACTATCAACTTAGTACCTACTCAGTCTTTGGAGGGGTGTCATATAAATGTCAACTGAAAAAAAACGTTCATATGACAGATCTATGCCAATTCGATTTTGAAGTTAACTATGAAAGAATTTGTATTCGCTGTATTGTGGAACGCGTCTTATGGCGTTTTCGATTGAAGAAAAGAATTGCCCTTTCTATGAAAAGAGCAAATCCAGAAGTGCTCTTTCTATGTTTCCTATGTTTCATTGAAATAAAAAGTGCACTTCCAGGTCAATTCTTAACACGACAGAAGTGTCCGGGATATTTTTAAGGAATTGTCCTGTACTCACCAACACACATTAGCAAAGCGTCCGATTTAAATGTTTGTTGTGCGTTGAAAACGGATGGTGTCTACCACCATTACAAAAGTGCTTCATCGAATTTTATTGAAAAGAGCAATTCTGAATTTCGGGGAAATTCTTTCGGATCTTCAATGTAAAAAGTCATCAATGATGTGGATTGTGAATAAACTGTGACAATTCGGTGAAAAGGTGTTATAGCCCATTCACACCGCACCGAAAACCCTGTTTTCTTCGAAAACTCGAATATGCATTCACACCGAACACCAACTAGTTTTCGTTTGACGTTTCAATCAGCTGTGACACCACTAGTCGTGTAACTTCTGTGTAAACTATTTTGGTTACAAATTTCGATCGCAAACAAATAAAATGAATTCAGAGCATTTAAAAATAGTATTAGCCAATAATAGTAGCCCACCAATTAAGTGTGAAAAATGATTTTAAGTTGTGAGATGTGACTTCTGTTTGCTGTCAGCTGTTCTGCTGAATTTGTTGAATATTGCAAAAGGTGTGTTTGTTTCAAAAACCCAACGATTGGAAGTCGTTTTCGTGGAAAACTACTTTAAACGACCCGTTTTAAAAACTGAAACATGTATGGGAAGGCTTCTGTTTACGTTGAAGTTTTTGAGAGTTTTTGCGAAAACCCGGTTTTCGGCTCGATTTGCATAGGGTATTAAGGACTATCCATATGAGAGCGAATTGCGAACTGTGTCCAAGCGAATATTTGTAGATTATGACATTGCATTCACATGAAAACTTTTTTAGTCGCAGGTAACAGTGAATCAGTTTCATTGTTGAAGGTTAAGTTCGAACGAATTTCACGTTCGTGGGTTTGTGGATCGCGACTGTTTTACGTAGATTGCGAATAAAGTGTGACAGTTCACAGCAAGAATTTTCAATTTGCGGGAAAATTGCTGTACCTAATTGTAAATTTAGCTATTTAAATCAATTAAGAGGCAAGTTTTTTTTTAGATTAGATGTTAGATTAATTAAATAGGTATAATGCTTTGGTGGGAGAACAAAAATCAATACCCTGTTTCCACCGACGTGTTTAAGCTAAATCGACATGATTAAGCTTAAACACCTCACCAATTGCGTGTTTTACCATACATTTTCGTGATTACTAATTACGTGATTTAGATGTGTTTAAGTTTTAATTACGTATCTGTCCACACAAAATAAAATCGAACATCGAACGAAAAGTCAGTGATGGGACTTGAGGAAAGTGAAACGGTGGTAGAAAAGTGGTAGAAAAAAAAATTGTTCATGATAAATAATTCAGTAAATAATGAAGTAATGGCGCAGTAAATGGTGTACACTGGACTGAAAGTTTTTGCTGATGCAATTCTTCGAGAAAAATACTGATAGCTGAGTGTGTATGAGTAAAAGTAGGGCGAGCAGCAGTACCTAGGTAAAAAACCACCTACAATTTTCAATTTAATGATGGAAAATAAATATTATTAACAAATAGCTTTGTTAAAAGGTGGTAGATTTCGAGTTCAGGTTGGTAGAATTTCCGAAAGTGCAAAAAGCAGTAGAAATACCACTTAAGTGATAAAAGTCCCATCACTGATAGAGCAAAGTTGACGTAAATGACACACTAAAACACGTAAAGTTCGGTGGAAACGCGTTTCGTGATTTATAAATCACTTCGACTAAATCACGTTGGTGAAAACATGGTATTAAATTGATTTGTTCGCAATTCGCGCTCATGTGAATAGTCCTATATAGTTCGTGTCAAAATGTTTGAAATTCGGTTTTTTGTTTATTTAAACTCTTTTTAAAGTATTTTCTCAATATATTTCGATGAAATATTTATGAGCCTTACCTTGTAAATATGAAGTACATTGAAAGTGGTTTGTTTGCGTTTTACGAATTCGTTGAACTTGTGAAAGGTTTATGATTTTTTTTTTCTCTATACAAATTTGCTGGTCTCTTATACTCGTACTCCCCTTCCTATACATAGTCCCAATTTAAATACTAAACATTTCTCCTTAAGGCATACGTTTCTATGAGTCAACAAACTATTTGAACTTTGTCGTTTAAAAATCGACCGGAGCCTACCCACAAATACCAAAGTTCGGTTTTATTTAGAGCAGCCTCTCCGTCAATCTCATGGAACATCTTTGATTCGAACTTAATTACTTTCGATCGACATCGAACTTAATTATTTATTAAATCCTGAAACGAAATCTTCCAAACAGCAAGGAGTCCGATTTATCCTTTGGTTATAGAACTTTTTTAATTTCACCAACTAATCAAATGCTCTCAAACCACTTGACCTGTCAATGAATTTGAGTTCATATGTGTTTCGTTCTACACATTTGTGCTGTCCTCACTCTTCTCACGTTCTTGTTCCACACATAAGGTAGTACATACGACATACCTACAATATACTGATATCCTTTCAAGAAACGATGCTTCGACATTATTTCACCTCTCTTTTGTCAGCTTGTCAAAGTCGTTTTATTAAATATTTGTTAAAAACATGTCCATGTCCGTACTAAAGTTCACAGATAGGATCTATGCGTGTATGCAGGACTTGACAGGTCCGTAACTTGATGACACAACAAACAGTTGGACATGAAATTCATTTCTTCATCAAAAGTTCGAGATAAAATTTCTTTTATAACTCCTACACATCCTTAAACGGGATGTACGCCCGTGTGCTTCTTCAGTTAAACGTCATGACGATGATGATGATTTACTCGCCAAGATAACGTCCAGCTGGAGAGGAGGAAGAAATAGGAGCTAAACGATTGTGATTGCTGCTGCAATAGCTGGGCTAACAGGATTAGCTTTGATCCTTTACTCTGGTTTCTAATTGAATTCCATGTTCCATGGGACGTGTATATATATGTGGCGGCGAGGAGCCAAGCAATGTACAAATTCAGACAACTTCTCTCACTAGTATAGTTAAGTGCCGATTAGCAATTAGAGGGAATTAAAAGATTTTCATTTGCGGAATCATTTCGCTTTGAAATTGTAGAAGACTTTTATTGCAGCGGCGAATATCTTGAACTGGTGTAGGTTTTTTTTTTTACTGGCGTAAGTTTTTTTTCCGTTTTTCCTCAGATGCCACACGCATTGCAGCGCACTGTCATTAACATTCGCTAAGAACACAGGCTAAACACATGCCGCATACACATTAACACCAAGTGCAACCGCAAAAAAGTGTATATTGCCCATCAGCGCTACATACTCAAAACTGTCTGCACACTGTCTGCGTCTGTTATGTCTGGTGTGTCTGTCCACCCTGTTTAACATGCCATTACAAGCGGTGGAGGAACGTCAACTGCTACCACTAAATGGCAGTAGCCAGTAGGGCTGCATCAGCCTCTGGTATTAAAAAAGTTTTTTTATTTTTTTTTTTAATGTTTTTTTACAAGTGTCCTGTTGAGTTACACGCCGTGGTGGTTTGGCAATTGGCTGGAAC
The DNA here is from genome assembly GCA_946477585.1 of Cheilosia urbana. Classification (NCBI taxonomy): domain Eukaryota; kingdom Metazoa; phylum Arthropoda; class Insecta; order Diptera; family Syrphidae; genus Cheilosia; species Cheilosia urbana. The sequence goes on from OX297854.1 coordinate 163,490,007, forward strand.
AATGGTAGTAGGCTATTATGATACAGTACGATGGCATTCAGTTTTCAGTGAGACAACTCTCGGCTGTTAGCCAAAAGTCCCACAGAAGGCATGGTGGTAGAGCACAGAAAAATAAACGACTAACTCTTCAGCGTTCAGCCACATCCTTCCGCAGTAGTCGACACTTGACAGTTTGTAGAGGACGAGATTTTTTTTTTTTTGTTGCGCTTCGCCATTGAAAGCGGTTGTTGTTGTCCCTTTAACTTGTTGGTTAGTATTTTTATGTCATTATGATTTTTTTTTTTTTTGTGGAGGCACAGAAAAGTATCACCAAACACACTCCAGCTGGTGGTAGTCACAGTCAGACTCAATTAAGTTTTCCCGACAGTGAGTGTCAGTGTCAGTTTAGTGAATCCTCCTAGCAAATACGAGTGTACAGTGTATGTACGTTTATGGGGTGGGTCGTTTAACTGTTTTCTCTCATATTTTATTTGCTTCTCTGCCAGTGAAGTGGGTGGAAGTGTGTTTTGCGCAACTTGTAATGCATCTGAGTGTGAGGACATCCTTCAAATTTGAATACCAATCAAAAATGACAGAATTTTTGAAATTGTGAATTTGTGAGGAAGCACGTCCGTATGTATCGAAAATAACAACACCCTCCCGATCGCAACTAGGGAAACAATGGGAGCTAACAAATTTAAAAATGCTTCACTACTGTATCTATAATAATAATTGACAACAGTAACAACTATTTCCCCTGAAAATGTTCTGCTTTTTCATTTCTTAGAGCTTTTTCGTCTCCCTCTCTTTCTATTTTAACTCCTCTACTCTCATATTTCTTTAGTTTTATGTATGTTTTGTTCAAGTTTTTGTTTATTCTTTCAAAAACATCTTCTATCTATATATATAATTCTTTCGGGGTGTAACTCGATGACGTTATAACTCGATAACCCCTGGGACGATTTTCATGATTCTTTCTTGGTTTTGTTCGTATTGCTGTACATCAGGTTTAGGAAGACAGAAAATTCCGGAAAATCACCTTGCGGTCCTGATTTGGCATCTAATAATTCTTCCTATTAAATATTTATTTTGACTTTTCTATCTCAGAAATTAATTAAATATTTATTTTGACTTTTCTGTCTCAGAAATTAATTAGAAAACTACGTACTATGTGCGGGTTTTGTTTTGTTTTCAAAAAGTAGATTGATAAAATAACCACTGGGCCAATTTTCATGATTCTTTTTTTGCTTGTATTGTTGTACATGTTTCAGGTTTAGGCAATCTTAAACAATAGGATACTTTTGGACACGATGGGTGGCGCTGTCGCCGATTTCCGAAACAGCTCTATCAATTTCATTGAAGTTTTGTGCATGGGTATGGTTGGTTCCAGTTTGAAAGACGGGATAGTTTTGGACCTATAGGCTGTACTTTGCAAGACATAAGCGGGATAGGAAAACTGGTTGTGGCACCTCCCAGTCAAAAATTAAATCAAACGTTATTTCTAAAGTTGTACAATTAAAATTTTTAATGGACATTGTCCAAATAAAGCACTTTGCGAAATGTGAGGATTTAATACGAAAGGTAGTACGGGCAGATCCGGGTGGGTACAGCTACATATAAACGAAGATAGACGGCCGTATGTGCACTCATAACTCGGGAACGGATCGTTGGATTTTTCTGATTTTAATTCGCATTGGCCCAATTAAGGACATTATAAGCTACTTTAAGTCGTGGAAACAAAATTTTATCGGTATAAGATTGGGGATAGAAGTTTGTATAGCATTAAGCATTAAATAGACTGGATAGTAAAATCACTTCCAACACAACAAAAATTATTTAATATTTGTAATTTTTGAATTCTTTGGCTGTTGCGGCTTGCGGGCTTACCTACTGCTACACAATTTGAAATTGAAATTCGGCTCAGTTATAATTATGTTGCGCAACCTCAATGCACTGAAACATTGTAACGGATCGCGTTTGATTTGATTGTGAAGAATCTCAAATAGAAGAAAATTGAAAGGCAAACGTTCTCATTCCGCGAATTCCGATTATTCAGAACGATTTGCCATTGGTATTTAAGCGTCTTCAATTTCCCGTGCGTCTCACTTTCCCTATTCCAATCGCTGGCTGACTTTAGTGGAAAAGCGGAAGGTTGGTCGACAAGTCAATCATTTGCGGTTTGAATGAAACACATTGAAATTGCTATAGGCACTTTAAATATTACTATTGAAAAAGTATAAGTTGGGAATAACGAATTTGAATTGACCGAATTACGTAAGACAGCATGTGCATTTATTAACGAATCTGGACGGAACAAGGTGGTCAGCTTGTGTACTATAAAAGACTATGTTCTTATTTGTAATTTCCTTTATAAATCAATTGAATTGAATTGAATTCGATATCTCTTACTATTCAGCTTAGAAGCAGTTTGATATTTTATAAACCGCATATTGAGTACTCCATTAAAAAGCTGAGTTGGCGCTGATGTCAAGCAGAAAACAGACCAAAGTCAGTTGAAAGCAGTCCATTAAAACTTTTTACCAAGTCCATTTGTCGGTGCAAAATTGTACCCAATCAAAGATCTCCTTTAAAGAATCCCCGCTCCCGATAAGAACACTTTCAAACATAACTATTCAACGAAGATCCAAATTGGAAACATAAAAACACCAATCAGTTAACAATTTGCTCTTTCTACCGAGCTCCAGGGTTCATGCCTTTTCATACGTTTTCACTTATCGCTCCGTTTATACGGGTTAATGGCCTATGCAAAGCCAATCCCCGCTCGCGCGTCCCGCATAAATCAACCACTCCGTAAAATGCTTCGAGTTTGTTTGACAGTTCTCAGAATCCCCGCCCGTAAAATGAGTCCTGACAAAAAGTACAAACACAATTTAAAAAAATTGCACTTCTTCTGTCATGCGGGGTATCCAACATTGTGTCGATTTATTTCTTGATGCAGAAAGGACTCAATATAGTTTCGGTGAACTGCTGGCGCTTAAATCCTGCACTCCAAATGACTGACAATTTTATTACATCTCGCTGAGGATTGCCTTTGGCTTTTCGGAGGGAGACCTTTTCGTATCTATATTTTTACGCTTTTGCATTTTTGTTTTATATATTTTTTTTTTCGTGTGCATTTATTTTAGCAGAAATTCAAATTGATAGTTACTGACTGGGTTTGGTGGATCCTCGCAGTCGTTTTTGCAACTCAACACCAGTTATCTGGAAAATCTGTGTGTGTGCGGGTATAGTTGTTTGCGAAAGGATATAATGGGTGAAAATTTGCTTCGTTCCTGTCCTGCTCTCATTTGCATGTAGCAGTTTGCAGTTATTTAAGGACTCGGCGAAAATTTACTTCTAGTGCATGGAAAAAAGCGGTTAAGTTCGGACAAGGTTTTGTTTTTTCTTTGGTGGGATGTGTTTCGCCAGTTGCCAATCGCTTTGAAACGGACGTGGTGGGAGAAGAGAAATTATGAGGTGCTTTGTTTATGCAACTTTTCAGTAGCAAAAAATCCAGAAAGTAGTAAAGTGATGCAAATATTGACCATGCACATACCATACATACTTTACCGTTATAGCACAACGAATGAGTTGGTGAATTAACTCATATGGGAAATGGTGGCGTATACGCGATATTTATTTGCACATCAATAAGGAGTCCCCATTTTATTGAATAAATTCAAATTGAGGGAAATATTGGAGTGCTTTGTGGAACTTTTCCTTGCTGATATGAATCTCTTCTGTGACACTTGTTCAAGTTGACGGAACTTACTAGAACTTATGTTTGCTCAGGCGAATTTATGCAATTTCTTAATTCATCCATTACTCTAACAAAGTTCACTTAAACAATATAGGTACATAAAGCTTTTTAATTAAGTAAATGCTTTGCTTGGAACGTAGTGAAATATTAACTACGTTCCATTTACCCCTTTATTAACAGGGGAATTTAATACTATGTACATAACATAGATAAGGCCCCAGTTGTAGCCATATGTAAAATGCAACCGAAAAAGTTGGAATAGTAAGAAAATGCGTTTTTTACGTTTAGGCGGTCATAGCGAAAATCTGTCAGAAAAATGTTTCCCTACGAAATCAATTACAACAAATAAACCCTCACTGATTGAATTCCATCCGAAAAAAAACTCCTGGCAGATGGAAGAGTAAAGAAATGAAATATTTCAGTGGAATGATTCGGTTTTATTTTGTGGAATTGACTGAAAAGTTGATCAGAAAAAGTGTTTCGTACGGTAAAATGAATAAATTATTTTTCTAGAAAATTTAGAGATCACTTTATAATTCATAAGCAACATTTTAAGACCAAGATTGAGTTCAAACATCAAGTTTAAGTGGTCAAAAAAGCAAAGGAACATTTTTACGGTTTGGTTTTACGTGTTGCTATAACTAGGGCCTAAGGGAACTAACTAAACTTGGTTCCCTCATATGCGCACCAAAAACTTCTGACTATGGTCAAAGATACAGTAATTTTGGGGATATCAGTAAAGTAGATTGTAACTGATATATTCGAGTTTTGAAGGAATGTTTCGAATGTTTGCGATCAGTGGGCTGCAAGATTGAATTTAAAAAATGTGTATACTACTACATTACATTCTTAGTGGTTCATTTTCGAGCTATAAATGTAGTGTGCTTAAATGCTGGGTTGTTGTTCCATAAGATCATTGTTCCAGGTCAAAAATTGGAATAAGTCAATATAATGTGTGGAACTTCAAGAATTGTGGGTTAGAGCCGGAACTTCTAAGACTCTTTTAAATACAATCGTATGTCAGATGTGTCATCAAGTGGCTGAATATGACAAAAATGGTAGCTTTAAAAAAAACATCGGTGTGTTTTCTTTTCTTTTAAATCTAGACCCTCTAGACCTTCACTTCGTTTTAAATCTCCAAATCTTACACAAAACTGACACAACAAAGAGCTAAACGGTCTAGCTACAAATATTTTCCACTGATAACAACTGAAATGTATGTCAACAAATTCAAACAACCACTAAAAAAAAATAAGCATTACAAAAGACTGTCAAAACAGCAGTGGTAGGGATAAATTCTCTCACAGAGAGAGAGAGACGCTTACGAAAAAGTTAAGGAACGCTTTTGTAGTAATTTATAAAAAATGACAGATACATAATTCAAATATTCAAAAAATGGTACGAAAAGTCGTTAAAATTTCTGATTAACTCGAGGAATTTTTTAATTTACTAAGAAAATTAGTTTTATCATTTATTTTGAATTTAATTTTGATGAATCCGAGTATGTGGAAGAGAAAAGAGGAAAAAGCGACACTGCATGAACAATTGCATAGAGGATATTATTCCCTGAAGCATTTCGTCGCTGCTTTCGAAAAAATCTCGAGGTGAATATTCAATTTTATTTTGCCGCCTGTTGATACCATTTTAATACGCAAGAAATCAACAAATAATCCACGCATATGCCAAATGAGACAACAAATTTCAAATCAGCTGTTAATTGTTAGGTGACTGACAGCTGTTTCATTTCTTACACCGAGAAATTTGTTGAGTAAAAATTCGTAAGATTCTCACTGGAGGGGTAATATCTTTCTCCCTCGATGACGCTCTCTTTTACGAATTTTTCGAGTTAAGGAACGGCACTGAGTAAAAATTCGTAAGATTAAAAAGTAAAGGAACAGAATTGTACGGAAAGAATTAATCAAATTTGCACATAATTTAAGAGTTAAGAGTAAGGAGACTCAGGACTTGCAGGAAATATACCAAACAATTTTTGTTTCTTTGCAAGCAAATCATACCAGTCGCTATGTAAGTGTAGTCAAATATTTTCAAAATAGATCTTTATTTCTACCTTTAATTATTAATTTATACTTTTGTAATGGGCCCCACATCCATTTAACACATATTTCACTTTGTAAAACTTTCCACCAAATAATACAACTTGCCAACCAAACTCTGCTTCCACCTTAATCGAATAATCGCAACTTAACGAACCGTAAAGCTCCACTTGGAAGTTGGAACCTATAAAGCTCCCCCAAACCACAATTGATCGTTGAAATAAAGACCCCAAATGAAAAGCGCGATCAATTGGAAAAGCCCCCATATATACTAGAAACGACTGGAATTCATATCGGTCCCCACCGCCCATTATCGCCGTTCGCACTTAGTAGGTATTATTCTGTTGGTGAAACGCAACGTTCAACGTTTCAAGTGCATAGTTTCAGTTTTTTTTTGTTCACTTCTTCAATTTTAAATTAAATAGAATCTGATTCTAATCTGCGGATTCACTAATAAAAAAACGGTAAATGTGCATTTAAAACCATAGAAACAAAAAATATAAGACTTTCGCAGTAGTCGTGGATATTTGCTTATCATGCAAACATGGTTACTAATTGAGTGTTTCATCTTTGCTGGCAAACTGCTTCAAGTTGCGCTCAATTCACATGAAAAGTGTTAAAAGTCCAGTAAATCGAAGTGTTTTTGAAATGCATGTGCATAGGAATTTTACCGTATGAACAGGAAATTGGTAGAATTGTTTCAAATTGTTTCAAATTGATAATTTTTTTACATTTTGTGTCAGCTGACCTAAAGAGGTCTTATGATTCGAAAGCTCCACTGTGCGAAGGTAAAAAAAGCTTTCGTTCAAGTTGGGGAAAAAAAAAATGTGAGATCGCTGTCATGTGCTGTTTGACGTTTTGCTATCTTGATAATTTGGAGTAACTATGATTTTTTGGTACAGAAAATATGGTTTCATTGGGTTATTGCACGTTTAAAAACTAAATACGAATAAGGGGAGACCACGAAGAAGAAGTTTAAATCTATTTCCCAGTCAGCTGATGTGATAGTGGTCTTGTGATGACATTTCATGTTCTACGCTTCTACCTATTGGTAGTTTTTATCTCGATAGGTTTGGTGGGAGTTACGGCTTAAGTCGGCACTAGAAGCTTTTTGGGGAAAGGAAGATTTTGTTTTCGGTTTTTAATGGCGCTTGCAATTTTACAATGTAAATTGTATTTAAACTTAGTTGCAGGGAAACAAAAACAACTGCAAATAACGGACAGAAAAAAAAAAAATACCAGCACGCTGACAGTCAATGTGCGAAAGGGCTAAATTTTGTATTTGCTTATTTATTATCGAGTTTTGTAGGCAATTATCTGGTTACGTAACGGGTAGCTAGACTCTTTTTTCATTATACTCGTGACTAACAAAAAATTTAACGATTTGACAAGGTATGTATATTTGAATAGTCGGAATTATTGTTCAGATTGATATTGTACATTACAGTCAATACGGCTAATTATTGAAGTGGGTGGGGAATTTTGATGTTTAAAAAATACCTTGCTCTGGATTGAAAAGCTGAATTTAAACAAAGTTGGGTGTTGGTATTACCGAAACTATGTATCGTTGGCAGGTAGCCTACATTTGCATAGACCAAACGTTTTTACCGCAAATTTGGTTGTCATCTTAAAAAAATTTGCATTAATTTTTGTAATTGTATATCGAAGCAATGAAGTTCGTTGGACCGGTAATCGACTAAAAGTCTCCCTACATTTAAACTCCCGTTTAACAAAATCCGTTCGCCTGATATTCAACATTAGAAATATGACTTGAGTTTTTATTTTTCATTTAAGTCACTCGTGTCATTTACGAAAATAAATGGAGTAGAAATGTAAGCAAATTTAAATGCCTTGTTCTATGTTATTGACCTAAAGCGTGTAATGAAAGCAGTGTTCTTCGCAAATTCTGTAGGGAGTTGACATTTTGAATCTTTACAAGTCTGCCACACAAAATTATTCGTTACGCGACGCCTTCTTTTTGAGGACGTTTCTGACCAGAACATTAATTTAGCCATATATTTCGTTGAAAATGATAAAACGTTATATACATTCATAGACAATGTCTTCTACTATGTAATTCTCCCAAATACGTTATTTGCGCATCCATTTTCTTAGCGTTTTAATATTCAACGAACCAGTTCGTATACCAATTCAAAACAAGTTCTGTGGTCACGAAGAGTAGTAAAATTAGCTGATATCTTTCTGCTGGCCCGTCACTTCGTACCTCTATTAGCTTTCCTCGGGGGAAAAACTAGACATCTCACTGACAGAAATAAATACGAATTTTTCGCATCATATACCTATCAATTGTATAATTGTAGACGGATGATTATGTTCTCTAATTCCAGCTAACCAAATACCACAATGTCCAGTTTGAAGCGATTCGATGATGAGGAGAACGAGTCCGTATATGGCCGAGTTTTCGCCGTTTCCGGTCCCGGTAAGTTAGAAATATGATTCAATACCATCACTTTCGCCTGGCAACTAATGCTCATTACACATTTCAACTCTGTAAACAGTTGTAACAGCAGAATGCATGTCCGGATCGGCTATGTACGAGTTAGTGCGTGTCGGCTACTTCGAGTTGGTGGGTGAAATCATTCGCCTCGAAGGTGACATGGCCACCATTCAGGTATACGAGGAAACATCTGGCGTCACTGTCGGTGATCCTGTGTTGAGAACTGGCAAGCCACTGTCAGTCGAGTTGGGTCCCGGTATTATGGGCAGCATTTTTGACGGTATCCAGCGTCCATTGAAGGACATTAACGAATTGACAAATTCCATCTATATCCCCAAGGGTGTGAACGTACCCGCTTTGTCGCGCAGCATTGCATGGGAATTCAATCCACTCAACGTCAAAGTTGGATCGCACGTTACCGGAGGTGACTTGTATGGTTTGGTTCATGAAAACACCCTCGTCAAGCACAAGATGATCGTCGGACCCCGTTACAAGGGTACAGTTCGTTACATTGCCCCAGCTGGCAACTACCATGTTGAAGATATTGTTTTGGAGACCGAATTCGATGGTGAGATCACCAAGCACAGTATGTTGCAGGTATGGCCTGTACGTCAGCCACGTCCAGTCACTGAGAAGCTGCCTGCCAACCATCCACTGTTGACTGGTCAACGTGTCTTGGATTCGCTGTTCCCTTGTGTCCAGGGCGGTACTACCGCAATTCCCGGAGCTTTCGGTTGTGGCAAGACTGTCATCTCACAGGCTTTGTCCAAATACTCGAACTCCGACGTCATCATCTACGTCGGTTGTGGTGAACGTGGTAACGAGATGTCTGAAGTACTTCGTGATTTCCCCGAGCTGTCCGTCGAGATTGATGGTGTCACTGAGTCCATCATGAAGCGTACTGCACTGGTAGCCAACACATCTAACATGCCTGTCGCTGCTCGTGAAGCCTCCATCTATACCGGTATTACCCTCTCTGAATACTTCCGTGATATGGGTTACAACGTGTCCATGATGGCTGATTCCACCTCCCGTTGGGCTGAGGCTCTTCGTGAAATTTCAGGTCGTCTCGCTGAAATGCCCGCCGATTCGGGCTACCCAGCCTACTTGGGTGCTCGTTTGGCCTCCTTCTACGAACGTGCCGGTCGCGTCAAGTGCATGGGCAACCCTGAGCGTGAGGGTTCCGTTTCCATTGTCGGTGCTGTATCACCTCCTGGTGGTGATTTCTCAGATCCCGTCACATCCGCTACCCTTGGTATCGTACAAGTGTTCTGGGGTTTGGACAAGAAACTCGCTCAGCGCAAACATTTCCCCTCCATCAATTGGCTCATCTCCTACAGTAAATACATGCGTGCTCTGGATGACTTCTACGACAAGAACTTCTCCGAATTCGTGCCATTGAGGACCAAGGTCAAGGAGATCTTGCAAGAGGAGGAAGATCTTTCCGAAATCGTACAGCTCGTTGGTAAGGCTTCTCTGGCTGAGACCGATAAGATCACCCTCGAAGTTGCAAAACTGCTCAAGGACGATTTCCTGCAACAGAATTCATACTCCTCGTACGATCGTTTCTGCCCCTTCTACAAGACAGTCGGTATGCTGAGGAACATCATTTCCTTCTACGATATGGCGCGTCATTCAGTTGAATCCACCGCTCAGTCCGAGAATAAGATCACGTGGAACGTGATCAGGGAGGCCATGGGTAACATCATGTACCAGCTGTCATCGATGAAGTTCAAGGTTAGTTTGGTGTGGATCATCTTTCGTTAAATAGCGACCTAATTGATTTTTATTTGTTTATAGGACCCCGTTAAGGATGGCGAAGCCAAGATCAAGGCCGATTTCGACCAGCTGCACGAGGACCTCCAACAAGCCTTCAGGAACTTGGAAGACTAATCCACCTCGATTCATCGTTGTTAATATTGTTAAATAGTAGTTAAACTAGAAACAAGAAAAAAAAATTGCCTAAGTCTTAAAATTGTAAACGAAAGTCTTAAATGTCCACTTTGTTGCCTACCCCATACATATATATATTCGCACGAAGTAGCAACAACGTTTTTATTTGTGTTTTACATCTTATTCGTCGTCCGTCACAAAAAATACTATACGAAGAAACAGATCTTAAATGTTGCTCAGTATTAAACGCAAAGAAGATAAAAAAACAATTTTTTTTCGAATTGTTTATAAGCCAATTGTACTTGAAGAAAAATGAAAATACTTAAATATATGTTTTCGAAATAATGTCTGGTGAGTGTTTATTTTTAGTCAGGAGAATTTGTAGAAGCCTGCGACGTGCACCAACTTCACTTCAAGTTGCCGCCCATTCAAAAAGCTATACAAGCTACTTTCAACTTTTTCAAAAGGAGCGTAGGAAAATCAAAAGTTCTTGACTTCTGGTTAGATTTTAAGAAACTTTATTTTAGATTTCCAATTGACCCCTTACCACGGGTGGGGGGAAGTCAATGTCAATCTTCTCAGTTATAAAATAGAAGTTTGCAAAATGTTCTGTGCCTCAGAAGGAGGAAAAAAGATAATTAAATCTATGAAATTGGATACTGACCAATTATGCCGATAAGCAAGAATATGCCAGCAAGAATATATAAGGTAATGCCTCAGAAGGAAGCTGTATCTTTGTTATGATTCAATTACTGGGGTATCTTAAACGGTGTAGGTACATAACATAGTTCTTGTGTTTTAAGTATGTTCCAGCGAACTCTATGAGTCTTCTAGTTTAGAAGACCTTCAAGCCGCTAAAGATAATGAAATGAAACCACTCTATATTCGGAAGCCATCACCCAACACAGCCAACAGTATAACTCTGCATTTTGGCAACCCAACATCCACTTATACCGAAACATGGAAAGAAGAAGAATTTTCCGCTGTTGTCCCGCCATACGGGCATTGTTAACATTCAATGTATGTTCGCAATCCATAAGCCCGACAATAAGACTATAACAGCATGCCGCACCTATATCAAAGCCAATCCCAAAATCTCATTACTGGGAACTAGCAATTATCCATCTAATTAGATTTGTCTCTGATCCTGGTTAGCACAAAACCGCTTATGACATAAGTTAACTCGAAACACACGGTGTCGCTTCGCTGCGCTGCCTATGTGTTCGTCTGCCTCATACTCGCAAATCGCAATCACAACAACTGTGATAACCATTTCATTTAATCCTCGGAGGAACGCATTAATTCGCTCACCTGCTTCTAATCCCGAACGGAATTACACCGCATATCAATTATTCTCCAGTGAAAAGATTTATCATGTCACATCCGTATTTATTATCGGCAACAGTAATTCTCCGCAAAAGGTTAAATAACGCACGCAGTCCTCTATCCTCTTCTTCAAACAAGAAAACGTAACTACAGGTGTCGTTCCTGCCGAAACGTATCCCTGTAAGCATTTAATTAACAACGAGAACGCACACAGAACACACCAATTCAAGGCCAAGTAGGGGCAGCAGGGAGGACAAGGAGAGAGAGAGAGAGAGAGAAAAAAAAATGGGATAAAGGATGTCATATGACATCCCATTAACGTTTTTGGCAGCTTACTATACACGTACACTGATTCGCATCTCGAAGGACCTACCCCCGGTTTAACTGATGCGACATGGGGAAAATCCCGAATAATAACCCAAAATTACTGTAATACGATAAAGGAGCAAATGTAATTTTTCTTTTCCCCATATATACGATGTATGTGCGGTGTTTGCGAAACAGATTCCACAAAAACACATACCCACCTACAACTACCTATACCCATCCAAATATGGTAACACTCTTGCCGCGTGAGCCAACTCAAATGAAGCATTTTGTAATTTTTCACTTGGCGTCGACTCCTGCGTAACGTCGTCATCGCCAAATGTTGTGGCCTGGTTTATTATTATTACCGCTAGAGCAGATGCAGGCAGGAAAAAAAAATCCACAATCCCAGCGAGTAACTAATTGGTACTCCATCTATTCATGACGATAAAGTGCGGTGCGACATTAATCCAACTATGTACCTACGCCTACTTATTCATAGTTTCAAGGTCGTTTCGTGTGAGCCTATTCAAGAATCAAGAGAGTGTAGGGCTTGAATGTGTGCTGTCCTGATTAAGTGATTAGTTCGTTCAAGTTAACGCATACACAACGGCACGGCAAGCAGCAACATTTTTAGGGTCGGTTTAGGAACTGCCTTGCAAGTGTAAGCATATATGTACGCTTGAGACAAAATTAATTAACGTTTAGTTCTGGTACAGAGATAATTCATCGTTGTCCTGGGTCCTGGCATCGTTTTCCATAAATTAAAACTTATGAAATGGGCTCCCTCGCATGTGTGCTGTGATAATTGATGTGTACACACCGCTGGGTGGTGTCAATTATGAGTACTTGTAATCGGGATTTTGTCAAAGGATTTCGTTTCAGCTACGAGCGAATGGGTGCGACAAATACATGTGTATTGATAAGCGATTACGATTTAGAGGTGGAGTCGTGGTAGCGTTTGAATTGGATAATCGGAAAATAATTACTAGGCAGTGGAATCGATAATAAGGGGCTGTGCGTGCGACTGGAAGGGTAATGCTACCATTACAAACACGGCTATTTTTTTGTGTCATTTAAATGGGGGCTTTGACGTCCAAATCGCGTCACACAGGCGTCATTTTAATGTCGTTCTATGTGGTCGCCATTTTCGGGATAATATTTTCGGCGACATTTAAGAGACTAGGGAAATGGCGGACCACATGACATGAATTTTGATTCATTTAAATGAAGGAAAACAAATTAACGTGTGATCGCTCTTTAATGACGCTTAGGACAATTGTCCAAACTTTTTGGCTGTTGCGTCATTTAAATGCCAGCCCCCAAAAAATTACCAGGCACAAAATTCTTGCGATTCCATTTTTCTACGCAAATGACAAATGACACAACATTAGGTCTATTCGCGTACTTTCGCGAGACAAGCACTAAAAAAATCTGTAAAAAAAAAAAAAAAATGGGCGAAACTCTCTCAGAGAGCTGAATTTACGCCAAAATAGGTGGATAGACTTCGGGCTATCTTTGACATCTACTCCATATCAAAAATAAATATTAAACATAACTTTTTGCAACATATGAAACGTTCTAGGAGAACATTCGACCACCACCGAATTTTATGCTTATTTTCACAAATTTTATTTTTCTGTGCAATTGATCTCTAAGATGGACTTTGAATTTGATTCTTGTCAAATTTGTGCACTTGACATATTCATCAGTAGTATTGCCGGTTGAAATTCTCTGAGCTGTTTCGAGCCAAGAGAGGAACTACTCGTTACTCGTTATTTTGCTAATTTTCTCTTTTTCTGTCAATTTTGATGAGAACGTGTATAGGATACATTTTGTGCGATTGCGATCGATTTATATCGATCCTCAGCATCGTTTGCCCGATCCACAAGAAAGGAGACTCTCTAAACTGCGCCAAATATAGAGGCATCAGTCTCCTTAACACTGCGTATAAGATCATGTCTGCTGTACTGTGTGAACGCTTGAAACCTTTCGTCAACGATCTGATAGGTCCCTATCAGTGCGGTTTTAGGCCCGGTAAGTCCACGACCGATCAAATATTCACACTACGGCAGATCCTGGAGAAAACTCAAGAAGTCCAGATCGATACTCACCATCTTTTTATCGATTTTAAGGCCGCATATGACAGCATTTATAGAGACGAGCTATACAGAGCCATGTCTAGTTTTGGCATCCCTGCCAAACTTGTCAGATTGTGCAGAATGACGATGGAGAACGCTCGCTGCTCCGTAAAGGTCGGAAACAATATCACCGAGACCTTTGATGTCAAAAAAGGATTCAGACAAGGTGATGCGCTGTCATGTGACTTCTTCAACATCATTCTTGAGAAAATTGTGCGAAACTCACAAGCCAACACCAGAGGCACAATTTTCCATAAGTCTGTGCAACTGTTTGCATACGCTGACGACATTGACATTGTTGGCAGAACACAGCGAGCTGTCACTGGTGCGTTTGCAAGTATTAGTACAGAAGCGGCAAAAATGGGTTTAGTGGTGAATGAGGGTAAAACAAAATATATGCTGTCAACAAGAAGGGACACACAACATCGACGAATCGGACAGAAAGTCACGATAGACAGCTATAACCTTGAGGTAGTTAGGGACTTTGTCTACCTCGGCTCCGCTATAAACTCTGATAATGACATCACATCAGAAATCAAGCGAAGAATCACACTTGCCAACCGCTGTTTCTTTGGCCTAAGACGGCAATTGATTAGTAAGGCCTTGTCAAGAAGCACTAAGGAGATTCTATATAAGACTCTCATCATCCCTGTCCTGCTCTATGGCGCAGAAGCATGGACCCTAGTAAAAACGGATGAGGATCTTCTTGGTCGCTTCGAACGCAAAATTCTTCGAGTGTTTTCTGGTCCCGTTTGCGTTGACGGGATTTGGAGGAGAAGATTTAACAGCGAACTCTACGAGCTGTACAGCGACATCGACCTGGTCAGAAAAGTAAGCATTAGTCGTCTAAGATGGTTAGGACATGTAGAGCGAATGGACACCAACGCTCCGGCCCGGAGAGTCTTCGATTCCAACCCGGAGGGACAACGCAGTAGGGGAAGACCTCACCTTAGGTGGCGCGCTCAAGTGGAAGGGGACCTCAACCAACTTGGAGTGCGCAACTGGAGGCAGTTAGCAAAAGATCGCGCTAACTGGAGAGGCGTATTGGTTGAGGCGCAGGTCCACCCCAGACTGTAGCGCCACCTTAAGTAAGTAAGTAAGTAAGGTATATCTATTAGTGTTCTTTACTGGGATTGATACATTTTTGCCTGACTTATTACAACAAAAAAAAAAAAAAAAAAAAAAATCGTTCTATACGTTCTCTCCATTTACATTTTATTTCAACCTGGCCCTGAGTCATGCATTAGTTTGCGTTATTAGTACGGGATTTATAAGGAACTTGTGTCCACAGAGACTTTGCATCCTTGATGGGCTGGTGTAATTAGAAAAAGTTTAATTATTCATGTGCACCTACAGTCCTCAGTTCTACAAACCCCTTGCCTAACTAGGTACACGCACATGACTTGTTCCATCTGTCATCAGACTAGAAGCTCTCATTTGTATACCGGAATAATATTTCATTTTGCATTCCCCAAACATATCATTTCACAAATCCCTCTTCCAACTTCCACACAAGCCCTGATGTCCATTTGGGGGAATAATAATTATTAACTTAACCAATATTGTTGGGTCCCTTTAATACAATTAATCCGAGTGAATACCGAAGGACCAGTGCCCATGGCCCATGGGTCAACAGAAGAGTCAAAAGACATAATGTGATTCATATGTCAATCAGTTCATTAGTTATAAAGAAATCTACTGTCCTTCTTCCACACAAATTAAATATAATGTTCCCCTCGATTGCACCGACTTACTAAAATTGAGATGACATTCTTAGCCTTCATTCATTAATGTATTGAGTTAACTGTGTCGTAAGTCAGTGTGAAGGAACAACAAAATTAAGCCACTGAACCCTTAGAATTCCGACAGATAATAATTTTGCAGATCCAACCCAGTAGTAGCAACATCCACTCAGATCTCCATTAGTACCGTAGTGCAACTTTAATAAATGCCACCCCTTTAGTGCCGCAATAAACTGTGTGTGTCCGGTATGATTCATACTTTAAACCAACAGCTGCCATGTAATTGCGAATGTAAATTTCAAATTGACACAATGGAATAATGCATGATGTTTCAATCTAGTTTGGAAAACACTTCAGTGCACAAGAGCAACTGTGCCACAGGCCAAGGTAAACATTTGGAATGGAATGGAGTTACAATTTTAAGCATCTAACAATACTCATCCCGGGAATGGCGATGGGCCCGCTTTGTTGCCTGGTCTTTTACGACGATATCACAACCCAACTCAACCTAACCTCACCTAACCTAACAATACTCATGCTTACCTTAGCGCCCATTCGCAAGTCCTGGATACAAGATAATAATAAATCAAAGTTCCAAAACTGCTTATGGATGGAAAAGATACTCGTATGCATAAATTATGTGCATCGTACAAAGGATGACCTCTCGAAAAACACTCAATTTCATATTTTATTTGCCTACTGGTCCAAGGAAGTGAGTTTGGGAAAGTTCAATCTGGTTCGATTTATAATGAAGTAAAAATATTTGTGCATTCCAAGATCTTAAGCCTGAAATCGTAACGCAAGCTCATCGATTTCAAAGTGCATCGAGGATTAGATTAAATGTTTACATGTGAAACTTCCAATAAATATAAAGCAAAAGCAATGGATAAAGTTTGCCAGTTTACCGATGCTGTAGGTAGTATGTTTGTATGTATGATGGACGT
Source organism: Cheilosia urbana (assembly GCA_946477585.1). Lineage (NCBI taxonomy): Eukaryota > Metazoa > Arthropoda > Insecta > Diptera > Syrphidae > Cheilosia > Cheilosia urbana. Next base: position 163,506,610 of record OX297854.1, read on the forward strand.
AAGTTTTTATTTATGTTTTGAGAAGATTTTCATCGAAGAGCTGGGTATGCAAAATTCCAATAATGTTGCATAATTTATGGTTAAAGTTTGAAATCCAAACAATTTATACAAACAGTCTTTACACGGATCAGTGTCTACAGTATGGTCGGCAAGGTGAAACTGTTTTTTTGGGAAAATTTTGTTGGGTATAGCTTAAGAATATAGTTGGCAAGGTCTGTATTATTCAGTTTCTTGAATGGAAAAATATGAAATTTAGCGCAACATTGTTTTACTATATTTCTCAAAACTTTAAGGTTTTATGCTAGGTGAGCATAGGCATTTTAAACCGCAAGAAATTTAAACAAAGTCTTAAATGTGAACTAGCTTGATCTAGACTTCAGCTCTTTAATCGCAGTAAATAAGAGAGTGACTTTTCTATTTTTAAGAACGCTAACACAGCTTTCACACCATGTTCAGTTCATTTTAGTTCACGTTTGCCTCAACCTCGAATTGAACGCGATATGTGCAATAAAAAACTGGCGTGTTACTCATGTAGGTACTGTATGTGGTCTGGCATATTAGCAGTCGTATTTTTAGCCCATATAGACCATAAAATAAAATTCGTATACCGATAGGAAATGGATCAAAAATCAAAAACCACCGTTCTCCCAAACCTCTATAGAGGTTTCACCCTGATGAAGCACCCAATAGAAGAACCGGAATTGGTATGGCCTCCAGCGCGAAGTTTTCAAGTCTAAAACGTTTTTTAAGTACAGTGTTAGATCTCATTGCAAAAGGACCAAAATCATTCGGAACCATAAACGTCAGCATCGATATCAGAACATGAAAATATTGTAATGAATACAATATTTTGAAAAAGAAACGAACGTTTCAACCACATAAAATGCAAATCATGCATTGTGTCATCAACTGAAACCAATCGGCAGCACTTGTATCATTATATTGCTGTCCCGCTCGCTAATTTTTCGATTTTTCCCTTTTTTCCTTTTCCTTGACAAAGCCCAGTCTTCTTATAGCCGAAGACGTATGAACAACAAAGATAATTTTGATTGAATTCGGCCTCGTGACAAATTGTTTCAAAACGAAAATAAGTGTCCCTTACGAGAAATCTCACCGAAAACGATGTTGGAACGTTTTCGAAATGCGAAGCACATTTTCACATCAATGTATAAGTTAATAAACAAAACATGAGACACTGTTCCCTATAAGCTCTAAAGTGAACAGGCATACTTCGGTCACCGGACCTTACAACTATTTTCAAAAATAGCAGCAAAATAAGTAGGGTCCGTAGGTGCCGAACTTGATACCTCCTGCTCCAGTACTACAGCCAATAAGCTCGACTGCTATAGAAATTCTTTATTTTTAAAACTAACAATGACAAACAGACGCAAAAACTTAGATTGCATAAATCTATATATAAAACAAAGTTGCATCCATAAGACCGTCTATAACTCGAGAGCGGATCGTCTGATTTGAGCTATCTTTGCTTTATTGTGTTTGTATGCGCTTAAGGAAGGTTCATATGGTGAGAAGATTTTTGGAAGATTTTAAAAGGAAATTAGAAAATTCGTAGAAATTGATTTTCCATACATTTTTGTACTGGGAATTTTCTTCTACAGCGAGATCGTGTTTGTAAAAAAAGATCTACCCGATTTTCATTACTTCGGATATTTTGTTTACAAAAACCAAGTCTTGTGCTAATGCTGGATTTTCGGTAATTTGCCAAATTTTGAATATTTATCTCCAGTATGCAAATATTATTAGCTGCACAAACACATTGTTCCCACGCAACATCGAGTTTAAGAACATTGAACGCTTTTTTTCGACACTCATGGCAGTAAAAATTCTGCACTATCAAAACAAAGCACTTTGATAAATTTAAGGGGGGCTTTATAGACAAGATATTTAAGCAACAAAGGTCCTTAGTGCGGGCAGGGCCGGGCGGGACAGCTAGTAAAGGGTTTTCCAATAAGAGGTGTTACTTTGGTATTCAAAGAAAAATGACATTTTTTGAGATAAATGATCGAATGTTTATCTCATAATAAAGAGGAAGATATGATGTTAATAACGAAAAACAACATCAGCCAAATGGCCACCACGAGCACGCATACAGGACCATATCCTTTCACAATAACACCTCTTATTGAATAACCCTTTATAACATACATTTAAAAAATTAGGTATAATAAAAAAGAGGGCTTTTTAAAAACTGTATAGAAATATTCGGCGATAAGTTTTGTAGGTGTTTGTGCTCAAGAGAGAGAGAGACAGAGCAGCTCTTTACATGCTCCATCATAGTGCAGGCTGCAGGCTCAAAAATGTGCACACCCCTCTAATGCAGAGTAGTATTTGAATTTCACTTCAAAACGAACTGCTCTACAAAATACGTCCAAATCTATTTCATCACAAATATTGCTAACATAGCTAACATGAAAAACACTTGTGAATTGCGAAAGATATAATTTATAAAACAATCGACCACCCACAAAAACAACGGCCCGCAACCACCTCCCCGAAAACCAGAAGCATAATCAATTCAATCAGTCGGAATCCCTCAAATCACAAACAATTCTGGTGAATTACTTTCTCTCTCTGCTCCATCAGAATGGCATGTCAGCTGTCCGAAAGTCATCACTTGACGTCGACACGATATCCGTGAACCATGATCCATCCATCGGTCTCCGAATTCATGCGTTTAGATGACATCCGTCATCGTTGACGGCTTGCTATTGCCAGTTCTGTACACTCTCCCCAAATGGCAATGAATAAATTAACTGGAAACCAAAAATGAATTTGAATAAACAATTAGTCTGAAATTGTCCTGTCCCAGGATCAAAATTATCAATGTTCGTCTCATGATGTACACGTATGTATACAATATGTATGGCATGGTAATAAATCGCCTCAAATCAGAGTCAGCCAGATACTGAGAGTGCGAGATAGACCATCATCGCCGTATCAGCACTTCAGCAGCATCAGAAGCAATAACGAAATTCTATCCCATCCCAGACCAGAACTATGGGATGAGCTCTGTGTAACAACCCAATCAATCACATAGAATCTGTGCGTCTGGAGGATACCAAGTTCACAACAAATTCAATTGAGTTTGCCATCCAATTAACATTTGAATTTATTATTGTGGTCCACCAGTCGATATTTTGTGTATACCGATTCGATTGGAAGAGAGAGAGGCATCAAAAAGGACTCTTCTCTTCGCTGGGGATTTCAAATTAATTTCTTTCAATTGTCGCAATGGCAAACTGCCCTTCTGCAATGATAACGAAGATAAAAGTCCACTCCTGCAATGGCAAGTACACGTATCAAATGTTAAGTCCATTACACCAATTGCTATCATAATGGGTTTAGGTTCTGAAAAGAAGATACGACTGAGACTCGATTTTGTTCCCATTGTACTCTCGGCAATTTTGTGTGTTGTCGGACAAACATTTTCTTGACGATGACAAAAGATTGCAGGCACACACCCTCTTACACCTCTATTATATGGATCTGGTGACTTAAATTTTATTTTGCTGAAAATTGCTATCCTTCCGTTTTGATGGCGCTGGCTACAGTGGGTATGGTTCTCGTTTCCCTTTTCACCCGGAAAGGACATAATCCGTTTTAAGTTTGATATCGCATTTTATGTGCGGGTGTGCTGGCGTAGATGCTGACAAATCCTGTACTGCAGATCCGCCACCGAAATGCAAGAAAGCTGTATATACGAACTGACAATGTCTTAAAGATGGAGACCATAGTAGGATTTCACATATTGCACAAAATATTGTGCAGCATCCTTGAAAATTGTCCATGCTATCGTTCGTTTGTGTTTGGTGTTTTTTTTTTCTTTATTTTTTTTCGTTATCGTCATCGTCTTCGGGATTACTGGCGTTATCCTAAACTGTTATTATCTGAACGCTGCCCTGATTCCGGCACGTTAAACCGAGGATGTTCATCCCTATGTTACGAAACAAGCAACTATAACAGTTATATTGTGGTAGTGGCCCGTTCAAATGGAAGATGAAACCGGTTGCAGTTAAGCCCTTTGCCAACTGGAAGAATGCTCGGAGAAGGACGAACGTTTGCGCTCCAATTTGGCGGTGAAATAAATTGGAAAGAATTTCCAAATGAAGAGTGAACCACTCATTCACATTGTAAATGTGTATAGATGCAGTCGGAGATTGGGTGGGGGGAGCAAATGTAATTAGGCAGTACAAAGGGTTTTCTTTTCCTTTTTTTTTTTTTGCACAACTAAAGGTAGGTCCAGAGATTGGTTGCTGTGATGCAGTGGGTTGTGTAAGTGAATGTCGAAATGGTATGGCAACTAACATATGTTGGGTTGAGTTTTGAGTATGAGTATTGGGGCCAAATGGTCTTGTTCTGTACGAGCAAACATTAACAATGCCTAAATAGGTACCTACATCTCACCAAAAAACTATAGACCACAGACAGCCAAAAGAACAAATAGAAACTTGTTGAAATGCGAACAGAATATATAAAAGAAAGATTTCGCAAAATGCGCACTTAAATTGGGTCAAAAAAGCATGGGAAACGGCCTCACTACGGTACCAAAAAAAAAAAGAAGCTGAAAACGCAACAAAAATCGAGACCAAAAATTATGACCGTCAAACTACGCAGTGTAAAAAATGCGCGCACAAACATAATGATAATCGGCCTTACCAATAGTCAACTTTAGTCTGGCAGTTTACACAAAGGTTCCACACTTTCCAAAATCCATTTACCAATAAACAAAAAATATAGTTGCAAGAATATCGGTAACTGTAAGGTTTAATGTTAATGGTGAGAAAGTCATGTTTATCTCGGGCATTAGCTAAACAAATCCTCCCTTTATGTCATTTTGAAGAGGAGTGATTCCCAACCGTCCAAAATCACGGTATTAAATTTCATAATAGGAGCGAATTTAAATACACAGCGAATGTTCAGCCTGGGCGTTTACAATTATAAATTAATTTTATTAAATTGTAAAATGTTTTCTAATGTTATTCGTTGTAATACAACAATGCAAACGAAGCTACTATCAGACGGTTTGTGCATATGCAAAATTTTGTGAATAAATTTATGTATAATGCACATAAACCGTCTGAACCACAAATTTGAAAGCAACCAATGGAATACACGAACGATTTGTGTATCATTTGTGAATAGCATAAATACAAATCGAATTTATGTATAAACACAATAAGAAACTGAGATTTGTATATTTTTATCAAAATACACAAACCGTCTGAACCACAAATGTTTGTAGAATACATACAATACGATAAATATATGCAGTAGCTTACAACCATGTCGAGTCCTACCATCCTGTACTTCCTGTTCGTCGAATTTTAACTCCTCTGATCTATTGCAAATAAATAGTTTTGTATATAAGCCCATAACGTCTCTTGAGATTTTAAAAGTGATTGGTACCTACCTTAAATAATTCTAACTCATGTGGAGCTGATGGTATTTCTAATTTATTTCTAAAAACAGTTGCTTGTTTCTTAGTGGATGTATTGGCAGATATTTTTAATCGTTGTGTATTTGCGGGTGTCTTTCCAAAAGCAATGAAATGTGCAGATACTTTACCGCTGTTTAAGAAAGGTTCTGCTTTTGAAATGAGCAACTACAGACCCATATCACTTCTCCCGGTCTTCAGTAAAATTTTCGAAAAACTTATTAAAAAAGGAATAGTAAGTTTTCTGAATCGTACAAAGTTTTTTAACCCAAATCAATTTGGTTTTCAGAAAGATAGATCGACTGAAGACGCACTTTTACAGTTTTGTGCTCAAGTAATGTCAAACCTCGATAGCAAAAAGTGCACGGCTGGTTTATTTATTGATATTACAAAAGCTTTTGATATGGTGAATCACAATATTTTGTTGGAGAAACTGGAAAACGCTGGTTTTCGAGGTTTCGTACTAGACTGGTTTAGGTCTTACTTAAAAGATAGGTCGCAAAGGGTAAAGATAGATGAAATTAGAAGCGATAATACAATTTTCAATTTGGGAGTACCCCAAGGCTCTGTTTTGGGACCAATTCTGTTTCTCATTTACATCAATTCACTACTTGCACTCAATTTTAAAGTTTCACCTACTGCCTTTGCGGATGATATTGGTTTTTCGTATGGGAACAGTCCTTTGGATCTAGTTTCCGACATTAATTGGGATCTACATTTACTGAGAAGCTGGTTTTCTGAACACAATTTGATCATAAGCTCCAAAACTAAAATAATGTTTTTCAGTTTCTCGCCACTAAATAGTTTTGAAACGAATGTTTTTTATCACGCACCTGAATGCCTAAAATACAAGCTTTCTGAATGCAATTGTACGTTTTCTCCCACATTCTCTGAAAGTTTAAGTTGCAGTGATAATTGTTTCTTGATTCAGGAAGTAACTGAATTTAAATACTTGGGACTTACAATTGATTCTAGAATGAGCTTTCCGAACCACGTAGAAACTCTGCGGAAGTATTTTCGTTGCACGCTAAGACATTTTTTCCATTTGCGAAATATATGCTCGACAATGATCCTAAAGAACATTTATTATGGAATCTTCCATTCCAGGCTGCAATATGCAATTGTTTGCTGGGGAGGCGTTTATGTGAACAAAATTAAATCACTTTTAGTTCTGCAGAAATATATTTTACGAAAAATATGTCGCAAACCTAGTAGACATCCGAGTTTTCCATTATTCTGCGACCTGAAAATTCTGCCAGTCCGACATTTATACTGCTTTAAAGTTTTAAAGATATTCTTTATGAAATCTGGCAATCGTAACTATCGATTAATTTCAAATTATAATTTACGTGGAAATTTTTCTCACTTAGTATCTGTACCAATATTTCGCACTACTGTATTTCGTAATTTTTATACAGTTTCTTCATGTCGTTTATATAATAAACTTCCTCATTCGATCAGGACTATAACAATGCCTGGAACGGCCTTAAAACGTATAAAACCATGGCTTTTAAATTTAAATCATGATAATATAGAAGCATTTCTTTCCGATATTCTGGTTTAATTTTTAATTTTTAAGTTTAACTTTAATATCAGTAAAACTTTTTAATTGTATAATAATTATTATTATTTCTTTGTAGTAAACCATTATTTTTTCATTTTTCTGAAACAACGTAAATTATTCAGTCAAATTTGTTTCTCTAGTTCAGTTTTGCTTAATTTTATATTTTGATAATGGCAATTGTTTTAAATAGGGCTACCCCACCCAAAAATACTATTTTAATTTGTCCCAAAAATGAAACTCACACAAAACTATATATTTTTTCTATTTGTATCTTGTTTAACCGCGAATACTTTCTTTTTGATTGGTTTTCGATTTTAAATAATTTGCAAGCAAAGAATGACTTACTAAAAAAATAATTTTGTATAAGTTTGGGATATTTCCAAGACATTCTTGATAGTCGTCGCAAACAGAATAAAATCTTCTTACTTAATATTGGACGGCTCATAACTTTTTTCAACAATTCTCAGTACCTTAGGCGACTCAAGGAGATATTTGGCTGCAAACAAACCCTTATAAAACTCTTTCTCTTACCGAGAATGAGGATCTCTGATTAAACAATGGTTGGGGGTTAAACGTTAAAATGCTTAACTTCATGGAAATTATAGATATAAGAATAGAATTGTAAGCCCTCAGCAAAATACAAGCCAATTAACAAATTTAGGAACTTCTGGACAGGGCTGTTGTTTGAAGGCAAAAAGCAGCCGCACGACCAGTCGACAAAAAGCAGTACAAAGTAGTACTTAAGGACTATTTACATGAGAGCGAATTGCGAACACGCGAATATTCGTAGTTTTTGACATTTCATTCACCTGAAAATTTTGTTTGGTCGCAGACACCCGCATATCAGTTTCATTTTTAAAGTTTAAGTTCGACCGAATTTTGCATTCGTGGGTTTGTGGATCGCGACTGTTTTGTGTGGATTGTAAATAAAATGTGACAGTTCGCGGCAAGAATTTTCAATTCGTGGGAAAATTGCTTTAATTGTTAATTTAGCTGTTTAAATCAATTCATATTCGTGTTTTTTTAGACTAAATGTTAGATTAATTAAATATAATGGTTTTGTAATAGAACAATTAGGAATTTTCAATTCATAAATACAGTTAAATTGATTTGTTCGCAATTAGCCTATTCGCAGTTCGCTCTCATGTGTATAGTCCTTTATTGCGTATACGATATAGCTCTGTATGGAGCTACTAATCAACTTTGAAATTAATACACTTAACACACTTATGTAAATTGCTTAAAGTAAGACAACTCAATTCCCATTTCCGTTTGTTTCTATTATCTCGAATGAAACTTTCTCTGGGTATGTTTGTAAAGTTAATGCAAAAATATACTTTAACGGTGCTTCTGTATTTCAGATGCTTAAAATTCATAAAAATATCTTGGAACATTTTAAGAACAAAATGCGCATATTTCAAAAAAAATATATAGTATTTTAAGTAGCTGTGCAGCACCGCAGTACAAAGATACAGAAAGCAGTACAAATACTGCTTTTGCAGTACAACGACAGCCCTGCTTCTGGAGAAATAACAGGTAGTATGTGTGAATTCATAGAGAGGAAAACACGACAGTTTTCGCCACTAAACATGTGCGGCTTTATATTTTTCTGCGAGAATTTAAAATTTTTTATACAATTTTTAAAAGATCGCAGTATTTACTTTCACACTATACTGTTTCGTTGCTTGGCAAATTGATATTCAAAAAAACGGAAGCAATAGGTTCTTAAAATGCATATGGCTTCCTACGTGATATTTCTGAAATAAATTAGTAGGCTATTATTTCTATTTCCAAAAATATGCACTTGCTGACGATTAAATAATAATTGTGATCTTTAGACCTCCAGTAAGGTTTTATTTGCATCAAAGAATTCTACTAAACTATGTTCCGTTTATTGAATCATTTGAAAGGGATCTTATGACGACACAAATGAACTCATCATTTTACCATGAAGTATTAAAATTCCGAGGAAAACGTACTATAAAAAGTACCGAAAATTGTGCCCAAACGAATGTAGGGCATTACTGATTTGATTATGATATTTGACAGATCAGCGGATATTTTGTACATTTCCTATTTTGTGTTTGTTTTTTGCTTTTAATAAGCTTCAAAAATCCTTTGAGAGATCACTGTTAGACACTTTTAGTAGCAATTGTATTCGTTTTTTTTAGTATAAAATGCTCGTTGTGAAATAAATCATTGACCTTGATTTTCACGAAAACAAATTCTGAAATTAAAATTCTGCCATGACAAAAAATGTAATAGATTCTCAAAAAATTTCTCGCACTAGAAAACGTGAAGATCTAATTGTTTGTTGGTACGCTTTCACTAATCCTGTACATTTTTACTAAAGCTGGCAGCCAACTCATTGTCGACATTAGTGCTTGATTATTAGTAAGGTCGAATGAGTAAGAGTTGTATATGTATACGATCCCCTAGGTAACTCCAATCCCCACTCTGATTGGAAGAATCTTTGGTAAGGCGTCCTAATCGATCGAAGAATCCCCTTTTATACCCATCGGACTAGTAATCTTATCATGAAATCATACAAACTAAATCCCCTGTTTAACCGTCCAATATCAACGTAAAATATACATTCGAGAAGCAATCCCAGAATTTGATGAAGACCAAGACTAAGATACGGAAAACTATGCGTTACGTCGCATTTTTCGTATCTTCGTTCGGGGTGAACATCCGCGCAATCTGCCAATCTTGTTCAACAGATCCCCAACTTCAGTTGAACATGAATGTATATGAAAAAATACCCACATTCTCGCAGAGTCCTTCATGGAAACTATGTGTGCACAGCTGCGCCCCACTTTCCGAAAAGCGTGCTACCATCATCTGGAAGCACTTGAAATCCATAATTCGCTCGATTCTCCTTCTCCGGATGGTGAGAAATACCCATGAACTCCATACATACTGCAAGTGCATACGTTGCATATGCAAATTCCTTGCAATCCCCAATTGTTCTGCGCTCGCTCTAACATGCACTTCACCCAAATCCTTATGCATTATTGCTTCATCGTGAGTATGTCTTGGCATGGCAACTATACGCGTTCGAGTAGTAACACGCGTTACAAATCCCCATCATTCTTCTGTGCAGACAAAAGTATAAGGAGTACCTCTCCAGCAGGGAATATTTTTTAATCCTTGACGATTTCATATCGCCCGTGGGCGATGAGCTCTGCTAATCAATTGACAGGGTGTTTCCTTTCACAACTATACGCAAATCGCCCACAAAGTGCTCATCACGTCATGATGTAGAACTGCCTCTCAGTTCGAGTTCTTCATATTTGCACTTTAACTTGCGCTGCAGCAGCAAGACTTGATAACAAAAAAATATTTACAAAAGTCAAATAGATTCCACCGAACAGCCAGCAGGAGCGCAACAGTCGTTGTAGTTTGCTATTACTTCGTCTCGTATACGTGTTGCCATAAAGCGCCTGGGATAACCATATGGCAGCGGTAGCGTAGCTGCGGTTTCGGCGTACAGAACTTCTCCGTGCGGATCGTAATTCGCGATGATCAAACTTTATCCCACACGAACGCGAAGCGAACCAAAATATGGGAGTACTGTACAAGCAATAATTTCCCACGAAGATGCAAAAGGAAATATTGGGAAATTGAATGAAAATCTTTTGTTTGAGTTGGAGTTGCCGCCGGGGGAATCCTGCTTGTGAGACAATGTTCGGGGTCATGTGGGTGATGTGAATGTCACGTATGTGGATTCAATGCAACAGCACCTGGGGAATACTATCGAGTGAGTTCGTGAGCGCAGATTCTAAGGCAGCCGCAGCAGCGATATTAAATCAGTTGAAATGAAATTATATTGAGATTCGGTACACATGCGGCGACAGATTTGCGCGATTCATGATTTACCATCGGCAAACACGATGACAGTTGACTGGAAGTGAAGTAAATGTCACCGCAACTAAGTTGTGAGTTTGGATAGTTGGAATATTTGCGGAGTCACTTTTTGAAAGGGGCTTCCAATTTAATGAAAACGGTCCCAGAATAGAAATGTGATATTGGGACTGTCACAATTTTCTGCCTTCATCTAAAAATGTTCAATCTAAACCCACTAATAAGTGACTAAGATTTGCTCCAAACTAAGTGAAGGGGTACTATTGTTGTAGTCATGGCAAAGCCGTAAATTGTTATTCTTGTACTGATGCGGGAACACTTTTAATAGCCATCTACTTGTACGAACACAAAATCCACAATAAGATGAAACTTTTTGCCTAGAGTGGCCAAGCCTATCTAGAGTACCTAGTAGAAATGCAACATGCAGCGCATTTTGTATCTATAGCTGACAGCCAGAACCAGAGTTACCAACCACTTTTGACGAAAGAATGTCGAACTTGAAACAAAAAGATGAGTTTTTCAATAAAATATTTTTTTTTAAAGATAAAGTGAAACAATAAATCCAAATTTAAATACTAAAAGAAAAAAATTAACAAAAACAATTTTTATTTATAAAAAAGTAATTTATTCATTCATTTCAGAGTGATAATCTGCTAAATAGAGTTCTAGATTTCAAGATAAAGTAATAAAATGAATTTATAACGAACTTTCTTGAACACAAATGGATTTACCAATAAACATTTTTAGTTTCGACTCTAAATTTTAGTAATTCGCATTGGCTATATTTTCCATACAAATTTTGCAATTGTGAGCTTCCGTAGATTTAAAGTCGGGACTAAAAGTTGTTTTTAGTACGGCGGAATGAAACGAAGCCGAAGCAAAGTAACGAACAAGAAAACAAACAGCTTTCAAATTTGTTTCCAATTGCATTCCACTTACTGGAAGTGGAAGTTGGAATTATTTTTATAGAATGACAGATAAAATGTTCGCAAAATGGGCAGAGTTTGCAAGGGCCCTATTAGGCAAGTTAGCGTCTTACGGATTACCACAACAACTCTGCGGATGGATGCAAAATTTTCTTCTGGGAAGATCGATCCAAGTTGTTGTAGATGGTGTATCATCCAATTCGTTTGCTATAAATGCAGGAGTGCCCCAAGGATCTATTCTTTCTCCAACTCTATTTCTTCTCCACATCAACGATTTGCTTGGATCGACAAATAATAATATCTACAGCTTTGCAGATGACAGCACTCTTATATCCTCCATCTCGAACAGTGGGCCTGTGAATACGGCTAGATCACACAATCAGAGATGTGATTCCCTAAATGATGATCTGGACAAAATCTTGAAGTGGGGAAGGGACAATTTGGTTGTATTTAATGCAAACAAGACACAGCTCACAACATTTTCCAGAAAAAATGCATCAACAGTTCCTCAGATCCAAATGGATGACCTTCCAATCCATCAAAAGGACTCAATGCACCTTCTAGGAGTCACAGTCAATTCAGGAATCACATGGCAGAACCACATATCCTATATCGCAAAATCGGCGTCCGCAAAGTTGAGCTACCTATTTAGAGCAAAGAGGTACTTTAGCCCCAAGCAACTTTTCCTTCTCTACAAAGCACAGGTTAGACCAGGCTTGGAATATTGTTCCCATATATGGAGCTCGGCCCCAAAACATTCAATTAACCTGCTTGATAGCATACAGAGACGAGCAGTTCGACTCATTGGAGACCCTACACTCACATCGAATCTACAACCGTTGGTGCACAGAAGGCAAGTCGCTGACCTATGCTTGTTCTATAGGTACTTCCATGGTAGATGTTCAGAGGAACTCAAAGACATTATCCCTCGAAATGGAACTTTTGGGCGCCCAACAAGACAGGCTGCTAATGCTCATGACGATACAGTACACTTGACAACCGCGAGGACATCAACTTTCAAAAACTCCTTCTGTTACTGGAAAGGCAAACTTTGGAACTCGCTTCCTGGGGATATATTTCCAGAAGACTACAATTTGCAGCAATTTAAGTGCAGAACAAACATACATCTGCAGGCATCTCGGGGCGCTGTTGAAGCGTTATAGGTTCGCCTTTCCCGGGAGAAGTATATATAAAAAAAAAAAAGCAAATTCAAAAGGAATCCATGAATACTTACATATATCTACATACATATACAAGTTCGGCCAAAACAAGCCATCCGATTTTGTTTGGCTCTCACTTATTTTCTAAAGAATTTTGTTGGTCAAGTCGAGATTGGAGAAGATGATATCGGCCGTCACAATTGATTGCCATACGGGCTCGTTTTATGGCATTTTTCATCACTTCGGCGAGAACTTCGGGCGACAGATTCTCGCACTCGTGTCGAATGTTGTCCTTGAGGGCTTCTAGGGTCTCGGGCTTGTTCACGACTTCAAAAAACCCCACAAAAAAAAGTCTGGAACGGTTAAAACGGGCGATCTTGCGGGCCAGTGCAAATCGCCAAAACGAGAGATGAGGCGACCCGACTCCTTCAGAATATCGGTTGTGGTTCACGCAGTGTATGCCGTAGCTCCGTCCTGTTGGAACCACATGTCCTCCAGTCCTAATTCGTCCAATTGCGGAAAAAAAACTCGGTTAACATGGCCCTATAGCGCGCAGCGTCCACTGTTGTCGTTTGACTAGCGGCGTTCTAAAAAAAAAAAAAACAAAAAAAAAAAAAAAAAAAATGGCCCGATGACTCCTCCAGCGTGAACAGCGCACCATGCAGTCACTTTGAGCGGGTGTAATGGCTCCTCGTGCATTATTCTTGGATTTTCGGTGCCCCAAAAGCGATAGTTTTGCTTGTTCACGTACCCGCTTAGGTGGAAATGAGCCTTATCGCTCATTATGATTTTGGTCGAAAAATCGAAAATTCGAAATTATTACGCGTTCTTGGAGAGTGTATCGCTCCATGACTTGTTCACTTGTATTCTACATCTGTCTCGTCCTCAAATGTCAAAACAGATTTGACATTGGCGGCGATTTGCAAAAATTAGACCATCTTCCAATAGGGTGATATCTTTTGACCCAACTGGTATATACGTAAAGATATCGATCTATCGATCTATCGAACACTACTTGACATCATTGACAACTTAAGCCAGTGTTATTAATCTATTCAAATTGCAAATAAATGCATGCCCTAACAGATCAAGGAACAGAAACTCCTACTACGCTTGTCCTTGTCCTCGTACTCAAAAATCTAGTAAGTGTAGTTAATCATGTTATCCTGTTAAAAAAACTTGAATTTTATGGATTCCCGCAATGGATTTAGAAATGGATTTTTTCATATTCACATAGATATATGTACGCAAAATGTTAAACTAAATTGCTGTTTGTCTAAAAATATTGTCGTCTATTCTGGTGTCCCCCAAGGCAGCCACTTTGGTCCACTCCTGTTCCTGTTATTTATCAACGATCTATGTCCTCTTATTACATATTCAAAGATTTTGCTATTTGCGGATGACTGTAAGCTGATCTATTCAAGGTTATTTATTTTTACAACATGACATTGACACTATATGCATGAATGGTGTAAAAGGAACTATATGCAGCTTAATCTTAAGAAGTGTAAAAGCATGACCTTCACGAGAAAATTCAACTGCGCCAAATTTTTTTAATAATGAGGAAGCTGTAGAAAGTGTTGATTGCTTTAATGATCTTGGTGTGGTCTTTGACAGAAAGCTCACCTTCAATTTCCATTTGGATTCCATTGTTAGCAAGGCAAGAAGCCGATTGGGACTTATAAAACGTTTCTCAAAGGAATTTAATGAATTTCTATATTGTTCTCTCGTCCGACCTGTTTTGGAATACCGTAGCCCTGTTTGGTGTCCGTCCTACGAATCTGGAATCTCAAGAATTGAAAGTATTCAAAAGCAGTTTCTTCTCTTCGCATTACATGATTTGCCTTGGAACCCCGAAAGTCGTCTTCCACCGTACATAGGTCGATTTAAGTTGTTGAATCTTCAGACGTTGGAGAAACGAAGAGAGGCATCCAATGTTATATTCCTGTTTTGCGTTCTGACTGGTGACGTCAACTCAACATATGTTCTCAGTTCCGTAAACATCAATACCAGACCGAGGACAACAAGGAACAAAATTTTCCTTTACCAAAGGACGTCTCGATGTAACTATGGGAGTAATAGCCCCATCAATAATATGACGAGGGATTTTAATAAGTACAATCATGTGATTGATTTCAATCTTTCAAAATTCAATTTTAAAAAAATATTGAAAGAAATGTAAAAATGTACGTTCATTATTGATTAACTGTGACATTATGTATACTTAGTAGTTAAATAAATAAATAACTCTCTAACCAGAACTTGCGAAAATTGCCTGAGAGCTTAGACTTGTAAAATATACTTGTAAAATTTGATATGTACCTGCACCTATTGCCATATCGGATGAATAACCTAAAAGTTAATTTTATTTAACACTACCTATTCTTAAATTTTATGTACGGTTGCTTCTGAACCTTTTACCTACCTACCATCTACCAATTGACTCAACCAAACTTTCTATGAACGAGAAGGTTTCGTGCGACCAGTCGTGTACTTTATTTTAAACTAGCTGACTCGGCAAACTTCGTTTCGCCCAAATTTGTTAATTTGTTAATAAATTCCGAGCATGCACCAAGCACTTGCTAATTTATGTAATTCGACCAATTAAAATTCTTTATTCAAAAGTTATATTAAATGCAATAGAAATGAATGATGAATAGCAATGTTGATTTTTTTCAATCAAACCGCAATGATTTTGACGTGTCGTCCAACCTTCCATTTTTTCACTAAATTGACAAACATCCATCGATTATCCTTGCAATAAATTATTTGTCATAGCGAAAGCGAGACGCACGGGAAATTGAAGTCGCACGAATGGTAAATCGTTCTTAATAAGCGAAATCTGCGGAATAAGAATGTTTGCCTTTGAATTTTCCCCTTAAAATCATCACTTGTATGATATTTGATGTGAGATCTTTCACCATAAAACAAATGCGATCCGTTGCAAAGTTTCGGTACATTGATGTTTCGCAACAGAATTTTAACTGAACCAACTTTCAAATCCGAATTATGTAGATAAATATATAAATTATAAAAATTATAAAAATCGAACGATCCGTCCCCGAGTTATGAGTGCACATACGGACGTCAGTCTCTTTTATATGTAACTGTATCCACCCGGTTTGCCCGTACCTTTCGTATTAAATCTGGCTCACATAAGTATCCTATCCTTCAAGCGGGAACGAAGAATATAAATCTATAAAATTTCATTGAAATCGGGTGAGTGGTTTCGGAGATCGATTACAACGCCATATAGCGGGTCAAAAATCCTATCTTTTAAGTTTGCTTTAACCTGAAATACAACAATACGAACAAAACAAAAGAAGAATCATAAAAATTTACCCAGTGGTTATCGAGTTATATCATCATCATTGAGTTTCATCCCGAAAGAATTATAGGTATGAATTAAGAAGATTATTATTAAAGAAAATTTAATTGAACTGAAAAACGACATACGCCTATAACGCCACATGTTGAGAATTTTCCGACGATGTGCACTAAGAAATTCAGTTTTTGTTAAAAATAATAAATTAATTATTTTATATGTATTTTATCAATATAATAACTCCGATCGAAGCATCTGTTTTAAACGGTATTTATTTTTGTTCATCCTCCTTGACGATATTTGCAGCACGCATTCTGTCAATGTTATGCCAATCGCCATAAGGTTACATCAAAAAAGTTTGAATTGTAAAAGCGCTATGGTTACATTAGATATAATTTAATATGGTGGTTAAGTATTCTTAAATTTTCTAATCTTCCGCGCAATTTTCTTAATTTTTTCTTTCATAAGATTTTTCTCCTGACAATAACAAACACAACAAAAAAAATTTAGCGAAATCGGTCCAGCCGTTCACGCGTCATGCCGCGCCCGCGACCAAGGGAAATAGGGATTCATTTTTATATATATTATATATATAAAATTATCGTGTCACGGGGTGCGTAGTTGAACTCCTCCGAAACGGCTCAACCGATTTTCGTGAAACTTAGTGTGTATATGGGATAGGGTTGAGAATCGGACAACATCTATTTTTCATATCCATGAATGTTAACGGTGGTCCACCACTAAATTTTTTATTTTTTTTTATGGGGAAATACACTTTGAACAAAAAAAAAATGGATAATATAAAGTAGTGACACTTCAAATAAAAAAAAAATTTAATTTAAATTTTAAAAGAAATTGTTGTTGTCAATTATTTTAATTATTTTCCAGGCAAATTGTTGTTGTCAACAATTTTGAATTTTTTTTTTTAATATACCTAAAAAGTTTGTTCTTATAAATTATGTTTACTATGTTACATTAAGTAACTTTTTGAAATGAAGTAGATAGGTACTTTGATTATACAAAGATGATATCATGGCCGACGATATTTTGCATCGAATTCGCACTGTGACATCGGATAATGAACTGGAGATGTCAGATGAAATGCGCAACAAAGCTTTGATTTTGATCGAGGATACATAAATGTGTCTGCTCATGAGTGGCGATTTGTTGTGCAAATTGGGGATGCCACAGCCAAATCATTCAATTCAAGACGCATTTAATCGAGAATTGGAGCGAGAAATGGACTTCGATCGAATCGCATTGAGTCAAACTGTTCAAACAAATGTGCCAATGTTGAATCAAGAATAACAGAAAGTGTACGATGAATTGATGCAAGCAGTCGATAACGAAAATTGCGGAACTGGAAATAGATTTATGATTTCACTGATTTTGGATACAATTCGTTCGAGATCTGAGATCGCTTTGGCCCTAGCCTCTTCTGGGATAGCGGCTACTTTGTTAGAAGGCGGTCGTACAACTCATCCTGCATTGAAATTGCCATTGAATCTGCAAGTGGATGCAGAATCTACATGCAACATTTCAAAGAACACTGCGATGGCGAAAGTACCTACGGCAGCAATGTAAGATTATTATTTGGGACGAATGCACAATGGCTCACAAACGTGCGTTGGAGGCCCTGAATCGTACTTTGAAGGATTTACGTCATGTTAAGCGACTTTTCGGTGGAGCAACGATCTTGCTTTCAGCCGATTTTCGTCAAACGCTACCTGTCATTTCGAGATCAACTCCGGCAGATGAATTGAATGCTTGAAGGCGTCTGCTTTATGGTGATACGTCAAGAAATTGCATTTGACAACAAACATGCGAGTTTCTTTACAAAATGACCAGTCCGCTGCAGAGTTCTCCAGGCAATTGTTGGCGATGGCAATGGTGTGATTCCAGCAAACTTAATCACCGGCCTGATTGAGTTTCCACAAAATTTTTGCAACTTTACAACGACACCGAAAGAACTAATCATGAATGTTTTCCCGAATAGCGCTCAGGATTATATTGACCATGATTGGCTGAGTGTAAGAGTGATTTTGGCTGCGAAAAACAAGAACGTCGATCATTTGAATTTCGCCATTCAAAACCAAATCGCTGGTGAGTTGCATTCAATTCAACAAATCAGTCGACTCCGTGATGGATGAAAACGAAGCCACCAACTATCCCACGGAATTTTTAAACTCTTTGGATGTTTCGGGCTTGCCTCCACACAATTTGAAACTAAAAATCGTCTCAGTAATAATTTTGTTGCGCAACCTAAATGAACCAAAACTTTGTAGCGGTACGCATTTGATTGTGAAAAATTTAATATCAAATATTATGCAAGCAACGATTTTTATTGGAAAATTCAAAGTCGAAGATGTTCCTTTCCGCGGATTCCACTTATTCAGAACGATTTGCATTTCGTATTTAAGCGTCTTCAATTCCCGTACGTCTCGCTTTTGCTATGACAACTAATAAGTCGCAAGGACAATCGCTGGATGTGTGTGGCATAAATCTTGAATTTCACTCTCGCTCTCGCTTTGTACGTGTACGAACCCGATAATAGGAATAGAAAAACAAATTGTGTAGGTAGGGTAAATGTGTCAACAGTGGATCAGAGTACACAGTGAATAACTTGCTCTCATAATGTCGCTTTTTATTTTAAAATGTATCTTGAAATTAGAAAAGAACACATTTTGACTTCCCCTCGCAACAGACTATCAGTCTGCGCGATCACTTTTTCGAAGGTGGTTATTCTCATGACTTTGTGTTTTCTGCATATGTAAGTATTTTTTTTTTCTGTTTTATTTTTGATCTTTTTAAAAATGTGTGTACCTACCATAAAGCACTTCAGTGAAAAAGCGGTAGGTTGGCCGACAAGTATTTGATTTTATTTATTTATTTAATTTTAATATACAGAGCGGAGGCCTATGCAGCTGGTGCTCTTTATCTAGCATTAAGACATTTAATTTTAATTTATGTCTTAATAATTATAATAATAATAATAATAATATAACTTTTGATACGAAAGGTACGGAAAAAGCCGGGTGGGTAAAGTTACATATACAAAAAACTGATTCGGGTACGGAACGTTCGATTTTTATGATTTTTGGTTACAAGGAAGGACTTATGCTACCTTTTGTTGTGAAAGCAATACTTTATTTGGATTAGTTGAATTTTTGAATTCTTTGTATGTTCCGGGCTTACCTCTACATAATTTGGATTTGAAAGTCGACTCAATTATAATTTTGTTGCACAACATCAATGTACCGAAACTTTGTAATGAATCGCATCTGATTAAGTGAGAAGGATCTCAAATCAAATGTCATGCAAGTGATGATTTTGAGGGGAAAATCCAAAAGCAAACACTCTCATTCCACAGATTCCGCTTATTCAGAACGATTTGCCATTCGTACGTAAGCGACTTAAATTTCCCGTACGTCTCGCTTTCACCATGGCAAATAATTTGTTGCAAGTATAATCGATGGATGTTTGTGCATTTGTAGAATCAATATTAAATTCCTATGTTTCTCACATGGATTTAGTGAAAAGCGGAAGGTTGGCCGATACGTCAAAATCATTGCGGTTTGATTGAAACAAATCAACATTGCTATTCGTCGTTTAGTTCTAAGACATTTTAATATAAGTTTTTAAAAATGGA
The DNA here is from genome assembly GCA_946477585.1 of Cheilosia urbana. Taxonomy (NCBI): domain Eukaryota; kingdom Metazoa; phylum Arthropoda; class Insecta; order Diptera; family Syrphidae; genus Cheilosia; species Cheilosia urbana. Next base: position 163,526,556 of record OX297854.1, read on the forward strand.
ATTTTAGTTGGCCGAATTACATAAAGTAGCAAGTGCATTGTGCATGCTTGGAATTATTATTTTCATTACAATAACAAATTTGGGCGGAACGAAGTTTGCCGGGACAGCTAGTATTATATAGAAATAGATTCAACATTGGCACATTTGACTCATTGCGATTCGTTCGAAGTCCATTTCTCGCTCCAATTCTCGATTAAATGCGTCAAATCAAAGCGTTGTTGCGCATTTCATCTGACATCTCCAGTTCATATCCGATGTCACAGTGCGAATTCGATGCAAAATATCGTCGGCCATAATTATCATCTTTGTATAATCAAAGTATCTATCTACTTCATTTCAAAAAGTTACTTAATGTAACATAGTAAACATAATTTATTAGAACAAAGTTTTTAGGTACCTATATTTAAAAAAAAAAAGAAAAAACTTCAAAATTGTTGACAACAACAATTTGCTTGGAAAATAATTAAAATAATTGACAACAACAATTGCTTTTAAAATTCAAAATATTTTTTTTTTTTTATTTGAAGTGTCACTTCTTGATTTCTATCCAGTTAATTTTTTTTCAAAGTGTATTTCCCCATACAAACTTGAATTTTCTAATTTTCCGCGCAATTTTCTTAATTATTTCAATTTTTCTTTTTTCCTAAACCTTCGCGGAGCAATTACGAACAAATCCGCAGAAGGAAGTATCCAATTTGGTCCAGTCGTTTTCGAGTTTTAAGCATCCGAACAAACCAAGATCCATTTTTATATATATAGATTTTCAACGTGTTTTTCTTATTTTTAAAAATGTTCAAAGCTTATTTTCTCATTCTATGTGCATGTTACCTAGGTGTTTTATAGCGCATAAATATCCGAGCCCTGGTTATAACACACCTACTCCAAATGTAATAAGTCGAAAAATACAGTGAACTGTCACCTACAGTCAGTAGCCAATCCGCACCATAAGATACGATTCTTTACGCTCATTCTTGTCATTCCCATAAACATATTAAAAACTCCACTACCCTAAGTACTAACAAATCATAACAAGGACTGGTTTTCCTTTTCGCCCCCACCTCATGCACCAGGCCATACTTGGTTAAATAAATAAAAGAATAAACCTCTTTTGAACCCCATTTTCTCCTCAAATGCACTTGCTTCTGGCTGTGAAAGTTCTGTAGCTTGTAAATGTGATGCTATGAGATCCCTTTCGTCCTTTTGCTCTGTAGATTTCCTTTTTTTGCCTTGTGTTTGGCCGACTTTTTCGTCGTCGTCGTCGTTTGTTCTTCCATCTCTGGTTTTGTAGTAAATTGTAAATGGAGGACGACAATATAAAATGTTCCCAATTTTTATTTGTGGCCCAAGACGATGTAATATTTTTTTTCGTTTGGTCTCTATTTTGGTTTGGTGCCTTTGTGCTGTTTTGTTGGCTTTCGAATGTGTCCTCGTATCCTTTGCTTCTGTTTGGGTCGAAACTGTTTTTGATAGGATTTTGTGTTCGCTATATAGTTTTTCTTGCCATAAAATGGCGAGGCAGGGGTTTCCTTTGACTACCATGGCTCCCGCTAACAATAGTTATTATTGCCCCAGCTATTGACTTCATCTGGTGTGGCAGAGCTTTGTCCTTCGATGAAGTGATTTTATTTCCCCCCCTCCCACTTGCATTGCATAATGATAATGTTTGTGGGCATGAAATTCTGAAAATGTTTTGTTAGTAGTTTTGTACGGCGTCCTTGGCGCAATTGGTACTTTGAAGTTTCCCCATGTGTTGACTTTTCGCATCCATTTATAAAGAAATCAGATTGCCAATGAAGGCATATATGCCAGTGAGCAGATATGATTTGTGAATATAATTTGGCTCATGGCCTTTTCTCTGTACACAAATGTTTATTGCATTCGATAGGAAGTGCATATCTATTTTGGAGATTTTTATTTCGAGTGCTCCATTTAATGTCGTGTTCATGAAGCGGGTATAATTGAAGCTCGAGGCTGCAAGAAAAATGACTGAAAGTCGCAAATAATGACAGTATTGATGAATCGCAAAATGACAACAAATTGGCTGAAGTGTCTTAGTCAACTGGACTCATTTTTGGCATACAGAAAAGCGGGTCGTGCAGGTATTTTTGTTAGGGAACTTTCTCAGCGAAATAAGTACATAATTCTTTTTGTCCACCAAGCTTAGTTTGTCGAACTCACAATGGCAAACAAGAAGAATATTTTTTCTAATTTTGTTTCAGGTCACTTTGACCATCCTTCTCGGAATTTTGGCATTTTTATTGGATGTATCCGACCATGTCAGTAGAAGTCGTAATATGCTTGGTGATTTATAGGAAAGCTACAGAGCACGACAAGGGAAGCCACCCACCCGTCAATTTCCAATTTCCAATATAGGTATATGCAAATACTACATAACCATATTTGATTTGATTGAATCCACACATTCATTATCTCATAATATTATTCACTCAATTTTTCCACGTCCTTGCGCAAATTTTCCGTAGAAAAAAAAAACAAAAAAACAAAAACGAAATTCTACGTATGTAGGTATTTTGGAAAACCCAATTACAACTTTCAAATGCGATGATTTATACCCGTGAATTGGATAATATTTTTTTACCTCCCTCACTTTTTTGATGTGCGATAATTTTGTTCGCATCGCACATAAATTTCCAGCAGCAAAAATACGTAAAAACTTTTGCATCAGTAAATTTCTTCACAAAATATATATTCTGTCGTGCAAGGACGTTGCATACAGTAACGAGGGGGTAGATCCCATTCCCGACGCGACTTAGTCAACCCGACACCGAGCCCTCCATATACCGTACAATCATCCTGCGGTGTGGAGGTGTCGGAATATAACGATGTGTTACATTTGGATTCCATTGGTACCTACAATCTACATATACATATATGGTACTTTTGCCTTCCTTCGCATTTGTCTTGTTACGACCGCGTATCCTTGCGCTTCTTATCCATGTGCGGTGTGTACAGTAATATTTTTCCTTTTGTCAATAATTTCACACATTCAAATTTATGCACTCTGAAGGGGATAAACTTTCCCATGTGCATATCCTTCGATTTGTGTTTAGCCAACTAACTGTGAGACACATTTTGAGTTTCATTAAATTGCGCCGAGCATTTGGAATATACAAATACAGTGGTCGATGGAGGGTTTAAAGTGACTTAAAGGGGCACTTTTTCGAAACCTTCATTGAACCTGGAAACTTGACACCAACTTATTCATGAACGCTTCATTAGGCGTGTGGTTGTTTTGAATATTTTATTTTTCTGATGTTTGGATTTTAATTTGCAAGATTGTTTTTAGTGACAGTCAAGTTGTTGACTGACAGTTGAAGCCCTTGCTTTGAATAAGGTTTCCAAATTGAGCAAGTCTATTTGGAAAGTCCCGGTTTACCGTCCAAATTGCGTTCAACATAACCGTGCATCGGAGAAAATTATTTGAAAAACTGTGTGTCATTTATACCACAGACAAATCATACTGAAAATGAGACCCCCAACCCATACGCCATACTCTTGCTGCTGGCCCGCTAAATATTTTTTCAAATTCCGCCATTTTGCTTTGCAATAGAGTAGTTCGCGACAACGTCATTTTCAAATGAGAAAATTAAAACAAAGTGACATATGAGAAACTTGTAGCAAAACAAGCGAAATTTTATAAAATTCACATAAATGCATTTGGACAACTGGCAAATTGGCATCTATTAAGCCAACACAAATAGTCTATACTCACATTCAGCCACCAACTTAAAAAATAGAAACGTTTTTGATCACAAAAAATTGGATAGAATTTTGCACTCCACTGCTTTACACCAGTGTTGTTAGCACTCTCTCTTCATTTATCCCACGAAGCGTGGTAATTTTTCCTTTTTTACATTTTCACTGTACTCCAAATCCCTTTTAAATCCCACGACACTTTTTCGCCTCAAAATCCAGTTTTTAGAAGTAAAATTTGTTATACAAGGAATGAAAATCACGGTTAATTAACTTTTAGTATAAAAATCACAGTTTGTAACATTATTACGATTATTTTTTGGTACTAGCAAATTTTGATAAGAGACAATTTATATAAGCAGTTTTTTATGCACATTTAGTGTGTTAATAATCGTTGTGAAATGTAGGAGTTTTCATGAAATTTCAGAAAAAAATTTATAGTTTTAATGTTTTTTGTTAGATTCCTCAAAATCCCACGATTTGGTGCTTTTTCCCTTTATCCCACGAAAGTCTTTTAGGACATCGAAATTCCCACGAAAAGGGATAAGTCCCACGATATAACAACACTGCTTTACACCACTACTGAAAGCCGGCTCGACACAAAATGATTTGCCAGCTGTCATATGATGGCTGGAGCATGTCAATATTTCTTTTACGTACGTGCTGCTAAGTTAACTAAAGGACTGTGTTTTCTGGTGAGTGTGCCATTTTGACGTGTGCCAAATGTACACTTATTCAAAAAAAAAAAAAAAATAAAATAAAGCTACTATCCACATTTAAGGAATAATTTCAAAATTAACTGATCAAATTCTGTGAACACTGTCAGCTAATTTGTTCACACTGAAAGTGGCTCATATTTTTTTCGAGTACATATGTTGGTGAGCCGGAATTTTTGAACTTACGTGACATTTTTGTCAGTACGAATTTCTATGTGACAATATACTAGCGCAACAAATCATGACCACTCCGTAAAAATATGGCTTCTAGGCAAGCAATGGTAAATCGGTCAAAGTTTCGTGTCTCATTGTCATTATGATTTTCATGACGGTAACAAAATTCCCCTCTGTTCCGACAAGTTCTGAAAATAAGTCCCAGATGGTTTTCTGCATTTGATTTTTTTTTTAAATATTAACTGACTATACTCTGTCCAAGAAAAATTGTCAGTACAGGGAAGATAGGATGTTTGTCTCTCAGTCTGGTTGCAATGACTTACATAAATCGGTCCCTTTTTAAAGCTCTCACAGGGTTGCCGTAGTGTGTATGATAATTCGCCATAACTCAGAGAGCAATTCTGTTAGGGTTACCATCTTCCAATTTAGCCAGGTCTCATCAGTAAAATAAATCGTTCTTTTCTCTTCGTAGATATCTTCGTCTCCAAGAAATAATGTGACTTCTTTCCAAAAAAAAATTCTTTCCCTGACGTTTGACGAATTTAAGTCCGAGATCTTTTTGCAATATTGTATGCAAAGTTGATCTGCTTAGTTTTGTTATATTTTCGCTTTTTTTACTTCCAATAATATCTTGTCTAGCGTTGGAAGGTCATTATCCATAAAAAACTGATGGACTATCCGCCTAATCGCACATTTGTCAAAATCATCCACCTTGCTCTTGATACCGGAATTATTTTTCTTCTGTGGTGGTGAATTGTGGCCTTTGATTGCTTTTTCCCTTAAAAGCCTGTATACAGTTCGTTCCGTAACAGAAAAAACAGTAGCCGCATTTCCTACGGCTTCCGATTTACTTTTGAAAAGGCCATAAAATTTTTCAGTTGCATCAACAATTTGTTGTTTCTATTCTACACTTAGATCCTTTGAAGACTTTGTAGCCATGCTTCTGTTTATTCATATGCACAATAAAGTTTACCACTTGCTTAGATGCACTATCCGCTATTGAGATAACAACCATTGTTTCCGCCTTATATACACAAACAGGAAATTAGAAAAATTATATAACCACGACGCAATGTCATATACCTAAACAGATGGTAAAAGGACTGCACTTGTGTACATACATTTTTTTAATATAGACATAATACCTAGATTACATATTTGTTAAAAAAATTATTACCCGTCAATGCAGAACTTCGCGGAAACAGTAGCAAAAAAAGGATCATAAAATTCAAGGCATTTGCTTTACTGGGGAGGAGTGACCGGATATGGTAAAACCCAACGACCGAAAATAAACAGTATAGGTTTACCTGCTTCATCATTTTGATCTTTTAGTGTGAAAAATATGCTCTACAAAGTGAAATATGAATTTATACCTACCAAAACATGCAGAAATATGCCCTAACGAATAAGGCTGAAAATTTGTACTTAGTTTTCTATAATAAAATATTTAATCAAATTTTATCCCTTAAAGTACCATGCTTCTGCATGAATCCGGTTGAGTTGCCCTAGTAATCAATATTAATTTATTGCAATATCTCTACAACGCACATATGATCACTTGTTGCGTTAATGAAATGAATGCATTAAAACACCTCACGAATAAACATTATTTCTAAAAGACAACATTCAAAAATATGTTTTAACTGAATATTATTGGATCTTTCAGAAATACAAACAAATTAAAACCGAATGGCAGCACCCCAAATAATATGCCGCTCTCAAAAGCTCCAAAAAGCTCCAAAAAGCACCAAAACCGAAAGTTCTTTGACAAAATTCGAAGAAAAACCCTTAATGATATGCTAACATTGACAAATGGTAACACTTCTCTGATGTGCTTCAGTGACTCACACTGCTTATTTTGGTTGATGATAATAGCAAGCGAACACAAGCGATCGTGCTCATTCTGGCCGCGGCTGCGTGGCAGACTGGTTGTGGAGGGATGTATGCGAATTTCAGGAAAATTACAACAACAAAATGCTTTGGAATGCCAGTGGTTTCGTTTTTATTTCAGTGGCAAATCCTGTGTTTGAGTGCCGTGAGAGTACTACAGGCACCACTGGTAGAAAAAAGAGCTTCCCATAAGGCCTGTACTGACAATTTTTCTTGGACAGAGTATAGCGACCCGCCCCGGCTTCGCACGAAGGCTTCAGCCTGCGTTTGCAATGTAAGCGGAAAAAATGTAATTATTTACATCACATTGAATGAATGAATAGTTGGCGCAACAGGTCCGGATGGACCCTAGGCCTAGCTTATCACAACCACTGGTTTTGTGTGAGTTTTTCATTTTTGGAACGAATGGAAGGGATCTACAGTTTTATGCCGACTCCAAACGGCTAATTGAGAAGCTCTTACAAGACATTTATACTCTCGGATGTTTGTCAGACGTTCGCGAAAGGTAGCGCAGTGGAAAAAAAAAATAAGTTGGAATTTGGGTTTTTGCGGGATTCGGACCTGAGACCCCTCGCTTAGTAGTCCAACACACTAACTCTAAGCCACTGCGACTACGACATCACGTTAGATATCTCAAAAATAACAGTATTTCTCTTAATGGATGTTATTATACATCGCACCTCCGGTGGAACAACGACGTAAGTGCAAATATTAAATTTTCTGAGTTAAGTATGCCACAATTCTACAAAAAGGTATCTCATTCCAATAAAACAAAGACGCAATTGAAAATAATCTATTTGTCTCCAGGGGGCAGATATGTCTTTGTACCGTTACACTCTTTTTAAACTAATGTATCGGGAGTGCATTGGCTTATCTGTCACTTTCAAATCTCCAAATCTCCAAAAGACAACACTCCGATTAGTAAGTCAACGACATATTTGTGAGTTCTGACATTTTTTGTTTAATAGTATTATATTTTCGGTTGAACAAAGACGTAAGTGCAAGTTATGGCAGTTTTCTATTGTAATTTTTAAGTATTTTAGTAATATTTTAGTGCGACATCGACAGAAGTGTGGGTTGCGTCATTGTTTGTGGAAAAAAAAAATCTGTTTAAGCGACGTAAGTATAGTTTGGGTCATTATTCAACCAAATATTAGCATCACTTTCTGTATTTAGGACGTTATTACAAAATGTCGGAACGTGGAAAAATGCTTGCAAAACTTGCAATCTCAATGACAAAAGTTGAAGCTGTCCAACCCAAAGTTTCTCCGGTCATGTCAGATATTTGCGAATCCCAACCAAGTACTTCAGCAGCCGCAAATAATGAAGTCAACGAAAATGAGCAATGCTATTTCGCTGCGACAAGAACTAGTGAAACAAAAATGAATTTGAGAAAGGTTTCCCAAAAAACATTCAGTGAAATCAACGATTCGGAAGACGAGGACTTTTCTGCGGATGAAAGTGCTTACTCTCCTACAGAAGGTCAAAGTTCGGATAGTGACAGTGGTTCATCGAATATTTCCATTAATGACACGACTGATCAACAACCAGAAGTCTCGGTAGTTAATTTACCTATAAAGAATGGGAAAAAAAGATCTCGAAACCCAGACAGTTGGAAGCAGAATGTTACAAAAAACTTACGTAACTCAGGACAAAGTTATAGAATGAAGGTGATGCCGTACACAGTGTAATTGAAAAGACACTTGAGAAAGCAAAAAAATCTGGACCTATATACATTCCCGACCAATATGTTTCTCTCATAAGAACCGCTAAAAAGAAAGGAAATGCGTTTATAGTAAAAGAATTAAGCTTTAAGGATTTCTTTGATTTAAAGTTGCTTTCTGAGGAAATCTGTTTAAATAACTCAAAAACATAAACGGAGACCCAATAAAAATATCAGAGATGAAACTGTTACGCTTTGAAAAAAGCAGCAATGTGTACTTTTACAAAACAAGTTATAAGGAGATAACATGGCAACAAGTACAGTTTAAAACGGTTAAAAGGCGCTCTTCTGCGGCAAAGGAGTTACAAAGTATCAATTTAAAGCCAGCATACTCATCCAAAATACCATTGGCACCAAGGAAAAAAACAGATATATTAAGCCTGCTCAAAAATAATATCATTCCAAGCTACTATGAACCTTTTTTTACTAACATTTTTTAAGTTACTTTAATATAAAATGACTGTTACTTTTATTCATACTAATGTTAGTATTAATAATTATTAATACTGCTTGAAGCACACAAAAAATAACTGAACTGCCAAAAACTATGCTTTATTCCCTTTTTAAAAATTGTTTGTTTCATTAAAAATAAAAATATATTCCATGTTTTTTTTAATAAAAAAGGTTTTAAAAATCTTAAATCGCGTTTTCTGAAGAACCGACTTTTTTGCACTTACGCCGTTGTTCCACCGGAGGTGCGTATAAACCTTACTCATCAATCACTCTATCTATTAAAAAAAAACGCATCAAAATCCGTTGCGTAGTTTTAAAGATTTATGCATACATAGGGACAGAGAAAGCGACTTTGTTTTATACTATGTAGTGATTATTATTATTATTATTATTTATTAACCAGTAAGCATAAATTCACAAGTTAATCTTAAAAAAATAACAGCGCTAGCTCCAAAGCTTACGGCTGGGAATTTAAATCATTTGTTGCGAAATTTTGCATATCATTCGTTGTGACAAAGAAGAACTAAAACATTTATTTTTGCCATAAAAATCTTAAAATATTCTACTGTACTTTGGACATGCGATAAAGACAAATTTATAAAAAGAAAAACGGTTTCCGTTGCTATTTCTATGTACGTAAATATAGAGAGACGAAAGAATTGAAAAGTTTACCGCCCCTTTCCATCTCAAAAATAAAAACTCAGAGAAAACCCCATTGAAGGGGGGAGGGGGTCACCAGAGAAAATGGAAAAATGATAAACTTTTGCGCTGTGGCAGTTACTATAATTGGCACGTACTCTTGCAGCGGAAAAGAGAAATGCATTCCGCTTGCTGTTGTTTGTAAATTTGAATAGTTTGCGTCTGTTTTCTTAGGGATGCTTTAAAACGACAGTCGAAGTGGATTGTGTATACCTGTGGTAGCTGAAGGATTCTGCTAAAGTTTAACAACTTTGCATTAATTTATTTCACTTTGATGGTTCCTATTGGTAATGTTTAGATGCTTTTAGTTCTGAACTCAAGTTACCTTGGAAAGTTTTTAAGCGCACATGTTAATACAACGGTCACAACAAATGGGTTACCGACTTTTGTCGAAGCACCAATCTGCAAGAATTGTCCAGGGGAAGAAGGCAGAATTGTTTTCGGTTCTGGTTGGGAAATGAATGAATCAAAAATCTTTTGCAGAAGCCCACATAGGCTATTGAGAAACGGATTTGACAAGAGGCGGGAACAAAAGCAATTCCCATACAACCAATGTTGGTTGCAAAATCATTCCACAGACCTGCCCGAGCAGCTTTGTCACAACACCGTCACACAACTAAGCGAAACTATCAACACAAGGAGGCGATCAACCGAACACAGAGACAACATTTAATTACCCCCAAAACTTGCGAAGAACTTTGGAATGAGTTTAATTTTGGTCAAGTGTGGATATAGTTGGCTGTTGCACACGTCCTCTTGGTGTGAGATTTCACAAAACATGCCACATCGTTGAGGTATCCGAGAGAGAAAGGATTTTATCCTGCCCAAGGACACACATGGACATTATGCTAGTTTGCCGACATATTGCTGACATTTTTGGTTTCCTAAAAAGCCCACCATACCCGTCTGTTTGTTATTATTATGGCAGGACCAACGGCACCGGCACCACAGTGCAGTGCAGTCAACACCATGGTGTTGCATTCTACCTCAGTAACGACGCAGTCCGCGGTAGTGAAATTAATTCCACTTGGCATCCGCGCGCCTGCAATCGAATATATAACCGGCGGTCTCTGTGGGTGTCACCGCGATTTTATGCGCTATATTGCGGTTCCAAGGAAACTGCACAAAGCACTCGAACTAAAAGCACTGTATGCCTGAACACGTTTGGTGAGCGGAAGGAGCTATTGTAATCGAGCTAATACACACACAGCTTGGTGGCATTCTCCGAAAATGACCAACACATTCAGTGGAGTATGGAGTGGATCTCTGCAATTATTTCGGTTGAATGGGTAACGCACTGTAATTGGCCCAAGCACATTTGGAGCTAATTGCTCCAGGAGATGACCGCATGCAGCGCCGACACCCGACAAGTACTTCGGGTGAATAGTGTGAAGTGCATCGATGTGGTGAGGTGTTGGACAAATAAAACCCGCGTTCTAAATTCCAAAACGTTTTTTTTATTAAAAAGTATTCAGATAATTTCCAAGCCCCTTTCCCACTTTACGAAACAAGATAAACGATCTGTTCTTCCAACAAAAGCTCTCAAGTGCTCTCTGCTGTCCGGAAGGATAAACAGAAACCACACGAAATAGGTCCAACAAAAGAAAACAAATACACGCTAAATAGGAAAATGAAATTTGTACACAGCATACTGGTGGACAGTGGACATCCACTTGTATTCCGACTGTATGTTAATGTCCGTGGTGTCTTTTTTTGTGCGAGCTCTTCTTGTGGTACTCGTCGCCACCCTTCTTGCTGTGCTCCTCCTCATGACCCCAGTGCTTCTTTTCGTCGTGCTCGCCTTTGTGTCCCTTGTGGCCGTGGTGGTTATGACCCTTCTTGCTGTGTCCTTTCTTGCCGTAGTCATCTTCGTGATGCGATTTCTTGTGATGACCCTTTTTGTGGCTGCCGCCCTTTTTGTGTTTTTTCTCCTCCTTATGGGCACCGTGCTTCTCTTCGGAGCCCTCATCGCGGCCCTCGTCGTAGTACTTCTTCTCCTTCTTGTCCTCGTTCAGTTTGTGGATATGATGTTTGCCCTTAATGGAGTGACCCTTCTTAAAGGAACCGTGCTCTTCGAATTCGTGTCCTTTTTCAGCCTTATCGCCCTTCTTGTGCTTCTTGTGGTGGCCACCTTCGTTCTCGTGTTTCTTCTCGTACTCGTCCTCCTCTTCGTGTTCGCCTTTCTTGCCCTCCTTGTCGTGGTGGCCCTTCTCACCCTTGGCATAGTGTTCGGACTTCTTTTCGCCTTTCTTGCCTTTGTCGCCCTTGTGGGAGTGATGCTCGTCGTGCGACTCCTCGCCGTCACCCTTCTCCCATTTTTCATCTTCGTGCTCGGAAGCAGCCACTTCTAAATCATGTCTCGCTGAGCCATGGACTGGGTCACAAGCCAGTGTGAACATGTACAAGATACAACACGATATGCAGATCCATGTTAATCGATTTTGTGGCAGCCGCAGCGGTAGCATGTTCGTTGTGCTAATTCCCTTCGGGTACAGACATCGAAGTGCGTGTCGTTGAGGGCTTTTAAAGTGAAAATTAAGTTTCCAGCCGGAAGTGGAACGGTGTGGTCGGAGTTGGCGTTAAGGTGCCCCAAACCGAATTGCCTCAACCGCAGAAGTGTCATAATTTTTGTCGTAGCACCGAGAGTGTTGGACAGCACATTGTGTAGGAATTGTCTTGTAGTTCCGCTCAGTGAGGCGTGGAATAGTGGTCACAAGGGAAAGAAAAACTATATAGCAAAGGCAACGGGAGAGGAATGCAGCCATTTATCTGAGGTGGGATTGCACATTTCAGCGGGGTAAATGCTAATTGGGCTCAGTGATGACACAACGAGACTAATGGTGAATCAACGTCCATTGGAATGTGTTTTTCGGTCATAGTCCTCGACGAGATAGTGGTTTTCGTAGTTGGAATAAGCTATGCTGAAGTTAATCTACTTTTGAGTTGGTGCTGAAGACCTCCGATTTATTCCATTAGTGATTTTGCGTAAAACCAGGAAAGCAGCTTTCTTCCGCTTTTTCGATCCATCGTAGTTCAAAATTCCTCACCGACTTGTCGCTTTTCGATTTATTAGACTTCGTTTCATAGTTGTTTGAAGTAACCTCCGAAAGACCCATAAAAAGTCTGGTTGTCAATAACTTTTGCTTCAAGACCTTGATTGCCTGCTATAATACTCCGAGGAGGTCTTGATGTTCCCACACCTTATCGGGCTCTACAGTTCTGACTTCCGGGTGATTTTGGGCTTCAATCAACATGACTCTTTGAGTGCCCAGTCCGTGCTTCATTTACTAGTAAAACGTTCCCATACCGACTTTATTGGGATCACCTTGTCACTGAACCAAAAACGTACATCATATTCTTGAAAAAGTTTTTTTGTTTGTTTATTTTGTATTTATTTAGTATTTTACAAATTTCTTAGTGTAAGAGTGTCAGAAAAGCATAAATAAAATAAATAAATAATTAATTTATATAAAAATAAATAAATAAATAACGTAGAATATTACTTTCTTATTTAATTGCATTTTTTTTTTTTAATAATTTTGGAGTTCGACAAAAAGCACAATTTGGCGTTTAAATATGTTGTATGTAGTTATTTTCCAATATGATTTCGTTAGGTAGAATGGCGAACTGCCGAAGCCCTTTGTTGAATAAGCTGCTTTGTGCAGCCCTTGGTTTAACAAATGGAAGGTAAAAGTCCTGTTTTTTTCTTAGAGTATAGCGTTGAAGATTACCGACATAGTTACCTAGGCGAGACAAAGAAGGAGGTGAGTTTATTTGAAATACAAAAAGTAAAACATTCATCAACGCCTTCCAGAGGTATAACTATGCACGTGAATTAAAATTATGCAATAACCAGATGACCCGGCGAACTTTGTTCCGCCCAAATTCGTTAATGTAATGAAAATAATAATTTTGAGCATGCAAATCCACATGCTGTATTACGTAACTCGGTCAATTCGTTATTCAGAACTTATACTTTTTCAATAGTAATATTTAAAGTGCCTATAGCAATTTCAATGTGTTTCATTCAAACCGCAAATGATTGACGTGTCGACCAACCTTCCGCTCTTCCACTAAAGTCATTTATTTATGGTACACAACTTACAAAGCGGACGGTTTGCTAACAAGTTGCCACGGCACAACAATTGACGATGTGAAAAACATGGGAATTCAAGATTGATACCACCAATTTCCAGAGATTGGAATAGGGAAAGTGAGACGCACGGAAAATTGAAGACGCTTAAATACCAATGGCAAATCGTTCTGAATAATCGGAATTCGCGGAATGAGAACGTTTTCAATTTTCATCTTTTTGAGATTCTTCACAATCAAATTAAACGCGATCCGTTACAATGTTTCAGTGCATTGAGGTTGCGCAACATAATTATAACTGAGCCGAATTTCAATTTCAAATTGTGTAGCAGTAGGTAAGCCCGCAACAGTAACAGACAAGAGGTGTTAGACATCACGCTGGTCTCCGACACCATTTACCATGATATCAGAGACTGGAAAGTTTCTAAAGAACACTTCTTCTCAGACCACAGATACAGTCAAATTGGCGTAAACTGCCTCCCTCAAGTCCAACCCGTTTTTAGGAATTACAGGAAAACGGATTGGAGCAAATATAGGAACAGTGTGGAATCTTCCATAATTAACAATTACTATTACAAATGAATTAGATAGCATGGTTGAAGAACTCACTAAGACTCTCAACCGGGCTATGTCTTTCTCCTGTCCAATAAGTAAACCTCGGGGCAAGCCTAGACCATCGTGGTGGAATCAGGAGATTTTATCTCTGCGTCAAAAATGTAGGCAGCTCTTCAATCAGGCCAAGTGATCCCGCGAAGCCGCTGACTGGGCCTTATATAAAAAAGCCCTCAAATCCTATAAAACCGTAGTTAGGAAAGCCCAACGGAATTCCTGGAGACTCTTCTGTGAAAAGATAGAAAAAATCTCTGAGGCCTCCAGGCTCAGAAAGATTCTCGCATCCACTCCTAAGGTAGCGAGCTACCTTAAGAGAGCTGATGGATCGTGGACCACCTCCAGTGCAGAATCTCTGGATCTACTACTGGATTCTCACTTCCCTTATAGCTGTAATGCTGCTTCGATACCAGCTAGGTCCTCTGAAAGACCGATAGAAAGCAGCTCTTCAAGTCTTATTACCAAGACCAAAATTCTTTGGGCTATTAAAGGATTTAAGCCATTTAAATCTCCTGGACCGGATGGTATAATACCGGCCGAACTTCAGAGGAACGCTGACCTAATCCTCCCTTGGGTAACTGTAATATTTAAAAGTTGCCTGGATTTTGCTCATATTCCCAAGTTGTGGACAGAAGTGTGGTGTTCATACCTAAGGCTGGTAAAAGCTCACACGTTAACCCCAAGGATCTCAGACCAATTACTTTGTCATCATTTCTGCTAAAAACCTTAGAGAAACTGATAGACATCCACATACGTTGCAGTGCCAACTCAAATCTTTTGTCAACGTCTCAACACGCGTATAGTAAAGGGAAATCGGTTGAAACGGCCCTTCATATCGATATCGATCCTGTGGTAACACAATGGGCCTGATTTGGCCTAAGTGTGGCTGCACTTGAGGCGGCCTGCCACTCTAACCTAACCCAAACTAACCTAAGCCCGCAACAGCCAAAAAATTAAAAAATTAAAAATTTGATATAATTTTTGGGAGTGAGTTTTCTATCCAGTCTATTCTTATTTTTTTTAAATGCTATACAAACTTTTATCCCCAATCTAATAACCATAAAATTTTGTTTTCACGACTTAAAGTAGCATATGTCCTTGGGGCCATTGGGCCAATGCGAGTTAAAAAAATCAGAAAAATCAAACGATCCGTTCCCGAGTTATAAGTGCACATACGGACGTCTATCTTCGTTTATATGTAGCTGTACCCACCCTGATCTGCCCGTACTACCTTTCGTATTAAGTCCTCACATTTCGCAAAGTGCTTTATTTGGACAATGTCCATTAAAAATTTTAATTGTACAACTTTAGAAATAACGTTTGATTTAATTTTTTAATGGGAGGTGCCACAACCAGTTTTCCTATCCCGCTTATGTCTTGCAAAGTACAGCCTATAGGTCCAAAACTATCCCGTCTTTCAAACTGGAACCAACCATACCCATGCACAAAACTTCAATGAAATTGATAGAGCTGTTTCGGAAATCGGCGACAGTGCCAACTATCGTGTCCAAAAGTATCCTATTGTTTAAGATTGCCTAAACCTGAAATATGTACACCAAAAAGAATCATGAAAATTGGCCCAGTGGTTATTTTATCAATCTACTTTTTGAAAACAAAACAAAACCCGCACATAGTACGTAGTTTTCTAATTAATTTCTGAGATAGAAAAGTCAAAATAAATATATAATAGGAAGAATTATTAGATGCCAAATCAGGACCGCACGGCAATTTTCCAAAATTTTCTCTCTTCCTAAACCTGATATACAGCAATACGAACAAAACCAAAAAGGAATCATGAAAATCGTCCCAGGGGTTATCGAGTTATAACGTCATCGAGCTTCACCCCGAAAGAATTATATAAATAGAAGATACCTAATAGTAAATTCATTAAATTAGTTCAACTCATAAATAAACTTTACATAGGTAGTAATTTATCTGAGAGCTATTGTCTTCTCAGCACTTTCATCATTTGCATTTATGCTGCTTTTGTAATTAATATTAGTACCAACTCATTTTGTAACATCGGACGGTATATCAAAGTTGAAGCAGCATTAAAGTTGGCAAAGGCAAGTGTGTGTCAATGCAGCAGACGTACAAAATTGTCGATTGCATTAGTGGGATATGTTTCCAAGTTCAGAGCGAAAATATGAAACTCAAGCAAATTTGTTTTTTTTTAATTAAAATTTTTTTTTTCACTTTGAATTTTAAAACGTATACTGTTTGAAAAGAAAAGTTAAAAAACCAGCCGGCTGGATTGTACAAAATCTTCCAGCTAAATGCGTATCAATCCAGTCAGATCATGACTGGAAAACAGTCAAAATGGCAACGCTGCTTAAAATAATTCAAACCGGGCTTAAAGCTCACGAGTCAAGTGGCTCTTTAATATCGTCTAAGAAAGTGCATCAGAAAGCCCCCTAGATACCGAATGCCATTTGAGAGCTCTGTACCCCCAAATCCTAATCCTCTAGAGAAACTAAATACCGAAAAAAGTCAATTAAAATGCATCCGAAAAGTTTTTGCTCCGCCCAAGCCAACCCACACCGCGTCTGTCGCCACTTCATATCGTGAATGGCATTTTCGGTTTAAGTTGCGTTTTACTTTTTATTTGCTCCTTCCATCCGATCCCAAACGAGCAATTGTTACGGATTAATGGTTGTTACTCTAACTTCGAGAGGCAGCTTCAAGTTTCCGCAACCCATCCACCAATCGACCCCATCTCACCGCTAGATAACAGTATATGCATGTTAAATCATTACCACAAAAACCGAATTCATCAGCAAAATCCAATACGCCCAGAGGGCACGAGCAACTGGAAATGGCGATGTAGGTGTAGATGTGGATATAGATGGAGATGGAGATGTCTTTGTCTCGCTCTATGCGAGGATAGACATCGGAAAAGCCTCGCGCATATACAATTACCATCACCATCAGCAAGTAACTTCGTGGTGGTGAAAACTTTTCCACAAAACTAGAACAGTGCTCCCCGACCTTATCGGCATCGTGTGGAAATCGGTCCCCCATGAGCTGCTGCTGCTGCTGCTGTTGCTGCTGCTGTGCTGGAGGAAGTCCTTAGTGCTTGGCAAATAAATTTCATTCGGTGCAAACTTGCTCCTTCGGAAATCAGAAGTGCACTTCGATGCGAGTTACTGTAAAGGGGGAGGTAGGGTTAAGACGGAAGCTGCAGAATGTGTATAAATTTTCATTAATTCAATTAACGCCCGGCTCCTTGTTCAGTTATTTTCGTTGATTTTTTTCTTTGAAGCTGCGCTATCGAATTGAACTTTTGGGGATTTCCATTGATTGCACAAGGAGTAGCGAGACTGCATCCAGCCAAGGGAGCTCGCCTTGGCAAACCAAACTGCGGCCCACATAAACGATTAGAATAATTGAAAAGGTATTTTTAAAATCAGATCTGGAAATCCCTACCGACTGAGGGTAGCTGTTCATTGTTGAGCAAACTCGTAAGAGAAGTAAGGAGCCACATTAAGGGCTCCTTGCAAATGGAAAAGAAACGCGCAGAAGGACATACCAAACATTCAATTGAAAGCCACAAAAGCGAAAATCGTAAGCTTTTTTGTCGATAATTTATGTCAGTCGGTAAGGATCCTTCCTTCCTGCTTCTCGTAAGGGACTACGGACTAACCTGAGAATAATGGGAGGACAACTGGGCGAGGAGGGCTCTGCCACTGAATGGCATGGAAACGTATTCAATTTGAGATTTATTATCGGCTAGTAGGGGGCGGGCGGCCGAAGGCGACGATGACGACGGCTATGGGAGAGGGTGAAACGACTTTCCATGTCGGATTTTCCATGTTTGAGATTTTAATGAATGGCGTGCACGCATCCTGCTGGATGAAAACCCTTGCTCACTGCAGGTAATAAATGCAGGTGTAGTACGGCCATTGATAGTGGGATTAAAAATGCTAGTAGTGCGCACATGAGAACATGGAAAATGATTACTGTTGCGGCGAAGAAAAATCGACTTCAACGAGTGTGTACGAACTGTAATGTAATAGCTGTGAGATCTTGAAAATTGAGAAAACTCAGACTGGGGGTTGACGTAAATTATGTTGCAGTGCATAGCGTGTGCAGGATTTCGAGGACTATACAACGCATTTCGCATATGGAATACTAAGTGTTTGGAGTGTGTTTACAATGACATATAAATTCGATTGTGAGTTTATTGATTTATCGCCGATGGTATCACTTGAGAATGTGAAACTTGTTTCGCATACAGCTCGAGTAGGTCAATAATCAGACAGTTTGTAAGAGAACACAATTGATACACATCAAAGTGTGCATCAGTTGTGTTCGAAAACAAGTGGCTTATGCATATTTAAATGGCTCTTAAGCTGAGCATTTTAATGCATCCGCGACTCAGCAGGCACTTTTGAACGTGCAGCGTAAGTAGAATGCCAGCGCGGTTTTTGTTGCACACTCAACCGTTAATATTCCCTTGCCCAATTGCAATTAAATGCACAAACAGAGCTTGCATTGCTATAAATTTAATGTTTGAAAATTATTTATTTATTGTATAAAATAAGTAGTCCGATAAACATAACTATGCTGAGAGCACTCTTGCACGGAATCGGACAGTACCTGACGTCAGTGTCGACGCGTGAATAAAAAGTGTTCAATTCAATTTTACTTTTTCTTAAATTTGTTGTGATATAGATATATACACAGAAAATTTTCTTATATTCAAAGTCCTGTATTTGTTAAAAAATATTTTATTTCCTATTTCGTTCACAGCCTTCCCGAACGAGTAGAACGTGTAAGCAAAATAATTATTTCTCATGCTTTCATTTCCACTTCAATACACCCGAACCTAAAACCCAAGCCCCATACGAACCCCACACAAGTCCATAGTCATAGTTGATTTCGTTAACAATTGAGCGTACGATTTGCATTATACCCACCTTTTTTTTATAGCATTTATTTTTGATGGATACATTTCGTTTCCAACTCATCTGAACGAGTTGATTGTCGAATGAGTGGAAATGGAAAGTATTGTTTTCGCTCGTATTGCAGTCGCAGTCCAGCAGGGTAATTTTTCATTTCAGATATGAATTACGAATTGGCTCAAGTGCACAAGAGGCTGGTACGAGTTGGGATTTGGGAAATACATAATGCGCCGTACTAATAACAAAATTTTGTCTTAGACTTGAAATTTACGGAAGCTCACAAATGAACATTTTTTATGGAAAATAAAGCCACTGTGAACTAAGTATTAAATTTATTAAATTTAGAGTCGACACTAAAAATGTTTATTGATAAGGCCCAATAAATTTACTGAAGTTTTGTTGGGACTTAGGGGATAAGTGAAAACATTTTTTTAATTGCTAAAATTTATTCTCTAAAAGTCAGGCGTTCATGAACGAAATGAACAATAAGACGCGTCGCCACTGCCTGACGTGCTATGAAATAGGGTGTCTTCTAAGGGCTGAAAAGAATTATTTTTCATAAATAATAGCGATGAAAGTTGAGGTATAGAATCAAAAATGGTTTACAGAGTAAACATACAACAGATCAACACGTAAGTCAAGTTTTGTCCACTCATCAACAGCGCGCTGAATATTAACTGCCATGGGCAAAGTAGCTAGTGGTCTATCAGCAAACATAATGTGCTTCACAAATTACAAAGCCCCATAAAGAAGTAATCAATCGTTGGGTATTGGTTAAGATATATCGGGTTTTTCAATAAGAGAGGTACAGAAGCTTTTTAAATAAAACAAAAACGGTTTTAGACATCAATGAAATTCTTTATTCCTGTGAAAGTACTTTTTTAGCGTCCCTGTTGAAAAACCCTTTATAATGTTGTCGACGAACTCCTAAAATCCAAGAATTGTAAACTCAAAACATCATTTAAAATAAAGCATTTTAGATAAAAAATAAATAAATAAAAAGAACAATGTCAATGACACGTATAGCACCAACTCTCTAGAACGACTGTTCGTTCATGTTTTCTTAGAATGAATGACTGACCATTTTATCGTAATATTGGCCATTGAAATATAGCGCAAGCCTCTTCTTATATACAAAAATTAGACCGACAATGCCGCCACCATGAAGACGACTCTAAAAGGAGCATACTTCCTGTTTCCAATTGAGTCTTATAAGTCTCTTTTATATTTGTCTCAGTCTTAGTGAGTACACGAACGACAATTTTGCTTTGGCAACTGTTTTTTTGGTTGGTTGGTTGGTTGGTTGGTTGAGGATGTGCTTTCCGCTTTGATGGGCCCGTTGTGGTCCCCCTTTGTTTCTACATCAGTTGGGATCTATTTGTATTAGGAACAGGGAAGGGGGGTCGGTTCAATTATGGGTAGCCACTGGATGAAGGGTTGCTTTAGCAATTACTCAATGAGTGTATTTTTGAAGCGAGCAAGACTGATGCTTTTGGAGAGAGCCTCGTCACTAAGTACTCTTTTTTCCATAAAAAAGGGCCGATTTGCAAACGGAATTCTCTTGGTATTGATTTGTTAAACTATATTGAACAAAGGTGTCATAGAACTGAAAAATGATAGCGCAATGGAAAAGTAGTTCCCTTTCAAAATCTACCTTTGTTTAAAACGATCGTATTTATATATTTGTTTCTGGGCGTCAGGAGGTTGATTATTCGCATTCCTAGAGTCTAAGAAAATTTAAACAAAGTCAGAGTCTTTGTTTCAGACTATGTCGGATTGTTGTCGGTTCATAAAGTATAGAAAAAGGAATATAAAACATAAAACTCGCTTTTGTTTTATTCATCTGATATGACAGTAGCTACATATAACAATGTGAGCTTTTTAAACAGGCAATTTTCGCAAGTTATTTCGAGTTGAAAGGTAAGGACACAATTATGTTTTGAAAACATAAATTTTACTCGTAAGTATGCATTTTGGTTCGTTTTGCGGGAAACTAAGATTTTTAAAAAATGACTTTTTTCAAAAATCCATTAAACAGACAAAAACTGTGTTTGATATTAAACTGGAAATAAATATATTACATTCGAAATTAATTTTTGTTGCAATCGTATGGACCGTTTTCGAGATACATATGTCCAAATTTCAAAAGTACCGTTATTCGATTTTGTTAGCGAAAAACTGATTACGCAATCATGTTAACCTCACCTACCTAATCTTAAATATTAATTTTGGTTGGAATCGTTTTCAAACAAATCGAACTGGTATTCAAATTTAATAAGGGAAGTACCATTAACTTTGAGGTTACCGTGAAAAAAAAAAACGGCCTCGAACTGAAATCCCACAAACTCCATATACGAAGCTTGTCGGACATCCGGCATCCGGGCAGTTCCGCCTCCTCTAGTTCCTCTATCATCGAATTTTGCTACGAACCCCGAAAGAACTATCACAGAATCCGTTGTATGGTACATTCGTTGCTTTCGAAATTCGTAGAACGTGGTATATTCAGTGATACCACTTCTTACGAATTTCAAAATTCCCCTACGACAGATTTTTTAACAGTTCTTTCGGAGTGATAGACCCGAATATCTTTCTCTTACTATACGTAATCGAGAATGTTGAAAACTGTTCGGTAGCTATGAAAAATACTCTTGCTGTGCGGGAACAACGACTGTTCTATGTCAGTTGACTGCAAAATTGCTGCCAAGTTTTAAAGGTGCGGGTTTGTTCGAAAATATTTTTCTTTTAGTTTTGTAAAGGAATAAAACAAACAAAATAAACACAAAAATTTTACAACGAAAGAAAATTTGGTAGCCAAAAATACGTTAAAGTGTAAGTGTTGACTGGACTTTGCTTAGTATTAACCAACAGTGTGATCGACTTCACTTCCCTACTGTAATGAGTGGTGAAATCCCAGCCACTCATGTTTTAACTACGTATATATTATTTAGAGTAGGTCCTGCACCTGCACATGCAGCTCGACTGGGTGAAATTGGTGGATGGCTCGGTCGAGTTCGCAAATTAGCTAAACAAAAAAAAATTATTTAAAAACAAAACTAGTGCTCGATATAAATTAAAACCTGATTTGACAGCCTACAAGACTAGTTAAATTAATTTATTCAAATTGTTGCTTGCAGGGAATTGAAAAAAAGATTTGCTTGGCGTTTGATAATCCTCATCAATCCATAGTGTCCTTATTTTGGATTAAAAATTAAAATTTGAATCTGGAATCTTAAGAAAGTCTTATTAACATCCTTAAAAAATGTAGTTTAAATGAAAAACTATATTTACATCTGAAAGCACATTCAGTATTCTTTTTTCTTTTTGCGAAGGTTCATAGTTGCTTTTATTCAAGCAGTCAAAGTATGACTTTAATTTTAGACTGACTAAATGCAAAATTTGATTTCTGGCGAAATTTCGAACTACCTACTTGTAATTTTCTGCGTTATAAAAGCTTTGTAGTTGTCGGACTTGGTCAATTGGAGAAAAAGTCGAAATGCAAGTTCATTTGCTGACAGGGGAAAACAGAAATGTCTTCCCAAGTGGAATTATATACGGAAAATTGACTGTCAGAATTCAAAACTATTCAAACAATCACTTCAAAGGAGTCTGATGATGAATTAGAATTAGATGAAATAAAGGGTGGTTAAATTTTAAGGGCAGATGTTGAATGTGAACCACACCTAAACTTCAAGTTTTTTTCTGCATTTCATTTGACATTTCCCAATTTCAGACTGACTCAATTTGAACTATGGAAAGACACACAATCGAGCAACGCGTTAAAGTTATTCAGGCTTATTATGAAAATGGGCGTTCAAATCAAAATGTATATCGTGCACTTCGTGATTTTTTCGGTCAATTTAATCGTTCAATGTGCGTACAATCGAAAAAATCCTGCAAAAGTTTGACAAATTCAATGGCCGTGATTTGACGCGGTTGAGCTTTTTTCTTTGGTGTTATTTGAAAGAAAAGGTGTACGTCGATAAGCCAGCAACAATTCAAGAGCTAAAAAATAAATAAATAAATAGTTGGCGCAACAGGTCCGGAGAGACCCTAGGCCTAGCTTCTCACAACCATTCGTTTTGTGTGAGTTTTTCATTTTTTGGAACGAATGGATCTACAATTTTATGCCGACTCCAAACGGCTAATTGAGAAGCTCTTTCAAGACATTTATACTTTCGGATGTTTGTCAGACGTTCGCGAGACGTAGCGCAGCGGAAAAAAACCCTAAGTCGGAATTGGGTTTTTGCGGGATTCGAACCTGGGACCCCCGCATAGCAGTCCAACACACTAACCACTAAGCTACTGCGACTAAAAGAGCTAAGCTAAAGGATGAGATAATTCGGCACATTAACGGCATGGAACCTCAATTATGCCTCAGCATCATCGAACATTTGGACCATCGGATGGAGGTGTGCCGCCGAGGTCGCGGCGGCCATTTGACCGACATTTTGTTGCGTACATAATTGAACCATACCAATATTATCATAATAAAAAGAAATGACAATAATTTCCTAAATAATTTGTGTTTTATTCAAAATCAACATCGGCCCTTAAAACTTAACCACCCTTTAGCTATCATTCCTACCAAAGTGACTGTGTCTACGAGTTGTTGTTAAAAGTTGTTCCCTCGAAAAACAACAATTCACAAACTGAAATTCGACACAATTTCCCAACAAAAATTGTCAGGGTTACTTCCAATCAAGCGAGAATCGTTGTTACTCCTCGCTTACCCCACTCAGTATTTGTATTATGGCCAAAAATCAAGCGTAATGGACCCAAATGCGTTCTTTGCTTTGAGCAGCTTTATTTTCACAGCGAGATTTTAAGATAATTGAACTTATACATCAATTCAAGTCGGACACAGTCAACAAATGCATCGCTCTTAATAGACTTATACTTTTCAATTGATTACGATTCCCTATAACCCAAATCTCCAACTAAACAGGAACAACAAACACAGTACTACTCTCCGCTCCCCGCTCTGCACACCCTCCCGCACCGCAGCATTGTAATTGAAATGTAACTTAAGGAAATTACCCAAAAGAATGGGATCAATCGTATTCTTACAAATGTCGTACAAAAGATTTGGGCAAATCACTTCAACATACGAGTATATCCTTCAAGTACGTTTAACCTCCAGCGTATATAATACCTACACCAGTAGACTTTTGATCCCAGAAATCGTTTTTCCTCTTGCCCTTACCGCCCAGAATATGGCAACAGAAAAGAAATGCGAAAATTCAATTTCAATAAAGAGTCAAGCTTCCCTCTTAACGCACATTCACTTGACATGTCAAGGAGGGTTATAGCAGCACCGCCAAAACCCAACAAAATAAGAAGAAGCCATTTCGATTCATAGGGGAACGTAATCACACACAATAATCCTTTAAAAATGTAATCCTTTATTTTGCTTAAGTCCTTTTCGTCTTTTACAATTTTTCCTGCTGATGTTGTTGGTTGCCCTTGCGTCTGTGCCGCAACCTATCTACCGATTTCCAAATTGAATCCGCACAAAGTGCCACTCGTTTATTAAATGTCGCGTGTTTTATACTGAATCTTAAACTTTTTACTATACGCCTATCCCAGTAGTGGATAAGGAATTTTGTATTATACACTTTTCACGCAGAGATAAGGATTCATCATGGCGTTTCGTATATTCGCGTTTGTGTATAGCTTTTGTAGGGAGTAGTCCTCACCTCATGAAAGATTTAATTTCACCGTTTTCTTTGAATTGTAGGCATTTGTTATGCGCTCTATCGTATTTGGTGGGGCGACGCGACACCGATGCGACGGTGCGAGAAGACGGATTCTGCTAGTAAAGAATTCATGCGTTGGGTTAGGGCAAAGAGTGTGAGAGATCGTTGAAGGTTGATGCGATGCGACATTGATCTATTACTTAGGGAATTTGTCTTTTTATCTGTGGGGACTTATACGATTTAAGTGATGGCATAAGTTGACAGAGTCGATTTTGCCCAGGTAGGACTCTGGGGGAATGATGTTTGTCTGGAATTTCATTAACTCGCATTTTTTTTGGCTGACAGTTGTCCCAACATGCAAATGAATGTGAGGTTATCCAAAGCAATATGCACATCAGTAACTGAACTTGGTTTTGAAGATGGGAGGCATCAAAGGGGGGTTAAAAGTCAGTAGAAAAAAAATGTTTTTTAATCATTTATCAATCTGAGCAAGGATATTCTTTGCAGTAATCTTAGACAGGAAATTCCGAGGGTAATGCTATTTTTAAAAACTATGTAACTTACAGAAACGTTTCAGTTTTAGAATTTGTTCGTTTCCGGTTAACATTTGAGCTCGGTCTTTGAATAGCTATTGTTAATAGAAAACTTGAAGTAACATGATCGCCAATTCCCGAACAGCCGACTATGGGATTCCTAAGATCCGACCAACAAAAGGATCATACCACATAGAGAGCTGTCCCGATTTGTTTTTTAAATATTTCACAACAATAATTAGTGGATACAAAAAATCCTATATGAGTCTCTGTACACATGAGCTCACTAAGAGCGCAACAGTGTATTTGTGGGTCTGTAATAAAACTTATGGTACCTACCCCTAATCCGCTTTCGATAATTTCGCGCTTCAACGACTTTAACCACTTAATGTCTCAAAAGACCCGGCACCTGGTTCCCTACATTTTATCTAACCAGCCCGCGTATTTCAAAGAACCATCCTATTTATGCCCTACTACGCCAGAAATTGTTGCCTCAAAATTGCAACCGTAAACTACCAGCAATATTCCCTGATTTTTCTCTTACTTTCCCTGGCCAAAAAGAAAACATACCATTTCCATTTCGTTGCACCTCCATTCCGTTGGGGCATCCCCTCACTGCGACTATACCTGCCTTCAACTCGAACTATTCATTAAAATAGTAATTTTATTTAAAGTTCCAGTCCGAATGGTACGTGCATGGGAGTTCTAAAGGTACCTTGCACATCCACGGATTGAAAGGATTTCCACCGCTCCTTCGCTCGCTAGTTCCACTCAACTGCTTTTCACGTTTCTTTGATATAGTCAAGGATGCGCATTTTATGTATATTTTACACATTTTTTTTAGAGACGGGATAAATTCCCCAACGTGAGCATCTTCGTGGGTAAGCGGATTATTTACGACAATCAACCTCAGCGAACGTAAAAGAATGTTAAACTCAACACTGGAGCTAGCTGAATGGGCGCTAGCGCTATGTTGAACGAAACTATGTTTCACTTTATGTATTTCAGAAAAGAAAGGGATAACTTTCGCGTAATTTCATTCCGGTGTTTGTTGGCAATTGAAGCCAGTATCTCGTTTGGCGGACAACAAGATTAATTAGCCATTAAAACGTGTCTACGTGCCGACACGGTGAGTCCGATCATTTGCATTTGGAGGAGTCACCTCGTAGCTTCAATGGATAATGTGATTAAATAAATAATCGGGTGACCCGCCTCCGTTTCTAAGACGTTAATGTATTCAAAATTAAACATGAAGCATGAAATGTTTTCCGGAGAGTACCTGGCACAGGGGTGCATTTTAAATCCATTAGAACGATTGTCCATGGGAACATTTTCTGGACTTGCAGTCTGCCGTAATCAGGACATCATTTGAATCGAGTATAAAATTTGAAAACCAATTGGCTTGGTTTGTTGTAATTGTGATCGAATTAGTATACGAGGAGTTCTTATATGTTTGACGTGGTGAATATCAAATGCTTGGAACAGAGTCTGGGATGGGACTTAACTTCTCATATAAAATGTGCAACCGAAGTCAAATATCACTAGTTTTGGCTTTAAAATCACATTAATCTCCCATGATTGCCCTTATTGCCTTACATTGCCTTCATTTCGTTAACTACATTTCCTACAAAATTATCAAAACTGTTTTCAAATTGATTTTAAGGTCGAATTTTAATACCGTCTTCGAATTTATTTTCACTACAATATTGTACTTTTCAACGGTTTTTTAAACTCGAGAAAAGCCTCACTTCCCTATTTAACAGACGATTCAATAAACGATTTCAAGACTGAGCATTTAAGAACTTGCATTTGAAAACACCTCTCAAGTCAACCGTAAGACCAAGGAAACGACTTCAAAGAGTTGGTGTTAGGGATTATTTGGAAATTGATTTGTAAAATGGGTTTTGGGGTTTACGTATATATTGGTGGCAACAATTGAGTTCGATTTTGGAAAGAAATTGAAAATCATTTTTAGAACAAATATAAAAAATCATTTGAAAGCCGAAAATGGTGACTTTTTTGGAAGCGATTTTATTTATTTATATATTTATTTTAAAACAAATGAGTACATCTACTATTCTGGCTAGATTTAACGCAAAAAATATACTTCAAATCAAAACGACCAACAATGCATAACAACAGAATAAATTTATTCCCAAATGAATTCCTACTTAGATGAAAATCGAATATACTACAATATTTATTGGATTCCCTAAGGCATCTAGAAGATAATTCATTGTATTCATAATTAACTGTATGATGACGTAC
The DNA here is from genome assembly GCA_946477585.1 of Cheilosia urbana. Taxonomy (NCBI): domain Eukaryota; kingdom Metazoa; phylum Arthropoda; class Insecta; order Diptera; family Syrphidae; genus Cheilosia; species Cheilosia urbana. The sequence goes on from OX297854.1 coordinate 163,554,027, forward strand.
ATAAAATACAAGACGATTTCTAAGAGCGGTCGAAGGAGCATAAAATCCAATTAATGACAATGGGATAGGGCAATGGATATTACCATTTATCAAATCACAAATAAAAACAATTGAAAAATATTTCCTCCTTTAAGAAGACGTGAGATACCAAATAATTTGCACCTCGTCTCGTAAGATGGCATTTCAATATTCCATCGCAGTTTACGAACGGCTACTCTTATAAGACGCTTTTAAATCTTCTCGATTCCAATAGAATGTATACATACTTCATAAAATGGATTCCATGCTTCCCTGCAGTATTCAAGATGCGATCGAAAAATGCAAAAAATAAACATTAAAGGGTATGTGGATCTTGAAAGTCTTTCGAATTCCGCAATATAAAACCTAACATCTGATTGCCTTTGGCGACGAGAACGCGTCGTTTATGCGAACATACTGCGATCCAAAAATAGATTTTTTGGGATAGTTAAGCGGAGCCACGAAGCGTGTCTTTTCAATTTTCAATTTCAATTCAATTTATTATTATATAAATTTGAAAGTACATTAAGATAAATATCTTTTATATCTAGTACATAGAGTTTATACAATCAGAAATTATTCAATAAAACAATGTGTAAGTCTTAAAGTTAAAATTTAAAGAAATAGTATTGTAATAGAAAGAGAAATAGAAGAGGAGGTATAAAAATAGAATAATAGAAAAAAAGGAATATAATACAGAAGGTAGAGGAGAGAAAAGAAGTAAATAGAACTTAAAGAAAAAAAAAAAACAAGAAATTAGAGATTAGAGTAGGCGAGAGAAATAAAGAAAAACTGCGCTCTTAAAGCGAGTGGGATTAGAGATGGTTCGAATATTTATGGGTAGAGAATTCCATAATTTGATGGCGTGAATAAAAAATAGACGGGACGAATTAAGGTAGTGATAACGTGATGGAATTAAACAGATGGTCCTAAGGGAACGAGAAAAGTTAAGTTTTTCATACAAATACGTATGAGTCTTAGTTCTTATTATGGTATGTAAAAATATACAATTTCTGGCGTCAATAAAATGTTTCAGAGTTGTGCCTTAAAGGCTTTGTGCCTGTTGTGAAATATGGTCATATCTGCGTAATCCATGAATATACCTTACCGTGTCATTGAATGCAACTTGAAGCTTGCGCTGGGATAAGGAATCGACGTTACAGTGTACAACCTCAGCATATGTTATTAAGGGTAGGATAAGGCTTATTACCAGTTTTCGCCTAGTGGTAGCGGGTGTAAAATTTGCACTTATCCATAGCTTTCGAAGACATCCATAAATTCTTCTTATTACATAGTTGATATGGTCGTATCCTGTTAAGTTTGAGTTGATAACAAATCCCAGCAGTTTGAACAACTTTCAGCTTATGATTAGAGAGTACGATATCAGGCAGAGTGTTTGTTTCTATTTTTTTAATTGATATAGGAATGACCTGCGACTTGTCTGGATTTAACAGTAATCCATTAGCTACAGACCAGGAATAAATACGGGAGAGATCCTCATTTAGGTTGGATACAAGTTGTTCGGTATAATTGGATGGCCTGGATAAGTAGAGCTGAACGTCATCAGCATAGAGATGAACCGAAGTATGTTTAATGTTACAGATGGCAAGTCATTAATAAATAAACAATAAATAATCGGACCAAGTATTGATCCTTGTGGTACTCCCTGCCTCACTGGTAAAAGAGCCGAGGAAGAATCAGAGATTACAACTTTTTGAAATCTATTGGAAAGAAAGTTTTTAAAAATAAAATTTGTATTACACGGACAGAAAATTATGGTTAATTAACCTTTCGTATAAAATCCACAGTTTGTAACATTACTACGATTATTTTTTGGTACTAGAAAATTTTGATAAAAGACGATTTATAGGTACTAGTCTCGCTTGTGGTCGAAAATCGACCATAACTTTTTAAATATTTAATACTTAAAAACGTACCACAATTTTCGATATTTACGTTGTTTTTTTATAAACGATAAAGCGATATCTAGATATCGAAAAAATACTTCCTGTGAAAATAAGTTTTTCTCATAATTTACATTTTAATACGTCTACTATGAAAATTTAGAGCAAAATATTTATTTCGAAAAATATTTTCTATACATCTGTTAAGCTATACAGTAATCATTGCACATTTTATTTTATTTTGCCATCACTCCACATTCCTTACCTTGTTCCCACAAATTAATTTTCCCACCACAATAATCATATTTCGATCCCATCCAACAGTTCCCACCGTTCCCACAGGTGCACGCGCATACCCATAAGGTATCGCATAGCCATAAGGTGTCGCATCGCGCTAGACGCTGACGATGCGATAACACACTTCATGTATTTTAGGATAATACTAGCTGTCCCGGCAAACTTCGTTCCGCCCAAATTTGTTATTGTAATGAAAATAATAATTCCAAGCATGCACAATGCACTTGCTACTTTATGTAATTCGGCCAACTAAAATTCCATTTTTAAAAACTTATATTAAAATGTCTTAGAACTAAACGACGAATAGCAATGTTGATTTGTTTCAATCAAACCGCAATGATTTTGACGTATCGGCCAACCTTCCGCTTTTCACTAAATCCATGTGAGAAACATAGGAATTTAATATTGATTCTACAAATGCACAAACATCCATCGATTATACTTGCAACAAATTATTTGCCATGGTGAAAGCGAGACGTACGGGAAATTTAAGTCGCTTACGTACGAATGGCAAATCGTTCTGAATAAGCGGAATCTGTGGAATGAGAGTGTTTGCTTTTGGATTTTCCCCTCAAAATCATCACTTGCATGACATTTGATTTGAGATCCTTCTCACTTAATCAGATGCGATTCATTACAAAGTTTCGGTACATTGATGTTGTGCAACAAAATTATAATTGAGTCGACTTTCAAATCCAAATTATGTAGAGGTAAGCCCGGAACATACAAAGAATTCAAAAATTCAACTAATCCAAATAAAGTATTGCTTTCACAACAAAAGGTAGCATAAGTCCTTCCTTGTAACCAAAAATCATAAAAATCGAACGTTCCGTACCCGAATCAGTTTTTTGTATATGTAACTTTACCCACCCGGCTTTTTCCGTACCTTTCGTATCAAAAGTTATATTATTATTATTATTATTATAATTATTAAGACATAAATTAAAATTAAATGTCTTAATGCTAGATAAAGAGCACCAGCTGCATAGGCCTCCGCTCTGTATATTAAAATTAAATAAATAAATAAAATCAAATACTTGTCGGCCAACCTACCGCTTTTTCACTGAAGTGCTTTATGGTAGGTACACACATTTTTAAAAAGATCAAAAATAAAACAGAAAAAAAAAATACTTACATATGCAGAAAACACAAAGTCATGAGAATAACCACCTTCGAAAAAGTGATCGCGCAGACTGATAGTCTGTTGCGAGGGGAAGTCAAAATGTGTTCTTTTCTAATTTCAAGATACATTTTAAAATAAAAAGCGACATTATGAGAGCAAGTTATTCACTGTGTACTCTGATCCACTGTTGACACATTTACCCTACCTACACAATTTGTTTTTCTATTCCTATTATCGGGTTCGTACACGTACAAAGCGAGAGCGAGAGTGAAATTCAAGATTTATGCCACACACATCCAGCGATTGTCCTTGCGACTTATTAGTTGTCATAGCAAAAGCGAGACGTACGGGAATTGAAGACGCTTAAATACGAAATGCAAATCGTTCTGAATAAGTGGAATCCGCGGAAAGGAACATCTTCGACTTTGAATTTTCCAATAAAAATCGTTGCTTGCATAATATTTGATATTAAATTTTTCACAATCAAATGCGTACCGCTACAAAGTTTTGGTTCATTTAGGTTGCGCAACAAAATTATTACTGAGACGATTTTTAGTTTCAAATTGTGTGGAGGCAAGCCCGAAACATCCAAAGAGTTTAAAAATTCCGTGGGATAGTTGGTGGCTTCGTTTTCATCCATCACGGAGTCGACTGATTTGTTGAATTGAATGCAACTCACCAGCGATTTGGTTTTGAATGGCGAAATTCAAATGATCGACGTTCTTGTTTTTCGCAGCCAAAATCACTCTTACACTCAGCCAATCATGGTCAATATAATCCTGAGCGCTATTCGGGAAAACATTCATGATTAGTTCTTTCGGTGTCGTTGTAAAGTTGCAAAAATTTTGTGGAAACTCAATCAGGCCGGTGATTAAGTTTGCTGGAATCACACCATTGCCATCGCCAACAATTGCCTGGAGAACTCTGCAGCGGACTGGTCATTTTGTAAAGAAACTCGCATGTTTGTTGTCAAATGCAATTTCTTGACGTATCACCATAAAGCAGACGCCTTCAAGCATTCAATTCATCTGCCGGAGTTGATCTCGAAATGACAGGTAGCGTTTGACGAAAATCGGCTGAAAGCAAGATCGTTGCTCCACCGAAAAGTCGCTTAACATGACGTAAATCCTTCAAAGTACGATTCAGGGCCTCCAACGCACGTTTGTGAGCCATTGTGCATTCGTCCCAAATAATAATCTTACATTGCTGCCGTAGGTACTTTCGCCATCGCAGTGTTCTTTGAAATGTTGCATGTAGATTCTGCATCCACTTGCAGATTCAATGGCAATTTCAATGCAGGATGAGTTGTACGACCGCCTTCTAACAAAGTAGCCGCTATCCCAGAAGAGGCTAGGGCCAAAGCGATCTCAGATCTCGAACGAATTGTATCCAAAATCAGTGAAATCATAAATCTATTTCCAGTTCCGCAATTTTCGTTATCGACTGCTTGCATCAATTCATCGTACACTTTCTGTTATTCTTGATTCAACATTGGCACATTTGTTTGAACAGTTTGACTCAATGCGATTCGATCGAAGTCCATTTCTCGCTCCAATTCTCGATTAAATGCGTCTTGAATTGAATGATTTGGCTGTGGCATCCCCAATTTGCACAACAAATCGCCACTCATGAGCAGACACATTTATGTATCCTCGATCAAAATCAAAGCTTTGTTGCGCATTTCATCTGACATCTCCAGTTCATTATCCGATGTCACAGTGCGAATTCGATGCAAAATATCGTCGGCCATGATATCATCTTTGTATAATCAAAGTACCTATCTACTTCATTTCAAAAAGTTACTTAATGTAACATAGTAAACATAATTTATAAGAACAAACTTTTTAGGTATATTAAAAAAAAAAATTCAAAATTGTTGACAACAACAATTTGCCTGGAAAATAATTAAAATAATTGACAACAACAATTTCTTTTAAAATTTAAATTAAATTTTTTTTTTATTTGAAGTGTCACTACTTTATATTATCCATTTTTTTTTTGTTCAAAGTGTATTTCCCCATAAAAAAAAATAAAAAATTTAGTGGTGGACCACCGTTAACATTCATGGATATGAAAAATAGATGTTGTCCGATTCTCAACCCTATCCCATATACACACTAAGTTTCACGAAAATCGGTTGAGCCGTTTCGGAGGAGTTCAACTACGCACCCCGTGACACGATAATTTTATATATTAGATAAATAGGTGTAAGATAATAAAATATTTCTTCTTCTAAGCACAATCACACATCGAAAAGGTTGTTTTTAATTTACTTGCTTGCACGGGTTTGTACTCGGGCAGTTTGGTTGTTATTAATTTACCTCTTGCACGGGTTTGTACTCGGGCAATTAAGATTACAGCTTAACAAGGGTTTTGTACTCTGGTTGAGTGTAGCGAATTGCTAATTGCATCTCGCTGTATAAAAAACATTGGTGACCCCGACGTGATCTGCTTATTTGCTTCCCCCCACCAGTGGTAAGGGGCATTTAGCAATCACGAATCAATAACAGCGTGCATCAGGGCTATACACTGGTGCTGCAATCATCTCATCATAGAAGCGTTTGCCAGGGCTTACACTGGCAACGAATCAATAACAGCGTGCATCAGGGCTATACACTGGTGCTGCAATCATCTCATCATAGAAGCGTTTGCCAGGGCTTACACTGGCAACATCATAAAACTTAATCTACGTGGGACCCCGACACTTCAAGATGGATGAAACAGACGTTTCTATTATTGTTGCCAGGCAGAAGGCACTAGCAGATGATCTGTCAAAACTGAAGATCAATATCTCCAAGGACAGCGCATCGCGGAAAACGAGGCAGTACAAGCTCGATAGGCTCGAGCGCATTGAGGATATATGGCGACAGTTTCAGGACGGCCACGCATCAATAGCGGGTATTGTCAAGCATGACACACCCTACATGGCTGGCAATATGTTCGGCACTGTGGAGGACCTCTACAATGAGATCAAGGGAATTCTTCAATCAATACAACCGGAAGAAGAATTAGCTGGTACATCAAGGTACACTGAGGATGCGTCACGAACCAGACCTATACCACCAGCCCGAAGCTCTCTTCAAGCCTTGTCTGAATCAATATCAGAGGTCAACAAACTAATTAGACGACAGCAGCCTCGGTGATATGGTCACAAATCGGCCAAAGGCATTCTATGAGCTCAAGATAGCTGGAATAAATAAATACTGGCTCCAGATGGAAGAGCTACATCAACAGATAGGAGAACTCGACGAAGATCCCATAGCATTGGGCTATAATTTAGACGAGTATTTGGAGGTAGAGGGAATAGCACAAGACATGCTTGTTCAACTGTCTACCAAAATAGATGAGTTGATAACTCAGCCTCCAACACCTTCGCCTATAGCATCCACATCAATGGCCAATTCTGCGCTTAATTTACCAAGGTTTACCTTGCCTAAATTCGATGGCGATTATTTGAAATGGCGGCAGTTTCATGATCTTTTCACAGAGCTGATTCATAATCAACCAATACCTCAATGCCAAAAGATGTTCTATTTAAAGACAACTCTCACAGGCGAGGCGGAGAAACTCATAAGGCATTTCACAACATCCGATGCCAACTACAGCGCTGCATGGAAGGTCATAACAGATCGTTATGAAAACAAACGCCTGCTCGTTACAGCTCTATTAAATAAGCTAATGACACAACCATTGATTCACAACGAAAGCTCATCCATGATCAAAGGCCTCCACGACACGACACAGGAATGTCTGCTGAGTCTAAGAGCTCTTGGAGTGAACACAGAGAACTGGGATCAGCTCTTACTACACACATTAGTAAGAAGGTTGGATCGCAGCACCCACGCATCTTGGGAGCAATCATTAAGGCAACCAAAGGAGCTTCCAACGATAAATGAGTTCTTATACTTCCTGGAGACACGCTTTCAATCCTTAGAAGCATTAGGTACAAAAACGTATAAAATGCCTGCTGAGGACCACAAAAGGCAAGGGGTATCCAAAGCATTGACTACCACTGCCGCTGCCAAGCTTACGTGCGTGTTTTGTAAGGGTGACCATCAGAAATTCAGCTGCCAGAGGTTTTTGCGATCAAACCAAAAGGATCGTTTAATCTTAGTGAAGTCGGCAAGACTTTGCATAAATTGCCTCAGGGATGGTCACACATCATCAAAATGTACTTCCGGAGGCTGCAGAAAGTGCTCAAAGAAGCATAACACGCTTCTACACCTGGAACCTCCAATGCAACCCACTTCAAACCAGGTAATAACCGAAGGTGACTTCCCTGCGCCAAGCGCACCGATAAGGGATGAATCCACGTCTTTGACAACGCAAGGAAACCATGGAGTTCCAGGATTTGTTTTTCTTTCAACCGCCGTTATTAATCTCACGAACCATGAGGGCAAGGTTATCGAGTGCAAGGCGCTATTGGACTCCGGATCTCAGCTAAATTTTATCACCGAACGAACAATGAAAAGACTTGGACTCACACCGATTCCTCAAGTTATGCATATCCAAGGTATCGGTAGAGAAACTCAACAGGCAAAGGGACGAGTTAGTGTTCAGTTAGGATCTTGTCTCAACACATTCACTACACGATTTGAAGCTCATGTTTTGCCAAAAATCATATCCAACCAACCTGGAAGATTTATCGACGTATCAGCTTGGCCAATTCCTAAAAACATTCCGCTAGCAGACCCCAAATTCAATATCCCTGGGATAATAGACGTTTTAATTGGAGCAGAACTATACTACTCTTTACTATCTTCGGGGCAAATCAAGCTAGGAGACACAATGCCGATGATGCAAAATACGATACTCGGTTGGACGATATCAGGAAAGGTCTGCGAATCATCTCAAGAGGAAGTTGCATGTGGTATCAATACCATTTCAGACTACGATCTTACCAATCAGCTAGAGAAATTCTGGAAAATGGAGGATTATGAACAAATTACGCCAAGTATGACTAAACAGGAATCAAGATGCGAGTCTCATTTTAGCCAGCATATAAAAAGAGACTCTGATGGACGTTTTATAGTAAGGCTGCCGTTCATTGGAAAACCCGAAAGCTTAGGAGATTCTAAGGACGTAGCTATTCGCCGCTTTTACCAGTTAGAACGAAGGCTTCTTAAGGATCCATGGTTGAGGGAACAATATCAATATTTCATGAAGGATTACCAAGAACTCGGTCATATGCAAGAAATCCAGCACACAGCTTTAAATACACCACACTACTTTTTTCCGCACCACTATGTCTTAAAACCAGAAAGCACAACAACAAAACTTCGGGTGGTATTTGACGGCTCCGCCAAAACCTCATCAAATATCAGCCTTAACGAAATACTGGGAAATGGTCCAAAACTACAATCGGAACTCTTCGCCATACTGTTGAGATTTCGTATGCATCGATTTGTATTCACTGCCGATATAGAAAAAATGTTTCGGCAAATAATTGTTTCACCAGAGGACAGGAAGTACCAACAAATCATCTGGAGAAATGATCCGAAGGAAAAGCTAAAAACTTACGAGTTATCAACGGTTACCTATGGAACTACATCCGCATCATACCTGGCAACAAGGTGTCTACAACAATTAGCTAATCAGTTTGCTATCAAATACCCACTGGGCGCAGCTGCCCTAAGAGATGAATTTTACATGGACGACGTCATGACTGGTTCCAACAGTCTAAGGGAAGCCTTAGACATTCAACAGCAACTAACAATGATTCTGCAATCAGCGGGCTTCAAGTTGAGAAAGTGGTGCGCAAACCATTCCCAATTACTGGAACAATTCCCGCATGAAGATCTAGCCATACAAACAGACCTACCTAATGATAAAATCAGTCATGTAAAAACATTAGGTCTTACTTGGCTACCAGTGTCAGATGAATTTCAAATAAAAACCTCTGGCTTGGATACAAAACGGATAACAAAAAGGACTGTTTTATCTGACATCGCTCATGTGTTCGACCCTCTGGGCATAATGAGTCCAGTTACTATAACTGCAAAACGATTTATGCAAAGCTTATGGAAACAAAAGGCTCAATGGGACGAGCAGCTTCCCTGTGAGCTATACACACAATGGATCGCATTCAGGGAAGGATTGCGCTCGTTAAGCAACATTTACATTCCAAGACACATTTTTGCCGGGAAGGTTCCAAGAAACTCCCAACTGCACGTTTTCTGCGACGCTTCAATGATAGGATATGGAGCAGTTATCTATGTCCGCTCAATATTGGACGACGGTACAGTAATTACTCGTCTCCTATGTGCAAGGTCCCGAATAACTCCGCCAAAACCAATAACAATACCACGGTTGGAATTAACAGCAGCAAAGATGGGAGCGGAATTATGGAAAAGGGTGATAACAGATCTACGACTACAAGATGTGAGTTCCACCTTTTGGACTGACTCTTTAATTGTCATACAATGGATCCGGTCAGAAGCATCATCGTATCATATGTTCGTAGCCAATCGTATTGCAGCTATACAAGACTTGACATCTCCGAGCCAATGGCGACATGTACCATCTGAACAAAACCCAGCAGACCTTGTTTCCCGCGGCATTTCACCAGAAAAGCTGAAGGATTCCACAATTTGGTTCTATGGTCCAATGTTTTTACATGGAGAAGAAAGGGTATGGCCAACCACAAGGCTACCTGGACCTGCGGAATTGGAAAAGCGGGAAAAACAAATGGTGCTTGCACTATCAGAAAGCTCCGTTAACTTTATCCACCATATCAGTCACGGAAACTCATTACATAGGCTACTAAGGATAGTAGCTTACGTGTTACGGTTTACTCGGAATACTCGGCCAAAATCAAGGCACCCGAGTAGTTCAAACAACCGTAACAGAGCCTTTCTTTCGGTCGTTGACATAGAAGGTGCCCTAGCTGTCGTCATCAGGGCAGCACAGCAAGACGAGCTTAATGCAGAAGTTAACCAGTTAAGCACAATGAAACAAGTAAAAAACAATAGCCCAATCAGCAGTCTCAATCCAATGTTGGACAAAAATGGGATAATACGAGTAGGAGGGAGACTAGAAGAATCATTACTAAGCTATGATGCTAAACACCCCATAGTCTTACCATATTCTCACTTCATTACAAGGCTGATAATGACCGATTTGCAAATACTTAACATGCACGCCGGCCCGCAGGCTCTACTAGCTATCACGCGTCAAAAATACTGGCCCATCAAAGGAAAAACGACAGCTAGGACAATTGTTGGACAATGCGTGCGTTGCGCGAAGGCTAAGCCGAAGCTGCTGAACCAACTTATGGGAAACCTACCAGCGGACCGCGTGCAGCCAGCAAGACCACGCCGACAACATCTTTGAAAGAAAATTATACAGTTGTCTACTTTTAGGGAGATAAATTTTAAATTTTATAAATTTTATTCCTAAATTTATAAATTTTATTCCTTCGAAAATAGGTTCTAATCTAAGATGATTTCTATTTGAATACGTTACTATGATAACACGGCGGCGAAAAATTGAATTTAAACAAAATGTTTCCAATTAGCTGATACGAATTTTGTATGGGGAATATTTAACTGCGACATATACCCGCAATTTTTTGTTTGTGCACATCTACGACACAGTACCTTGCGAATGATATAAGTTTTATTCTTCTCATTTTATAATAAATACTTAAAAAGTGTACGGATTAATATAATGATGAGCTGTTTTTTTTATGGACCTCCAGTGTGTTGAAAATTATGGTGAAATGTAGGAGTTTTGAAGAAATTTCAGCAAAAAATTTATAGTTTTAATGTTTTTTTGTTAGATTCCTGAAATTCCCAGAACTTGGTACCTACTTTTTCATTTTATCCCACGAAAGTCTTTTCGGACATCGAAATTCCCAAAAAAGGGTGAATCGTATACTGTAAATTTATGGCGACTTTTTTGAGTGCCTTCTAATTTATTTCATGAATTTTATAAGAGTCGTGCTTTGAACAATTTCATTTGATGTTTGGATGAAGCTTTGGAATGTGAAGCAGTTTTTTAGGCCAAATTTCTACAAAACGGCAAATGTACGCCATTCCTAATGAGCTTTCTAAAGAAGTCAAAACAGTTGTTTATATTATTATGGAGTACATATTTATATCCGTTTTTATCTTTCAATTCGTCCCTATATGTGGCAAATTAAAATTGTCCCTAGTTAAATCACTGCCATAAATATTTTCCATCGATTGCCAAGGAATGCCAATCCAGCCTCCAAATATTTAATCAACCAAATGCGAAATATCTTCACCAACTACATAACTCGGGTGAACAAAAACTAAGCACTGTCATTGCGCGGTAAAAAAAAAATCAAACACACTAACTAACAAAAATGTCGCCTAATTTCCATTTTAATTGATTGAAACTAAAAGCTTTCACTATCCGCTGATGCTTATCAAAATGCCAGTGTATACAACAAAATGAAATCCTGCGCTGCACAAAATTGCAATAATTATGACAAATTTCCGAGAGTTTTTCGTTAACAATTTAGTGGGCTCCCCGCTTGAACCGTCAAACCGTTTCGGAGGACAGTCAAAAAAGCGTGTACCAAATAACTCGGACAGAATACGGTTCTATCGCAAATGCCAATCTATCGCACAACATACGAGGGGGTTCCGAACTCATCTCCATTTGCATATCCGCCATTGAATTAGTGTACACACGGAGGTGCATGGAATTCAGATCGCAGAATAGTAGATTAAAAGTTAGCACCAACGAACCATAATGCCCCCTGGGGCTGGACAGTGGACACACATGACTGTGGGTGGGTCTGTGGAATCTATCCATCCGAATTGGGATAGTATGTTTCACAGCGTGCGTTTTGCATTCAGTATGTCCTGCGGGATGACGAGGGATTTTTTGTGTGTTCGCTTCTGCATTCTCACTTGTTTGAAGGGGGTGATGGAAGTATTTTGTTGTTTTTTGCAAAGGCAGAGGCAGCTGACTGAACGCCGAAATGGAACATGATCCTGGGGGGGATTACTTGGATCTCGTTTTTATGGTTGAGCTAGTCTAATTGGATATGTTTGGAGGAACAATTGCAAAATGAAAACGTTGTGTAGTTGGACTTGGCCGAGGGTGAGATACTGTACTCGCAAGTCAACTAGAGAAGGATATCTTCGGCGGGTGTATGTGTGTACTTTTTGTCCCGCTTTGTTGTAGCAATTTGCAAGCATTGCAAACGAGCTAATGCTGCTTGATTGCAGTATCCCTCCGCGAACGGTTTTCCCTCGAAAAAAATTTGCATAAACCGCTTCCATGATCATCCCCTAACAAGAGCTGGGCGAGAGCACAGTTGACTTCATATCACTGACGTATGTACTGTTGAACTTTGGCTGCCACAGCAATCGACTCGAATTTCTTAAAAATGCAAATTGAGTCGCTCCCGCTTCGAGCACTTTTGACGCCTCTAAACAACGTTTACATTTAGAGTGCACTTCACTTTACTAACAGCAAATTACAGTGTTTTCTTGTCATCTTGTAATCTGCTCTTGAAAGTTGCCTCATGCTCACAACACAGCGCAACATACATCTTTCGCCGAGTCGAGTGGATGAATGATAGCTTGCACTTTTCAAGCTTCTTTCGCTTTTCTCCCTAAACAAGGACACTCCCGACTACAGACCTACGAATATTTTTCACAATTTTATGCCGCACTTGAGATAAATTAATTACGCCACCGCAAAACTCCCACTCTCACACACATACGCTAGACATAAATGGTAATGAAATAATCGCTGAGGATCTGGGTGTGACGGCAGGACTACGTAATATGTGTGTGCTTCTTCTCATCCATATGCATTAGCATTTTCAAGTTGTTCCCTATGTAATCCGGCGATAGTGCTTCAGCTACTATCCCTACCTTCTACTCCTGGCTGCAGGTTATAATGAAAGGGTGGAAAAAAAAAAGAAGCAAAAATGAATGAAAGAGATGTGTAGCTGGATATGAGATGTTGTAAATTTATTCGAGCATCCATATGCATGCATTCGGGTTGAGTTGGTTTGCTTAGTGGATGTGATAAGAGAAAAATTTATTTTCCTCATGGGTTGCCACCACGGATAAGGCACGATAGGGAGGAAAAACAAAAAAATTATACTTTGCCATCCATTTGGACGGGGCAAAAGAAGAAGACATTTACATTTCATGTTCAGGAATTAAGTACCAAATTTTGTCTGCGCTTAGCGTTTGCATATCTTGTTGGGGGAGGTAAAATTCTGGCGGCTACTTTCTTTGTTCATTTTGTATGTTTGAAATTATAAAAATTCACCCTCTGAATATTAGCGCGATGTTCGCTGTAAATGACTTCATTGCGCATCTGGGAAGTACCTCAAGCAAGTCATTATTAAAATCGGGTTAAGGTAAGCGGAAGTGGAGAAAAAAATAGATAAAAAAGATTTGGGCTTTTATTGCTTTTAGTTGCTGAAGCAATTGGCAAATTCTTGTGGCCCATTTTTTGGATTAACCGATTGAAAGAAAAATTAAACATATCGTGGACAACAGACAATGGCAGCTATTTTTATGGGACTTTCAAGTTTGAAACTTGCGTTGGCGGAAGAGCTGGTTGAGGCCGTAGAGGTAGAATGCTACCGCTGTAGAAGAGGAAGTCCGATAGCACTGAGCAACTGTAAAAATATCATTATCTATGTCTAAAAATCTATACGCAGAAATGACAAACAAAGCCAAATCGGAATTGGCCCTGATACCAAAATCAAGAAGTATTGAGCTTCAAGCTAAACTTCAGACAGGCGAATTGCGGCAAACTAGGTTTTAATAATAGCCAGTGATATTAACGAATTTAATATTATGATGAAGAAGCTTAACTCCATAAGCACCACAATTTTGAGCTGTAAAGAGGCTATTAGATTAAGGGAGTTGAGTTTTCGATCTTACAAAGCCAACCCATCTGAGGAAAACCGAATGAAGTTTAAAGGAGCCAGAAATGACTGCAATGCCCTCACAAAGCGTGTCAAATTCTTATATGAACAAAAGTTGAGGCAAAAAATACTACCATGTCCCAAGGGTAGTAGAAATTTTTGGTCATTTGTAAAAAAATTTAAGAATTCGGCCTCGTCAGCAATCCCAACGCTCATTTACAATGACACTCTAGCTGTCAGCTCTTTAGACAAAGCTAATCTGCTCGCTGCACATTTTGCGGCCAGCTCTATGCTCCCAGATTGCGGTTTGTCTACACCTGTACTCGAGTGCGTAGAATATACCATGGAACCAATCCACTTTCGCACTCGTACAGTCGCAAGAGTACTTTACGATCTCAACGCTGGGAAAAGCTTTTTCATCTGTCCTATTCTTCGGGACTCTTTCCGAGTAGGTGGAAAACAGCATTTGTCCATCCCGTCCCAAAAAAAGGCGAATCTTCTTCTCCCACCAGTTACCGACCCCTAGCACTTACGTCCATTCTTTCTAAGGTCATGGAAACGCTGATAAACCGTCAGCTTATGAAATATCTTGTATCACGGAAACTCCTCAATGACCGGCAGTACGGTTTTCGTGGCAACAGGTCCACTGGTGATTTGATGACTTATCTCACCGAGAAGTGGAACCAATCTCTCCATCACTTCGGTGAATCGAAGATTGTTGCGCTCGATATTTCAAAGGCATTTGACAGAGTTTGGCACCAAGCTCTTTTGTCGAAAATGCGTGCTTATGGGATCGATGCGTCTCTTATTCAATGGATTAGAAACTACCTTTCTGGCCATTCAATTTGTTTTGGATGGTTTCAGTTCTGAAACCCACCATATAAATGCTGGCTTTCCCCAAGGCTCAGTTTTGTCTCCGACTTTTTTTTCTCATTTTTATAAATGATCTCTTGTCTGCAACTTCTAATCCAGCTTAGCTTTTCATATTCTTTCCAGGACTCACGTCCCTGCTCTTCGGCCGTAGAACTGGAACGGCAAGGTATGTTAAGCTCATTAAATTCCGATCTTGACAGCATTTCAAAACGGGGTTCAGAAAATAGAGTGGAATTTAATGCTTCAAAAACACAATGCTGTCTGCTGTCTCTTAAGCGAAACCCGAATCTACAGCCATTATCCATGAATGACACTTGCATTACCGAAACCGAAAGACTTTCTATTCACGGTATGTGCGTTCATGACAACCTTCGTTGGAATGACCATGTACACGAAGTCGCTAAGAATGCAGCGAAATGTCTAGGTTTCCTCAAACGGTGCAAGAAATATTTTACCCCTTCTGATCTGGCTACAATATACAAGGCGTTCATTCGCCCAAAACTTGAGTACAAAGTGGAAAAAGTTAATACCATTTAATATCTGGGCTCTGTAATAAACTCCACCGCTAATCCAAGCAAAGAAATACAGTGTAGAGTAGAATAAGCCAGAGTAGCTCTCTGCAAAATGAAAATGACTTTAATAGTAGAGAAATCAATTTGACATTAAAAATAAGACTTATCAAATCCTATGTTTGGTCTGTGCTCTTATATGAAGTAGAAACATGGACCCTACACAAGAGAGAAATAAGAAGACTGGAAGCTTTCGAAATGTGGATCTACAGAAGAATACTTCGTATCTCTTGGACCGACAGAGTAACAAACGAAGAAGTACTGAGGCGCGTCAACCTAAACAAAGATCTTATGGCTACTATCCAAAGGAGAAAACTACAATATCTTGGACGCGTTTTAAGAAACGAAAAATACAACTTACTCCAAGTCATCCTACAGGGTCAAATAGAAGGAAGAAGAGGTATTGGAAGACAAAGGTTGACCTTGACCTGTACAAAACAAAGAAACACTCAACATGATGACGGCCAACCTCCGTAACGGAGAGGAACTCTAAGAAGAAGAAGTTTTTAAATCCACATCTTTTGAGATGAAAAAAACAACAATGAAGTAGGACGCCGTTCCCTGGAACATTGAAAAGTAAGCCCAGAAGGCAAGGTCTAAGCAGTTTATTCTTTACTTTAAAATTTAAACTGATGTCAGTTTTTTTTTAACCTCAAGCAGATGTTAAATTCGGGTTGGGGTCGAAATTCTGAATGGGTCAGCATTTTTTTTTACAGAATTCTGATTATGAAATTCTGCTTTTCTAAATTTAGGTTTTAAAAATTCTGCTTTTCAAAATTTTGTCTTAAACAATAAATTTGTTCTTGGAAAATGTTAAAAAGCGCGCGCAGAGATGGAGAGAACATTTTCTTTCCTCAGTTTGTCTTTTTCCAATTTCGTTTTTTAGGGTTCCGTAGCCAAATGGCAAAAATCGGAACCCTATTAGATTCGTCATGTCTGTCTGTCTGTCTGTCTGTCTGTCCGTCCGTATGTCACAGCCACTTTTCTCCGAAACTATAAGAGCTATACCGTTGAAACTTGGTAAGTAGATGTATTCTGTGAACCGCATTAAGATTTTACACAAAAATAAAAAAAAAACGGTAAATTTTGGGGGTCCCCATACATAGAACTGAAACTCAAAAAATTTTTTTTCATCAAACCCATACGTGTGGGGTATCTATGGATAGGTCTTCAAAAATGATATTTAGGTTTCTAATATCATTTTTTTCTAAAGTTAATAGTTTGCGCGAGAGACACTTCCAAAGTGGTAAAATGTTGGTCCCCCCCCCCCCCCCTAACTTCTAAAATAAGCGAACGATAAAACTTAAAAAAATATATGATATACATTACCATGTAAACTAAAAACGATAATTTTTTGAACGAGATCTAGCGAGTAGTTTTTAAAATATCGATCAAAGTTACAACGAACTACAAGAACTTTTATGTTATGTTACTTGCTGTTTCGGAACCCTTCATGAGCGAGTCCGACTCGCACTTGTCTTACTTTTTTTTTCTTCTAAATTACCTCCTCTTTTCTTAATTTTTTTTTATTTTAATTTAATTTTTTTGAATGAATTTTGTTCTTTTATTTTAATTTTTCCATATTTAATCTAAACTTTATTATTTTATTGACAGAATTTTGCAAAGTGGAGTTTTGAAAGCAGCTTTTCGATCGGCACTCGTTCAATTCATTCTAAAATTTTTACGATCTACCATTTAGAAAGCCGAGTGTAGACTACTCCCAGGGTTCACACTGTACATGTAAAGTGGTTTCGTCGAAGCAGACATTTGTGTTAGCGATGTCGAAGCTGGCATAAGTCTGCTTAGAAACCCATCAGCCCCTTTGAAAATTAAGGATTTCCTTGATTTATTGAGGATGGACTTCATGGCTGTTTTCGCTTGTCGGAACGGAACTTTTTGGGCGATATTCCTATAGGAACTACATATTTTTACTTCCCAACTTTTGATTAGCTATCGCCTTTTATCTGGTGAACTATGGCTAGAGTTGAAAAATTGCAGACCACTGAAATCCTAGACAGAGCCTTTATACTTTAAGCTTTTTTCAACGCCTTGATGACCTGAGACACACCTAATTTTCAATTTATTGTGAAGTCTAATTACAACTTTAAAACCTAAAGCTTTATCCGCTTTGGCTAGATGAAGCATGCATGTAGAACTAAGAAAAATAAAGGCCAGGAAATGTCTAAAGACTAGACGTGGGGTTTCCTTTTGAGGTCCAATGCATAATGTAGACAGCAGCAGTTCTATCAACGTAATAGAGATTAATCAAGGATTGACGGAAAAACTGATAGTGGAGATAAAGCATCTTACCTACTTGAAACTGTTTGGGCTTTGCGAGGGTTTATTCCTTAAATTTTTTGGCGATTTCATGGTTTTTGGGCGCTGTGATATTTTTCAATTTGGACGTTATGGTTTTGAGCCTAACACCTAACGCCATCTGATGAACCCTGTAATTATTAAAAACTCATTGGCGACTCTAAAAAGTTCCTCGCAACTTGGTTACAAGCCATTTGAGTTTTTTTTTTTTTTTAAGTATTCATTCATCAAGCATACGCCTACCGACTTGCAATTAGCTGGATACCCCATAATTTTGCTTACCTATATATAGAAGTCAAGTAATACACTGACTTGGTGTTTAAGAATATTGCGTACACGCCTCCTTTGCGACCCCAATCAACTGGGGCGACTGTTATTCCTTGGAGGTCTCCTATGAAAACACTTACAAACAACAATCGGATATTGACCAATACACACCTCCAAGCGAATTTGTCACATGCATGACAGGACAAAATCCGAACAAAATAAACACAAGCACGCTAGCTACTGCTGTATGAAAAATTCAGTTCGCAAATGACACACTCGGTGTTGATATTGTTTTGAAATATCCTTCTTCGGCCACGACGAATGCTGCCCACCCAGCACCCAGTACTCAAACTGCCGCGGGCAATAATATTGCCATTTAACGACATTTCGCGGTCACCGCAGTATCACGCGCTTAGCCGCACGAGATATAGTCATTTCCGACAGCCGCAACCCCATACCGCTGTGCGCGGCCAATTCAAGTGTATTTTTGAGGCGAACTCAATTATTTTCGTCGGGATGGCGGGGTGGCCTGGCCGGTAGCCCTCTTGAGGTTTAAGTTCTGTCATTATAACCGACACACAGTGGATGGGTTAGAATGAGTAGGACGCGCGCTCCTACAAATGCGCACACACATGCACATTACCAGCGGCCTAATAAAGATTAAAATTAATGAGTATGGCTTTCCGCCCACTCCGTTTGCCAGAATATCCTGCAAGTTTTTATTTTTTTCAAATTTAGATTTGCTTCCATTGTAAACAGGAAACAAACGAGTATCCAAGGAATCGATTAAAAAAATCACAACCGTGTGTTGGCAGGAAATAATAACGGAAGGGACTATGTTCGGCCTCACATGTCATTAAGACCGGGTACGGGGGATGGGGATATGGTTTATTTGCGACTATGGCATATTGGAAAATCGCACAAAAGATATTTTATTTCTGTTTTTTTCTTCTTTTTTTGTTGTTGCTGTTGTGCTGTTCTACTCCCCGATGTCCTTCGCGAACTATTTCAATACGAGTATCCTGAAGGCAGTATGTGGCGGGTTTTTCTTTTTCATTACTATTTAACAACAGATTGGGGCAGGGGGTGCCACTTAATCTGTAATGGAAAATCTCTAGTAATGATTGCTATTTTTCCGCGCACAACGTTTTGAAATTCCCATCTAAGGATACTCGGTGCTGTGTTGTATCCACACACCAGACATGTACGAGTGTATTGTGTTGCATGATGGTGGTGGCCACACTGCTCAATATCGAAGTATATGCGCTATTGGAGACTCTAATGCACTTTAATAGGAGCGCTGGGGAGTATAAACCGATGTGGCGGGTTGGTTAATGTATATTTTTCTGCAAGGCACCCACGATCACGACTCTTGTGAGTATATCTAGTTGTGTTTTTCATTTTTCTTCGCATCGAGGTTGTTTGTGCTGCAGCAAAAGGACACTGTATTGAAATGAGGCTCAGTCAGCAGGAGGGGCGTCAGTGGAGCACATTGTACCTACTATGAAGTGGAAACAGTTGGTGGACAAGACTAGTAAGCTATGGCACTACTGGCGATATGTACGTGGGAATGATCAGGTTTTTTGTGTTCAATTATGTATGGAACAAAATATTGGGCAAGTGGCCGTCGCGACGTCGGCGGCACACCTCCATCCGATGGTCCAATTTTCAATGACGCTGAGGCATAATTGAGGTTCTATGCCGTTAATGTGCCGAGTTATCTCATCCTTTAGCTATTGAATTACTGCTGGCTTATCGACGTACACCTTTTCTTTCAAATAACCCTAAAGAAAGAAGTCCAACGGTGTCAAATCACATGATCTTGGCGGCCAATTGATATCGCCACCACATGAGATCGCGCAAAAGAGCCATTGTTTCGTTAGCTGTGTGGCAAGTGGAACCGTCCTGTTGAAACCACCTATCTTCCAATTCATGTTCATTAATGTTCATCAACGAGGAGCGTGAGAGGTGCAATTGTTGGGCACATCTCCTACAGACCCGATTTGCTCAAACTTTTGCACGATTTTTCCGATTGTACGCACATTGGACGATTAAATTGACCGAAAAAATCACGAAGTGCACGATATACATTTTGATTTGAACGCCCATTTTCATAATAAGCCTGAATAACTTCAACGCGTTGCTCGATTGTGTATCTTTCCATGGTTCAGATTGAATTAGTCTGAAATTCAGAAATGCCAAATGAAATGCAGAAAAGAACTCGACGTTTAGGTGTGGTTCACATTCAACATCGGCCCTTAAAATTTAACCACCCTTTACCTTTATAGCTTTCGTTGAAAACAGAAAATCAATGGGCAGATTTTATACTCGTGTTTAAATTTGATTTCTGTTTCCAGTTCTATCTATTCTGTTTACAAAAAGAAGCATCTATCAGTGTTTTCAAATTTAAAGTCCGGCTAATTTTGATTGTCGACCTTCCAGATTGAGCTCGCGACAGTCTCAACCTGCTGTGGTGGATATTGCCATTGCGGATTTAATATAGTAAACTATGAAAAAAATATAAGGAGTCTTAGAAAATACTCGGAGTAAGCCAGGACTTTCACAAATAAATCTAATCTGAGTCAAACCTTACCCAACAGCCTCAAGACAGTTGGGACCTCTATAACTTGTGCGCGACCAGTAAGAAGAGTTTTTTACCTACAATTTTTGAACACTTTCGTCCGAGAGAAGTTTCACTCGTGGTCACAAGCATAGTCTCTTTTTTGTAATACGCTGTGCATACATGAAATTGCTTTGTCATAAAATTACTACTGTTTTTTTTTCTCCAAAAGTGACAGTTTCAATATTCACTTCATAAATCAACAACCATATGTGACACAACATTTATACGAGACATAATTTACATACGTGTTTCTTTTTTTTAATACAAATTCATCAAGTGTCACAAATAATTTCAAAAATCAAAAAACCCGACTGACTGTAAAAAAAAGAGATAAAAAGATAAATGAACGAGAAACATTCAAGTATACCTAACTAATTATTGATAGTCGGAGACTTTACCTACACAGTCTAAAAAAAAAAAAATAGTGCGTGG